>CM060355.1:97120769-98523269 GCA_030545235.1 Helianthus tuberosus
AGCAAGCACCAGCTCCCGGTGCGACTTCATAAAAAGCAATCAAAGATAAGATCGAAGAGAATGAAACGCAAGTAGTGGTCATTATAGCGGTTCCTTCTGATCCTAGAAAACGTCCGAAAAAACCTCCTACGGAACTACCGAGCAGGGGCAAAAATATGATAAGTAGATACATAATTTCGAGTGTGATCAGACAACCAAAAATCAGACAATGACAGAGCGGCCTGTGATTCAGGATTGATCGACGCCCGAGGAACGCTCGACCGAATGAATGAGTCACTAGGTGTAAGCTCCAATGACAAAAGAACCTAGGCGCGGGGCATTTTCGGGGGCTAGCCTCCTTCCTTCTTACTTGACTTCCAATTCGCCATTCTTCTGTTTAAGAATTGCGCCCCTTGCCTCCGGTGGCTATTTGACTAAGGCTGGAAAGAGGTGCATGCTTTATGAAACTTCAACCTTCTTTCTTTGATTCTTTGATCGGAATACGGATGAGATCAGAAAGGCCATCATTGGGGAAAACGATGCAATAGCTTCGGTTAGAGCAAAGCCCAAAATGGCATAACCAAATGATTGTTTAGCCAATGATGGATTTCGAGCCACGGAATGAATCGAGGAACTAAGGACGTTTCCAATACTGATAGCAGCTCCCGCTGAAGCAATTGTAGCAGCTCCGGCCCCTATTAGTTTTGCACCTTCTAACATCTCGAGTTGATCATTCTCCTCACGCTTTTTCTTTTTCATTCACGATTTGATGTTCTAGATTCCTCTCTAGTCTAGATTCCTCGTCGATTCTTCCCCTCGTTCTTAATATCTTGGACATCTCATTTCCATGCAACGCATTCTTTTCGATCTTGTACCCGCTTGCTTTGCATAGGCTACACAAGCGGTACACTGAACACCAACCCAATCTCGATGAAAAAGTAGAAGCAACTAAAGAAGGGTGACGAAGCTTCTTTGCATCCCATAGTGCTGTCGCACTAAGCGACTACCGTTCCAGAGTCGTACAACGAAGTGATTAGCATACCAGAGTGACACAAGGCTCTAAGCTCGTACCTTATAAGTAAGCTCTTTATGCTCTCTCCGCTCGCTCCTTTTCATAGCGTAGATCTTTCTTCTCTTAAGATAAGAGATTTTGAGAAGAGTGAGTGCGCTTTCGAAAGTTTTGACTTTTCGATCTTTCTTCCCTTACCGCACAAGCACTAAGCAAGTAAACTACCTTTTTTCTTCCCTTTCGTCCCTTTTTTTCAATAGATTGTTCATGTGTCAGAGAATTGGCTTCTGCGTGTCCCTGTTCAAGTAGTCGAGTACACCCGACTCGCTGTTTTTTTTGGGTAAAGGGTTACCCCGGTAAATTTTATAAAAAATCAAATAAGAACAATGGTGTGCCTGAAATAGCACACACAACTAGCCTTGACACACCAAGACTAGACAACAAAACAGAAACAGCCAACATCCCAACACAACCAAAAAGAAAACACAACCCACAAACACGACCAAGCCAATTAAACTCTAATTAAACACACTCCATAAGAACTGCCTTAGCCCGGGTCCTCATCCAGCGCCCTTACCGGGATCTTCCACTTCTTCAGAACTTTGTTATAATCCACATGGTCTTTGAACTTGAAACCCATCAGTCTAAGCCGAACTGAATTTTTAACCTTCTCAATGACATATATAGCCGAACACTCTAGTTGAGAGAATAACCGGCTGTTACGTTCTTGCCATATGAAGTAAACCGCAGCCGCTAAAACCAACTTACACACAACATGCTCCAGCCTCTTTGAATTCGAATGCTGAACCATCCAATCCGAAATAGAGTCCCACGAATCACTCACATTCTCCATATCCACCAACGACTTAATACTCCTCCAGACCAGCGAAGCAAAATTACACGAGAAAAACAAATGGTTTCTCGTATCACGGTCATGCTGACATAGAGGGCAACACATTAATCTTAAGTTTGTTTCACTGCCCGCTTCCCACACTTTCAATCGATCTCGAGTCTTCAATTTATTCTGTATAACCAACCATAACTGAAAAGAATGCCTAGGAATACATTGACTGAACCAAACCATATTCGCCCAGTTAATAGGCTGGTTACGAGATCGGATTGTATCCCACACTTCCAACGAGCTAAATTGCTTAACATTACCCTCCAAATCCTTCTAAATCGTGCGATCCTGTAACTGAGTACTAGGTCGATCAAGAGTTAAACCAATTAAAACGGGGTAGATATCGTACCATGCTTGAGGCCATTTCCATTGATCATTCTCGTCTAATAAATCGGCAACAGAGCTTTGGAGATTGAAGCCCGCGTTTGCAATGTGTCTTGGAGTTATAAACGCCCTGAGGGGGCTCAAGTGACACCAGTTATCACTCCAAGCATTTGTTTGCATTCCACTCTGAATAGCTTTCTAGATGAATGGCCTAACAACATTGCGGATGGATAAAATCTTCCTCCACCCCCAGCTCAAGCTCCCCCTACATTGAACCTCCCAGAAATTCTGGTTTTTCAATTTATGATCATAAATCCATTGCACCCATAGGGATTTTCTTTTAACAAGGATACTCCAAATATGATTGGTAATAAGGGCTGTATTAACTTCCCCAATTCTCCTAACACCTAGGCCACCCTCCATTTTAGGAAGACAAATATCATTCCACGCTACCTTAGCTTTAATCTTGCCCACATTACCAGCATTCCATAGGAAACGGCGTAAACGCTTCTCCAAATCATTAATAATACGAGTTGGAATAACAAAAACCGAAGCCCAATAGATATGCATGGCTGAGAGGACCGAGTTAATAAGCTGTAACCTGCCCGCAAATGATAGCGTTTTTGTCATCCAGTTGTTAATTTTTTTATCCATTCGGTCCACCAAAACTTGCAATCCCCAGCGGTTAACCTTGATGTGATCAACGACACACCTAGGTATCGAACTGAAAGAGAACCCTCATGAAACGGCATAGCATTCAGAATTTCCTGACGAACCTGATGAGGAACGTTAAAAAAGAAAACCGTGCTTTTAGCATGACTCGGGACAAGACCCGACATACTCGTAAATTCCTCCAAAGCGGCCTTGATCTTGTTAACCGAACTAATACTCCCATGGACAAAAATAAAAAGGTCATCCTCAAAGGATACATTTATTATTTTTTGCTTCGTACAATGGGCATGGTACTTAAAAGATGAGCTTGAACGAGCTGCCTTTTGGAGTAATAAAGTAAGCACCTCCATGATAAGAGTGAACAAATACGGGGACATCGGATCCCCTTGACGAAGACCCCTTTTCCCTTTGAAAAAACCGTGGAGATTGCCGTTAATACTCAAAGAATACGTAGCCTTACTAACGCAAACCATTATCCATTGCACCATCTTCCTGTGAAGACCAAACTGATGAAGAATCTTTTCCAGGAACGACCAACTAACAGTGTCATAGGCTTTTTGAATATCGATCTTGAACGCACATCTGGGAGGGCCTTTATTCAAATGATACTTGTGCATCAACTCTTGGGTTAAGAGAATATTATCAGAAATCCGCCTGCCTGGCACGAAGGCAGATTGATTAATGCTAACCAAAGACTCCAAACTCCCTTTTAATCTATCCATAATAATCTTGCTGATGCATTTATAGAGAACATTACAGCAAGAAATTGGACGATAATCAAGAACAGTATCAGGGGTATCACTTTTGGAATCAGAGCCAAGATAGTGTGATTTAACTGTTTCAGAATTTTACCATTGTCAAAAAAATCTAGAACAACATGCTTAAAGAACGCTGACGTATAGCCATCTGGGCCAGGGGCTTTTTTTCACTTATACTGAACATAGCGTTTTTTACTTCTTCACGCGTAACTTGTCTGACCATATTCTTTGCTTCATTAGGATTCACAACCTTAACAAAGACATCAGTCATGTTAAAGAAAGTAGGAAATGATGGAAAAAAGTCTTCCAGTCTCTTATTCTAGTGTTGCAATCCCGCTAAGGCCTAATACTGATGAGTTGAGTGAAATCCTATCAGCCTTGGAAGCAGGGCCTAAACCTCCAAACTAGGACTATTCTTCCCGCTTTCCACGCTTTCTATTAGTCTTTTTCTTGTAATGTAAGGAGAACTACGAACAGCCTCATGAATAAGCTCACCTTATAAGAGAAGTGGGAGAAGGCGAGAGGTAGCTAGTAGGCCTTGACTCAGTCCCATGGTTGGCCCTATGGGAATCCATGCCCCAGGGGTACCTACCGCTTTCGATTCGAACTCGATCTTATTAAGTTGGAGATTCAAATAGATAAAGTGTTCCGTGAGGAATGTGATTCAAGTAGTAGATGATGTCCTACTTGATACTTGAGGAGGGCTTTTGCTAAACCCACAAAGAAAGCATCGGCACCGGGACTAATTACGGATAGAAGACTGTTTTAGTTGCCGGTGATACTGCTTGAGAAGAAGTACACCTCTTTTTTATTTAGTACTCGAGAAATATGGAACTACTTTGATTATTGCCGCATCTTTTGCTTTAGCTCATTCTCTTTTCGATGAAGCTTTTTTTGTTCATTCCGATACTTTTTATGAAAGCAGCAAATTGAAGACTCACATTTCAGAGTCAATAGCTTTGACATATTGTATATCGAAGATGGGAGAGGCAACCATCAGACTGGTTTATCTAACCTTCTAGTTCCGGGGGTAACCCATTACACCTCCTTCTTGATTCCCATGCGGGGCTAACAACCGATGCAACCTAACCCAATGCTGATAGTGAAAGTCTCTATCTATATAGGAAGTAAAGGCTCTCGCAATAGTTGTTCTGTAAGGGCTTCCATTACTTGCTTCAATTGCATTGATTTCTCTTTTTTGGCCTCAGACTTGTACCTAATCTTCTAAAGATCAACCGCGAGTCAAGTCAAAGAACTCCTCTTTCGTAGTACACTTCTTGCTGAATACCTTTTTCTTGCTTCCTCCAATTGGCAATAGGACATCCTCTCCTAAGCTAAGGAAGTACTTCAATGAAGGCATCGGGTGATTTCACCCCTTAAGTAAGGCGAATTGACAAAGCCTAGTCTAAGAGCAGGATGAAGTAGCAAAGGGGAACTAAATAGCCTTTTACAGGGAATGGGGTTAGAGAAGGCGGTGAAAGGGTATTGAGCTAGAATGAAACTACAGGACAACTCTTTATAAAGGAGGGAATCCGTATTTGTGGACCTTAGCCAGTGCTTGAACAAGACAGCCTAGACCTATTAGAGCAATACCAGAAAAAGGACAGAAATCGATCTCTTTAAAGACAGAAAGACCGGTAACCAAGCAAGATAGAAAGAAATGACCGATTGCCATACATAGACAGATGAAAGAGAATAGACTGTTGTTGGCAGGATAAATCCCCTTATTACAGAAAGAGATCGAACATAATCTTTTTTCTTCTATTATGAGATTTCGAATGACATCTGTAAAAACTAGATGATTCAACGAGTACCGATGCTTTGCTTTGGCGTAGGTGTCTGTTAAATGTTGTTTGGGATGGTCTAGTAGTTGCTCCGTTTTCATCTACGGTTGACGGAACGAAGAGCAAGGACTTCCTGCCCGATCCGATTCTGGGGTTAAAAGAAAAGGCCGTGGACAAGAAAGCGGTTAAAACTGCCCCTTATGATGAAGGGAAGGGAGCTGCATCGACCCTTTCAGTGGTTTTAGGCGCTAAATGCTGGAAATATAGGTTAAAAAAATATAGGTTAGTGCGGGATAATAAATATCCACACTTTCTTATAGCTATAGCCGAGACTTCTGTTGATGGAAGGGGATAGACGAAGTGACTCGATTTAAAGTAAGCAAAGAGAGGCAATAAAGTCCCGATGTCACTCTTTATTTTCTTTTTTTTGTTTATCCGGATCGGTCACTCCTCAACCAACTAAGACATTTCTGAGTAGTTCCCCTCACCCCCATCACTTAAAGGCAGAGCTAACCCAACATTCTACTGCTCTCTAAAGGGCCTGCCTATTCTATTAGTCAAGCTTGGAGAACATAGTACTAGGACTTGCTAGATGAAAGACCTTGATTGGTGAAGGGCTCAAAAGTTAGGTAGCTGCTATCTATCGGATCTTTTCTAAGAGGTTAGGTAGGTGGTTGAGTCGAAGCGGAGAAGGAGACTAAGTCATTGGTCGTGCCGGGATTGATTTCCTACTTCCAGCTGAATGAGGGCCACACAGTCATCAACCCTGCTGGAAGTGCTTTCTAGATCCAATCTCCTGGTCTTTCGTTCGCTATTCGAATGTTTGGACCAGTAGAAATGTACGAAAGGTGGTCTTGCCCTTTCCTTTACAACTAGTAGCTAGTAGCTCCGTCGTTGATCTCTCCTCTTCCCGACCGGTTGTGACTCGTATGTCCAGCCAACGACTATCGATTCCTAACAAATCCATAGATTCTTCTACCATTTGACCAGATCTTCTAGATTGTATTCTCATTTTCCGGCCTTGAGCAACTTTACTAATAAGGGAAAAGCCCTTAACTTAATTTAATTCATATTAGATTAGTATAATATAAAGCGCTAGCGCCCAACCGGCTTTCCGCCTCCGTTTGGTCGTGCTGCTATGATGTAACGTGTAGTCGTCCCGAGGCATTTTAGGGCCACTCTTTTATCTCCTTTAAAGTCCTTTATGGATTTCAAGTCGGGAATAGAGCTGTGACTTATTCGGCACTATATCACAATTCATTCATTCTCGGGCATAACTGTTCACGAAACGTGGCGTGGGACATCTGTCGGTGGTGGGTTAATTCCGAGCGAGAGGTCAAACCAATCCCATTCATCCTGGTCTGATCCGAACGGATCTTGTTGAATGAATTGATCCATTGTTCTATGCCCTAATTCTTAGTTTATTTTTTCCTACTCGGACCCGCCGTACTTCCTTTGACTACTCCTGAGATATAGTGGAAACATTTTGTTATGGTGGAGAGTGGGGAGTGAAAACACCAATGCAACAGAGAACGACCACATGAATCGTAATCCGCTTAACTTATTAAGACAGACGACCGAGAAAGAAAGGCTCCTCGTTCTCCAAGTGGTTGATCTTAGCTTAGCGTGCTAGCCGCTGCTTCATTTCGTATAGTGATAACGCTTTCTCTTTCTTAGCGCTTCGCCCCCCCTTGTATAGTAAGGGGAACTTTGGTTGCGCGGATTTCTCTTATAACTTATAGGGGTCAATTTTCTCTGACTTGACTCAGCTTGACCTACTTGACTCAGCGGTTAGAGTATCGCTTTCATACGGCGAGAGTCATTGGTTCAAATCCAATAGTAGGTAAAACCGACCGAAAGCCCCGCTTTTGCCAGCATGACAACAAGCATGGACTGGCAGCAAGGAGTCAACTGAATGACCAAAGCATCGGTTGCTTTCGCTTGTGGCCTTCTTCGAGCGCCTTGACACCTTAATATCAACTCACCCCCCTCTTCCACAAGTAGGTGGAGACCAGGAGAGCCGGTAACCCCAACGGGAACCCTTCACCACGCCACGCGATTCTTTCGCGAAGCACTCTCTCAGATGTTTCCACTCCTGCCCCCGCAAGCGAAGAGGTTTCAAGATACCAGTCGACCGAGTGAAAGTGAACAGCTCCGAGCAAATCTTCTAGAGAGCGTACCCTTTGTTTCTACTCTTTCTCTCTTCTAAAAAGAACTCAAAATCGAAAAAAGAAAAAAAGAATCTTTTGTTTTTGTTTTTTTTCCTGTTTTTGGCCGTCGGGACTCCTTGAAGCTCAATCAAAGTACATTTTCCATCCCCTTTTTATCTCGATCTGCATAACTTATTCATCTGGTAAGTCTGTTGCCAGAGGTGAATCATCGGGGATAGGATGTGCTGCGAGGAAGTCAGCCAAGATGGTTCCATAGATGGGTACAGAATAGAATCCGTCCAAAGTTAGGTACCTGAGACAGATGTCGAGAGCCATCACATAAGGAAGATATTGATAAATAAGCTTCGAGGGCACTCCGGCCGGTGCTTGCTTCCTCAAGTCGGGTATTCGTATCGGTGGCTGTTGGCAATTTCGTTAATGGAGGAAAGACTTAATAGGAACCCCCTGCCGACGTCAATCCGATACCTTTTTTCTCGTTTTTTCATTGATTTTCTTGCTTTGTTTCCACTATTAACATGGAAGGGAAAAGGTACCACTGAACACAAACTTAATCTATCTTTTTTAGCCGAAAAACATTTTGAAAAGGTGAATTTAGGATGTTTAAAGTTTTATATTCCAGGTTTTTTGAGTTAGGTTCCAGTATTGCATATGGTTTATATAATGTTAGTAGTTAAGGCTTTGTTAAGAAGTTTCTTTCTTTGCGCCTTTAAACCTGAAGGGAGTTATGGCATTTGAGTTGAGTTACTAATAAGGGAGCAATGCAGTGTAGAGAGATAATAGCAGTCTAGGGAGGGAGTCGCTGTCTATAAAGAGAATAGCTTGAGAGTGAGATCAGAGTAGGACCTGTTAGAATCATACCGAAGCCATACCCAGGTCATACCCGAACTCACCTCCCATCACCCCTTGAAAATAGGGCTTCCAACCCCTGGTTAAGGACCTTAGTCTAGCTTTCCTGTTTACTTGCTTTCCATTCATCCATCTCCTCCTGGAAGGACAGAATGGTAGGGGAGGCAAGAATCACTGGTAAGGGTTGGCCCGGAGCTCTGCGATTGATCCGTTGGGTAGGAATAAGAGTCATTAATGGCTTTCGAGATGAGGCAGCCAGCCACTCTTCCTGGGTAATGCGCCCAAGAAACTGTGCATGTGTCACTGTTCCGGTCGTTGAGAACAGTCATGGTGTAGCCTGTGCAGAAGATGAGTGAGATGTATCCCAACAAGGTGAAAGCCATTCAGGAGATACCGATCCCACGAACTAACTGAGAAAGAAGTTCACGGATTACGAGAATAGATATTCAGCACTAGAATGGACGTGCTGCGCATTCGCTTGGGCTGCTCTAGCAGTACATGCTTTATCACACAACTTGGCTCATCGCTCGCATGGGCGCACTTAAATACATATTCAAGAAAGCCTCTCTCTCTAGGGGATAGCAAGGTGGCAAATGCTCCTAGCGGAATACTACATTGTTTTCAAGACTCTCAAAGCCATCAAAGGCCAAGCACTGCCAGTGTGTTCAGGGGTTAAAGGTATCTTCCTGACCACTATCCAAAGGATTCAGGCCTCTAAGACAGTCCCATCATTCTTGAGAGTCTTTATTTGTAGCTAAAGGCAGAGGGTCCATTACAGACAGGTGCGGAGAACTAGTTAAGGTGACTTGGGAATAAGGGCTTGGAAGAGCAATGCGTAGAATCAGTTGTTGATTTCGCCCATTGTTGTTGCGAGCTCCATTGTAGTTGGAGCGAGAGGAACGATTATCAGAAGCAGCTGAAGTCTGAGACACAAAGGCTGATTGCTGCTCACTGTGTTGTGCAGCTTGTATGCGATGAAGATGCGATTCTTGGTTAAGGACCTTAGTCCGCAGCTCCTCAAACGATGGAACAGTCTTAGAGTCGGAGATGGTTGTAACAAAAGCTTCATATTCAAAGGGCTTTGTAGTGAAAACTACTTTGGGGACATAGAAGAGAGTTGATAGCAGCCAAGGCATCAACCATAGACTTCAGTTCCCGTAAATAGGCATCCATAGGCTTGTTACCTTTCCTGTTATTCTGAATATCGAACTTCAATTTCATTTCTTTAGCCGTGGACTGATAAAAAAATCTTTGCTCTAACGCCATCCAAATATCCATATATGTTTTGTTTTCATATTCTATTGTAGATTCCGTCAACATGTCCACTGAGAGTATCGCGTTTCAACCAAGAGCGAAAACTTTGATCCGTTCTCACCCAAGCACTATAAGCGGGGTTGAGATGAGCCCTTCCTTCGGCATCACTAATGAATTGTGGGGAACATGGGAAGGTCCCCTACACATAGCCCATTAAATCATTACGGATGAGTATATGTTCAAACTGCGATTTCCAGAGAAGATAGTTGCGTTAGTCTAGCTTTATGGATACGAGATGGGTGCAGCAAGAAGGGGCGCAGGTAAAACCATCACAAAACCTAGCCTACTAAATATCAAAGATGACTATCTAGAACTGGTGGGGATGAAATTTCTTTTAAATTGAAATGGGGAGGCTCTGGGCGATCTTGGAGATTTCGTGAAACCCTAAACGATTCAATCAACTCTTGGTCTCGATCGATCTTGGTTAGTGTCTAAGGATTCCATATTCGTTTCTTTAGGTTCTAATCATCTGAAATCAGATTAAGGTTCGTGCTCTAGGGTTTTTATTTTTCTTATTCGTTTCTGAGTGTTCTTGGGGTGCCGGCGGCTTAGGGTTAAGTTTTGTGGTGGATACGGCAGTTCAATTACTTTCGTTGCTGATTATTGGTCACTAAATACCATTTTAATCGTGGTTTTGCTGATTATTGGGGTTACATCAGATTGCTTAGGGTTTATTTTTGAGGCGGCTGGTATAACTTTGTTTCGGATTCAATTGGTTCGATTTAGGGTTGTCACGGCTGCTAGGGTTTTGCTGAACGATCCTCATCTTGACGGCTACTAGGGTTTTCAGCCGTCATATCAATTGACGGCTGCTAGGGTTTGTCAATATGGGAATGGATGAATCTAACAATTCTGGTGGAAACCAACAGGATACTCGTGGAAAGCCGAGATTATCGTTTGATCAAATAGCTGCACGGTTTCTTGATGTTGATGGGAACACTTTGCAGCCAAAGCGTGGTGTAACGATTGGAACACAAAATGACCCTAAGTCTTCTAACATCATCGATGATCTAACAAGGGTCACAGTTCCGGTTCGCTTGGAAAAACGGGATGTCGGAAAGTCAGACAACTTTTGGGATTACCCTAGCAAGTATACACCAAAATCAGATTTATTTGGTGCATCCTTCTCGGCTGAAAACAGGGCTGCTCAAGGTAATTCGGGGCCTGCCGATCCTGTTTCTTTTGCTCACATTGTTAAGAATACAAAGGAGAAGGTTAAAGTGAATTTTCGGGCGATGGAATCTGCCGAGAAAGTTGACGGTGCTGATGTTGTTATTCCTTTGTCATCGGTTCAACAAGTTACTGATAGGTATGCTAACACGTTTTTTGGATATTTTCTGGGTAAACGGTTGGCATTTCCTGTGGTTGATTACTTTGCTAAGAATAACTGGGCTAAATATGGGCTTTCCCGGCTCATGATGAATGCAAACGGGTTATTTTTCTTTAAGTTTACTTCTAAGGAAGGGATGAATCAAATGCTAGAGGATGGGCCTTGGCTAATCAGAAGTGTTCCCATAATTTTGAAGGAGTGGTCGCCCTCTATCAAGATGGAAAAAGAGGACATTAAAGTGGTTCCAGTTTGGGTCAAGATGCATGATGTGCCTTTAGAGGCATTTACTGAGGATGGGCTTAGCTTGGTTGCCTCTATGATTGGAATACCTAAGATGTTGGATACGTATACTGCCTCGATGTGTGCTGAATCTTGGGGAAGGAGTAGCTATGCTAGAGCGCTCATTAAAGTGCAAGCGGGGGCTGAGTTAAAAAAGAGTGTTACAGTTGCTATCCCATCGATGGATGGTAGTGGGTATTCAAAGGTGGAGGTCAAGATTGAATATGATTGGGAGCCTCTAAGGTGCTCCTCTTGTTGTGTGTTTGGTCATGATGACAGCTCGTGCCCGAAGAACCCTCAGGTATCTTCTAGTGGAGTTGCTGAAAAGAACAATGATGAATTTCAGGTTGTAGGGGCAAAGAAGAAGAAAGTGAACAACCAAGGCATTCATATGAAAAATCAGAAGCCTAAGGTAGTCTACAGGCTAGTCGTCAACCCTAAACCAAAATCGTCCTCAAAGCCTAAGGTAGTCTACAGGGTCGAGTGGAGAAGAAACAGTCGAATGACAGGCAGGTGTCGGATGAGGAGGAGGTTGAAGAAGTCTACAATGAAACTAGTGCATTTATGACATCAGGTACTCATCCTTTCTCGTCGAAAGCAGGGGCAAGCACCTCTTCTACCAAGATCTCTAATGGATAGGCTATCTGCTTTTCGTCTGAAGGGGCTGCGGTTTTGTGGCTACTTTATCTTTGATGATGGCGGTTGAGGATTTTGTTTTATGTTTTGCATTGTTTGTCTACTAGATGTCGTGTCATGATGTATAGTAGACTAGGTTATGGGGTATTATAGGTCTTTGGTTTCTGTTTTGATTTACATATATAGGGCATGTCCTGTATATGAACTAGTGTGGGACACATCCTCACTACTTGTACTTATTTGCGGTTGCATTTTAATAGAATCACCGGGGTAACCCTTTACCCAAAAAAAAAAAAGAAGGGGCGCAGGTGAGAAGGATGATGGGTTCTGGTAGGTGGAAGGGAAAGATTGGGGAGATGCATTGGAAGACATGGTGTATAACGGTGAGAAGGCAGCAAAGGGAACCGTGGTATATACCTGTGGGGAAGGCATGAAAACATGACTCGAGGGCTGTGGAATAGATGCCGAGGGTCCTGCAGTCGGTCCATTAACCCGATAAGAGGGCAACAATGGTTTCGGGTTCACAAAGGACAACGAACCAGATTCAGTGGTGTAGGACTGCAAAGCCGTAGCCTGTGACAGCGATGAAGACTCGATGCTTGAGTCTGTCATGAGTGAAGATGCCACTAGGGAAGCACTGGGAACGGCAGAAGACACGCCAGTAGTGGAGGCAGGAATCAAAGTAGAGTTCTCAGAGGAAGAAGGAGCTGTTGAGTCAGATGTGGCATTAGACTTCAAATAGGTTCTTCTCGAAGTGGTTATTAGTAAGCCAAGGAAGTTCTTACCCCAAGGCAAAGAGTCTGTTTATGGTAGAAGTCCTTTCCTTTCAACTAAGAATGCCGACTTTCCTCAAACGATTGGAACTAAGGTATCCTCGCCGAAGGAAAAGAAGAGTAAGCCAATAGTATCCCAGGGAAAGAAGAAAATGTCACATTGACATTTCAAAAGGCTTTGAGAAGAGGGGCAACAGTGAAGATGCCGAGAATGGCCGTGTGTCTACGGGGATTACCGGTCTTGGTAAGAATCTGTTGCAAATGCATGTGAGGGAGGAATGCCTGCATTAAGATTTAAAACTTATCGTCTACTTGAAGGAAATGTTTGGAACAGGGAACTTACAGTAATACAACGCCGCATTCTTCGAAGATTGAGGAACAAGACGAGATCTGTTAAGAGAATGATTTATTCTCGAAAAAATCTGAATAGTTACATCCAATTACAAACTACACGAAAGTTGCCCCTTTTTCATGGAGATTTACCCATCACAGAGATGCATAGAGGAACATAACGAACTTCATATATCCCTTTTCCACTCAATCCAGAAACAAGATCGGACGTTATTCCGGTTTGTCTCCATTTTAGTGAAACTCTTCCTCAAGCAAGGCAGCCGATAAGTCATCGAAGGCTTTGTGTGAATAATGTAATAGTCAGCATTACTTCTTTTCAAGTTTCCCAAGGTGATTTCATATGTTTGAAAGAAAATGATGCTATAATCTATTCAGAAATAAGGAGATCCTTCTATATCGAAATTTCAGTTTCTAAAATCATAGGAAAATCCCTGGATAGCCCGGTAAGAATGTGGAGAAGAACCAAAACGGAATGGTTTCGCTTACTTAAAACTAAAAGGGGATGCCACCTGTCACACCCCCAAAATCCACGTGCGGAGTACCACCGCTTGGAGGCGTGACTGACCAGGATCATTTGGTTAGACTAGGTTCGAACGTCGAGTCTGAGAATCCATATCGGTCGTAACAAGTTCAAAGTTTAGTACTTGTGGTATCATCACATGTATAGCCCAATGCTCATCGAGTAATATTTGTAGAGTGTAACTTGTCCAAGCGAGTGTCCACAGGGATTGTTGTTAGGATCACAGGATCCCAAAAGTATATCATGCATGGGTGTGGCAACATGAGAAGGAGTAGTCTCATTCGGTGGGTAAGCGTTTAAGAATCCACAGCAAGGGTTTACTCGATATTGAATGTACAGCTGGCTGCACGCCAGTTGGGTATAGTTAAGATAAAGTATGTCGTTGACTACATATAGTTGTCACGGGGTTAAATCAATCAGAACAAGAACTTAACATAGCAGCATGGTTGTCGTACAAGCGTGTAGCATTAAGTTTCACTGTGACTTTCACCAGGGGCCGTTGGAATCGGCCCCTGTGAAGGAGGAACAATTTACCTAAATCCATGAACTTAGGTGTGCGTGTTTCATCAAGTAAGTAACCAAGTCTGGGGGGTTCCTTAAGTCGTTCATTTGAGTCCAAAGTACGTCTGCGTATTCATGAGGTTCCAAGGAAAGACGTGTAAATGCACTCAAGAGAGTATAATCGTATCAACATTACACCACCATTCTCAAGGTTTCGTGGAGTGATCATCAATGATCAGGAGTCAGGCCTTCCAATTTCTCTAGGCTAGAGAGTGTTCACTTCATTGGCTCGTCATGGGGGAGCGTAACGTTGCTGTGGTACGGGTGTGATGGTTTGCTCTAAGCCAATGGTGGAAAGCGGACATACTAGCCATCAATAATCATGAGTCGGTGCAAGAGCTAGTGCAAAGATTTCGTACATGCAAGAAAACTATCATAAAATAGAGTACGTCTCTTGTAGTGTAAGGTGGGTTATGCAGACGTATAATTTATCATGCTTGCTGGTAGGTTGACTGATCCATAACTCTGTCCCTAAATGTCTTGAAGACTATTTCACCAATAATGTCATCCATTCGCTTAGTTAGGTATATGATAGAGTTAGTCAAATAGAATAAGAAAAAATGAACCATCCAACAGGGTAGTGAGGTAGTCTCGTGTTTGGTGAAAATCGTGGTATGGTTGTTGGCGTTTCATTAAATTGGTTGCCAAATCGAGACAACAGGGAGTTACTGAGGTTCATACGAAGAATCGAGTGTAAACAAGGGCCCATCGATAACCGAAGATTTCAACCAGTTAACCTGCTGTCTAGAAGCAATTTCCAGTAGTGGTATATGGCGGCATGGCATAAAAGGGAAGTTCGTTGCATCACGGTCACAAAGGTATATCACTTGTCCAAAACAGAATTTGGTTGGTAGAGTTGCTAGTTGCAAAACGACTAACGCGCGTAATTGTGGCTGCTTCGTTTCTGGTATAGACAACCAGTGGAGATGATGAGGTTCGTCAACAGGGATGCGTGGGTGTAGTTCTCCTAAACCCAAGTTCATTTGAGCCGGTTCTGGTCTATGTGGTTGTTGGCGTACAAGCCGGATGTACGGAGGGTCGAGTGGCGACGTCATGTCGAGATAAGCGTACAAATAGATAGAATGCATAAACAGTCGTAGCAGGGTGACGAGCAATTAGAAAGGGGTTTGACCACCACCTGTCAAGTAGTTAAACGTTTGTGTGCCACATGGGGCGCAGTAGGGATAACAGGCAACATGCTACTGTTCTAATAATTATACCATAGACAACACATCATGCAAAAGTACCCTAGCAGGTAGGCAATATCAACTTCAATCACATTACCTAAAGTATTGAGTCTTGCACGTGGAGCGAAGCGTCGTTGTGGATCGTTGAGCACTGTTCTGGTTTTAACAAAAACTTTTTCCTTTTATTAAAACCAAGTTCTCTATAACCAATGGCTCTGATACCAATCGGTCACACCCCCAAAATCCACATGCGGAGTACCACCGCTTGGAAGCGTGACTGACCAGGATCAAGCCACCAATCATATTGAACATAACATGTAATAAGTAATATTCAACCACACAATATGAAAGGTGTTTCAAATAAAAAACGTAGTTAAGTGTTCAGCGGAAGCATAATTGTAAAACCCAATGTAAGTATTAAGTACGAAATAAAGTATTCTTTTTAGCATGGCACATACTGCCAAGTCCCACAACGACCGCGCCTCCCTGTGCAAGATCCATGAGTACCTAACGACCTGCAAGGCATGTAACAACGAGTCAACAACAAAGTTGAGCGAGTTCACAATTGGTTGTTTAGTTATAGTGTTCGTTTCGTAAACCATATGTTCGATTTGTAAACCATGTATCGTATTAATTCGTATCGCGGTCTCCCAGACATGTGTGCGAAGATTAGTGGGGTCTTCCCATGTATTACTAGACTGAGTGTATCGACTGCTACGAAAATGTAAGAGGTGCCCTAAGTCAATGTCTATCAGCATTGACCCTTTGCCCATAGTCCATTAGTACACGCCCGTCCGACTGGCACAGTGTGAGGTTTGTTAAACCTAATAGCGCTATTAACTAATGACCCGCTCGCCATAGGCCTCGGCGATTAAGTCGATATGATGAGGGACTTAAATGATAGAGGTTTGGTCCAGTGTGTATACTTGGCATCCTACTCCCAGAGGATGGTAGTAATTATCATTTAGTTCGTTTACCCATTCCCAACCCTTGGGAATCCCATGCCTTGGTAAGAGTGTGAACTCACCTTGGTTTGCTCGGCAGATACACGAAAAGGTTACTTGAGCTATATGTGGTCAACCACGTCCTAACATGGTCACCATACAAGTCAGGTCTAGGTTCAAGTAATGCACATAAGTTTACACGTAAGCTAACAGGTTACAAGCACGTATTGATCGTGGCAACACATTAACAGTCAAGTACATAACACATTCATACTTGTGTGATTCAAATGGAAGCCCAATAATACCCGGCCCAACATGTTGTGCGTTCAGCACAGCCTTGTGCGATCCACAACATGTTGTGCGATCCAACATAAACCCGGCCCAACTAATTAATAGTCCAGCTTGTGCAGCCCAAACATAAATCATTTAATTATCCTTGTGCGGTCCAGTTTAGTTTGTGCGACTAGGCAAAACTTGTGCGATTGAGATTGGGCTTTGAGGCCCAACAACATAGTAAAGTCCAAGTAGTTTGTGTGTGGCCCAAGACTTGTGCGATCAGCTCTGTCTTGTGCGATCCACAGGTCTTGTGCGATCATGCAATTTATATGTTGTACACTGTGTCTTATGGGGTGTACCCAGCTTGTGCGATCGTGTATAGCCGGGTTGTACTTTGAGCTTTTAACAGTTGTACCAAGCATGTACAGCTTTCTTGTGCGACATGGGGCTTGTGCGACTGCCTTTGTGTGGTCAAACAAGCTCGTGTGATCAGTAACTAACTCCCAAAAATGAAGTGATCATTCATAGCAAATTGGCAGTTTCCAGCTTAACAATTAATCGATCAATTCAGTTAATTCTCAATCAATATTCATGAACCTTAATGAACATATAATCATAAAGCACATTCTATCATAACATTTAATCACCAAAGAAGATCAATGATTCTGAATACTAGTATACTTCCTAAAACATCATGCACTATCACACAACCAACCAACCATCCGAATCAAGATTTCAGTTCATCACTATGCATTCGCTTCTAGGTGCACTAAAAATCATCATATGATTTCTTATAACAACAATCATCACCATCAATCATACTAAAACAGAAACGCATAATCAATAAGTCATCATACAATCCTAAACCCTAAATATCATGCAAGATCAATAATAACACACACATCATGCATCGATTCACCAACTCGCATGTTCCGAATTCTCATTACCAAAATCATCTATTATAAACAACCCTAGCTTTCATATACAATCATAGCAACCACGACAAGACTATATTACAACTAAACAATGGTGAAATACTAACCGATGGAAGGGTAGAACAAGTTTGCTCCGAACAGGGAGGCTTCGAGAGAGGAGAAAGGTTGCCGTCAGCTTCTCTTCTAGAGGGGGGGGGTGTTGTTGCCGTCGGGTTACAAGGAGAGAGGAGAGGAGAGTTTAGGGTTTGGTTATCTTTGTGTGCTTTGAAAGTTATCAGAAACAAATCCCCAAAAGGGGGTATATGTGCGCATAATAGGGAATGGGCCAACCCATCCTCGGGCTCTATTTGGGCTGAGAACAATTGTGTACAAGGTGAAGATATGCCATCGAGAGTAGTGCGACCCAAAGGGTTTATACGATCGGGTTCCCATTGTGCGACCAAGAATACAAACACTCAATTCACACAAATAACACATAACATAACAACATAACGTTCCATTAACATCAAGGTTCACATAATCACATAACGTTCACACTGGTTACCTCGAGGTATAAAGAAAGGTTTGAAATACGAGTTGTCACACCGCCTACTACTGAAAGACCCGTTTTTGCAACAGTTGCGTTCTTCTATGCAAGACGAAGATTTAGAAAGAACAAAGAAGTTTGGATCCGAAAAAGTATGCTTAGGCAGTTCTTTCGCTGAACACAAGAGAATCAAGAGGAATTTTTATCATTTCAAATCGATATTCTTATCGAAGAGAAGGAACGAAAAACCCTAAATCTTACTACTAGAAAAAGAAGTCCTATAGTTTACAACTCTTCTTTTTTTTTTTTTTGGGTAAAGGGATTACCCCAGGTAAATTTTATAAATGGAAAATAAGAACAAGGGCATGCCCAAAGCGGACACACCAACTAGGCTTGACATACCAACGCCTAGGAACACAAGACAACAAAACCCATAAACACAACCAACCAAAGACAAACTATAACTAAACGACCAGCTCTAAACAATAACCGAGAAAACAAATAAAATCAGCTAGCCCGGATCATTAGCCTCGTCATCCGAACCGATCTTCCACGTCCTCAGAATACTCTCGATACTCGATTGTCTTCTAAACTTGAAGCCCATTAAACGTAACCGAACAACTTCCTTGATCCTATGAACCACCGCATTCTGATCAGCCAACACATTTGAAAAAAGACAGTTATTTCTCTCTTGCCATATGAAGTAAGTCGAAGCCGCAATAACCAGCTTACATATAATATGCTCCGTCTTCTTCGAGCTTGAATTTTGTTCCATCCAGATCATAATCAACTGCCACGTACTATCAACATTACCCATTTGAACCAAACTCTTAATTTCATTCCACACTTTGGAAGCAAACGAACACTGAAAAAATAAATGATCTCTAGAGTCCCGATTGATTCTACAAAGCGGACAACACATGAGGTTTAAATTCGTTACACTTCCCACCTCCCAAACCGCAAGCCGGTCTTGGGTTTTAAGTTTATTCTTTATGACTAACCATAAGTGAAACGAATTTCTTGGAATACATTGCGAAAACCATACCCCATCAACCCACGAGACAGGAATCTGCCTACACCGAATGGTATGCCACACTTCAGAAGACCGAAACGAGCAAGAATTCCCATCCAAATCTTTCCAAACCGTACGGTCCACCATATTTTGCGTCAACTGAGGAACATTTAGGCCAATCAAAACCGGATATAAATCATACCAAGCTTGAGGCCACCTCCAGTTTCCGTTTTCATCAACAATATCCGAAATAGAAGAGGAGAAGTTAAAGCCCGCATTAGTTATTCTCCGTGGCGTAATGAAAGAACTTAGCGGACTTAGATGACACCAATTATCCCACCAGGCATTCGTTTGAGCCCCACTTCGAACAACCTTCCATATAAAAGGCCTGACAACACTGCGAAGAGACAAGAGTTTCCTCCATCCCCAACTCATACTACCTTTGCTGTTAATGTCCCAAAAACTCCTACCCTTCAATTTATGTGTATATATCCATTGGACCCAAAGAGATTTCCTATTAACCAGAATACTCCAGATATGATTAGTCATAAGTTCCTTATTCACATCCGAAATACATTTTATGCCTAAGCCACCCTCACTCTTCAGGCAAGCATACATCAGCCCAAGGAACTTTCGCCTTAACTCTACTCAGATTATTGCCATTCCACAAGAACCGTCGCATCTGCTTCTCAAGATCATTGATGACCCGAGAAGGAATAATAAACACGGATGCCCAATAGATATGCATGGCCGATAAAACAGAGTTAATAAGTTGTAGTCTACCAGCAAAAGAAAGAGACTTATTCAGCCAGCTATTGACTCTCTTTTCCATCCGATCTAGAAGAGGTTTGCAATCCTTAAAGACTAACTTAGTAGAAATTAATGGCACCCCCAGATACCTGACCGGCAACGAACCTTCCTGGAACGGCATGATCCGAAGTATATCTTGCTTGACATTATTCGGTACATTACAGAAATAGGCCGTGCTCTTAGCTGAACTCGGAACTAATCCAGAAAGATTTGTAAACTTCTCAAGCGCATCTCTAACCTTTTTCACCGAAACAATATCCCCATGCACAAAAATGAATAAATCATCAGCAAAGGAAACGTTTATAATCTTCTGCTTAACACAGTTAGCATGAAACTTAAACATATTGCTAGAATGGGCAGCTTGTTGAAGAAGCATTGAGAGAACCTCCATAATCAATGTGAATAAGTATGGCGACATAGGATCACCTTGCCGCAGGCCCCTCTTACCCCCGAAAAAACCATGCAAATTACCATTAATGCTAAGAGAATAAGTGGTTGTGGTTACACAAGCCATAATCCACGCAACCATCTTTTGATGAAACCCAAAACCATGCAAAACATCCTCCAAAAACGCCCAACTAACAGTATCATACGCTTTTTGGATATCTATTTTGAACGCACATCTAGCCGGACCCCGATTCAAATGATAATTATGCATCAATTCTTGAGTAAGAAGAATGTTATCGGATATTTTCCTACCCGGAACAAAGGCAGACTGATTAATACTCACCAAATCACCCAGACTCCCCTTCAATCTATCAGTGATGATCTTGCTGATACACTTGTACAAGACATTACAGCAAGAAATAGGCCGATAATCAAGAACCGAATCCGGAGTCTCCACTTTTGGAATAAGAGCCAGTATAGTATGATTAAGTTGTTTCAGGATCTTACCATTATCAAAAAACTCTAATATGGCCATAGTAATCTCATCGCCCACAATGTCCCATGTATGTTTAAAAAACGCCGACGTATAGCCATCAGGACCCGGAGCTTTATTCTCGCCAATAGAAAACATAGCATTCTTGATCTCTTCACGCGTAACCTGTCTAACCATATTATCCGCAACAGCTGGACTAAGCATATTAACAAAAACATCTTCCTGATTAAGTTGAATAACTTGATCCTCCTTGCCCAGAAAATTTGCATAATGGTTGACTAAAGCAATCGACACATCTTCACCCTCAAAACGGTTCCCAGCAACATCCTTAATAGATTGAATTTTTGATCTCGCATTCCTACATTTCACACTGTTTTGAACTCTTCTTTCTATAGTAATTTGACCTCTTGCTCCACCCATCAGTCTTCTATGAAGAGAAAAATAAAAAGCTCTTCCCTATCTACTCATTATTCGGAGGTGAATCATAGAACACCAAAAGTTGTGCTATCTTATGGACCTAACATATAGAGGTGTACAAACCGGTTAACCGGTTATTAAAAAACCGGTTAAAAAAACTGGTTTTTTCACCCAAAATAAAAACCGGTTTTTTTTATAACCGGTTCCGGTTACTAACCGGTTTTTGAGGTCTAAAACAATAACCGGTATAACCGGTTGGGACCAGTTTTTAACCTATTTTTTCCAAAAAAAACCGGTTTTTTTTACCGGTTTTAACCGGTTTTTTAATAACCGGTTCGGTTAATAACCGGTTTTTGAAGTCAAGAATAGTAACCGGTATAAAAACCGGCGGTTAAAAAAAACCGGTTATAAAAAAACCGGTTAAAAAAAAACCAGTTTCGGTTTTTTTTTCCGGTTTCAGTTCTAAAACCAGTTTTTTTGTACACCTCCTCACATCCCTCACGTGCGTCAAGAGCACATTCGATAGCATCCTCTTAAGGTTTAAAGATCCAAACCTTCTTCTTCTTAGCGGAAACGCACGTGGCCAAAACATATAAAGATCGGCATAGTCGCTCATAGGGGCATATATATCCGGATAGAGGATAGTCTAGATCTTGATTCACTATTTCCATTTTTGATTTTCTGTCTCGTACGAAGCAATGGGGGCAAGCTATGATGGCAGGATGTGACCTTGCCTGTCGCCCTGCTACCGCTGTTCTAAGTTCTTCTGACTAAACGAAGTTAAGACTAAAGTTTCGGAACTGAAGTTTGTAGCTTTTTTCAGCAAAGCTTAGTAAAAATCCGTCCTTCAGCTACCTTGGATCAAGGGTAGAGATAGGAAGTAAGTCAAACGTAGATCAACAAAAGTCTTAGTATGGGAAGAGTCAGAGCGAGGGGAGAGACTTTCTAAACGAAGGTTAGTCTAAGTAAGGTAATGGGCACTCTGCTCACATCGAAGTAACTGCTGTCTCCCTTATGGTCGACGTTCTCTCCTCCCATCATCTCCTCTCCCTATCGGTCGCCGAATAGAACTCTTCTTTGTCGTTCTGGTTGGCTTAGGGCGGTCGAACTCTCCCCTCCTCTCCTTAACAGTCGAGTGATTTCTCATTCTCTCTCCCTCTTTCTATAGATAAGCGGGTTCTTCGATCATTCTAATGAAATAGGTTCGTTAAAGCCAATTGATCGAATTATGTTTTAGATTCCTATTCCACTCCAACCGATGCAGAACTCTTAACCTTTCTTGGACCCTCTCTACTGCAAGTTGCTGCTCTACTCTTTTCACTTGCTCCCTCGTGTATAGCGGTTGAGTTCTTCGCCTCACGGTTTGGCTACCCATCGTCATTCCCTCTCTGTCTAAAGTGAGAGGGGTTCTCTGTGCACAGTGTAAGATTCTGGTCTTGTAGGCAGCAGCATTCGTGCTTGCCTTTGCCGTGATTATCCGTTGTTCCCTTGGTGCGCTGTAATTGACGGTGTAAATCTGTTCGTTCGAGAAAACATGTTGATCTCTTTCCATATCCTATCCCCGGTTGTTGCCATATCAAGATGTGTCCCTTCCTTTGACCCCTTTTTCGATTTATTAGTGCTGTCCCCCTTGCGTTCCCTCCCTTTGTGAAGAATTCCATTTCCCTTTTTCTTCACTCTTCTTTCTTCCTTTCTTATTCTCCTGTTGGAAGTACCTAATCTGCTTTTTGAAATCTTTCCTTTCTTATACAAGATTCTAAGGTCCTTCCCCTCTATATAAGTCTGTGTGATTTTTCCCCTGGCCGACGCTCCCCTTACTGGTATCAGTGCAAGGGCAATTAGTACGGGTTGCCATAGTTGTCTGGATGGATTGGAACGAAGGGATGAAGGAGGGCCGGCCTGCCCAACAAGTAGACCAGAATGACTAGCTTTGTTTTGATACCAAATCATTTTTCTAAGTAGGTTAAACATGTTTTGACATGTTTAACTCGTCACTATTAGTTTAGTGATTGTTTAGGGTCGTAAAGTTAAGCGGTCTAAACAACCACTTAGACTTTCGAACCCTACCCATTTGGTCGATCATTAGGATCCGACCAAGCTTGTTTAGTGATCATAGTTGCATATGGAATAACCTCTGAGGTTATACCTTATGATCACATAGGATTGGTTAGTTATTTGTTAAGTAGCTTGTATGCCCATAGGAAATGACCAAAACGCCCTTTTGAAGCATAAAACCGTATTTTGCCTATGTGAACCTATTTTTGAAATATAATCTGATTTAGTAACATGTTTAGGGATAATTGGGCATGTAAGACTTGGCATAGCACATAGTTAACCATCCGAACTTAGTTTTACGCAAACGACGCATTCTAGTAGCTTATACTACCATAATGGGTCGAAACGGGTAAAAAGCACATAGGTAGACTTTCAAATCAGAATGTAAAGTCTATTAAATAATACCATATGAGTTCAAATACTCATTTGATTTATAGAACCTAATTCTATCCTATCTCCCGATTTAGGATCCGATTATTAACGTAGTTACCTATATTAGGTATCGGTTGATTCGTGATCCTTGGAGCCTTATTTCGTGTTAATCTCAAGTCTATTAGGCAATCTTGTTTTGGTCAAAAATCAAACAAGGATAATGCAACCAAATCTTCTGTTGTGAGGGATGATGCTTGAACTAATGTATGAATAACTTGCAAATGTAATGAACAATTGACACAAAGATTTATACGAGGAAAAAGCCCTTGATCAAGAGTTGATCTCCGGCATAAAAAACCTCGGGTGATGGAAACTACGGATCACCAACTAAGATTAAACAAAAGATTGTTACAACTCGGGATGATAACAAGCTTGTTACAAGGATCACTAGTGTGCAATGTGCAAAAATGTATGAAATCGCCAAGTAAACTGCTGAGAGCTATTGAGAGCTATTACGAGAGTGTGTGTTTGCTAAAATTAGCCAAGTGTCCTAACTCAAGCTTGTTATCCCCTTTTTTAATTAGAAATAACTAAAACAACTAACTATCCGCTAAATGTGCAAGCTTCCCACGATCTCCATAACGTTCATAAGGGCCAAGCACGTGCGGAATATTGAGTGCATATTCTCCAAGAATATCGGTAAGACTTGGTCCATGCATATACTCCTGCAAAACAAGCTCACATACAAGGTAAACAATCGTTAGTGTAAGGATAACAATGAGGATCCTGGATCCTGATCCTGCAACACCTTCTGAGGATCCTTAATTCAAACAGAATTGAGGATCCACGATCCTGACAGCACTTGAGGATCCGTGATCCTTAGGAATGGAAAATCTTCCCCTAACAATTGCCCCCAAAATATAAGGAGTAAAAATGTAAATTAGCGAGTTATATTTTTTATCTTATCTCCAACTGACTAACGGATATATAGCCGTTAGGATCGAACTAGCCGTTGCTGATCTTTCGTGATTGAAGTGACAATCCTGCAGATTCATCATTATAAATAGGTTAGAGATAAGGATCGATAGGCATTTAAATTCGTGCGTTACTTCCTTTAAATCCTCATTCAAAGATCAATCAGGTATCTTTCTTCTCCCCTTCTCTTCATCTTCTTACTCTGTTTTTCTTCGAAATCTTTAAGTCAAAATGAAATTACGATCATCCCCCGCCAAGGATCACCAGAAAGATAGTCCTTTGAAAAGCCAAGGGATTATCAAAAGTATTCCGAAGGAACTCTGCAGTTTTACCGATCCGGAGATCGACCGGATTCGCCATGGTTTTCCGGCGAACACCGTCTTCAAGACCTTTGACCCTACCACCAAAAGTGATTTTGTTTCTGAAACCAGGGTTGCTTTTCCGGCCATTCCATTCCTGATAGGATACTCCTATCCTTTCCCTGCCTTCACTGAATCCTTCTTCTCTCTGACCGGCATGTGCTATATTCAGGCAATGCCAATGTTGTGGAGGGTTTTATATACCCTAGAGAGAATCATTGAGCAAGAAGACATAGAATCGGGGATGTCGGAACTGGCTGAACTGTATAACCTTGTGAGTCATAGTTCACACCGCTTCTTATTCAAACACAAACCCGGTGATGCACACCCAATCCTCAAGACCACCAAGAATGACACCAACTGGAAGAAACGTTTTTTCTTCGTTAGGAGGGATTCCATCCCGAATGGGAAGGATCTCCCAAGAAAGTGGGCCACCCATGGTAGGATAGAGGATCCTTATAGAAGGATCATAGGATAACCCTGTTCCTGTGAGGATAACTGATCTTTCCTTTTTTTTTTTTTGCAGCTATCTCTGTCTCTCATATCATTCCATCACCTGCAACAAAAGAGAGGATCACTGCTTTCTGGAGTCTTGATCCTGCAGCAAGATCATTCCAAGCAAACACCAAGGATTCTCAAGAAGTATCCTCCGGCTCAGTCACAATGTCAAGTAAGTATACAAGTCTTTATATAACTAAATGTTTAAATGAAAACAAAACAAGAATACTTATCTGTTATTTTGGATTGGTAGGTGCTGGAAAATGTTCTAGGTCGGCCACCCGCTTCAGCGTCAGTGATCTTGACACTGTCACTGCCCGTTCCGGGAAGAAGAAGGCTACTGCTAGCCCCATTGTTCCAATGCCTAAGCCCACTACCTCTAAAGGCAAGGAAGGAAAGAAAAGGAAGGCCACCGAGGCTGATAATCTGGAAGGGTTGCCTCTCATCCGCCACCAGTTTGAGGAATACTTTGCCGATGTAAGGATCACTGATCCTGATTGAATATCCTGCCCACTTGAGAATCATGAATCCTGAACTTTACCTTGTCTTTTTTGCAGAAATTCGCCGAGATCCAGATGCTCTTTGATGCATATGTCGAAGAGGCTGAGCAGAAGCATCTGGAGTTCCAAAAGATCTTCCTGGCCAAGGATCAAACCATCTCCTCCCTCGAAAAAGATCTCAATTTAGCAAAGAAGCAGGTGGTCATGGCCCAGATAAATGCTGATCATGAGAAGCTTGAGGTGCTGGAGGATGCTAAAGTCTCTGCTGCCATCACCATGTACAAGATCAAGCTGCAAATGGCCCAGGAGGCTGAGGATCCTGACTTTGACAGGACCAATTGGGACCAGGAGGGCTGGAAAGCGAAGCTGGCTGAGCTGGATGATGATGAGGAGGCTACAGAAGTCTTGGCGATTGAGGCAAGTGGCAGCGGGGCTAAGGATCAAGCTGGTGATGCTGATGCTGGTGGTGATGGTGATGCAGCAAGGTTTGAGCTTCAGAAATGGGCGATGATGGATTTATCTAGACGCGGCCGGAGCCCATTTTTTATGATTTGTAGTGGTTTTCGGTTTGATGGTGTTTTTCTCGAACAATAGTTGGTCTGTAATAACTTAGACAATAGCTTTAGGGTTGAGGATCATGGATCCTTTGAACAATAGGTAGGATAATAGGTGGTGGAGGGATCCTCTGTTTGGGGGATGAAACCACTTGTTATCCTGCCATCTTTTATTTCCTGCACTTTAAAGACCTGTTAACAATGGACACCCTTTGCCAACCCAAGTGGACGGGCCACGTTTTTTGGGTTAGCAATTTTGACAACCTTTTAAGGGTTTAACTTTTGGTGAATAAATAAAACTTTAATCTTTTGGCTATTTCTTGTGTTGTTATTCTTGTTAATTCTTCATTTTTTCAACTGTTGTTACATACTTTGTTTGAATTCATAAGTAAAGAATAAAGGTTTAATAAATCATGTCAAAAAGTTTAGGATATGATCAAGGATCAAATATCCTATAATCGATAAACTCAAAAAAGTAATGTAACTTAAGGATCATGTGTCCTGTTGTCAAAGAATAAGGGTTACTTAGATAAATAAAGAAAAAAATCAAAATAATCGAGGATCATACCTGAGAATCCAAGTTAGGATCCTAAACCTTTAACATTTACAATCAACATAACCAAAAAACAAACCTTAATGAAAGGTTAGGTCAAGGATCCTTAGCTGTTTAACTTCAAAAACCTGAAATGAAACAGAACTTGGGACTAAGCCAATATAAGAGAAGAGTTGGCAACTGGGGACAAGCCCAACAATTCTGGGGACAAGCCCAAAAAACTAGGGACAAGCCCAAAAAACTGGGGACAAGCCCAAAGGATCTTGTGTAAACTGGAGTATGGCCCTTACTGGCGACTATCCAAACTTAGTGAAATGATAATGTCAAAACCTTAGCTAACGTGAAAACCTTAGAAACATTAGGAACGGATGTATGGTACGTCTACCATTATACGTAGGATCCCGGATACCGCCAGTACAATGAAATTGTCAGCCCCTAAAGCGAGTACTGGTCCCATTGCCATGAACTGTACCAGGATCATCGTGCGCTGCTGGCGATACTAGGGACAGGCCCAAATAACTGGGGGCAAGCCCAAATAACTGGGGTTAAGCCCAAATAACTGGGGTCAAGCCCAAATAACGTCAAGCCCAAATAACTGGAGACTTCTGTGGATATTCATTCCTTAGTTAAGGATACATGAACCTTCTGCAAAACTCAGAACCAAGTGAAAGGAGGATAAAGGATCCAGGATCCTTCTCCTTGTATATAGGATAGTTAAAAAATGAAATAGTTTGAGATTAGATCATTATCAAAATGAGGATCCTCTATCCTGCAAGGATCCTTCAAGGATATCGATCATGAAAATGGTTGAGGATCCTGGATCCTTACTACATGAAATATTTCTTCAGGTGGACAGCATTCCAAGCTCTTGGCAGCAAATCACCTTCCATTGTTAGCAATCGATATGCCCCCTTTCCTGCCTCAGCTTCAATCAGGAAGGGGCCTTCCCACTTTGGTGCCAACTTTCCATTAGCAGGATTTGTGGTATTTTGGAATGCTTTCCTCAACACCATATCACCAACTTGAAACTTCCTGATCCTGACATTCTTGTTGTAGGCTCCAGCCATCCTTTGTTGACAACTAGCCATCCTTATCCTTGCCAAATCCCTAAGTTCTTCTATAGTATCCAGGTCTTGAACCAAGTTTTCAGCATTTCCTTCAGGATCACGGATGCTTGTTCTTGCAGTAGGAACCACCATCTCTATAGGGATCACTGATTCTACTCCAAATACCAAAGAAAATGGAGTTTGGCCAGTAGCATTCTTGGGAGTTGTCCTATCAGCCCATAGTACATAAGGTAGTTCTTCTGCCCCCTTTCCTTTCTTGGATCCAAGCTTCTTCTTCCAATTGTTGATGATGATCTTGTTGGATGATTCTGCCTGACCATTAGCTTGTGGGTGGACTGGTGTTGATGATATCATCTTAATCCCCCAGCTGTCACAGAAGTTAGTAGTTCTACTCCCAATAAATTGGGATCCATTATCACAAACAATTTCAGAAGGAATACCAAATCTAGTAATAATATTTCTTTTGATAAAGGATATCACTTCTTTTTCTCTGACTTGAGCAAAGGCTTCAGCCTCTATCCACTTTGAGAAGTAATCAGTCATGGCAAGCATGAACACTTTTCCACCGGGTGCCTTGGGAAGTTTACCAACTATATCCATTCCCCACCTCATAAATGGCCAAGAAGAAGATATAGGATGCAAGAGCTCTGCCGGTTGGTGAAGGATGTTACTATGTCTTTGACATGGATCACACTTCTTGGCATAATCCACAGCATCCTTCTTCATAGTAGGCCAATAGTATCCTGTCCTCAGGATCCTTGAGAATAATGCCCTGCCCCCAGTATGGTTTCCACAATCTCCTTCATGAAAATCCTTTTGGACTTTTTGGATTTCAGGATCCTCAATGCATCTTAGATATGGTCCTGCAAGAGATCGTTTATATAACATGTTATTCAATATTGTAAATTGAGATACCTTAATTTTGAAAGCCCTGGGGTTTTCTCCTGTAGGAATCTCTCCATGTTGGATATATCTCATGATTGGAAGGATCCATGATCCTGAATGAGATTGTGTATCATCACTAGGGATGATTGCAGAATCCTCTCCTATCTCCATAGCTACATGATCCTCAATAGCATGGGTTAGGATATGGATAATAGGGATCTTGATATCCTCTGGAATCTTCAAGGATGATCCTAGATTGGCCAATGCAACAGCTTCTGCATTCTCTTCTTTGGGTACCTGTGTCAAACTAAAAGAAACAAAAGAGAGTGCCAATTCTTTGACTATCTCTAAATATTTGATTAGCTTTTCACCTTTAACAGCATAGGATCCATTAAAGTGATTAGTAATTAATAATGAATCTACATGTACCTCAAGATACCTGATCCTCATATGCTTGGCAATTTGCAAACCAGCTATCAAGGCTTCATATTAAGCCTCATTGTTAGTAGTTTGAAACTCACAAGCTATTGAGTGGGGTATTATGTCCCCCTGTGGCGATTTTAGTAGTATTCCAAGCCCAGTTCCTTTAACATTAGAAGCTTCATCAGTGAAGAGTATCCAAGGATCCTTAGTTTCCTCTAGCTGTTGGACTTCTAACTCAGCTTCCCTTTGCAAGTCACTACTGAAATCTGCCACAAAGTCAGCTAAGGCTTGGGATTTGATGGCAGTCCTTGGTTCATATCTTATGTTATAAGCACTAAGCTTCACTGCCCATTTAGCCATCCTCCCTAACATTTCAGGTTTCCTGAGAACATTCTTAATTGGAAAATTAGTCTTAACAATAATGGCATGAGTTTCAAAATAATGTCTTAATTTAGTAGATGCCATAATCAAGGCAAGAATAAGTTTCTCTAAATGTGAATACCTGGATTCAGCATCAAGCAAACTCTTACTTACATAATAGTCAGGATGTTGTGTACCTTGGTGATCCTTAACAAGTACTGCACTTACTGCTTTAGAGGATACCGCTAGATATAAGGATAATATATCCCCTTTTTCTGGTTTCATCAAGGCAGGAGCTGAGGATAGGTAATCCTTAAGAGCTTTGAGAGCATTTTCATGCTTTTCAGTCCATTCAAATTTCTTGTTCTTTCTCAAGATGTCATAGAATTCCTTGCACTTTTCTGATGACTTGGATATGAACCTGTTCAAGGCTGCGATCCTGCCTGTCAATCTTTGCACATCCTTGGCATTCGCAAGAGATTTTATGTTCACAATTATTAGGGGAGGATTCTCCAAAGATCAGTGATCCTCAATTACTGTTAGGCTTAGGGATCCTTAATTCTGTCTGAATTAGTGATCCTCAGAGAGTATTGTAGGATCAGGATCTAGGATCATCATAGTGATCCTTATACTAACAATTGTCTGCTTTGAATATGAAGTTGTTTTGCAAGAGTACGTACTTGGACCTGGTCTTGGCGATATTCCTGTAGCATATTCCCTCTATATTCCGCACGTGCTTGACCATGGTGAACGTTATGGAGATCGTGGGGAGAGTGCACAAATTGCGGATAGTTAGTTATTTTAGATTTTTGCTAAATTTAAAAGGGGATAGCGAGCTTGATTAGAACACTTGGCTATTTTTGGCTAAACACACACACTCGTAACTGCTCTCATTAGCTCTCGACTGTTTGCTCGGCGATTACATACTTTTTTGCACTTTACACTTTAGTGATCCTTGTAACAAGCTCGCTATCATCCAAAGTTGTAATACATTTTCTGTTCAATTTGAGTTGGTGATCGGTAGTTTCCATCACCCGAGGTTTTTTATGCCGGAGATCAACTCTTGATCAATGGCTTTTTCCTCGTATAAATCATTGTGTCACTTGTTCATTACATTTCTGAGTGATCCTTAATATAGTTCATTGATTCAAGCATCACACCTCACATCTAAAGATTTGGTTGCATTATCTTGGCTTGATTTTTGACCAAAACAGTTTGGCGCCCACCGTGGGGCAATTGGTGCTTCAATTCTGAAAATTTTGTTCATTTCGGTCATTTCGGTTCATCACCTTCAACCGCATGGCTTCTCAGGGGAAAACCACCTCAAGTGCAATGCCGATAATTGATTCATCCCAGGGTGTTCCACCTTTGCCTCCACCACCTTCTGGATTCCAGAAGAATGCTGAAAAGAGACCGACTCCTATTTTCTCAAAACCTCCAACTTCTTCTGTATCTTATACTCCCACTACTAGTGACCTCTTTACTTTGATTTTGCAGATGAAGGATCGCATAGAGCAGCAGGATAAGACTAACGAAAGGATTCTCAGAGAAATTGGAGATATCAAGAAACAGAAGAGATCAGCAGAGGATCATTCCCCACTGATGCCTAGATCTCTGAATTTCGACACTCCGGTCATAACCTCTCAGCATTCTGCAGCTCCAGATGTCCAATACTTGGGTGGAACAAGAGGAATGCACTATGGATCCTCAGCAACGTCTCAGGCTCTAGGGTCCTATTTTCAACCAGCAGGATCCTTCTCTCAGCATCAAGGATCCTTCGTCAGCTCAGGAGGATACATGGGGACGCAGCAGGTTCAAGGATCCTCTCAGGTTCAAGGGTCCTCCTTTCAACCTCAAGGATCCTCTCAGGTTTTCGGATCCATGGATTATCCTCCAAGACCCCCATTCACAGTACTTCAAGGATCCAATGTTTCTCAGGATCAAGGATCCTTAAGAAGCTTGCAGCTTGGAAGTTCAGATGTCCATCAAGGAGACTTCATCCCAATGCAATGCAAACCATTGCCTCTTCTGGTCCTTCAATTATACCAGAATCTCGACAACATGGATTCACAACTGGGATTCCAAACTTGAATCCACCGGGAGGTAACACTTTCAATAATTCTTATACCACTAACCATGGCCTTATGCAGGATACAGGTATCAACCAAGCTATGGCTAAGGAGTTACAAAAGCTTAAGGATATGATATCTAGTGTTCCAGGAGTGGTCAAGCCCATTCCTGAGATCGCAGACGGTAGCCATAGGATATCTCGTTTTGCACCACCCTTATGTGATGCTGAGATACCCAAAAGATTCCAGATACCATCTATGAAGCTATATGATGGTTCAACGGATCCGGAGGAACATGTAGCTCAATACAGGGAGAGGATGGAGATCAATCCAATTCCTGAGAGGTTAAAAGAAGCATGTCTATGCAAGGGATTTGGATCCACACTCACAGGATCTGCTCTTAAATGGCTGCTAAGTCTTCCCCCTTACTCTATTACTTCATTTGCTAACCTAGTTAACCTGTTTAATAGTCAATTTTCTTGTAGCAGAAAATTTGAACGATTAACTAGTGATTTATATAGGGTAACACAAGGTCAAAATGAATCACTTAGAGATTATATCACTAAGTTTAGTAAAGAATCCTTAGATATTCCTAACTTGGATATAGCCACGGCTGTAGAGGCCTTTAAAATGGGTTTACTTAGGGATTCATTATTCTATGATGATCTTGTTATGACACCATGTAGGAATCTTGATGAAGTAAGAACCAGGGCCCTTAGGTTCATCCGATTAGAGGATGATAAAAGGATCCAGGAAAGGCTAACAGGATCCTCGAAATAGGAAAAGCAAGGATCCTACTTCAAGAATAACAAGTTCAAGTCCTACAACAAGTCTGATAACCAGAATGTGCATGCTGTAGAACAGGAAGAAGATGATGAGGATTATCCTCCAATCTCTTAAAATTGTTTTTCTGTTGATAACAATGAACTGATTCTTGCAATGTAGAATTTAGGTGAGAAAGCTAGGTGGCCAAGAAAAAGTGATAAACCAGCTGCTACGAAAGACAAATCAAAATGGTGTGCATATAACGAGGATTTTGGGCATCTTACCGAAGAGTGCATTGCACTAAGAAAAGAAATTGGTTACTTGTTAAGCAAGGGGCACTTAAAGGAACTTTTGGGACGAAAGAAGTCAAGAACCCAGGATCCTGAAAGGATCCCGGAAAAAGCTCCTGCTCCTCCAGCAGATGCACAAGTCATAAACTTTATATCCGGAGGATCAGACATTTGTGGTACTTCCTTCTCAGCAGCCAAAAGACATGCTAAGGAAACCAATATGGAGAATGGAGACAGACCCATCCGAACATCCAGTGTTACCCAGGATAAAGTTATAACTTTTGATGAGGATGGTCGTGTTACATTCAGGATCCTCATCATGATGGTCTCGTTATTACTCTTTTTATTTCTAACCATTTTGTTCACAGGATCCTTATAGACGGAGGAAGCTCTGTGAACATCATCCAGCTTGATGTCTTAAAGAAAATGAATATTCCTGAGTCGATATTGTGCCAAGATCCTCAATACTTGTGGGATTCAGTGGGGAGACCAAGAATACTCTGGGGGACATCAAACTCCCAATTTATATCGAAGGATTACATTCTTATAAAAAATTTTGTGTTATAGATTGCTTATCATGTTGTAATGTTATCCTTGGCAGGCCTTGGATACATGATATGAAGGCAGTCCCATCCACTTATCATCAATGTGTGAAGTTTCCTAGTCCATGGGGGGTGGTGAAAATTGAAAGTGACCAGCAAGAGGCTAAGAATTGCTACACATCATCAATGAAACCAGCCTCAAGGCCCAGGGAGCAATAGCAATTAAAGTATCCTCCAAGGGATGTCTTGGAGGCAAGAGAGCAGGATGTGAAAGAAATCCTTATGGATCCTCATGATCCTGAATCCAAGATTTACATAGGATCAGGGATCCTTGGCAAAATAGAAGAGGATTTGGTATCCTTCCTCAAGAGGAGAAAATCTACCTTTGCATGGAAACACGAAGATATGACAGGTATATCTAAAGATATAATTACTCATAAACTTGGCATTGACAGGTCATTCAAACCAATCCATCAAAAGAGGAGGAAGTTTGCACCAGAGAGAAATGTCATTATCCAGGAGGAGGTAGAAAAGTTACTTCGAGCAGGTATGATTAGAGAGGTCAAGTATCCAAGATGGTTGGCCAATGTGGTTGTTGTTCAAAAGAAAAACGGAAAGTGGAGGGTATGTGTCGATTTCACAGATTTAAATAAGGCATGTCCCAAGGATCCTTTCCCATTGCCCCATATTGACTCCATGGTGGATGCTACTGCGGGTCATGAACTGTTAACCTTTATGGATGCTTCCTCTGGATTTCAGCAGATTCAGATGGAACCATCTGATCAAGAGGATACAGCCTTTATGACCCCAACTGGTATTTATTGTTATATTGCTATGCCATTTGGACTAAGAAATGCAGGTGCTACTTATCAAAGGCTAGTCAATATGATGTTCAAGGATCAAATTGGACACACTATGGAAGTCTATATAGATGACATGGTGGTTAAGTCTAAAAAAGCTGAGGATCACCTTAAAGACTTGGAAGAAGCATTCAATATCCTTGATAAATTTAATATGAAACTAAATCCTTCCTGTTAGGGGAGGATTTTCCTATAATCAGTGATCCTCAATTGCTTTCGGGTTTAAGGATCCTTAATTGTGTTTGAGTTTAGGATCCTCAGAGAGTATTGAAGGATCAGGATCCAGGATCCTCATAGTGATCCTTACACTAACGATTGTCTGCTTTGAATATGGAATTGTTTTGCAGGAGTACGTGCTTGGACTTGGTCATGGCGATATTCCTGGAGCATATTCTCTTTTATTCCGCACGTGCTTAACCATGGTGAACGTTATGGAGATCGTGGTGAGAGTGCACGAATTGCGGATAGTTAGTTATTTTAGATATTTACTAAATTTAAAAGGGGATAGCGAGCTAGATTAGAACACTTAGCTATTTTTTGGCTACAAACACACACTCATACTGCTCTCATCAGCTTACGACACTCTGTTCGGCGATTACACACTTCTTTACACTTTGCACTTTAGTGATCTTTGTAACTAGCTCGCTATCATCCGAAGTTGTAACACACATTTTGTTTAATCTAACTTGGTGATTGGTAGTTTCCATCACCCGAGGTTTTTTATGCTGGAGATCAACTCTTGATCAAAGGATTTTTTTCTCGTATAAATCATTGTGTCACTTGTTCGTTACATTTCTAAGTGATCCTTAATATTGTTCATTGATTCAAGCATCATACCTCACATCTAAAGATTTGGTTGCATTATCTTGGCTTGATTTTTGACCAAAACAGTTTGGCGCCCACCGTGGGGCAATTAGTGCTTCATTTCTGAGAAACTTTGTTCGTTTCGCTCATTTCGGTTCATCACATTCAACCAGATGGCTTCTCAAGGGAAAACCACTTCAAGTGCAATGCATGCGGTCAATTCATCCCAAGGCGTTCCACCTTTGCCTCTACCACCTTCTGGATCCCAGAAGAATGCTGAAAAGAAACCGACTCCTATTTTCTCAAAACCTCCAACTTCTTCTGCATATTATACTCCTACTACTAGTGACCTTTTTACTTTAATTTTGCAGATGAAGGATCACATACAGCAGCAGGATAAGACCAACGAAAGGATTCTCAGAGAAATTGGAGATATCAAGAAACAGAAGAGATCGGCAGAGGATCATTCCCCGTTGATGCCTAGATCTTTGAATTTCGACACTCCGGTCATAACCTCTCAGCATTCTGCAGCTCCAGATGTTCAATACTTGGGTGGAACAAGAGGAATGCACTACGGATCCTCAGCAATGTCTCAGGCCCTAGGATCCTATTTTCAACCAGCAGGATCCTTCTCTCAGCATCAAGGATCCTTCGTCAGCTCAAGAGGATACATGGGGATGCAGTAGGTTCAAGGATCCTCTCAGGTTCAAGGATCCTCTCAGGTTCAAGGATCCTCTCAGGTTCAAGGATCCTCCTTTCAGACTCAAGGATCCTCTCAGGTTTTCGGATCCATGGAATATCCTCCAAGACCCCCGTTCACAATGCATCAAGGATCCAATGTTTCCCAGGATCAAAGATCCTTAAGAAGTTTGCAACCTGGAAGTTCTGATGTCCATCAAGGGGACTTCATTCCAATGCAAACCATTGCTTCTTCTGGTCCTTCAATCATACCAGAATCTCGACAATACGGATTCACATCTGGGATTCCGAACTTGAATCCACCAGGAGGTAACACTTTTAATAATTCTTATACCACTAACCATGACCTTATGCAGGAAACAGGTATCAATCAAGCCATGGCTAGGGAGTTACAAAAGCTCAAGGATATGATATCCAGTGTTCCAGGGGTGGTTAAGCCTATTCCAGAGATTGCAGATGGGAGCCATAAGATATCTCGTTTCGCACCACCTATTTGTGATGCTGAGATACCCAAAAGGTTCCAGATACCAACTATGAAGTTATATGATGGCTCAACAGATCCTGAAGAACACGTGGCTCAATACAGAGAAAGGATGGATATTAACCCCATCCCAGAGAGGTTAAAAGAAGCATGTCTATGCAAGGGTTTTGGATCCACACTCACAGGATCAGCTCTTAAATGGCTGCTAAGTCTTCCCCCCTACTCTATTACTTCATTTGCTAATCTAGTTAACCTGTTTAATAATCAATTTTCTTGTAGTAGAAAATTTGAATGATTAACTAGTGATTTGTATAGGGTAACTCAAGGTCAAAATGAGTCACTTAGAGATTATATCACTAAGTTTAGTAAAGAATCCTTAGATATTCCTAACCTGGATATAGCTACAGCTGTAGAAGCCTTTAAAATGGGTTTGCTTAGGGATTCATTATTCTATGATGATCTTGTTATGACCCCATGCAGGAATCTCGATGAAGTAAGAACCAGGGCCCTCAGGTTCATCCGGTTAGAGGATGACAAAAGGATCCAGGAGAGACTAGCAGGATCCTCGAAACAGGAAAAGCAAGGATCCTATTTCAAGAATAACAAGTTCAAATCCAACAACAAGTCTGATAACCAGAATGTGCATGCAGTAGAACAAGAAGAGGATGATGAGGATTATCCTCCGATCACTGAATACTGTTTTTCTGTTGATAACAATGAACTAATCCTTGCAATGCAGAATTTAGGTGAGAAAGCTAGGTGGCCAAGAAAAAGTGATAAACCAGCTGCTACGAAAGACAAATCAAAATGGTGTGCTTATCATGAGGATTTTGGGCATCTCACCGAAGAGTGCATTGCACTAAGAAAAGAAATTGGTTACTTGTTAAGCAAGGGGCACTTAAAGGAACTTTTGGGACGAAAGAAGTCAAGAACCCAGGATCCTGAAAGGATCCCAGAAAAAGCTCCAGCTCCTCCAGCAGATGCACAAGTTATAAACTTTATATCCGGAGGATCAGACATTTGTGGTACTTCCTTTTCAACAGCCAAAAGACATGCTAAGGAAACTAAGATGGAGAATGGAGACAGACCCATCCGAACATCTAGTGTTACCAAGGATAAAGTTATAACTTTTGATGAGAATGATCGTGTTGACATTCAGGATCCTCATCATGATGGCCTTGTTATCACTCTTTTTATTTCTAACCATTTTGTTCGAATGATCCTTATAGATGGAGGAAGCTCTGTGAACATCATCCAGCTTGATGTCCTTAAGAAGATGAATATTCCTGAATCCGATATTATACCAAGATCCTTAGTGCTTGTGGGATTCAGTGGGGAGACCAAGAATACTCTGGGGGACATCAAACTCCCAATTTATATCAAAGGATTACATTCTTATCAAAAATTTTGTGTTATAGATTGTTTATCGTGTTGTAATGTTATCCTTGGCAGGCCTTGGATACATGACATGAAGGCAGTCCCATCCACTTATCATCAATGTGTGAAGCTTCCTAGCCCATGGGGGGTGGTGAAAATTGAGAGTGATCAGCAAGAGGCTAAGAATTGCTACACATCATCAATGAGACCAGCCTCAATGCCTAAAGAGCAATAGCAATTAAAGTATCCTCCGAGGGATGTCTTGGAGGCAAGAGAGCAGGATATAGAAGAAATCCTTATGGATCCCCATGATCCTGAATCCAAGATTTGCATAGGATCAGGGATCATTAGCAAAACAAAAGAGGATTTGGTATCCTTCCTCAAGAGAAGAAAATCTACCTTTGCATGGAAACACGAAGATATGACAGGTATATCTAAAGATATAATTACTCATAAACTTGGCATTGACAGGTCATTCAAACCAATCCATCAAAAGAGGAGGAAGTTTGCACCAGAGAGAAATGTCATTATCCAGGAGGAGGTAGAAAAGTTACTCCGAGCAGGTATGATTAGAGAGGTCAAGTATCCAAGATGGTTGGCCAATGTGGTTGTTGTTCAAAAGAAAAACGGAAAGTGGAGGGTATGTGTCGATTTCACAGATTTAAATAAGGCATGTGTCACACCCCGACCACGTGGAACATACAAAACGTGGCGGAAACATCGGGGAGTGTTGTAACAGAATTAATGTTTCAAATCCATGGCAATTGAAATTTTGTTTTATTCAAGAGAAGTGTTACAATGTCTTAACAAACAAGGAAATACAACATAATTAACTAGTCTTGCATCTTTTATTGTCACTAAAGCCCAAGTCAGCCTATGTGTATCTTGATCATCTTATGCTTCATTTCCTGAAAAACACATGTGAAAATATGGTACGTCAGCATAAAAATGCCGGTGAGATACATAGGTTTTGTGAAAATAGGTTTCATGACTTATGCTTGAGAAAATGTTTAGTCATGAACCTTGTTATTTGCTTTGTTTTGTAAATCATTTGAAAAACGATAAGATCAGATGATATGTATAAATAAATGTCAGGTTAAATGAATAACCATGTAAAATGAGTTTGTATAAGATAAGTTGTTTGTAAAACAATGTCTTGTGAAAAGTATGTTATTTGTATAAAATGTTATATATCTCAAATTGAAATGATTCAAATAACGCTACGATATGTAATACCATACAAACACTTATATATAGGAAGTACCAGCGGCGTATCCACCATGCTTGTATCACATTACACACGCATCATTACTTAATCACTCAATCAAACCAAACCAATCAATGTAAAATGTCTATGTTTAATCCAATGGTCAATGTATTGAATAATATGTCAAAATGCATGATCAATGTAAATCATGTAATGTGTAACCTAAATGATATGTATGGCTAGTGAAAACGCATCAACTAAACCATAGGTGAAATGCACAAAAACAAAGTATTGAAGTAAAACTTGGTTTAAATCAACGTTATGTTTTGTGTAAATGCATGATCAATGTCAATCATATTAAAATGTCTATGTCGAAATGTCTATGTCAAATGTCTATGTCAAAATGTCTATGTCAAAATGTCATGTATGGCTAGTGAAATGTCTCAACTAAACCATATGCACAAAAGCAAAGTATTGAAGTAAAACTGTGTTTAAATCAATATTATGTCTTGTGTAAATGCATGATCAAGGTCAATCATGTAATGTGTAAATGCATGCTATACTGAATATGAACATTTATGCGGTGTTGTTATAATGCATACATCCAAGCCTTGCGACTGTGGTGATAAACCCTTAAACAAATTAAAGGTCTATCTGTGTAAATATCATCGAATTCGGTCATTCCTTTCTGTCCCCTTTCCCTGGGATGTCCGGAACGGGAGTTGTCAATTCCTATGGTACCACTACCTACTAACGAACGGCGTAGCTAATGTTAATGAATGTATTGTCCCATGTAAACAAACCAAATGTCATACCAAAATGTAGGCATGTGATGAAATGAATCTGTACTAAGTATGCAACAAATGAACATACATAGCATGTGATGTGATGTGATGTAAAACAATGTACTAAGTAATGCACACTATGGGCACACCTAGCATAAAATGTCATGTAAAACAATGTACTAAGTAATGCACACAATGGGCACACCTAGCATGAAATGTAATGTAAAACGATGTACCAAGTAATGCACACAGTGGGCACACCTAGCATGAAATGAAATGTAAAACGATGTACCAAGTAATGCACACAATGGGCACACCTAGCATAAAATGTAATGAAATCATGTACTATAATGTACTAACGAACATAGCATGTATATGATGTGAAAACAGGAAAGCATGAAAGTAACAAGTAGGCACATGTGTTCCACCCCAAAACAGTTTGGAAAACAGTAAAAGAGGGGTCTATGTACTCACTTGAGATTGCTCAGTAGTCCTTGAGTAACAACCAAACAGTGCTAGAGATCACGGAAATCAAACGGCACCTAATATAGGTAACTATGTTAATTAACCGGACCTAAATCGGAAGATTGGGTAGCATTAGGGTTTGTAAACCAAATGAGTGTAGGAACTCATATGATATGGTTTAACAAAGCCTACATACTAAATGAAACTTAACCTAAGTGTCTACGACCCATTACGACCCGTTTAGGTAGCTTATGCTACTTTAACGCGTCGTTCGCGTGAAACGCGTTCGGACCGCCTAACTAGTCCTATGACAAGTGTTATATGCCTAAACATGTTACATAATCAGTTATGTGACAAAAGTTTAGGTTACATATGCTTAATTACCAATTATACATGAAAAGGGTATTCTGGTAATTTACCTAAGGCATATAAACTACCTATCATACAACTACTTAAACGGTGTGACCATAGGGTATAACCTCGGAAGGTTATTCCCTACCTACTATGGTCACCTAATGTATTTGGTCGGATCCTAATGATCGACCAAACTGGGTCGGGTTCGAGGTATAAGCGATTTATTAGATCGCTTACCCTACGACCCTAGACAACGTGGTAATCAGTAGGCATAGTCCCAAGGGACTATGACCATCGTGATTACAATCACGTTGCGAAGTTCTAACGAACTTCGCATTGACCATTACTGGTCAATGCTGAAAGTCAAACAAAGTTTGACTTTCTGACTCGAAAAGCAGTAAAAAAATAAGGAAAAGAACGAAAGAATACTTACGAAGGGTCCCCGAATGCTAACCCAGATCAAAATAGCTCAGGTATGAAACGAAGGTTCCAACTTAGAGCCCAAATGATCAGATTTGTGGGTTTTTAAGCCAAAGGGGGGTGGGTATTTATAGAAAAAGTAGAGCCGCTAGGATCGTTTCTTGAATATCGTGCCACGATCCGAGCCGTACACTTGTCACAAAGTTGTGGTGGCTAGAAACCTTTTCTTATCCGCTGACTAGACCCGTTTAGAATGTGTGGACACGAATCAATCAGCTGCAACTTGCTAAAAAGACATTGAATCTGGTCCAGATCACTCACTCGCGTAGCGCGACGGGTAGAGCCTTAGGGCTCGCGCTACGCGACTGCCTCCCAGTTCCAGAAATGTTTCAAAAGTGACAGGTTTAGTCCCTGCAGCCCATTTAAGCGATTTTCGATGCGTTTGAACCCCGTTAACCTCATTTCAAGGCTCTAAAATGAAGTTTAAGTATAGGGAACTCAAAACATGCTCAAAAATATGCCGGAGGTTGGTTCGTTTGGCCGTACGAACGCGATGTTCGCTTAATTACGACGGAATGCGCATAAGCGCGAAAAACGATCCAAATGACGCGACGAATGGATTTTTCTTATGGCGAACACTAAAATATAATGTAGTCATGCTTACATAAATTTTTGGATGTCCAGATGTATTCAGAACGTAAGTTATGCGCGAAAATGCAAACTTGTGCACTTTTTGACACTTTTAGTCCCTGAATGACCCAAAAGTTTATTTTAGCATACCGAACCCCTCAAAGCCTATTTCTAAGCTATGTAAAGGCTATTTATGGTATGTTTAACTTATGGTCATGTTTCGGAATGTCTGTTACAGTTCAAATTGGCATACTTTCGCAGTTTGTCAACTTTAGTCCCTGTAAGCGATTTAACTTTGATTTCACCACACCAAACCTTCCAAAACTTATATCTAAGTTATGTATAGGTTATTTAAGGTATGTAAAGCCTATTTCACTATTCCGGAGTGTTCGTTGCATTAAACTGGTTATATTTACGCATTAGTGCGCGTATAACCTTCCAGAAAGCGATTTAGAGTTTGAAATTGAACAAAAATTGATATGTGCAAATGATACACATATTTTTACAAATCCCAAGTATGAAATATAATATTTCATTGGTTCGGTATTTGTTTGATGGCCGTGGAGGCACAAGTGTTACAGCATGTCCCAAGGATCCTTTCCCATTGCCCCACATTGACTCCATGGTGGATGCTACTGCGGGTCATGAACTGTTAACCTTTATGGATGCTTCCTCTGGATTTCAGCAGATTCAAATGGAACCATCTGATCAAGAGGATACAGCCTTTATGACCCCAACTGGTATTTATTGTTATATTGCTTTGCCATTTGGACTAAGAAATGCAGGTGCTACTTATCAAAGGCTAGTCAATATGATGTTCAAGGATCAAATTGGACACACTATGGAAGTCTATATAGATGACATGGTGGTTAAGTCTAAAAAAGCTGAGGATCACCTTAAAGACTTGGAGGAAGCATTCAATATCCTTGATAAATATAATATGAAACTAAATCCTTCCAAGTGTCACTTTGGTGTTAAAGCAGGTAAATTCCTGGGCTATATGGTGACTAAGAGGGGCATTGAAGCAAGTCTAGAGCAGATTAAGGCTATTGTGAACATCAAATCCCCTGCCAATGCCAAGGATGTAAAAGATTGACTGGCAGGATCGCAGCCTTAAACAGGTTCATATCTAAATCCTCAGAAAAGTGCAAGGAATTCTATGGCATCCTGAGGAAGAACAAGAAATTTGAGTGGACTGAGAAGCATGAAAGTGCCCTCAAAGCTCTTAAGGATTACCTATCCTCAGCCCCCGCTTTGATGAAACCAGAAAAAGGGGATATATTATCCTTATACCTAGCAGTATCCTCAAAAGCAGTAAGTGCGGTCCTTGTTAAGGATCATGAAGGTACACAACATCCTGTTTATTATGTAAGTAAGAGTTTGCTTGATGCTGAATCCAGGTATTCACATTTAGAAAAGCTTATCCTTGCTTTAATTATGGCATCTACTAAATTAAGACATTATTTTGAAACTCATGCCATTATTGTTAAGACTAATTTTTCCAATTAAGAATGTTCTCAGGAAACCTGAAATGTCAGGAAGGATGGCTAAATGGGCAGTGAAGCTCAGTGCTTATGATATAAGATATGAACCTAGAACAGCCATTAAATCCCAAGCCTTAGCTGACTTTGTGGCAGATTTCAGTAGTGACTTGCAAAGGGAAGCTGAATTAGAAGTCCAACAGCTAGAGGAAACTAAGGATCCTTGTATACTCTTTACTGATGGAGCCTCTAATGTCAAAGGAACAGGGCTTGGAATACTACTAAAATCACCACAAGGGGACATAATACCCCACTCTATAGCTTGTGAGTTCCAAACTACTAACAATGAGGCTGAATATGAAGCCTTGATAGCTGGTTTGCAAATTGCCAAGCATATGAGGATCAGGTATCTTGAGGTACATGTAGATTCATTATTAATCACTAATCACTTTAATGGATCCTATGCTGTTAAAGGTGAAAAGCTAATCAAATACTTAGAGATAGTCAAAGAATTGACACTCTCTTTTGTATCTTTTAGTTTGACACAGGTACTAAGAGAAGAGAATGCAGAAGCTGATGCACTGGCCAATTTAGGATCATCCTTGAAAATCCCAGAGATATATCCAACACGGAGAGATCCCTACAGGAGAAAACCCCAGGGCTTTCAAAATTAAGGTATCTCAATTTACAATATTGAATAACATGCTATACAAACGATCTCTTGCAGGACCATATCTAAGATGTATTGAGGATCCTGAAATTCAAGAAGTTTTAAAAGATCTCCATGAAGGAGATTATGGAAATCACACTGGGGGCAGGGCATTATTCTCAAGGATCCTGAGAACAGGATACTATTGGCCTACTATGAAGAAGGATGCTGTGGATTATGCTAAAAGATGTGATCCTTGTCAAAGACATAGTAATATCCTTCATCAACCAGCAGAGCTCTTGCATCCTATATCCTCTTCCTGGCCATTTATGAGATGGGGAATGGATATAGTTGGTAAACTTCCTAAGGCACCTGGTGGTAAAGTATTCATGCTTGCTATGACTGGCTACTTCTCAAAGTGGATAGAGGCTGAAGCCTTTGCTCAAGTCAGAGAGAAAGAAGTGATATCCTTTATCAAAAGAAATATTATTACTAGATTTGGTATCCCTTCTGAAATTGTATGTGATAATGGATCCCAATTTATTGGGAGTAGAACTACTAACTTTTGTGACAGTTGGGGGATTAAGATGATAACGTCAACACTAGTCCACCCACAAGCTAATGGCCAGGCAGAATCATCCAACAAGATCATCATCAACAACTTGAAAAAGAAACTTGGATCCAAGAAAGGGAAATGGGCAAAAGAGCTACCTTATGTATTATGGGCTGACAGGACAACTCCCAAGAATGCTACTGGCCAAACTCCATTCTCTTTGGTATTTGGAGCAGAATCAGTGATCCCTACAGAAATGGTGGTTCCTACTGCTAGAACAAGTATCCTTGATCCAGAAGGAAATGCTGAAAACTTGGTTTAAGACCTGGATACTATAGAAGAACTCAGGGATTTGGCAAGGATAAGGATGGCCAGTTATCAACAAAGGATGGCTGGAGCCTATAATAACAATGTTAGGATCAGGAAGTTCCAAGTTGGTGATATGGTACTAAGGAAAGCATTTCAGAATACCACCAATCCTGCTGATGGAAAGTTGGCACCAAAATGGGAAGGCCCTTATTTGATTGAAGCTGAAGCAGGAAAGGGGGCATATCGATTGCTAACAATGGGAGGTGATTTGCTACCAAGAGCTTGGAATGCTGTCCATTTGAAAAGATACTTCATGTGATAAGGATCCATGATCCTTAGCTAACAAGTATCCTTGAAGGATATCCTTACAGGACAAAGGATCCTCATTTTGGTAATGATCCAATCTCAAACTATTTCATTCCTTAACTATCCTATATATATAAGGATAAGGATCCTGGATCCTTTATCCTCCTTTCACTTGTTTTTAAGTTTTGCAGAAGGTTTGGGTATCCTTGGCAGAGGATAAGTCTCTACGGAAGTATCCAGTTATTTGGGCTTGACCCCAGTTATTTGGGCTTGACCCCAGTTTTTTGGGCTAGTCCCCAGTTTGGGCCTGTCCCCAGTATCGCCAGCAGCGCACGATGATCCTGGTACAGTTCATGGCAATGGGACCAGTACTCGCTTTAGGGGCTGACAATTTCATTGTACTGGCTGTATCCGGGATCCTACGTATAATGGTAGACGTACCATACATCCGTTCCTAAGGTTTCTAACGTTTTCACGTTAGCTAAGGTTTTGGCATTTTCATGTCACTAAGTTTGGATAGTCGCCAGTGAGGGCCATACTCCAGTTTACACAAGATCCTTTGGGCTTGTCCCCAGTTATCATTTGGGCTTGTCCCCAGTAAATTGGGCTAGTCCCCAGAATTGTTGGGCTTGTCCCTAGTTACTAACTTGTCTTTTATATTGGCTTAGTCCCAAGTTATATTCTATTTCAGGTTTTTGAAGCTAAACAAGCAAGGATCCTTGATCCTTACCTTCTACTAAGGTTTGTCTTTTTGATTGTCCTGATCATAATTGTTAAGGAGTTAGGATCCTAATTTGGATTCTCAGGTATGATCCTTATCCGTTTTTATTTTATAAGTGACCCTTATTCTTTGACAACAGACCTAATGATCCTAAAATTGCATAACCTTTCTGAGTTAATCGACTATAGGATATTTGATCATGGATCACATCCTAAAATTCTTAAACATGATTTGTTCAACTTTTTTATTCAAACAAAGTATGTAATAACAATTGGAAACTAAAGAATTCAAAAGGATAACAATACAGGATAAGCCAAAAAGTTAAAGTTTATTTATTCACAAAATGTTTAACCCTTTAAGGTTGTCAAAATTGCCAACCCACATTTCTACCAGCAAAACGTGGCCCGTCCACATGGGTTGGCAAAGGGTGTCCGTTGATTATCTGGTCATAACAGTGCAGGAAATTAAAGGCGGCTGGATAACAAGTGGCTTCATCCCCCAAACAGAGGATCCCTCCACCACTTATTATCCTACCTATTGTCTGAGGATCCATGATCCATAATCCTAAAAACTATTGTTCAAGATACAACCCATCATTGTTCAACAAAAACATCACAACCAAAACAAACTACCAAACTTAAAAAATGGGCTCCGGCTATGTCTAGAAGTGTCCATCATCGCTCATTCATGCAGCTTACACCTTTGCTGCATCACCTTCACCAGCTCCACCTGCTTCTCCACCACCCTGATCCTTGCCACTGTTGGTTGCCTCGATTGCCAGAACTTCATCAGCCTCTTCCTCATCCTCCAACTCAGTCAGCCTAGCCTTACAGCCCTCTATGTCCCAGTTGCTCCTGTCAAAATTAGGATCCTGAGCTTCTTGGGCCATCTGCAACTTGGTTTTGTACATGGCAATGGCAGCGAAGACTTTAGCATCCTCCATGATCTCGTGCTTCTGATAGTCAGCGTTGATCTGAGCTGCAACCGCCTGAGTTTTGACATCATTGAGGTCCTTTTCGAGGGAGGCAATCTTGTGATCCTTGAGCAACGCCACTTGTTGAAGGTCCGAGTATTTTTCTTCAATCTCTTCAATGCTCCCGACATAGTCTCGGATTTCAGTAAATTTCTGCAAACAAAAGGATACAATTCAGGATCCCCTACCCTCAGTATGGAAGGATCATGTACGAGAATCATATTTAAGGATCATCTATTCTTACCTCAGCAACATATTCCTCGAACTGATGCTGGATCAGAGGAATGCCTTCAAGGGTACCCGCAGCCTTCCTTTACTTTCCACCTCTTCCCTTCGAAGTGGTTGCTTTGGGGATTGTGATGGAGGGGCTAGCAGCAGACTTTTTCTTTCCGGATCGGACGGTATCGAGGTCAGTGACACTAAAGCGAGAAGCAGATTTTGATGACTTTCCAGCACCTACACACCCAAAACAGATAAGTATCCTTATTTCATTTCTATTTAACCATTTATTTGAGTATTTAATTGTGCAAAAAGCAGGATACTTACTTGACATTGTTACAGAACCTGAGGATACTTCTTGAGAATCCTGGGTATTTGCTTGAAATGACCTTGTTGCAGGATCAAGTTTTCTGAAAGCGGCAAGCCTCTCCTTGGTGGCAGGTGATGGTATAATATGCGAAACAGAGATAGCTGCACAAAAGAAACAAAAGCATGTTAGTGATCCTTATCAGAAACAAGGTTATCCGGTGATCCTTCTAAGGATCCTCTATCCTACCATGGGTGGTCCATTTCCTTGGTAAATCCTTTCCGTTTGGGATGGTATCTCTCCTGACAAAGAAGAACCGCCTTTTCCAGTTGGTGTCATTCTTGGTGGTTTTGAGGATGGGGTGTGCTTCAAAGGGTTTGTGTTTGAACAAATATCGGTGGGATCCGTGGCTTACAAGGTTGTACATCTCTGCCAACTCTGACATTACCAAATCAATGCCTTCATGCTCAATGATCCTTTCAAGGGTACTCAAGACCCTCCACATCATTGGCATCGGTTGAATATAGGAGATGCCGGTGAGAGTAAAGAAAGACTCGGTGAATTCAGGGAAAGGATACGTATATCCTATTGTGAATGGGGTGACAGGGAAAGCTATCCAGGTTTCAGAAACGAAATCGCTTAGAATGGTGGGATCAAAGGTTTTGAAAATGGTGCTCGCCGGAAAACAGTGGCGAATTCTGTCTATCTGTGGATCAGTGAAGCAGCATCGTTCCTTCATAGAGTCTTTGATGATCCTTTGGCTCTTGAGATGACTGTCTTTTTTGTGATCCTTAGTCGGCGAGGATCTTAGCATCATCTTGGTCATGATGGTGAAGAAGATGAACAGAAAAAAGAAAACGTAAAGGAAGAAGGAAAAGGAAATACCTGCTTAATCTTCCAATGTGGATATAAAGGGAGTCTCTCTTGAATTTAAATGCAAATTGATCCCTATCCCTAACTTCAATTTATAATAATGATCTTGTAGGATAGTCACTTCACTGACGATTGTAACGGCTAGTCCGACTACAACGGCTAGTTATCCGTTGGTTTGTTGCGGATAAGAACGAGAAAATACAACTCGTTTATTTACATTTTTACTCCTTATATTTTGGGGGCAATTGTTAGGGGAGGATTTTCCTATGATCAGTGATCCTCAATTGTTGTCGGGTTTAAGGATCCTTAATTGTGTTTGAGTTTAGGATCCTTAGAGAGTATTGAAGGATCATGATCCAGGATCCTCATAGTGATCCTTACACTAACGATTGTCTGCTTTGAATATGGAATTATTTTGCAGGAGTACGTGCTTGGACTTGGTCATGGCGATATTCCTGGAGCATATTCTCTTTTATTCCGCACGTGCTTAACCATGGTGAACGTTATGGAGATCGTGGGGAGAGTGCACGAATTGCGGATAGTTAGTTATTTTAGATATTTACTAAATTTAAAAGGGGATAGCGAGCTAGATTAGAACACTTAGCTATTTTTTTGGCTACAAACACACACTCATACTGCTCTCATCAGCTTACAACACTCTGTTCGGCGATTACACATTTCTTTACACTTTCCACTTTAGTGATCCTTGTAAATAGCTCGCTATCATCCGAAGTTGTAACACACATTTTGTTTAATCTAACTTGGTGATCGGTAGTTTCCATCACCCGAGGTTTTTTATGCCGGAGATCAACTCTTGATCAAGGGCTTTTTCCTCGTATAAATCATTGTGTCACTTGTTCGTTACATTTCTGAGTGATCCTTAATATTGTTCATTGATTCAAGCATCACACCTCACATCTAAAGATTTGGTTGCATTATCTTGGCTTGATTTTTGACCAAAACACTTCCAAGTGTCACTTTGGTGTAAAAGCAGGTAAATTCCTAGGCTATATGGTGACTAAGAGGGGCATTGAAGCAAGTCCAGAGCAAATTAAGGCTATTGTGAACATTAAATCACCTGCCAATGCTAAGGATGTGCAAAGATTAACAGGCAGGATCGCAGCCTTAAACAGGTTCATATCCAAATCCTCTGAAAAATGCAAGGAATTTTATGACATCCTAAGGAAGAACAAGAAATTTGAATGGACCGAGAAGCATGAAAGTGCCCTCAAAGCTCTTAAGGATTACCTATCCTCAGCCCCCGCTTTGATGAAGCCAGAAAAGGGGATATATTATCCTTATACCTAGCAGTATCCTCAAAAGCAGTAAGTGTGGTCCTTGTTAAGGATCACCAAGGTACACAACATCCTGTTTATTATGTAAGTAAGAGTTTACTTGATGCTGAATCCAGGTATTCACATTTAGAGAAACTTATTCTTGCATTAATTATGGCATCTACTAAATTAAGACATTATTTTGAGACTCATGCCATTATTGTTAAGACTAATTTTCCAATTAAGAATTGTTAGGGGAAGATTTTCCTGTGATCAGTGATCCTCAATTGCTACCGGGTTTAGGGATCCTTAATTCTGTCTGAATTGGTAATCCTCAAAGAGTATTGTAGGATCAGGATCCAGGATCATTAGAGTGATCCTTACACTAACGATTGTCTGCTTTGAATATGGGATTGTTTTGCAGGAGTACGTGCTTGTTCTTAGTCATGGCGATATTCCTGGAGAATATTCTCTTTTATTCCGCACGTGCTTGACCATGGTGAACGTTATGGAGATCGTGGGGAGAGGGCATGAATTGCGGATAGTTAGTTATTTAGATATTTTACTAAATTTAAAAGGGGATAGCGAGCTAAATTAGAACACTTGGCTATTTTTGGCTAAAACACACACACTCATATAGCTATGATCAGTTTACAACACTTTGCTCGGCGATTACATACCATTGTCACACATTTCACTCTAGTGATCCTTGTAACTAGCTCGCTATCATCCGAAGTTGTAACACACATTTTATTTTATTTAAGTTGGTGATCGGTAGTTTCCATCACCCGAGGTTTTTTATGCCGGAGATCAACTCTTGATCAAGGGCTTTTTCCTCGTATAAATCTATGTGTCACTTGTTCATTACATTTCAGAGTGATCCTTAATATTGTTCATTGATTCAAGCATCACACCTCACACATAAAGATTTGGTTGCATTATCTTTGCTTGATTTTTGACCAAAACAAGAATGTTCTCAGGAAACCTGAAATGTCAGGAAGGATGGCTAAATGGGCAGTGAAGCTTAGTGCTTATGATATAAGATATGAGCCTAGAACAGCCATTAAATCCTAGGCATTAGCTGACTTTGTGGCAGATTTCAGTAGTGACTTGCAAAAGGAAGCTGAGTTAGAAGTCCAATAGCTTGAAGAAACTAAGGATCCTTGGATACTCTTCACTGATGGAGCCTCTAATGTCAAAGGAACAAGGCTTGGAATACTACTAAAATCGCCACAGGGGGCATAATACCCCACTCCATAGCTTGTGAGTTTCAAACTACTGATAATGAGGCTGAATATGAAGCCTTAATAGCTGGTTTGCAAATTGCCAAGCATATGAGGATCAGGTATCTTGAGGTACATGTAGATTCATTATTAATCACTAATCACTTTAATGGATCCTATGTTGTTAAAGGTGAGAAACTAATCAAATATTTAGAGATAGTCAAAGAATTGGCACTCTCTTTTATTTCCTTTAGTTTGACACAGGTACCAAGGGAAGAGAATGCAGAAGCTGATGCATTAGCCAATCTAGGATCATCCTTGAAGATCCCGGAGGATATCAAGATCCCTATTATCCACATCCTCACACCTGCTATCGAGGATCATGAAGTCATGGAAATAGGAGAGGATTCTGCAATCATCCCTAGTGAGGATACTCAATCTCATTCAGGATCATGGATCCATCCAATCATGAGATACATACAACATGGAGAGATTCCTACAGGAGAAAACCCTAGGGCTTTCAAAATCAAGGTATCCTAATTTACAATATTGAATAACATACTATATAAACGATCTCTTGCAGGACCATATCTAAGATGTATCGAGGATCCTGAAGTCCAAGAAGTCTTAAAGGATTTTCATGAAGGAGATTGTGGAAACCACACTAGGGGCATGGCATTATTCTCAAGGATCCTGAGGACAGGATACTATTGGCCTACAATGAATAAGGACGCTATGGATTATGCCAAGAAGTGTGATCCTTGTCAGAGACATAGTAATATCTTTTTTTTGGGTAAAGGGTTACCCCGGTGATTTTATATATTCACAACCAAAAAAACACAAGTAGTGTAGAGAGCCTACACTAGTTCAGTCATAGGACATGCCCTATGACAGTACAACCAGAAAAAACAAACCAAAACAAAAACAACCACTAACCAGGAACGCCACTAGACAACCACTTTCTAGACAAAACTAACACATATAATAACCGTTAATCAGCTGCCATCATATTGCAATTCGGAACCCTTGATCTCCCAATCCCCAAGCAACCTTCGAACATTGGCACAATCCCTCAGCTTCGCTCCCATCAGTTTATACCGCACTTGTTGAGTAATAAGTTCACTAATAGTTTCCGGAGGCCGCAATTGATTCTTGAATAATCTAGCGTTGCGCTCTTGCCAAATGAAATAAGCACTAGCCGCCACTAACAGTCTCGCAACATAATCATTTACGGATTTCGACTCAGCACGATCACGCAACCACTTAACAACTTCATCCCACTTCGGCTGAACCAAATCCATGCCAACCTTATGCCTAACCATAACCCACACTTGAGTCGAAAACTTACATTCAAAGAATAAGTGATGATGAGAGTCGTGATCCGCATAACATAATAAACAACACATCATGTTCATGTTCTTTCTTCGCGAAATATCCCAGCTCAATATTTTGTCTTGAGTAAGCAGCTTCCGTCTCATGATCAGCCACATTAAAAAAGCATGATGTGGGATGCACTGTGAAAACCACACAATACTACACCAATTTACCTGCTCTTCCTGATGCCTTACCGAATCCCAAACTCGAGTAGAGGAAAACTCATGTTTATCATCACCATGGCGCCACATAAGTTTATCAGACTTGTTCGGATCCAATGACAACCGATCAATCTGATTTAGAACCGGGTAAATATCCCTCCACGCATCTGGCCACCTCCATAAGTTATCAGAATAAACATCAGACACTTTAGAATTCATGTCAAATCCTGCATTAGCGATGAGCCGAGGAGAGAAAATCTGCACGAGAGGCCCTAATTCGCTCCAAGTATCAAACCAAGCTGATGTGTCTAAGCCATTACCAATTTCGGACCATATGAAGTTTCTCATAATAGGACGAAGCTGAAGAATTTTTCTCGAAGACCAACAGCAAGTAGACGGAACCTTGCAAGCCCAAAAGCTTTTGCCTCTTAACCTGTACGCGTGAACCCACTCAACCCACAGAGACCGACGGTTCGTAAGGATACTCCAAATATGCGTAGCCATAAGAGCAATATTAAGGTCTCCTATCCGACGAATCCCTAACCCACCCTCATGCTTAGGAACACAAACCGTTTTCCACGAAACTTTAGCACGACCTTTCTGAAAAGCACTATCATGGGACCATAAAAAATTCCGCATTAAAGCCTCCAAATTAACAATCACTCAGTTCGGCAACATAAGAGACATAGTAATATCCTTCACCAAGCAGCAGAACTTTTGCATCCTATATCCTCCTCTTGGCCATTTATGAGATGGGGAATGGATATAGTTGGTAAGCTTCCCAAGGCACCTGGTGGAAAAGTATTCATGCTTGCTATGACTGATTACTTCTCCAAGTGGATAGAGGCTGAAGCCTTTGCTCAAGTCAGAGAAAAAGAAGTGATATCCTTTATCAAAAGAAATATTATTACTAGATTTGGTATCCCTTCTGAAATAGTATGTGATAATGGATCCCAATTTATTGGGAATAGAACTACTAACTTTTGTGACAGCTGGGGGATTAAGATGATAACATCAACACCAGTCCACCCACAAGCTAATGGCCAGGCAGAATCATCCAACAAGATCATCATCAACAACTTGAAAAAGAAACTTGGATCCAAGAAAGGAAAGTGGGCAGAAGAACTACCTTATGTACTGTGGGCTGATAGGACAACTCCCAAGAATGCCAGCCAAACTCCATTTTCTTTGGTATTTGGGGCAGAATCAGTGATTCCTACAGAGATGGTGGTTCCTACTGCAAGAACAAGCATTCGTGATCCTAAAGAAAATGCTGAAAACTTGGTTCAAGATTTGGATACTATAGAAGAACTCAGGGATTTGGCAAGGATAAGGATGGCCAGTTATCAACAAAGGATGGCTGGAGCTTACAACAAAAATGTCAGGATCAGGAAATTCCAAGTTGGTGATATGGTGTTGAGGAAAGCATTTCAGAATACCACCAATCTTGCTGATGGAAAGTTGGCACCAAAGTGGGAAGGCCCTTATTTGATTGAAGCTGAAGCAGGAAAGGGGGCATATCGATTGCTAACAATGGAAGGTGATTTGCTACCAAGGGCTTGGAATGCTGTCCACTTGAAGAAATACTTCATGTAATGAGGATCCATGATCCTTAGCTAACAAGTATCCTCGAAGAATCCTTACAGGACAGAGGACCCTCATTTTGGTAATATCCTAATCTCAACTATTTCATTCTTTAATTATCCTATATACAAGGATAAGGATCCTGGATCCTTTATCCCCTTTCCATTTGATTCTGAGTTTTGTAGAAGGTTTAGGTATCCTTAACAAAGGATTGACTATCCACAGAAGTATCCAGTTATTTGGGCTTGACCCCAGTTATTTGGGCTTGACCCCAGTTTGGGCCTGTCCCCAGTATCGCCAGTAGCGCACGATGATCCTGGTACAGTTCATGGCAATGGGACCAGTACCCGCTTTAGGGGCTGACAATTTCATTGTACTGGCTGTATCAGGGATCCTACGTATAATGGTAGACGTACCATACATCCGTTCCTAAGGTTTCTAACATTTTCACGTTAGCTAAGGTTTTGGCATTTTCATGTCACTAAGTTTGGATAGTCGCCAGTGAGGGCCATACTCCAGTTTACATACGATCCTTTGGGCTTGTCCCCAGTTATCCTTTGGGCTTGTCCCCAGTTATCCTTTGGGCTTGTCCCCAGTTATCATTTGGGCTTGTCCCCAGTTATCCTTTGGGCTTGTCCCCAGTTATCCTTTGGGCTTGTCCCCAGTTATCCTTTGGGCTTGTCCCCAGTTATCCTTTGGGCTTGTCCCCAGTGATCCTTTGGGCTTGTCCCCAGTTACTAACTTTTATCTTATATTGGCTCAGTCCCAAGTTGTATCCTATTTCAGGTTTTTGAAGCTAAACGCCCAAGGATCGTTGATCCTTATCTTCTACTAAGGTTTGTCTTTCGGTTATTCTGATTATAAGTGTTAAAGGTTAGGATCCTAACTTGGATCCTCAGGTATGATCCTCAAATTACTTTGATTTTATTTATCATTTACATAAGTGACCCTTACCCTTTGACAACAGGATTTATGATCCTTAAACTATACTACTTTTCAGAGTTTGTCAATTATAGGATATTTGATCCTTGATCATATCCTAAACTTTTTAAGAAAATTTAGTAATCTTTTCTTGGTAAATTCAAACAAAGAATATATCATAACAACTGAAAGATAAAATGTATCCAAATGAAACAACACATGATAAGCCAAAAAGATTAAAGTTTTATTTATTCACAAATGTTAAACCCTTTAAGGTTGTCAAAATTGCCAACCCACGTTTCTACCAGCAAAACGTGGCCCGTCCACATGGGTTGGCAAAGGGTGTCCATTGTTAACGGGTCTTAAGATTGCAGGAAATAAAAGATGGCAGGATAACAAGTGGCTTCATCCCCCCAAACAGAGGATCCATCCACCACCCATTATCCTACCTATTGTCCAAAGGATCGATGATCCTTAATCCTAAAAACTATTGTTCAAAGTACAGACCAACCATTGTTCAAGAAAAACACCAACAACCACAAAAACCACTACCAAACTATAAAAAATGGGCTCCGGCTATGTCTAGAAGTGTCCATCATCGCCCATCCTTGCAGCTCACACCTTGGCCGCATCTTCACCAGCATCACCACCTGCTTCTCCACCACCCTGATCCTTGCCGCTACCACTTGCCTCGATTTCCAGGACCTCTGTAGCCTCCTCCTCATCCTCCAGCTCCGCCAATTTCGCCTTCCAGCCCTCCTTGTCCCAGGTGCTCCTGTCGAAGTCAGGATCCTCAGCTTCTTGGGCCATCTGGAGTTTGAACTTGTACATAGTGATGGCAGCAGAGACTTTAGCATCCTCTATGATCTCACGTTTTTCCTGGTCCGCATCAATTTGTGCCATGACCGCTTGCCTTTTTGCCACATTGAGATCTTTTTCAAGGGAGGAGATAGTGTGATCTCCTGAGATATCTTCTGGAACTCCGAGTGCTTTTGTTCAGTTTCCTCAACATAAGCATCAAACAGCTCTTGGATTTTGGCGAATTTCTGCAAGAAACAAAGTAAAATTCAGAACTTGTGATCCTCAACTAGGCAGGATACTCAGTCAGGATCCAGGATCCTTACCTCAGAGAAATACTCCAAGAATTGATGGCGGATGAGGGATAGCCCGTCAAGGTCTTCAGTTTCAGAGGCCTTCCTTTTCTTTCCCTTGGAGGTCACGGGCTTAGGAGGGGCAGTACTTGGGCTAGCAGCAGTCTTCTTTCTCCCAGATCTGGGACCAACGGTAGTGAGATCGGTAACACTAAAACGGGTAGCAGACTTGGATGACTTTCCAGCACCTACACACACAAAACAGATAAGTATCCTTATTTCATTTCTATTTATCTATTTATTTAAACATTTAATTATGAAAAAAACAGGATACTTACTTGGCATTGTTACAGAACCTGAGGATACTTCTTGAGAATTCTGGGTATTGGGTTGAAATGATCTTATTGCAGGATCAAGTTTTCAGAAAGCAACAAGCCTCTCCTTGGTGCCAGGTGATGGAATAATGTGCGAAACAGAGATAGCTGCACAAAAGAAACAAAAAGATGTTAGTGATCCTCATGAGATTCAGGGTTATCCGGTGATCCATCCAAGGATCCTCTATCCTACCATGGGTGGTCCACTTCCTTGGCAAATCCTCCCCATTTGGGATGGTATCCCTCCTGACAAAGAAGAACCACCTTTTTCCAGTTGGTATCATTCTTAGTGGTTTTGAGGATGGGGTGTTCTTCTCTGGGTTTGTGTTTGAACAGATATCGATGGGATCCGTGGCTCACAAGATTGTACATCTCTGCTAACTCTGACATTCCCAAATCAATGCCTTCATGCTCAATGATTCTTTCAAGGTTACTCAAGACCCTCCACATCATTGGCATCGCTTGGATATAGGAGATGCCGGTGAGAGAGAAGAAAGACTGGGTGAATTCAGGGATAGGATACGAGTATCCTATTGTGAATGGGGTGACCGGGAAAGCTACCCAGGTTTCAGAAACGAAATAGCTCAGAATGGTGGGATCAAAAGTTTTAAAAATGGTGTTCGCCGGAAAACAATGGCGAATTCTGTCTATCTGTGGATCAGTGAAACAACATCGTTCCTTCGTAGAGTCTTCGATGATCCCCTGGCTCTTAAGAGGACTGTCCTTTTGTGATCCTTAGCCGGTGAGGATCTCAGCATCATCTTGGTCATGATGATGATAAAGGAGAAGATGAACAGAATAAGAAGATGAAGAGAGAAAGGAAAGAGAAATACCTGCCTGATCTTCGAATGTGGATTTTAAGGGAGTCTCTCTTGAATTTAAATGCATATTGACCCCTATCTCTAACTTCAATTTATAATCATAACCTTGCAGGGTAGTCACTTCAGTGACGTCAGATTGGTAACGGCTAGTCCGGCTACAACGGCTATTTATCTGTTTGTTTGTTGCGGATAAGAACGAGAAAATATAACTCGTTTTTTTTACATTTTACTCCTTATATTTTGGGGGCAATTGTTAGGGGATGATTCTCCAAAGATCAGTGATCCTCAATTACTGTTAGGCTTAGGGATCCTTAATTCTGTCTGAATTAGTGATCCCCAGAGAGTATTGTAGGATCAGGATCCAGGATCATCATAGTGATATTCCTGGAGCTTTGAATATGAAGTTGTTTTGCAGGAGTACGTACTTGGACTGGTCTTGGCGATATTCCTGGAGCATATTCCCTCTATATTCCGCACGTGCTTGACCATGGTGAACGTTATGGAGATCGTGGGGAGAGTGCACAAATTGCGGATAGTTAGTTATTTTAGATTTTTGCTAAATTTAAAAGGGGATAGCGAGCTTGATTAGAACACTTGGCTATTTTTGGCTAAACACACACACTCGTAACAACTCTCATTAGCTCTCAACTGTTTGCTCGGCGATTACATACTTTTTTGCACTTTACACTTTAGTGATCCTTGTAACAAGCTCGCTATCATCCAAAGTTGTAATACATTTTCTGTTCAATTTGAGTTGGTGATCGGTAGTTTCCATCACCCGAGGTTTTTTATGCCGGAGATCAACTCTTGATCAAGGGCTTTTTCCTCGTATAAATCATTGTGTCACTTGTTCATTACATTTCTGAGTGATCCTTAATATAGTTCATTGTTTCAAGCATCACACCTCACATCTAAAGATTTGGTTGCATTATCTTGGCTTGATTTTTGACCAAAACAACAATTGCCTTGATTTGCTCTGGACTTGCCTCGATGCCTCTTTTTGTCACCATATAGCCTAGGAATTTTCCTGCTTTAACACCAAAGTGACACTTGGAAGGATTTAATTTCATATTAAATTTATCAAGGATATCGAATGCTTCATCCAAGTCTCTAAGGTGATCGTCATCTTTCTTGGACTTAACCACCATGTCATCTATATAGACTTCCATAGTGTGTCCAATTTGTTCCTTGAACATCATATTGACTAGCCTTTGATAAGTAGCACCTGCATTCCTTAGTCCAAATGGCATAGCAATATAACAATATATACCAGTTGGGGTCATAAAGGTTGTATCCTCTTGATCAGATGGTTCCATCTGAATTTGTTGGAATCCAGATGAAGCATCCATAAAAGTCAACAAGTCATGACCCGCGGAAGCATCCACCATGGAGTCAATGTGGGGTAATGGGAAAGGATCCTTGGGAAATGCCTTGTTTAAATTAGTAAAATCGACACATACCCTCCACTTTCCATTTTTCTTTTGAACAACAACCACATTGGCTAACCACCTTGGATACTTAACCTCTCTTATCATACCTGCCTGGAGCAGTTTATCTACCTCTTCCTGGATAATAGCATTCCTTTCAGGTGCAAACTTCCTCCTTTTTTAATGAATTGGCTTGAATGACCTGTCAATGCCAAGTTTATGAGTAATTATATCTTTAGATATACCTGTCATGTCTTCATGCTTCCAGGCAAATGTAGTTTTTCTCTTCTTGAGGAAGGATACCAAATCCTGTTCAATATTACTAAGGATCCCTGATCCTATGAAGATCTTGGATTCAGGATCATAAGGATCCATAAGGATGTCTTTCACATCCTGTTCTCTTGCCTCCAAGACATCTCTTGAAGGATACTTTAATTGCTATTGCTCCCTTGGTCTTGAGGCTGGCTTCATTGATGATGTGTAGCAATTCTTAGCTTCTTGTTAATCACTCTCAATATTTACCACCCCCTATGGACTAGGAAGCTTCACACATTGATGGTAGGTAGATGGGACTGCCTTCATGTCATGTATCCATGGCCTGCCAAGGATAACATTACAACAGGATAAGCAATCTATAACACAGAATTTTTGATAAGAATGAAGTCCTTCAATATAGATGGGGAGTTTGATGTCCCCCAATGTGTTCTTGGTTTCTCCACTGAATCCCACAAGAACTGAGGATCTTGGCACAATATCCGATTCAGGGATGTTCATCTTCTTGAGGACATCAAGCTGAATGATGTTTACTGAGCTTCCTCCATCTATCAGGATCCTGCGAACAAAGTGGTTAGATATAAATAAAGTAATAACAAGACCATCTTGATGAGGATCCTGGATGTCAACACGATCATTCTCATCAAAAGTAATAACTTTATCCTTGGTAACAGTGGAAGTTCGAATGGGTCTATCCCCATTATCCATCTTGGTTTCCTTTGCGTGTCTCTTGGCTGCTAAAAAGGAAGTACCATAAATGTCTTATCCACCCGATATGAAATTTATAACTTGTGCATCTGCCGGAGGGGCAGGAGCTCTTTCTGGGATCTTCTCAGGATCCTGGATCCTTGACTTTTTTCTTCCCAAAAGTTCCTTCAGGTGCCCCTTGCTTAACTAGTAACCAATTTCTTTTCTAAGTGCAATACACTCTTTAGTGAGATGTCCGAAATCCTCATGATATGCACACCACTTGGACTTGTCTTTTGTTGCGGCTGGTTTATCACTTTTCCTTGGCCATCTTGCTTTCTCACCTAGATTCTGCATTGCAAGAATTAGTTCATTGTTATCAACAGAAAAACAGTACTCAGAAATTGGAGGATAATCCTCATCATCCTCTTCTTGTTCTACTGCATGCATGTTCTGGTTATCAGACTTGTTGTAGGACTTAAACTTGTTGTTCTTGAAATAGGATCCTTGCTTTTCTTGCTTTGAGGATCCTTCCAGTCTTTCCTGGATCCTTTTATCATCCTCTAATCGGATGAATCTAAGGGCCCTGGTTCTTACTTCATCAAGATTCCTGCAAGGGGTCATGACAAGATCATCATAGAATAATGAATCCCTAAGTAAACCCATTTTAAAGGCTTCTACAGCCGTAGCAATATCCAAATTAGGAATATCCAAGGATTCTTTACTAAACTTAGTGATATAATCTCTAAGTGATTCATTCTGACCTTGTGTTACCCTATAAAGGTCACTAGTTAAACGTTCAAATTTTCTACTACATGAGAATTGACTATTAAACATGTTAACTAGATTAGCAAATGAAGTAATAGAGTAAGGGGGAAGACTTAGTAGCCATTTAAGAGCTGATCCTGTAAGAGTGGATCCAAAACCCTTGCAGTGACATGCTTCTTTTAACCGCTCAGGAATTGGATTGATCTCCATCCTTTCTCTGTATTGAGCCACATGTTCTTCAGGATCTGTTGAACCATCATACAACTTCATGGTTGATATCTGGAACCTTTTTGGAATTTCTGCATCACAAAGGGGTGGTGCAAAACGGGATATCCTGTGGCTTCCATCTGGAATTTCAGGAATGGATTTAACCACTCCTGGTACACTGGATATCATATCCTTTAGTTTCTGTAGTTCCCTAGCCATAGCCTGGTTGATACCTGTATCTTGCACAAAGCCATGGTTAGTAGTATACGAGTTATTCAAAATGTTACCTCCTGGAGGATTCAAGTTTGGAATTCCATATGTGAATCCATATTGACGGGATTCTGGTATGACTGAAGGACTAGAAGAAGCAATGGTCTGCATTGGAATGAAGTCTCCTTGATGAACATTTGAATTTCCAGGCTGCATACTTCTTAAGGATCCTTGATCCTGAAAGATGTTGGATCCTTGATGTGTTGTAGATGGGGGTCTTGGAGGATAATCCATGGATCCAAAAACCTGCAATGAGGATCCTTGAGGCTGAAAGGAGGATCCTTGAACCTGAGAGAATCCTTGAACATGAGAGGATCCTTGAACCTGAGAGGATCCTTGAACCTGAGAGGATCCTTGAGCTGGCTGTGTCCCCATGTACCCTACTGAACTGGTGAAGGATCCCTGATGCTGGAAGAAGGATCCCTGATGCTGAACAGAGGATCCTGAAGGTTGAAAGTAGGATCCTAGTGCCTAAGTTATTTCCGACAATCCATAACGCATTCCTGTTAATCCACCCAGGAATTGGACATCCGGAGCTGCAGAATGCTGGGAGGTTATGACCAGAGTGTCGAAATTCAACGATCTAGGCATCAATGGAGAGTGATCCTCCACTGATCTCTTCTGTTTCTTGATATCATCAATCTCCTTGAGGATCCTTTCGTTGGTTTTATCCTGCTCTTGTATGTGGTCCTTCATCTGCAAAATCAAAGTAAAAAGATCACTAGTAGTAGGATTAGAAGAAACAGAAGAAGTTGGTGGTTTGGAAAAAAATGGGGCTTGGTCTCTTTGCAGCATTCTCAGCGTTCTTCTGAGATCCAGAAGGTGGTGGAGGCAAAGGTGGAACGCCCTGTGAAGAACTGATTGTCGGCATTGAACTTGAAGTGCTCTTTGCTGAAGAAGCCATTTGCTTGGTTGTAATGAACCGAAATGATCACAAAGACAAAAATTTCTTAGGAATGAAGCACCAATTGCCCCACGGTGGGCGCCAAACTGTTTTGGTCAAAAATCAAACAAGGATAATGCAACCAAATCTTCTGTTGTGAGGGATGATGCTTGAACTAATGTATGAATAACTTGCAAATGTAATGAACAATTGACACAAGGATTTATACGAGAAAAAAGCCCTTGATCAAGAGTTGATCTCCGGCATAAAAAACCTCGGGTGATGGAAACTAAACAAAAGATTGTTACAACTTGGGATGATAACAAGCTTGTTACAAGGATCACTAGTGTGCAATGTGCAAAAATGTATGAAATCGCCAACTGCTGAGAGCTATTGAGAGCTGTTACGAGAGTGTGTGTTTGCTAAAATTAGCCAAGTGTCCTAACTCAAGCTTGTTATCCCCTTTTTAAATTAGAAATAACTAAAACAACTAACTATCCGCTAAATGTGCAAGCTTCCCACGATATCCATAACGTTCAGAAGGGCCAAGCACGTGCGGAATATTGAGAGCATATTCTCCAAGAATATCGGTTAGACTTGGTCCATGCATATACTCCAGCAAAACAAGCTCACATACAAGGTAGAAAATCGTTAGTGTAAGGATAACAATGAGGATCCTGGATCCTGATCCTGCAACACCTTCTGAGGATCCTTAATTCAAACAGAATTGAGGATCCACGATCCTGACAGCACTTGAAGATCCGTGATCCTTAGGATTGGAAAATCCTCCCCTAACAAATCCCAAGTGAGTACATAGTTCCCCTCTTTTACCGTTTTTAAATACTTTGGGGTGATACACTTGTACATACTTGTTACTTATGTGTTTTCATCGCTTTTGTGACATAAATATGCTAGTTTCACCTAGTACATATCTAGTACATGCTTTCAATTATGTTTTGCTATGTATGTTAGGCATGCTAGCACATTGATTTATTACACATTTGTTGCATATGTTTACTTAGCATATGTACACATTGTTTTACATGACATTTCTACTATGTATGTTTACTAAGCATGCTAGCACATTGTTTTACATGAACATTTCTACTAGGCATGTTTACTTAGCATTCCTAGTACATGGTTTTCACATGCTACATTGGTTATGACATTTGGTGTGTTTAATCGGGACAATAATACATTCATTAACATTGATCACGCCGCTCGATAGTATGTAATGGTACCATAGGACTTGACAAATCTCGTTTCCGACTTCCTACGTTTGTTTGGAAGTTGGGAATGACAAAATCCCATATACATAATTTAGATAAACCTTTAATTCGTTTAAAGGTTTGTTGCCACAGTCGCAAGGCTTGAATGTATGCGATTAACATTACTGCATAAATGTTTGTAATCATAAGGCATTGTTTTCTGCAAAACATAACATTTGATTTAAACTTCGGTTTATCCAAAAACCTTGTTTTGTACATTTTTCCTTTGGGGTTGAGTAATTACTAGTTATTCACCATACATGACATTTGTTTTCACATTGACATATCACGTAGTTTGAGTAGATACTTTCTACTTGCTATGCATGACATTTGGTTATACATGATACATTTTACACATGACACTAAACATGGTTTACACATAAACATTTGGACATTGGTTTTAAACAAGACATTTTGGTTGGTTATTGATAAGTGATTTATGTAACGGGGCTATGTGTTATATGATAAAAGCATGGTGGATACGCCGCTGGTACTTCCTATATATAAGTGCTTTTATTGTATTATACATTGTTGCGTTATCTAAACCACTTTGACAAGGACATGAAACATTTTTACAAGAACACGGCATTGTTTTACAAATTTCAATTGTTATACAAATTCACTTTTAATTGATTATTCGTTTAACCATGAATTATCCTTTTATTATCATTTGATTTTTACATCGATTTTCACATGATTTTATAAAGGAAAACATTTTACAAGGTTCATGACTACATTTTGTAAAACACTTCTTTTAAACTACAAGTCATGAATCCTACATAAACAAAACCTATGTATCTCACAGGCGTTTTTATGCTGACGTACCTATTTTTACATGTGTTTCAGGTGCTAATGCATGATGATGTTGTGCTTCACTTAGGCGGACTCGGGCCTTAATGACTTAAAAGACTGTTAATTATGTTATGTTTGGTTTGAACTCAAAGACAATGTAACTTTATTTCTAATAATACAAAACTTTAATTGCCATGGTTGTTGAAACAATAATTCTGTCACATCACTCCCCGACGTTTCTGCCGCGGTTTGTTGTTTTAACGCGGTCGGGGTGTGACATATTCTAATATACTATCTATTTAATGAATTCAAAACTAAAGTATATTTAGATATACTACTCATCCGCTTATCTAAAAACCAAAGTATATTTTTGTATATACTATAAACATTTTACCAAAATGACGCACTTTAGAAACAAAACTTTTACAAGGATTCATGGCTATTTTCGAAAACATAAAACCTTTTCTTGTGTTATCCAAAGCCATGAATCTAATACACAAATCCTATGTTACTCACAGGCAATTTTATGCTGACGTACTTATTTTCACATATGTTTCAGGTACTGCTATAAGATGATTGTTGATGCATGCTTCACATAGGATGGACTTGTATCACACCCCGACCACGTAAAAGAACAAATCGTGGCGGAAACGTCGGGGAGTGTCGTAACAGAATCATTGTTTCACAACCATGGATTAAATAATTTCGTTTTATTGAATTATTGAACTCATTGTTTTATTACAAATCAGATAAATACAAATATTATCTTTCAAGTTTTAAAGTCGCTAAGGCACGAGTCCATCCTATGTATAGCATGCATCAACAATCATCACATAACAGCACCTGAAACATGTGTAAAAATAGGTACGTCAGCATAAAAATGCCTGTGAGATACATATGTTTTATTATAATTAGATTCATGACTTATGAGTTTAAAGAAAAATATTTTATCAAAAATAGTCATGAACCTTAAAATATTTTATTTATAAATCATACAAAAATTTATAAGAAATCAGATGATAAAACAGAATAATACATAAATGAATAATTAAGTAAAATGAGTTTATATAAAACATGTTTTTTGTAAAACAACATTTTGATAAAAAGGTTTGTAATATATATAAAAATATACTTTGGTTTAAGAAAGTCGAATAAGTAATATATTAAAATATATTTCAGTTCCAAAATCGTTAAAATAGTATATTAAATATACTTTAGTCGTCAAAATAATAATTTTCAGTAGTATATCAAAAGTATACTTTGGTTTTATTAATAACATATTAAACTATGCTTTGGTTTTATAAATAACATATTAAACTATGTTTTGGTTTTATAAATAACATATTAAACTATGTTTTGGGTTTTATAAATAACATATTAAACTATGTTTTGGGTTTTATAAATAACATATCAAACTATGTTTTAATAATTAACAAAATATATGTTGGTTTTGTACATTATCACATATGAGAGCATATCAAACTATACTTTTGAGAGTATAACAAAATATACAATAAAAATGTGATTTAAGAATTCATTCAGACCTGAGTGTATCAAAATACACCTTTGAGACTATAGAAATACCACAAAGGCAATCCCTATTTAGATAAAATATCGGTTTCTGACATTCCATGACAACAGGAATGTGGTGTCAAATCCTATAGCGCTATATCATACTACCAACTGGTCTGGTGAACATAAAATAAGTACTATCCAACAATTAATTTTATAATCTTTGAAAAATTTGAGTTTAAACCATAAATAATCATTCAGTTTATCAAAAGATAAGTACTAATATATATAATCAATTATACTTTTGAAATCATGAACATAACAATTAGGTACACATATTTCACCCCAAAACATTTGAAAACAGTAAAAGAGGGGACTATGTACTCACATGAGGATGCTTAGAAATCTTGAATAACAACCAAGCAAAGCTAGAGGGATCACGGAAATCAAACGGCACCTAATATAGGTAACTACACTAATAAACCGGTCCTAAATCGGGAGATCGGATAGGATGAGGTTTCGTAAACCAAATGAGTATTGGAATTCATATGATATGGTTTAACAAAGCCTACATACTAAAATAAAACCTAACCTAAGTGCTTACGACCCGTTTAGGTAGCTTACGCTACTTTAACGCGTCGTTCGCGTAAAACGCGCTTGGAACGCCTAACTAGTCCTATGACAAGTATTATATGCCTAAACATGTTTAATTATGTTGCATAATCAGTTAAGTTACAAAAGTTTGGGTTACATATGCATAAATATCAATTATGCATAAAAAGGGTATTTTGGTCATTTACCTAAGGCATATAAACTACCTATCATACAACTACTTAAACGAAGTAACCATAAGGTATAACCTCGGAAGATTATTCCCTATACAACTATGGTCACTAAATATGTTTGGTCGGATCCTAATTATCGACCAAACGGGTCTAGTTCGAAAGTCTAAGCGGTTGTTTAGACCGCTTGACTTACGACTCTACATAAGCACTAATCTAAAAGTGACGAGCTAAACATGTTTAGTTAAGTTAGAAAACGGGTTTTGATATCAAAACAAAGTGTTTTGATACCCAAGTGTAGTTTGGTTACAAAATACGCATGAATACGCATTTTGGCCGAAACTACGACTCGTCACTACACCTAATCAACGTGGTAATCAGTAGGTATAGTTACTAGGGACTATAACCATCGTGATTACACTCACGTTGCAAAGTTCAAATGAACTTTGTGTTGACCAAAGACTGGTCAAAGCAGAAAGTCAAACATTGTTTGACTTTTGTGCTTGAAAACGCATAAAAGAACGAAAGAATACTTACAAAGGGTCCAAGCTTGAAGATTTGAACTCAAAATTTCTCAGGTATGAAGCCTCACATGGAGAGCTTCAACTTAGAGAAGAAGATTGAGATCAAATGTGTGAGGAAACAAGTGAACTCTAGGTGGGTATTTATAGGAAATCCACAGCCGTTAGGATCATTCCTCGATAAACGTGCTTCAATCTGGACCTTACATATAAGGCACATGGTTTTGGAATACTAGGGGTGCCTCAAAACCATCAAATGTTATTGAAAAAGTTACAAAAAGGACCCTGAACTTCAAGTCAGTTGCTAAAAGTTGCTAAAAATGAGTTTTCTGCCCAGATGAGGCCGTGGCGTCGTGCCACGGCAAGGTAACATGGTGGTGGCATGGCGCCACCATGTGCCAGTTCCCAGAAAGTTTGCCAAAATGGCAGAAATTGTCCCTGCAACACTTTTAAGCCGTTTTCGATGCGTTTAAACCCCGTTAACCTCATTTCAAGGCTCTAAAATGAAGTTAAAGCATATGGAACTTAAAATATGCTCAAAAACATCTCGGATGTCGGTTCATTTGGTTGTACGGTCGCGTTGTTCGGTTAATTACGGCGGGAGTCGTAACGAACGCAAAAACGATCCAAATTGAGCGACGAATGGAATTTTATCATGCCAATCACTATAATATAATATTTTAATGATTACATAAATTTTTGGATGTCTGAATATATTCAGAACGTAAGATATGCGCGAAAATGCAAACTTATGCACTTTTTGACGCTTTTAATCCCTGAATGACGAAAAGTTTATTTTTGCGCACCAAACACCTCAAAGATTATTTTTAAGTTATGCCAAGGATATTTAGGTCATATTTAACTAATGATCAAGTTCTGGAATGTTCGTTACAGTACGAATCAGCATACTTTCGCAGTTTGACACAAATAGTCCCTGTGATCGAATAAACTTGATTTCAACACACCAAACCATCCAAAACTTATTTCTAAGTTATGTAACGGTTATTTAAGGTATGTTAAGCCTATATCACTATTCCAGAGTGTTTGTCGCGTTAAACTGATTACGTTTATGCATCAGTTCGCGTATAACTTTCCAGAAAGCGATTAAAGCTCGAAATCGAACAAGAATTGATATGTGCAAATGATACACATATTTATACAAATCCCAAGTATGAAATACAATATTTCATTGGTTTGGTATTTGTTTAATGGTTGAAGTGACACAGGTGTCACAGTCTCCCCTACTTTAGTAAATTTCGTCCCGAAATTTAATTTTAGATGAAACTTGTGAAGACAACTGTGATGGTTTCGCTTTCGAATGAATCCCTTGAACCCTAAGTAAAATTCTGGGCCATGTTTGGATTCTTAGCGAAATTATCAACCGTCAAAGTGAAGTCCTTGTAGTAACAAAACATGGTGTTTCGAACTACGGACAGAAAAACGTTTCTTATGAAGACTATCATAGGAAACTTGTGTGTGCTCGAAATCAAAGTCGGAGAGTGAAAAAAAATAACATTGGTCAAGGTTAAGGACTTCTAGTAACTTAAATAACGCTACGTTCGCAATGTAATAAGGAACATTTATATATAGGAAGTACCAGCGGTGTATCCACCATGCCCTTTCTATATTGTTCCCGTCTCATTATTCTCCTCACTATAGGTCTTAACACATGACAAAACTTGTTGTGGTTTCTGTGCACTGAATTCCATAATTATGTATGCATCCATAATTACGTAATTCCTTCCATAGTCCGCACAGTTCATTTCATAATGCGTAGGGAAAAAATAATCTAAATAAACATGAAGTGACTTGACTAGACCACCAAAAGATCTTTTTAACTAGATCAACGAACGATCTTTTTAACTAGATCAACACATGATCTTCTTAACTAGACCGTCGTACGATCTCCTTAAATAGACCACTTAAGGGATCTTTTCAATTATATCATCACATGATATTCCTAACCAGATTTTCAAATCAATCTGTTTAACTAGACCACTCAAGGGGTCCAATTATAGAATAGTACTTCATAACCGAAGGGACTTAACTACAACGTAGAAGTCCATTAAGGATTTAAGATAGTACCTTTGGATATCCTACAATGAATTCCCCATATGAGATATGGAAGATTCTATGAGGATTTGGATAACGAAAATTCAGATTACACAAAAACTCAAGGCATAAAAGGAATCACATAAGCACATAATCACATAATTGTTTAACTTGATCTTCATTTTGTTAATTTTCTTGTTAATTGAGCACACGAGTATTTAAAGCATACCAGGAATTGGTCTCTTCATCTGCATATACAGAATCAAATGAAAACGAAAATAGTTATTTTGGTCTAGGTCTGAGCTAACTGTGTGTTATCACTATGATAGTATGATGTTTGTTTTCTCTATGTGTAGCAGAACACGTTAAAAATAGTTATTTTGATATATAGGTAGGTAGGTTCAATGAGGAACTTCTTCCTCGTCAACTAATCACACCCCTTTTCCAACCCTAATTTCGTTTCTTCTTCCTTTGATTTTCTTCTTGAACGTTGTATAACAGTCTGATTATTGGAGTGTTGATCCATCAACATTCTGATTCGAACTTGTTAGCAACAGTGATTGAGTAAATCTAGGGTTTTTCTTTTTCTTCCAATCGTTCTTATCTTAGAATCCATTGGATTACCTGATTTATTACAAGGTCTGTTATTGATTGCGTCTAACTGTTGTTAGATTAGCTAGATTGATACGGCCCTATAATCGATTAAGGTTGAAATCGGTTCTAGGGTTTTAGGGTTTATCGGCTTTCCGGGTTCTTTGTTTATGCTTTGGTTCGTTGCATGGTCTCTTTTCTGATGTGCTGATGGAGCGAGGTGGTGAATCTGAGGGGATAGATTGCCCTATCATTGACAATTTACAACATATTAGCATGGAGGATTTGACAGTGGATGGTGACGTAACCCCTGGGAATACTCCTGGGACGGCCCCAGTTCGTGGTATTGGTTTAAAGGTCATTAATATTGAGGGCAATCCTCTAATGCCGAGGCGTGGAATGTTTTCTACTAATAATGTTTCAGTGCTGGATGGATTGGCTGCCATTTCAAAACCGGTTACTTTGGAGCACATGGGAATTCCTCATGCAAACCCTAAAAGGGTTAGTCGGGATAATAACTCTGATCATAGTCCAGCAAACAAGAATGTAGGGACTTTCATGCCTTATGGTACTTATGCTGAGAAGGTATTACAAACTACTAAGATTAAAAGGGAGGTCAACTTCAGGAAACTGGAATCGGTGGAGAAAATGGACGAGGCAGACATTGTGATTCCAAAGGAAGCTATTCGACAGGTACAAAAAAGGTATGAGAATGTTTTGTATGGTTATTTTCTTGGCGATAGGCTTCCGTATCCAGTTGTTGAATATTATGCCAAGAACGTATGGTCCAGGTTTGGTTTCACGAAACTAATGATGAACTCTGATGGATTTTTCTTTTTTAAGTTTGATTCTAAGGAGGGTATGTCTAAAGTGTTAGAGGGAGGGCCTTGGTTGATTAGAAAGGTGCCGTTATTTTTGAATGTTTGGTCCCCTTCAACTAGTCTAAAAAAGGATGGAACTAAGTATGTGCCTGTTTGGGTAAAGTTCCACAATGTTCCTTTAGCGGTTTACACGGATGATGGTCTAAGTCTTCTTGCATCAAAGATAGGAACCCCGAAAAGATTGGATAGCTATACTGCTGATATGTGTATTGATAGCTGGGGTAGAACTAGTTTTGCTAGGGCTATGGTGGAAATAAATGCTGATCAGGAATTAAAAGATTATGTTACTATTGCCATTTCTAAGATGGAGGAAGAGGGGTATGTTATGGAAAGGGTTAAAGTTGAATACGAGTGGAAGCCACAAAGATGTGATGTATGCTGTTTGTTTGGTCACAATAATAATTCTTGTACCAAGTCAGCCAATGTGAAAGCGAAGCAAGTTGTTGTTGATGACGAGGGCTTTATCACGTATAAGCGGAAGACAGCGAAACATGGTTTTCCGCAAAAGAAACAAAAGGCAAAATTTATTTACAAACCCAAAACCAATCCAGGAGGGGCTAGCACTTCGGGTGTCAAGGGTTCTACTACTTTAAATGGGGGGCCGAGTAATGTTAAAATACAAAACAAGTTTGAGGTCTTGGCAACGTCTCAAGAGAATGCTAGTAATGTGGTTGATCAAAGCAAGGTAGATGAGCCTGTTCTTGAGAAGGGGGATGGTCAAGGTTCTAAGTTGTATAGTCAAACCTTCAAGAAGAATGCGACAATAATGCTGAGGATGAGGGTTTCATCGACTCTATTCAAACTGAGACTGCTAGTTTCATGAACGCAGATGCAAGGGAAGTAGTTTCTGAGGGGGCAAGCACTCCCGTTGATTTGAGTTTTTATGGATAGCATAGCCTCTTGGAATATAAGGGGCTTGAACCGGCCTCTGAAGCAACGAGAGGTTCATCAAATTATTAGTGAAAATCATCTGAGTGTGTGTGCTGTGCTGGAGTCGCATGTTCAGATATCTAATCTTTCTAAAGTCTGTAGGGGGGTTTTTAAAAATTGGGAATGGACATCAAATGGTGGAGTGTGTAATGGAGGTGCAAGAATTATCGTGGGATGGAATGATGACAAAGTTGATCTTATGGTTTTAGCTCAGACCGACCAGGTTATGCATGTCAAACTTGTCTCCAAAACTGATCCGAAAGTTTTGTTTTGTTCGTTTGTCTATGCAAAAAATTCGTATCAGGAAAGAAGAGTTTTATGGCAGGACCTATGTATGCACAAGATTATTGCTCATGATCAGCCGTGGATTGTAATGGGTGATTTTAATTCTGCTTTATACGCTGATGACTGTCTTTATGGCCCATCTAATACGTCTATAGGTATGCGTGAGTTTTTTGATTGTGTTCAATACAATGAGCTGTTAGACATAAAAGCTCATGGCCTTCATTTTACTTGGAATCAAAAGCCTAAGAAGGGGGTGGGGATCCTAAAGAAAATTGATCGGGTTTTGGGAAATGTGAAATTCATTGACACGTTTCCGAATGCTCATGCTTTATTTCATCCCTATCGGGTGTCGGATCATACTCCTTGCATCCTCAAAATGACGGGTTCGATGACATTGAAGCCGAAGCCTTTTAAATTTGCTAACTTCATTACTGGTAAGGATGGTTTCAAGGCTGTTGTGGCGAATGAATGGAAGGAAAAGGTAGAGGGTATCCCAATGTTTTCTGTAGTCAAGAAACTCAGAAACTTGAAGACTCCATTGCGGAAACTTCTTCACCAACAAGGGAACCTTCATAACAAGGTGAAAGACTTGAGGCAAAAACTTGATGATATTCACAAACAGATTGATTCAAACCCTCTAGATGCTAATCTAAGGGAAACGGAGGCTAAAATTATTAAAGAATTCCATAGTGCTGCTTATGATGAGGAGTTATTTTTCAAACAAAAGGCAAAGGTTGAATGGTTATGTGCAGGTGATGGCAATACTACTTACTTTCATAACTATGTTAAAAGCAGGAATGCTAGGAGTAAAATCCATAGTATCAAAGATGCTAGAGGCAATCAGTTTGAGGGTAAGGATGTTGAAGTTGCTTTGGTTAACCATTATGAAGTTTTTTTGGGGACCAAAGACAAGGTGGATGATTTGGTGGTGGGTAATCTATTCAATAATGTTGTTAGCCCTGTTGTGGCTGCTCATATGGTTCGTCAGGTCACGAGACAAGAGGTAAAAGACGCTATGTTCAGCATTGGAGAAAATAAGGCCCCTGGACCTGATGGTTATACGTCGGCTTTTTCAAGAAATCTTGGGATATTGTGGGAGAGGAGGTCACGGCTGCCATTCTTCAATTTTTTGATAATGGTAAACTCCTTCAACAAGTGAATCATACAATAATTGCTCTTGTTCCAAAGGTCCCTACGCCTATTTCGGTTCTAGAGTACAGGCCAATTTCTTGTTGCAATGTTATTCTCAAATGTATAAGCAAAATTTTGATTGATAGAATAAAAGGTAGCTTGGGAGCATTGGTTGGTATAAATCAGTCTGCTTTCGTTCCTGGAAGAAAGATATCTGATAACATCCTGATCACTCAGGAGTTAATGCATAACTATCATCTGAGCAGAAATGAAGGCAAGTATGTTACTGAGACTATTCGAGTGGAATATGAATGGATTCCCCCAAGATGTGCCCACTGTCATGTATTTGGACATGACTCTGAGGGATGTCCTAAATGCATCGGTTCGACGTCGCAACCTCCTACAAACAAGCTGAAAGTAGATGAGGATGGTTACACTGAAGTTAGGTCGAAAAAGAGTGCAAAGAAGAGTGGTTTTCAAGTTAATAACCTGAAACCCAAGTTCGAATATCGACCTGTGGATAGAAAGAAAAATATAGGGAGTTCTCCCTATGTAAATGAGCAGGGTACTAATTCGTCTAAGATTCAAACTCATAACCCGTTTAGTGCTCTTGAAGTTGTTGGGGGGAATGGAGGTTCCATACAGGGAAACATAAAAGGGGGACGTGGTCCAAATGAGGAGTCTGATGAGGATGAGGTAGAGGTGGTTTATGATGAAAGCAACGAGTTTATGACATCGGGCACGCATTCCACGTCTGCTAGGGTAGGGGCAAGCACCTCTCATACAAGGTTCTCCAATGGATAGAGTTTTTTTGGATCGGGCTAGGGGGTTGCTTCTGGGGGGTAACTTCATTTTTGATGATGGCGGATGAAGATTTTGTTTATTAGTTTTGTCTTGTCTACTAGTTAGTCATTTTCATGATTGTAGTAGTCTAGGTTGATGTGGTTTTTTGGTTATTTGACATTTTTGCTTAGATATATGGGGCCTGTCCTGTATATGAACTAGTGGGGAACTCATCCTCACTACTTGTACTTATTTGGCGGTTGTCTATAATAGAGTCACCGGGGTAACCCTTTACCCAAAAAAAAATTGACATACAGAAAGCCTATGATACGGTTAGCTGGTCTTTTCTTAGAACTATTCTTCTTGGTTTTGGATTTCCTTCAAAAATGGTTGATTGGATCATGACTTGTGTTACCACTGTGTCGTATTCGCTAAGCATCAATGGGAACCTGAGTGGATATTTCAAAGGAACAAGGGGATTAAGGCAAGGAGATCCCTTGTCCCCCTACCTATTTACGTTAGTCATGGAAGTCCTCTCTTTGCTTTTGCATCAAGCGGCAGAAGTAAATCCGGCATTCAGATATCATGCTCAATTCAAGCAACAGAAAATTATTAATGTATCTTTTGCAGATGACCTGTTTCTGTTTGTCAATGCGGACGCGGTTTTAGTTAAGATCATGAGGGATGTGTTAAATATATTCACTCGTGTATCAGGTTTAACGCCAAACTTAGCCAAGAGCACGGTTTATTTTGGTAGTGTGTCTCAGCCAGTAAAACACGAAATCCTTAATCTCATGCCTTTTAAGGAGGGAGAGCTTCCTGTTCGGTATCTAGGTGTCCCTTTAATATCTTCAAAGCTGATGTATAGAGATTGCAGGGTGCTAGTAGACCGAGTGGATAAAAAGATAGATAATTGGATGACGAAGACTTTATCTTTTGCGGGGAGACTCCAACTGATTAATTCGGTCATCTCGGCTATGCATATCTACTGGGCTTCTGTTTTCATGCTTCCGGCTCGAATCGTTGGGGATGTTGAAAAAAGAATGCGTAATTTTCTTTGGAGTGGGGGTCCGAATCAGACTGTCAAGCCTAAAGTTGCCTGGGATAAGGTTTGTCTTCCAAAATCTGAGGGAGGTTTGGGGATCAGACGGCTTGCTGATGTTAATAAAGCTCTTCTAGCGACTCATATATGGAGTATCCTTGTTAAGCGAGATTCTCTTTGGGTCCAATGGGTTCATTCATACAGAATCAAGGGGAGGAATTTTTGGGATATTCCATGTCGAGGTAGCTTGAGTTGGGGGTGGAGGAAGATTCTCTCCATTCGGGCAAAGATTCGTCCGTTTATATGGTATTCCATCTGTAATGGTCAAAAGGCAAATGCTTGGAATGATAATTGGTGCACTTGTAGTCCTCTTCGGGATTTCATCACTCTTAGACGTATTCATAGTGCGGGTTTTACCATGCAGTCAACAGTTTCAGATCTTGTGGATGACCATGGCTCTTGGAATTGGCCGATCGCTTGGTATGATCTTTATCCTGTTCTCATTAACTTAAATCCCCCTACCCTTGTCCAAAACGGAGTGGATAACCTGGTTTGGAAGGATAGACAAGGCAATCAAAAGCATTTCAATTCTGGTGAAGTTTGGAACAACATCCGCAGCCGATCTGAAGAGGTTTTCTGGGTTGATGTGGTGTGGTTTGGTCAATGTATCCTAAGACATTCATTCCACTTATGGTTGGTACACAAGACCGAATGGGGTTGTGGGACGCAGGAAGTGAAACAAATCTTAATCTTATGTGTTGTCCTCTATGCAGATATGACAAAGATTCACGTGACCACTTATTTTTTCAATGTTCTTTTGCGGGCCAAGTATGGAATAGTGTCAAAGGCATGACGTATATGGAGTCCCCTGAAACAAGTTGGTCTTCTATTATGGCGTGGTTTGAACATCATGCTACGGTCAAGAGTGCTGAAGTTATCGTGACAAAATTGGTGGTGGCAGCGACTACATATTTTATTTGGCAAGAGAGAAACAATAGACTGTTTTCTAATAATCAACGTTCAGCAGAGATGATGGCTAATATTGTATTAGAGACGGTCCGTCTTAAATTGATGACATTCAAGGGGGGATTGAACTCCAAGAATCCTTTGCTTCTTGAGAGATGGAAGACACAAGTGAAGTTGTTCAACATCGACCCGGGCTAATGGGTGTAGTTTAGGTCGTTTTTGTTGCCATTGTTTGGGCTTTGATTTGTTTGGTTGTTATGTTTGGTTTTTGGGTTGTTGTTTTGTGGTTGTGTCTAGTCTTGGTATGCCAAGTCTAGCCCTAGTGTGTCATCCTGGCACACTTGTGTATTTATTTTGTGATTTATAAAATTCACTGGGGTAACCCTTTACCCCAAAAAAAAAAAAAAAAGCATACCAGGAATTCAATTCGTGGATTCCATTTGGCATTTTAAACATCTTCAAGAATCTAACTATGAAGATAGGAAGATCTTAATTGGAATTCATCTTTGTTTCTTAAAAAGAAATGAGTATTTAAGATTTTTGGGGAGATCACAAGTGATCATAAAAAAATGACAGAACCACACGAGTAGTTTGTCTTGGTGTCGGCATCGAAGGGTTGTATCAAACATTCACACAATCGTATCAGTTTCGCAAAAATAAAAATTGAAACAACAAATTTTATTTATATAACAACTGAGTCGATTCAAACATCAAAAGATAACAACCAAGGAATTTCAAAAGACTAATTGTTCACCGCTGCATCGTTGCCTGCGTTCGCCTCATTGATGTTAAACACTCGTCCACGCGCTGGATTTGCGTTAACAAGTCTTGGGCAATTGTTTCTGTAGTGAGTAAGATCACCACAGTTATAACATGGCCCAGGTGGGAACCGTGCTTGGACAACAGCAGGATTTGCAGCAGCTTGGTTTGCATAACGGCAGGTATCAATCAAATGTCCCAATCGCCCACAGTGGGTACATTTGTGACACTGCACTTGCTCCAGGTTATGACGGTTGCATTTGTTGCACAAAGGTACGGTACCAACATAATTTTGCCTTTTACGAGGTTGTGCTGGCTGGTTGGTGCAACCTGATTATTCTGAGTAGTTATGGCACAGTTTTGAGAAGCCTTGCGCTTCTTCTTCTTGGGTGTCTCGGCCTGTTTTTCCTTTGGGTCATCTTGAGCAGTCTTGTCAGATGGTCTTGGGTCGCCCTTTCGAGAAAGCTTACCCTTCCTGATATGAGATTCAGTCAGGGTGGCAGACAGTTCTATGGCCTGTCTGACGGTAGTAGGGTAGCTGCCAGTAACGATATCCTGAACTAAGTCAGGAAGACCATCAATGTACTTTTCAACCGCCTTCTCCACAGGCGTAACCATGGCAGGACATAACAGGCTCAGCTCCTCATAACGCGTATAGGCTCGATGTTCACCAATGTCTTGCTTTAAATCGTCGAATTCTCTTTCCAACGCTCTAAGCTCATGACGAGGACAGAACTCCTTCATCATTAGAGCTCGAAGCTCCTCCCAATTTAAGGATTATCGGTTTGGTCCTAGGGTTTTGGAGCTAGGGTTTTTGTTTTTGTTCTTGGTGTTGGAGTTTTCTCGTTGATAGGGTTTGGCTGCATGGGGAGAAGTAGGGATGAGGAGCTGGTTCCTGATAAAGGGGGTACATCCCCGTTTCAAGGTGAGGCGAGTGCTAGTCCGGTTCGGGGTATTGGCTTGAAAATCACAAACATAGAGGGTAACCCGCTGTTGGCACGACGTGGTATGTACACAACTAATAACCCTTCGGTTATCGATGGTTTATTTGAAATTTCAAAACCTGTGGATTTGGATTACAAGGGTGGGAAGGTTGATGATTATAGGGATGCTAAATATCCTGATCTTTCTTATGCTAAGTTTAAATAGACCCATGATAATGATGACATGAAGGCTGACTACTCTCATGCAAACCCTAATGTTGGAAAGGATACCCAGGAGAGTAGTAATTCTAATGATACGAGTAATAGAACAACCAATCCTGTATCTTTTGCTAAGATTGTTCAGAATCAAAAGGATGTTCCAAAGGTCAATTTTAGGTCGATGGAAACCTTGGATACAATGGATGGTGTTGATGTTGTTATTCCTTTATCTTCGGTTAAGGAGGTGAATGATAGGTTTGAGAACACTCTTTATGGTTACTTCTTAGGGAAGAGGCTCGCGTTTCCTGTCGTAGATTACTTTGTTAAAAACAGCTGGGCGAAATATGGTTTGACGAGGATGATGATGAACTCCAATGGTTTTTCTTTTTCAAGTTTAAAACCAAAAGAGGTCTTCAACAATTAATGGAGGATGGTCCATGGCTGATTCGTAATGTTCCAATAATCCTTAATGAATGGTCTCCGTCAACCGTGCTGGTTAAGGAGGATATCAAAGTGATACCGGTGTGGGTAAAAATGCATAATGTTCAGTTATCGGCTTTTACTGAGGATGGATTGAGCTTGTTAGCAACGAAAATAGGGGTTCCTAAGATGCTTGACTCGTTTACTGCGACGATGTGCTCGGAATCATGGGGTCGAAGCAGTTTTGCCAGGGCTTTGATCGAGGTCAATGCTGGTAGGGATTTGGTTAGGAGGATTAAAGTTGCGGTTCCGGATTTGGAAGGTGTTCGGCATTCTTTCGCTGAGATTAACATTTAGTATGACTGGGAACCTTTAAGGTGTGCTGGTTGTGGTGTGTTTGGCCATGAGGATTGCTCGTGTCCTAAAAAACCAAAAACCAATGTGCCGGACAATAGTAGGAAGATGTCGGATGATTTTCAGGATATTAATTCTAAAGGAAAAAATAAAAAACCTGGTCAGCAAGGCTTTCATGTGAAAAACCAGAAACCTAAGCTAGTGTATTGGCCAGTACCGAATGCTAAGTTAACTGGAGAAACATCGTCATCATCTAGAGGTCCTACGTTAAAATCTGATCCTAATGTTGTTATCTCAAACCCGTTTGATGCTTTACAAGATATGGATGTGGAAGACCCGAATAAGCCGTCTGTGCATAGTGGGAAGGATCCGTCTTCAATGAAAACTAAAGGTAATAAAAAGGGCACGGATGAGATTTTGGTGGATGGAGTGGAGGTTGACGATCTCCTAGCTGAAATACCTAAATTTATGGATGCGAAGTTGGATAAAGGTAAACCTGAGGGTTCAACCACACCCGGTCAAGAAGGTTTAAATGGGTAGTGTTGCTGCATGGAACATAAGGGGGTTGAACCGCTCCCTGAAACAGAAGGAGGTTCGACAGATGTTGCTTGATAATCACGTTCAGGTTTATGCAATTATGGAAACTCATGTAGATTCGTCTAATGTGGCTACGGTTTGCAAGAAAGTTTGTGGGTTCTGGGACTGGGTTTCAAATGATGACTGTTGTGATAAGAGATCCCGAATAATGGTGGGGTGGGATCCTAATATGGTGGATGTTATGATTTTATCTCACTCGGATCAAGTCATTCACACCCAGATTGTCTTTAAGATGGACCGAAAGTCTCTGTTTTGTTCTTTTGTGTATGCGCACAATCAGTATAAGAGGAGGAGAGAGAGTTATGGAGTAATCTTCGTAGGCATGGTACGTTCATGCATGATAAGCCGTGGTCCGTGATGGGAGATTTCAATGAGGCGTTGTTTCATGATGATGTTTTTGCTGGTTCTTCGAATCTAAGTATTAGGAGCAGGGAATTTAAGGATTGTGTTCATGAAATAGAGGTGTTTGATCTTAATCGGTCGGGCCTTCAGTTTACGTGGACCAATAATCAGAAAAATCATGCTACCATTTTAAAGAAACTTGATAGGGTTATGGGGAATGTGTGCTTGATTGATGCCTTTCCAACTACCTGTGCTTACTTCCTGCCATATCGAATCTCTGACCATAGCCCGTGTATTCTGAAGCTGCCTAATGTGACTAGAGATAAGCCGAAACCATTCAAGTTTGTTAATTTGATCGCTGATAAACCCGGGTTCCTGGACGAAGTTAGTTCGATTTGGAGTAGGGATATTCAAGGTTTTCGTATGTTCCAAGTGGTGAATAAGCTTAAGTTGCTCAAAACTCCGTTAAGGAAGTTGTTTTTTAAGCAAGGGAATTTACAAGAAAAGGTTAAAGTGGCTAGGAAAGTTTTGGAGGATTGTCAAAAGGCCATTGATAATGATCCTCTAAATGATGTCTTGAAAGACCAGCTTGATCAGTTGGTGCATGATTACAAGGAGGCGGTTAAAGATGAAGGTTTATATTTGAAATAGAAGTCTAAAGTTGAGTGGCTTGCGGTGGGGGATTCCAATTCTAAATTTTTTCATAACACTATTAAAGCGAAGAACCATCGGAGTCGGATTTTTACCATTAGAGATGGTGGCGGCAATCTGCATGAAGGCGGTATGGTTCAGCAAGTTCTGGTTGATCATTATATGGATTTTTTCGGGAGTGTGGGGAACATTACTATGCAGCCTTCGCCTGATTTGTTTCGAAATGTTTTATCGCCAGATAAAGCTACTAATATGGTTAGGGACATTACTGATGAGGAAATTAAATTGGCTATGTTTTCTATAGCCGGTAACAAATCCCCGGGGCCGGATGGATACACTTCAGTGTTTTTCAAGAAGGCTTGGGATATTGTGGGCCACGATGTATGTCATGCTGTGAAGGATTTCTTTGATAATGGCCAGCTTTTGCAACAGTTAAACCATACGGTAATCACTCTAATTCCGAAAGTTTGTACTCCTTCGTTGATCACGGACTATAGACCCATCTCATGTTGCAATACTCTTTACAAGTGCATTAGTAAAATTATTACGAATCGTATTAAAGAGGGCTTGTGTGACATTGTGAATATAAACCAGTCAGCGTTTGTTCCTGGTAGAAGAATTACAGATAACTTTCTGCTAACTCAGGAGATTATGCATAACTATCATCGAAATCAGGGGCCGCCGAAATGTGCTATTAGATATTCAAAAGGCTTATGACACGGTTGACTGGAAATTTCTTGAACGGACTCTAATGGGGTTTCGATTCCATTGGGAAATGGTGAAATGGATTATGGCATGTGTTACCTCTACATCTTTTTCTATTGCAATTAATGGGAATCTGTATGGGTACTTTAGAGGGAAACGTGGGTTAAGACAAGGCGATCCAATGTCTCCGTACTTGTTCACGTTAGTTATGGAAGTGTTAACTTTGATTTTGCAAAAGCAGGTGTCGTTGTCAAATGACTTCAGATTTCATCATAAGTGTGAGAAACAAAGAATTATAAATTTGTGCTTTGCAGATGACTTGTTTCTGTTTTCTCGTGGGGATCACAAATCAGCTAGAGTCATCATTGATTCTATTAATGATTTCAAGCGCATGTCCGGTTTGGTCCCGAGTATTAATAAGAGTACAGTGTTCTTTGGAAATGTGGCCAATGCAGTTAAGGTCCGTATTAGAGATATTATTTCATTTGATGAAGGGGTGTTGCCTGTTCGTTATTTGGGTGTGCCTCTAATCACGTCGCGTTTGAGAAGTAGTGACTGTAAAAAGTTGGTGGATAGCTTGGAGTCTAGGATCACGAATTGGAAGACGAAATCGTTATCATTTGCGGGAAGGTTACAACTTGTTCAATCAGTTATGTCTTCTATGCATATTTTCTGGGCTTTGGTTTTCATCTTACCAAAACAGGTTATTTATGATCTTGAGGGAAAGATGAGGAGGTTTCTTTGGGCTCAAGGGAACAATATTCAGGGGAAAGCTAAGGTTAAATGGAGTCATGTCTGTCTGCCGAAGCAGGAGGGTGGTTTGGGTGTTCGTAGGGTGCAGGATATGAATAATTCACAGATGATAGCTCACGTTTGGGGTCTCTTATCATTGAGAGAGTCTTTGTGGGTAAAATGGATGCACTCGTATCGTTTACGGGATAGGAGTTTTTGGGATGTCCCTTTACGTAATAATACAACATGGACCTGGAGGAAATTACTAGGTATGCGGCCGCTTATACAACAACACATATGGACCAAGCTAGGTGATGGAACTAGAACCTCAGCTTGGTTTGATAGATGGGATGATGTATGCCCGTTAAACTCGTTTATAACTCCGCGGTTAATTGCTAATGCTGGATTTTCTCTAACTTCGACAGTAGCGGAGGTGTGGGATCAAGGGGTGTGGAGATGGCCGACTAATTGGCTCCAGCGGTTTCCAGTTCTCCACAACATGAAAAATATTGTTTTAAACTTGTCTACCCAGGATCGTTTGATTTGGAAAACTAGGTCAGGTAAACTGGCTGATTATTGTGCTTCAATGGTGTGGGAAGATATTCGTATACATCAAAACGAGGTGCCATGGGTTAACATGGAATGTTCAAGCAGTCGATTCCAAGGCACTCGTTCTTCATGTGGCTTCTTGTGAATAAGAAACTTAAAATGCAGGATGTTATGAGTAAATGGTGTTCCACGGGTAGCGCTAACTTTAACCTATTGTGTTGCTCGCTTTGTGTTTTAGGTCCGGACTCTCATGAGCATTTGTTCTTTGAGTGCGGATATGCTTCTCAAGTATGGAATGGTGTTAAAGATAAAGCGGGTATGGGTCATATTCAAGCTACTTGGGATGCAATCTTTGCATATTTGGATCAGGTGGCGACATCTACGAAGGCGCAACATATCATTGCAAAACTTATTGTTGGGGCTTCAGCTTACTTTGTGTGGCAGGAACGAAATCTAAGACTATTTTCTAATAAAAAGAAAAGCTCGGATCAGCTTATAGAGGTGGTGTTGTCTACCGTTCGGTTAAAACTTCATACCATGAGGTTTAAAAGAACGACTCAGATTGAAGGGATTTTGCGGGATTGGAGCTTGCCGCATGGTCTTTTGGTTGCAGATGATGATCTCGGTTAATATTATTAAGCTTGTTTTATTGTAGTCCTTGTTTAGTGACTTTGTTTTTCTTGTTTGCTTGGTTTTTCCTTGCTTGTAAACTCCCGTATGGCTTGTCATACGTGAGAACTGTGGGTCATCCTGGCTCACACTTGGTGGTTTTGGTTGTTTTGAAATAAATTTACCGGGGTAACCCTTTACCCAAAAAAAAGTTTGAGCTAGTGCCACATCGGCACCTCTATCACGCATCACCCCATTCCACCATGTAAGAGCACGCTTCTCGAACACACTGGATGCAAACTCAACCTTACGCTCATTCGGACATTGCACATGCCTGAATGTGCTCTCCAAACTTTCAAACCATTGCAGGAGTGCGGTTGCTCCTTGAGACCTAGAAAACTTCAAAGGTTTAGCAGAGTTGAAGGTCTTGAAATTACACTGAGCATTGTTGTTCTTGTTGTATATCTGATGGATCTCGGTTACTAGGCCCGGAAGCACAGCAGCCATTTGCTGAGCGACAAGGGTTGCGACTTCTTCATTAGTTTGAGGTTGTGCTTCTCGTCGAGGAGGCATTGTCTAAAGAGAACAAGGAAACATGAGAGAAAACAAGTGAAATGGCATTGGGTAAGAATGAGATATTACAATTACCGACCAAAAAGGCATGGGAGATGGTCATTTGTTCGAACCACGAAGCGAACAAACGACACACAAAAGCTGAATCAAAGTATATCGGTCTTCATAATGTATCGCGAAGACATGCTCGCCTATAAGTGGACACTCACCCCAAGAGTTCCCAGGTAAGAGTGACTGGTCCGATACTGCGGATTTGTACGAACACTCTAGCCTTAGACAGAAGACTCAGTGTACAGGCATCCACCCTTCCAGTTTGCACGTGTTCACGTTATTTAGACCCAAACTTTGACGAGATTTTCAAAACTTAGAAGGTTCAAAACCTAGTAATCAATCATCCTAGAACAGATGATTGGTTTTCAAAGCGGAATCGAAATTTGTGATCTTATTGTGGTTGTCACCTAAGGACAAGTGACGATATTGTTTTAAAACTAAAAACAAGATAACTTGTGTTAGGGTCCTAGGAAGGTTATAGTCTAGGTCAAAGCATTACTAATAACCTAATTCCCTATAACCATTGGCTTTGATACCAACTTTTCTGTCACACCCCGACCACGTAAAACAACAAATCATGGCGAAAACGTCAGGGAGTGTCGTAACAGAATCATTGTTTCACAACCATGGATTAAATAATTTCGTTTTATTGAATTATTGAACTCATTGTTTTATTACAAATCAGATAAATACAAATATTATCTTTCAAGTTTTAAAGTCGCTAAGGCACGAGTCCATCCTATGTATAGCATGCATCAACAATCATCACATAACATCACCTGAAACATGTGTAAAAATAGGTACGTCAGCAAAAAATGCCTGTGAGATACATAGGTTTTATTATAATTAGATTCATGACTTATGAGTTTAAAGAAAAATATTTAATCAAAAATAGTCATTAACCTTAAAATATTTTCTTTTATAAATCATACAAAAATTTATAAGAAATCAAATGATAAAACAGAATAATACATAAATGAATAATTAAGTGAAATGAGTTTATATAAAACATGTTGTTTGTAAAACAACATTTTGATAAAAAGGTTTGTAATATATATAAAAATATACTTTGGTTTAAGAAAGTCGAATAAGTAATATATTAAAATATATTTCAGTTCCAAAATCGTTAAAATAGTATATTAAATATACTTTAGTCGTCAAAATAATAATTTTCAGTAGTATATCAAAAGTATACTTTGGTTTTATTAATAACATATTAAACTATGCTTTGGTTTTATAAATAACATATTAAACTATGTTTTGGTTTTAAAAATAACATATTAAACTATGTTTTGGGTTTTATAAATAACATATTAAACTATGTTTTGGGTTTTATAAATAACATATCAAATTATGTTTTAATAATTAACAAAATATATGTTGGTTTTGTACATTATCACATATGAGAGCATATCAAACTATACTTTTGGGAGTATAACAAAATATACAACAAAAATGTGATTTAAGAATTCATTCAGACCTGAGTGTATCAAAATACACCTTTGAGACTATAGAAATACCACAAAGGCAATCCCTATTTGGATAAAATATCGGTTTCTGACATTCCATGACAACAGGAACGGGGTGTCAAATCCTATAGCGCTATATCATACTACCAACTGGTCTGGTGAACATAAAATAAGTACTATCCAACAATTAATTTTATAATCTTTGAAAAATTTGAGTTTAAAACATAAATAATCATTCAGTTTATCAAAAGATAAGTACTAATATGTATAATCAATTATACTTTTGAAATCATGAACATAACAATTAGGTACACATATTTCACCCCAAAACATTTAAAAACAGTAAAAGAGGGGACTATGTACTCACATGAGGATGCTTAGAAGTCTTGATAACAACCAAGCAAAGCTAGAGGGATCACGGAAATCAAACGGCACCCAATAATATTAATAAACCGGTCCTAAATCGGGAGATCGGATAGGATGAGGTTTCCTAAACCAAATGAGTATTAGAACTCATATGATATGGTTTAACAAAGCCTACATACTAAAACGAAACCTAACCTAAGTGTTTACGACCCATTACGACCCGTTTAGGTAGCTTACGCTACTTTAACGTGTCGTTCGTGTAAAACGCGTTTGGAACGCCTAACTAGTCCTATGACAAGTATTATATGCCTAAACATGTTTAATTATGTTGCATAATCAGTTAAGTGACAAAAGTTTGGGTTACATATGCTTAAATATCAATTATGCATAAAAGGTTATTTTGGTCATTTACCTAAGGCATATAAACTACCTATCATACAACTACTTAAACGAAGTAACCATAAGGTATAACCTCGGAAGGTTATTCCCTATACAACTATGGTCACTAAATATGTTTGGTCGGATCCTAATGATCGACCAAACGGGTCTAGTTCGAAAGTCTAAGCTGTTGTTTAGACCGCTTGACTTACGACTCTACATAAGCACTAATCTAAAAGTGGCGAGCTAAACACGTTAGAACATGTTTAGTTAAGTTAGAAAACAGATTTTGATATCAAAACAAAGTGTTTTGATACCCAAGTGTAGTTTGGTTACAAAATACGCATGAATACGCATTTTGGCCGAAACTACGACTCGTCACTACACCTAATCAACGTGGTAATCAGTAGGTATAGTTACTAGCGACTATAACCATCGTGATTACGCTCACGTTGCAAAGTTCAAACGAACTTTGTGTTGACCAAAGACTGGTCAAAGCAGAAAGTCAAACACTGTTTGACTTTTGTGCTTGAAAACGCATAAAAGAACGAAAGAATACTTACAAAGGGTCCAAGCTTGAAGATTTGAACTCAAAATTTCTCAGGTATGAAGCCTCACATGGAGAGCTTCAACTTAGAGAAGAAGATTGAGATCAAATGTGTGAGGAAACAAGTGAACTCTAGGTGGGTATTTATAGGAAATCCACAACCGTTAGGATCGTTCCTCGATAAACGAGCTTCAATGTGGACCTCACACATAAAGCACATGGTTTTGGAATACTAGGGGTGCCCCAAAATCACCAAATGGTATTGAAAAAGTTACAAAAAGGACCCTGAACTTCAAGTCAGTTGCTGAAAGTTGCTAAAAATGAGTTTTCTACCCAGATGAGGCCGTGGCGTTGCGCCACGGCAAGGCCATATGGTGGTGGCGCAGCGCCACCATGTGCCAGTTCCCAGAAAGTTTGCCAAAATGGCAGAAATGGTCCCTGCAACACTTTTAAGCCGTTTTCGATGCGTTTAAACCCCGTTAACCTCATTTCAAGGCTCTAAAATGAAGTTAAAATATAGGGAACTTAAAATATGCTCAAAACCATCTTGGATGTTGGTTCGTTTGGTCGTACGGTCGCGTTGTTCGGTTAATTACGACATGAGTCATAACCAACGCAAAAACGATCCAAATTGATCGACGAATGGAATTTTATCATGCCAATCACTATAATATAATATTTTAATGATTACATAAATTTTTGGATGTCTGGATATATTCAGAACGTAAGATATGCGTCAAAATGCAAACTTATGCACTTGTCAAAGCTTTTTGTCCCTGAATGACCAAAAGTTTCTTTTTGCGCACCAAACACCTCAAAGCTTATTTCTAAGTTATGCCAAGGATATTTAGGGCATATTTAACTTATGATCAAGTTCTGGAATGTTCGTCGCAGTACGAATCGTCATACTTTTGCAGTTTGACACAAATAGTCCCTGCGATCGAATAAACTTGATTTCAACACACCAAACCATCCAAAACTTATTTCTAAGTTATGTAAAGGTTATTTAAGGTATGTTAAGCCTATATCACTATTCCGGAGTGTTTGTCGCGTTAAACTGATTACGTTTACGTATCAGTTCGTGTATAACTTTCCAGAAAGCGATTTAGAGCTTGAAATCGAACAAGAATTGATATGTGCAAATGATACACATATTTATACAAATCCCGAGTATGAAATACAATATTTCATTGGTTTGGTATTTGTTTAATGGTTGAAGTGACACAGGTGTCACAACTTGTGCCTTAGCAACTTTAAAATTTGAGATACAATTATTTGTATTTATCTGATTTGTAATAAAACAATGAGTTCAATAATTCAATAAAACGAAACTATTTAATCCATGGTTGTGAAACAATGATTCTGTTACGACACTCCCCGACATTTCCGCCATAATTTGTTGTTTTACGTGGTCGGGGTGTGACATAAGAGTTGGTATCAAAGCCAATGGTTATAGGGAATTAGGTTATTAGTAATGCTTTGACCTAGACTATAACCTTCCTAGGACCCTAACACAAGTTACCTTGTGTTTAGTCTCAAAACAATACCGTCGCCTATCTTTAGGTGGCAACCAAAAACAAGAACACAAATTACAAATCCGTTTATGAAAACCAATCATCTATTCTTAGATGATTTATTATAAGGTTTTAAACCTTCAAAGTTTTCGAAATCTTGTCAAAGTTTGGGTCTAAATATTGTGAACACGTGCAATCTGGAAGGGTGGATGCCTGTACCTCGAGTTTTCTGTCTAAGGCTAGAGTGTTCGTACAAATCCACATAATCGGACCAGTCACTCTTACCTGGGAACTCTTGGGGTGAGTGTCCACTTATAGGCTAAAGCATGTCTTCGCGATACATTAGTATGACCCATTTACTTCGATTAGTCATAGTGTCATTTGTTTGTTTTAGGTAACGAACAAATGGTCACAATCTTCATGCTTTGTTGACATTCTTTTAAGCATTCAATTCTTACTATCCGATATCATCTCACTCGTTTCCTTTTCATGTTTCTTTACTCTTTTAGAATATGCCTCCTCGACGAGATGCACAACCTCAAAATAACGCCAAACTCGCAGCTATTATCACTCAGCAAATCGCTGCTGTACTCCCAAACCTGATAACCCAAGTAAACCAAGCAAACAACAATAACAACAATGCTCCGTGCAACTATAAGACATTCAATTCAGCTAAGCCACTCACATTTACTGGGTCTGAAGGGGCCACAGGGCTCCTACAATGGTTTGAGAGTCTCGAAAGCACGTTTCGTCATGTTCAATGCCCAAATGAACGAAAGGTTGAGTTTGCATCAAGCGTATTCCAGAAAAGAGCACTTACATGGTGGAATGGTGTAATGAGGGATAGGGGTGCCGATGTGGCATTGGCACAAACTTGGGAAGAGCTTCGAGCTCTAATGATGAAGGAGTTCTGTCCTCGTCATGAACTCAGGGCGTTGGAAAGGGAATTCGACGATCTAAAGCAAGACAGCGATGAACATCGAGCCCACACTGACCGTTATGAGGAACTGAGCCTGTTATGTCCTACCATGGTTATGCCTTTGGATAAGGTGATCGAAAAGTACATTGAGGGTCTCCCTGACCTAGTTCAGGATATCGTTACTGGTAGCAACCCTACTACCGTCAGACAGGCCATTGAACTATCTGCTACCCTGACTGAATCCCATATCAGGAAAGGTAAGCTTTTTCGAAAGGGCGACCCGAAACCATCTGATGAATTTACACAAGAAAAACCGAAGGATAAACAGACCGAGTCCTCCAAAAAGTCAAAGAAGCGTAAGGCTTCACGAAACTTCGCTGTAGTTGCTCAGAACAATCAGGTTGCACCAAACCAGCCAGCACAACCTCGTACAAGGAAAAACTATGTTGGTACTGCACCTTTGTGCAACAAATGCAAATGTCATCATCTGGAGCAAACACAGTGTCACAAATGTACCCACTGTGGGCAATTGGGACATGTAGTCAATACCTACCGTTATACTAACCAAAACCAAGCTACTGCAAATCCTGCTGCTGCTCAAGCACAGTTTCCACCTGGGTCGTGCTATAACTGTGGTGATCTTACTCACTACCGAAACAATTGCCCAAGACTTGTTAACGTAATTCCAGCGCGTGGACGAGTGTTTAACATAAAAGAGGCGAACGCAAACGATAATGCAGCAGTGAACAATTAGACTTTTGTATTTCCTTGTTTGTTATCTTTTGGCGTTTGATATAATTCAGCTGTTATATAAATAAAATTTGTTGTTCTAATTTTATTTTACGAAACTGATACGATTGTGTGTATGTCTGACATACCCCTACGATGCCGACACCAAGGAACTATGTTCCTTACAAAACAAACTACTCGAGTGATTCTTTCATTTTATAATCACTTGTGATCTCCGCGAAAATCCTAAGTACTCGTTTCTTTTAAGAAACAAAATACAAGGTACTATCGTGAGTCCTTAGTTGGATTCCTTATGTGTTCTAATACGAATGTTACGATACGACAAAACCAAATCCTTATAAGATCTTCCTATCTTCATAGCTAGATTCTTGAGGATACTTAAAGTACCAATTAAAGTCCGTGATTGGATTCCTGGTGTACTTTAAGTGCATTAATTCAAATTAACGAATAAGCTAATAACTAAATTAACGAATATGCGATTATGTGATTATGTGTTTATGTGTAAATAGTAAGAACCTTGGATTCCAAAGTGCTATTTCAAAACGATTATTTGATTCAAAGTTACAAAGATCCTTTAGTGATCTATTTAAAGAGATCATATGACGGTCTAGTTAAGGAGATCATGTGTTGATCTAGTTAAAAAGATCGTTCGTTGATCTAGTTAAAAAGATCCTTTGGTGGTCTAGTCAAGTCATTACATGTTTGTTCGATTGATTTTACCCTACGCATTATGAAAAGAACTGTGCGGATTGTGCAAGGAATTACGTAATTATGGATGCATACATAATTATGGAATTCAGTGCACAGAAACCACAGCACGTTTTGTTATGTGTTAAGACCTATAGTAATAAGAATAACGAAACGGGAACAATGTAAAAAGGGCATGGTGGATACGCCGCTGGTACTTCCTATATATAAGTGTTCCTTATTACATTGCGAACGTGGCGTTATTTAAGTTACTAGAAGTCCTGGACCTTGACCAATGTTATTTTATCTTACAATCTCCGACTCCGATTTCAAGCACACACAAGTTTCCTGTAATAGTCTTCATAGGAAACATTCTACTATCCGTTGTTCGAAACTCCATGTTTTGTTACTACAAGGACATCAATTGGACAAATAACAAATTCGCTAAGAATCCAAACGTGACCTAGAGTTTTACTTAGGAAACGGAGGATTCATTCGAAAGCGAAACAGTCACAGTTGTCTTCACAAGTTTCCTCTAAAATTAAATTTCGGGACGAAATTTCCTAAAGTAGGTGAGACTGTGACACCTGTGTCACTACGACCATCATACAAATACAAAACCAATGAAATATTGTGTTTCATTCTTGGGATTTGTATAAATATGTGTATCATTTACACATATCAATTCTTGTTTGATTTCAAGCTTTAAATCGGTTTCTGAAAGGTTATACGCAAGCTGATGCATAAATGTAATCAGTTTAACGCAACAAACACTCTAGAATAGTGACATAGGCTTAACATACCTTAAATAACCTTTACATAACTTAGAAATAAGTTTTGGAGGGTTTGGTGTGTCGAAAACAAGTTTATTCGATTGCACGGGCTATTTGTGTCAAACTGCGAAACTATACCGATTTGTACAGTAACGAACATTCCAGAACTTGATCATAAGTTAAACATACCTTAAATATCCTTTACATAGCTTAGAAACAGGCTTTGAGGGGTTCGGTATGCGAAAATAAACTTTTTTGTTCAAACAGGGACTAAAAGCGTCAAAAAGTGCATAAGTTTGCATTTTCGCGCATATCTTACGTTCTGAACATATCCGGACATCCAAAAATTTTTGTAATCATTAAAATATTTTATTTTAGTGATTGGAATGCAAAAATACCACTCGTCGTGTAATTTGGATCTATTTCGCGTCCGTTTAAGTTTTCGTCGTAATTAACCGAATAACGCGACCGTACGACCAAACAAACCGACATCCGAGATGTTTTCAAGCATATTTCATCTTCCCTATACTTTAACTTCATTTTAGAGCTTTGAAATGGGGTTAACGGGGCTTAAACGTGCCGAAAATCAAGTTTTAAGCATGCAGGTACCTGTTTCGCCAAAATTTGAAGCTTAGAACTGAGCTCCCCCGAGCCACGCACCAAGACCAGGTACCCCTGGCGTGCCACGTGACAGAGCAAGAAATCAGCAACTCAATTTTCAGCAACCAACTTGATTTTCAGGGTCTTTTGTGCAATTTTCTCAATACCTGGAGCTGGTTTTGGATCCCCATTGTATTGTTAATCATGTCCTACAAGTGGAGGGTTGAGATTAAGCTTTGATTCTTGAAAAAACACATGTCAAGAACCTAAGAACTCATGACTTCCTATAAATACCCACATGATCTTCACTCATTTCTCACACATTTGATCTGAATTTGCTCTAAGTTGAAGCCTTAGCTTCATACCTGAGTATTATGAGATCAAATCTTCATTGCTTGGACCTTTTGTAAGTTTCTTTCATGCTTTTTATGCTTTTCAAGCATGAAAGTCAAACAGTGTTTGACTTTCTGCTTTGACCACGAATTGGTCAACACAAAGTTCGTTTGAGCTTTGCAACGTGAGCGTAATCACGATGGTTATAGTCTCTTGTGACTATACCTACTGATTACCACATCGATTAGTCGAAGTGACAAGTCAAAGTTTTGGTCAAGATACGTGTTTATGTGTATTTTGCATCAAAGCTGTCTTTGGGTATCAAAACACTTTGTTTTGATATCAAAACCTGTTTTCTAACTTAGTTAAACATGTTTTAACATGTTTAACTCGTCACTTTTAGTCTAGTGCTTGTATAGGGTCGTAAGTCAAGCGGTCTTAACAACCGCTTAGACTTTCGAACCCGACCCGTTTGGTCAATCGTTAGGATCCAACCAAGCATATATTGTGACCATAGTTGTATAGGGAATAACCTTCCGAGGTTATACCTTATGATCACTTAGTTTATTAGTTGTATGATAGGTAGTTTATATGCCTTAGGTAAATGACCAAAATGCCCTTTTCATGCATAATTGTATTTTAAGCATATGTAACTTAACTTTTGTCACCGAAACTGATTATGCAACATATTTAAACATGTTAGGACATACTTTACTTGTCATAGGACTAGTTAGGCGTCTCGAATGCGCATTTGCGCGAACGACGCGTTAAAGTAGCGTAAGCTACCTTAATGGATCGTAACGGGTCGTAAGCACTTAGGATAGGTTCCGATTTAGAATGTAGGATTTGTTTTTTTTGGGTAATGGGTTACCCCGGTGAATAATATTATAACCAATGATAATCAAGTAAGAAGCAGAAATACTTCTCAGTTCTCACGTATGACATGCCATACGAGAGTCAACACGCGCTCTAACCGAAAAAACGCACCAACAAAAGTAAACATTAAAACAACACACACCCCTACACTAAACCATCATCAAAAAAACTCAGTTGTTATCATCATTAGCTACCAACACTCCACGAGGAAGCATCCACTGTTGCAACGCCCGCTCCGTCTGATTAGAAGGCTTGAAACGCATGGTATGAAGCTTCATCCTGACAGTACCACGAATCACCTCCACAAGTTGATTCTTACTTCTTTTACGAGCAGTAAAGAGTCTCCTATTTCTCTCTTTCCAAATAAAATACGCCGAGGCACTCACCACTAGCTTCGAAATCACATGATTAGTGGACTTATAGTTCGCTATACCCACCAAGTATTCAAAAATGTCGGTCCACTCATTCCGGATTGACTCCATTCCTGCTAAACTTTTTACATCATTCCACACTTGAGCCGAGTAATCACATTCGAAGAACAAGTGGTTATGCGAATCCGGACACGAAACACACAGCGAGCAACATAACAGATTCAAGTTCGCGTTACCCGATGATTCCATCTGCTCATAATATCCTGATTTTCAGCTTCTTTTGTACGATCAGCCACATAAGGAAAGCATGTTTCGGAATAGCTTGGGGAAACCAAACAACATTAGCCCACATAACTTCATTTTGCTGACGCCGAAGATTATCCCAAGCCACAGACGTTGAAAAATCCGTAAGGCTCCCTTGTATCGTTCTCCACAGAATTTGGTCTTTACGAGTACAATAAATCTCAAAATCCTGAACATTTAGTAAAACAGGAAATCTGGAGAACCAGGTAGCCGGCCATCGCCATTCTCCTCGAACAAAAATGTCGGCCAGCTTAGTATTCATATTGAAACCTGCATTAGCAATTAGCCTGGGAGTAACAATGGACCTAAGTGTAATTTCATTCCACATATCAAACCACACCATCGTATCTGTTCCATCTCCCACTTTCGTCCAAATATAATCGCGAATACTGGATCGTAACTAAAGCATTTTCCTCCAGCTCCAAGTAATGTGTCACACCCTGACTTTTGCGGAAGCGTATGATGTGTGACTGGTTTAATATCATTGCATTCAATCATAATAAACACCTACATTATCAAAACGATGTTCATCTATTCATGAAATTTGAGATTACAAACATCGGTTATTTAAGTTCTAAAACACAACCTTCGACTAGGTTATAAACCAACAAAAGTGGATGACATCTAAACTTGAAGTCTACTTCTAGAAACAACACCCGCGCCCAAGATCCAACCTGTCACCTGAAATACATGTAATTTTGGAAAACATCAACAAAAGTTGAGCGAGTTCATGCGTTTTGTGTGAGTACTTGTAATCTTGTAAACCTTTGAGAGACTCCTTTAACAACATGTATGAAAAGCGTGTATGAACATACCAAATAAATGTTTTACAATGACATTAAGGCATGTGAGGACATAGGGAGCACTCAAAATGAGTAGGCTTATACCCTTGTCGATTTTCCCTCGACTATGTCGATTTCCCTCGACTATGTCGAATTTCCCTTCGACTATGTCAATTTACCTTGACTATGTCAATTTCCCTTGACTATGTCGATTTTCCTCGACTGGGACACCGAAGCACTCAAGTGATCACATGAGGACCATGAGTGGGGCTCGGCCGTACCCATTAGATCTAACCTTCATCCCTAATTAAGAATTAACGGAATTTCAATATTAAGTCTATGCTCACATGATCTAATAGTGCATTTCATAGTCATTTCATACCGTTTAAACATTCGTAACATGTATTCCACCCCCGAGAGTTATAAAACCAAAAACAGTTAAGAGAAAAGGGGGAGCATGAACTCACTGTTTTGCGTCTTCGATACTCGTAACTCAAATCTCCTCAGCAAACACGACTCCCTACAATGTACTAGGGTCTATTAGACGAACGGGCCGTGCCTTGCCTTAGTATTCATGTTTTGAGTTACGTTTCTTTTATGTCCTTAGCATTATCCTAAGTTATAATTACTTGTTAAAATAATAATTATTTTAACTTTAAATTATATTAAATTTTGGAATAATTGTTAAACAATATTTTTGTGACAATACTTCTCAAGTATTTATTCTCGTATTTTCTTCCCAAAGATGGGGGTATCTCATACATGTGTATTCGTATTCTCGTATTTGTAGTTTCCAAAATAATATATTCTCGTATTTGTAGTTTCCAAAATAATATAGTTCCCAAAGATGGGGGTATCTCATACATGTGATGATCTTGGCGCAATCTGATCAAGTTATGCATTTTCAGCTTGTCTTCAAATTGGATAAACGAATGTTGTTTTGTTCAGTTGTTTATGCTGCTAATTATTATATGACCCGGAAAGAGTTATGGAGTAATCTTTTAATGCATAAAGCCCTTGTTAAGGATAAACCTTGGTGAATTATGGGCGATTTCAACACGGCTCTTAACATTGAGGATAACTCGATGGGAACTTCATTGATTTCTGCTGGTATGCGAGACTTTCAAGAGTGCGTGGATAATATTGAAGTTGTTGATATTAACCGTATAGGAATTCAGTTTACGTGGAGTCAAAAGCCAAAGAATGGGGTTGGTTTGCTTAAAAAACTTGACCGAGTGATGGGAAATACGGAATTTATAGCTCATTTTCCGAATTCTGTGGCCATGTTTAAACCGTATAGGCTATCGGATCACTGTCCTTGTATTCTCTCGTTCCCGGATGCTAGTAGACTGAAGCCGAGGTCTTTCAAGTTTGCTAATTTCTTGGTGTACAAACCTGAGTTTTTGGAGATTGTTAATAGCAATTGGCTTACTAACGTTAATGGTGTTCATTAGTTTCGAGTGGTTAAAAAGCTTCGTTTACTTAAGCACCCGTTGCGTTCGTTATTATTCAAACAAGGTAATCTTCATAAAAAAGTTGAGAATCTGCGATCGGCTTTAGATGTCATACAGCAAAAGATTGATCGTGATCCTTCTAATGCTGATCTTCGGGCAGCCGAGTGTTTGATAAGTCGTGACCTTCAAGAAGCATCGTTAGACGAAGAACGTTTTCTGAAACAAAAGTCTAAAGTTGATTGGTTAAGTGCTGGGGATATGAATTCTGCTTTCTTTCACTCATCTCTGAAAATTAGAAATCATTGTAGCCGAATAGAGGTGATTAAAGATTCGGAAGGGAACCTCTATGAGGGGGATATGGTTTTTCAACCGTTTGTCAAGCATTATGAGAAATTTTTCGGTACTCAAGGTGATATTTCTCTTACTCCGGCTCCGGATTTATTCTCTAAAGTCCTATCTTCTCAGGTTGCTGATCATATGATCCGCCAAGTTTCGGTGGAAGAAGTGAAAAAGGCGATGTTTTCTATTGGTATTGATAAAGCTCCGGGCCCTGATGGTTATACAGCGGCTTTTTTCAAAAGTGCGTGGCATATTGTTGGTAATGATGTTACTAGTGCTATCATTGATTTTTTTGAGACAGGAAACCTTCTTCATGAATTGAATCACACTAATATTGTGCTTATTCCGAAAATTCCAACCCCTTCGGCAGTCAGTGACTATCGGCGGATTGCTTGCTGTAATGTCTTATACAAATGTATCAGTAAAATCGTTGCGGATAGAATTAAAGGTGCACTGAATGATATCGTTAGTATTAATCAATCGGCTTTTGTTCCTGGTAGGAGAATTTCTGATAACATTTTGTTGACTCAAGAATTAATGCATAATTATCATAGACAAGTGGGTCCTCCAAGGTGTGCTTTTAAAGTGGATATCCAGAAAGCTTATGACACGGTTGACTGGAGATTTCTAAAAAGTGCTCTGCTTGGGTTTGGGTTCAAAGACAAGATGATTGAGTGGATCATGGTGTGTGTCTCGACTACCTCCTTTTCTATGTGTGTCAATGGATCTGTTCATGGGTTCTTTAAGGGCAAACGAGGTTTAAGGCAAGGGGATCCAATATCCCCTTATCTTTTTACCTTAGTTATGGAGGTTTTGACGGCCATTCTTCAGCATGCGGTTCATATTGATTCTTCCTTTAAATTTCATAATAAATGCGAAAAACAGCAGATTGTCAATCTTTGTTTTGCGGATGATTTGTTCCTTTTTGCTAGAGGAGAAGTTAATTCGGCTAGGTGTATTTTGACGTCTCTATCGAAGTTCACGAAGATGTCGGGGTTAGTGCCGAATAATCAGAAAAGTACGATATTCTTTTGTAATGTCAATGGCCATGTCAAACAGGATATTTTGGATTTCATGCCGTTTGTGGAAGGAACGTTGCCCGTTAAATATCTGGGAGTGCCCCTGATCTCTTCCAGACTCGGTTATAGTGAGTGTCGTGTGCTCGTGGAAAGATTACAAAAACGTATAACGCATTGGAGAAACAAGTTGCTTTCGTTTGCTGGTAGCTTATTACTTCAGTTCTTTCAGCTATGCACATCTATTGGTCTTCTGTTTTTATGTTGCCGAACCGTATTGTTCTTGAGCTTGAAGCTTGTATGCGAAATTTCCTTTGGTCCCAAGAGAGTGTGTATTCTAAAGGTAAATCTAAAGTTTCTTGGAAGACCGTTTGTACTCCGAAGTATGAAGGAGGTTTGGGAATTAGACGAATTGGGGATATGAATAAGGCTCTTATGTCTTATCATATTTGGAGTATCGTGTCTAAGCGGGATTCTTTATGGGTGGATTGGGTGCACAGTTACCGGTTAAAAAGCAAGAGTTTTTGGGTGTGTAAAACCCCAGCTAATTGCTGTTGGTCTTGGAGAAAATTAGTGCAATTACGGCCTCTTATCAGGAAACATGTTTGGTCGGTTTTAGGTAATGGAGTTGATACTTCTGCTTGGTTCGATTACTGGTGTGATATAGGGCCTCTTGGTGATTTTATTTCGCCTAGAACCATTACCGATGCAGATTTTAAACTGGATGATTCTGTGGCTAACATCTATTCGCAGGGTTCTTGGTCTTGGCCTGTGGCTTGGAGAGATCTTTTTCCGGTTCTTATTCAGTTAGACCAAGTTCAATTAAATCCAACAAAGCATGACAAATTGGTATGGAAAGATGGTAGTGATACAAGGGAGTTTTCCTCTTCATGTGTGTGGCATTCGGTTAGGTACACGGCTCCGGAAGTGAATTGGTGTAATATTGTTTGGTTTGCGCAGTGTATTCCTCGACATGCTTTTATGATGTGGCTGGTTCTTAAAGGTAAGTTGATGACCCAAGATAAAATTCTAAAGTGGGATCTCTCGCGGAGAAAGAACATGAATATGCTGTGTTGCATGTTATGTTATCAGAATTTCGACTCTCATCCGCATTTATTTTTTGAATGCAATTTTTCGTCTCAAGTATGGCATCTAATTCGAAACAAGGTGAGTATGGGTGCTGTAAGTCCGAAATGGACTGATATAGTGGATTGGATGCTGGTTCATGCTAGATCTAAATCGGCTATGAACTATGTTGCTAAAATTCTGGTTGCGGCTGCTGTGTACTTTATTTGGCAAGAAAGAAACGCTAGAATTTTCAAAAATCAGCTGAGACCTCCGGAGAAAATTAGTGAGATTATTTTAAACACGGTTAGATACAAGTTGATGGGAGCTAGATTAAAGAGCACTACGAGTGTGCGGAGACTTCTTGAAGAGTGGGAGATTCATGGGGATCACGTGAAGGACGATGGTGGCTGATTAGTTGTTTGTTTCATGTTACATTTGCCTAGAATCTAGTCTAGTTGTCTTTTTGGTTTGTTTGGATGTTTTGGTTGTTCTTGTTTTTACTTTCATGGGGCATGTCTCATGATTGAACTAGTGTAAACATTCTACACTACTTGGTTTGTTTGGTTTGTGAATATATAGAATCACCGGGGTAACCCTTTACCCAAAAAATGAATTCCCGACACTTTGGAAAGTGTCTAGTATTATTTTCCCATGTTTTTGCACTTTACTAGTTAAATAAAATGCTGAATTTTGTTTAAAGTGCAGGATTTTGTAGTTAAAACATGTTTTAGGCACCTCCGGTCACTATAACTATTACCTAGTGACGCAGTAAACTATTCTCGGCTCATACTGGCCTTAGAGACAGTGTCTGTCTGGTGCTGGCTATGTCAGCACGTTTACTGGGTTATCCGTTCATTGTGCTACTATGCTTTTGTGCATCAAGTTTGTCACTATAGTTCTGTGTAAATAATGGAGTGACAGCAAATAAAGTATGATGCATGTAAATGTATGTATTAGAAATCACGTATGTCACACCCCGACCACGTAGAACATACAAAACGTGGCGGAAACGTCGGGGAGTGTTGTAACAGAATTAATTGTTTCAAATCCATGGCAATTGAGGTTTCGTTTTATTGATTAAAAGTGTTACAATGTCTTAACAAACAAGAAATACAACATAATTAACTAATCTTGCATCTTTTATTGTCACTAAAGCCCAAGTCTGCCTATGTGTATCTTGATCATCTTATGCAACAGCTCCTGAAAAACACATGTGAAAATAGGTACGTCAGCATAAAAATGCCTGTGAGATACATAGGTTTTGTGAAAATAGGTTTCATGACTTATGTTTGAGAAAATGTTTAGTCATGAACCTTGTTATTTGCTTTGTTTTGTAAATCATTTGAAAATCGATAAGATCAGATGATATGTATAAATAAGAGAATAATGTATGGTTAAATGAATAACCATTTTAAACTGAGTTTGTATAAGATAAGTTGTTTGTAAAACAATGTATTGTGAAAAGTATGTTATTTGTATAAAATGTTATATGTATCGTTTAGGTAGCTTATGCTACTTTAACGCGTCGTTCGCGTGAAACGCGTTCGGACCGCCTAACTAGTCCTATGACAAGTGTTATATGCCTAAACATGTTACATAATCTGTTATGTGACAAAAGTTTAGGTTACATATGCTTAATTACCAATTATACATGAAAAGGGTATTCTGGTAATTTACCTAAGGCATATAAACTACCTATCATGCAACTACTTAAACGATGTGACCATAGGGTATAACCTCGGAAGGTTATGCCCTATACTAGGGTCACCTAATGTATTTGGTCGGATCCTAATGATCGACCAAACTGGGTCGGGTTCGAAGGTATAGGCGATTTATTAGATCGCCTACCCTACGACCCTAGACAACGTGGTAATCAGTGGGCATAGTCCCAAGGGACTATAACCAACGTGATTACACTCACGTTGCGAAGTTCCTACGAACTTCGCATTGACCATTACTGGTCAACGCTGAAAGTCAAACAAAGTTTGACTTTCTGACTCGAAAAGCAGTAAAATAAGGAAAAGAACGAAAGAATACTTACCCAGGGTCCCCGAATGCTAATCCCGATCCAAGAACTCAGGTATGAAACAATGGTTTCAACTTAGAGCTCTCAAATCAGAATTCTTGTGCAAAATGAGGTTGTGTGGGTTGGGTATTTATAGGAATACCCGAACTGTTAGGATCGTTTCATGGAAAACGTGCCATGATCCAACCCGTACACTTGTCGGAACCTTATGGAAGCTGAAATTATGTTCTTATCCGCTGACTAGACGATTGAGAATGTGTGGTTGAGAATCGAACAGCTGGGACCCGCTTGTTAAAACGTTGAATCTGGTCCAGATCATGCAGTCGCGTAGCGCGACTGGTAAGGCTTTAGGCGTCGCGCTACGCCACTGACCCATCTGATTCAGAAATGGCACCTAATATAGGTTTATTAACATAGATACCTATATTAGGTGCCGTTTGATTCCGTGATCTCTAGCATTGCTTGGTGATTATCCTAAGACATCTGAGCAATCTCAAGTGAGTACATAGACCCCTCTTTTACTGTTTTCCAAACGTTTTGGGGTGAAACACATGTGCCTACTTGTTACTTTCATGCTTTCCATGTTTTCACATTATATACTTGTTATGTTCATTAGTACATTATAGTACATGATTTCATTACATTTCATACTAGGTGTGCCATTGTGTGCATTACTTAGTACATTGTTTTACATTACATCACATGCTACGTATGTCTATTATTGCATACTTAGTACAGGTCGCATGCTACGTATGTCTGTTGTTGCATACTTAGTACAGTTCACATGCTATGTATGTTCAATCGTGCATTGTTCTTCATACTTAGTACATTTGTTATTCATCACATACTTACATTTTGGACGCATATTACATGATTTACATTGATCATGCATTTACTACACAAAACATAACTTTGATTTAAACCAAGTTTTACTTCGATACTATGTTCTTGTGCATATGGTTTAGTTGATGCATTTCACTAGCCATACATATCATTTTGGTTACACATTACATGATTTACATCTTGACATAAACATTTTGACATATTATTCAATACATTTGGCAATTGGTTTAAACATAGACATCTTACATTGTTTGGTTTGGTTTGATTAAGTGATTAAGTAACGATGCGTGTGTAATATGATACAAGCATGGTGGATACGCCGCTGGTACTTCCTATATATAAGTGTTTGTATGGTATTACATGTCGTAACGTTATTTGAATCATTTCAGTTTGAGACATAGAACATTTCATACAAATAACATACTTTTCACAAGACATTGATTTATAAACAACTTATCTTATGCAAACATATTTTACTTGGTTATTCATTTAACCTTACATTTATTTATACTTATCATCTGATCATATCGTTTTTCAAATGATTTAAAAGACAAAGCAAATAACAAGGTTCATGACTAAACATTTTCTCAAACATAAGTCATGAATCTTATTTTCACAAAACCTATGTATCTCACAGGCATTTTTATGCTGACGTACCTATTTTCACATGTGTTTTTCAGGAACTGTTGCATAAGATGATCAAGATACACATAGGCAGACTTGGGCTTTAGTGACAATAAAAGATGCAAGACTAGTTAATTATGTTGTATTTCCTTGTTTAATTAAGACATTGTAACACTTTTAATCAATAAAACGAAACTTAAATTTCCATGGTTATGAAACATTAATTCTGTTACAACACTCCCCGATGTTTCCGCCACGTTTTGTATGTTCTACGTGGTCGGGGTGTGACAGAAAAGATGGTATCAGAGCCCATGGTTATAGGGAATTAGGTTATTAGTAATGCTTTGACCTAGTCTATAACCTTCTTAGGACCCTAACGCGAGTTTACTTGCGTTTAGTCATAAAACAATACCGTCACCTATCCTTAGGTGACGATCACAACAAGAACATAAATTTCAAAACCACTTTGAAAACTAATCATCTGTTCTAGGATGATTTATTACAAGGTTTTGAACCCTCAGTTATAAGGTTTTGAACCCCTTTGAACTTTCAAAATCTCGACAAGGTTTTGGGTTTTAAATAATGTGAACACGTGCAAACTGGAAGGGTGAATGCCTGTATTCTGGGTTTTCTGTCTAGGCAAGCACTTCGTATACATCTCATCAGACGCGAGACCAGTTGTGCTTACCTGGGAATTCTTGGGATGAGTGTTCACTTATAGGCGAGCATGTCTTCGCGATACATTATTTTTGACCCATTTACTTTGACCAGTCACTGTGTGTCGTTTGTTGCTTTGTAGTAACAAACAAATGACCACTATCCTTGCTTTCATCAGATTTGTTCATCTCATTCTTTTCGTCTAATTCTCTCACTCGTTTCCTTTCATGTTTCCTCTTTTAGAATGCCTCCTCGACGCGAGAACCAGATAGAGACTGCCGAACTGGCAGAAATTATTGCGCAGCAGATGGCTGCCCAATTTCCAAATCTCTTTGCTCAATGGCAACAAGCCAACAACAACAACAATGCCCTATGCAAATACAAGGACTTTAATCAGGCTAAACCACTCAAGTTTAGTGGCTCTGAGGGAGCAACTGGGCTTCTTTAGTGGTTCGAGAGCATTGAGAATACTTTCCGCCACGTTCAGTGTCCGGATAATCGCAAGATCGAGTTTTCTTCAAGTGTGTTCCAGAAGAGGGCTCTCACATGGTGGAACGGGGTTATGAGGGACCGAGGTGCAGAAATTGCTCTTGCGCAAACCTGGGCTGAACTTAGGGCTCTTATGATGAGGGAATTCTGTCCTCGTCATGAGCAGCGAGCTTTGGAGAAGGAATTTGATGAGTTGAAGCAAGATAGTGGTGAGCACAGGGCGTATACTGATAGGTTTGAGGAGTTGAGTCTGCTTTGCCCGACAATGGTTACCCCACTTGACATAGCTATCGAAAGGTACATCGACGGCCTACGTGACTCGGTACAAGACATCCTTACTGGTAGTAACCCTGCCACACTCCGTCAGGCGATCGAGTTATCAGCGACATTGACTGAGTCGCAGATTCGGAAGAATAAATTACACAGGAAGGGTGACAAGGGCGAGAAACAGTCGTCTGACAAGGAGGATAGCAAGAAAGGTCAAAACAAGAATGGGAAGGATTCTAGTTCATCCAAGAGGGCAAGGAAGCGTAAGGTTTCCCAAAACAATGCCATTACTGCACAGGCCCAAGCTGCATCAAATCAGCCTGCGCAACCACTAGCCAAGAAGCCTTATTTTGGCAATGCACCTTTGTGCAACAGGTGTAACGGCCATCATCAACCACACCTCCAGTGTCGTCAGTGCACCAACTGCGGAAGATCCGGTCATCTTGCTAACACCTGCCGCATCCCTGCTAATCCGAATCGCCCAGTTCAGAACCCGGCTCAACAAGTTGCTCAGCCTCTTGCTCAGCAACAGGGTCAAGCTGCACGACCACACTACCCACCTGGTGCCTGTTACAATTGTGGGGATCTGACCCACTACAGAAACCGATGCCCAAAGCTTGCTAATGCAAATCCGACCCACGGATGAGCATTCAGCTGAACAAAGGATGTTGCTGTCTTACGCTTTTGTTCTTTTGTTTCCTTGTAATGTGAAACAATCTGTTTTGTTTATAAATAAATCGTTGTTCACAAATGCTGATATACAAGTATAGTTACATATGTGTATGATTTTCCTATGATACCTACATCAAGGAACTATGTTCCTTACAAACTACTCTTGTGATTCTCTCTTTCAAATGATCGCTCATGATTCCCTCGAAAATTTTAAAGTACTCGTTTCACTCTAAGAAACAAAGTACAGAAAATAAAGTGACATTATGAGTAATCATGCTTCTGCACGTCTGTGCCATTAAATCCTTGGTTAGATAACTAAGGGTATTTTCAAATCTCATACCCATTACGTTTTGATTTTTCAACATACACAGTACAAGTATTTCAAAACATTCTTCATGATCTCAAAACATTTCATATAGTTTGAAAACAATTTTTTTTTTCTAGATGCATTGTCTATGTTATTTCAAAAACATTGGCCATGTTATCAAAACCAACCTTTCTAATTTCAAAATATTTCATATAGTCTGAAGACAATATTAACACAATACATTTTCTGATCAAGTGCATGATTTCGAAAAGCATCATTCATGTCTTTCAAAAACCTTATACATAATTTCAAAATTCATCTCGCATGATTTTAAAACATTTTTGTAAATATATCTACCTAATACACCTACTTTATGATTTCAAAAGTATTATATATAAGGTTTCAAAAACGTTAAACACATTTTTATTAAAAGAACCCCATGCATAGTTTTCAAAAATATTTTCCTCATACATTGACTTAACCTTCAAATTCCGCTTCATATGTCGCCTTGACATATCAGGCATCTCAACTTCATAAGCATTTTACATCATGTTTTGACCTAAGCACATCCAGTGCAAGGTTTCAAAACATCTTCAACTTCTAAAAAAATTCATATGGGATCTTTTTATCTTCATATTTAGACCCTTGTGGATGATCATCATTCAAATCAGAGTCCTTAATCGGATTCTTTATGTACCTTAATTCGAACATTTCGGGTTCTAGTAATCGAAATCGAATTTTCTTTTTGATTCTTTCTATCTTTATAGTTAGATTCTTGATAATGTTTAAAGTGCCAAATGAAATCCACGAGATGGATTCCTAGTGTGCTTTAAATACATGTACTTTGTTAGCAGAACAAACTTCTAGTTAAATAATTTTGTGGTTATGTGACTATGTGTTTATTCATCTTATGTTTTCTTTTATGCATTTTTGTGTTTTTAATACTCTGGAAATTCGTTATCCAAATCCTCGCAGGATCTTTCATATCTTCATATGAGGGATTCGTAGCAGGATATTCAAAAGGTACTACCTTCAATCCTCAATGGGCTTCTATGTAATAGTTAAGACCCTTGGATTATATAAGTACCGCTCCATGTTTCATAAGAGATCCTTTTAGTGGTCTAATCAAAAAGATTGATTCGCAATCTGGTTAAAGAATGACATCTAGTGATGTAGCTGGACAGACTCCTTGATAGTCTATTTAAATCATTTATTGATTTAGTCTAAAGGACTCTATGGCGGTCTAAGTCACGCTCATCACAGGATTGTTCATTTGGTTTTACCCTACACATTATAAAATAGACTGTGTGAACTGTGCAAGGAATTCTCTAATTATGGATACGCACATAATTATGAAATTTAGTGCACAGAAATCCAGTAAGATTTATTATGTGAAGGAACCGATAGTGACAACAATAACAAAATGAGAACGATGTAATGGAGGCATGGTGGACGCACCAATGACGCTTCATATACTTGTATATAAGTGTCCCTCTTACATTGCAAACATAATGTTATTAAGGTTACTAGAAGTTCAAGAACCCTAACCAATGTTGTTTGATCTTTTCAACTTCATGTTTTAAACTCTCACAAGTTTCCTCTAAATAAATTTCGGGACGAAATTTCCTAAAGTAGGGGAGACTGTAACACCTGTGCCTCCACGGCCATCAAACAAATACTAAACCAATGAAATATTATGTTTCATACTTGGTATTTGTAAAAATATGTGTATCATTTGCACATATCAATTCTTGTTCGATTTCAAGCTCTAAATCGCTTTCTGGAAGGTTATATGCGCACCGATGCGTAAATATAACCAGTTTAATGCAACGAACACTCCGGAATAGTGAAATAGGCTTAACATACCTTAAATAACCTTTACATAACTTAGAAATAAGTTTTGGAAGGTTTGGTATGCCGAAAACAAGTTAATTCGCTTACAGGGACTAAAGTTGACAAACTGCGAAAGTATGCCAATTTGAACTGTAACAGACATTCCGGAACATGACCATAAGTTAAACATACCATAAATATCCTTTACATAGCTTAGAAATAGGCTTTGAGGGGTTCGGTGTGCTAAAATAAACTTTTGTGTCATTCAGGGACTAAAAGTGTCAAAAAGTGCACAAGTTTGCATTTTCGCGCATAACTTACATTCTGAATACATCCGGACATCCAAAAATTTATGTAAGCATGACTACATTTTATTTTAGTGTTCGCCTTAAGAAAAATCCATTCGTCGCGTCATTTGGATCGTTTTTCGCGCTTATGCGCATTCCGTCGTAATTAAGCGAACATCGCGTTCGTACGACCAAACGAACCAACCTCCGGCATATTTTTGAGCATGTTTTGAGTTCCCTATACTTTAACTTCATTTTAGAGCCTTGAAATGAGGTTAACGGGGTTCAAACGCATCGAAAAAGGGCTTAAAACACATCAGGGACCATTTCTGCCAATTTAGAAACATTTCTGAATCAGATGGGTCAGTGGCGTAGCGCGACGCCTAAAGCCTTACCAGTCGCGCTACGCGACTGCATGATCTGGATCAGATTCAATGTTTTAACAAGCGGGTCCCAGCTGTTCGATTCTCAACCACACATTCTCAATCGTATAGTCAGCGGATAAGAACATAATTTCAGCTTCCATAAGGTTCCGACAAGTGTACGGGTTGGATCATGGCACGTTTTCCATGAAACGATCCTAACGGTTCGGGTATTCCTATAAATACCCAACCCACACAACCTCATTTTGCACAAGAATTCTGATTTGAGAGCTCTAAGTTGAAACCATTGTTTCATACCTGAGTTCTTGGATCGGGATTAGCATTCGGGGACCCTGGGTAAGTATTCTTTCGTTCTTTTCCTTATTTTACTGCTTTTCGAGTCAGAAAGTCAAACTTTGTTTGACTTTCAGCGTTGACCAGTAATGGTCAATGCGAAGTTCGTAGGAACTTCGCAACGTGAGTGTAATCACGTTGGTTATAGTCCCTTGGGACTATGCCCACTGATTACCACGTTGTCTAGGGTCGTAGGGTAGGCGATCTAATAAATCGCCTATACCTTCGAACCCGACCCAGTTTGGTCGATCATTAGGATCCGACCAAATACATTAGGTGACCCTAGTATAGGGCATAACCTTCCGAGGTTATACCCTATGGTCACATCGTTTAAGTAGTTGCATGATAGGTAGTTTATATGCCTTAGGTAAATTACCAGAATACCCTTTTCATGTATAATTGGTAATTAAGCATATGTAACCTAAACTTTTGTCACATAACAGATTATGTAACATGTTTAGGCATATAACACTTGTCATAGGACTAGTTAGGCGGTCCGAACGCGTTTCACGCGAACGACGCGTTAAAGTAGCATAAGCTACCTAAACGGGTCGTAATGGGTCGTAAACACTTAGGTTAAGTTTCATTTAGTATGTAGGCTTTGTTAAACCAAATGACACGAGTCTCTACACTCGTTTGGTTTACAAACCCTAATGCTACCCGATCTTCCGATTTAGGTCCGGTTTATTAATGTAGTTACCTATAGTAGGTGCCGTTTGATTCCGTGATCTCTAGCTTTGCTTGGTGGTTATCCTAGGACTTCTGAGCATTCTCAAGTGAGTACATAGACCCCTCTTTTACTGTTTTCCAAACTGTTTTGGGGTGAAACACATGTGCCTACTTGTTACTTTCCTGCTTTCCTGTTTTCACATCATATACTTGTTATGTTCATTAGTACACTATTAGTACATGATTTACATTACATTTCTGCTAGGTATGTTGACTGATAGCATGCTAGCACATTGATTTACATGACTTTTCTACTTTGTATGTTAACTTAGCATACTTAGTACATCATTTTACATTGCATCTCTGTTGCATATGTTCCAGTAACATATGGACACATTGTTTTACAGCTCTACCTTGTATGTTTACTCTAGCATACTAGGTACATTATCTTCATCACATGCTTACATTTTGGTATGACATTTGGTTTGTTTAAACTATACTATACATTCATTAACACCGATCATGTCGTTCGTTAGTAGGTAGTGGTACCATAGGACTTGACAAATCCCGTTCCGGACATCCCAGGGAAAGGGGATGAAAGGAATGACCGAATCCGAATACATATTCTCTTGATAACTCACTTTTACATAGTTATCCGTCTGTCTCAAGGCTTGGATGTATGAATTTTCACAATACCGCATAAATGTTCATATTCAGTATAGCATGCATATATCTTACAAAACATAACTTTGATTTAAACCAAGTTTTACTTCAATACTTTGTTTTGTACATTTTTACTTATGGTTTAAGTAGTCTAAATTTTACTTACCATACATATCATTTTGGTTATACATTACTTGACTACTTTTGGACTATAAACATTTGACATGGATATTTGACATAGACATTTGACATGGATAATTGACATAGACATTTTGACATGATTTACATCTTGACATGAACATTTTACATTGTTTGGTTTGGTTTGATTAAGTGATTAAGTAACGATGCGTGTGTAATATGATACAAGCATGGTGGATACGCCGCTGGTACTTCCTATATATAAGTGTTTGTATGGTATTACATGTCGTAACGTTATTTGAATCATTTCAGTTTGAGACATAGAACATTTCATACAAATAACATACTTTTCACAAGACATTGATTTATAAACAACTTATCTTATGCAAACATATTTTACTTGGTTATTCATTTAACCTTACATTTATTTATACTTATCATCTGATCATATCGTTTTTCAAATGATTTAAAAGACAAAGCAAATAACAAGGTTCATGACTAAACATTTTCTCAAACATAAGTCATGAATCTTATTTTCACAAAACCTATGTATCTCACAGGCATTTTTATGCTGACGTACCTATTTTCACATGTGTTTTTCAGGAACTGTTGCATAAGATGATCAAGATACACATAGGCAGACTTGGGCTTTAGTGACAATAAAAGATGCAAGACTAGTTAATTATGTTGTATTTCCTTGTTTAATTAAGACATTGTAACACTTTTAATCAATAAAACGAAACTTAAATTTCCATGGTTATGAAACATTAATTCTGTTACAACACTCCCCGATGTTTCCGCCACGTTTTGTATGTTCTACGTGGTCGGGGTGTGACAGAAAAGATGGTATCAGAGCCCATGGTTATAGGGAATTAGGTTATTAGTAATGCTTTGACCTAGTCTATAACCTTCTTAGGACCCTAACGCGAGTTTACTTGCGTTTAGTCATAAAACAATACCGTCACCTATCCTTAGGTGACGATCACAACAAGAACATAAATTTCAAAACCACTTTGAAAACTAATCATCTGTTCTAGGATGATTTATTACAAGGTTTTGAACCCTCAGTTATAAGGTTTTGAACCCCTTTGAACTTTCAAAATCTCGACAAGGTTTTGGGTTTTAAATAATGTGAACACGTGCAAACTGGAAGGGTGAATGCCTGTATTCTGGGTTTTCTGTCTAGGCAAGCACTTCGTATACATCTCATCAGACGCGAGCCAGTTGTGCTTACCTGGGAATTCTTGGGATGAGTGTTCACTTATAGGCGAGCATGTCTTCGCGATACATTATTTTTGACCCATTTACTTTGACCAGTCACTGTGTGTCGTTTGTTGCTTTGTAGTAACAAACAAATGACCACTATCCTTGCTTTCATCAGATTTGTTCATCTCATTCTTTTCGTCTAATTCTCTCACTCGTTTCCTTTCATGTTTCCTCTTTTAGAATGCCTCCTCGACGCGAGAACCAGATAGAGACTGCCGAACTGGCAGAAATTATTGCGCAGCAGATGGCTGCCCAATTTCCAAATCTCTTTGCTCAATGGCAACAAGCCAACAACAACAACAATGCCCTATGCAAATACAAGGACTTTAATCAGGCTAAACCACTCAAGTTTAGTGGCTCTGAGGGAGCAACTGGGCTTCTTCAGTGGTTCGAGAGCATTGAGAATACTTTCCGCCACGTTCAGTGTCCGGATAATCGCAAGATCGAGTTTTCTTCAAGTGTGTTCCAGAAGAGGGCTCTCACATGGTGGAACGGGGTTATGAGGGACCGAGGTGCAGAAATTGCTCTTGCGCAAACCTGGGCTGAACTTAGGGCTCTTATGATGAGGGAATTCTGTCCTCGTCATGAGCAGCGAGCTTTGGAGAAGGAATTTGATGAGTTGAAGCAAGATAGTGGTGAGCACAGGGCGTATACTGATAGGTTTGAGGAGTTGAGTCTGCTTTGCCCGACAATGGTTACCCCACTTGACATAGCTATCGAAAGGTACATCGACGGCCTACGTGACTCGGTACAAGACATCCTTACTGGTAGTAACCCTGCCACACTCCGTCAGGCGATCGAGTTATCAGCGACATTGACTGAGTCGCAGATTCGGAAGAATAAATTACACAGGAAGGGTGACAAGGGCGAGAAACAGTCGTCTGACAAGGAGGATAGCAAGAAAGGTCAAAACAAGAATGGGAAGGATTCTAGTTCATCCAAGAGGGCAAGGAAGCGTAAGGTTTCCCAAAACAATGCCATTACTGCACAGGCCCAAGCTGCATCAAATCAGCCTGCGCAACCACTAGCCAAGAAGCCTTATTTTGGCAATGCACCTTTGTGCAACAGGTGTAACGGCCATCATCAACCACACCTCCAGTGTCGTCAGTGCACCAACTGCGGAAGATCCGGTCATCTTGCTAACACCTGCCGCATCCCTGCTAATCCGAATCGCCCAGTTCAGAACCCGGCTCAACAAGTTGCTCAGCCTCTTGCTCAGCAACAGGGTCAAGCTGCACGACCACACTACCCACCTGGTGCCTGTTACAATTGTGGGGATCTGACCCACTACAGAAACCGATGCCCAAAGCTTGCTAATGCAAATCCGACCCACGGATGAGCATTCAGCTGAACAAAGGATGTTGCTGTCTTACGCTTTTGTTCTTTTGTTTCCTTGTAATGTGAAACAATCTGTTTTGTTTATAAATAAATCGTTGTTCACAAATGCTGATATACAAGTATAGTTACATATGTGTATGATTTTCCTATGATACCTACATCAAGGAACTATGTTCCTTACAAACTACTCTTGTGATTCTCTCTTTCAAATGATCGCTCATGATTCCCTCGAAAATTTTAAAGTACTCGTTTCACTCTAAGAAACAAAGTACAGAAAATAAAGTGACATTATGAGTAATCATGCTTCTGCACGTCTGTGCCATTAAATCCTTGGTTAGATAACTAAGGGTATTTTCAAATCTCATACCCATTACGTTTTGATTTTTCAACATACACAGTACAAGTATTTCAAAACATTCTTCATGATCTCAAAACATTTCATATAGTTTGAAAACAATTTTTTTTTTCTAGATGCATTGTCTATGTTATTTCAAAAACATTGGCCATGTTATCAAAACCAACCTTTCTAATTTCAAAATATTTCATATAGTCTGAAGACAATATTAACACAATACATTTTCTGATCAAGTGCATGATTTCGAAAAGCATCATTCATGTCTTTCAAAAACCTTATACATAATTTCAAAATTCATCTCGCATGATTTTAAAACATTTTTGTAAATATATCTACCTAATACACCTACTTTATGATTTCAAAAGTATTATATATAAGGTTTCAAAAACGTTAAACACATTTTTATTAAAAGAACCCCATGCATAGTTTTCAAAAATATTTTCCTCATACATTGACTTAACCTTCAAATTCCGCTTCATATGTCGCCTTGACATATCAGGCATCTCAACTTCATAAGCATTTTACATCATGTTTTGACCTAAGCACATCCAGTGCAAGGTTTCAAAACATCTTCAACTTCTAAAAAAATTCATATGGGATCTTTTTATCTTCATATTTAGACCCTTGTGGATGATCATCATTCAAATCAGAGTCCTTAATCGGATTCTTTATGTACCTTAATTCGAACATTTCGGGTTCTAGTAATCGAAATCGAATTTTCTTTTTGATTCTTTCTATCTTTATAGTTAGATTCTTGATAATGTTTAAAGTGCCAAATGAAATCCACGAGATGGATTCCTAGTGTGCTTTAAATACATGTACTTTGTTAGCAGAACAAACTTCTAGTTAAATAATTTTGTGGTTATGTGACTATGTGTTTATTCATCTTATGTTTTCTTTTATGCATTTTTGTGTTTTTAATACTCTGGAAATTCGTTATCCAAATCCTCGCAGGATCTTTCATATCTTCATATGAGGGATTCGTAGCAGGATATTCAAAAGGTACTACCTTCAATCCTCAATGGGCTTCTATGTAATAGTTAAGACCCTTGGATTATATAAGTACCGCTCCATGTTTCATAAGAGATCCTTTTAGTGGTCTAATCAAAAAGATTGATTCGCAATCTGGTTAAAGAATGACATCTAGTGATGTAGCTGGACAGACTCCTTGATAGTCTATTTAAATCATTTATTGATTTAGTCTAAAGGACTCTATGGCGGTCTAAGTCACGCTCATCACAGGATTGTTCATTTGGTTTTACCCTACACATTATAAAATAGACTGTGTGAACTGTGCAAGGAATTCTCTAATTATGGATACGCACATAATTATGAAATTTAGTGCACAGAAATCCAGTAAGATTTATTATGTGAAGGAACCGATAGTGACAACAATAACAAAATGAGAACGATGTAATGGAGGCATGGTGGACGCACCAATGACGCTTCATATACTTGTATATAAGTGTCCCTCTTACATTGCAAACATAATGTTATTAAGGTTACTAGAAGTTCAAGAACCCTAACCAATGTTGTTTGATCTTTTCAACTTCATGTTTTAAACTCTCACAAGTTTCCTCTAAATAAATTTCGGGATGAAATTTCCTAAAGTAGGGGAGACTGTAACACCTGTGCCTCCACGGCCATCAAACAAATACCAAACCAATGAAATATTATGTTTCATACTTGGGATTTGTAAAAATATGTGTATCATTTGCACATATCAATTCTTGTTCGATTTCAAGCTCTAAATCGCTTTCTGGAAGGTTATATGCGCACCGATGCGTAAATATAACCAGTTTAATGCAACGAACACTCCAGAATAGTGAAATAGGCTTAACATACCTTAAATAACCTTTACATAACTTAGAAATAAGTTTTGGAAGGTTTGGTATGCCGAAAACAAGTTAATTCGCTTACAGGGACTAAAGTTGACAAACTGCGAAAGTATGCCAATTTGAACTGTAACAGACATTCCGGAACATGACCATAAGTTAAACATACCATAAATATCCTTTACATAGCTTAGAAATAGGCTTTGAGGGGTTCGGTGTGCTAAAATAAACTTTTGTGTCATTCAGGGACTAAAAGTGTCAAAAAGTGCACAAGTTTGCATTTTCGCGCATAACTTACGTTCTGAATACATCCGGACATCCAAAAATTTATGTAAGCATGACTACATTATATTTTAGTGTTCGCCTTAAGAAAAATCCATTCGTCGCGTCATTTGGATCGTTTTTCGCGCTTATGCGCATTCCGTCGTAATTAAGCGAACATCGCGTTCGTACGACCAAAGGAACCAACCTCCGGCATATTTTTGAGCATGTTTTGAGTTCCCTATACTTTAACTTCATTTTAGAGCCTTGAAATGAGGTTAACGAGGTTCAAACGCATCGAAAAAGGGCTAAAAACACATCAGGGACCATTTCTGCCAATTTAGAAACATTTCTGAATCAGATGGGTCAGTGGCGTAGCGCGACGCCTAAAGCCTTACCAGTCGCGCTACGCGACTGCATGATATGGATCAGATTCAATGTTTTAACAAGCGGGTCCCAGCTGTTCGATTCTCAACCACACATTCTCAATCGTCTAGTCAGCGGATAAGAACATAATTTCAGCTTCCATAAGGTTCCGACAAGTGTACGGGTTGGATCATGGCACGTTTTCCATGAAACGATCCTAACGGTTCGGGTATTCCTATAAATACCCAACCCACACAACCTCATTTTGCACAAGAATTCTGATTTGAGAGCTCTAAGTTGAAACCATTGTTTCATACCTGAGTTCTTGGATCGGGATTAGCATTCGGGGACCCTGGGTAAGTGTTCTTTCGTTCTTTTCCTTATTTTACTGCTTTTCGAGTCAGAAAGTCAAACTTTGTTTGACTTTCAGCGTTGACCAGTAATGGTCAATGCGAAGTTCGTAGGAACTTCGCAACGTGAGTGTAATCACGTTGGTTATAGTCCCTTAGGACTATGCCCACTGATTACCACGTTGTCTAGGGTCGTAGGGTAGGCGATCTAATAAATCGCCTATACCTTCGAACCCGACCCAGTTTGGTCGATCATTAGGATCCGACCAAATACATTAGGTGACCCTAGTATAGGGCATAACCTTCCGAGGTTATACCCTATGGTCACATCGTTTAAGTAGTTGCATGATAGGTAGTTTATATGCCTTAGGTAAATTACCAGAATACCCTTTTCATGTATAATTGGTAATTAAGCATATGTAACCTAAACTTTTGTCACATAACAGATTATGTAACATGTTTAGGCATATAACACTTGTCATAGGACTAGTTAGGCGGTCCGAACGCGTTTCACGCGAACGACGCGTTAAAGTAGCATAAGCTACCTAAACGGGTCGTAATGGGTCGTAAACACTTAGGTTAAGTTTCATTTAGTATGTAGGCTTTGTTAAACCAAATGACACGAGTCTCTACACTCGTTTGGTTTACAAACCCTAATGCTACCCGATCTTCCGATTTAGGTCCGGTTTATTAATGTAGTTACCTATAGTAGGTGCCGTTTGATTCCGTGATCTCTAGCTTTGCTTGGTGGTTATCCTAGGACTTCTGAGCATTCTCAAGTGAGTACATAGACCCCTCTTTTACTGTTTTCCAAACTGTTTTGGGGTGAAACACATGTGCCTACTTGTTACTTTCCTGCTTTACTGTTTTCACATCATATACTTGTTATGTTCATTAGTACACTATTAGTACATGATTTACATTACATTTCTGCTAGGTATGTTGACTGATAGCATGCTAGCACATTGATTTACATGACTTTTCTACTTTGTATGTTAACTTAGCATACTTAGTACATCATTTTACATTGCATCTCTGTTGCATATGTTCCAGTAACATATGGACACATTGTTTTACAGCTCTACCTTGTATGTTTACTCTAGCATACTAGGTACATTATCTTCATCACATGCTTACATTTTGGTATGACATTTGGTTTGTTTAAACTATACTATACATTCATTAACACCGATCATGCCGTTCGTTAGTAGGTAGTGGTACCATAGGACTTGACAAATCCCGTTCCGGACATCCCAGGGAAAGGGGATGAAAGGAATGACCGAATCCGAATACATATTCTCTTGATAACTCACTTTTACATAGTTATCCGTCTGTCTCAAGGCTTGGATGTATGAATTTTCACAATACCGCATAAATGTTCATATTCAGTATAGCATGCATATATCTTACAAAACATAACTTTGATTTAAACCAAGTTTTACTTCAATACTTTGTTTTGTACATTTTTACTTATGGTTTAAGTAGTCTAAATTTTACTTACCATACATATCATTTTGGTTATACATTACTTGACTACTTTTGGACTATAAACATTTGACATGGATATTTGACATAGACATTTGACATGGATAATTGACATAGACATTTTGACATGATTTACATCTTGACATGAACATTTTACATTGTTTGGTTTGGTTTGATTAAGTGATTAAGTAACGATGCGTGTGTAATATGATACAAGCATGGTGGATACGCCGCTGGTACTTCCTATATATAAGTGTTTGTATGGTATTACATGTCGTAACGTTATTTGAATCATTTCAGTTTGAGACATAGAACATTTCATACAAATAACATACTTTTCACAAGACATTGATTTATAAACAACTTATCTTATGCAAACATATTTTACTTGGTTATTCATTTAACCTTACATTTATTTATACTTATCATCTGATCATATCGTTTTTCAAATGATTTAAAAGACAAAGCAAATAACAAGGTTCATGACTAAACATTTTCTCAAACATAAGTCATGAATCTTATTTTCACAAAACCTATGTATCTCACAGGCATTTTTATGCTGACGTACCTATTTTCACATGTGTTTTTCAGGAACTGTTGCATAAGATGATCAAGATACACATAGGCAGACTTGGGCTTTAGTGACAATAAAAGATGCAAGACTAGTTAATTATGTTGTATTTCCTTGTTTAATTAAGACATTGTAACACTTTTAATCAATAAAACGAAACTTAAATTTCCATGGTTATGAAACATTAATTCTGTTACAACACTCCCCGATGTTTCCGCCACGTTTTGTATGTTCTACGTGGTCGGGGTGTGACAATCTCGAAGAACATCATAGAGGTTGATCCCGGCTAGAGCGGCTCTTCTGGTTTTTTGGCGTGTTTGTTCTTGGGTTGTGTTTGTTTCTCTTGTTTTTCAGTTTGTTTTGGTTGTGACGTTTGTCGGGTTTGTTTGTTTTGTTTTGTTGTCCTAGTCTTGGTATGCCAAGTCTAGTAGTGTGTATCGGTGTCTCGATGCACCCTGTTTTTATTATTTGGTTGATATAAAATTTCACCGGGGTAACCCTTTACCCAAAAAAAGAATATATCCGGACTTCCAAAAATTTATGTAATCATTAAAATATTTTATTTTAGTGATTGGCATGATAAAATTCCATTCGTCGCTTAATTTGGATCGTTTTTGATTTCGTTACTACTTCCGTCGTAATTAACCGAATAACGCAACTGTACGACCAAACGAACCGACATCCGAGATATTTTTGGGCATAGTTTAAGTTCCCTATACTTTAACTTCATTTTAGAGCTTTGAAATGGGGTTAACGGGGCTTAAAAGTGCCAAAAATCAAGTTTTACAAGTGTAGGGACCATTTTTGAAATTTCTAGCAGATACATTGAACTTGGTCCATTTTTGAGGTTTTGATGGTTTTAACCCAAGGTTTTCCACTCTATGGGCTAGAATTTGATGGTTTTAAGTATTCCCATGGTTTTCAAAACTATGTGCCCACTGGTAAGGTCAAGATTAATGCACGATTTGCGAGAAACGATCCTAACGGTTCTCCGAAATCTATATATACCCCTTCCATTTCATTTGCAAACTCACCTTTGATCTGATTTTGTTCTCTAAGTTGAAGTTACACACTTCATACCTGAGAATAATTAGATCAAACCTCCATTTCTTTTACCCGTTGTAAGTATTCTTTCGTTCTTTTATGTGTTTTTAAGCGTAAAAGTCAAACAGTGTTTGACTTTATGCTTTGACCAGTCTATGGTCAACACGAAGTTCATTTGAACTTCGTAACGTGAGTGTAATCACGATGGTTATAGTCTCTTATGACTATACCTACTGATTACCACGTTATTTAGGCGTAGTGACGAGTCATAGTTTCGGTCAAAATGCGTATTCTTGCGTATTTTGCAACCAAACTATTCTTGGGTATCAAGACCCTTTGTCTTGATATCAAACTTGTTTTCAAACTTTGTTAAATATGTTTTAACATGTTTAACTCGTCACTTTTAGATTAGTACTTATATAGGGTCGTAAGATAAGCGGTCTAAACAACCGCTTAGACTTTCGAACCCGACCCGTTTAGTCAATCAGTAGGATTCAACCAAACATATTTTGTGACCATAGTTGTATATGGAATAACCTACCGAGGTTATACCTTATGGTCACTTCGTTTAAGTAGTTGTATGATAGGTAGTTTATATGCCTTAGGTAAATGACCAAAATGTCTTTTTTACGCATAAATTCATTTTAAGCATATGTAACATATGTTTTGACATCTAAACTGATTATATAACATAATTAGATATGTTAAGGCATATAATACTTGTCATAGGACTAGTTAGGCGTCTCGAACGCGCTTTTGCGCGAACGACGCATTAAAGTGGCGTAAGCTACCTTAACGGGTCGTAAAGGGTCGTAAGCACTTAGGATAGGTTCCAATTTAGAATGTAGGCTTTTGTTAAACCATATCACATGAGTTCCAATGCTCGTTTGGTTTACAAGACCTCATTCTATCCAATCTTCCGATTTAGGTGTCGATTCGCTAACATAGTATCTGTTACCCTAGGAGCCGCTTCAACACTTGAACTCTTGATCTTTTGAGCTTTGTTATACCCTTTGAACCGGGACTATACGCAACCCCAGGCGAGTACATAGTTCCCCTCTTTTACCGTTTTCAAATGTTTTGGGGTGATTCATATGTGTAATCGATCTGCTTTCAAAATGTATGGCATATGTGTGTTCACTAAGTGCTTTTATGTGTATTATTCCGATTATGCAAATGTAATGTTTTATCCTTAAGTGATCTACCTATCTTCATAGCTAGATTCATATAGGATATTTGAAGTACAGTCTTAGATCTTCCTATCTTCATATTAAGGTTTTTAAGAAGTACTTTACAACTTGATGGTTGGTTTTTTTGTAGTTTGTTGGCAATTTAGATAACGAAACTAGATAATACAATAAGCACATGGTGGATACGCCGCTGGTACTCCCTATATATAAGTGTGCTTATTGTATTACCTTTCGTGGCATTATCACGAATCACCATTAGGATTTAGGATTGTTTCGATTCAATGTGACAGAACCCAAAATCCTTATAGCATCTATCTATCTTCATAGGTTGATTCTTGTAGGATGTTTAGAGTACTGATATTGGAGTCCCTGTTTGGATTCATTGTGTACTTTAATGCGTGTTAGGTTAGACGATGTTACGAGAACCCGATCCCTGTAGTATCTATCTATCTTCATAGTTAGACATATGTGGGATGTTTAGAGTACTGATATTGGAGTCCCTGTTTGGATTCATTGTGTACTTTAATGCGTGTTAGGTTAGACGATGTTACTAGAACCCGATCCCTGTAGTATCTATCTATCTTCATAGTTAGACATATGTGGGATGTTTAGAGTACTGATATTGGAGTCCCTGTTTGGATTCATTGTGTACTTTAATGCGTGTTTACGAGGTGGAACAAGTTGACGATTATGTGTTTATGTGGTAGTTGTGATTTAGATAAAGAAACGGGTGTAACAAAATAAGAACATGGTGGATACGCCGCTGGTACTTCCTATATATAAGTGTTCTTATTTTATTATTCTTGTAGCGTTATCTGGATCACTTTAGGATTTTGTGTACAATTGTTTCAATGTTTGATTATCAAAATCTTTGTAGAATCTCCCATACTTTTATATGTTAGATTCTTAGAAAGATATCTGAAGTATTATCATGACTCATTGATTTGATTTATATAAGTTTTGATTTATTTCAAAACAGTTATTATTAATGCTTGATTGGATTTTTAATAACATATTAACAAGTTTTTACGATGGTTTAATTGAGATTTCAATGTAAGACATAAAATGACTTAGTAAATATCATATTGCTATATACAAACCTATTTTGTCACGAGTTTTCACAATTAAGATAAATACCAAATGTTTTGCCATTTATTTGGCTAATAAAACCTATGTATTCGCCGGCATTTTTATGCTGACTGTTTTCGCTTATGTTTCAGGTTTTCGACTGTTCAAGCATGCAACGCATAGGACTGCATACGAGCCTTAGACTTCTAAAACAAAAGAACAATTACATGTATTCTTTGTTTGTAAAACGATGTTAATGATATTGAAACAATTTAGTACCAGTAGTTGTGAGCAATTTGTAACGTGACTCCCCGATATTTCCGCCGCGTGTTGTTATATTAGGCGATTGGGGTGTTACAGATCGGAGACGGAAACCCTTAGAATTCGAGGTGGGAGACAGAGTTTTATTGAAGGTCTCACCTTGGAAGGGTGTAGTAAGATTCGGAAAACGTGGAAAGCTGAATCCATGATACATCGGACCATTCAAGATCTTGGAAAGATTGGTACCGTGGCGTACAAATTGGAATTACCGGATGAACTTAAAGGAGTACATGATACATTTTATGTGTCCAACCTCAAGAAGAGTCCAACCCAAGAAACAATGATCATCCCTGCGGATGAAGTGCATATTGACGACACACTCTGATTTACAGAACAACCCGTTGAGGTTACAGACTGGAAAGTCAACAAGACCCGGAGGAGTAATGTCAAACTAGTCAAAGTACGTTGGAACTCTAAGCACGGACCCGAGTACACGTGGGAACGTGAAGACCAGTTTAAAGAAAAGTACCCCCACCTGTTCAAGAAAGCTCCTGCGAAAGTTAGCTCGTCCTGAATTTCAGGACGAAATTCTTTTAACGGGGGGAGACTGTGACAACTGGCACAAAACCGGTAATTTCCGTACAATTTAACTATTATTTAATATCTGCAATTATGTGCTTAAATGTCAACATTGTCTGATTACATGCTATACATGTGAATTCATGCACGTTTTATACCCCAAATATTGCTTTATGCATTACTGTTAGCGTTGCGTCGGAAAGACTAGTAAACTCACTAGTAAGACATACTGTGTCCGCAACTTTGCAAAAAGCAGACAGATAATGGAATTAGGACCTAGGAGTAGGTCCAACGTCTAATATACATTAAAACCCAAGTATGGATGCAAGGGTTAACATATAAACATTCCGAAAGCTAAACTATGCATCAAAAAGCACCCGAAACACACTTTAAATGCTGAATTTTACATATTTCAGCAATAATTCAGCTCTAATCAGCATTTTAACACTGAAATATCATGAAGAATTTATGTTTTATCGGGTCCTCTTCGTGATCTTATCAGCCCAAGAATTATTGCTAATGCAGGTTTCAACCTGCAATCTTCTTTAGCGGATCTAGTGTCTCAAAATGGTCAATGGAGGTGGCCGATTGCTTGGTATAATCTTTTCCCAGTCTTAATTAATTTAGTGGTTCCTATTTTATATGATAATGTCCGTGATCGGCTGGTTTGGAAAGACTTGGAAGGAAATACACGGCCGTTTTCTTCTTGGGAGGTCTGGAATAATATTCGTTTTCATGATAGCAAAGTGTCTTGGGTTAAACAAGGGAATCTTCATGAAAAGGTTGTGAACCTAAGAGGTAATCTGGAGGCGGTCCAGCGTGACATTGATAGGGATCCGATGAATGAATCTTTGCGTACCAAAGAAGCTATTATTCTTCGTGATTTTCAGGAGGCGTCGCTTGATGAGGAAAGATTTCTTAAACAGAAGTCTAAAGTTGAATGGCTTCGGGCTGGTGATGCTAATACGGCTTATTTTCACACATCGCTTAAGTGTAGAAATCACATTAATCGGATTGAGGCTATTTCTGATTCTAGTGGAAACCTGTTTGAGGGTGATAAGGTGGCGGAAGCTTTTGTTAATCATTATGAGCACTTTCTAGGATGTGAAGGTCAAGTCACTTTGGATCCTTCTCCTGATCTTTTTTGTAATAAGTTGAATCTAGAGAGTGCAAATCATATGGTTAGGCCGGTTACGTTGGAGGAAATTAAGGCTGCTATGTTTTCGATTGGGAATGATAAAGCTCCGGGGCCGGATGGTTATACATCTGCTTTTTTCAGGAGTACTTGGCAAATAGTGGGGAGTGATGTTTCGAATGCTATTCTGGATTTCTTTAACACGGGGAATCTACTTCAGCAACTTAACCACACGCTAGTTGCTTTGGTTCCAAAGGTGTCGTCTCCTACCTATATTACTGATTATCGGCCTATTTCGTGCTGTAATGTTATATTTAAATGTATTAGTAAGGTGTTGGCGGATCGTTTGAAGGGTTATTTGAATGAGATTGTCAGCATTAATCAGTCAGCTTTTGTTCCGGGTCGGAAAATTTCCGATAATATTCTTCTTACACAGGAATTAATGCATAATTCAAAAGGCTTATGATACGGTGGAGTGGAGTTTTCTTAAAACGGTTTTACTTGGCTTTGGTTTTAATAGCACTATGGTTCACTGGATAATGTTGTGTGTGTCTACAGCATCTTATTCGGTGTGTGTTAATGGGAATATTCATGGTTATTTCAAAGGTAAAAGGGGTCTAAGGCAGGGTGATCCTCTATCCCCTTATCTGTTTACCTTAGTGATGGAAGTCTTGACGTGCATTCTGAATCAAGTGACAAGAATTGATACTTCCTTTCGGTTCCATAATAAATGTGAGAAGCAGAAAATTGTTAACCTTTGTTTCGCGGATGATTTGTTTCTTTTCGCGAGGGGGGATGTGGCGTCGGCTAAGTGTGTTATGCTCTCCCTTACAAAGTTCACTCAAATGTCGGGATTAGTTCGTAGCATTCAGAAGAGTACAGGGTTTTTCTGTAATGTTCCAAATCATGTCAAAGGTGAGATTTTGAATATTTTGCCCTTTGTTGAGGGTACGTTGCCGGTTAGATACTTGGGGGTCCCTCTTATTTCTTCGAGGCTTTTATACAAAGAATGTAGCATTCTTGTGGAGCGGCTTGAATGCCGTATTGATAATTGGAAGAATAAAATGTTGTCCTTCGCAGGTAGACTTCAGCTTATTATTTCGGTTCTTTCTTCGATGCATGTCTACTGGTCATCGGTTTTTATATTACCAGCTAGAGTCGTTAAGGAGTTGGAAACTAAAATGCGGAATTTTCTTTGGGCTCAATCTTCTCCTAAGCGTGGTAGGGCGAAAGTTTCATGGAGATCTGTGTGTGTGCCGAAAACTGAAGGGGGCTTGGGGATTCGACGTATAGCTGATTTTAATAAAGCTCTTATGGTTTCGCATATTTGGAGTGTTCTAAGTAATCGTCATTCGTTATGGGTTGCTTGGATTCACTCTTATCGGTTAAAAGGTAGAAATTTTTGGGACCATAAGATTCCGGCTACTTGTTGTTGGAGCTGGAAAAAGATGGTTCAACTTCGGCCTTTGATTCGTCAACATGTTTGGTCTATAATTGGTGATGGTAGTAGTACCTCAGCTTGGTTTGATACATGAAGTAGCATTGGTCCGTTATGCAATTTTTTGACTCCAAGAATTATTACCCGAGAAGGTTTTTCTCTAAGTGCTACAGTTGCGGATGTGTCTCCTAATGGTTCTTGGATTTGGTCGTTAGCTTGGAGGGATTTATTCCCAGTTCTTATTCAGCTTGATAACATGCAACGGAATTTAAATGCACCAGATCGTATTCTTTGGAAAGATGGAGATAGTGAGGACGTTTATTCGTCTAGTGTGGTTTGGAATTCTGTTCGAGCAAGGGAGCCGGAGGTGGGTTGGGCTGCTTTCATTTGGTTCTCTCATTGTATTCCTCGTCATGCTTTTTTGATGTGGCTTATTGTGCGACGTAAGTTACTTACTCAAGACAAAATTGTGCTTTGGAATCATACTCGATGTAACAACATGAACATGATGTGTTGCCTGTTGTGTTATGAGAATATTGATTCTCACGACCACTTATTTTTTGAGTGCAAACTTTCCACACGAGTTTGGGAAATGATTCGTGCGAAGGCTGGTATGGAGAGTGTTGATTCTAAGTGGAGTGATGTTTCCGAATGGCTAGGTAGTCGATCTCGGTCAAAATCAGCATCAAATATGGTGGCTCGGTTGTTGATTGCAGCGCTAGCTTATACCATATGGCAGGAGAGAAATAACCGTTTATTTAGAAACCATGCAAGGCCTCCGGATGTTCTTTGTCAGCTGGTTATAGAAAGTGTTAGATATAAGCTATTGGGGCTCAAGTACAAGAACACGACGCGAGTTCGGGCATTACTGGAGAAGTGGGATATTCATGGAGCTGATTTACTCATGGAAAATGGTTGATTTCGAATAAGTTAAGGAGTCTTTTGTTCTAGATTGTGTGTCTAGTAGTCGTTTGGTCTTACAGTTTTTTGTGGTTTTCTTGGTTTTACTTTCATGGGGGTATGTCCCATGTCTGAACTAGTAAGGATGTTACCTTACTACTTGTTTTTTCTGTTGTGAATATATAGAATCACCGGGGTAACCCTTTACCCAAAAAAAAAGTGTCTTGGGTGAATATGGTATGGTTTAAGCAATGCATTCCTAGACACTCATTTCACATTTGGCTAGTTATCCGAAACAAATTGAAGACACAGGATCGTTTGTCTGTTTGGGAAGCGGGAAGTGAAACAAATCTAAATCTCATGTGTTGCCCTTTATGCTGTTATAACAAGGACTCAAGAGATCATTTGTTCTTTGAATGCTCTTTTGCGGCTCAGGTTTGGCACAATATAAGAAGTTTCACTAATATGGAAGACGTGAATGGAGGATGGTCCGATATAATGGCTTGGATGAATCAAAACTTGAGCTTACAGAAGCCAGACAATGTGGTTAGTCGGTTGGTGATTGCGGCTGCAACTTATTTTATATGGCAAGAACGAAACAACAGGTTGTTTTCTCGGAACATGCGTACGGCTCAGGTGGTGTCTCAGGAGATTATCAATACTGTTCGTATGCGGCTTATGACTCTCAAGTTTAAACGGAGATTTGAGAATGGTAGATTGGTGGAGAAGTGGAAGATTCCTAGCAGCAATTTAGAGATTGATCCCGGCTAGTATAGTTGTCTATTTTATGTTTTGTTGTGACTTGGCCGTGTTTGGCTAGTGTGTGTCTGTGGCTTTGTTTGCCTGGTTGTGTTTTGTTTTGGTTGTTTGGTCCTAGTCTTGGTATGCCAAGACTAGAGTGAGTGTGGTACTTCAGCCATACTTTTGCTTTTATTGGTTTGATTTATAAAATTCACCGGGGTAAAACCCTTTACCCAAAAAAAAAGAATTTATGTTTTATTGTCCAAATTAACTTACAAAGTGTCGGGAATCGAAAGTGTCACAAAAGGGTACATAAAGAACACTAAACGGAATAGTTTGACACTTTAACGAACCGGTATCTAACCGAACAACCGGACACTACCCAAAACACCAAAATTATACTAGAAGCATTGTTTTAATGTTTCTGAGCTAGTTATGATCCCCGAACACCCTAACACACTACATAACACATAATACACTTAAACACTAATTATTACGCTTAAGTTCTAACTAGATTGCTTTACTTATCATCAAACCACAACCAATACCCCCCCCCATCCAATTGACGGTCACAAGTGGGTCCCCCACTTGTGATTTCTTTTGATCTTCCTTGATCTCCTTAGAGTTGATTAGGAGATTTGTTATGTACTTTGAAGACATATTACACAAAGGATAAAGATTAAACATGGATTTATAAGTAAACCTCTAGCACATAAGCTCACATTTCACACACACTAAAACACACACTCCATCTCTTCCACTCACGGCCCTGAGCCACCCCCCACACCACCATCATCATTCATTCAAGTTCAAGGCATCTCAAGGTGCTAGAAGGTGTCTAAGGAAGTTTGGCGCTTGTGGATCTTGAAGGACCTCTCCCATTTGCTTTTATCCATCACATTTGTCACCTTCATCTTCTTGTGTTCTTCCCTAGCCCTTGTGCTAGTAGTAAGCTTCTTGTCACTTGGTTTTACTATATATTTAGTTGGCTAGGATGCTGGAGAAATGGAACATACGGGGGGAAGAAATAACATGGTAAGTTACTGCAAGTTTTTCCAAAAACTTCAAGTTCATGATGTAGTGTAATTTACATGATTTTGGCTTATGGTAAGTCCTAATTGTGTTGTTGATGATTGATGATGATTTAAAAAAAATGATATGCTTTGAAAGCATGGAAACCTCCATTTTTAAGGGGAAACTATGGCAAAATTTTTGTAGAAATTAAACACTTAGAAAAATATTTTTATACAAGTGTTTATAAGTAAAATTTGAACATGGTTTTCATATAAAAGTTTGCCATAATTTTCATTACAAAAATTACAAACATTGGAGGTTGATTTTTGATAAATAAAAGTGACTAAGTATATATTTAATTGTCACAATATGTGTGTTACTTGTATATTATGTGTAGTAGTTATATTATTTTAGAAATTTGAAAATAATATAACACGCAAATACACCAATATTTTGAATACAAAATACTACCAAAATTACAAGAAACACACATATATGAGTTATACCCGAATATCGAACAAACAGACTTATGAACTATAAGTAATTATATTCCATAAATAAATCCGTAACTTAACAAGTGTAACGAACGGTATTTTGAAACTGACAAGATATGCATTTTTACAAGTAATACAAAATATAACATATTTTGGGCAAATAGAAAATGTATTATTTTGATGGAGAAAATATGTATTTTTACACAAGTTAAAAATATACCATTTTAGGTGAAAACTAGAAATATATATTTTTTCCAAAGCTAATCTTAAAAATATATTATTTTTGGGATTTATATGAAAATATACTTATTTTTGCCAAATAAACTTATAGATATTTTTCTATAAGAACCCTCTAAAAATATGTATATTTTGATAATACAAATTGGTGGTTTATAGTTCTCTAAAATAATATACCGGAATACACCACAAATTGTTGTCAAATTACACAAGTATGAATATACACAAATACAAGCATTCCTATGCTTGGGGTTATGTACTTCGGAATTATACGATACATCAAGGATGTAACGCAAAATATACCAATGATTCCAAAATCAGTCTTAATAAACCACGATGACTAATAGTCGTCACATGACCTAAGCGTCTAATAAGACATAGTACGTGTGTAGGTAGTGATACGGCGCTCTGAGCAAACCCGGTGAAGTTTACGACGCAAGAAACGTAAATTTGTGAGTTCATGTCCCCACTTTTAAATTTTTACTTGTTTTCTAAACTTGGGGAAAATACATGTGTTATGGTATGTTGGATACAAAAACTAAGGAATGATACTTTAGATCATGTCACGAATAGGGTACCATAAGCACCATTAGTCAACGTATACATTCAGACCGCGGAACAGAAGGGTTATATCTAATGGGTTTCAGGCAACCCCACTCTTGGCCTACTTCTACCAACGAGTGCTTTTGTGTCTCAGTCGATCTCGACAAAAATGCCTAGGTTTGGTGGCTTCCTACGTCGTGTCACATGTTAATGGCCTTGCAAACCATTAGCGATCTTGATTTCCTTACATTTACAGAAGTACATATTTCAGTACAAATTACATACCATGTTTTCATTCAAGTATATAAACATTCTGTGACAACTCGAGTTTCCAAGATTCCACCTTTGCCTTAATTGCACGTTAATTGTTAAGTTGTTTGTTTACACGACTTGTTTGTTTTGTAACCGTACACGTTTGTAATATGTTAAATCGTATTGTGATTATTATGTTATATGTTTGGTGATTTAAACTGGTAACATGTTAACCTGTGGAGAAGTTGAAATCTTAAAATGTTGCACCCCGAACAACCTCGACGAAACATGAGTTTCGCCGCTAACCATCTCGACGAAACCAAGGATGGGTTTCGTCACACTCACCTCGACGAAACACGGGTTTCGCCGGCCCAGCCTTTCGTCGAAGCCCACTAAGGGCCCAGTACGCTAATGTGGGTATATTTACGTGAAACGGCTTCACTCGTCACACTTTTAGCAGAATTGAAAACCCTAGAACCTCTCTACCTTCCTGCGGCAACCATCGCCTCTCACCATCATCTTTCTAGGAAATCTTGTGTTTCATCTCAACCGGTTAGTGTATGGCTAGTCTATTAAATCAGTCTGTACCTTGTATGATTGTTATATGTGATGAATCTGATGACTATTGTGTTATACTTGTTAGGGTTTATAGATGCTAATGATTCTCCTTGCAAGAAAAATTGGTGATGATTGATTTATGATGCTTGTAATCTCTTGTGGTTATGGATTATTAGAAAACATTTATGCATGTTGATATGATTAGGGTTTCAAGATTTGTAGTTGGAACTATTGCATTATTGGTTTGAATAGGGTGTCGTAGATTGTGGATCAACAAGTTAGGTTGTGAATATTGATGAATCTGATGGAATTGAGTTCACGTAATGACTATCATATGTGCTGATTTGATTTGATGAATGATTGGGATTCGTGTGCAAACAAATTGTTTTGACGGCAGTTAGGGTTCCTGGGTAATCATCAATTACACGACGTAACTGACCAAATGGACGAAACGCCAATGTCGACGAAACCAGGGGGTTTCGCCGAGAGTAAACACGACGAAACGGGTGGGTTTCGCCGAAGGGATGCACGACGAAACGTAGGGGTTTCGTCGCTAAGGAACCACGACGAAACAAAGGGTCTCATCAAGTGGGTAAACTGCACAGTAACTCAATAAGTTTGTCAAGGGTTAACTATGTTAGATATGTGTTGTTGAATATGAAGCATGGTTGCATAAGCTTGTATAACTGTTTAATGATATGTGATAATTGTTGCTTGAATACATGTTATGATCATGACTGTTACTTGAACTACATGATTATCAACTGATTGCGTGTACATGCATACTATAGGCTTTGACTGAATTGTTTGTGCGAGTAATCGTAGGATACCCAGCAAACCGAGGTGAGTTCACACTTTCTACAAGGCATGGGATTCCCAAGGGTTGGGAATGGGTTAAAGGACTAAAACGGAAAACCTACATATCCTCCTTGGGTAGGATATGTACGGCCATCCTCCTTGGGTAGGATGCCACTATAAATTCTGCGTATTCTCCTTGGGTAGAACTACGTACGTTCGTCCTCCTTGGGTAGGACAACAACCTTACAACTTACTAGACAAAACTCTATCATGAAGTCCCTCACTTTATATCGACTTAATCGCCGAGGCCGATGGCGAGCGGGTCATTAGTTAATAGCGCTATTAGGTTTAACAAACCTCACACCGTGTCGTTCGAACAGGCGTGTACTAATGGACTATGGAAAACTGTCAGTGATGATAGACACTGATGTAGGGCACAACTTATATTTCGTTAGTAATCGATATGGTACGGTCTAGTGGTTCACAGGGGAAGCCCCCCACTGAGTATGGTTATGGTTTAGGAAACAAAAGTACTGGTTAACTCGTGGTTTACAAAACAACTTATGATTTCAAAACAAACTGGTAAAACTGAACAACCAACTGTGAACTCGCTCAACTTTGTTGTTGACTCGCTGTTGCATGCCTTGCAGGTCGTTAGGTACTTTTGGAGCTTGCACGAGGGGACGTGGACGTTGTGGGACATGGATAGTCTTATGCCATGTTAAACAATTATCATACTTTTGAACTTATACTTTGGTTTTAGACATTATGCTTCCGCTGATTACTTAAACTATGTTTTGTTTGGGTACCAATTATATTGTGTTTGGGTTTTACATTATTTATATGCTATGTTCAATATGATTGGTGGCTTGATCCTGGTCAGTCATGCCTCCAAGCGGTGATACTCCGCATGTGGATTTTGGGGGTGTGACAGATTGGTATCGGAGCCATTGGTTATAGTGAACTTGGTTTTAAAAAAAAGGGGAATAGCTTTTTGGTAAAACCAGACTATAACCTGTACAGTGCTCAACGATCCACAACGACGCCTCGCTCCACGTGCAAGACTCAACATTCTAGGTGGTATGGTTTATGTTTGTATTGCCTACTTGTTAGTTACATAGAACTTTGCTCATGGTATGCTTAGATGAACGTAACAACTGTTGTTTGAGAACACATGTGTGCTTACTCTCTTCTGTCATCGCACTTTCGCGAACATCTCTCACTCATGTTTCCTTTGATATGAAGATCATGAGTGGACGCGTTAACCTAACTCAAGCCCAGCTAACGGCTCTAATTAATGAACAAGTTACTGCAGCACTCGCAGCCGCGCAGGCAGGAGGTATAACCTGCCATTGCAACTTACTCTAGGATCTTTAGATCCTACTCTCGTGAACCAACACTTGTGTTTAATTTTGTCTCTTCTTACACACACGACAGGTTAACATGCTCAGCCTCCTGCATGTACCTTCAAAACTTTCATGGACTGCCGACCTACTACTTTTAACGGCACTGAAGGAGTGGTAGGCCTCCTCCACTAGTTTGAGAAGCTCGAGTCTGTTTTCGAGATATGCGAATGCCCTGAGGCTCGTAGGGTGAAGTATTCTACTGGTACTCTTGAAGGTATAGCGCTCACGTGGTGGAACGCTCAGGTTCAAATGCTGGGGATTGTTGCTGCTAATGCTACCCCATGGAACGACTTCAAGGATCTGATTAAGGAAGAGTATTGTAGTTGTGATGACATCCACAAGTTGGAAGTCGAGTTCTTCAACATAAAAATGACGGGGTCGGAAATCGAAGCGTATACGAAAAGATCAAACGAGCTGGCAATATTGTGTCCCACTATGGTAGACCCTCCCATCAAACGCATCGAGCTGTATCTCAAGGGTATTGTGCCAGAAATTCAGAGTCATGTGACCGCGGCTAATCTAGGCACCATCCAGCAAGTCACTCGACTTGCTCATCGTCTCACTGATCAGGCGGTGGAACAGAACAAACTGCCCAAGCGTATTGGTACTACTGCTACAGCCACTACTACTTCTGATACCCCCAACGACAACAAGCGCAAATGGGATGGAGTATCAAGCAAGGGTTCAACATCGGCTCAGTCTCAGTCCCAACAACAAAAGACTGATGACTACCAGAGTCCTGGTCAGCAATCTTCTGGTAGTCAAGGGCAACGGGGATACAGGGGAAACCACCCCAAGTGCAACCGATGCAACAGGCATCACAGTGGGCAGTGCAACAAGGGTCGTCGTCTGAGGTGTAACAAGTTTGGTCATGAAGCAAAGGATTGCAGGGGCGCATGACCTGTGAATCAGAATCGCCAACAACAACAGCAGGCTCCACAGAATCAGCCTCAGCAACAGCAGGGTAACATGGGATGCTTTCAGTGTGGTGCTGAAGGTCACTTCAAGAGAAACTGCCCCTAGTTGAACCAGAATCAGAATAACAACAACAATCAGGGGAACAGAAACAACAATGGGGGTAACAACGGGGGAAACAATGGAAACAATGGCGCCCGGGGCCGTGCGTTTGTGATTGGTCAAGGTGATGCAAGGAATGATCCCAACATCGTAATGGGTAAGTTTCTACTGGACGACTTTTATGTTAATGTTTTATTTGATTTGAGTGCCGATACCAGTTATGTGTCCTTAAAAGTTAGTCAAATGTTAAAGCGTGTCCCAACACTTTTGAACATCAAGCATATGGTAGAGCTAGCAAATGGTAAAAGTTTAGAGGCCACACACGTAGTTAAGGGTTGTAATCTCGTCTTAGCTGGTCAGACCTTCTTTATCGACCTCATTCCTATCGTTTTGGGTAGTTTCGACATCGTTATCGGTATGGATTGGTTATCGCGACATCGAGCAGAGATCCTGTGCAACGAGAAGATCGTCCACATTCCTCGTCCAGATGGGGAACCTTTAGTGATTCATGGCGACAAGAGTGGTGCCGTGGTGGGCATCATTTCTTTTCTTAAGGCCCAGAAGTGTTTGCGAAAGGGCCACACTGCTATTTTAGCACTCGTTACTGACACCTCTAAGAAAGAGAAGAAGATAGAAGGTATCCCGATTGTCCGTGACTATCCTGAGGTATTCCCTGAGGAATTACCTGGTCTACCGCCTCATCGACAAGTTGAGTTTCAAATCAATCTAGCCCCCGGAGCAGCGCCCATAGCTCGTGCACCTTATCGTTTAGCTCCATCAGAACTTGAAGAACTGTCCACGCTACTACAAGAACTCTTGGATAAGGGTTTTATTCGTCCTAGCTCTTCGCGCCTGCGTTCTTTATGGATCTTATGAACAGAGTATGTAAGCCCTATCTGGATAAATTTGTTATTGTATTCATCGATGACATCCTGATCTATTCCAAGAGTCAGGAGGAACACGAGCAACATCTACGGCTTATTTTAGAACTTCTTCGAACAGAAAAGTTGTACGCTAAGTTTTCGAAATGCGACTTTTGGCTTCGCGAAGTTCACTTTCTAGGCCACGTGGTAAACAAGGATGGGATTCATATTGATCCATCCAAGGTAGACTCGATCAAGAACTGGCCTGCACCCCGTACACCAACGGAAATTCGCCAATTCTTGGGTTTGGCGGGCTATTACAGAAGGTTCATCAAGGATTTCTCCAAGATTGCTCAACCTCTCACCACACTAACTCAGAAAGGTGTCACCTATTGTTGGAGTGATGCACAGGAATCTGCATTTCAACACTTGAAGGATAGACTTTGTAGCGCACCGATACTTTCATTGCCTGAAGGCACAGACGATTTCGTGGTTTATTGTGACGCGTCAATTCAGGGTCTTGGGTGTGTGTTGATGCAACGGGATAAAGCCATTGCTTACGCCTCACGCCAACTTAAAGTTCATGAAAGGAACTACACTACACACGATCTGGAGCTGGGAGCTGTCGTTTTTGTGCTTAAGATATGGAGACATTACCTGTACGGGTTTGTCGCACCCTGTTCTTTTTTGTTTATAAAATTCACCAGGGGTAACCCTTTACCCAAAAAAAAAAGACATTACCTGTACGGTACCAAGTGCACCATTTACACCGATCACAGGAGTCTCGAGCATATCTTCAAACAGAAGGAATTAAACATGCGTCAACGTCGATGGGTCGAGCTTTTGAATGACTACGAATGCGCGATCAAGTACCACCCGGGCAAAGCCAATGTGGTGGCCGATGCCCTCAGTCGAAAGGAGACTACACCTAAACGTGTGCGTGCGTTACAACTCACCATCCAATCTAGCCTTCCTGCTCAGATACGAGAAGCTCAGGTTGAAGCATTGAAACCAGAAAACGTCAGGGCTGAGGCCCTACGCGGATCAAGGAAACGGTTAGAACAAAAGGAAGACGACGCTTACTATGTAACAGGACGCATCTGGGTCCCACTTTATGGAAACTTACGCGAGCTAGTGATGGATGACGCACATAAGTCTCGCTACTCAGTACATCCTGGTTCGGATAAGATGTACCACCACTTAAAGACTACATACTGGTGGCCTAGCATGAAGGCCCACATAGCAACTTACGTCAGCAAATGTTTGACTTGTGCGAGAGTCAAGATTGAATATCAGAAACCGTCATGCCTACTTCAACAACCAAAGATACCACAATGGAAATGGGAGCAAATTTCCATGGATTTTGTTACTGGCCTACCTAGATCTCAACGTGGAAATGACACAATTTGGGTAATAGTGGATCGATTGACTAAGTCTGCACACTTTTTGGCCATCAAAGAAACATACAAGTTCTCCACTTTAGCAGACGTGTACTTAAAGGAAGTAGTTTCGAGGCACGGGGTGCCAACCTCCATTATTTCTGATCGTGATGCGCGTTTTACTTTTGAACTGTGGCAAGCAATGCACAAATCTTTTGGCTCACGTTTAGACATGAGCACCGCTTATCATCCACAAACGGATGGGCAGTCTGAGCGCACCATTCAAACCCTTGAAGACATGCTTAGGGCATGTGTGATTGATTTTGGCAATGGTTGGGAAAAACATCTACCGTTAGTGGAATTCTCGTATAATAACAGCTACCACACCAGTATTCAGGCCGCTCCATTTGAGGCATTGTACGGGCGTAAATGTCGATCACCTCTTTGTTGGGCAGAAGTTGGTGACAGCCAGATCACGGGTCCAGAGCTTGTAGTAGACACAACAGAAAGGATTGCACAGATATGACAACGCATGGCGGTAGCTCGTGACCGTCAGAAAAGCTACGCTGATAAGCGTAGGAAACCTCTAGAATTTCAGGTCGGGGACCGGGTTCTACTTAAAGTCTCACCCTGGAAGGGTGTGGTTCGCTTTGGAAAAAGGGGCAAACTCAATCCGCGTTACGTCGGACCGTTCGACATCATTGAGAAAATTGGCAAGGTGGCTTAAAAACTAAACCTACCAGTAGAACTCAGTGGTGTTCACAACGTTTTTCAGGTGTCGAATCTGAAGAAGTGTCTGTCAGATGAGACCCTCATAGTTCCTTTGAAGGAGCTCACTATCAATGATCAGCTACGATTTGTCGAAGAACCTGTAGAGATTATAGACCGAGATGTGAAGGTTCTCAAGCATACCAGAATACCTCCTGTTCGAGTTCGTTGGAACTCCCGTCGTGGCCCAGAGTTCACCTCGGAACGAGAAGACCAAATGAAACTCAAGTATCCCCAGTTGTTCGAGAACAATGCAACTACTACTGAGGCTGAAGCTACTGCGGAATTTCAGGACGAAATTCCAAATCAACGGGGGAATGATGTGACACCCCAGGAAAACCAGTAAACCACGCAACTAAACTAGCTTCCTCAGTAACCGCATGCTAAATTTCGGGACGAAATTTATTTCAAGTTGGGGATAATGTGACAACTCGAGTTTCCAAGATTCCACCTTTGCCTTAATTGCGCGTTAATTGTTAAGTTGTTTGTTTACATGACTTGTTTGTTTTGTAATCATGCACGTTATGTTATATGTTTGGTGATTTAAACTGGGAACATGTTAACCTGTGGAGAAGTTGAAATCTTAAAATGTTGCACCCCGAACAACCTCGACGAAACATGAGTTTCGCCGCTAACCATCTCGACGAAACCAAGGGTGGGTTTCGTCACACACACCTCGACGAAACACGGGTTTCACCGGCCCAGCCTTTCGCCGAAGCCCACTAAGGGCCCAGTACGCTAATGTGGGAATATTTACGTGAAACGGCTTCACTCGTCACACTTTTAGCAGAATTGAAAACCCTAGAACCTCCCTACCTTCCTGCGGCAACCATCGCCTCTCACCATCATCTTTCTATGAAATCTTGTGTTTCATCTCAACCGGTTAGTGTATGGCTAGTCTATTAAATCAGTCTGTACCATGTATGATTGTTATATGTGATGAATCTGATGACTATTGTGTTATACTTGTTAGGGTTTATAGATGCTAATGATTCTCCTTGCATGAAAAATTGGTGATGATTGATTTATGATGATTGTAATCTCTTGTGGTTATGGATTATTAGAAAACATTTATGCATGTTGATATGATTAGGGTTTCAAGATTTGTAGTTGGAACTATTGCATTATTGGTTTGAATAGGGTGTCGTAGATTGTGGATCAACAAGTTAGGTTGTGAATATTGATGAATCTGATGGAATTGAGTTCACGTAATGACTATCATATGTGTTGATTTGATTTGATGAATGATTGGGATTCGTGTGCAAACAAATTGTTTTGACGGCAGTTAGGGTTCCTAGGTAATCACCAGTTACACGACGTAACTGACCAAATGGACGAAACGCCGATGTCGACGAAACCAGGGGGTTTCGCCGAGAGTAAACACGACGAAACGGGTGGGTTTCGCCGAAGGGATGCACGACGAAACGTAGGGGTTTCGTCGCTAAGGAACCACGACGAAACAAGGGGTCTCGTCAAGTGGGTAAACTGCACAGTAACTCAATAAGTTTGTCAAGGGTTAACTATGTTAGATATGTGTTGTTGAATATGAAGCATGGTTGTATAAGCTTGTATAACTGTTTAATGCTATGTGATAATTGTTGCTCGAATACATGTTATGATCATGACTGTTACTTGAACTACATGATTATCAAATGATTGTGTGTACATGCATACTATAGGCTTTGACTGAATTGTTTGTGCGAGTAATCGTAGCATACCGAGCAAACCGAGGTGAGTTCACACTTTCTACAAGGCATGGGATTCGCAAGGGTTGGGAATGGGTTAAAGGACTAAAACAGAAAACCTACATATCCTCCTTGGGTAGGATATGTACGGCCATCCTCCTTGGGTAGGATGCCACTATAAATTCTGCGTATTCTCCTTGGGTAGAACTACGTACGTTCGTCCTCCTTGGGTAGGACAACAACCTTACAACTTACTAGACAAAACTCTATCATGAAGTCCCTAGCTTTATATCGACTTAATCGCCGAGGCCGATGGCGAGCGGGTCATTAGTTAATAGCGCTATTAGGTTTAACAAACCTCACACCGTGTCGTTCGAACGGGCATGTACTAATGGACTATGGCAAACTGTTAGTGATGATAGACACTGATGTAGGGCACAACTTATATTTCATTAGTAGTCGATATGGTACGGTCTAGTGGTTCACAGGGGAAGCCCCCCACTGAGTATGGTTATGGTTTGGGATACAAAAGTACTGGTTAACTCGTGGTTTACGAAACAACTTATGATTTCAAAACAAACTGGTAAAACTGAACAACCAACTGTGAACTTGCTCAACTTTGTTGTTGACTCGCTGTTGCATGCCTTGCAGGTCGTTAGGTACTTTTGGAGCTTGCACGAGGGGACGTGGACGTTGTGGGACATGGATAGTCTTATGCCATGTTAAACAATTATCATACTTTTTCACTTATACTTTTGTTTTAGACATTATGCTTCCGCTGATTACTTAAACTATGTTTTGTTTGGGTACCAATTATATTGTGTTTGGGTTTTACATTATTTATATGCTATGTTCAATATGATTGGTGGCTTATTCTTGGTCAGTCACGCCTCCAAGCGGTGATACTCCGCATGTGGATTTTGGGGGTGTGACACATTCAATACAAAAACTGCATTAATTCACACCAACATTATGTTGACGATTTTCCCAAAAACTCACATGTATTTTAGGTAACAGGTGGATGTGCGCGCGGTCATACTCCTGCTCTTGGATGTTGTTTATGCTTTTTTTGGGTAAAGGGTTACCCTGGTGAATATTATACCAATCAAACCAAATAAAACAAGTGATGGGCAGAATGCCCATCAGTACTCAAGTATGACATGCCATACTCAAGTTGACAACACAGCACCAACGGCTACAAATAAACAAAACACAAATTAAACTAGATGACACTACATCACCAACTAAATTAAACACAAAGACTATTAGCCGCAATCATCATCAGGAACCAGAAGCCCACGAGGAAGCGCCCATTCTTGCAAGACTTGAATCGTGCTAGGAGTTGTCTTGAATCTCATAGTATGAAGCTTCAATCTCACTGTCGATAGAATGACCTCTACCAATTGGTTAGCACTTCTTTTCCTTTCTTCCCAAACAAAGTAAGTGGAAGCACTAACAACTATCTTCGTTATAATGTTTCTAGCTGTCGTTGAATGTGCAATTGCCAACAAATGTTGAAAAGTAGTACTCCAATCATTATCCAAATCAGCCATATCGGCTTTACCTTTCACCCCATTCCAAACCGAACTAGCATATCCACACTCGAAAAACAGGTGATCATGAGAATCCGGACAAGAGGTACAAAGCGAGCAACACATCAGGTTGTAATTTGCATTACCTGATGAAATCCATGTACTCATAATATCCCGAGTCTTCAGTTTCCTTTGAACAAGAAGCCACATGAGAAACGAATGTCTGGGGATCGCCTGAGGGAACCACACTAAGTTTGCCCATGGCACCTCATTTTGATAAAACCGAATATCATTCCAAACCACAGCCGTATTAAACTCCAACCGGTGACCCGAATTTGTTTGCCATTCAACTTTATCTTGTTTCATTCGGTCCAAATCACCTAATTGAATCTGAGCAAGAACCGGAAATCGATCCATCCATGTGTTCGGCCAAATCCATGCACCATCCGCATAAACCTCCGCAAGCTTAGTGTTCATATTGAACCCCGCATTAGCTATAATTCTCGGAGTAAGAAGTCTAGCGATTGGGCATATCACATCCCATTTGTCAAACCAAACAAAGGTTTTCGTTCCACTACCCACATTAATCCAAATATGATCTCTAATCATAGGCCTAAGCCCAAGCATTTTCCTCCAACTCCAAGCTATATTGTTTCCAACCGGGATATCCCAAAAGCTTCTATTACGAATACAGTAAGAGTGGATCCATTTAACCCATAACGACTCCCTTAGAGATAAAATACTCCAAATATGGATGACCATGAGAGCATTGTTCATATCTCCAACCCTTCTAATACCTAACCCACCTTCACATTTGGGCAGGTACACTGACTTCCACTTAACTTTCACTTTACCTTTAATGTTATTACCTTGATTCCACAAAAAAGGTCGCATCCTCTCCTCTATCTCTTGAATTATTCTTTTTGGAAGAACAAACACCGAAGCCCAGAACACATGCATAGACGAAAGGACTGATCTAATCAGTTGCAATCTCCCTGCAAACGACAAACATTTGTTTTTCCAATCCGTTATTCGCGCATCCAAACATTCAATTAATCCTTTACAGTCCTTATGATGCAACCGGGTGGATATCAAAGGAACCCCGAGATACCTAACAGGTAATTCGCCTTCCTCAAAGTTCATGATACTTTTAATCCGCACCTTCACGCCATCAGTCACATTACCAAAATACTCCATACTCTTTGCCATACTCGGCACAAGACCCGACATATTCTGGAATAAAATTAAGGCTCCCATCACAACTCTAGCTGATCTAGGATCCCCTCTAGCAAAAAGGAACAAGTCATCCGCAAAGCAGAGGTTTATGATTCTTTGTTTTTCACATTTGTTATGGAATCTAAATTCCGACGATAGAGATACCTGATTCTGAAGGATCAATGAGAGCACCTCCATGACCAGTGTGAACAAATACGGTGACATTGGATCACCTTGTCTTAGCCCCCGTCACCCTTTAAAATACCCATAAAGACTACCATTAATCGCTACTAAAAACGAGGTCGACAAAACACAAGTCATAATCCAATTTACTATCTTCGGATGGAAGCAAAAGCCCAGTAAAGTCTTCTCTAAGAATTTCCATTCCACCGTATCATATGCCTTTTGAATATCAACTTTAAATGCACACCTTGGCGGACCAATCTTCCGATGATAATTATGGATAAGCTCTTGCGTTAGCAAAATATTATCTGATATTCTTCGACCCGGGACAAACGCTGACTGATTAATGCTTACAATATCAGCCAACCCTTCCTTAATTCGATTTGTAATAATCTTGCTGATACACTTGTATAAAGTGTTACAACAAGATATTGGTCTATAATCCGTGATTAGCGAAGGAGTTGTCACCTTAGGGATAACCGAGATGGTAGTGTGATTCATTTGTTGTAACATCTTGCCACTATGGAAGAATTCCTTAACAGCACAACACACATCTTCTCCCACAACATTCCAAGCCGATTTAAAAAACGTAGATGTAAACCCATCCGGGCCCGGAGCCTTGTTGTCAGCAATCGAGAACATGGCATTTTTCACTTCCTCATTCATCACTTCTCTAACCATATTATCAGCTCTTTCGGTACTTAATACATTACTGAATAATTCAGGAGACGGATGCGTATTAATAGTGTCCACCTTCCCAAAAAAATTCGAAAAATGATCAACCATCGCTTGCGGAGCCATACCACCTTCAAACAAACTTCCATTTGCATCCCTAACTGCAAAGATTCTACTCCGATGGTTCTTCGCTTTAACGACATTATGAAAGAATTTTGTGTTAGAGTCACCCAACGAAAGCCAATCCACCTTCGACTTCTGTTGAAGAAATAATGCTTCATCATACAACACTTCCTTATAAGTTTGGAGAACATGCTCACTTTGCAGCCTTAACTCCTCATTGCCTGGGTCCGCATCAATCCGCTTTTGACAATCATCTAATTGTTTCCGCACCAGCTTCACTTTCTCATGAATATTTCCTTGTTGAAACAGTAACTTCCGCATAGGTGTTTTAAGTAGCTTTAGTTTCTTAACAATCTGGAACATGTAATACCCATTCACCTCAATACTCCAGATTTTCTTAACCTCATCGATGAACCCCGGTTTACGAGTCAAAAAATTAACAAACTTAAATGGCTTAGGTTTGTCTCTCTGAAGGTTCGGCAACCATAGAATACATGGGGTATGATCAGACACTCTCCACGGATGGAAACAAGCCGCGGCAGCCGGAAAAACGTCAATAAACTTCATATTCCCCATAATTCGATCTATATTCTTAAACACAACTCGATCCTTTTGTTGTTTATTCGACCAGGTATAATGCATTCCAGAACTATTTATGTCAAAAACCTCAATGTTGTTCACACACTCTTTAAATTCCGTCATACCAATATCGATTCTTGAAGCACTTGCGAAGTGATCCTCCAGAAACAACGACGTATTAAAGTCTCCCAAAACAACCCACGGTTTATCATGCACAAAAGATTGATGAACCTCCAAACTATTCCACAGTTGTCTCCGATGTTTATAATGATTCTCAGCATAAACGAACGAGCAGAAAACAGATTTCTTATCAAGTTTAAAAACAACTTGCGTATGGACTACTTGGTTAGATTGATCAAGAACCATAACATCAACTAAATTCGCATCCCAACCTACTATAATCCTCGTACCTTTAGTGCAACAACTTCCATTATCGGTCCAATTCCAAGTGCGACATACTTTTTTTACAAACATCATAAACCTTTGAAGCTTCCACATGCGTCTCTGTTATAGTACAAATCTGAATATGATTATCCGTAATCATTTGACGAACCTCTTTTTGTTTCAGGGGGCGGTTCAACCCCCTTATATTCCACGTAGCGATACTACCCATTTAAACCCATGTTACCGGGTGTGCTTGCACCCTCAGCCCCACTCTTTACCCCTTTCCGGTCTAAATACCCTGGAATATCCGACAAAAGTTCATCCATTTCAATAATACCTGGCAGAATTTCAACCGGAGCTCCCTTATCCTCTTTAGCGTCTTTTATTTGCTCTCTACCCCATCTATCGGACAAAGACTTCGGCTGACCAGCTTGTTTTTATCCACATCCTCATCTTGGAGCACATCAAACATATTCGAAACCAGCACACTAGACGAAGACTCAGCATCTCCATTCGTCTTTGGTTTAACGACTGGCCTATACATCACCTTTGGCTTCTGATTTTTCACAGGGAAACCATGCTGCCCACCTTTTTTATTTTTTCCTCTTTGCTCTTGAAACCCCTCCGAATTAGTTTTAGACTCAACCGAGTGAACTATCTTCGGCTTTTTGGGACAAGCATTCTCATCATGTCCAAAAACATAACATTCCACTCACCTAAGAGGTTCCCAATCATATTCAACCTTTATTTCAGCTTTCGAGTAATCATTACCTTCCAATGATGGCACTGCAACCCTTAAACTCCTAATCAGATCCTTATTCGCTTGCACTTCAATGAGAGCCCTTGCAAAACTACTTCTCCCCCAAGATTCTGAACACATCGTTGCCGTATAAGAATCTAGCATTTTCAGAACTCCAATCTTAGAAGCGAGCAAACTTAACACGTCCTCCGTAAAAGCTGGTAATGGAACATCATGCAATTTTACCCACACTGGAATGGCTGTTATGTCTTCCTTAACCAACGAAGTTGATGGAGTCCATTCATTCAGAATAATAGGAACATTGTGAATCATCCACGGACCCTCTTCCATTAATTGTTCCATACCCCGTTTCGTTTTAAACTTGAAGAAAAAGAATCCTTTCGAATTCATCATCATCCTCACCAAACCATACTTCGCCCAATTATTCTTTACAAAGTAGTCCACAACTGGAAAAGCAAGCCTTTTCCCCAAAAAATACCCATATAAAGTATTTGCAAATCTATCGTTTACCTCTTTAACCGAAGATAAGGGTATAACTACATCCACTCCATCCATTTTATCCGTTTCCTCCATCGGACAAAAATTGACCCTCGTTACTTCAGGTTGTTTCAGAACTGCATTAGCAAATGACATCGGTCTAACTTCATTCATATCTTTATCTATCTCCTGATTAACATTACTTGCATACATACTACCTTTATCGGAATTAGGGTTTTCTTGTGTGAATTCAGGATAGTTTACGGCTACCTGATCTTCATTATTCCCTACCCTGACCTCCGATTCCACTGGTTTTGATATCTCATACAGCCCATCAATCACCGATTTATTATTAGTCATAAACATACCTCTTCTCGGCATTAACGGATTGCCCTCAATGTTTGTTATCTTAAAACCAATACCTCGAACAGGACTTGCGCTAGCCTCTCCTTGCAACGGGGAAGTATCCCCTTTGTCAGGAACATGATCAACACCCCTATTCCTTCCCATGCAGCCAGACTATTACGTAAACCAGACAAACCCAAAAAACATGTTGTTTATGTTTTTAGCTACCTTGTGTCAAGACTCCGATGCCTGTTTTTGTGGGAATTGGTTATTATATTTCATCCTATGTGGGATATAAGAACCAAGTTCTCGATGTTCGTCTTTTAAATAAAGTTGTAAACTTTTCAGACAATATGCTGTCTTGTGATGTAAACACTTAAGCTATGCTATGTTTTAATTATGCAATGATAATGGCATTTGGAGATATTTTACGAGCATGTAGTAAGTTTACCTTTCGTATGCAATGAGAACCTTTCAAGATCACACCTCGTGCTTCCGCCTTAGAAAGGGGTGTGACAATATCATAAAAGCACTAATATATGGAAGTACCAACGGCGTATCCACCATGCTTTTATCATATTACACATGCCTCGTTACTTAAATCACTTACCAAACAAACCACCAATGTAAAAATGTTCATGTTTAAACCAATTGTCAAATGTTTATGTGTAAACCATGTCTATTGTCAAATGTAAATCATGTAATGTGTAAACCAATGTCATGCATGGCAAGTAAAAAGTGACTACTTAAACCATATGTAAAATGCACAAAACAAAGTATTTGAGTAAATCAAAAGCTATGTTTTGTAAAATAAATGCATGTTTTACTAATACAAACATCTATGCGGTATTGTTCTAATGCATACATTCAAGCCTTGCGACTGTGGCGACAAACCCTTAAACGAAATTAAAGGTTTATCTAAACTATGTATATTGGATTCAGTAATTCCTTCCACCCAAACAAACCTAGGATTTCAGGAACGGGAGTTGTCAATTCCTATGGTACCATTACTTACTACCAAGCGGCGTGATCAATGTTAATGAATGTATTTTTGTCCCATTTAAACAAACTAAATGTCATACCAAAATGTAAGCATGTTTTATGAAAACAATGTACTTTAATATGCTAAATGAACATACAAAGTAGAAGTGTAAAACAATGTGTCCATATGCTGAGTAAACATATGCAACAGAAATGCAATGTAAAACAACGTGTCCATATGCTGAGTAAACATGTGCAACAGAAATGCAATGTAAAACAATGTGCTAGCATGCTAAGTGAACATACATAGCAAAACATAATGAAATCATGTACTATATGTGTACTAATGAACATAACAAGCATATGATATAAAAACATGAAAAGCGTGAAAGTAACAAGTAGGCACATGTGTTTCACCCCAAAATATTTGAAAACAGTAAAAGAGGGGAACAATGTACTCACTTGAGATTGCTCAATAGTCTTTGGATAACAACCAAGCAATGCTAGAGGGATCACGGAAATCAAACGGCACCTAATATAGGTAACTAAGTTAATAAACCGGACCTAAATCGGAAGATCGGATAAAATGAGGTTTCGTAAACCAAATGAGTATAGGAACTCATGTAATATGGTTTAACAAACCCTACATTCTAAATCAAAACCTATCCTAAGTGCTTATGACCCATTACGACCCATTTAGGTAGCTTACGCTACTTTAACGCGTTGTTCGCGTAAAACGCGTTCGGACCGCCTAATTAGTCCTATGACAAGTATTACATGCCTTAATATGTCTAATAATGTTATCTAATCAGTTTAGATGTAAAAATTTAGGTTACATATGCTTAAAATGAATTTATGCGTAAAAAGGGCATTTTGGTCATTTTCCTAAGGCATATAAATTACCTATCATACAACTAACTAAACGAAGTAACCATAAGGTATAACCTCGGAAGGTTATTCCCTATACAACTATGGTCACGAAACATGTTTGGTCGGATCCTAATGATCGACCAAACGGGTCGGGTTCGAAAGTCTAAGCGGTTGTTTAGACCGCTTATCTTACGACCCTATATAAGCACTAAACCTAAAGTGATGAGTTAAACATGTTAAAACATGTTTAACGAGGTTAGAAAACAAGTTTGATATCAAAACAAAGGGTTTTGGTACCCAAGAATAGTTTGGTTGCAAAATACGCAAGAATACGTATTTTGACCGAAACTATGACTCGTCACTGTCACACCCCCAAAATCCACCATGCGGAGTACCACCGCTTGGAGGCGTGACGTGACCAGGATCGAGCCACCAATCATACTGAACAACGTATTTAAGTAAATAAAGCCAACCACAATACGATTGGTGACCAAAAGCTAGTTAACCAAGTTTTAATTTAAACAGCGTAAGCATAAACGTGAAGTCCAACACATAACTCCATAGTTTATAAGTTTATAGTTCAAAGCGTAAGTTAAATCAGTTCATGAGGATTTAAGTGTTAAGCACGGAACATAACAGTCCGTACTCCACAACGACTCCTTCCTCGTGCAAGCTCCAAGCATTTAGCGACCTGTAAGGCATGTAACAACGAGTCAACAACAAAGTTGAGTGAGTTCACGTTTGGTTGTTTAGTTTTAAGTTGTTTCCGAAAATGCGGTTTGTCTTTCGTTGGCGTAATTGCCGTGGGGGTTACCCCGTAGTTGAAAGAAAATTTAACCAGTTCATTCTTTATTACCCATACCCTGTCCATGATTAGTGGGGGCTTCCCCATGTGAACCACTAGACTGTACCATATCGACTACTACGCAAGTAAGTTGTGCCCTACATCAGTGTCTATCAGCACTGACGGTTTGCCATAGTCCATTAGTACACGCCCGTCCGACTGGCACGGTGTGAGGTTTGTTAAACCTAATAGCGCTATTAACTAATGACCCGCTCGCCATTGGCCTCGGCGATTAAGTCGATATAAAAATGAGGGACTTATGATAGAGTTTTGTCTAGTAGGTTTTAAGGTTGTTGTCCTACCCAAGGAGGACGAACGTACGTAGTTCTACCCAAGGAGAATACGCAGGAATAATAATGGCATCCTACCCAAGGAGGATGGCCGTACATCTCCTACCCAAGGAGGATATGTAGATCCCGTTTTAATTTCTTTAACCCATTCCCAACCACCGGGAATCCCATGCCTTAGAAAGTGTGTGAACTCACCTCGGTTTGCTCGGTTAGATTCTCAAATATAGCTAACAGTCAGAGTCGGTCAATCACGTCCTAATATGATTACCAGTTAGTCATTTAGTGGTTTTCAAATAGAGCACAAAGTTCCTACACGTATCTATCACATAACATGCATCACTTTAACGGTTTATGCCCATGTAAACTCCCCATCTATTCCCATTCACAAATAAACATACGACATTGCACATAACACTTTTATCGACACATAACATGTTAGATCATTCACAGATAACATATTCGACATATAGACACGCAAATCACTACTTATGTCGTTTCAACTTAATTATCCGAAACTGGGCTGTTTTCGAGCAATTTAATAAAATAGTTATCTTATTTCAAAAATTCCCAACTTTTTACAGAAGATGCTAAACGACCCAAATATTATTGTGTACAAATCTCAGGATCTAATTCATCACCAATATTTTAATAAAAATCATTTTCCGGACTGCAATCAGATTCATTATTTTCTGACTGCAGTCTTCGGAATAATTCATTAAAATTTTATTGTAAGTCGGATTGACGAAATTCCAGTGGTAAAATTACTACCACATCAGTGTCCATCTACTGTACAGATTTCATGGGCTGATTCAACACAGAACTCAAGTTATGACTAAAAACATATCGCCCATTTTCTGCAGAAAAATGCAGCTCTAGCTGCTGTTACGAATCGGGTCTTTAAAAATAGTAAACGAAGTCCAAAAATTACGATTCCAGTGCCATTAGAACCGTATTTCATAATACATAAGTCTAGGCTTCAGAAAATACATTTTTTGTTAGGTTATGGTCTGGTTCCAGCCAACTGAAGTTGGCTGTAAACACCAACCAGCTTTCTGTTTTAGTTCCTTAACTTCTAATGCATGTTCGATTGATTCCGTTAACATGTTTAGTGATTACAACAACATCAAACATCAATATTAACCAGTAAAATCATCAGAAAATCAACAAGAATCATAACCATACAAGATCTACATGATTTACACCAATAGTTACTCTTTATCCATCAAGTTTATCTTTCATTCAAGACTTTATGTTTTGATCTTTAGTGTTCTTGATTTTTATCCATTAAATATCTTATTAACCACATTAAAAATGAACAAGGAAGTGTTTGGAAGCACTTACAACTAGCTCAAGGCTAGGGAAGAATCAAAGCGAAAACTAGGTGGACAAAAGCAACGTAGAGAGGTCTTTGAGATTCCGAAAGCACCGGGTCTTCTTATGTGAACTCTAGCACCTTTGTAAGTATGTAAAATGGCAAGATTGAAACTTGAAAATGGTGAGGTAATGGTGATGGGGTTAGGCCGATTGCAAGCAAGGAGGGAGAGAAAAAGAAATTTTTTTGAAGTGTGGTTATGAATGAGATGGTAACCCGTTGGTCCTATTTATAATCCATTCATCCTAATTTAACCACTAGATATTGTGTTTAGTAGATATTAGACAAGCCTCAATATAATATTCAAAAATTGGTGGTGTGTGTTCCCTAGGGGAACCGAATCGGTCAGGGGGGGGGGGGGGGTATTTGGTTCGATTTCAACTAGATGGTTAGTGTCTAGTTATGTTAAGTTAGGAATTAAAATAGGTTATTTGTGTGTTATGAAATATAACGGGTGTTAGGGTGTTCGGGGACCCTAACTGGCTCAGAAAAGGAAAAACAGTGTCATTGACAATATTTTTATGTTTCGGGTAAAGTTCGGTTGCTCGGTTTGATACTGTTCCGTTAAAGTGCTTAATTTATCCGTAAAGTGTCATACATATATATTTTTGTAACTTTTTTTATTTTCAATACTCAGGAAAGCATAACGGACTATTTAATGACTTTTCTGCATACTACTAGTATGTTAACAAGTACATGTAAGTATAACACAGTAATCAGAGAGCAGTTAAGAAATTCCACACAGTCGTCAAACACTTTAATTATCAATAGTAAATTGTACGGAATACGTGGGATTTTGAGGGTTGTCACATTCTTCCCCTGTTAAGAAAATTCCGTCCTGAAATTTAGCTCGTGGTTACTGAGGAAGCTAGTTAAGTTGCGTTGGTTTCCTGGTTTTCCTGGGGTGTCACATCATCCCCCCGTTGATTTGGAATTTCGTCCCGAAATTCTGCAGTAGCTTCACTCTCAGTAGTGGTTGCATTTTTCTTAAACAGCTGGGGATACTTGAGTTTCATTTGTTCTTCTCGTTCCCAGGTATACTCTGGGCCACGACGGGAATTCCAACGAACTCGGACGAGAGGTATTCTGGTGTGCTTGAGAATCTTAACGTCTTGATCCGTAATCTCTACTGGTTCCTCGATGAATCGCAGCTGGTCGTCGATAGTGAGCTCCTTTAAGGGAACTATGAGGGTCTCATCTGACACACACTTCTTCAGATTTGACACGTGGAAAACATTGTGAACTCCGCTGAGTTCTTCAGGTAGATTCAACCTGTAGGCCACTTTGCCATTCTTTTCAATGATTTCAAAAGGTCCAACGTATCGCGGGTTGAGTTTGCCTCGTTTGCCAAAACGAACTACACCTTTCCAAGGTGAGACTTTGAGTAGCACTCGATCCCCAACCTGGAACTCGAGTGGTTTTCTTCGCTTATCAGCATAGCTTTTCTAACGGTCGTGAGCTGCCGCCATTCATTGTCGTATCTGAGCAATTTTCTCGGTTGTATCTACTACGAGTTCTGGGCCAGTGATTTGACTGTCACCAACTTCTGCCCAGCAAAGAGGCGATCGGCACTTCCGTCCATACAATGCCTCAAATGGAGCAGCATGGATGCTGGTATGGTAACTGTTGTTATATGAGAACTCCACTAGCGGAAGGTGCTTTTCCCAGCCATTACCAAAATCGATTACACATGCTCTAAGCATGTCTTCAAGGGTTTGGATGGTGCGTTCAGATTGCCCATCCGTCTGTGGGTGATAAGCGGTGCTCATATCTAAACGTGAGCCAAAATACTTGTGCATAGCTTGCCACAGTTCAGAGGTAAAACGTGCGTCATGATCAGAAATGATGGAGGTTGGTACTCCGTGCCTTGATACCACTTCCTTTAGGTAGATGTCTGCTAGGGTAGAAAACTTATCCGTTTCCTTGATAGGCAGATGTCACACCCCCAAAATCCACACGCGGAGTATGACCGCTTGGAGGCGTGACTGACCATGATCAAGCCACCAATCATATCAAACATAATATATGATAAATGTAATTTAAACCAAACGATATGAAAGGTGTTCAAACAAAAATATTAAGTGTCTAGCGGAAGCATAATTGTAAACTCAAAGCAAGTAATAAGTTCAAGAGTCTTATGTTTTATCATAAGATCCACAATCCGTGCCCACAACGACCGCGCCTCCCGTGCAAGCTCCAAGAGTACCTATGGTCCTGCAAGGCATGTAAAAGAGAGTCAACAACTAGTTGAGCGAGTTCACAGTTGGTTATTCAGTTATAGTGTTCGTATCGTAAATCGTAAGCTCGTTTAGTAATCATGTATCGTATGTAATGGTATCGCGGCCCTCTAGGCATGTTTGCGAAGTTTAGTGGGGGTTTCCCATGTTTTCTAGACTAGTTATATTTGTTTCGCGGCCCTCCAGGCATGTGTGCGAAGTTTAGTATTAGTATCGCGGCCATTCCAGGCATGTGTGCGAAGATTCGTATTCGTATCGCGGCCATTCCAGGCATGTATGCGAAGATTGTTCTATTATCGCGGCCAATCCCGGCGTGTGTGCGAAGAGAAGTATATGTATCACTAGTCTAGCAGTATCTACCAATAACCTTCCTCTCCCGAGGCCTATGGTATGTAATTCCGATAACTCTTAAACATAAGTAATCAATCAACCCATTCCCAACCCCGGGAATCCCATGCCTTGGTAAGAGTGTGAACTCACCTTGGTTTGCTCGGTATGCTAAAGTATGTGTTCGCAAGTAATCAGTCAAGTCCTATAGTTATGTATGTATACCCAATTAGTCAAGCTCGTATAGATTTCGCATGCAATAAATGTCACGAAGTGTGTTTAAACAATCATCACTTATCATATACGCAGTTTATCAAAGTCATGCAATTCTTACTTCATATAAAGTCTTTCACGTTTTGTACTGATCATGGTTATTCATTTACATACTTGACAGGGTTAACAAGTCTTAACAAGGTTGGCAACTTAACAGGATTAACACGCTTAAAAGGAATAATAACTATCAATGTTAATTAACTAACCGAGTTAGTAAACTAATAGAGTTACTAACTTAATAAAGTTACATTCTAACCGGGTTACATGCATAGCTTAATATAGTTAATGGGTTTAACTGAGTTAACATGTTCACTGAATTAACAACTAATGGAGTTAACAGCTAACAGAGTTAGTGAGTCACATCATACAACGAAATCATGCACGTATGCGGCGAAAACACCTTGCCGAAATCACTAGGGACGAAAACCCTTGGGTTGTTGTTGAACATTTGGTGTGACGAAAACACCAACTGGCCCTTGTGTTTTCGTCAATCTCAATCATCATCAACAGTAGTTACATACCACAACAACCCTAATCCTCACTAAAAATTCCGATGGCTTCAACAAGCAATCAATTAATCATAACAATGTATAACAACGATCAGTTTGCAACCATTACTTTATCATAACAGATTCATCATCAACATTCAAGTCAACATTTAATCATCACATACTCATATTGCACATGTATATTAAATCATAACTTCCTGACAATGCACATGCACTAAAGACAATAGTGGCCACCAATTTACATGCATACACCATGCAACCTCATGAAATTTAAAGCACAGTGGCGGATAATGAAGTGATGGCTATCTAAACCTCACATGCAATTCATTATTATCAACACCATTATTCGACCAGATCTATTCATGAAATCATATATTACTAAATCCCTGTACAATCGTGATTACCCTTGTTTATTAACAGCATTCTAGTGCAAACATCAATATTAATTAGAGCATGAGTTCGTATCGACCATGTTGCTAACAGGTAACCCTAAATCTTAACACTAAGCAAGAACATATCAAATGCCACCTCATGTATCAGTTCAACCAAGTTTATCAATTAACAGGGAAGTGATTTATTTACCCGAATATAGGAGAGACAAGGAGAGGAAGAAGGGCTTCGATCCTGGGGCTGCCGTCGAGTCGTTCAAGAGAGAGAGAGAGAGAGACAACTAGAGAATTAGGGTTCGCAATCTTGTGTTTAAGAAAATTGTCAGGTGCACCGTATGTAATGCGTATAACATAAGGGATGCATATGGGCTTCGAGGGATGTGGGCCGAGAAGAAGGAAATATGAGTGAAGTGTGGCTTCCGGCCCAAGTGGGTGCATGATGGCGTTAAGAGAGTTTGCGACCCAATTACTTTAGTTTTCTAAATTAGCCAAATGACACCTGAAAGCGTTTAACGGTTTATCGTGCTAATCAATCAAACATACGTAACAATCACAATACGTCTTTTCATATCACAACATGAATAGTTACAAGGCAAACAGTCATATAAGTACACAATTAAACAGTTAACGTGCAATAAATGTGAAAACAGAATCTTGGAAACTCGAGTTGTCACATTATCCCCAACTTGAAAGAAATTTCGTCCCGAAATTTAGCATGCGGTTACTGAGGAAGCTGGTTATGTTGTATCGTTTACTGGTTTTCCTGGGGTGTCACATCATCCCCCCGTTGATTTGAAATTTCGTCCCGAAATTCTGTAGTAGCTTCGACCTCAGTAGTGGTTGCACTGTTCCCGAACAACTGGGGATATTTGGGTTTCATCTGATCTTCGCGTTCCCAGGTGAACTCTGGGCCACGACGGGAGTTCCAACGAACTCGAACAAGAGGTATTCTAGTGTGCTTGAGGACCTTAACATCCTGGTCCGTGATTTCAATTGGTTCCTCGACGAATCGCAACTGTTCGTCGATAGTGAGCTCCTTCAAAGGAACTGTGAGGGTCTCATCTAACAGACACTTCTTCGGATTCGACACGTGAAATACGTTGTGAACTGCACTGAGTTCAGCTGGTAAGTTCAGTCTGTAGGCCACCCTGCCAATCTTCTCTATAATTTCGAATGATCCGACATATCGCGGATTGAGCTTGCCTCGTTTGCCAAAACGAACCACACCCTTCCAGGGTGAAACTTTGAGTAGCACTCGATCCCCAACCTGGAACTCGAGTAGTTTCCTGTCTTTATCGGCGTATGCTTTCTGACGGTCACGAGCTGCCGCCATGCGTTGTCGTATTTGAGCAATCTTTTCAGTAGTATCAACTACCATTTCTGGACCTGTGATTTGACTATCACCCACCTCTGCCCAACAAAGAGGTGACCGGCATTTACGCCCGTACAATGCCTCGAATGGAGCGGCTTTAATGCTGGTGTGGTAGCTGTTGTTATACGAGAACTCCACTAACGGGAGATGTTTTTCCCAGCCGTTGCCGAAATCGATTACACACGCACGAAGCATGTCTTCTAGAGTTTGAATAGTACGTTCAGACTGCCCATCCGTCTGAGGGTGATAAGCTGTGCTCATGTCTAAACGAGAGCCAAAAGATTTGTGCACGGATTGCCACAGTTCTGAGGTAAAACGTGCGTCACGATCAGAGATAATGGAGGTTGGCACCCCGTGCCTTGAGACCACTTCTTTTAAGTAGATGTCTGCTAAGGTAGAGAACTTGTCTGTTTCCTTAATAGCCAGGAAGTGTGCAGAGTTTGTGAGTCGATCCACGATCACCCAAATAGTGTCATTTCCGCGCTGAGATCTAGGCAGGCCAGAAACAAAATCCATGGAAATTTGTTCCCATTTCCATTGTGGTATCTCAGGTTGTTGAAGTGGGCCTGAAGGTTTCTGATATTCCGCTTTGACTCTCGCACAAGTCAAACACTTGCTAACGTAAGTTGCTATGGGCGCTTTCATGCTAGGCCACCAATATGTAGTTCTCAAATCGTGGTACTTCTTATCCGAACCAGGATGTACCGAGTAACGAGACTTGTGTGCCTCATCCATCACAAGCTCTCGTAGGCTGCCATAAAGTGGGACCCAAATGCGTCCTGTGACGTAGTAAGCACCATCTTCCTTCTGTTCTAAGCGTTGCCTTGAGCCGCGTAGTGCTTCAGCCCTGACGTTTTCTGGTTTCAATGCTTCTACCTGAGCATCTAGTATCTGAGAAGGAAGACTAGACTGTATAGTGAGTTGTAAAGCTCGCACGCGCTTAGGCGCGGTGTCCTTTCGACTGAGGGCGTCAGCCACAACATTGGCTTTGCCTGGGTGGTACCTGATCGAGCATTCGTAGTCATTTAGCAGTTCGACCCATCGTCGTTGTCACATATTCAGTTCCTTCTGTTTGAAGATATGTTCGAGGCTTCTATGATAAGTGTAGATAGCACATTTGGTACCATACAGGTAGTGTCTCCATATCTTGAGCGCAAAGACAACAGCTCCCAGCTCTAAATCATGCGTAGTGTAATTCCGTTCATGAATCTTAAGTTGACGCGAAGCATAAGCGATGACTTTATCCCGTTGCATCAACACACATCCAAGACCCTGGATAGATGCGTCGCAGTAGACTACAAAATCGTCCGTGCCTTCAGGCAATGAGAGGATAGGTGCGCTACAAAGTCTATCCTTTAAGTGCTGAAACGCTGTTTCCTGTGTATTACCCCAACGATAAACAACACCTTTCTGTGTCAGTAATGTAAGCTGCTGTGCAATATTTGAGAAGTCTTTGATGAACCGTCTGTAATAACCCGCCAAACCCAAGAATTGGCGTATTTCGGTTGGTGTGCGAGGTGCAGGCCAGTTCTTGATCGAATCTACCTTGGATGGATCAACATGAATCCCATCCTTGTTTACCACGTGGCCTAGGAAGTGGACTTCACGAAGCCAGAAGTCACATTTTGAAAACTTGGCGTACAGCTGTTCCGTTCGAAGGAGTTCCAAAATAAGTCGTAAATGATGCTCGTGTTCCTCCTGACTCTTCGAATAGATCAGGATGTCATCGATGAAGACAATAACAAACTTGTCAAGATAAGGTTTTCACACCCTGTTCATAAGATCCATGAAAACCGCAGGCGCGTTCGTTAACCCGAATGGCATGACCAGAAGCTCATAATGGCCGTAGCGTGTTCTGAATGCTGTTTTGGAGACGTCCTCATCCCGGACTCTCAGTTGGTGATAACCTAACCTCAGATCAATCTTCGAGTAATAACTCGACCCTTGCAACTGGTCGAATAAGTCGTCGATACGTGGAAGAGGATAGCGATTCTTCACGGTCACCTTGTTCAGTTCGCGATAATCTATGCACATGAAGAAGGTACCGTCCTTCTTCTTTACAAATAGTACTGGAGCTCCCAGGGCGAAGAGCTAGGGCGAATGAAACCCTTTTCCAAGAGTTCTTGTAGTTGCTTAGACAGTTCTTCCAGTTCCGTTGGAGCTAAGCGATAAGGTGCTCGAGCTATGGGTGCTGCTCCTGGAGCTTGTCGCCATGAATTACCAAAGGTTCTTAACCAGCACGAGTAATGCGGACGATCTTTTCTTTGCAAAGAATCTCTACTCGATGTTGAGGTAGCCAATCCATACCAATAACGATGTCGAAACCATCACAACGTTGGGGTCATTCCTAGCATCATCCTGACCAATCACGAACACTTGACCCCTGGCACCATTGCCATCGTTATTACCCCCGTTGTTGTCTCCACTATTGTTCCCGTTTCCTTGGTTGTGGTTCTAATTCTGGTTCTGGTTCAACTGTGGGCAGTGTCTCTTGAAGTGACCTTCAGCACCACACTGATAGCATCCCTTGTTACCCTACCGTTGCTACTGATTCTGTGGAGCTTGTGACTGCTGTTGTCGGTTCTGGTTTGCAGGACGTGAGCTTCTACAATCTTTGGCTCCATGCCCCATCTTGAGACACCTCTGACAACGACCCTTGTTGCACTGACCACTGTGGTGTCTGTTGCATCTATTGCACTTTGGGTGATTTCCTCGATATCCACCCAGCCCTTGACTATACCAGAAGACTGCTGACCCGGACTCTGGTAGTCATTGATCTTTCGCTGTTATGCCTGGGACTGAACTAAAGTCGAACCCTTGCTGGAGGTTCCATCCCACTTTCGTTTATTGTCACTAGGAATAGCAGAGGTAGCAGTAGTAGTAGCACCGATACGTTTAGGCAGCCCGTTCTGTTCCACTGCCTGGTCTGTGAGACGATGAGCAAGACGAGTAACATCTTGAATAGTAGCAAGGTTTGCCGAAGTCACATGGCTTTGAATCTCTGGTACTAAGCCTTTGTGGTACAGTTCAATGCGTTTGATGGGAGGATCCACCATAGTTGGACACAAGATGGCCAGCTCGTTTGACCGTTTCGTATAAGCTTCAATTTCCGATCCTGTCATCTGTAAATTGTAGAACTCTACCTCCAGCTTGTGAATGTCATCACGGCTACCGTATTTCTCTTTGATCAATTCTTTGAAATCATTCCAGGGTGTGGCGTTAGCAACTGCCAACCCTAACATCTGAACTTGCGCCTTCCACCAAGTCAGCGCAATGTCTTCTAGAGTACCAGTGGCGTACTTCACCCTGCGAGCCTCAGGGCATTCACACAACTCAAATACTGACTCAAGCTTTTCAAACAAATGGAGGAGTCCAACTGCTCCCTCCGTGCCACTGAATGTAGTAGGACGACAGTCCATGAAAGTTTTGAAGGTGCACACAGGTGGCTGAGCGTTCTGACCGGCCGTGTGCGTAAGAGTAAACATACTTGAGCACGAGTGTTGGTTTACGAGAGTAGGATCTAAAGATCCTAGAGTAAGTGGTGATGGCAGGTTACACCTCCTGCCTGGGCAGCTGCGAGTGCTGCAGTAACTTGTTCACTGATCGAAGCCGCCAATTGGGCTTGAGTTAGGTTAACGCGTCCACTCATGATCTTGATATCAAGGAGAACATGTGTGAGAGGTTCGCGAAAGTGTAATGACAGAAGAGGGTGAGCACAAAAGTGTTTCAATCAACAGTCGTTACGTTTATCTAAGCATACCATGAGCAAAGTTCTATGTAATTCTAGCAAGTAGGCAATAAAACATATACCATATTACCTAGGATGTTGAGTCTTGCACGTGGAGCGAGGCGTCGTTGTGGATCGTTGAGCACTGTTCTGGTTATAGTCTGGTTTTAATAAAAACGTTTTCCCCTTATTAAAACCGAGTTCTCTATAACCAATGGCTCTGATACCAATCTGTCACACCCCCAAAATCCACACGCGGAGTATGACCGCTTGGAGGCGTGACTGACCATGATCAAGCCACCAATCATATCAAACATAATATATGATAAATGTAATTTAAACCAAACGATATGAAAGGTGTTCAAACAAAAATATTAAGTGTCTAGCGGAAGCATAATTGTAAACTCAAAGCAAGTAATAAGTTCAAGAGTCTAATGTTTTATCATAAGATCCACAATCCGTGCCCACAACGACCGCGCCTCCCGTGCAAGCTCCAAGAGTACCTATGGTCCTGCAAGGCATGTAACAGAGAGTCAACAACTAGTTGAGCGAGTTCACAGTTGGTTATTCAGTTATAGTGTTCGTATCGTAAATCGTAAGCTCGTTTAGTAATCATGTATCGTATGTAATGGTATCGCGGCCCTCTAGGCATGTTTGCGAAGTTTAGTGGGGGTTTCCCATGTTTTCTAGACTAGTTATATTTGTTTCGCGGCCCTCCAGGCATGTGTGCGAAGTTTAGTATTAGTATCGCGGCCATTCCAGGCATGTGTGCGAAGATTCGTATTCGTATCGTGGCCATTCCAGGCATGTATGCGAAGATTGTTCTATTATCGCGGCCAATCCCGGCGTGTGTGCGAAGAGAAGTATATGTATCACTAGTCTAGCAGTATCTACCAATAACCTTCCTCTCCCGAGGCCTATGGTATGTAATTCCGATAACCCTTAAACATAAGTAATCAATCAACCCATTCCCAACCCCGGGAATCCCATGCCTTGGTAAGAGTGTGAACTCACCTTGGTTTGCTCGGTATGCTAAAGTATGTGTTCGCAAGTAATCAGTCAAGTCCTATAGTTATGTATGTATACCCAATTAGTCAAGCTCGTATAGATTTCGCATGCAATAAATGTCACGAAGTGTGTTTAAACAATCATCACTTATCATATACGCAGTTTATCAAAGTCATGCAATTCTTACTTCATATAAAGTCTTTCACGTTTTGTACTGATCATGGTTATTCATTTACATACTTGACAGGGTTAACAAGTCTTAACAAGGTTGGCAACTTAACAGGATTAACACGCTTAACAGGAATAATAACTATCAATGTTAATTAACTAACCGAGTTAGTAAACTAATAGAGTTACTAACTTAATAAAGTTACATTCTAACCGGGTTACATGCATAGCTTAATATAGTTAATGGGTTTAACTGAGTTAACATGTTCACTGAATTAACAACTAATGGAGTTAACAGCTAACAGAGTTAGTGAGTCACATCATACAACGAAATCATGCACGTATGCGGCGAAAACACCTTGCCGAAATCACTAGGGACGAAAACCCTTGGGTTGTTGTTGAACATTTGGTGTGACGAAAACACCAACTGGCCCTTGTGTTTTCGTCGATCTCAGTCATCATCAACAGTAGTTACATACCACAACAACCCTAATCCTCACTAAAAATTCCGATGGCTTCAACAAGCAATCAATTAATCATAACAATGTATAACAACGATCAGTTTGCAACCATTACTTTATCATAACAGATTCATCATCAACATTCAAGTCAACATTTAATCATCACATACTCATATTGCACATGTATATTAAATCATAACTTCCTGACAATGCACATGCACTAAAGACAATAGTGGCCACCAATTTACATGCATACACCATGCAACCTCATGAAATTTAAAGCACAGTGGCGGACAATGAAGTGATGGCTATCTAAACCTCACATGCAATTCATTATTATCAACACCATTATTCGACCAGATCTATTCATGAAATCATATATTACTAAATCCCTGTACAATCGTGATTACCCTTGTTTATTAACAGCATTCTAGTGCAAACATCAATATTAATTAGAACATGAGTTCGTATCGACCATGTTGCTAACAGGTAACCCTAAATCTTAACACTAAGCAAGAACATATCAAATGCCACCTCATGTATCGGTTCAACCAAGTTTATCAATTAACAGGGAAGTGATTTATTTACCCGAATATAGGAGAGACAAGGAGAGGAAGAAGGGCTTCGATCCTGGGGCTGCCGTCGAGTCGTTCAAGAGAGAGAGAGAGAGAGACAACTAGAGAATTAGGGTTCGCAATCTTGTGTTTAAGAAAATTGTCAGGTGCACCGTATGTAATGCGTATAACATAAGGGATGCATATGGGCTTCGAGGGATGTGGGCCGAGAAGAAGGAAATATGAGTGAAGTGTGGCTTCCGGCCCAAGTGGGTGCATGATGGCGTTAAGAGAGTTTGCGACCCAATTACTTTAGTTTTCTAAATTAGCCAAATAACACCTGAAAGCGTTTAACGGTTTATCGTGCTAATCAATCAAACATACGTAACAATCACAATACGTCTTTTCATATCACAACATGAATAGTTACAAGGCAAACAGTCATATAAGTACACAATTAAACAGTTAACGTGCAATAAATGTGAAAACAGAATCTTGGAAACTCGAGTTGTCACAGCAGAAAATGTGCAGACTTGGTCAGTCGATCCACGATCACCCAAATGGTATCATTTCCGCGTTGAGATCTGGGTAGGCCAGTAACGAAATCCATGGAAATTTGCTCCCATTTCCATTTCGGAATCTCTGGTTGTTGGAGTGGGCCTAATGGTTTCTGGTATTCGACCTTGACCCTAGCACAAGTCAAGCATTTACTGACGTAGGTTGCTATGCTGGCTTTCATACCAGGCCGCCAGTATGTAGTCTTTAGATCGTGGTACATCTTATCCGAACCAGGATGTACTGAATAACGAGACTTATGTGCTTCATCCATCACAAGCTCGCGTAAGTCTCCATACAGTGGAACCCAGATGCGTCTGTTAACATAGTAGGCGCCGTTTTCCTTTTGTTCTAGTCGTTGCCTCGATCCTCGTAAGGACTCAGCCCTGATGTTCTTTGACTTCAATGCTTCGACTTGAGCATCGCGAATCTGAGCGGGAAGGTTGGATTGGATGGTAAGCTGTAACGCACGTACACGCTTAGGTATAGTATCCTTTCGGCTAAGGGCGTCGGCCACAACATTGGCCTTGCCCGGATGGTACATGATAGCGCATTCATAATCATTCAAGAGTTCTACCCATCGGCGTTGTCGCATATTCAATTCCTTTTGCTAGAAGATATGCTCGAGACTCCTGTGATCGGTGTAAATGGTGCACTTGGTACCGTACAGGTAATGTCTCCATATCTTAAGCGCGAAAACAACTGCTCCCAGTTCCAAGTCGTGCGTAGTGTAGTTCCTTTCATGAACTTTAAGTTGGCGTGATGCGTAGGCAATGACCTTGTCACGTTGCATCAACACGCAACCAAGTCCTTGGATGGAAGCGTCGTAATAAACTTCAAAATCATCTGTGCCTTCAGGCAATGAGAGGATAGGCGCGCTACAAAGTCTATCTTTCAGGTGCTGAAATGCGGATTCTTGTGCATCACCCCAATGATAGGTGACACCCTTCTGAGTCAGTGAAGTGAGAGGTTGCGCAATCTTTGAGAAATCCTTGATAAACCTTCTGTAATATCCTGCCAAACCCAAGAATTGACGGATTTCTGTTGGTGTACGGGGTGCAGGCCAGTTCTTGATTGAGTCAACCTTGGATGGATCCACATGAATTCCATCCTTGTTTACAACATGACCTAGAAAGTGGACTTCGCGAAGCCAGAAGTCACATTTCGAAAACTTGGCATACAACTGCTCTTTTCGAAGAAGTTCCAGAATAAGCCTCAGGTGTTGCTCGTGTTCCTCCTGACTCTTAGAATAGATCAGGATGTCGTCGATGAAGACTATGACAAACTTATCCAGATAAGGCTTGCACACTCGGTTCATGAGATCCATGAAGACCGCTAGTGCATTCGTTAACCCGAAAGGCATAACCAGAAACTCATAATGGCCGTAACGAGTTCTGAATGCTGTTTTGGAGACGTCTTCCTCTCGGACTCTCAACTGATGGTAGCCCGATCTCAAATCAATCTTAGAGTAATAACTCGACCCTTGCAACTGGTCGAACAAATCATCAATGTGTGGAAGAGGATAACGATTCTTCACGGTCACCTTGTTGAGCTCGCGGTAGTCAATACATGTGGTACCGTCTTTCTTCTTCACAAATAACACTAGAGCTCCCCATGGCGAAGAGCTAGGACGTATGAAACCCTTTTCCAAGAGTTCTTGTAGTTGCGTGGACAGTTCTTTGAGTTCGGATGGAGCTAGACGATAAGGTGCTCGAGCTATGGGCGCTGCTCCAGGAGCTAGCTCGATTTGAAACTCGACTTGACGATGAGGCGGAAGACCAGGTAATTCCTCAGGAAATACCTCGGGAAAGTCACGCACAATAGGAATGTCTTCTATCTTCCTTTCTTCCGCGGATGAATCAAAAACGAGGGCTAGAATAGCGGTGTGGCCCTTTCGCAAACACTTCTGGGCCTTAAGGAAAGAGATGATGCCTACAACAGCACCACTCTTGTCGCCACGAATCACGAGGGGTTCTTTACCAGGACGAGGAATGCAGACAATCTTCTCGTTGCAAAGAATTTCCGCTTGATGCTGAGATAGCCAATACATCCCAATGACAACGTCAAAACTACCCAGGATGAAAGGGATGAGGTCGATAGAAAAGGTCTGATCGGCAAGGACAAGCTTGCAACCCTTAACTACATGTGTAGCCTCTAAACTTTTACCATTTGCTAACTCTACGATGTGCTTGGTGTTCAAAAGCGTTGGACTGCGCTTAAGCATTTGGCTAACTTTTAATGACACGTAGCTAGTATCGGCACACGAATCAAATAAAACAGTAACAAAGAAATCATCCAGAAGAAACTTACCCATCACAACGTTGGGCTCGTTCCTTGCTTCACCCTGACCAATCACGAACACCCGACCTTGGGCGCCATTGCCATTATTGTTACCTCCGTTGTTGCCTCTGTTCTAGTTTCCATTGTGGTTCCCGTTTCTTGGGTTCTTCTGATTCTGGTTTTGGTTCAGCTGGGGGCAGTTCCTCTTAAAGTGGCCTTCAGCGCCACACTGAAAGCATCCTTTATTGCCCTACTGTTGCTGCTACTGGTGGTTCTGTGGAGCTTGTTGTTGTTGGCGATTCTGATTTACAGGACGTGGGCTCCTGCAATCCTTAGCTTCATGACCCAGCTTGTGACATCTCTGACAACGACCCTTGTTGCACTGGCCGCTGTGATGCAGATTACACCGATTGCACTTGGGGTGATTTCCCTTGTACCCACCCTGACCTTGATTCCCAGAAGACTGCTGACTGGGGCTCCTGTACTCGTCTGTCTTTCTCTGCTGGGATTGAGCCTAAGTAGAACCCTTGCCCAAATTTCCATCCCACTTGCGCTTATGATCATTGGGAGCATCAGAAGTAGTAGCGCTAATACGCTTGGGCAGCCTGTTCTGCTCGACTGCCTGATCGGTGAGACGATGAGCCAACTTGACGATTTGCTATATGGTGCCAAGATTAGCTGAGGTTACGTGGCTCTGGATTTCTGGCACCAAGCCCTTAAGGTACAGCTCAATGCGCTTGATGGGAGGGTCCACCATAGTAGGGCACAAGATGGCTAGCTCATTTGACCTCTTCGTGTATACCTCGATCTCATACCCCGTCATCTTCAAATTGAAAAATTCCACCTCTAGCTTGTGGATGTCATCACGACTGCAGTACTCTTCCTTAATCAGCTCTTTGAAACCGTTCCACGGGGTGGCATTAGCAACCGCCAACCCAAGCAGTTGAACCTGTGCCTTCCACCAGGTTAACGCAGCACCTTCGAGTGTTCCAGTAGCATACTTCACCCTACGATCTTCAGGGCATTCACACATCTCAAAAATAGACTCAAGCTTCTCGAACCAGTAAAGAAGACCTACAGCTCCTTCTGTGCCGCTGAAAGTACTAGGTCAGCAATCCATGAAGGTTTTGAACGTGCACACAGGAGGCTGTGCAGGTTGACCTGTGGTGCGAGAATAAAGGACAAGGTTAAGCACGAGGGTTGGTTTGCGAAGGTAGGATCTAAAATGTCCTAAGATAGGTCAAGATAGCAGGTTATACCTCCTGCAGGGACAGCTGCGAGTGCCTCAGCAACTCGTTCATTGATCAAAGCCGTCAGCTGGGCTTGGGTTAGGTTGATACGTCCTCCGCGTTCGTTCATGATCTTCATAACGAAGCAACGTGAGTGAGAAAAGTGTCGCGAAAGTGCGTAAGTGTGGGACGACAGTAGAGAGTAAGCACACAAGGTTCAAATAGCAATTATCACGTTATCTAATGCACAGTGTAAGCTATCTAACCGACAATATAACATAAATCATACCACCTATTGTGTCGAGTCTTGCACGTGGAGCGAAGCGTCGTTGTGGATCGTTGAGCACTGTACCGGTTATAGTCTGGTTTTATCAAAAAGCTTTTTCCCTTTTTAAAACCAAGTTCACTATAACCAATGGCTCTGATACCAATCTGTCACACCCCCAAAATCCACCATGCGGAGTACCACCGCTTGGAGGCGTGACGTGACCAGGATCGAGCCACCAATCATACTGAACAACGTATTTAAGTAAATAAAGCCAACCACAATACGATTGGTGACCAAAAGCTAGTTAACCAAGTTTTAATTTAAACAGCGTAAGCATAAACGTGAAGTCCAACACATAACTCCATAGTTTATAAGTTTATAGTTCAAAGCGTAAGTTAAATCAGTTCATGAGGATTTAAGTGTTAAGCACGGAACATAACAGTCCGTACTCCACAACGACTCCTTCCTCGTGCAAGCTCCAAGCATTTAGCGACCTGTAAGGCATGTAACAACGAGTCAACAACAAAGTTGAGTGAGTTCACGTTTGGTTGTTTAGTTTTAAGTTGTTTTCGAAAACGCGGTTTGTCTTTCGTTGGCGTAATTGCCGTGGGGGTTACCCCGTAGTTGAAAGAAAATTTAACTAGTTCATTCTTTATTACCCATACCCTGTCCATGATTAGTGGGGGCTTCCCCATGTGAACCACTAGACTGTACCATATCGACTACTACGTAAGTAAGTTGTGCCCTACATCAGTGTCTATCAGCACTGACGGTTTGCCATAGTCCATTAGTACACACCCGTCCGACTGGCACGGTGTGAGGTTTGTTAAACCTAATAGCGCTATTAACTAATGACCCGCTCGCCATTGGCCTCGGCGATTAAGTCGATATAAAAATGAGGGACTTATGATAGAGTTTTGTCTAGTAGGTTTTAAGGTTGTTGTCCTACCCAAGGAGGACAAACGTACGTAGTTCTACCCAAGGAGAATACGCAGGAATAATAATGGCATCCTACCCAAGGAGGATGGCCGTACATATCCTACCCAAGGAGGATATGTAGATCCCATTTTAATTTCTTTAACCCATTCCCAACCACCGGGAATCCCATGCCTTAGAAAGTGTGTGAACTCACCTCGGTTTGCTCGGTTAGATTCTCAAATATAGCTAACAGTCAGAGTCGGTCAATCACGTCCTAATATGATTACCAGTTAGTCATTTAGTGGTTTTCAAATAGAGCACAAAGTTCCTACACGTATCTATCACATAACATGCATCACTTTAACGGTTTATGCCCATGTAAACTCCCCATCTATTCCCATTCACAAATAAACATACGACATTGCACATAACACTTTTATCGACACATAACATGTTAGATCATTCACAGATAACATATTCGACATTTCGACACGCAAATCACTACTTATGTCGTTTCAACTTAATTATCCGAAACTGGGCTGTTTTCGAGCAATTTAATAAAATAGTTATCTTATTTCAAAAATTCCCAACTTTTTACAGAAGATGCTAAACGACCCAAATATTATTTTGTACAAATCTTGGGATCTAATTCATCACCAATATTTTAATAAAAATCATTTTCCGGACTGCAATCAGATTCATTATTTTCTGACTGCAGTCTACGGAATAATTCATTAAAAATTTATTGTAAGTCGGATTGACGAAATTCCAGTGGGAAAATTACTACCACATCAGTGTCCATCTACTGTACAGATTTCATGGGCTGATTCGACACAGAACTCAAGTTATGACTAAAAACATATCGCCCATTTTCTGCAGAAAAATGCAGCTCTAGCTGCTCTTACGAATCGGGTCTTTAAAAATAGTAAACGAAGTCCAAAAATTACGATTCCATTGCCATTAGAACCATATTTCATAATACATAAGTCTAGGCTTTAGAAAATACATTTTTCATTAGGTTATGGTCTGGTTCCAGCCAACTGAAGTTGGCTGTAAACACCAACCAGCTTTCTGTTTTAGTTCCTTAACTTCTAATGCATGTTCGATTGATTCCGTTAACATGTTTAGTGATTACAACAACATCAAACATCAATATTAACCAGCAAAATCATCAGAAAATCAACAAGAATCATAACCATACAAGATCTACATGATTTACACCAATAGTTACTCTTTATCCATCAAGTTTATCTTTCATTCAAGACTTTATGTTTTGATCTTTAGTGTTCTTGATTTTTATCCATTAAATCTCTTATTAACCACATTAAACGTGAACAGGGAAGTGTTTGGAAGCACTTACAACTAGCTCAAGGCTAGGGAAGAATCAAAGCGAAAACTAGGTGGATAAAAGCAACGTAGAGAGGTCTTTGAGATTCCGAAAGCACCGGGTCTCCTTATGTGAACTCTAGAACCTTTGTAAGTATGTAAAATGGCAAGATTGAAACTTGAAAATGGTGAGGTAATGGTGATGGGGTTCGGCCGATTGCAAGCAATGAGGGAGAGAAAAAGATTTTTTTTGAAGCGTGGTTATGAATGAGATGGTAACCCGTTGGTCCTATTTATAATCCATTCATCCTAATTTAACCACTAGATATTGTGTTTAGTAGATATTAGACAAGCCTCAATATAATATTCAAAAATTGGTGGTGTGTGTTCCCTAGGGGAACCGAATCGGTCAAGGGGGGGGGGGGGTATTTGGTTCGATTTCAACTAGATGGTTAGTGTCTAGTTATGTTAAGTTAGGAATTAAAATAGGTTATTTGTGTGTTATGAAATATAGCGGGTGTTAGAGTGTTCGGGGACCCTAACTGGCTCAGAAAAGGAAAAACAGTGTCATTGACAATATTTTTATGTTCCGGGTAAAGTCCGGTTGCTCGGTTTGATACTGTTCCGTTAAAGTGCTTAATTTATCCGTAAAGTGTCATACATATATATTTTTGTAACGTTTTTTATTTTCAATACTCAGGAAAGCATAACGGACTATTTAATGACTTTTCTGCATACAACTAGTATGTTAACAAGTACATGTAAGTATAACACAGTAATCAGAGAGCAGTTAAGAAATTCCACACAGTCGTCAAACACTTTAAGTATCAATAGTAAATTGTACGGAATACGTGGGATTTTGAGGGTTGTCACAGTCACTATGCCTAAATAACGTGGTAATCAGTAGGTATAGTCACAAAGGACCATGACCATTGTAACACCTGTGCCTCCACGGCCATCAAACAAATACCGAACCAATGAAATATTTTATTTCATACTTTGGATTTGTATTAATATGTGTATCATTTGCACATATCGATTCTTATTCGATTTCAAACTCTAAATCGCTTTCTGGAAGGTTATACGCGCACCGATGCGTAAATATAACCAGTTTAATGCAACAAACACTCCGGAATAGTGACATTGGCTTAACATACCTTAAACAACCTTTACATAACTTAGAAATAAGTTTTGAAGGCTTTGGTATGGCAAAAATAAGTTAATTCGCTTACAGGGACTAAACTTGACAAACTGCGAAAGTATGCCAATTCGAACTGTAACAGACATTCCGGAACATGACCATAAGTTAAACATACCATAAATATCCTTCACATAGCTTAGAAATAGGCTTTGAGGTGTTCGGTATGCTAAAATAAACTTTTGTGTCACTCAGGGACTAAAAGTGTCAAAAAGTGCACAAGTTTGCATTTTCGCGCATAACTCACGTTCTGAATACATCCGGACATCCAAAAATTTATGTAAGCACTAAAACATTTTAGTTTAGTGTTCGGCATAAGAAAAATCCATTCGTTTCATCGTTTGGATCGTTTTTCGCGCTTATGTGCATTCCGTCGTAATTAACCGAACATCGCAACCGTACGGCTAAACGAACCGACATCCGACATATTTTTGAGCACATTTTAAGTTCCCTATACTTTAACTTCATTTTAGAGCTTTGAAATGGGGTTAACGGGCCTTAAACGTGTCAAAAATGCATCGAAAAGCAAGTTTTAGGGCTGCAGGGACCAAAACTTTAATTCTGCCAAACTTAAGCTTACGGACCTCAACCTCAATGACCTTGAGGTCCGTAAAGGAACTCCCAGACCAGATCCAATGTTTTTAACAGCAGGTCCCACCTGTTCGATTCTCAACCACAAGTTCTCAATCGTCTAGTCAGCGGATAAGAACCATTTTCAGCCACCATAAGGTTCCGACAAGTGTACGCTTTGGATCATGGCACGTTTTACATGAAACGATCCTAACGGTTCGGGTATTCCTATAAATACCCAACCCATTCCATAGCTAAAATCACTAGAATCTTGATCTTAGGAACTCTAAGTTGAAACCATTGTTTCATACCTGAGATTCTTGGATCGAGATTAGCATTCGGGGACCCTGGGTAAGTATTCTTTCGTTCTTTTCCTTATTTTATTGCTTTTCGAGTCAGAAAGTCAAACTTTGTTTGACTTTCAGCGTTGACCAGTAATGGTCAATGCGAAGTTCGTTTGAACTTCGCAACGTGAGTGTAATCACGTTGGTCATAGTCCCTTGGGACTATGCCCACTGATTACCACGTTGTCTAGGGTCGTAGGGTAGGCGATCTAATAAATCGCCTATACCTTCGAACTTGACCCATTTGGTCGATCTTTAGGATCCGACCAAATACATTAGGTGACCATAGTAGGTAGGGAATAACCTTCTGAGGTTATACCCTATGGTCACATCGTTTAAGTAGTTGTATGATAGGTAGTTTATATGCCTTAGGTAAATTACCAGAATACCCTTTTCATGTATAATTGGTAATTAAGCATATGTAACCTAAACCTTTGTCACATAACTGATTATGTAACATGTTTAGGCATATAACACTTGTCATAGGACTAGTTAGACGGTCCGAACGCGTTTCACGCGCACGACGCGTTAAAGTAGCATAAGTTACCTTAATGGGTCGCGATGGGTCGATAGCACTTAGGTTTGGTTTCATTGTAGTATGTAGGCCTTGTTAAACCATATCATATGAGTTCCAACACTCATTTGGTTTACCAAGCCTCATCCTATCCGATCTCCCGATATAAGTCCGGTTTATTTATTTATTTATATAGTTTTAGATTGCCGACTGATTCCGTGCTCCCTCTAGCTTTGTTTGGTTGTTGTTCAAGACCTCCAAGCATTATCAGGCGAGTACATTATTCCCCTATTTTACTGCTTTCAATTGTTTTGGGGTGACTCATATGTGCTAAATGTTTTCAAGGCTTTAATGATGATAACAAAACGATTTTCGATGTTATAACGATGGTTTCTAAAACGATTAAGACGATTTATACAAAACTAATAACGATTTCAATAAAGTGAACAAACTTGTTGGTTGGGTTACATAACAAATGACATTCATTAGCAATGATCAAGCCGACCAGTATTAGGTTATGGTACCATAGGATCTGACAAGTCCCGTTATTTACTACACCCGTAGTTATGTGTGGGTGTTGTGGGTAGCGACTGAATCTGTAATTGTTAATTTACTCTTTGGTAAGGGTTTATTAATGCGAGTTGTTAATCTATCCTTTGGTAAGGGTTTATTAATGCGAATTGTTAATCTATCCTTTGGTAAGGGTTTATTAATGCGAGTCAAGAAGGTTTGAATGTTATTAGCGAGACGACCATTTAAGTAGTTTCACGACCTAAAACGAATTTAACGATTGGGTAAACGATTGGTTTTCACACGATGTTTTAACGATTGGGTAAACGATTGGCTTCAAAGCGATATACGGTTGGGTTTTGGTTACATATTACATGATTTACATTGGGCATGAACATTACTTTGGTGGTTTGGTTTGATTAAGTGATTAAGTAACAATGCGCGTGGAATATGATACAAGCATGGTGGATACGCCGCTGGTACTTCCTATATATAAGTGTTTGTATGGTATTACATATTGTAGCGTTATTTGAATCATTTCAGTTTGAGACATAGAACATTTTATACAAGTAACATACTTTTCACAAAACATTTATTTACAAACAACTTATCTTATACAAACTCATTTTTACATGGTTATTCATTTAATCATGCATTATTCTCTTATTTATACATATCACTTGAACTTATTATTTTTCAATGATTTACAAATTCAAAGCAAATTACAAGATTCATGACTAAACATTTTCTTAAAACAGAAGTCATGAATCTGATTTTCACAAAACCTATGTACTCGCCAGCATTTCTTTGCTGACCTCGTTTTCACATATGTTTCAGGTATTGTTGAATGATATCGATTGATAAGATGCATGCTCACATAGGACTGGACAAGGCCTTAGTGACTCAATAAAAATGATAGACTATGTTTAAATTGTGTATTTAGATTCCAGACAATGTAATTATTCAATGTTTAATAAAACGAAACACTTTTTGGTATCCATGGTTATGAAACATTAATTCTGTTGCAACACGCCTCGATGTTTCCGCCGCGATTTGTTGTTTTACGCGGTCGGGGTGTGACAGAAAAGATGGTATCAGAGCCAATGGTTATAGGGAATTAGGTTATTAGTAATGCTTTGACCTAGTCTATAACCTTCTTAGGACCCTAACACAAGATTCTTGTGTTTAGATCTTAAAACAATACCGTCACTTATCCTTAGGTGACAACCACAACAAGAACACAATTTTCGAATCCGCTTTGAAAACTAATCATCTGTTCTAGGATGATTGATTACAAGGTTTTGAACCCTCTGTTATATGGTTTTGAACCCCTTTAAGTTTTCAAAATCTCGTCAAAGTTTGAGTCTAAATAATGTGAACACGTGCAAACTGGAAGAGTGAGTGCCTGTATTCTGGGTTTTCTGTCTATGCAAGCACTTCGTATATATCTCATCAGACGCGAGACCAGTTGTGCTTACCTGGGAATTCTTGGGATGAGTGTTCACTTATAGGCGAGCATGTCTTCGCGATACATTATTTTGATTCATTTACTTTGATTAATCTCCGCGAGTCGTTTGTTTGTTCGAGTTAACGAACAAATGATCCCCTCTTGCGTTTTGTTGATATCTCTTGTGTCTTTCCAATTGTCAATCCCGCTCATGAAGGAGCATTCAATCCGAATGCAAACGAGGCCCGAGCTGACCACTTCGTTGTCGATGGTACCTAAGTGGTTAACGGTACGTTTCTTGTTAACAATCGACCCACATCTATTCTTTTGATTCTGGTGCAGTTAGAAGTTTTGTTTCATTGTCATTTGAGCCCTTGCTTGCGAAACCTAGAACCAAACTAAGAAAACCCTTATTTGACAAAGATGCTACTGGTAAACCTCTTGTTCTCGATTCTGTTATTCGTGATTGCCAGTTGAACCTTGGTAATCATCTTTTTCCTTTTGACCTCACGCCGATGCAACTTGGGAGTTTCGACATTGTCGTTAGAATCGATTGATTAACCAAACATCACGCTGAGGTGGTTTGTTCCGATAAGATTGTTCGCATTCCTTTGTCTTCTGGCAATGTTCTGGAGATTCGAGGCGAGAATCCATCTGGCGGTTTGAAGCGCATGTCGTGTACGAAGGCCCAAGTTATCTACAAAAAGGATATGTTGCTTTCCTGGCACATGTCTCCGAGGAGAAAGGCAAGAGCAAGAGTATTCAGGATATTCCGATTGTTCGGGATTATCCAGTGGTGTTTCCTGATGAACTGCCTGGTTTGCCTCCAGTTCGTCAAATCAAGTTTCATTATGATCTTGTACCCAATGCCAACCCAATTGCGAAAGCACCTTATCGTCTTGCATTGTTCGAGATGCAAGAATCATCAAAACAGCTTCAATAGTTGTCTGATAAAGGATTCATCCGTCCGAACTTTTCACCTTGGGGAACTCCTGTCCTCTTTGTGAAAAGAAAGATGGATCTTTTCAAATGAGTATCGATTATCGTAAGCTTGATAAGCTTACCATCAAGAATCAATATCCCCTACCTTAAATCAATGATCTCTCCGATCATCTGTAGGGTACTTCATGCTTTTCCAAGATCGATTTGCGTTCTGGGTATCATCAACTTCGTATTCTCGAAGAAGATATTCCCAAAATGACTTTCTGCATGAAGTATGGCCATTATGAGTTTACAGTTATGCCTTTTGGGTTGACAAATGCTCCAGCCATCTTCATGGACTTAATAAATAAAGTCTGCAAGCCTTATTTGGATCAGTTCGTCATTGTTATTATTGATGACATCTTGGTCTATTCATGTCCCGAGCCGACCACGATCAACACCTTCGTTGATATCGGAGCCCTGATTGAATTCCTGGTACACCTTAAAATGTACATTACAACTCAATTAGGACAAACCGAATTCCTTTTAAGATCTTCCTATCTTCATAGTTAGATTCTTGAAAATATTTAAAGTGCCCAATGAAATCCACGGATTGGATTCCTAGTATGCTTTAAATACCCATGTCCAAAGATAACAAATTAAACGATTATACAATTAAACGATTATACGAATAAGCGATTATGCGATTATGTGGTTATGTGTTCTCCTCTATGTTTTTGTGTGATCCGATTTTCAAATCCTCATAGAATCTTTCATATCTTCATATGAGGGATTCATAGTAGGATTTTCAAAAAGGTACTACCTTAAATCCTTATGGGCTTCTACGTAGTAGTTAAGACCCATGGGTTATATATTACCATTCCATGATTCATAAGAGACCCTTTTGGTGGTCTAGTCAAAAAGATTGATTCACAATTTGGTTAAAGAATGGCATCTAGTGATGTAGCTGAACAGACTCCTTGATAGTCTATTTAGATCATTTATTGATTTAATTAAAAGGACTCAATGGCGGTCTAGTTACACTCATCACAGGATTGTTCATTTGGGTTTTACCCTACACATTATCAAATGCACTGTGTGGACTATGCAAGGAAGTACGTAGTTATGGATGCATACATAACTATGAAATTCCGTGCGCAGAAACCACAGTAAGATTTAGCATGTGTAAGAACCGATAGTGACAACAATAACAAAATAAGAACGATGTAATGGAGGTACGGTGGACGCACCAATGACGCTTTATATACTTGTATATAAGTATCCCTCTTACATTGCAATTATGATGTAATTAAAGTTACTAGAAGTTCAGAACCCTAACCAGCGTTGTTTTATCTTTTCAACTTCATGTTTTCAAACTCTCACAAGTTTCCTCTAAATAAATTTCGGGACGAAATTTCCTAAAGTAGGGGAGACTGTAACACCTGTGCCTCCACGGCCATCAAACAAATACCGAACCAATGAAATATTTTATTTCATACTTTGGATTTGTATTAATATGTGTATCATTTGCACATATCGATTCTTATTCGATTTCAAACTCTAAATCGCTTTCTGGAAGGTTATACGCGCACCGATGCGTAAATATAACCAGTTTAACGCAACAAACACTCCGGAATAGTGACATTGGCTTAACATACCTTAAACAACCTTTACATAACTTAGAAATAAGTTTTGAAGGCTTTGGTATGGCAAAAATAAGTTAATTCGCTTACAGGGACTAAACTTGACAAACTGCGAAAGTATGCCAATTCGAACTGTAACAGACATTCCGGAACATGACCATAAGTTAAACATACCATAAATATCCTTCACATAGCTTAGAAATAGGCTTTGAGGTGTTCGGTATGCTAAAATAAACTTTTGTGTCACTCATGGACTAAAAGTGTCAAAAAGTGCACAAGTTTGCATTTTCGCGCATAACTCACGTTCTGAATACATCCGGACATCCAAAAATTTATGTAAGCACTAAAACATTTTAGTTTAGTGTTCGGCATAAGAAAAATCCATTCGTTTCGTCGTTTGGATCGTTTTTCGCGCTTATGCGCATTCCGTCGTAATTAACCGAACATCGCAACCGTATGGCTAAACGAACCGACATCCGACATATTTTTGAGCACATTTTAAGTTCCCTATACTTTAACTTCATTTTAGAGCTTTGAAATGGGGTTAACGGGCCTTAAACGTGTCAAAAATGCATCGAAAAGCAAGTTTTAGGGCTGCAGGGACCAAAACTGTAATTCTGCCAAACTTAAGCTTACGGACCTCAACCTCAATGACCTTGAGGTCCGTAAAGCAACTCCCAGACCAGATCCAATGTTTTTAACAGCAGGTCCCACCTGTTCGATTCTCAACCACAAGTTCTCAATCGTCTAGTCAGCGGATAAGAACCATTTTCAGCCACCATAAGGTTCCGACAAGTGTACGCTTTGGATCATGGCACGTTTTACATGAAACGATCCTAACGGTTCGGGTATTCCTATAAATACCCAACCCATTCCATAGCTAAAATCACTAGAATCTTGATCTTAGGAACTCTAAGTTGAAACCATTGTTTCATACCTGAGATTCTTGGATCGAGATTAGCATTCGGGGACCCTGGGTAAGTATTCTTTAGTTCTTTTCCTTATTTTATTGCTTTTCGAGTCAGAAAGTCAAACTTTGTTTGACTTTCAGCGTTGACCAGTAATGGTCAATGCGAAGTTCGTTTGAACTTCGCAACGTGAGTGTAATCACGTTGGTCATAGTCCCTTGGGACTATGCCCACTGATTACCACGTTGTCTAGGGTCGTAGGGTAGGCGATCTAATAAATCGCCTATACCTTCGAACTCGACCCATTTGGTCGATCTTTAGGATCCGACCAAATACATTAGGTGACCATAGTAGGTAGGGAATAACCTTCTGAGGTTATACCCTATGGTCACATCGTTTAAGTAGTTGTATGATAGGTAGTTTATATGCCTTAGGTAAATTACCAGAATACCCTTTTCATGTATAATTGGTAATTAAGCATATGTAACCTAAACCTTTGTCACATAACTGATTATGTAACATGTTTAGGCATATAACACTTGTCATAGGACTAGTTAGACGGTCCGAACGCGTTTCACGCGCACGACGCGTTAAAGTAGCATAAGTTACCTTAATGGGTCGCGATGGGTCGATAGCACTTAGGTTTGGTTTCATTGTAGTATGTAGGCCTTGTTAAACCATATCATATGAGTTCCAACACTCATTTGGTTTACCAAGCCTCATCCTATCCGATCTCCCGATATAAGTCCGGTTTATTTATTTATTTATATAGTTTTAGATTGCCGACTGATTCCGTGCTCCCTCTAGCTTTGTTTGGTTGTTGTTCAAGACCTCCAAGCATTATCAGGCGAGTACATTATTCCCCTATTTTACTGCTTTCAATTGTTTTGGGGTGACTCATATGTGCTAAATGTTTTCAAGGCTTTAACGATGATAACAAAACGATTTTCGATGTTATAACGATGGTTTCTAAAACGATTAAGACGATTTATACAAAACTAATAACGATTTCAATAAAGTGAACAAACTTGTTGGTTGGGTTACATAACAAATGACATTCATTAGCAATGATCAAGCCGACCAGTATTAGGTTATGGTACCATAGGATCTGACAAGTCCCGTTATTTACTACACCCGTAGTTATGTGTGGGTGTTGTGGGTAGCGACTGAATCTGTAATTGTTAATTTACTCTTTGGTAAGGGTTTATTAATGCGAGTTGTTAATCTATCCTTTGGTAAGGGTTTATTAATGCGAATTGTTAATCTATCCTTTGGTAAGGGTTTATTAATGCGAGTCAAGAAGGTTTGAATGTTATTAGCGAGACGACCATTTAAGTAGTTTCACGACCTAAAACGAATTTAACGATTGGGTAAACGATTGGTTTTCACACGATGTTTTAACGATTGGGTAAACGATTGGCTTCAAAGCGATATACGGTTGGGTTTTGGTTACATATTACATGATTTACATTGGGCATGAACATTACTTTGGTGGTTTGGTTTGATTAAGTGATTAAGTAACAATGCGCGTGGAATATGATACAAGCATGGTGGATACGCCGCTGGTACTTCCTATATATAAGTGTTTGTATGGTATTACATATTGTAGCGTTATTTGAATCATTTCAGTTTGAGACATAGAACATTTTATACAAGTAACATACTTTTCACAAAACATTTATTTACAAACAACTTATCTTATACAAACTCATTTTTACATGGTTATTCATTTAATCATGCATTATTCTCTTATTTATACATATCACTTGAACTTATTATTTTTCAATGATTTACAAAGACAAAGCAAATTACAAGATTCATGACTAAACATTTTCTTAAAACAGAAGTCATGAATCTGATTTTCACAAAACCTATGTACTCGCCAGCATTTCTTTGCTGACCTCGTTTTCACATATGTTTCAGGTATTGTTGAATGATATCGATTGATAAGATGCATGCTCACATAGGACTGGACAAGGCCTTAGTGACTCAATAATAATGATAGACTATGTTTAAATTGTGTATTTAGATTCCAGACAATGTAATTATTCAATGTTTAATAAAACGAAACACTTTTTGGTATCCATGGTTATGAAACATTAATTCTGTTGCAACACGCCTCGATGTTTCCACCGCGATTTGTTGTTTTACGCGGTCAGGGTGTGACAACCATCATGATTACGCTCACGTTGCGAAGTTCAAACGAACTTCGTGTTGACCATTGACTGGTTAAAGCAGAAAGTCAAATACTGTTTGACTTTCACGCTTAAAAACGCATAAAAGAACGAAAGAAGCTTACAAGAGGTCCAAGCGATGGAGATTTGATCCAAGATTTCTCAGGTATGAAGGTTTTTGAGCTTCAACTTAGAGAAATCAGATCAAAGTGTGAGTTTAGAATGAAAAATCTTGGGGGTATATATAGTTTTCGGGCCACCGTTAGGATCGTTCATCGATAACCGAGCTTCGATCTTGGCCTTACAAGTGTATCCCCTTGTTTTAGAATACCATGGGCACCCCTAAACAAGCCCATAGATTGTTAAAAACCATTTGCAAACAAGGGAAACAACTGGAACAAGCTGGAAATTAGATTTTGCTGATCTGGGCTGCTTACACGCCCCGCGTAAGATGAAAGCGCATCTTACGCACCCCGCGAGGGCTGGGTTTCCAGAAATGTCAGAAATGGTCCATGCATGTCCAAAACTTGCTTTTCGATGCATTTTTGGCACGTTTAAGCTTCGTTAACCCCATTTCAAAGCTCTAAAATGAAGTTAAAGTATAGGGAACATGAAACATGCTAAAAAATATGTCGGATGTCGGTTAGTTTGGTCATACGATCACGTTATTCGGTTAATTATGACGAAACACGAACGGACGTGAAAAACGATCCAAATCACGCGACGAATGGAATTTTATCATGCCAATCACTAAAATAAAATATTTAATGATTACATAAATTTTTGGATGTCCGGATGTATTCAGAACGTAAGTTATGCGCGAAAATGCAAACTTATGCACTTTTTGACGCTCTTAGTCCCTGAATGACCAAAAAGTTTATTTTAGCACACCGAACACCTCAAAGCCTATTTCTAAGCTATGTAAAGGATATTTAGGGCATGTTTAACTTATGATCATGTTCTGGAATGCTCATTACAGTACGAATCAGCATACTTTCGTAGTTTGTCGAAATTAGTCCCTGTAAGCGAATAAACTTGATTTCAACCCACCAAACCCTCCAAAACTTATTTCTAAGTTATGTAAAGGTTATTTAAGGTATGTTAAGCCCATGTCACTGTTTCGGAGTGTTTGTTGCATTAAACTGATTACGTTTACACATCAGCTCGCGTATAACTTTCCAGAAAGCGATTTAGAGCTCGAAATCGAACAAGAATTGATATGTGCTAAAGATACACATATTTATACAAATCCCAAGTATGAAATACAATATTTCATTGATTTGGTATTTGTTTGATGGTTGTGGAGGCACAGGTGTCACATATAATCTCATCTCTTAACCCCGTACGTACTTCCTTTCTTGATCGGGTTCCTTTGTTTCACCGGTTTAGCACTAGGACCATCAGCTAGATTGACCACTTCCTCATCTTGCAACACATCAAACGAGTTAGAAACCTGAACCTGAGCAGTAGACAAAGAAGCTCTATCCACCTGGGATTTAGCTTTAGTAACAGGTCGATACACCATCTTCGGCTTCTTGTTATTAATCTGGATCCCTAGCTGGCCACCTTTTTTGTGCTTACCTTTAAACTCCCGAAATCCGTCAGCATCACTCTTATGTCCATCCTCCGCCACCCTTTTAGGGTTCTTCGGGCAAGAATTATCCTCATGACCAAAAACACAGCAGCTGGCACACCTAAGCGGTTCCCAATCATATTCAACTTTAACCTCCGCCATCGAGAAACCACTTCCTACCAACCTTGGGACCGCCACCTTGACGCTCCTTTTTAACTCAGAATCAGCGTGCACCTCAATCATGGCTCTAGCAAAACTGCTTCTACCCCAGGATTCGGCAGACATCGATGCCGTGTACAAGTCTAACATTTTCGGGTCCCCAACTTTAGAAGCTAGCAAACTCAAGCCATCCTCAGTAAAAGCCACCAATGGCACATCATGCATCTTAACCCACACTGGAATAGCCTTTTTTTGGGTAAAGGGTTACCCCGGTGATTCTATTAAAAACAACCGCAAATAAGTACAAGTAGTGAGGATGAATTCCACACTAGTTCATATACAAGACATGCCCCATATATGTAAGCCCAAAAACAAATTACCTATGACATCACGTAACCTAGTCTACTTTACATCATGAAAAAATGTCCAGTAGACAAACAAACATAACCAACAAGAGACATTATCCTCCATCATCAAAAATAAAATTGCCTCGAAACAGCATCCCCTTAACACGAACCAAAGACAGACTATCTATTAGAGAACTTTGTGGAAGAGGTGCTTGCCCCTGCTTTTGAAGACAAAGGATAAGTGCCCGAAATCATAAATAGACTTCAACAACCTCCTCATCATCAGAATCAGCAATATCATCACTCGTACCCTGCTCATCCCTTAGAACATCAAACGGGTTCCGGGACACTACACTAGCTGAAGGATCTAACTTTTTTACTCCTCCATTTGGTTTGAACCCAATCGGCCTGTACTCGAATTTTGGCTTAGCTTTATTGACATGAAAACCAGATCTCCTAGCCGCTTTTTTACCCTCCACCTCCATAAAGCCAGATATCCACTACTGGAGCCTTCACCAAACCGCGCGGTTGCTTCCCAACATTTTGTTTCTGAGGTTTAGGCACTTCCTTAGGACACTTCCTAGGCTGTCTCGGGCAAGACTCATCAGCATGTCCGAAGACCTTACAGTGGGCACATCTATAGGGACTCCATTCATATTCCACAACCATCTTTACTTTAATAAAACCTTCACCTTCTAGCTCAGGCACCGCTATAACTATTTCCTCTTTAAGGTCATTCTCAGCTGAAACTTCTACCAAAGCTCTTGCATAGGCTCCTTCCCTAAGCATCCGTACACATAGTGGTAGTATACGAATCCAACAATTTCGGGTCACCAATGGCCGTAGCAATCATATTCAACCCATCTTCCGTATAGGCAGCTATAGGAACATCATGGATTTTAACCCAAACTTGTATCTTTTTTACTTCCTTTTTCTCTAGTCTCAAAGTAGGCGACCATACACTCAGGAAGAGAGGTTGTGACCGAATAATCCAAGGTCCTTCTTTAAGAACATTCATCATACCGTCTTTGTCCGCAAATTTGAAAAAGAAAAACCCGTTTGCATTCATCATAGACTTTTGCAAACCAAACTTCTTCCAGTTGTTTCTCACAAAGTACTCAACAACAGGATAAGCCACACGATCCCCCAAGAAATACCCATACAATGTATTTGCTAACCTGTCTTGAACTAGTCTAACAGATTCCCGGGGGAGCACCACATCACAACCATCTTGCAACACCGGACTCGCATGAGTTATAAAGTTTACCTGCTTGGTCTTGGCTGCCACAACCGAATCAGCATAAGACCTAGGCTTCGATGCACTACCCATATCAGTTCGGACCTGAAAACTTGCATTATCTTCCTTATTTTCTGAAAACCTCATGTTTGGCTGCTCATTCTCCACAGGAACCGGAACCATAGACTTGAACAATTCATCGATGATATTGATTTTCTTAGGTTCTGTTTGAGACGTCTGAACAATACCCCGACGTGGCAGCCATGTGTTTCCCTCAACATCAATAACACGATTGGCTAATGTCTCAAAAAAAGTGATGGTTTGGCACGATCATCTTGAGGAGACACACCATCAGTTTTACCTTCATCCATGGGTAATCCAAATCTGAATACGCACAGATTCTGATCGACAAACCAGCCGACACAAAGCAAGTTAATAACCCCAAAACTGGATACAACTCCAATAGCGACGAGGAGGAAAACTGCCGAAACCCTAAAGCAATAAGGAACCAGCCGCACCCCCGTCGATAATCAGCAAAACAAAGAAAACAGAAACCTAAACTCGAAAATCTGAAATCAACTGTTTAGCGCCTGGACAACTCAATCAGCACCGATGAAGATGTTTAGCACTGGAATAGCCTTAATATCTTCTTTAACTAAACACTCCGATGGTGACCATTCATTCAAAATAATAGGGACATTCCGTATCATCCATGGACCATCTTCCATCAGTTTTTCCAATCCCCTCTTTGAATTAAATTTAAAGAAGAAAAATCCCTTCGCATTCATCATTAATCTGGTTAAACCATATTTCGCCCATTGGTTTTTAGCAAATTACTCAACAACAGGAAACGCCAACCGTTTTCCCAAGAAATAACCGTATAATGTATTAGCAAATCTGTCGTTTACCTGTTTAACCGGCTCAACAGGAATAACAACATCCACCCCATCCATCTTAACCTCCATTTCCATCTTTTTTTTTGGGTAAAGGGTTACCCCAGTTAAATTTTATTACCAACCAAACAAGTAAAACAAGTGAAGACTATACGTCTCCAGTTCTCATGTATGACATGCCATACAAGAGTAGACACGCAACAGCAAACAAAGCAAAAAACGCTAAACAAAAACACCAATACAACTCGATCAACTATCAACACAAAAACGAGACGCACTCCTTCGCCACAGTCGTCATCCGCCACTAAGAGACCTCTCGGAAGGCTCCACTCCTGTAACACTCTAGATGTGTGACTTGTATTCTTGAACCACATCGTGTGAAGTTTCAAACTAACAGTTGATAACACAATTTCTATCAGTTGATCTTTACTTCTTCGCTTGTCTGTGAACAACCTTCGGTTACGCTCCTCCCAAACAAAGTACACTGTTGCACCAACAACTAGTTTCGCAATGATATGTTCAGCCATGTTGGACTTAGCTATATCCACCAGATACTCAAAAATATCGGTCCATATATGCTGAATACTCTCCATACCCGCTTTACCATGAACTCCAACCCAAATTTGCTTAGCGACGTCACATTCAAAAAACAGATGCTCGTGTGAATCAGGACCCCGTGTGCATAAACTTAAAGAACAACATAACAAGTTCAGGTTAGCGTTACCCGAATTCCATCTGCTCATCACATCTTGAGTTTTCAACTTTTTAAGCACTAGAAGCCACATAAGGAAAGAATGTCGAGGAATAGCCTGAGGGAACCAAACCAAACTCGACCATTGAACCCCTTGTTGAGTATGGCGTAGATCCTCCCAGACCGTCGATGTACGAAAATCAAGTTCTCGGCCACTCGAAGTAGACCATACCAGCTTATCCGGTTTCGACGGCTCTAACACCAGGTTTTGTAAATTATTAAGCAGCGGATAACGATTCAACCAAGACTCTGGCCAAACCCATTCTCCATTAGCAAACATATCAGCAACCCGAGCATTCATACTTAAACCTGCATTTGCTATACTTCTGGGTGTAATAAATCTACTAATCGGGCAAACTGCATCCCACTTATCAAACCAAGCACTCGTGTTCTTACCATCACCCATCTTGACCCGTATATGTCACACCCCGACCGCGTATAACAACGAACCGCGGCGGAAACGCCGGGGAGTGATCGCGACAGAATTATTGTTTCACAACCATGGCATACCAAGTTACATTTTATTTATTAAACAAGAGTGTTACATTGTCTTAAACATGAAACAAGAGTTTATAACATAATTAAACAAAGTCTATCTTCATTTTAAGTCTCTAAGGCACAGGTCCGCCCTAGTGTCATGATCATCAACCTACGCAAAAAGCTCCTGAAAACACATGTGAAAATAGGTACGTCAGCATAAAAATGCCTGTGAGATACATAGGTTTTGTGAAAATAGGATTCATGACTTATGTTTAAGAAAATGTTTAGTCATGAACCTTGTAATTTGCTTTGTCTTGTAAATCATTTGAAGAGTGATAAATAAACCAAATGATATATATGTATAAAAGAATAATACATGGTTAAGCGAATAACCATGTGAAATGAGTTTGTATAAGTTAAGTTGTTTGTAAAACAATGTATTGTGAAAAGTATGTTATTTGTATAAAATGTTATATGTCCAAATTGAAACGATTCAAATAACGCTACGATATGTAATACCATACAATCACTTATATATAGGAAGTACCAGCGGCGTATCCGCTATGCTTGTATCATATTATACACGCCTCGTTACTTAAATCACTTACTCAAACCAAACCAACAATGTAAGATGTCTATGTTTAAAACAATTTGTCAAATGTATTGGATAATATGTCAGAGTGTTTATGTCAAGATGTAAATCATGTCAAAATGTTTATGTCAAAATGTCTATGTCAAATGTCTTTGTGTAAACCTTGTCAAAATGTCATGTATGGCAAGTGGAATATATATATGTATAAATATACCCGTTAAGCCATAGGTAAAAATGCACAAAAAAATATATTGAAGTAAAACATGGTTTAAATCAATGTTATGTCTTGTGGAAATGCATGCTATACTGAATATGAACATTTATGCGGTGTTGTGAAAATGCATACATCCAAGCCTTGATACTGTGGCGATAAACCCTTAAACAAATTAAAGGTTTATTTAAGTTATGTATATCGAATTCGGTCATTCCTTTCATCCCCACCTAACCAGGATGTCCGGAACGGGAGTTGTCAATTCCTATGGTACCACTAACTACTAACGAACGGCGTGATCAATGTTAATAAATGTATTGTCCCATGTAAACAAACCAAATGTCATACCAAAATGTAAGCATGTGAAAACAATGCACTAAGTATGTAATCAAATGATCATACATAGCGTGCAATGTGATGTAAAACAATGTACTAGGTATGCACACAATGGGCATACATAGCATGAAATGTCATGTAAAACAATGTACTAAATATGCACACAATGGGCATACATAGCATGAATATGTAATGTAAAATAATGCACTAAATATGCACACAATGGGCATACATAGCATGAACAAAATGAAATCATGTACTATAATGTACTAACAAACATAGCAGGTATATGATGTGAATACAGGAAAGCATGAAAGTAACAAGTAGGCACATGTGTTTCACCCCAAAACAGTTTGGAAAAACAGTAAAAGAGGGGTTCTATGTACTCACTTGAGATTGTTCAGTAGTCCTAAGATGACCACCAAGCAATGCTAGAGATCTCGGAATCAAACGACACCTAATATAGGTAACTATGTTAATAAACCGGACCTAAATCGGAAGACTGGGTAGCATGAGAGTTTGTAAACCAAATGAGTGTAGGAACTCATGTGATATGGTTTAACAAAGCCTACATACTAAATGAAACTTGACATAAGTGCTTACGACCCATTATGACCCGTTTAGGTAGCTTATGCTACTTTAACGCGTCGTTCGCGTGAAACGCGTTCGGACCGCCTAACTAGCCCTATGACAAGGGTTATATGCCTAAACATGTTACATAATCAGTTATGTGACAAAAGTTTAGGTTACATATGCTTAATTACCAATTATACATGAAAAGGGTATTCTGGTAATTTACCTAAGGCATATAAACCACCTATCATACAACTACTCAAACGATGTGACCATAAGGTATAACCTCGGAAGGTTATTCCCTACATGCTATGGTCACCTAATGTATTTGGTCGGATCCTAATGATCGACCAAATGGGTCGGGTTCGAAGGTATAAGCGATTTATCAGATCGCTTACCCTACGACCCTAGACAACGTGGTAATCAGTAGGCATAGTCCCAAGGGACTATGACCATCGTGATTACAATCACGTTGCGAAGTTCAAACGAACTTCGCATTGACCATAAACTGGTCAACGCAGAAAGTCAAACAAAGTTTGACTTTCAGACTCGAAAAGCAATAAAAGAACGAAAGAATACTTACGAAGGGTCCCCGAATGCTAATTTCGATCCAAGAATCTCAGGTATGAAACAATGGTTTCAACTTAGAGTTTCTCAAATCAAAATTCTTGTGGGTTTTGCATTGCATGGGGGGGGGTATTTATAGTGTTCGGTTAGCCGTTAGGATTGTTTCTAGGAAACCGTGCTTTGATCTTGGCCATACACATCAAGATAGTGGTTTTTGAAAACCATTGGAGCCCAAAGTATTGAGAAATACCATGTGCATAAGAGGAAAGGACCAGATCCAATGTTCTGCATGTTTTCTACTGTCAGGGGGCTGATGCGGCCCGCTTCAGGATCAGACAAAACTCAGGCGGGCCGCCTGGCCTTGTCTGATCAGAACAAGTTTTCAGAAATTACAGTTTTGGTCCCTGCACATGTTTATGGCCATTTCCGACACTTCTAAGGCCCGTAAAGCCAACTTTAAGGCCCTAAAATGATGCCAAAACATTGTGGACATGAAACATGCTCAAAAATATGTCGGATGTCAGTTCGTTTGGCCGTACGATCGCGATGTTCGCTTAATTACGACGGAATGCGCATAAGCGCGAAAAACGAACCAAATGACGCGACGAATGGATTTTTCTTATGCCAAACACTAAAATAAAATATAGTCATGCTTACATAAATTTTTGGATGTCCGGATGCATTCAGAACGTAAGTTATGCGCGAAAATGCAAACTTATGCACTTTTTGACACTTTTAGTCCCTGAATGATCCAAAAGTTTATTTTTGCACACCGAACCCCTCAAAGCCTATTTCTAAGCTATATAAAGGATATTTAAGGTGTGTTTAACTTATGGTCATGTTCCGGAATGTTCGTTACTGTTCAAATTGGCATACTTTCGCAGTTTGTCAAGTTTAGTCCCTGTAAGCGAATTAACTTGATTTTGCCATACAAAAGCCTTCAAAACTTATTTCTAAGTTATGTAAAGGTTATTTAAGGTATGTTAAGTATATGTTGATGTTCCGGAGTATTTTTTGTATTAAACTGATTATGTTTACGCATCAGTTTGCGTATAACTCTCCAGAAAGTGATGTAGAGTTTGGAATTGAATAAAAGTCAAAACATGAAAAATGTAAAACATATCAAAACAAACATTGGGATCAAATAACATTGTTTTATTGATAACTGAACTGTTCATAATGATAACAAGCACATATGTTACAGTCTCCCCTACTTGTGGAAATTTCGTCCCGAAATTTATTTAGAGGAAACTCGTGGAAAAAGATGCGGATATTCCGCCTTCATTTGATCTTCACGTTCCCAAGTAAACTCGGGTCCACGTTTAGCTTCCCAGCGAACTTTGACCAAAGGAATGCGCTTGCGTTTAAGCCACTTGACTTCACGTTCCATGATTTCCACAGGTTTCTCAACAAATTTCAGTGTTTTATCAACACGAATTTCGTCAAGTGGTATGTGGAGATTCTCATCAGCCAAAAACCTCTTGAGATTGGACACGTGAAAGGTTGGATGAACATTTCCAAGTTCCGGAGGTAACTCAAGTCTGTAGGCTACCTTACCGATTCTTTCGACGATCTTGAATGGTCCAACGTATCTAGGTGCAAGTTTTCCTTTCTTTCCAAATCTGATCACACCTTTCCAAGGTGAGACCTTAAGTAATACTCGATCACCGACTTGAAATTCCAAGGGCTTGCGTTTTGGGTCCGCGTAACTCTTTTGACGGCTTCTAGCTGTCTGAAGGTTATCACGAACTTTCTTTATCTTGTCAGTTGTCTCTAAAATGAGGGCAGGTCCAGTAAGCTGAGCCTCGCCGATCTCATTCCAGCAGACTGGTGAACGACATTTTCGACCATAGAGAGATTCGAAAGGAGCCATTTTGATGCTGGTGTGATAACTGTTGTTGTAGGAGAATTCAATCAATGAAAGATGTGAATCCCAACTACCACCAAAGTCTATCACACAAGCTCTAAGCATATCCTCCAGAGTCTGGATTGTTCTTTCAGATTGACCATCCGTTTGTGGATGATAAACTGTGCTCAGATTTAGTTGGGTCCCCATAGCAGATTGCATGGTTCTCCAAAAATGAGAAGTGAAACGAGCATCTCTGTCAGAAATGATGTTCAAAGGAACACCATGTCGAGCTACAATTTCATCCACATAGATTTTAGCAAGTTTGTCAGCAGGAAAATCCTCACGGATTGGCAAGAAATGCGCTGACTTTGTAAGACGATCAACGACTACCCAGATGGCATCATGACCTTTCTTTGTGCGTGGAAGTTTGGTAACAAGATCCATAGTAATGTTTTCCCATTTCCAAACTGGGATCTCTGGTTGCACTAATAAACCAGAAGGACGCTGATGTTCAGCCTTAACCTTAAGACAAGTAAGGCATTTTGATACATATAAGGCAATGTCTTTCTTCATACCAGGCCACCAATAGTGAATACAAAGATCCTTATACATCTTATCAGAGCCCGGATGAATAGAATAACGTGACTTATGGGCTTCATCCATAAGCAAGGTACGAAGATTATCCTGGCTTGGGACCCACAAACGGTCCATGAAGTAATATGATCCATTGTCCTTTAGTTCTAGATCAGGTGTTATGTGATAGGGAAATTCCTTATCCATCAAACCTTGTGAAACACAAGATTGTTGAGCCTGAGAAATGCGTGCTTGGATATCGGATCGAGCTTGAATAACAGATTGAACACGAACACAATGAAGCTTAGTTCGTTGCTTACGACTCAATGCATCAGCCACGACATTTGCCTTACCAGGATGGTAGCGAATTTCGCAGTCATAGTCGTTTAGGAGCTCAACCCAGCGTCGTTGCCTCATGTTGAGTTCTTTCTGGTTGAAGATATGCTGAAGACTTTTGTGGTCTGTGAAAACCACACATTTTGTGCCGTACAAATAGTGTCTCCAGATTTTGAGAGCGAAGACAACTGCACCCAACTCAAGATCATGAGTGGTGTAGTTTTTCTCATGTATCTTCACCTGCCTCGATGCATATGCTATGACTTGTTCCTTTGCATCAGAACACAGCCAAGACCCAATTTAGATGCATCACAATAAACGACGAAATCATCATTGCCCTCAGGCAAAGTCAGAACAGGCGTGTCGCAAATTTTCTGCTTCAAGTTTTGAAAAGCTTCCTCTTGTTTGAATCCCCAATCAAAGGGCTTGTTTTTCTGAGTTAGAGTAGTTAGAGGAACTGCAATTTTCGAGAAGTTTTCTATGAAGCGGCGGTAATAACCCGCTAGACCAAGAAAAGAACGAACTTCAGTAGGAGTAGTAGGCGTATCCCAATCCTTAATCGCACTAATCTTGGAGGGATCTACATGAATACCTTGTTCGTTGATAATATGTCCCAAGAATTGAACCTCTTTAAGCCAGAATTCACACTTGGAGAATTTGGTGAAAAGTTGCTCTTTCTTTAGGAGTTCCAGAGTAAGACGAAGATGTTGCTCGTGATCAGCTCGCGTCTTAGAATAAATCAAGATGTCGTCAATAAAAACAATGACGAACTGATCCAAATAAGGTTTGCAGACCCTATTCATTAAGTCCATGAAAACAGCAGGAGCATTAGTCAAACCGAATGGCATGACTATGAATTCATAGTGCCCATATCATGTACGGAACGCTGTCTTAGGAATATCTTCTTCATGCACCCGAAGTTGATGATATCCAGATCGCAGATCAATCTTCGAAAAATAAGAAGAACCTTGTAACTGATCAAAGAGATCATCGATGCGAGGTAGGGGATATCGATTCTTGATGGTAAGCTTGTTAAGCTCACGATAATCGATACACATCCTAAAAGATCCATCCTTCTTCTTGACAAAAAAGGACGGGAGCACCCCAAGGTGAAAAGCTAGGACGGATGAAACCTTTGTCAGGGAGCTCCTGAAGCTGATTAGACAACTCTTGCATCTCAGACGGTGCAAGACGATATGGAGCTCTGGCAATGGGATTTACACCAGGTACGAGATCAATACGGAACTCGACTTGGCGTGCTGGGGGTAGACCAGGTAACTCTTCGGGGAAAACTTCAGAATAATCCCGAACGACAGGAATATCTGAAATAGACTTACCTTTGCCTTTATCTGCTGTAACATGTGCTAAGAAAGCCACATAGTTCTTTCACAGATACTTCCGAGCTTTAAAACAAGACATGAGCTTGAGACCACCGGAAGGCTTCTCACCACGAACCTGTAGGATCTCACCTGTCGAAAGCGGCACACGAACAATCTTCTCAAAACAAACTACCTCTGCGCGATGCTTGGATAACCAATCCATACCCACAATAACATCAAAGCTTCCAAGTTGCATAGGCGTGAGGTCAATAGGAAAAAGATGGTCGTTAAGGTTTAACTGACAGTTGCGAAGAACAGAATCAAGAACAATGGGTTCACCACTAGCAACTTCTACTGTCAAAGGTTTACCTAGTTTCGTTCTAGACACGCGAAGCATTGGCTCAAAAGACAATGATACAAAACTCTTATCGGCACCCGAATCAAAAAGAACAGATGCAGGCTGATTATTAATAAAGAACGTACCGTTCACCACATTATCGTCTGCCTGCGCCTCTTGGGCATTCAAGTTAAAAGCTCGCCCTCGAGCCTGAGCCTGATTCTGGTTCTGGTTCTGGTTTGCTAGTCTTGGGCACCGGTTTCTGTAGTGGGTCAGATCCCCACAATTGTAACAAGCACCTGGTGGGTAATGTGGTCGTGCAGCTTGACCCTGTTGCTGAGTAGGAGGCTGAGCAACTTGTTGAGCCAGGTTCTGAACTGCGTGATTCTGAGCAAACCGACAAACATTGGCAAGATGGCCTGACTTCCCACAGTTAGTACAGAAACGGCACGGAAGTTGAGGCTGATGGTGACTGTTGCATCTATTGCACAAAGGTTCATTCCCTGAATAGGGTTTCTTCGCTGGAGGCTGTGCGGGTTGGTTGGGAGCTGCCTGGTTAGCTTGGGCAGTGACAGCATAGTTTTGGGAAGCCTTACGCTTCCTTGCCCTTTTTGATGAACCAGAAACCTTCCCATCCTTGTTTTGACCTTTCTTGCTATCTTCCTTGTCAGCCGACTGTTTCTTGCCCTTGTCACCCTTCCTGTGTAACTTATTCTTCCGAATCTGCGACTCAGTCAATGTCGCTGATAACTCGATCGCCTGACGAAGTGTGGTAGGGTTACTACCAGTAATGATGTCTTGCACTGAGTCAGGTAGGCCGTCGATGTACCTTTCGATAGCCTTGTCGAGTGGGGTGACCATTGTTGGGCATAGCAAACTCAGCTCCTCAAACCTATCAGTATACGCCCTGTGCTCACCACTATCTTGCTTCAAATCATCAAACTCTTTCTCCAACGCTCGCTGTTCATGGCGAGGACAGAACTCCCTCATCATAAGGGCCCTGAGTTCAGCCCATGTCTGTGCTAAAGCAACTTCTGCACCACGGTCTCTCATTACCCCATTCCACCATGTGAGAGCCCTCTTCTGAAACACACTCGAGGAAAACTCAACCTTGCGATTATCAGGACACTGCACGTGACGGAAAGTATTCTCAATGCTCTCGAACCATTGAAGAAGCCCAGATGCTCCTTCAGAACCACTAAACTTGAGTGGTTTAGCCGAGTTAAAATCCTTGAATTTGCATGGGGCATTGTTGTTGTTGTTGGCTTGGTTCATTTGAGCAATGAAAACTGTGAATTGAGCAGCCATCTGCTGCGCAATGATTTCTACCAGTTCGGCAGTCGCTATCTGGTTTTCGCGTCGAGGAGGCATTCTAAAAGAGGAAAACATGAAAGGAAATGAGTGAGATGTTTGGATGAAGAGAATGAGATGAAACAAAATCAACAGAAGCAAAGATGGTGGTCATTCGTCCGCATTACCAAGCAAGCAAACGACGCACAGTGACAAATCAAAGTAGATGGATCAAAAATAATGTATCGCGAAGACATGCTCGCCTATAAGTGAACACTCATCCCAAGAATTCCCAGGTAAGCACAACTGGTCTCGCGTATGATGAGATATATACGAAGTGCTTGCCTAGACAGAAAACCCAGAATACAGGCATTCACTCTTCCAGTTTGCATGTGTTCACATTATTTAAAACCCAAAACCTTGACGAGATTTTTGAAAATTCAAAGGCATAAGGCTAAAAATTTTAGCTAAACTGGAAGGGTTCAAAACCTTACAAAAGAGGGTTCAAAACCATGTAATAAATTATCCAAAAACAGATGATTGTTTTTCAAAAATCGTTTCGGAAAATTTGGTTTTTGTTTTGATAATCACCTAAGGATAGGTGATGTGCATGTTTTAAGATCTAAACACAAGATAACTTGTGTTAGGGTCCTAGAAAGGTTATAGTCTAGGTCAAAGCATTACTAATAACCTAATTCCCTATAACCATTGGCTCTGATACCAACTCTTCTGTCACACCCCGACCGCGTATAACAACGAACCGCGGCGGAAACGCCGGGGAGTGATCGCGACAGAATTATTGTTTCACAACCATGGCATACCAAGTTACATTTTATTTATTAAACAAGAGTGTTACATTGTCTTAAACATGAAACAAGAGTTTATAACATAATTAAACAAAGTCTATCTTCATTTTAAGTCTCTAAGGCACAGGTCTGCCCTAGTGTCATGATCATCAACCTACGCAAAAAGCTCCTGAAAACACATGTGAAAATAGGTACGTCAGCATAAAAATGCCTGTGAGATACATAGGTTTTGTGAAAATAGGATTCATGACTTATGTTTAAGAAAATGTTTAGTCATGAACCTTGTAATTTGCTTTGTCTTGTATATAATTTGAAGAGTGATAAATAAACCAAATGATATATATGTATAAAAGAATAATACATGGTTAAGCGAATAACCATGTGAAATGAGTTTGTATAAGTTAAGTTGTTTGTAAAACAATGTATTGTGAAAAGTATGTTATTTGTATAAAATGTTATATGTCCAAATTGAAACGATTCAAATAACGCTACGATATGTAATACCATACAATCACTTATATATAGGAAGTACCAGCGGCGTATCCGCTATGCTTGTATCATATTACACACGCCTCGTTACTTAAATCACTTACTCAAACCAAACCAACAATGTAAGATGTCTATGTTTAAACCAATTTGTCAAATGTATTGGATAATATGTCAGAGTGTTTATGTCAAGATGTAAATCATGTCAAAATGTTTATGTCAAAATGTCTATGTCAAATGTCTTTGTGTAAACCTTGTCAAAATGTCATGTATGGCAAGTGGAATATATATATGTATAAATATACCCGTTAAGCCATAGGTAAAAATGCACAAAAAAATATATTGAAGTAAAACATGGTTTAAATCAATGTTATGTCTTGTGGAAATGCATGCTATACTGAATATGAACATTTATGCGGTGTTGTGAAAATGCATACATCCAAGCCTTGATACTGTGGCGATAAACCCTTAAACAAATTAAAGGTTTATCTAAGTTATGTATATCGAATTCGGTCATTCCTTTCATCCCCACCTAACCAGGATGTCCGGAACGGGAGTTGTCAATTCCTATGGTACCACTAACTACTAACGAACGGCGTGATCAATGTTAATGAATGTATTGTCCCATGTAAACAAACCAAATGTCATACCAAAATGTAAGCATGTGAAAACAATGCACTAAGTATGTAATCAAATGATCATACATAGCGTGCAATGTGATGTAAAACAATGTACTAGGTATGCACACAATGGGCATACATAGCATGAAATGTCATGTAAAACAATGTACTAAATATGCACACAATGGGCATACATAGCATGAATATGTAATGTAAAATAATGCACTAAATATGCACACAATGGGCATACATAGCATGAACAAAATGAAATCATGTACTATAATGTACTAACAAACATAGCAGGTATATGATGTGAATACAGGAAAGCATGAAAGTAACAAGTAGGCACATGTGTTTCACCCCAAAACAGTTTGGAAAAACAGTAAAAGAGGGGTTCTATGTACTCACTTGAGATTGTTCAGTAGTCCTAAGATGACCACCAAGCAATGCTAGAGATCTCGGAATCAAACGACACCTAATATAGGTAACTATGTTAATAAACCGGACCTAAATCGGAAGACTGGGTAGCATGAGAGTTTGTAAACCAAATGAGTGTAGGAACTCATGTGATATGGTTTAACAAAGCCTACATACTAAATGAAACTTGACATAAGTGCTTACGACCCATTATGACCCGTTTAGGTAGCTTATGCTACTTTAACGCGTCGTTCGCGTGAAACGCGTTCGGACCGCCTAACTAGCCCTATGACAAGGGTTATATGCCTAAACATGTTACATAATCAGTTATGTGACAAAAGTTTAGGTTACATATGCTTAATTACCAATTATACATGAAAAGGGTATTCTGGTAATTTACCTAAGGCATATAAACCACCTATCATACAACTACTCAAACGATGTGACCATAAGGTATAACCTCGGAAGGTTATTCCCTACATGCTATGGTCACCTAATGTATTTGGTCGGATCCTAATGATCGACCAAATGGGTCGGGTTCGAAGGTATAAGCGATTTATCAGATCGCTTACCCTACGACCCTAGACAACGTGGTAATCAGTAGGCATAGTCCCAAGGGACTATGACCATCGTGATTACAATCACGTTGCGAAGTTCAAACGAACTTCGCATTGACCATAAACTGGTCAACGCAGAAAGTCAAACTTTGTTTGACTTTCATACTCGAAAAGCAATAAAAGAACGAAAGAATACTTTCGAAGGGTCCCCGAATGCTAATTTCGATCCAAGAATCTCAGGTATGAAACAATGGTTTCAACTTAGAGTTTCTCAAATCAAAATTCTTGTGGGTTTTGCATTGCATGGGGGGGGGGGGTATTTATAGTGTTCGGTTAGCCGTTAGGATTGTTTCTAGGAAACCGTGCTTTGATCTTGGCCATACACATCAAGATAGTGGTTTTTGAAAACCATTGGAGCCCATAGTATTGAGAAATACCATGTGCATAAGAGGAAAGGACCAGATCCAATGTTTCTGCTGTCAGGGGGCTGATGCGGCCCGCTTCAGGATCAGACAAAACTCAGGCGGGCTGCCTGGCCTTGTCTGATCAGAACAAGTTTTCAGAAATTACAGTTTTGGTCCCTGCACATGTTTAAGGCCATTTCCGACACTTCTAAGGCCCGTAAAGCCAACTTTAAGGCCCTAAAATGATGCCAAAACATTATGGACATGAAACATGCTCAAAAATATGTCGGATGTCAGTTCGTTTGGCCGTACGATCGCAATGTTCGCTTAATTACGACGGAATGCGCATAAGCGCGAAAAACGAACCAAATGACGCGACGAATGGATTTTTCTTATGCCAAACACTAAAATAAAATATAGTCATGCTTACATAAATTTTTGGATGTCCGGATGCATTCAGAACATAAGTTATGCACGAAAATGCAAACTTATGCACTTTTTGACACTTTTAGTCCCTGAATGATCCAATAGTTTATTTTTGCACACCGAACCCCTCAAAACCTATTTCTAAGCTATATAAAGGATATTTAAGGTGTGTTTAACTTATGGTCATGTTCCGGGATGTTCGTTACTGTTCAAAGTGGCATACTTTCGCAGTTTGTCAAGTTTAGTCCCTGTAAGCGAATTAACTTGATTTGCCATACCAAATCCTTCAAAACTTATTTCTAAGTTATGTAAAGGTTAGTTAAGGTATGTTAAGTATATGTTGATGTTCCGGAGTATTTTTCGTATTAAACTGATTATGTTTACGCATCAGTTTGCGTATAACTCTCCAGAAAGTGATGTAGAGTTTGGAATTGAATAAAAGTCAAAACATGAAAAATGTAAAACATATCAAAACAAACATTGGGATCAAATAACATTGTTTTATTGATAACTGAACTTTTCATAATGATAACAAGCACAAATGTTACAGTATATGATCACGGATACAAGGTCTTAGGCTTAACATCTTCTGCCAACTCCAAGTAATATTACATTTAATCGGCACATCCCAAAAACTCCTATCACGAATACGGTAAGAATGTATCCACTTGACCCATAGCGACTCCCGGTTAGTAAGCAGACTCCATATGTGTGTGACCATAAGGGCATTATTCATATCACCAACCCTACGAATCCCCAACCCTCCTTCATCTCTCGGTAAACAAACAACTTTCCACTTTACCTTTGCTTTTCCTTTGATTCTGTTCCCTTGAGTCCATAAAAAGATACGCCTTCGTTCCTCCAACTCGTGTATAATACGTTTTGGAAGAATAAACACTGATGCCCAATAAACATGCAAAGAGGACAAAACCGACCTGATCAACTGTAACCTTCCAGCGATAGATAAACACTTAGCTTTCCAGTCAGTTATACGAGCTTCCATTTTCTCCACGAGACATTTACAATCTTTGTAGTTAAGCCGCGTCGTTATAAGAGGAACCCCTAAATACTTAACAGGCAACACCCCTTCCTCAAACGACATAATATCAAGAATACGAGCTTTAACTGAATCAACCACATTGCCAAAGAAAACAGTACTCTTCAACATACTAGGAACAAGCCCCGACATGTTTTTAAAACTATTAAGAGCATCCATAATAACTCTCGCCGACTTTGGATCCCCTCTAGCAAACAAAAACAGGTCATCTGCGAAGCATAGATTAATAATTTTTTGGTGTTTCCATTTATTATGAAATCGAAACTCCGAAGAGATCGACACCTGCTTTTGTAAAATCAACGTCAAAATCTCCATAACCAATGTAAAGAGATAAGGGGACATTGGATCACCCTGTCGTAGCTCACGTTTACCTTTAAAGTACCCATAGAGGTTCCCATTCATCGCAATCGAAAACGTTGTAGAAGTAACACAAGCCATGATCCACAAAACCATTTTCGGGTGGAACCCAAAGCCCACTAAAACAGTCTCTAGGAATTTCCATTCAACCGTATCGTAGGCTTTTTGAATATCCACCTTAAACGCGCACCTAGGCGGCCCACTATTCCGATGGTAGTTATGCATAAGTTCCTGAGTTAAGAGAATATTATCTGAAATTCTTCTACCCGGAACAAAAGCAGACTGATTAATGCTCACAATATCCCCTAACCCTTCTTTAATACGGTTGGAGATGATCTTACTTATGCACTTATAGAGCGTATTGCAACAAGAAATCGGTCTATAATCAGTTATTAAAGCAGGCGTCGCTACCTTAGGGATTAAAGAAATAACAGTATGGTTCAGTTGCTGAAGTAATTTCCCATTAAGAAAAAAATCTCGGATCGCTTGGCATACCTCCTTACCCACAATATCCCATGACCTTTTAAAGAAAATTGACGTATACCCATCGGGTCCCGGAGCTTTATTCCTCGAGATAGAGAACATCGCTGCCTTGATCTCCGCATCCGAAACCTGACGAACCATGTTTTGAGCCTTAGCATCTGACAACCTCTGAACAAATAAGTCGGTAGTAGGATGCACCGGAGTTTCCACTTCAGAACCGAAGAAGTTCAAGTAATGCTCCACCAAAGCCAGCGGCACATCATTACCTTCAAACACATGACCAGTCGAACCCTTAATAGAAAAATGCGGCTACGATGATTCTTAGCTTTCACCACATTATGAAAATATTTAGTATTCGAATCTCCCAAAGACAACCATTCAACTTTCGACTTCTATTGTAGAAACAAAGCTTCATCCTGAACAGCCTATTTATACATTCGAAGCATAGAATCAAGTTTAGTCATTAACTCACCATTACCCGGGCTTCTGTCCAGCTCATACTGGCATTCCTCCACACGCTTCCTCGTATTTTTAACATTTTCTTGCAAATTTCCATGATCAAACAGGAGTTTACGCAGAGGGCCCTTCAAGAGCGTAAGTTTCTTCACCACCTTATCATAGCATATCCCGAAACATCAGTTTGCCAAACCCGATTAACCTCCTCAATGAACCCACTCTTATCCGCAATTAAGTTGACAAATTTAAAAGGTTTCGGTTTGTCTCGTTGCGCATTCGGAAGAACAAGAATACACGGTGTATGGTCCGAAACCCGATAAGGTAAAAAACGAGCCGCCACATCCGAAAAAACATCAATTAACTGCACATTCCCAAGAATACGATCTATCTTTTTAAAGATAGCATTCCCATTTTTCTGTTTGTTCGTCCACGTATAATGAAAACCGGAGCTGTTAACATCAAACACATCAATCGCACACACACACTCCTTAAATTCCCTTGTGGCAATACTAGTTGTCGAGGAACCCGCTAGAGTATCATCCAGCTCCAACGTAGCATTAAAATCCCCCATAATTGCCCATGGTTTATCCCGCATAAACGAATGGTGTTGACAAAGATCCTTCCATAAATCCCTTCTATCCTTGTAATGGTTTTCCGCATATACGAAAGAACAGAACAATGACTTTTTATCAAGCTTAAACACAATCTGCGTGTGAACCACCTGATTTGTTTGAGCAAGAATCATGACATCCACAATGTTTTCATCCCATCCCACCATTATCCGCGTCCCTCTCGGACAACAACTAGCATTAGTAGCCCATTTCCATTTATTACAAACTTTTTTACAAATATTCGACACATTCGAAGCATCCACATGAGTTTCCATAATAGCACACACATGCACATGATTATCAGCAATTACCTGACGAACCTCCTTTTGTTTAAGGGAGCGATTCAACCCCCTAATATTCCACGCGCCAATACTACCCATTATCGACGTCAAGGAAAGACTTCTCCAAAGGTTGATGCGGATGGATTCATGGTGTTCAAAGCAAAAAGGTGGCTAGGAAGATTGGGATTCAGATTAACAAACCTAAGCCAAAGTTTGAATATAGACCAATTAACACTAGTCGTAAGGATCATGGGAATGGTAAATCGGCTACATCTAGTGTTGTGTCACGGAATCCGTTTGACGTTTTGAATGACGTGGATGCGAATAATGGGCAATGCAGTACATCGGCTGCAGCTGGTAAGGAGGACTCTGATGAGGATGAAGTGGTGGAAGTTTACAACGAGATGGACGAGTTTCTCATGGAAGGGACGCAAAAAACTATTAAAGGGGCAAGCACTCCTATTCCAAAGGTTTCCAATGGTTAGTCTTGCTGCCTGGAATATTAGGGGATTGAACCGCCCCCTGAAACAAAAGGAGGTTCGTCAAATTGTTAAGGATAATAAACTGTCATTCTGTGCGATTCTAGAGTCCCACGTGGATGTTGGTAATCTGAATAAGGTTTGTTCCTCTGTTTTTCGTGGTTGGGACTGGACTTCTAATGGAAGTAACTGTGATAAGGGCATGAGGATTATTGCTGGCTGGGACCCGGGTATTTTTGATGTCATTTTGCTTTCTCAAACTTCTCAGGTAATAATGCATTTTCAGATCTTTTTTAAGCAAGACAAAAAAGTTTTATTCTATTCAGTGGTTTATGCGGCGAATTATTATGTTACTCGAAGGGAGTTATGTCATCATTTGTCTAAACATAAATTGTTTGTTGGTAATAAACCATGGGTTATAATGGGCGATTTTAATTCAGCTCTTAATCTGGAAGATAAATCCATGGGAGTTTCGAGTATATCGACTGGTATGAAAGAGTTCCAAGAGTGTGTCTTGAATATGGAGGTTTTTGATGTAAACAGTTCGGGTTTTCATTTTACTTGGAATCAAAAACCCAAGAAGGGTGTTGGTTTGCTAAAGAAAATCGATAGAGTTATGGGTAATACCCCGTTTGTTGATGAATTCCCTAACTCGGTGGCTTTGTTTCATCCATATAGACTATCTGATCATTGTCCGTGCTTGTGAAAGATTCCATCCCCGGGAATAATAAAACATAGATCGTTCAAATTTGCAAACTTTTTGGTGTACAAAACGGGTTTTCTTGAGGCTGTGAAGAAAGTATGGGATACAAATATTGAAGGAGTTCATCAATTTCGGGTGGTGAAAAAGCTTCGGCTGCTGAAGGGTCCGCTTCGTGCTCTTTTATATCAGCAAGGTAACTTGCATAAGAAAGTGGAAGATCTTCGCGGAAAGTTGGATTAGATTCAACGGGATATTGATTGAAATCCCTTCGATGTGGAGTTAAGTAATCAAGAAAGATGTACTACGGCTGAATTTCAAGAGGCTTCCTTAGATGAAGAGCATTTCCTGAAACAAAAATCAAAAGTGGATTGGTTACGAGCAGGTGATGCTAATACGGCTTTCTTTCATGCGTCGTTGAAAAGCAGAAATCATTCAACACGTATTGATGTGATTAGAGATACGGATGGGGTTTTGTTTGAGGGGGAGCATGTCTCAAACGCTCTTGTCCATCATTATGAGAAGTTCCTTGGTAGTGAAGATAATATTGCTTTAACCCCCTCTTATGATCTTTTTAGTAAAAAGTTGAACGTTGATGATGCTCTCCATATGGTTCGACCGGTGACGAGTGAAGAGGTTAAGCTGGCCATGTTTTCTATTGGAAACGAAAAAGCTCCTGGTCCAGACGGATATACGGCTGCATTTTTTAAGAGTGCGTGGCAAATTATTGGTCAGGATGTGTCGAATGCCATTATTGATTTTTTCAATACGGGTAAACTTTTGCGGAAGTTGAATAGTACTCTTATTGTTCTTATTCCAAAGAAGTCTACCCCGTCTTTGGTTACGGATTATCTGCCCATTGCTTGCTGTAATGTCCTTTATAAATGTATTAGCAAGATTGTGGCGGATCGCATAAAGGGATCGTTGAATCAAATTGTTAGTATTAACCAGTCGGCTTTTGTCCCCCGGAGGAAGATATCCGATAACATCTTGCTTACTCAGGAGTTGATGCATAATTATCACAGGAGTTATGGCCCGCCCCGATGTGCTTTTAAAGTAGACATCCAAAAAGCTTATGATACGGTTCATTGGAGATTTCTCAAGTATGTGCTCATTGGTTTTGGTTTTAACTCGAAGATGGTCGATTGGGTTATGGTTTGTGTGTCTTCCCCTACTTACTCAATATGTGTTAATGGGTAAGTGCACGGCTATTTCAAGGGAAGGCGTGGATTACGACAAGGAGATCCGCTTTCTCCTTATCTTTTCACTCTTGTCATGGAAATATTAACATGTATTCTTCAGCATGCGTCACGGCTGGACTGTTCCTTTAAGTTCCACAATAAATGTGAAAAGCAACGTATTATTAATCTCTGTTTTGCAGATGATTTGTTCCTATTTGCTAGAGGAGATTTTCACTCTGCTCGATGCATTATGGAGTCTCTTAATCAGTTGACAAATATGTCTGGTTTGGTCCCGAGTATTCAGAAAAGCACGGCTTTCTTCTGTAATGTTCCCAATCATGTCAAGGAAGCTATTTTGGATGTCTTGCCGTTTGAGGAGGGATTGCTGCCGGTCAGGTACCTAGGTGTCCCGCTTATCTCGTCTAGACTCCTTGTTAAAGACTGTAGTATTTTGGTTGAAAGGTTGGAGAAACTAATTGCAAATTGGAAAAATAAGCTTCTTTCGTTTGCTGGTAGACTACAACTTCTAATATCGGTTTTGTCGGCTTTGCATATATATTGGTCCTCGGTCTTTATTCTTCCCGCTAGTATCATCAAAGACTTGGAGGCTAAAATGCGGAATTTCTTATGGTCTCAAGAGAGCTCGTTTCACAGAGGAAAGCAATATGTGTTCCCAAGTATGAAGGAGGCCTTGGTATTCGTAGACTTGGAGATGTGAATAAGGCTCTTATGGCGTCTCATGCGTGGAGTATCCTGAATAAAAGAGACTCTTTGTGGGTTGCATGGATCCTATAGGTTAAAAAACCATCATTTCTGGATGTGTAAAGAAGTTGCAAACTGTAGTTGGAGTTGGAGAAAGATTTTGCAAATGAGGCCGTTTTTGCGAAATCATATATGGTCGAAACTGGGAGATGGTACTACCACTTCAGCCTGGTATGATACTTGGTGTCATCTAGGTCCGCTCACAAACATCCTGTCCTCTCGAGTGATTACAAACGGGGGTTTTATGCTTCAATCTTCAGTTGTGGATGCTTATGGTGATGGTTCTTGGGCTTGGCCGCAGTTGTGGCGGACTCGATTCCCAGTTCTGGCTCAACTGGATAGTGTCCGGTTATGCCCGAATAGCGCAGACAGGTTTTGCTGGAAGGAGGGTGATGATTTGCATGATTTTTCTTCTTATCGAGCTTGGCATTTGGTTCGGGTTAGGGAGCAAGAGATTGACTGGGTAAACTTTGTTTGGTTTAATCAATGCATACCTAGGCATGCTTTCTTAATGTGGCTCATCATGAGACGGAAACTGCTGACGCAGGATAAAATTCTGAAGTGGGATATCTCTAGACGGAAAAATATGAATATGATGTGCTGTCTTCTTTGCTATGCGAATGTTGACTCCCACGAGCACTTATTTTTTGAATGCAGCTTTTCCACACAAGTCTGGAACACGGTTAGAGATAAAGCGGGAATGACTAGTGTTGATCAGAAATGGAGTTCTATTACCAATTGGCTGAGGGATAGAGTGAAGTCGAAGACGGCTGTTAACTATGTAAGCAGGCTTATGGTTGGAGCAACAGCATATGTTATTTGGCAGGAGCGTAACGCTAGATTATTCAAAAACCAAACGAGACCGCCGGAAACTGTCTGCGAAATAATACTTAAAACTATTCGATATAAATTGATGTGTGTGAAGTTCAAGCAATGTGCTAATGTCAGAAGATTGCTGGGTGAATGGGAGATTTATGAAGACACCATAAAGGACGATGGCGGCTGATTTCACGTGTTAAAGTTATCGTTATTTGTTTCTAGATTCTAGTCTAGTTGTTTTGGTTAGTTGTGTGGCTATTGTCGTTTTGGTTTACTTACATGGGGCATGTCTCATGTTTGAACTAGTGTGGATTTCTCCTCACTACTTGTTTCTAATTTTGTGAATATATAAAATCACCGGGGTAACCCTTTACCCAAAAAAAACAGTCAGCATAAAAATGCCGGCGAATACATAGGTTTTGTTAGCCAAATAAATGGCAAAACATTTGATATTGCAATATCTTGACAACTACGAGAGCTATCAATTGAAAATAGGTCTTGAAGCCAAAGAATGGCAAAAATTTAGTATTGCAATACATAATCTTGATTGTGAAAACTCGTGACAAATAGTTTCGTATATGGCAATATGATTATTATTAAGTCATTTTTATGCCATTTGAAATTGTACATCGTAATCTCATTTAAACCATCGTAAAACTCCTTAATGTGTTATTAGAAATTCAATTAAGGATTTATGTCACACTCCGACCGCATAAAACAACAAATCGCGGCGGAATCGTCGGGGAGTGTTGTAACAGAATCATTGTTTCATAACACACGGAAATTTGAAGTTTTGTTTTATTTAAAGATTAACCATTTACATTGTCTTGAAATTTAAACAAACAAGTTAAACATAGTCTATCATTGTTATTAAGTCACTAAGCCCTCGTCCAGTCCTAAGTGAGCATGCATCCTAGCAATCAACATCATTCAACAACACCTGAAACATATGTAAAAACAATGTCAGCAAAGAAATGCTGGCGAGCACATAGGTTTTATGAGAGTGTCGGATTCATGGCTAGTTTACATGTTGAAATACCTCATTAGACTACAAGGGTCAAAATTTAAATACCTTGTTTTGAAAAGTGTATAGAATTGCAACATAATTAACCAACTCAAATCAAGTTGGTTATAATTTGTAAAATCTCGTAGCCATGATTCTTAACCCAAAAACATTTATTTAAGAAAACCAAATTGTAAATCATCTCGTTAATAAAACTCGTATGGTTTATATCCTATCGAAAACATCGTTATGTGACATCGTTTTAAAATCGTTTAACCAAGTGAACTAAATAATGTCACGGAATGTAATATGATAAAAAGACTTCTATATAAGAAGTACCAGCGGCGTATCTACCATGCTTTTATCATATTACACCCGTCCCATTATCTAATCACAACCCAAAAACCAATCGTTTGTCCAACTTGTTTAACTCGTTAAAATCGTTTCAATCGTTTAAATCATTCTCATTTTAATAGTGAAAACTACTTTTGGTCGCCTCGCTAATAACATCCAAACCTTCGCAACTCGCATATCGCCAATCTCGCATTAATAAACCACCAAAGGGTAAATTAACAATCACAGATTCAGTCGTTACCCACATAACCCCCACACATAACCATGGGTGCAGTCTGATAACGGGATTTGTCAGATCCTATGGTACCATAACCTAATACTGGTCGGTTCGGCCAAAATTAATGAATGTTATTTGTTATGTAATTACAACCAACAAGTTTGTTCACATTATCGAAATCATTATTTATTTAATATAAACCATTTTAATCATTTTTGAAACCATCGTTATTTTTAAATGTGTGGTCGCCGAAGGTTAGTATTAAAAAAGATGGCATCAAAACAGTTCCAGTTTGGGTAAAATTGCACAATGTTCCAATTACAGTCTACACGGATGATGGTTTAAGTTTGTTGGCATCTAAGATAGGGGTTCCGAAAAGACTGGATTCATACACGGCTGATATGTGCGCTGAGAATTGGGGTAGAAGTAGTTATGCTCGAGGTAAATGCGGAGAATGAACTTAAAGACCATGTTGTTCATGCTATTCCAAAGATGGATGAGGAGGGATACATAACTGAACGAGTAAAGGTTGAATATGAATGGAAGCCATTACGTTGTGCAACATGTTGTTTGTTTAGACATGAAGATGCTACGTGTAGTAAGGTGGATAATGTCACACCCTGACTTTTGCAGAAGCGTGATTATGGTGTGACTTTCTTAATATCATTGCATTCAATCATAACATCACTATATGATAAAACCATAGGTTTGTCATCCATTAAATAAGTTTAAAATATACAACATTGTTTTAAAACGTAGACTACAAATTCTAGTTTTACAAATCGTACAATTGTTTTTGAGTTCATTAAGGACTCGTCAAAAGATATTGAATAATACCAAGGTTTGGAAAACATGTCTCGTCCAGGAATAAGACACACCGTCCAAACTCAAAGACCATGGATGACATCTTTATTCTTAATGCAGCATAAAAACTTCCAACGCCCGCCAGATCCACTAAAATTTCCTGAAATACATGTAGTTTGAAAAACATCAACAAAAGTTGAGCGAGTTCAAGTGTTCGTTTGTGTGTATGTATAAACCTTTGAAAATGTTGTAAATATGTATGTAAGTCCCTGGTATGTAGCAATAAGGAAAAAGAGATCACCAATGGTTTGCAAGGCCATTGATATGTGTGAAGTGATGCAGGAAGACTCAAACCTAGCAGATTTGTTACCGGGCTTCGGCTGGAAGACATAGTCACCACATGGTCCATCCTGCGGACTCAGGGGTGGGGCTCGCTGCACCCAAATAAATCTATCACTCATGCCCCTCGGTAGGTGATGGCAGTAGGACTTCGGCTTAGACCTTTCATTAGAGATTTTGTTTGGTCCAAGCTAGGGGATGGCAGTAGGACTTCGGCTTGGTATGATTCTTGGTGTCAATTGGGGCCGTTAGGTAATTTTCTCTCGCCGAGAGTTATCACTTTTCAGGCTCAGTGCTACGGTTCAAGATGTTCAACTTAATGGTGTTTGGAAATGGCCGGTTGCTTGGAGAGATCTTTTTCCAGTACTTAATCAGATCGATCACATTCATTTGGCCCCTAACCAGCGAGATAAGCTTCTGTGGAAAGATGGTAATGATTTGTTTGAGCACTCATCTTCTCAGGTTTGGCATTCAGTTCGGCAACGAGATCAAGAGGTGGATTGGATGAATTTTATTTGGTTCCCCCAGTGTATTCCGAAGCATGCGTTTTTTATGTGGTTGGTTATTCGTCGTAAGCTCTTGACGCAAGACAAAATCCTACAGTGGGATATTTCGAGAAGAAAAAATATGAACATGATGTGTTGTCTCTTGTGTTATGCTAATACAGATTCTCATGCTCATCTTTTCTTTGACTGTAATTATTCGAAGCTAGTTTGGAATTCGGTTCGCAGCAAAGGTGGTATGTCTAATGTTGGTTCTGATTGGAGCTCTATTGTCGACTGGATGCTGGCTAGGTCTTGATCTAAATCGGCTTCCAACTATGTTAGTAGGTTGGTCCTTGCAGCTACAACTTATTTTATCTGGCAAGAGAGAAATGCTAGACTTTTCAAGAACCAGACCTCCAGATGTTTTATGTGATACAATTCTTCATACGGTTCGCTATAAACTTATGGGAGTGAAGTTTAAGGACACTATGAAGGTGAGGGAGCTGCTTCGTGCATGGGAGATCTGCGATACTCGATTGTTTGAAGGCAGCTGATTTTTATAGTGCTTTTGTTGGATCCTGTCTAGATCAGTAGTCTAGTTGTTTTATTTGGGTGTCGTGTGTTTATTTGGTTTGCTTTCATGGGGTATGCCCCATGTTTGAACTAGTATGGACTCTCCATACTACTTGTTTTGTGTTGTTTTTGTTGATATATAGAATCACCGGGGTAACCCTTTACCAAAAAAAAAAAAAAAAAAAAGAGTCAAACCTAGCAGATTTGTTACCAGGCTTCGGCTGGAAGACATAGTCACCACATGGTCCATCCTGCGGACTCAGGGGTGGGGCTCGATACACCCAAATAGATCTATCACTCATGCCCCTCGGTCCTACAACGAGGATTGATGGCCTTAATCGCCCTACCCCTTCACATGATCTAGAAGTAAAAACCCTCCCTACGCTAACCATACCATGTAAGTAAAAGTCTGTAATAATTGTCACATGTATTTCACCCCCGAAGTATAAAACTGAAAACAGTAAAGAGAAAAGGGGGACATGAACTCACCGTATTGCGTCTTCAGTATGTGTAACCCAAGTCTCCTCAGCCAACCCAACTACCTACAGTGGACTAACGTCTATTAGACGAACGGGTCGTGCCTTTGCTTAGTATGAAGGTTTTTGAGTTACGTTTCTTGTGTTCCCAAAATTATTCCAGGTTATAATTATTAGTTAAAATAATTATTTTAACTTTAAATTATAGTTAATGTTTGGAATAATTGTTATTCAATATTTTGTATTCCTACTTCTCAAGTATTTTAACTTCGTATTTCCTTCCCAAGGGTGGGGGTATCTCATACATGCATTTTCGTATTTGTATTTGTATATCTTGCCAAGTAATGGCGTCGTATTTCGGTGTATTGTTCCAAATAAAAATATGTTAATATATATTCCCAAAACCATATATTTCAAGTCTCACTTAAATATATAAACTTATTTTGTTCAATCATGTATTGTCCCAGAAAATATATATTTTTCTTAAAACTTATATATCTTCTAAATATACTAGGAAAATATATTTTTAACTCCCAAAAATAATATATTCTCGTTGTCAAAAATATGATGTACTTGGTAATATTTACGAAATCATATTTTCACTTCTTTCATTTCCAAAATAAGATTTACCAAAAATATAGTGTAATGGTATATCCCGAAATATTTCATAAGTCACGTTTTTGTGTTCGGTTTCGCAATATTATGTGTGTAACTTAAATGTTTATTCCTTGTGATTTTTTTGGTATTATTTTGGAGTTGTAATTTCCATGGTATTTTGTAAGTTATATTATTTTACCCTAAAATAATATAACTAGTTCACAGAATAAACAAACAATCACACAAGCGTTTTAGTATAAAATATATATTCTAAATATATATTTATCAAATTTTTATTCACGAAAATCAACCTCCGGCACTTGGTATTTTTGTAAATAAAATCATGGCGAAGTTTATTTTGAAAACAAGGTCAAAATATAATTGTAACACTTGCTAGAAAAATATTTTCTAAGTGTTGGATTTTTAGAAAAATTTTGCCAGAGTTTCCTTTGTAAATGGAGGCGTCCATGCTTACTAGCATATCATTTTCTTTTCAAAAATTCATTCAAACGATTCTCAATCAACAACATACAATCTCTATTTACCAAACTTGTCAAAAACAAGCATAAACTATAAACTTATGAACTTGAAAATTTATAAAAATGTGTAGTAACTTACTAGCATACTTTGTAAGTCTTGTTATCTTTAAAAATGTGATTAGTTTCTTAAAAACTTCATTTTTAAAGAGTTTGAATTTTCACAACTTCTAGTCATATTTTCTAAAAATATTTCTTTGTGAAATTTTCTTTTACACAAGTGTTTCTACACTTGTTTATCCACCAAAAATGAGGTTAGTTTATGTAAGATCCAAGTTTTAACGAAACTCATACTTTTCACTTGGTTCTTTCGAAAAACCACTCATGGATCTTTAGATCTACAAGATTATAACCCACCTTGATCTTTATTTTTCAAGAAAAAATTTATTTATTCAAGTTCATAGTTTATGTGTGGATGATTCCATCATCCTACACATTTCTAACTTTCCCATCTTGCTAGTTCATGTTTTTAATCATGATCTAGCAAGTCCATATGATGATCCATATCATTTCTACTAGCAAACAATGATCAACAAAAATAACAACACATGAAAATCATGATTTCTTCATCATTTTAACCATACTTCACCACTATGTTAGTTTATGTTCAAGACTTTGTTTATGTTTTTAGTGTTTCTTGAGATTTCATCATTCTTTTACTATTATCCATCAAAAACATGAAGAGGATGAAGACCTAAGAGACTTACCACTAGCACAAGGCTAGGGGAGTTCAAGTTTAGAAAAGTGGTGGTTAAAAGAAGATGAAAGAGGTCCTTGAGCTTCCGAACACACCAAGCTTGTTTGTATGATCACTAACACCCTTGGAAGTATGTAGATTGCTTGGAATGAAACTTGAAGGTGGTGTGGTGGTTCACGGCCGAACCCAAGGAGAAAGGAGAGAGTGAAGTTTGTTGTTGGTGAAGATGATAAGAGAATTGTGATGGACTTATGGTTTAAATAGAAATCTTCCAACATTTAATTGTCCATTATGTAAAATGCTCCTTAATCCACCAGCACAATATAATAAACAACTTAAAGAAACCAAGGGGTGGGTCCACCCCTTGTAACCGTATGAAGGGGGGGGGGGGTGCTTGGTTGGGTTTCAACTATTTAGTTAATGATCTTGGTTGAAAACAAATGATAAGTTAGTGCTTTATGGTATGCTATGTAACATAAAGTGTGTTAGGGTGTTCAGGGACCCTAACTAGCTTAGAAAAATAAAAACAATGTGTTTGGCAATATTTTTGTGTTCCGGGTAAAGTCCGGTTGTTCGGTTGGGTGTTGTTCCGTTAAAGTGCTTAATTAATCCATAAGGTGTCTTTTATAATACTTTTAGTGACACTTTTAATTCCCAACACTTTGGAAAGTATCTAGGACCATTTTGTCAAGTTTTTGCACATTACTAGCATAATTAAATGTTGAATTTTGTTATTTAGTGCAGAATTCTGCATTTAGAGTGTGTTTTAGGCACTTCCCGACACTATAACTATCACCTAGTGACGCAGTTTTATGGTCCTCACTTCCCTACACTCCCTACTAGTGTAATATCCTGTCTCTGGCTCATTCCGGCCTCAAAAACGTTGTCTGTCTATGTGCTGGCATTGTCAGCATGCTTTCTGGGTTATCCGCTCACTGTGCTAACTGTGCTTTGTGCATCAAGTTTGTCACTAAAGTTTGCGTGTAATAAATGGAGTGACAGTATGAATGTGATGCATGTGTGTGTATGTAACAGAAATCAGAAAGCAGTTTAAATTGTCAGTTGTAATTTAGCACGGTCATTAAGCATAAATCAATATTAATTAAACGTATGGATGCATGCAAATTTGACGTTTGTCACAGATAAGGGTAAGTCAAAACAGGTGATTGTCGATGAGGAAGGATTTATAACAGATAGGAGGAGAGTGGCAAAGCAATCGTTTCCTCAAAAGAAGCAAAAGCCTATGTTTATGTATAAACCAAAGATGAATAAAACTGGAGCTAGTAGTTCTGGAACGAAGAAGGATGAGCTTAATGAGCCTCATTCGGTGAAACTGGCAAACTCGTTCCAGGCATTAGCTACGGATGATGATGGAGAGGGGTCAAAAACTACCAATGTTCCTGAGAAGATCAATATTCATGTTGATGAGGTTCTAGAGTCTAACCCAACAGAGATGTCGCAATTCATGGGTAATAACTCGACTGATAGTCGGCCTGAGGGGGCAAGCACTCCCGGTACTAGGGGTTTTAATGGGTAGTGTGGCGTCATGGAATGTAAGGGGTTTGAATCGTCCCCTGAAACAAAACGAGGTCCGGTTTCTTATTGTTGAGAATCATTTGAAGGGTTGTGCCATCTTAGAGACGCATGTGAATGTTAGTAATTTAGACAAAGTGTGTAAGGGTGTCTTCCGGAGTTGGAATTGGACGTCAAATGGGGGTGTATGTCAGCGTGGAACCAGAATCATCTTGGGGTGGGATGCGGATGAGGTTCAACTTATGGTGTTATCCCAATCGGATCAGGTGATACACACACAGATTCAATTAAAAGCTGATTCTAAAGTATTTCTTTGTTCTTTTATCTATGCTGAGAATAAATATTAAGATCGTAGAAGTTTATGGGAGGATCTTTGCAAACATAAAAGCTTAGCTCATGATAAACCTTGGGTAGTGTTGGGGGAATTTAACTCTGCTCTAAATATGGAGGATTGTTGTTATAGCCCTTCAAGTCACACCATATACATGGAATCAGAAACCACGAGAGGGTATTGGAGTCGTTAAGAAAATTGATCGTATTATGGGTAATGTTATGTTTATGGATTTGTTTCTGGATGCCTATGCGTTGTTTCAGCCAGCTCGAGTGTCTGACCACACTCCTTATGTTCTGAAATTATCTTCTGTTACCCGTACTAAGCAGAAGCCGTTTAAGTTCCTGAATTTTTTGACATCCAAAGCGGAGTTCATGCAATATGTCGCTACTGAATGGGCCAAAAGAATCCAAGGTTTTGCCATGTTTTCTATTGTTAAGAAGATGAGAAACCTGAAACCATGTCTTCGTATACTATTGCATCAGCAAGGGAACCTTCATGATAAGGTTTGTCGGTTGCGTAGGGAGCTAGATGATATCCAGAAACTTGTTGACGCTGATCCGTTAGATGTGGACATCCGTGACATGGCTGCAAAATGTCTTCGTGATTTTCAGGTTGCAGCATATGATAAGGAGTGCTTTTTAAAGCAAAAATCCAAAGTAGAGTGGCTTTATGCTGGTGATTCAAATACTTCCTATTTTCATAAATGTGTGAAAAGTAGGAATGCTAGGAACAAAATTAGCTGTATTAATGATGTGCATGGAAATCGGTTTGAAGGTGAGGATGTTCCTCATGCTCTTGTAGATCACTACTCGAATTTCTTGGGCACGGCTCAGCTGGGTACAGGAGTTGTTGATGGTGACTTGTTTCTTAACACGCTTAGTCAACATTCGGCTAACCATATGATTAGACAGGTGACTCGTGAAGAGGTTAAACAAGCAATGTTTAGTATTGGTGAAAATAAGACCCCTGGCCCTGATGGGTTCACATCGACGTTCTTTAAACAAGCTTGGGATATAGTGGGAGATGAGGTTACGAATGCTGTGCTTGATTTCTTCGAGAATGGTAAACTTTTAAGGCAAGTCAACCACACTATTCTTGCTCTAGTCCCTAAGATGGATACTCCAAATTCGGTTCTTGATTACCGTCCTATATCTTGTTGTAATGTGCTGTATAAGTGCATTAGCAAGATAATCACGGACAGAATTAAGGGGAGCCTGGATAAATTGGTCAGCACAAACCAGTCGACGTTTGTTCCGGGCAGGAAAATATCAGATAATTTTCTTCTTACTCAGGAGTTGATGCACAATTATCATCTTAACAGAGGTCAGCCAAGATGTGCTTTTAAGATTGACATTCAGAAGGCGTATGATACGGTTAGCTGGTCATTTCTTGAGTCAATCTTGCACCAATTTGGGTTTCATCATAAAATGGTTAATTGGATTATGACATGTGTTTCTACGGTGTCCTATTCGTTAAGTATCAATGGTGAGCTTCATGGGTATTTTGCAGGGAAGCGTGGTCTTAGACAAGGGGATCCGATGTCCCCTTATCTGTTTACGCTAGTCATGGAGGTTCTGACCCTTCTTCTTCAACAAGCTGCTACGAACACTTCGTTTAAGTTTCATGTTCATTGCTCTAAGCAGAAGATAATAAATATTTCGTTTGCAGACGACTTGTTTTTATTCTCTCATGGTGATTGTGTCTCGGTGAAGCGCTTAAAAGAGGCCCTAGATAAATTTACTGAGATATCGGGTCTGGTCCCCAGCTCGCCTAAAAGCACAGTTTTCTTCAGTAACGTCTCTCGTTCTTTGAAAGATCAGATTTTGCACATAATGCCCTTTCAAGAGGGTTCGTTGCCTGTACGTTACCTTGGAGTTCCGTTGATTTCAACGAGACTAGCTGCTAGAGACTGTAAAATTCTGCTCGAACATATGGAAAGGCGAATAGATAATTAGATGACTAAATCTCTGTCGTTTGCAGGGAGACTCCAGTTAATCAATTCGGTTCTTGCAGCCATGTACTCTTATTAGGCTTCGGTTTTTATGCTCCCTATGAGTGTTATAAAGGACCTGGAGAAAAGGTTACGTAGATTTTTATGGAATGGTGGAAATCAGGGATCGGTTCACGCTAAAGTCGCCTGGAAGGAGGTGTGTATGCCAAAGGAGGAGGGTGCTTTGGGTATTCGCAGTATTATGGATGTTAATAAAGCACTTTTGACGTCCCATATCTGCAGTATAATTACTAAACGTCCGTCTCTTTGGGTTCAGTGGATTCACTCTTACAAGTTAAAAGGTAAAAACTTTTGGGAGGTGCAGTGCCGGAACAACATTACTTGGGGATGGCGAAAGCTTTTGTCTATCCGTCCTATAGTTCGTCCTTTTATTTGGAAGTCTATTCAGAGTGGTCGTCAAACTAACGCTTGGAGTGACAACTGGTGTTCTTGCAGCCCTCTTCGGTCATTTATTACTCCGCGGACTATAGCTATAGCTGGTTTTTCTTTAAGTACATCGGTAGCAGACCTTGTTGATGAGAACGGTCAATGGCGATGGCCTCAGGCGTGGTATGATCTTTTTCCGGTTCTCATAAATGTTGATACTTTTCATCTTATGCCTGATTCGGAAGATCGGTTTCGTTGGAAAGATCTGGAAGGTAACTTACAGTTCTTTGGATCTTGGGAGGTTTGGAATAATTTGCGACATAGAGATAGTAAAGTAGTTTGGGTTAATTCGGTTTGGTTTAGTCTATGCATTCCCAGACATTCCTTCCATTTGTGGTTGGTTATCAAGAATAAGCTGAAGACGCAAGATAGGATAGCTGTTTGGGAGGCGGGTAGTGCTACTAATTTATGGCTCATGTGTTGTCCCTTGTGCAGATATGATCGTGATTCTAGGGATCACCTATTTTTTCAATGTCCCTATGCTTCTGAAGTTTGGGGTTTGGTTAGGAATATGGTTGATATAGGGAGTGTTAATGATACATGGTCCTCGATTATGCAGTGGATGGAGCTCAATGCTAATTCTAGAAATCTTGAAATTATAGTTTCCAACATTCTAGTGGCTGCTTCCACGTACTTTATATGGCAAGAAAGGAACAACCGTTTATTTTCTCAAGTATGGAGGAATGCTAGTGTGCTTTCGAAGGTCATCATAGACACGGTTCGACTCAGGATTATGGGACTCAGAATCGGTGGAGACCCGAAGCAACATAAATTATTGAACAAATGGCTGATCTCGAAGAAGAATGTGGATATCGATCCTGGCTAGCGTGGATATAGTCTTTTAGTTTGTTTTTGTGTTTGGGCTGTGCTATTGTTCTTGAGTTGTTTTCTTTTTGGTTGTGGTTGTTTGTCGGGTTTTGTTTGTTTGTTTGTTTCCTAGTCTTAGTATGCCAAGTCTAGTAGTGTGTATCGATGTCTTGATACACCCTGTTTTATTCGTTTGGTTGATATATAAAAATTCACCGGGGTAACCCTTTACCAAAAAAAAAAAGTATCTACGTTAATAAACCGGACATAAATCAGAAGATCGGATAGGATGAGGTTTCGTAAACCAAATGAGTATTGGAACTTATATGATATGGTTTAACAAAGCCTACATACTAAATCGAAACCTAACCTAAGTGCTTACGACCCATTACGACTTGTTAAGATAGTTTACGCTACTTTAACGCGCCGTTCGCGTAAAATGCGTTCGGAACGCCTAACTAGTCCTATGACAAGTATTATATGCCTTAACATGTCTAATAATCTTACCTAATCAGTTTAGATGTAAAAATTTAGGTTACATATGCTTAAAATGAATTTATGCTTAAAAAGGGCATTTTGGTCATTTTCCTAAGGCATATAAATTACTTATCATACAACTAACTAAACGAAGTGACCATAAAGTATAACCTCGGAAGGTTATTCCCTATACAACTATGGTCACAAAGTATGTTTGGTCGGATCCTAATGATCGACCAAACGGGTCGGGTTCGAAAGTCTAAGCGGTTGTTTAGACCGCTTACCTTACGACCCTATATAAGCACTAAACTAAAAGTGACGAGTTAAACATGTTTAACGAAGTTAGAAAACAAGTTTGATATCAAAACAAAGGGTTTTAATACCTAAGAATAGTTTGGTTGCAAAATACGCATAAACGCGCATTTTGACCAAAACTATGACTCGTCAATATGCCTAATAAACGTGGTAATCAGTAGGTATAGTCACAAGGGACTATAACCATCGTGATTACGCTCACGTTGCGAAGTTCAAACGAACTTCGTGTTGACCATAGAGTGGTAAAAGCAGAAAGTCAAACACTGTTTGACTTTTATGCTTGAAAACGGATAAAAGCATGAAAGAATACTTACAAAAGGTCCAAGCTTGAAGATTTGAACTCAAAACACTCAGGTATGAAGCCTCACAAAGGAGAGCATCAACTTAGAGCAGAAGTGAGTTCAAATGTGAGGAATGAGGGTTGGATTTGGGGGGTATTTCCTATTCAAGAGCTGTTAAAATCTTTTCTCGAATACCGAGCTTCAATCTCAACCCTCCAAGTGTTACCCACTGAATTACAATACTATGGGTGCCCAAAACAAGCCCATATATTGAAAGAAACCATGTGCAAAACAAAGGAACAGCTGGGTTTTGCTGGAAACTGATATTTGCAGGTCTGAGGGTCTCTCGCGGGCCGCGTAGACATAAGGGATGTCTTACGTGCCCCTCCTAAGCTCACTTTGACAGAATGTCAAGTTTAGTCCCTAAATGTGCAAAGCTTGCTTTTTGATGCATTTTTGACACATTTAAGCCCCGTTAACCCCATTTCAAGGCTCTAAAATGAAGCTAAAGTATAGGGAACTTAAAATATGCTCAAAAACATCTCGAATGTCGGTTCGTTTAGTCGTACGATTGCGTTGTTCGGTTAATTACGACGAAACTCGAACGGACGCGAATAACGATCCAAATTACGCGACGAATGGAATTTTATCATGCCAATCACTAAAATAAAATATTTTAATGATTAAATAAATTTTTGGATGTCCGGATATATTCAGAACGTAAGATATGCACGAAAATGCAAACTTATGCACTTTTTGACGCTTTTAGTTGTTGATCAAATAAGTTTATTTTTGCGCACCAAACACCTCTAAGCCTATTTCTAAGCTATGTAAAGGATATTTAGGGCATGTTTAACTTATGATCATATTCTTGAAGGTTCCATACCATACGAATCGGCAAACTTTCACAGTTTGACGCAAATAGTCCCTGCGATCGAATAAACTTGATTTCGACACACCAAACCTTCCAAAACTTATTTCTAAGTTATGTAAAGGTTATTTAAGGTATGTTAAGCCTATGTCACTGTTCCGGAGTGTTTGTAGTGTTAAACTGATTACGTTTACGCATCAGTTCGCGTATAACTTTCTAGAAAGCGATTTTAGAGCTCGAAATCGAACAAGAATTGATATGTGCAAATGATACACATATTTATACAAATCTCAAGTATGAAATACAATATTTCATTGATTTGGTATTTGTTTGATGGCCGTGGAGGCACAGATGTCACAGTCTCCCCTACTTTAGAAAATTTCATCCCGAAATTTTATTTAGAGGAAACTTGTGAGAGATCGAAACATGAAGTCGAAAAGTAATTTTAAATAACGTCATGCTTGCAATGTAAGAGGGACACTTATATACAAGTATATGAAGTGCCATTGGTGCGTCCACCGTACCTCCATTACATTGTTCACGTTTCGTTATTGTTGCCACTATCGGTTCTTACACATGATAAATCTTACTGTGGTTTCCGTGCACTGAATTTCATAATTATGTATGCATCCACAATTACGTAATTCCTTGCATAGTCCACACATTGTATTTTATAATGTGTAGGGGAAGAAAACCAAATGAACGAACCTGTGATGAGTGTGATTAGACCACCATAGGATCCTTTTAATTAAATCAATAAATGGTCTCCTTAAATAGACCACCAAGGAGTCTTGTCAGCTATATCATCACATGCCATTCTTAACCAGATTCTGAATTAATCTTTTTGACTAGACCACTCAAGGGGTCCCTTTTGAATAATGGAATGGTACCATATAATCCAAGGGTCTTTTTTTTTGGGTAAAGGGTTACCCCGGTGATTCTATTATAAAACAACCGCAAATAAGTACAAGTAGTGAGGATGAGTTCCACACTAGTTCATATATAGGACATGCCCCATATATGTAAAGCCAACCAACAAAGTACCTATGATATCACATACCCTAGTCTACTAAACATCAAAAATGACTATCTAGTAGACAAACAAAATAAAGAAAAACAAAACATCATCCTCCATCATCAAAAATAAAATTGCCGAGAACCGGCAGCCCCTTCACACGACCTCGAGACAAACTATCCATTGCAAAACTTTGAGGAAGATGTGCTTGCTCCTACTCTTGCAGACGATGAGGTCATATATCCATTTGTTTCATTGTATACTTCTGTGACTTCCTCATCATCCGAGTCTTGCTGATCATTATGAGCCCCACTAGTAGACTGACCCATATGAAGACCCTTATCCCGTAAAACTTCGAAAGAATTCTTAGATATGACATTCGATTGCTGAGCCGATGGATTGGTCTTGGGCCCAATCGGCCTATACTCAAACTTCTGTTTCTGCTTGTTTACAGGAAAACCTGCTTTCCTAGCCGCTTTCTTACGAACCACATCCATAAACCCATCCTTGTCTATTACCGGCTGTTTCCCTTGCTGCCTATGATTCCCTTCATATTGTTTCTGAATGTTAACCGGCTCCTTAGGAACCCTCATAGTCTGCCTCGGGCATGTATCATCAGAATGCCCAAACACTTTGCAATGAGCACACCTATAAGGACTCCATTCATACTCCACATAAAGTTTCTGTTTGACAAAACCTTCACCTTCAAGGTCAGGAACCGCTATAACTATCTCCTCCTTAAAATCATTATCGGCTGAGATTTCTAATAATGCTCTAGCATAACTACTCCTTCCCCCAAGTATCCATACACATGGACGAGGTGTACGAGTCCAACATCTTCGGATCACCAATAGCCGTAGCTATCATACTCAAACCATCCTCCGTATACGCAGCAATCGGAACATCATGGATTTTGACCCACAATTGCAATTTCTTGACCTCCTTCTTTTCCAGTTTTGAAGTGGGCGACCAAACATTAAGAAATATAGGCTGACCTCGAATAATCCATGGTCCTTCTTTCAGCACATTCGTCATCCCGTCTTTATCAGCAAACTTGAAAAAGAAGAATCCATTAGCATTCATCATGGATTTTTGCAATCCATGCTTCTTCCAATTTGTCCGCACAAAATAATCCACCACCGGGTACTTAACTCGGTCCCCTAGGAAGTAACCATAAAGAGTATTTGCTAGCTTCTCTTGAACTACTCTAACAGAGTCACGAGGCAGCACCACATCACAACCCTCATGCGCATCAGTGCTTGCAAGAAACCTGAAGTTTACCTTACCGACTTGGCTGCACAAACTGAATCTGCATAAGACATTGGCTTAGAGCTATTGTTCAGATCACTTCGGTTCCCCTGCGACCCTGCATAACCTTCCAAATTATCCAAAAACCTAAGATCAGCCATCATATTCTCAACCGGAACTGGGTCAGACACCTTGAACAGTTTATCAAGCTGAACCGGTGATGAAACCCTTGTGAGTTGTTCGATGATGTTGACGCCATGTTTTGGCTGTACAGTGTTCCCATCAACATCGAGAATTCGATCAGCTATTTCTTTAAATGACAGTGGCGGCTTGCCACCAGGATTCATGCGTTCATCCATTAAACCCTAATCTGATCAAACAGAAAGGGTATGACGGCTGAAAAACAAAAGAACCCTGACAAAACCCTAGCAGCCGTCAAGCAGAAAAACGTTCAATACCCAAACCAGATATAAAAATCAGAACCCTAAACTTCAACAACCGAAAGCAATCAATTAACGAATTCAGAAAAGTAACTGGAACCCTAAAGCAAAATCGGAAATCAATAGCTTAGTCGTACGAACGAAACAGACAGAAATCCTATACTCGCGGAACCCTAGACTGATTTCAATCGATTAGAAACTAAGGAGTGTAATCAGGTACTCCCTAGATGCTAAGCAAGATCGATCAGAACCAGGATTGAATTAACGAGAGGATTGATTTCACAGAAACGCCCAAATCGCCCTATTCGCCCAGAGCCCCACATATGATCGAGTTGAATGAGAACATAAACACATAAACACATAATTGTTTAACTATTACGTAGAAGCCCATTAAGGATTTAAGGTAGTACCTTGGATATCCTACCATGAATCCCTCATATGAAGATATGGAAGATTCTACGAGGATTTGGATAACGAAAATTTGGATCACAAAAAAAACATAAAAGAAAACACATAAACACATAATTGTTTAACTTGACCTTTAATTTGTTATCTTTGGACACGGGTATTGTCACACCCCCAAAATCCACACGCGGAGTATCACCGCTTGGAGGCGTGACTGACCAGGATCAAGCCACCAATCATATTGAACATTGTAAGTAATAAATAAAGTTCAACCCATCAATACAAAAGGTGTTCAAAACAAAACATAGTTAAGTGTTTAGCGGAAGCATAAATGTGAAAATCCAAAACATAAGTATTAAGTTCGAAATGTTATAATGCTTTTAACATGGCATCCAATGTCCATGTCCCACAACGACTGCGCCTCCCAGTGCAAGCTCCATGAGTACCTATCGACCTGCAAGGCATGTAACAGAGTGTCAACAACAAAGTTGCGCAAGTTCACAGTTGACTGTTCAGTTAATGAGTTCGTTTCAAAAAAAAATCGTAAGTTCGTTTCGTAACCATGCGTTACCCAGTACCCTTATTCCCAAATCTTTACAATAATGAGTGGGGGCTTCCCATGTTGTAGGTACTAGACTAGTTGTATCTATAGGTGTCCTTCCCAATCCGAGGACAGTGGTAAGTATGAGTTTACATAGGTTTTACGTAAGTGCCCTTCCCAAACCGAGGACAGTAGTACGTATCGAGTACGTAGGTTTAGCACTGGTGTCCTTCCCAAACCAAGGACAATAGTACGTAGGTTTTACGTAGGTTCTAACGCTGGTGTCCTTCCCAAACCGAGGATAATAGTACGTAGGTTTTTAGCACTTGCGTCCTTCCCAAACCGAGGACGGTGTTAAGTAGTCTAGTAGTGACGAAAGTACGGGTAGTCATACAAATCCTATTCCCAACCCACCGGAAATCCCTTGCCTTAGAAAGAGAATGAACTCACCTTGGTTTGCTCGGTTTGGTTAACTACTTGGTTCCAATTAATCAGTCAAGGCCTATGGTATGCACGTGTACATAATCAGTTTATATTTACGAAGTTCATGTATAAGTACAATCACAGTGGGTATTGAATCAGTGATCACCAAATAACACATAGTACATATTCAAGCTCATGCAAGTCATGCCTATCATTTAACAACAGTTAACTAACCCCGTTAACCCCTAACAGAATTAAACTTAGTTACTGTGCAGATTAACAACTCGACGAAACACCCTTGTTTCGTCGTGAATCCCCTTCGACGAAACACCCTTGTTTCGTCGTGTTCCCTCGGCGAAACACACTGCTCCGTCATGTCTGTTTCGTCGTGACTGGTCTCGACGAAACACCCTCTTGTTTCGTCGTGACAGTCGTTTCGTCATATCACATGTGTTACGTCATGTATTAGTTACATACAGAAAACCTAATCGCCGATCAACAGTTTACAACAATCATTCAATCATACAGTAATTATCGATACCCTTTATCATACCAATCGTAGCATAAATATGTGCTAACCTAAAACAATCTAACATACAGTACCAACACCGCATCACAGATTCATCATTACCGAAAACCTATCTCATTAATAAACATCGTATATGGATCAACAGCAACAAGAACCCTAACCAAACACTAATCAACCATTGCGATTACCAACATTCATCACTATTTATCATCATCTAAACATGAACATAAACATTAATTAGCATCAATCCCGAATGATTTCGATTAACAGTTAATGATTTCAATCAAACAATCATGCAAGTGTTTAAACACTAACCGCGATGAACAGCAAGAATGATTTGATCGATTAAAGATGGCTCCGAGGGCACACAGTCGCCGTCAATAGGGAGAGAGAGTTCTAGGGTTTCTTATTCTCTAGAATGTGACGAATGAAACAGTATAACTTAATAAGTATACGCGTAACATACTGGGCCCTTAATGGGCTTCGGCGAATCAATGGGCCGGTGAAACACCTGTTTCGTCGAGATGCTTGTGATGAAACAAACTCTGTTTCATCGGTGTGGTTTATGGCGAAACACTTGTGTTTTGTCGGACCTTTTCAAGGTTTAAGTAGTTTAAGTTTTCAAACAGGATACATGATAAACACCTTAATCACATATAATCATATCAAACAAACTTCTCAATACATAATCCAACGTGTACAATTACAAAGCAAACAAGTCTACGTGCAATAAATGCGAAAGTGGAATCTTGGAAACTCGAGTTGTCACAGGTATTTAAAGCACACCAGGAATCCAACCCGTGGACTTTATTTGGCACTTTCAACATTTTCAAGAATCTAACTATGAAGATAGGAAGATCTTAAATAGGAATTCGGCTTTGTCCTTATTGAATCGTAATGTACGTATTAAGGCATACAAATAATCCAATTAAGGGCTCTGATTTGAGTGATAATCATTCACAAGGATCTAATTCTGAAGATAAGAAGATCCTATATGGATTTTGGAATTCGAATAGCAGGAGACGCTTCGAAATCTTGCACTAAACATGCTTGAGTCGACACACGAGGTAGAATGCTCATGAAGTTGAGGTGCTAGATATGCCAAGGCGACATATGAAGCAGAATTTGGAGGTTGGATACTACGTATGTTAAATCAACATAAGAGCAAAATGTTTTTCGAAAATTATGCATGGGGTTCTTCAAAAATGTTTTTGAAACCTTACGTAATACTTTTTGAAATTATACGGTAGATGCATTAGGTAAATATATTTATAAAATGTTTTAAAATCATGCAAGATGAATTTTGTATAAGGTTTTTGAAAACATGGATAATGCTTTTGAAATCATGCATTTGATATATTAAGTAAATATACTGCGTTAAAATTGTTTTCAAACTATATGAAATATTTTGAATCATGAAGATTGTTTTGAAAACCTATACTATGTATGTTGTTATGAAAACCAGAATGTAATGATATGGGTATGAGATCGAAAAAAATATCCTTAGTTATCTAACCAAGGATTTAAAGTGACATTTTGAGTAATCGTCTAAAATTGTCACTTATATTTTGTACTTCGTTTCTTAGAATGAAACGAGTACTTAGAATTTTTTCGAGGAAATCATGAGCGATCACAAGAATGAGAGAACTACAAATATAGTTCTTTGGTGTAGGTATCGTAGGGGTATGCCATACACACATGCAACTACATTTGTACATCAGAATTGTGAACAACGATTTATTTATAAACTAAACACATTGTTCCAGAGTTAAAGAAAAACAAAAGAAACAAAAGCATAAGATTCAAATTATTCAAAGCAGCAGCTTCTTCTAATCAGCCAAATGCTCATCCGTTGGTCAGATTTGCATTGACAACCTTTGGGCTTTTGATCCTGAGATAACCCGTCTCGCCGTAGTTGTACCAAGTACCAGACGGTAAACGAGCTTGGGCAGGGTTTACTTGGGGTTGGTTTGGACCACCTTAGATTGGGTTGAATTGACAAGCATTTGCCAGGTGACCGAGTCGTCCACATGATGCACACAGATGACACTGCATGTAAGCTCGGTGAGGTGCATTACATTTGTTGCACATCGACGCAGTATCGGTATAAAGGTTTCCTTGCAGGAGGTTGAGCAGCAGCAGGATTTGCAACAGCTTTGTTTTGGGTAGCAAAGCGGCATACGTCAACCAAATGTCCCCATCGTCCACAGTGGGTACATTTGCGACAGGGTATCTGATTCGGATGATGAAGGTTGCATTGATTACACCATGGAGTTGTTCCCAAGTACGGCTTCATCCCAGAGGCGAGTCATGGTGATAGCTAAATCAACGGTCCTCTGACGCCTATATGTTGGGCAATTGTAGCACCTAATTCGGACATTTGAGTGTTGTTGCGATGAAGAGGCATCTTAAAGATAATGGAAGACATGGGAGGAAACAAGTGAAATGATATCGGATAATCAAAACAGAATGACAACGCATAAAAATTGAGATCATTTGTTTGTTACCTAAGGCAAACATATGAGACGGTGACTAATCAAAGTAAGCGGGTCATATTAATGTATCGCGAAGACATGCTTTAGCCTATAAGTGGACACTCAACCCAAGAGTTCCTAGGTAAGAGTGACTGGTCCGATTATGTGGATTTGTACGAACACTCTAGCCTTAGACAGAAAACTCAGAGTACAGGCATCCACCCTTCCAGATTGCACGTGTTCACATTATAAGACCCAACTTTGACGTGATTTTGGAAACTTAGAGGGTTCAAAACCTTATAATAAATCATCCTAGAACAGATGATTGGTTTTCAAAGTGGATATGAAATTTATGTTCTTGTTGTGGTTGTCGCCTAAGGATAGGTGACGGTATTGTTTTAAGATCTAAATACAAGAATCTTGTGTTAGGGTCCTAGGAAGGTTATATACTAGGTCAAAGCATTACTAATAACCTAATTCCCTATAACCATGAGCTCTGATACCAACTTTACTGTCACACCCCGACCGCGTAAAACAACAAATCACGGCGGAATCGTCGGAGAGTGTTGTAACAGAATCATTGTTTCATAACACACGGAAATTTGAAGTTTTGTTTTATTTAAAGATTAACCATTTATATTGTCTTGAAATTTAAACAAACAAGTTAAACATAGTCTATCATTGGTATTAAGTCACTAAGGCCTCGTCCAGTCCTAAGTGAGCATGCATCCTAGTAATCAACATCATTCAACAACACCTGAAACATATGTAAAAACAAAGTCAGCAAAGAAATGTTGGCGAGCACATAGGTTTTATGAGAGCGTCGGATTCATGGCTAGTTTACATGTTGCAATACCTCATTACACTACAAGAGTCAAAAGTTAAATACCTTGTTTTGAAAAGTGTATAGAATTGCAACATAATTAACCAAATCAAATCAAGTTGGTTATAATTTGTAAAATCTCGTAGCCATGATTCTTAACCCAAAAACATTTATTTAAGAAAATTAAATTGTAAATCATCTCGTTAATAAAACTCGTATGGTTTATATCCTTTCGAAAACATTGTTATGTGAAATCGTTTTAAAATCGTTTAACCAAGTGAACTAAATAATGCCACGGAATGTAATATGATAAAAACACTTATATATAAGAAGTACCAGCGGCGTATCTACCATGCTTTTATCACATTACACCCGTCCCATTATCTAACCACAACCCAAAAACCAATCTTTTGTCCAACTCGTTAAAATCGTTTCAATCGTTTAAATCATTCTCGTTTTAATTGTGAAAACTACTTTTGGTCGCCTCGCTAATAACATCCAAACCTTCGCAACTCGCCTATCGACAATCTCGAATTAATAAACCACCAAAGGGTAAATTAACAATCACAGATTCAGTCGTTACCCACATAACCCCCACACATAACCATGGGTGCAGTCTGATAACGGGATTTGTTAGATCCTACGGTACCATAACCTAATACTGGTCGGTTCGGCCAAAATTAATGAATGTTATTTGTTATGTAATTACAACCTACAAGTTTGTTCACATTATCGAAATTGTTATTAATTTAATATAAACCATTTTAATCATTTTTGAAACCATCGTTAAAAACATCGAAATCATTTAACACATATGAATCACCCCAAAACAATCGAAAATGGTAAAAAGAGGGGAACTATGTACTCACTTGAGAATGCTTAGAAGTCTTGAATAACAACCAAGCAAAGCTAGAGGGATCACGAAAATCAATCGGCACCTAATATAAGTATCTACGTTAATAAACCGGACCTAAATCGGAAGATCGGATAAGATGAGGTTTTGTAAACCAAATGAGTATTGGAACTTATATGATATGGTTTAACAAAGCCTACATACTAAATCAAAACCTAACCTAAGTGCTTACGACTTGTTAAGATAGCTTACGCTACTTTAACGCGTCGTTCGTGTAAAACGCGTTCGGGACACCTAACTAGTCCTATGACAAGTATTATTTGCCTTAACATGTCTAATAATCTTACCTAATCAGTTTAGATGTAAAAATTTAGGTTACATATGCTTAAAATGAATTTATGCGTAAAAAGGCATTTTGGTCATTTTCCTAAGGCATATAAATTACTTATCATACAACTAACTAAACGAAGTGACCATAAAGTATAACCTCGGAAGGTTATTCCCTATACAACTATGGTCACAAAGTATGTTTGGTCGGATCTAAATGATCGACCAAATGGGTCGGGTTCGAAAGTCTAATCGGTTGTTTAGACCGCTTACCTTACGACCCTATATAAGCACTAAACTAAAAGTGACGAGTTAAACATGTTAAAACATGTTTAACGAAGTTAGAAAACAAGTTTGATATCCAAACAAAGGGTTTTGATACCAAAGAATAGTTTGGTTGCAAAATACGCATAAACGCGCATTTTGGCCGAAACTATGACTCGTCACTATGCCTAATCAACGTGGTAATCAGTAGGTATAGTCACAAGGGACTATAACCATCGTGATTACGCTCATGTTGCGAAGTTCAAACGAACTTCGTGTTGACCATAGACTGGTCAAAGCAGAAAGTCAAACACTGTTTGACTTTTACGCTTGAAAACGCATAAAAGCATGAAAGAATACTTACAAAAGGTCCAAGCTTGAAGATTTGAACTCAAAACACTCAGGTATGAAGCCTCACAAAGGAGAGCATCAACTTAGAGCAGAAGTGAGTTCAAATGTGAGGAATGAGGGTTGGATTTGGAGGGTATTTATAGGAATTCAAGAGCCGTTAAGATCGTTTCTCGAATACCGAGCTTCAATCTCAACCCTCCAAGTGTTACCCACTGGATTACAATAATATGGGTGCCCAAAACAAGCCCATAGATTGAAAGAAACCATGTGCAAAACAAAGGAACAGCTGGGTTTTGCTGGAAACTGATTTTTGCAGGTTTGAGGGTCTCTCGCGGGCCGCATAGACATAAGGGATGTCTTACACGCCCCTCCTAAACTCACTTTGACAGAATGTCAAGTTTAGTCCCTAAAGGTGCAAACCTTGTTTTTCGATGCATTTTTGACACGTTTAAGCCCTGTTAACCCCATTTCAAGGCTATAAAACGAAGTTAAAGTATAGGGAACTTAAAATATACTCAAAAACATCTTGGATGTCGGTTCGTTTAGTCGTACGGTTGCATTGTTCGGTTAATTAAGTCGAAACTCGAACGGACGCGAATAACGATCCAAATTACGCGACGAATGGAATTTTATCATGCCAATCACTAAAATAAAATATTTTAATGATTACATAAATTTTTGGATGTCCGGATATATTCAGAACGTAAGATATGCGCGAAAATGCCAACTTATGCACTTTTTGACGCTTTTAGTCCCTGTTGATCAAATAAGTTTATTTTCGCGCACCAAACACCTCTAAGCCTATTTCTAAGCTATGTAAAGGATATTTAGGGCTTGTTTAACTTATGACATATTCCGGAAGGTTCGATACCATACGAATCGGCAGACTTTCGCAGTTTGACGCAAATAGTCCCTGCGATCGAATAAACTTGATTTCGACACACCAAACCTTCCAAAACTTATTTATAAATTACGTAAAGGTAATTTAAGGTATGTTAAGACTATGTCACTGTTCCAGAATGTTTGTTGCGTTAAACGGATTACGTTTACGCATCAGTTCGCGTATAACTTTCCAGAAAGCGATTTTAGAGCTCGAAATCGAACAAGAATTGATATGTGCAAATGATACACATATTTATACAAATCCCAAGTATGAAATACAATATTTCATTGATTTGATATTTGTTTGATGGCCGTGGAGGAACAGATGTCACAATTTATAATAACTGTTTTGAAATAAATCAAAACTTGTGTGAGTATTATATAAATCAAATCAATGATTCATGATAATACTTTAGATATCCATCTAAGAATCTAACATATAAAGATATGGGAGATTCTACGAAGATTTTGATAATCGAATATTGAAACAATAGTACACATAACCCTAAAGTGATTCGGATAACGCTACAAGAATAATAAAATAAGAACACTTATATATAGGAAGTACCAGTGGCGTATCCACCATGTCCTTATTTTATTATACCCGTTTCGTTACCTAAATCACACTACCACATAAACACATAAATCGTCAACTTGTACCAACTCGTAACACGCATTAAAGCACAAATGAATCCAAACAAGGGCTCCAGTATTAGTACTCTAAAAATCCCATATATGTCTAGCTATGAAGATAGATAGATACTACAGGGATCAGGTTCTCGTCAGATCGTCTAGTCAAACACGCATTAAAGTACACAATGAATCCAAACAAGGGCTCCAGTATTAGTACTCTAAACATCCCATATATGTCTAGCTATGAAGATAGATACTACAGGGATCAGGTTCTCATCACATCGTCTCATTACTTACGCATTAAAGTACACAACGAATCCTAACAAAGACTCCATTATTAGTACTCTAAACATCCCATATATGTCTAGCTATGAAGTTAGATAGATACTACAGGGATCAGGTTCTCGTCACCTCGTCTAGTCAAACGCGCATTAAAGTACACAATGAATCCAAACAAGGGCTCCGGTATTAGTACTCTAAACATCCCATATATGTCTAGCTATGAAGATAGATAGATACTACATGGATCAGGTTCTCATCACATCGTCTCGTTACTTACGCATTAGAGTACACAACGAATCCAAACAAAGACTCCATTATTATTACTCTAAACATCCCATATATGTCTAGCTATGAAGATAGATAGATACTACAGGGATCAGGTTTTTGTCACATCGTCTCGTTACATTCGCATTAAAGTACATAACGAATCCAAACAAGGACTCCAATATTAGCACTCTAAACATCCTAGAAGAATCAATCTATGAAGATAGGTTGATGTTAAATGGATTTCGTTTCTATCGTATTGAATCATTGTATCACAACATCCTAAATCCTGATAGTGATTCGGGATATTGCCACGAAGGGTAATACAATAAGCACACTTATATATAGGAAGTACTAGCGGCGTATCCACCATGTGCTTATTGTATTATCTAGTTTCGTTATCTAAATCACCAACAATCTACACATAAACCAACCATCGTTCTGTAAAGTACTTCTTAAAAACCTCACTATGAAGATAGGAAGATCTAAGATTGTACTTCAAATATCCTACACAAATCTATCTATGAAGATAGATAGATCTTTAAGGATTTAAATAAACATCGTATTTGCATAATCGGAATAATACACATAAAAGCACTTAGTAAACACATATATGCCATACATTAAAAAAAAACAAATCAGTTGCACATATGAATCACCCCAAAACATTTGAAAACGGTAAAAGAGGGGAACCATGTACTCGCCTGGGATTGCGTATAGTTCTTGTTCAAAAGGTATAACAAAGCTCAAAAGACCAAGTGTTCAAGTGTCGAAGTGGTTCCTAGTGTAACGGATACTATGCTATTGAATCGACACCTAAATCGGAAGATCAGGTAGAATGAGGTCTTGTTAAACCAAATGAGTTTTGGAACTCATGTGATGTGGTTCAACAAAGCCTACATTCTAAATCAGAACCTATCCTAAGTGCTTATGACTCATTACGACCCATTAAGGTAGCTTATACTACTTTAACGCGTCGTTCGTGCAAAAGTGCGTTCGAGATGCCTAACTAGTCCTATGACAAGTATTATATGCCTTAACATATCTAATTATGTTATATAATCATTTTAGATGTCAAAACATGTGTTACATATGCTTAAAATGAAATTATGCGCAAAAGGGCATTTTGGTCATTTTCCTAAGGCATATAAACTACCTATCATACAACTAACTAAACGAAGTGACCATAAGGTATAATCCTCGGAAGGTTATTCCCTATGCAACTATGGTCACAAAATATGTTTGGTCGGATCCTAATGATCGACCAAACAGGTTAGGTTCGAAAGTCTAAGCGGTTGTTTAGACCGCTTATCTTACGACCCTATATAAGCACTAAACTAAAAGTGACGAGTTTAACTATCAAAAGTGACGAGTTTAACATGTTTAACTAAGTTAGAAAACAAGTTTGATATCAAAACAAAGTGTTTTGATATCCAAAGATAGTTTCGTTGCAAAATACGCATAAACACGTATTTTGACGGAAACTATGACTCGTCACTACACCTAAACAACGTGGTTGTCAGTAGTTATAGTCACAAGGGATAATAACCATCATGATTACGCTCACGTTGCAAAGTTCAAACGAACTTTGTGTTGATTAAAGACTGGTCAAAGCAGAAAGTCAAACACTGTTTGACTTTCATGCTTAAAATGCATAAAAGCATGAAGGAAACTTACAAAGAATGTGCCGATAATTTGAGAGAGTGGACATTTGGCTGTTACGGTAGTGAAGGAGGATATTAGTTCTATTCCGGTTTGGGTTAAAATGCATGACATCCCTTTGGCAGCTTTTACGAAAGATGGATTGAGTCTGGTTGCTTCGAAAATAGGTGTGCCAAAAAAATTGGATTCCTACACGGCGACAATGTGTACGGAATCATGGGGGAGGAGCAGTTTTGCTAGAGCATTAATTGAGGTTAATGCAGCGATGGTTTTAAAACGGAATGTTACTATTGCGGTTCCTGGTTTGAATGGTAATAGTTACTCTAAGGTGGATATTAGAGTTGAATATGATTGGGAACCGGTTAGATGTTCAGCATGCTGTATTTTTGGACATGATGATGCTACATGTCCTAAAAACCCGATTCGAATGGCTAGTAAAGATTCGAAGGAGCAGGGCCAGGATGATGGATATACGGAGGTAATAAGGAAGAAAGGGAATCAGGTGGGAGTGAATAGCAAAAACCAAAAAGCTCAGCAAGGAATCCAGCTGAAAAACCAGAAACCAAAGATGGTTTACAGGCCGATACCCAAACATAAGTCGAGTGGGAATGTTGTGTCTTCGTCTCAGGTTCGGGTGTCTAATTCATTTGATATTTTGCAAGAGGATGGTGAGGGAATCTGACAGGAGAACCTCACTCGTAAACCGAGTGACAAGCCGGAAACAAGTAAGAAAGGTGGTAAGAGTAATGGGGAGGAGGTGCTAATAGATGCTATTGAAGTTGATGACCTTCTTAAAGAAATCTCGAGGTATATGGATCGGAAATTAGATGGCAAAAATTCTGAGGGTGCAAGCACACCTGGTCACGAGGTGTCCAATGGGTAGCATTGCTGCGTGGAACATAAGGGGGTTGAACCGCTCCCAAAACAGAAAGAGGTTCATCAAGTAAATGTGGAAAATCATTTATAGGTGTGTGCCATTATGGAAACTCATGTGGATGCGTCAAATGTTTATAAGGTTTGTAAGAAGGTTTGCCCAATGTGGAGTTGGGCTTCTAATGCTGCATGTTGTAGTAAAGGTACTCGTATTATGGTGGGTTGGGATGCAAACTTAGTTGATGTTATGATTCTGGCTCAGTCGGATCAAGTGGTTCATACGCAGATTTTATTCAAAGCGGATAAAAAAACATTGTTTTGCTCTCTAGTTTATGATGATAATCAGTATAAAAATATGAGAGATCTTTGGAAGAACTTATGTACGCATCATTCGTTTATGCGAGATAAGCCGTGGGTGATTATGGGCGATTTTAATTGCTCGTTATTCCTTGATGATACGCTTTCGGGCTCTTCTACAAATAGCATAGGGATGGCTGATTTTAATGAGTGTGTGAATGCTATTGAGGTGTTTGATATAAACAGTTCGGGTCTTCATTACACATGGACGAATAAGCAGCAAAAACATCGTGCAGTTTTTAAGAAGATTGATCGGATTCTCGGGAATACCAAGTTTATAGATTTGTTTCCAGCAGCGACAGCTTGTTTTCATCCTTATCGGCTTTCAGATCACACTCCATGTATCCTTGTCTTGCCGAATGTTACTAGAGACAAACCGAAGCCCTTTAAATTTGTCAATTTGTTAGCTGAAAAGAAAGAATTTAAAGAGGAAGTCACTCGGATTTGGGATATGGATATTCCAGGAGTCTCGATGTTCCAGGTTGTTAAAAAGCTGAAATTATTGAAGACTCCGATGCATAAGTTGTTACTCAAACAAGGTAATTTACATGAAAATGTTAAGCGCCATAGGAAGGAGATAGATGAATGTCAATGTGCTTTGGATGAAGACCCGTTGAATAATGATCTGATGAACAAACAGTCAGAATTGCTGCAACTTTATAAGAGTGCCGTGACGGATGAGGCTTTGTTTCTTCAGCAAAAATAAAATCCAAAGTTGACTGGCTAGTGTTAGGAGATTCGAATACGAGGTACTTCCATAATGTAGTAAAAGCGAAGAATCATAGGAGTAGATTTTTTTCTATTCGGGATGCTAATGGTACTTTGTTTGAGGGTGGTATGGTGCCGCAAGCTATGGTGGTTCATTACACAAATTTCTTTGGTTCTACAGCAAATGTTTCTGTTCATCCGACTCCGGACTTGTTTCAGAATGTTTTAACGGAAGAGAAGGCTGTTCATATGGTTCGTGAGGTTACTGATGATGAGATAAAAACAGCTATGTTCTCTATTGCGGGGAATAAAGCTCCTGGTCTGGATGGGTTTACCTCGGTTTTCTTTAAAAAGGCTTGGGATGTTGTTGGTAGTGACGTGTGCCGTGCAGTGAAGGATTTCTTTCATAATGGGCAGCTGTTAGAACAATTGAATCACACAGTGATCTCTTTGATTCCTAAGGTGAAGACTCCTTCGTTTATTACGGACTATAGGCCAATCTCTTGTTGTAATACGTTGTACAAGTGCATTAGCAAGATCATAAGTAATCGTATTAAAGATGGGTTTCCGAATATCATCAGTATCAACCAGTCCGCGTTTGTTCCCGGAAGAAGAATTTTTGATAATATTCTTCTAACGCAGGAAATAATGCACAATTATCATCGCAAAATTGGGCCTCCTAGATGCGCTTTTAAAGTCGATATTCAGAAGGCATATGACACTGTTGAATGGAGTTTTTTGGAGAGCTCGTTAACAGGATTTGGTTTTCATGCTAAGATGATTCGTTGGATTATGGCGTGTGTGACTTCTACGTCTTTCTCGCTGGCTATTAATGGGAACCTGTTTGGATATTTCAAAGGGAAAATAGGGTTGAGACAAGGTGACCCCATGTCGCCTTATTTGTTTACTATGGTCATGGAAGTTCTTACATTGATTTTACAACAGCAGGTGGCGGTTTCAAATGACTTTAAATTCCATATTAACTGTCAAAGGCAAAGTATCATTAACTTGTGCTTTGCGGATGACCTTTTTTTATTTGCTAGAGGAGACCAGAAATCGGCGAAAGTTATTATGAGTGCTCTTGATACTTTTAAGACTATGTCGGGCCTTGTACCAAGCATGACAAAGAGTACAGTGTTCTTTGGTAATGTGACGGATCAGGTTAAAACTCGTATTCTTAGTATTATGCCGTTTGAGGAAGGTACTCTTCCTGTTCGTTACTTGGGCGTGCCTTTGATTTCGTCGCGGTTGAAATATAAAGATTCTAAACGTCTCGTGGAAAGTATGGATGCAAGGATTAATGACTGGAAAGCTAAGTGCTTGTCATTTGCTGGTAGAGTGCAACTCATTAGATCGGTTCTAGCTTCAATGCACATATATTGGGCCTCGGTTTTTATATTACCCAAACGTATTATTCATGAACTGGAAGACAGGATGAGGAAATTCTTATGGATGCAAGGGAATAGTATTAGAGGGAAAGCCAAGGTGAGCTAGAAAGTGGTGTGCTTGCCAAAACGTGAGGGTGGATTGGGCATTCGAAGAGTGGAAGATATGAATATCGCTTTGATGGTTGTCCATATATGTCACACCCCGAAATTATCAGAGTTGGCGTGACTGGACTGGTATCTTCATCGCACAGCGGAAGCAAAATAAGCTAAGTCTTTTAGAAAATGAACGCCACTAAGCACTCGACTCCACATGGTTCTCCTATTCCAACCGTGCCATAGTTTCTGAAAAGTAACCTGAGAAAGAAACATGCGAAAAAGTCAACATAAAGTTGAGCGACTTCATAGTTTGTTTGTAAAAGATTTGAAATAAATCTTTTGAATAACCGGTTTGTGAAATAATATTGAGAAAACGAATTTAGAAATCATTTTCTTGCCAAGTTATATGGAAACTTTGTATTTGTAACGCATTATGTTCGTAAAACCATGTATTTGTAAATTCTCATATTTGTAATGTTCGTATAACCGTCAATGCCCACCCTGACTTTGACTCCACGCCCGCGTAAATCCTATGCTTTGAATTTGTATAAAACATGATATTTAATTTGTAAAAATCAAGTATTTCTGAAAGTATGTATGTCCCTGGTATGTAGCAAATAAGGAAAAGAGATCACCAATGGGTTGCAAAGCCACTGGCATGTGTGAAGTGATGCAGGAAAACTCAAACCTAGCAAATTTGTTACCGGGCCTCGGCTGTAAGACATAGTCACCACATGGCCCATTCTGTGGACTCATGGATGGGGCTCGCTACACCCAAATAGATCTATCACTCATGTCCCTCGGTCCTACGACGAGGATTAATGGCCTTAAGTGTTGTACCCACCACTCACATGATCTAAGTAGTAAACCCTCCTTAAGCTAATCATACCATGTATAAAATGTCTAAAAAAATTGTAACATGTATTTTACCCCAGCCTCTAAGGCTGAACCTCCCCAGCCTCTAAGGCCAACTCCCCAGACTCTATATATTACCACCAGACGATCCACCCCTAGTCATGAAAATCATTCACATTTCGATAATACGCTTTTGTTTTGTAAAAATCGGTATATTTAGTATAGTCCATTCGTAATATGATTTAGAAATATGAGTTTTCGTTCATTCAAAAGCTTTGTATGTTCTTGCACAACGTGCTTTGTCTAAAAATATGCAGTCTTTGTTTATCGAAAACCTTGTATGTTTCTGAAAAACGTGCATGTCTTTCCACCCCAAAAACATTCATAAAAATGTAAAACCGTAAAAAGGTGGGGTTATGAACTCACCTGAATTGCCTTGTGCGAAGCTAGCTAATTACGACTTCGTGATGTCGTTTCCAAGACGTGGCTTGCTAGTGTGCATTCTACAATATTCCTAACACGGATTTTTGCTAGTGTGCATTCTACGCTTGCTAGTGTCCTCTCTTCTATGCACATTTACTGGTCGTCGATATTTATTTTACCATCTCGGGTGACTCATGAACTTGAAGCTAGAATGCGTAATTTTTTATGGAGTCAAGATAGCTCGTTTCAAAAAGGAAGGGCAAAGGTTTCCTGGAATTCTGTGTGCACTCCAAAGTATGAAGGTGGTTTGGGTATTAGACGTATCGGTGATGTTAATAAAGCGCTCATGGCTAATCATGTATAGAGTGTTATTACTAAACGGAAGTCTCTTTGGGTTGAATGGGTGCATGACTATAAATTAAAAGGTAAGAGTTTCTGGATAGTAAAGGTTCCTACCAATTGTTGTTGGAGCTGGAGAAAACTTCTTCAGCTTCGGCCGATGATAAGAAACCATTTGTGGACTACGCTTGGGGATGGGAGGTCGACATCTGCTTGGTATGATACTTGGTGTGCGTTAGGGCCGCTAGGTAATTTCTTGTCTCCCAGAACTATTACGAGTGCAGGATTCAGATTGGATGATTCTGTTGCGGATGTTCATTCAGGGGGTGTTTGGCTATGGCCCATGGCATGGAGGGATCTGTTTCCCGTGCTTATTCAGTTGGATCAGGTCCAACCGGTTGCAGGTAGACGAGATATCCTTCAATGGCGGGTTGGTGATAATATTAATGAGGTTTCGGCCTCATGTATTTGGGATTCTATTCGGTATAGAGAGCAGGAGATCGAGTGGAGTAAAGTAGTCTGGTTCGCTCAATGCATTCCGAGGCACTCGTTCCTATTGTGGCTGATCATGAGGAAGAAGTTACTCACTCAGGATGTTATTCTTAGCTGGGATCTCTCGAGGAGAAAAAACATGAATATGATGTGCTGCTTACTTTGTTATGAGAACCATGATTCACACAAACATCTGTTTTTTGAATGCAAATTCTCAACGCAGGTTTGGGCTATGGTTCGGATGAAAGCGGGTATGGATAATGTTAACCCAAAGTGGGAGGATATTGTAGCCTGGTTAATGGTCAGGTCTCGTTCTAAGTTAGCGGCTGATTATGTTAGCAGACTCATAGTGGCGGCTAGTGCTTATTTCATATGGCAGGAACGTAATTCTAGGCTCTTTAAAAACCAGTTGAGACCTCCGGAGCAAGTATATAAGGCGATTATCAAGACTGTACGATACAAGCTTATGGGAGTGAAGATGAAGCAGACAGAGAGAGTCCGAAATCTGCTAGGAGAATGGGAGATTGTTGATGCTGATAATGATGGTTGATTAGTATTTTGTTTTCGTCTCTAGATTATAGTCTAGTTGTGTTTTTGTCATCTTGGTGTTATTTTGGTTTTTTCCTTGTTTACTTTCATGGGGCTTGTCTCATGTCTGAACTAGTGTAGACTCACTACACTACTTGTTTTTGTTTGGTTGTGAATATATAGAATCACCGGGGTAACCCCTTTACCCAAAAAAGAATATCTTATAAGTTTCTAAATAAGCGCAGTAACTAAACTACGTGTCACCAAGCTCTACCGAATCGTTCGGTGCCGAATCGTTGACCGAACGATTCGATGGTTTGTTGTTATCTTGAAGGAAACGAGGAACTTATACTCGCTAAGTTTCGTTTATTGTCGGTAAAAACTAATAAGTCTTGAAAAGACTTAATTCTCGAAAGATTTAAAAATAAACAATTATTTATATAAAAATATATAAATATATCGTTATAATCGCGTTAGCCGTCTCGAGAAATCGTACGTTTATGTAAAGAATATTTTATGAAAAGAATATATGATAACTCGCATTATATATCACATGCCGTTTAGGCGTTTGAAATAAATATAAAAGCTATATTTATTTTATAATGAACACGAATCGTTTCATGTTTGAAATGAATATATAAACTATATTCATTTTATAAAAGAGTTGGTGTTATTTGATATTCCAAAATAAATATGTAAACTATATTTATTTTAGTGAAAGGATCGTCGTGTTGTTTGATTGTTGAAATAAATATACACTATATTTATTTTTATGAAAAGAAATCGTATTATTTGACATTTGAAATAAATATATAAAACTATATTTATTTTATAAAACGAAGGCGTGTTCGGCGTTTGAAACAATATAAATAATTATATTGAATTTTTAAAAGACTTGTCGGATTTTTGGAGTTTAAAATAAATATAATAACTATATTTATTCGTCGTAAATAATTTTCGAATTGTTGTTTTCATGCGTTGTAAAGTGTCGTAGAAGTAACTATGTATTTTTAGGAAAGATAAGTAACATTCCGATTTGTTTTGTGTTATAATAAAACGTGATTATCTTACGGATTTTCTCGAAAAACGGGCAAAGTTTCCCCTGTTTTTGGACGCCCCCGACAACACAGGTTGTCGTTATTTTAACAAAATTCAATCAAGATTCAAACAATGGATATATAATCAATTTATATAAACAATATCGTAAATAAAACCAAGTAGCTTTAACTAATATTTTCGTCAGTTTATTCGGTTCGAGCTCGTTAGTCACGTGAGATTAAAGCTAAATATATAACGTAAATATTAAATGCGCCGTTAATCTTTACCAAATCTTCGTGTCGGAACATCGAGCCGCTTGGCTAGGTTGGCCGAGTCAACCGGGTTGACTCGCTGAGTTGACTCGCTTGACCGAGTCAACCGGAACCGAAACTGAATCTGACCGAAGCCACTTGACCCGAACATCGAACTGAGTTGACCCATCTTGACTATGTTGACTGAGTCGACTCAGTTTGACTGAGTCGACCGGACCATCCGACCTTGTTGACTGCCTGTCTCAAACCCGCTGACCTGAAACTGAATCACCATGACCTGAAACATTAAATCCGCACCCGTAATGGAATCGTCTGACCCGGTGTTGACCGGTTGTCGTTGACTGCGTTGACTCGGTTTGACCGAGTCAACCGAGTTAAACCACACCATAACCAGTCCAAACCAAAAATCATCATCGTAAACTAAAAGATCTTCATCAAGGAATAAAAAGAACAGGAACATGAAGGCTTGAACCAAAAACCAAATCAGAGACAAACCTCGAACCATCACTCTAAACTGGAACCACCCACCTGAAACCTGAACATTAGCACCACCACTGCTCCACAGCCGTCACCGGAGCTGAGTCGAACACCCGAAACTACCACCATCACCGTCTTCAACATAAACAGAAGCCATTGTTTTCATGGAACAATCACCATCGCCGGACCACAATGTGACGCCACCGAGAGGCACCCGCCGCTGCCTCCACCGCCGCCGCCGTGAGCGGCGGTTCTGCTCCTATCTCCGTCGTTCTCTTTCTCTCCCGATTTTCTCATCTCTCTCTTCTTGTTTCTGTGCTTGACAGTTACCACCACCCGATGGTGGTGGTCGTTGCTTGATCTGCCGATGGGGGGTATATAACAGAAAGGGGGTGTTAAGATGGGGGTTTTGAGGGTGGTCGGAGGTCTCGTCACCGGTTAACCGGCGCCGGTGAGGACCCGGTGTCGGTCAGAATGTACAAAGGGAGTGTAGAGGGGATTTCAATGTGTGGTTGTGTGTGTTTCGGTCTGTGATTTCAAGGAGACAAGATGAAGGAGACCAGGCTCTATGTTTTCTTTTGATTGTGTGAAATTGAGAGGAAGAGGGACAGACTTAGTGTATGTGTTTCTTAATTTGGGAAGATGAAAATTTAAGTCTTGTGTGTGGATATTGAGCCGAGACCAAGGGGAGAAGAAGAGAAGGGTAGGGTGTTCTTGAAATGAAGGTGATGGTTATGATAATATTCTGTAGTTTTTATAGAGTTTCCACCAACATTTTTGCTTTACCTCTTGGTCATTATGTTCCTTAATATTTAGACATATCAACTAAAATATTGAAATAAAATCCAACATATGGGACCCATGTCCCAACCGGTTATGGGGGGGGGGGGTGTGCATGGTTGGTTTCCAACTTAGTTAGTGGTCTAGTTAGATTGCAAGGTAACAAGTTATGGTTATATGTGTTTAGTGATTTTAGAATCTATAAATTAGTAAAATATTCTTGGGGGTCTGATGTCTGGCGATTTTGAGGTTCTTGTGAAAACCCTAATTTTCTTTTCCTTCTCCTGCTCTTGATCTAGATTGATTAGCGATTAGGGTTTGTTAATCCTCTTCCTTGTAAGGGATTTAGACTATACCTGAGTTTCTAATCGATTGAAATTAAGTGTAGGCTTTTCTTTTATTTAGGGTTTTCAGTTTGTTCTTTCGTCTGTCTCTTTTACGTTGCATGTTTTCCTGTCGATGGTAGTACTATGATTCCTAAACCTGCTAACACACAAGATCTTCGGCGGAAACCTCCGAATCTTCTAAAGGGGCTTGGCAAGAAGATGAATGGCGGTGATGGCAACCCTATGCTGCCTCGGCGTGGTGTTACTAAGAATACTAGAAGCGATCCAAAACTGATTAACATTATCGATGAGTTAAATAAAGTGACAGTGCCTGTTCAATTGGAGAATGATTTCTTGGCAGATAGCATGACTTCAGGTGGTACAGAAAACTCCTTGGAGGACCAGTTCAGGTATAGGGGTAGCTCGAGCATGCCAGATGTTTTTCAAGATGATATGTTTAAGGAGACTAAGCATGATAATGTGAACGACCTGGAAGTGAACCCTGAATTGAACTTAGATACGGCTGTTCAGGAGCAGGTTATGGCTGATGATATGGCGAAACCAATGTCTTATGCAGATTCGGTGGTAAACCCCAAAACCAGGAAAGTTAACTTCCGAACCCTTGCTAGTGATATTCGTCAAGATAAGCTAGCAAATACCCTGTATGGGTATTTCTTGGGAGATCATCTTGCTTATCCTGTAGTAGAATACTTTGTAAGAAATAACTGGAAGAAGTACGGGCTGCAGAAATCTATGATGAACGCAAATGGTTTTTTCTTCTTTAAATTTGCTGATCGTACAGGAATGATAGATGTGCTGAAAGGGGGTCCCTGGATTATCCGTTCACAACCGTTTTTCCTTAGTGAGTGGTCTCCAACTACGAAACTTGAGAAGAAGGAGGTGAAGAAGGTGCAGGTTTGGGTGAAAATACATGATGTTCCAATTGCAGCCTATATGGAAGATGGTTTAAGTATGATAGCCACTGCGATAGGTGAACCAAAACTATTGGACTCATATACTACATCAATGTGCTTGGATGCATGGGGACGGAGTAGTTATGCTAGAGCACTAATTGAAATTTCGGCAGAGAATGAATTCAAAGAGGAAATAGTTATGGCTGTTCCAGTTCTGGAGGGGGAAGGGTTTATTAAGGAAACTATGTATGTTGAGTACAAATGGAGTCCGTATAGATGTGCTACTTGCTGTGTCTTTGGTCACTCGGAAGATGCCTGCCCAAAACAAAAGAAAAAACAGGTGAAAGTTGTTCGTGAAGACTACCAGCACAAACCTATGAACTCGGGTACGCGACAAAATAAGGAGGGACCTAGTGTTGATGATGAGGGATATATGGGGGTTCCTGATAAACGAGTTTCTAGAAAAACGGGATTTCCAGTTAACAAGCCGAAGCCTAAGTTTTAGTATAGACCAGTTGGAGCTAAACCTAAAGGAGTGCAGAATGTGGCATCCTCTGGGAAGAATCTGGCTACCCGTAACCGGTTTGAAGCTTTAAATGATGTGAGTGAGGATACGGGTCAATGTAACAAGGGTTCGGGTGAGATTCCAGATGACTCTGATGAGGAGGAGGATGTCGAGGTGTTTAATGAAACAGATGATTTCATGGTGGACGGTACTCGGAAGACAAATGAAAACAAAGGGGCAAGCACTCCTTCTCTAGAGGTTTCCAATGGTTAATCTAGCAGCCTGGAACATAAGGGGATTGAACCGTCCTCTCAAATAAATGGAGGTTCGTCAGATGATTAAGGATAATAATCTTACTTTCTGTGCTATTTTAGAGACTCATGTTGATGTAACTAAGCTTGATAAAGTTTGTCGAGCAGTTTTCCGTAATTGGGAGTGGACGTCTAATGGGGGCTTTGTGATAAGGGTACTAGGATCATAATTGGATGGAATCCCTCTGAGGTTGATGTTATGGTTCTAGCTCAAACTTCCCAAGTTGTGCATGTTCAGATTGTCTTTAAAAAGGATAAGCGAATGTTATTTTGTTCTATTATTTATGCAGCCAACTACTATGTTTCTCATCGGGGTTTGTGGAAGATAAATGTCACACCCCGGCCGCGTCAAAACAACGAAACCACGGCGGAAACGCCGGGGAGTGAGTTGCGACATAATTATTGTTTCAACAACCATGGTAAATAAAGTTTTGTATTATTAAGATTTAAGTTTACATTGTCTTTAAGTTCAAACTAAAATAACATAATTAACAGTCTTTTAAGTCACTAAGGCCCGAGTCCGCCTAAGTGAAGCACAAACATCATCATGCATTAGCACCTGAAACACATGTAAAAATAGGTACGTCAGCATAAAAATGCCTGTGAGATACTTAGGTTTTGTTTATGCAGATTCATGACTCGGATTTGAAAGAAGTGTTTAATAAAAATGTAGTCTTTTTTTTTGGGTAAAGGGTTACCCCGGTGATTCTATATATTCACAACCAAACAAAACAAGTAGTGTAGAAAGCCTACACTAGTTCACTCATGAGACATGCCCCATGAATGTAAGCAAAAACAACCAAACAATCCACACAAAAGGAAACTACTAGACTCTAATCTAGAAAAAAACACAATACCACTAACGACTACTCAACCACCATCAATCTCATTAGAAAGACTTTGGATCTCCCAATCTTCAAGAAGCTTCTGAACGCTAGCAGTATTCTTCAGCTTCACTCCCATCAGCTTATACCGAACCACTTGAACAATGGAAGCACTTATAGTTTCAGGAGGTCTTAACTGGTTCTTAAATAACCTAGCATTCCGCTCCTGCCAAATCATGTAACACGAAGCCGCAACTAAAATTCTAGCAACCAAATTAGATGCTTTCTTCGACCGGGCAGGAACTAGAAGCCACTCCACAATATCCCCCCAAAACGGCTGAACCAAATCCATACCCACCTTTTGTCTAACCATGTACCAGACTTGAGACGAGAATTTGCACTCAAAAAATAAGTGATTATGGGAATCAAAGTTCTCATAACAAAGCAGGCAGCACATCATGTTCATATTTTTCCTTCGAGAAAGGTCCCATCCCAAAATTTTATCCTGAGTAAGTAACTTACCTCTCATAATTAACCACATAAAGAAAGCATGCTTCGGAATACATTGAGAAAACCACACAATAGAGCACCAATGAATTTCTGGTTCTGCATATCGAATAGAATTCCAAACACCTGAAGCCGAAAAATCACCAATATGATTACCATCACGCCATAAAAACCTATCTCTTTTATTCGGGTCAAAATTCACATTATCAAGCTGAATAAGAACAGGATAAAGATCCCTCCAAGCTGTAGGCCACCTCCACGCCCCATTGTATCTAATATCAGCAACTGTAGCCTCCAAATTAAAGCCCGCATTCGAAATCAATCTAGGTGACAGAACATTCCCCAGCGGCCCCAAGGAGCACCAGAAATCATACCACGCTGAAGTTGTAACACCATTACCAACCTCAGTCCAAACATGTGTTCGCATTAGCGGTCTAAGTTGTAATAACTTCCGCCAAGACTAGCAACAATTGCTAGGAACAGTGCATCTCCAGAAACTTTTACCTTTAAGCCTGTACGAATGAACCCAATCGACCCATAAAGACTTGCGTTTAGTGATAATACTCCTGATGTGAGAGGTCATAAGAGCTTTGTTAATATCACCAATACGTCTAATGCCTAAACCACCTTCATACTTCGGAATACAAATAGATTTCCAAGAAACTTTCGCCTTCCCTTTATGAAAATTGCAATCTTGAGACCAAAGAAAATTTCTCATTCTCGATTCCAAGTCATTAACCACTCGAGTTGGGAAAATGAAAACATAAGACCAATAGATATGCATAGAGGACAAGACTGAGATTATAAGTTGTAACCTACCAGCAAAAGAAAGCATCCTGTTCCTCCAATGCATGATACGCTTTTCGAGCTTTTCCACAAGAACATTACAATCTTTATACAACAGCCTAGAAGATATGAGAGGCACCCCCAAATACCTGACAGGAAGCGTACCCTCCACAAACGGCATAATTCTCAAAATAGCACTTTTAATGTAACTAGGAACATTGCAAAAGAAAACCGTGCTTTTTTGAACACTAGGAACCAACCCTGACATCTTGGTAAAAGAATCCAACGACTTCATAATAAATTTTGTGGAAGCAATCTCACCTCTAGCAAAAAGAAACAAATCATCTGCAAAACACAGATTTATAATTTGCTGCCTTTCTCACCGATTATGAAACTTAAACAAGGAATCAATTCTCAACGAGTGATGCAGAATGGCTGTCAAAACTTCCATAACAAGAGTGAAAAGATATGGGGATAATGGATCCCCTTGCCTTAGCCCACGATTTCCCTTGAAATAGCCATGAATATTACCATTAACACAAACAGAATATGAAGTAGTTGTAACACATACCATGATCCAATTCACCATCTTAATATTGAAACCAAACCCAATCAGAATACTCCTTAGAAAATTCCAGTCAACCGTATCATAGGCTTTTTGAATATCAACTTTAAAAGCGCACCGTGGCGGGCCAGCATTCCTATGATAATTATGCATAAGCTCTTGCGTCAACAGAATATTATCCGAGATTTTTCTTCCTGGAACAAAGGCAGATTGGTTGATACTAACTATCTCGTTTAGAGCCCCCTTCACTCTATCCGCAACAATTTTGCTAATGCACTTGTATAAAACATTGCAACATGCAATAGGACGATAATCAGTAATAACCGAAGGGGTAGGAACCTTCGGTACAAGCACAATTTGAGTATGGTTTAACTCGCGTAACAAATTCCCAGTATCAAAGAAATCAATAATAGCTTTAGAGACATCTGCACCAACAATATTCCATGCACTCTTGAAAAAAGCAGCAGTGTAACCATCCGGACCCGGGGCCTTATCAATACCAATAGAAAACATAGCCGCTTTCACTTCCTCTGAAGAAACCTGACGGATCATATGGTCAGCCGTAGCCGAGTTCAAAATATTAGAGAATAAATCAGGCGCTGGAAGCATAGAAACATCCCCTGTACACCCCAAGAACTTCTCATAATGACTAACAAAAGCATCATGAACCATATCACCTTCGAACACATTTCCACTCAAATCCTGAATAATATCAATCCTGCTTCGATGGTTTCTATTTTTTAGAGCAGAATGGAAAAAAGCAGTGTTCATGTCCCCAGCACACAACCAATCTACTTTGGATTTCTGCTTCAGGAATCGCTCCTCATCAAGTAACGCTTCTTGATAACAGTTCGTAATTGTAGCTTCTTCGGCTCTAAGGACAGCATTCAAAGGATCCCGATCTATAGACTGTTGAATACTGTCAAGCTTAGTACGAAGCTCAATGGTTTTGTTATGAAGATTTCCTTGTTTAAACAATAATGCACGAAGAGGCCTTTTAAGCTGCCGAAGCCTTTTAACAACAGAAAACTGATGCACTCCATTAACTCTAGTAACCCAAATCCGATTGACAATATCTAAAAATTCTGGTTTATGAACCAACAAATTAGCAAATTTAAAGGGTCTCGGTTTCAACTTACCCGCTTCAGGAATTTTTAGGACACAAGGAGAGTGATCCGATAGACGATACGGCTGAAATACTGCTACCGCACGCGGAAAAAGAGAAACAAACTGAGTATTTCCCAAAACACGATCAATTTTCTTTAATAGTCCGACGCCCTTCTTTGGTTTTTGATTCCACGTAAAATGGATTCCCGAACTGTTAATGTCAAAACATCTCAATATCATCCACACACGATTGAAAATCCTTCATTCCAATAGAAAACGAAGACGTTCCCAAGGATTTATTGAAATGTTTTCCTTTATGAAATCATATGAAAATCGATATGAAAATCAAATGATGATGAAAGGACAATGCATGGTTAAATGAATAACCAAGTGAAAACGAATTTGTATAAAATGTGTACTTTGTAAAACAATGTCATGTTCATGTCTTGCCCAAGTGGTTTAGATAACGCAACAATGTATAATATAATAAAAGCACTTATATATAGGAAGTACCAGCGGCGTATCCACCATGCTTTTATCATATAACACATAGCCCCGTTACATAAGTCACTTATCAATAACCAACAAAATGTCATGTTTAATGTCAAATGTTCATGCATAAACCATGTTTAATGTCATGTATAACATGTATCATGTATAACCAATGAAATGCATAACAAGTAGGAAATCATCTACTTAAACTATGTAATGATATCAATGTGAAAACAAATGTCATGTATGGTGAATAACAAGAAATTACTCAACCATAGGAAAAATGTACAAAACAAGGTTTTTGAATAAACCTAAGTTTAAATCAAATGTTATGCTTTGCAAAAAAAACAATGCTTTATGATTACAAACATTTATGTAGTAATGTTAATCGCATACATTCAAGCCTTGCGACTGTGGCGACAAACCCTTAAATGAATTAAAGGTTTTTCTAAATTATGTAGTCGGATTCTGTCATTCCCAACTTCCAAACAAACCTAGGAAGTCGGAAACGGGAGTTGTCAATTCTTATGGTACCATTACATAAGTCCGAGCGGCGTGATCAATGTTAATGAATGTATTATTGTCCCGATTAAACACACCAAATGTCATAACCAATGTAGCATGTGAAAACCATGTACTAGGAATGCTAAGTAAACATGCCTAGTAGAAATGTTCATGTAAAACAATGTACTAGCATGCTCAGTAAACATACATAGCAGAAATGTCATGTAAAACAATGTGTACATATGCTAAGTAAACATATGCACAAATGTGTAATAAATCAATGTGCTAGCATTCTTAACATACATAGCAAAACATAATTCAAATCATGTACTAGAAATGTACTAGATGAAACTAGCATGTTTATGTCATAAAAGCATGAAATGCATGAAAGTAACACGTATGTACATGTGTATCACCCCAAAATATTTGAAAAAGGTAAAAGAGGGGAACTATGTACTCACTTGGGATTGCTAATTAGTCTTGAGAATAAGACCAATTTAAGCTCCAAGTATCACGGAATCAACCGGCACCTAGTATAGGTAACTATGTTAATAATCGGCTCCTGGATCGGGAGATAGGATAGAATGAGGTTCTATAAATCAAATGAGTAATTGAACTCATATGGTATGATTTAATAGGCCCTACATTCTGATTGGAAAGTCTACCTAAGTGCTTTTGACCCGTTTCGACACATTATGGTAACATAAGCTACTATAAGGTGTCGTTAGCGTAAATCTATGTTCGGATGGTTAATTATGTGCTATGCCAAGTCTTACATGCCCAATTATCCCTAAACATGTTACTAAATCAGATTATATGTCAAAAATATGTTCACATAGTCAAAAATACGGATTTATGCTTAAAAAGGGCATTTTGGTCATTTCCTATGGGCATACAAGCTAACTAGCAAATGTCTAACCAATCCTATGTGATCATAAGGTATAACCTCAGTGGTTATTCCCTATGCAACTATGATCACTAACTAAGCTTGATCGGATCCTAAAGATCGACCAAACGGGCCGGGTTCGAAAGTCTAAGCGGTTGTTTAGACCGCTTACCTTACGACCCTAAACAAGCACTAAACTAATAGTGTCGAGTTAAACATGTCAAAACATGTTTAACCTACTGATTTAGTATCAAAACAAAGTGTTTTGATACCTAAAAGTAGTTCCGTTGCAAAATGCGTGCTAAAACGCATTTTGACCGAAACTTTGACTCGACACTACAACTAGTTAACGTGGTAATCAGCGGCTATAATCACTAAGGATTATAACTATCGTGATTACAATCATGTTTCAAAGTTCAATTGAACTTTGACTTGACCAATTGATGGTCAAAACCGAAAGTCAAACTGTTGGCCAAACTGTTTGACTTTCTGCACTAACATAAAGAAAAAGCAATAAAAGGAATGAAAGAAGGCTCACTTAAGGTCCTTGCTATCTTTTCTACAAAGAAGACAAAGTCCCAAATGCTTGAGAGAGCTCCCAAGTCAGATGTAGAGAAGAGAAATGATGAATGAGCAAGGATTCAAGTGAATGGCCCTTGCTATTTATAGTAGAGCATGAAGAACAAGATCAAAACAAGTGTTTGTGTGGCCAAGAAGCAAGAAATCCTAGCCATACATTTGTTTGATGCAGGTTAGAAGCCTTGGGGAAGAGATAAACTTGGCTACCACACAAAGAATTTACCAAAACAGCCCCTAAATTATCAAACAACAGCAAAAATGAATTTTCTGGTCGTTGGGCATGCCTTACGGACCGTAAGGACATGTGCATATGGTCCGTAAGCTACTTGCAGACCAGCAACTTTCAGAAATTGACAATTCAGCCCCTGCACTTGAGAAACTTGATTTTTAATGCATTTTTGACACGTTTAAGCCCCATTAACCCCATTTCAAAGCTCTAAAATGAAGTTAAAGTATAGGGAACTTAAAATATGCTCAAAAATATGTCGGATGTTGGTTCGTTTGGCCATACGGTTGCGTTGTTCGGCTAATTACAATGGAAATCGTAACGGACGTGAAAACGATCCAAATTGCGAAACGAAAGGAATTTTTGCATGCCGATCACTAAAATAAAAATATTTTAGTGTGTACAAAAATTTTGGATGTCCAAATGTGGCCAGAACGTAAGATATGCGCGAAAATGCAAACTTACGCCGTTTTTTGACACTTTTAGTCCCTCTAAGATCATATAAGCATGTTTTCGCACACCGAACCTATCAAAGGTTATTTCTAAGCCATTTTTAGGTTATATATATGGTATTTTTAACTTATGATCACGTTCCGGACTGTACATTTCCTTACGAAACGGCAGACTTTTGCAAGTTGACGCAAATAGTCCCTGAGAGCGAATAAACTTGTTTTTGCCATACCAAAACCTTTAAAACTTATTTCTAAGTTATGTAAAGGTTATTTAAGGTATGTTAAGTTTATGATGATGTTTCGGAGTGTTTGTCGCGCTAAACTGTCCGTGATTACGCACCAGTTCGCGTATAATTCTCCAGAAAGCGATATAGAGTTTGAAATCGATCAAAAATCAACATGTGCATAAAACCAAACATAAATGACAAACATTGGGATCAAAACACACTGTTTTATTAATATTGTATTATTCAGAGTCTGTAGAATGATTACATAAGCACAGATGTCACAGTCTCCCCTACTTTAGGAAATTTTGTCCCGAAATTTATTTAGAGGAAACTTGTGAGAATAGATGCGGATATTTCGCTTTCATCTGATCTTCACGTTCCCAAGTAAACTCTGGGCCACGTTTAGATTCCCAGCGAACTCTGACCAACCGAATCCGCTTGTTCTTCAACTGTTTAAACGTACGGTCCACTATCTCCACGGGTTTCTCAACGAAGTGCATTGTGTTATCAACAAAAATTTCATCAAGTGGTATGTGGAGGTTCTCATCAGCTAAACACTTTCTGAGATTGGACACGTGGAATGTTGGATGAACATTTCCAAGTTCAGGAGGTAGCTCAAGTCTGTAGGCTACTTTTCTGATTCTTTCAACGATCTTGAATGATCCAACATAGCGAGGTGCAAGTTTTCCTTTCTTTCCAAATCTAATCACACCTTTCCAAGGGGACACCTTGAGTAGGACGTGATCACCGACTTGAAATTCTAAGGGCTTGCGTCGTCGATCCGTGTAACTCTTTTGACGACTTCTAGCTGTCTGAAGGTTATCACGAATCTTCTTGACCTTATCTGTAGTCTCTAGAATGAGTTCAGGTCCAGTAAGCTGAGCTTCACCTATCTCATTCCAGCAGACCGGTGAACGACCTTTTCGACCGTATAAAGCTTCGAAAGGAGCCATATTGATGCTAGAGTGATAACTATAGTTGTAGGAGAATTCGATCAAATGTAGATGCGAATCCCAACTACCACCAAAGTCAATCACACAAGCTCTAAGCATATCCTCCAGTGTCTGGATTGTTCTCTCAGATTGACCATCTGTCTGCGGATGGTACGCTGAGCTCAAATGCAGTTGGGTACCCATGGCAGATTGCATGGTTCTCCAAAAGCGAGACGAGAATCGAGCATCTCTGTCAGATATAATGTTCAAAGGAACACCATGTCGAGATACAATCTCATCAACATATATCTTGGCAAGCATGTCAGCAGATAGATCCTCACGGATCGGCAAGAAATGTGCTGACTTTGTAAGACGATCAACAACAACCCAAATGGCGTCATGACCCTTTTTAGTGCGCGGTAACTTGGTAATGAGATCCATAGAAATGTTTTCCCATTTCCAAACCGGAATCTTTGGTTGCTCCAATAATCCAGAGGGATGTTGATGTTCTGCCTTAACCTTAAGACAAGTAAGGCACTTGGAAACATATAAGGCAATGTCTTTCTTCATACCCGGCCACCAATACTGGGTTCGAAGATCCTTATACATTTTGTCTGCACCAGGATGAATAGAATAACGAGACTTATGAGCTTCATCCATTAGCAAGGTGCGAAGATTGTCTATACTTGGGACCCACAAACGGCCCATGTAATAGAATATCCCAAAGTCTCTCAGTTCAAGCTCAGGATTTGTATGACACAGTAACTCTTTACCCATCAAATCTTGTGTAACACAAGTATGTTGAGCCTGAATTATGCGGGATTGAATGTCAGATCGAACCTGAACACAGTGAAGCTTGACACGTTCCTTACGACTCAATGCGTCAGCCACGCCATTCGCCTTACCAGGATGGTAGCGAATTTCGCAATCGTAGTCGTTTAGGAGTTCAACCCAACATCGTTGCCTCATGTTAAGTTCTTTCTGATTGAAAATATGCTGAAGACTTTTGTGGTCAGTAAACACTACGCACTTTGTACCATAAAGGTAGTGTCTCCAGATTTTGAGAGCAAAAACAACTGCACCTAACTCAAGATCATGAGTGGTGTAGTTTTTCTCATGCACTTTCAGCTGTCTTGATGCATAGGCTATAACTTTGTTTCTTTGCATAAGAACGCAGCCAAGGCCTAAGTTGGATGCATCACAGTACACGACAAAGTCGTCGTTACCCTCGGGCAAAGATAGAATAGGTGCATCACAGAGTTTCTGTCTCAAGGTCTTGAAAGCTTCTTCCTGTTTAGGTCCCCACTCAAAAGGTTTGCTCTTCTGAGTCAAAGCAGTGAGAGGAACTGCAATCTTGGAGAAGTTCGCTATGAAACGGCGGTAGTAACCCGCTAGACCAAGAAATGAACGAACCTCGGTAGGAGTAGTAGGAGTATCCCAATCCTTAATCGCACTGATTTTGGCGGGATCTACATGTATACCTTGTTCGTTGACGATGTGCCCCAAAAATTGAACTTCCTTAAGCCAGAATTCGCACTTGGAGAATTTGGCGAAAAGTTGTTCTTTCTTTAGGAGCTCCATTGTAAGACGAAGATGTTGCTCATGATCAGCTCGAGTCTTAGAATAGATCAAAATATCATCAATGAAAACAATGATGAACTTGTCCAAATAAGGCTTACAAACCCTATTCATCAAGTCCATGAAAACAGCAGGAGCATTTGTTAAACCGAAAGGCATAACAGTAAACTCATAATGACCATAACGCGTACGAAAAGCTGTCTTAGGAATATCTTCTTCAAGAACTCGAAGTTGATGATACCCAGAACGCAGATCAATCTTTGAAAAGCAAGTAGCACCCTGTAGCTGATCAAAGAGATCATCAATGCGAGGTAGGGGATATCGATTCTTGATGGTAAGCTTGTTAAGCTCACGGTAATCGATACACATCCTAAATGATCCATCTTTCTTTTTCACAAATAGGACAGGAGCGCCCCAAGGTGAAAAGCTTGGACGGATGAATCCTTTGTCAGATAGCTCCTGAAGCTGCTTAGATAACTCTTGCATCTCAGATGGTGCAAGACGATAAGGTGACTTAGCAATAGGATTTGTACCAGGCACAAGATCAATGCGGAACTCAACTTGGCGTACAGGGGGTAAACCAGGTAATTCTTCAGGAAATACCTCTGGATAATCCCGAACAACAGGGATATCTTGGATTGTCTTACCCTTGCCTTTATCCTCTACGACATGTGCTAAGAAAGCTACATACTTCTTGTGTAGATATTTGCGGGCTTGGGTACAAGACATAAGCTTAAGACCACTGACAGGTTTCTCCCCACGTACTTCTGAGATTTCACCAGTCGATAGCGGTATACGGACCAACTTGTCAAAACATACCACCTCAGCATGGTACTTGGATAACCAATCCATTCCTACTATAACATCAAAGCTCCCGAGTTGCATCAATGTGAGGTCGATAGGGAAAAGATGGTTATTGAGATTCAACTGGCAATTTCGAAGAACCGAGTCGAGTACAACAGGTTCACCACTAGCTACTTCTACTGTCAAGGGCTTTCCTAGTTTTGTTCTAGTCATCGCAAGCAAAGGCTCAAATGCTAAGGACACAAAACTCTTATCGGCACCCGAATCAAATAAAACAGAAGCAGGATGGTTGTTAACAAGGAACGTACCGTTCACCACTTTGTTATCTGCGCGAGCCTCATTTGCATTCAGATTAAAAGCTCTACCATGAGCTGGTGCCTGATTTGCGTTTGCCAACCTCGGGCAGTTGTTCCTGTAGTGGGTCAGTTCCCCACAGTTGAAACATGAGCTAGGCGGAAAGTGAGGTCGTGCAGGATTCTGGGCAGGGTTTTGCACAGCTTGGTTTTGAGCTGCCAGATTTTGGTGGGGGGGGGGGGGATAGTGCACGGTCCTCCCAACCGCCGGAGTGATCTCACTCCGGGAGCAGTTACCCAACCAAGCTCGCTTCGCGGTGACTTCCCCATGCCGAGTTCTTACCCTGGGCGACATATGCCACTCCCAAGACTCGAACCCGGTACCTCTAGGAAGAGGTGGGTGTCGGTGGCCAACTGGGCTACCCCAGTTGCTGCCTGATTTTGGTTCGGAGCAAAACGGCAGGTATTCGCAAGATGACCAGACTTGCCACAATTAGTGCAGATATGGCATTGCAACTGTGGCTGGTGATGGCTGTTACATCGATTGCACAGAGGTGCATTTCCCGCATACTGTCTCTTGGCAGCAGGTTGTGCAGCCTGATTCTGTGCAGCCTGATTAGGAGCAGCCTGGTTTGTCTGAGCAGTGACCGTGAAATTCTTGGAAGCCTTACGCTTCCTAGATTTCTTTGAAGACTCAGCAGTCTTCTTGCCTTTCTGCTCCTTGGTGTTATCAGACTGTTTCTGCTTTTTGTCACCTTTTCTGTGGAGTTTACCCTTTTTGATTTGTGATTCAGTAAGGGTTACAGCTAGCTCAATGGCCTGTCAGACGGTAGTAGGGTTACTGCCAGTGACAATATCCTGAATAGGATCTGGCAAACCGTCTGTTTAGGCAGTATGTTACTTCTGAATGGGCTAAAAGAGTGCAAGGTTATGCTATGTTTTCGGTGTTTAAGAAACTGAGAAATCTGAAACCACACTTTCGTAAGCTTTTACACCAACAAGGAAATCTTCATGATAAAGTGTCTCGACTGTGTAGTGAACTGGATGTGTTTCAGCAGGTTGTTGATGCAAACCCGCTAGACATTGAAGCTCGAGATTCGGCTGCCAAGTGTCTTAGTGAATTTCAAGTGGTAACTTATGATGAGGAGTGTTTTCTCAAGCAAAAATCAAAAGTTGAATGGCTTTGTGCTGGGGATTCGAACACATCCTACTTTCACAATTCTGTGAAAAGTAGGAATCCTAGGAACAAGATTCATTGTATTCATGATGTGCATGGTAATCGGTTTGAAGGTGATGAGGTTCCAGCTGCCCTTTTGGACCATTATTTGACGTTTTTGGGAACTGATCAGCTTGTTCAGAATTTTATTGGTGAAGATTTGTTTGTTAACACTCTAAACCAAGATACGGCGGACCAAATGATAAGACAAGTAACTCGAGAGGAGGTTAAAAAAGCCATGTTTAGCATTGGTGAAAATAAGGCGCCTGGGCCGGATGGTTTCACTTTTGCATTCTTTAAGCATGCCTGGGATATTGTGGGTGATGAGGTGACGAATGCTGTGATTGATTTTTTTGATAATGGTAAACTTCTAAAACAGGTCAATCATACTATCCTTGCTCTGATTCCTAAAAAGGATACTCCCAATTCAGTTTTAGACTATCGTCCTATTTCTTGCTGTAATGTTCTATTTAAGTGTATTAGCAAGATTATAACGGATAGGATAAAGGGAAGTTTGAACAATTTGGTCAGCATAAATCAGTCGGCTTTTATTCCGGGCAGGAAAATTTCAGATAATATTATTTTGACCCAGGAATTAATGCACAATTATCATCTTAATAGAGGGCCTCCTAGATGTGCATTCAAGATAGATATTCAGAAGGCGTATGATACAGTCAACTGGCAGTTTCTTGATTCAATTTTGCACTGCTTTGGGTTCCATCATAAAATGGTTAGTTGGATTATGACATGTGTCACATCGGTGTCATATTCGCTAAGCATAAATGGGGAGCTTCATGGTTATTTTGCGGGAAAGCGTGGTCTTAGACAAGGAGATCCAATGTCCCCTTACTTGTTTACGCTGGTTATGGAAGTTCTGACGCTTTTATTACAACAAGCTTCATTGCACACGTCATTTAAGTTTCATGCTCGTTGCCCTAAACATAAGATAATAAGTGTTTCGTTTGCTGATGATTTGTTTTTATTCTCTCATGGTGATACTGCTTCGGTTAAGCATTTAAAAGAAGCCCTTGAGAAGTTTACTCTAGTCTCGGGTCTGGTTCCTAGCATGTCTAAAAGTACCGTATACTTCAGCAACGTCCCACGCGCGATAAAAGATCAGATTATGAACCTTATGCCCTTTCAAGAGGGATCTTTTCCGGTTCGCTATCTTGGGGTTCCATTGATTTCTACTAGATTGGCCGCCAAAGATTGCAAAATCCTTTTGGAGCGCATGGAGAGACGAATTGATAATTGGATGTCAAAGTCCCTTTCGTTTGCAGGACGACTCCAGCTTATCAACTCTGTTCTTTCGGCTTTATACACCTACTGGGCTTCGGTTATGATGCTCCCGTCTAGTGTTATAAAGGATTTGGAGAAAAGGCTTCGCAGGTTCCTGTGGAATGGTGGTACTCAAGGTCCGGTTCATGCTAAAGTAGCTTGGAAGGATGTTTGTATGCCTAAAGAGGAGGGTGGTTTAGGTATTCGGAGTATAGTGGATGTAAACAAGGCTCTTTTAACATCCCATATCTGGAGCTTAATTACTAACCGTCAGTCCCTCTGGGTCCAGTGGATCCACTCATATAAGTTGAAAGGTAAAAGTTTCTGGGAAGTGAAATGTTGAGGTAGTGTTAGTTGGGGATGGAGGAAGCTCTTATCCATCCGTTCTAGTGTTCGTTCCTTCTTCTGGATTTCTATTCGGGGTGGCCGACAAACTAACGTGTGGAGTGACAATTGGTGTACATGCAGTCCTCTTCGCTCGTTCATCACCCCTAGAGCTATTGCTAATGCTGGGTTTTCTTTAAATAACACGGTGGCTGATATTGTTGCTGAAGATGGTCAATGGTTATGGCCCCAGGCGTGGTATAATTTATATCCGGTCCTCATAAACATCGATCATCCTCAGATTATTTCTAATATGAATGACCGGTTTTGGTGAAAAGACTTGTAAGGTAAGCTTAATGTGTTTGTATCCTGGGAGGTTTGGAATTGCTTGCGGAATAGACATAATAAGGTTCAATGGATTAATTCGGTTTGGTTCAGTCAATGATCCCTCGTCATTCTTTCCACTTGTGGTTGGTTATCAAGAATAAGTTGAAAACGCAAGATCGGATGGCCGTCTGGGAAGCAGGTAGTGCTACTAATTTACGGCTCATGTGTTGTCCATTATGCAGGTTTGATCGTGATTCTAGGGATCACCTTTTTTTCCAATGTTCCTATTCTTCAGAAGTTTGGAGATTGGTTAGAAAAATGGTTGACATGGGGAGTGTTACGGATACATGGGTTTCAATTTTGCAGTGGATGGAGCTAAATGCGAATTCTAAAACTATGGATCATATTATTTGCAACATCCTGGTGGCGGCTTCCACATACTTTGTTTGGCAAGAAAGGAATTCTCGTTTGTTCTCTCAAGCCCAGCAAAGTGCTAGTGTGCTTGCTAAGGTTATCATTGATACTGTGAGGCTCAGAATTATGGGGTTCAAGTTCGGTAAAGACCCGAAGAAAAAGAAGATATTGGATAGATGGCTGATCTCGGAAAACAACATGGATTTTGTTCCCGGCTAAAGCGGGTCGAGTTGTTGAAGCCTTGTTTGTGTTTGGGTCGTGTTTTGTCTTGTAGTTTTGTTTGTTTTGGTTGTGACTTTGTGTCGGGTTGTTTCTTTTGTTGTCCTAGTCTTGGTATGCCAAGTCTAGTAGCGTGTATTGATGTCACGATACACCCTGTTTTATTTGGTTGATTGATATAAAATTTCACCGAGGTAACCCTTTACCCAAAAAAGAATCAACAAGCTCAAATGTAATGGTTTGCATGAAACGCTCGATCGTGATCAGCACAAGCTGCAAGTTATACCGACGCCACAAGGTGTCGCAATGAATGAAACAACTCAATAATGGGGGTGATCGAACAAGTATCACCTGTGTTTTGCATGAAACACTCAATCATGATTAGCCCAAGCTACAAGTTTGTAATGACACCACAAGGTGTCGTAGTGATTTAAATAATTCAATAATAGCGGTGATCAAACAAATTCACCGTGTTTGAAGTCAATTGAAAGCGCAATGAAGTAAATATGAAAATTTGTTTCTAACAACATCATAGGATTTTTCAATTGAAAATGGAACATCAATGAATAAATGTTTTCGATCGAAGACGAAGAAGCAATGAATACCGCAAAACATTCGATCGATGTTGAAATTACCGTTAAGAGGTACACCGGAATATGAAATGAATTTTGTGTACCATTGTCTTATCACACGATTGTGTTAAGACTGCTGTGATATGATAAATCAAAGCGGATTTAAAGCAATCAATAAATAAATATTTAAATCCGTGCATGAGATGCGTAAACGAGATTAGCGCAAGCTTCAAATTAATGAAAACACCACCACAAGGTGTCGAAATCAATAAACGACTTAATGGAGTCGTAGACCAAACAAGTCTACTACGACTCGAAACAAATAAAACGCCTGTTAGAACGAATTTGAATATGATGCCTTGTTGAATATGATGCCTTCAATGCATCATATGGTGTTTTGAATTCAATATATGTAACGGAAAAGTTCAAACAATTGAACGTGGTTTCGACGCAATCTGACAATAAATACACTCATCGACAAGAAAACTTTCGGCATGGTCACAACGAGAAACCATGTATGTAACTTGAAAAGAAAAGAAATTTCAAGAAAGTTGTGTTGAGTGGATAACAGAGGAGCCAACAATTACAATAATGCGGGTCGTTCGAATCACAAATCAATAATCAGATTTAGCGAAATAATATTTGAACTTTGATGAACCGCTTATTCGAAACGAAACCATATGCGTAACAAATGATGCATGCGTAACATATAAATTTTCAAGAATTGAAGCAAATGAGAATTCGCTAAAATGATAGAAACGATCGTGATACAATGACCATTAAGAGGAGTAGAGATACGAAAATCTACTCAGTAAATGCAAAAGTCAAAATTTCAAATGAAAGAAATTTAAGGACTTTACCTGGGGTATCGTGTGATGAATGGTTGTTAGGCGACATTACCATGGAATGTCGAACATAGCGTATTCGTCGTTAATAAGATAGGGGGAATACGAAGGCATGCATCTTCTCCTTAGCATGACTTGTGTCGTTGCAGGATCGCGTGCCAAGCCGCCGCTTCCTGATCGATAGTCCTCCTACTGACAGGAATCTAGCGTCGTTGTTGAATTGCGCCATCGTGTCTTTTCAAAGGCCTCGCCTCGATAGTCGTACTTCAACCTCCGTTGATGTATAGCTTAAGTTTCACGTATACCTGTGCACTAGCGTTACGTTTCGCGTAGAATGTGATGACTCCGACATCCGTTGACGTAAAATTTGAGTTTCATCTATTCTCGTGCACTAGCGTAGGCTGCCTGCTCAGGAAGTTAAAATATCATAGACAATATGGATAATGGTGTGCGCCCGAGTTAATATTCGCAGTTCCTACGTGATGACCTTTAATGAACTTCAACATAAGTTTCCGAAGGTATTAAATGCATGTTTTCTATACTCTCAGAGTTTTGTGTACTGTATGTAATTGCTTTATGCACCGTGTATGAAACACCACAATAGCGTATGTTTGAAAACAAAATTTTGACTGTTTGTTTTTCGGCAACGGTTGGAGATCATATTCGAGTACTAGGCGTTCTGTATGTATTCAGGTTTTAATATTCTAAGTTCCCAGAGGAAAGGTGAGGTTAGAGCCTAGGTACCTCTACAGAAACCTAATTCGCTGTAACCTATAGCTCTGATACCAATCTGTCACACCCCGAAATTATCAGAGTTGGCGTGACTGGACTGGTATCTTCATCGCACAGCGGAAGCAAAATAAGCTAAGTCTTTTAGAAAATGAACGCCACTAAGCACTCGACTCCACATGGTTCTCCTATTCCAACCGTGCCATAGTTTCTAAAAAGTAACCTGAGAAAGAAACATGCGAAAAAGTCAACATAAAGTTGAGCGAGTTCATAGTTTGTTTGTAAAAGATTTGAAATAAATCTTTTGAATAACCGGTTTGTGAAATAATATTGAGAAAACGAATTTAGAAATCATTTTCTTGCCAAGTTATATGGAAACTTTGTATTTGTAACGCATTATGTTCGTAAAACCATGTATTTGTAAATTCTCGTATTTGTAATGTTCGTATAACCGTCAATGCCCACCCTGACTTTGACTCCACGCCCACGTAATTCCTATGCTTTGAATTTGTATAAAACATGATATTTAATTTTTAAAAATCAAGTATTTCTGAAAGTATGTATCTCCCTTGTATGTAGCAAATAAGGAAAAGAGATCACCAATGGGTTGCAAAGTCACTGGCATGTGTGAAGTGATGCAGGAAAACTCAAACCTAACAAATTTGTTACCGGGCCTCGGCTGTAAGACATAGTCACCACACGGCCCATTCTGCGGACTCATGGATGGGGCTCACTACACCCAAATAGATCTATCACTTATGTCCCTCGGTCCTACGACGAGGATTAATGGCCTTAAGTGTTGTACCCACCACTCACATGATCTAAGTAGTAAACCCTCCTTAAGCTAATCATACCATGTATAAAATGTCTAAAAAATTGTAACATGTATTTTACCCCAGCCTCTAAGGCTGAACCTCCCCAGCCTCTAAGGCCAACTCCCCAGACTCTATATATTACCACCAGACGATCCACCCCTAGTCATGATAATCATTCACATTTCGATAATACGCTTTTGTTTTGTAAAAATCGGTATATTTAGTATAATCCATTCGTAATATGATTTAGAAATATGAGTTTTCGTTCGTTCAAAAGCTTTGTATGTTCTTGCACAACGTGCTTTGTCTAAAAATATGCAGTCTTTGTTTATCGAAAACCTTGTATGTTTCTGAAAAACGTGCATGTCTTTCCATCCCGAAAACATTCATAAAAATGTAAAATCGTAAAAAGGTGGGGTTATGAACTCACCTGAGTTGCCTTGTGCGAAGCTAGCTAATTACGACTTCGTGATGTCGTTTCCAAGACGTGGCTTGCTAGTGTGCATTCTACAATATTCCTAACACGGAATATCTTATAAGTTTCTAAATAAGCGCAGTAACTAAACTACGTGTCACCAAGCTCTACCGAATCGTTGACCGAACGATTCGACGATTTGTTGTTATCTTGAAGGAAACGAGGAAGTTATACTCGCTAAGTTTCGTTTATTGTCCGTAAAAACTAATAAGTCTTGAAAAGACTTAATTCTCGAGAGATTTAAAAATAAACAATTATTTATAGAAAAATATATAAATATATCGTTATAATCGCGTTAGCCGTCTCGAGAAATCGTACGGTTATGTAAAGAATGTTTTATGAAAAGAATATATGATAACTCGCATTATATATCACATGCCGTTTAGGCGTTTGAAATAAATATAAAAGCTATATTTATTTTATAATGAACGCGAATCGTTTCATGTTTGAAATGAATATATAAACTATATTCATTTTATAAAAGAGTTGGTGTTATTTGATATTCCAAAATCATCATCATCATCATCATACTCAGTAAATCCCACCAATAGCAAAGCAAAGGTAGGGTCTGAGGAGGGTAAGATGTAGACAACCTTACCTCTACCCCGTAGGAATAGAGAGGCTGCTTCCAGTGAGACCCCCGGCTCGATAGTAGTTTTGCATCAAGCCTTGGACATAAGGCACATAACACTCGGCAATCGGGACAAAGACCGATTAGTGCATGTACCCTTTTGTCTTTCAGCTATCAACGCCACCACATGATGCATGATTAACCGTCCTCCACTTTTAACGTTATTTTCACGAAATTAGTAAAATAACGTTAAAATTAGTGCACTTATTTTATTTTAGTGAAAGGATCGTCGTGTTGTTTGATTGTTGAAATAAATATACACTATATTTATTTTTATGAAAAGAAATCGTATTATTCGACATTTGAAATAAATATATAAAACTATATTTATTTTATAAAACGAAGGCGTGTTCGGCGTTTGAAACAATATAAATAATTATATTGAATTTTTAAAAGACTTGTCGGATTTTTGGAGTTTAAAATAAATATAATAACTATATTTATTCGTCGTAAATAATTTTTGAATTGTTGTTTCCATGCGTTGTAAAGTGTCATAGAAGTAACTATGTATTTTTAGGAAAAATAAGTAACATTCTGATTTGTTTTGTGTTATAATAAAACGTAATTATCTTACGTATTTTCTCGAAAAACGGGCAGAGTTTCCCCTGTTTTTGGACGCCCCCGATAACACAGGTTGTCGTTATTTTAACAAAATTCAATCAAGATTCAAACAATGGATATATATAATCAATTTATATAAACAATATCGTAAATGAAACCAAGTAGCTTTAACTAATATTTTCGTCAGTTTATTCGGTTCGAGCTCGTTAGTCACGTGAGATTAAAGCTAAATATAACGTAAATATTAAATGCGTCGTTAATCTTTACCAAATCTTCGTGTCGGAACGTCGAGCCGCTTGGCTAGGTTGGCCGACTCAACCGGGTTGACTCGCTTGACCGAGTCAACCGGAACCGAAACTGAATCTGACCGAAGCCACTTGACCCAAACATCGAACTGAGTTGACCCATCTTGACTGTGTTGACTGAGTCGACTCAGTTTGACTGAGTCGACCGAACCGGACCGTCCGACCTTGTTGACTGCCTGTCTCAAACCCGCTGACCTGAACCTGAATCACCATGACCCGAAACATTAAATCCGCACCCGTAATCGAACTGTCTGACCCGGTGTTGACCGGTTGTCGTTGACTGAGTTGACTCGGTTTGAACGAGTCAACCGAGTTAAACCACACCATAACCAGTCCGAACCAAAAATCATCATCGTAAAATAAAAGATCTTCATCAAGGAATAAAAAGAACAGGAACATGAAGGCTTGAACCAAATACCAAATCAGAGACAAACCTCGAACCATCACTCTAAACTGGAACCACCCACCTGAAACCTGAACATTAGCACCACCACTGCTCCACAGCCGTCACCGGAGCTGAGTCGAACACCCGAAACTACCACCATCACCGTCTTCAACATAAACAGAAGCCATTGTTTTCATCGAACAATCACCATCGCCGGAGCACAATGTGACGCCGCCGAGAGGCACCCGCCGCTGCCTCCACCGCCGCTGCCGTGAGCGGCGGTGCTGCTCCTATCTCCGTCGTTCTTTCTCTCTCCCGATTTTCTCCTCTCTCTCTTCTTGTTTCTGTGCTCGACACTTACCACCACCCGATGGTGGTGGTCGTTGCTTGATCTACCGATAGGGGGTATATAACAGAAAGGGGGTGTTAAGATGGGGGTTTTGAGGGTGGTCGGAGGTCTCGTCACCGGTTAACCGGCGCCGGTGAGGACCCGGTCTTCGGTCAGAATGTACAAAGGGAGTGTAGAGGGGATTTCAATGTGTGGTTGTGTGTGTTTCGGTCTGTGATTTCAAGGAGACAAGATGAAGGAGACCCAGGCCCTATGTTTTCTTTTGATTGTGTGAAATTGAGAGGAAGAGGGACAGACTTAGTGTCTATGTTTCTTAATTTGGGAAGATGAAAATTTAAGTCTTGTGTGTGGATATTGAGCCGAGACCAAGGGGAGAAGAAGAGAAGGGTAGGGTGTTCTTGAAATGAAGGTGATGGTTATGATAATATTCTGTAGTTTTTATAGAGTTTCCACCAACATTTTTGCTTTACCTCTTGGTCATTATGTTCCTTAATATTTAGACATATCAACTAAAATATTGAAATAAAATCCAACATGTGGGACCCATGTCCCAACCGGTTATGGAGGGGGGTGTGCATGGTTGGTTTCCAACTTAGTTAGTGATCTAGTTAGATTGCAAGGTAACAAGTTATGGTTTTATGTGTTTAGTGATTTTAGAATCTATAAATAAATGTGTAGACACATGTAAACATGATAAATTATATAAAGCAATGAAATGGTACACCAAGCATAAAATCGACTTAGAAATACTTTTTAGTATTTTGATTATTAAATCACCAAGGGTTTGCGTCTTAAACGCTATTTATTGTCGCATAAATCGTCTGTTAATCACGTAATTAGGAGCCGTAAATCACCGGTTGTCACAATATATGGAGCTTGATTACTCATAGAGAGTCTTTATGGGTCAAATGGATCCACTCTTATCGTATTCGAGACAGAAGTTTTTGGGACATTCCGATCAGAAGCAACATTACTTGGAGTTGGAGGAAAATGCTTCAGTTACGATCCAGTATTCGCGATTATATTTGGACGAAAGTGGGAGATGGAAAAGATATGATGGTGTGGTTTGATATGTGGAATGAAATATGTCCACTTAGGTCCATTGTTACTCCCAGGCTAATTGCTAATGCAGGTTTCAATATGAATACTAAGCTGGCCGACATTTTTGTTCAAGGAGAATGGCGATGGCCGACTACCTGGTTCTCCAGATTTCCTGTTTTACTAAATGTTCAGGATTTTGAGATTTATTGTACTCGTAAAGACCAGATTCTGTGGAGAACGAGACAAGGGAGCCTTACAAATTTTTCAACGTCTGTGGCTTGGGATAATCTTCGGCGTCAGCAAAATGAAGTTATGTGGGCTAATGTTGTTTGGTTTCCCCAAGCTATTCCGAAACATGCTTTCCTTATGTGGCTGATCGTACAAAAGAAGCTGAAAACTCAGGATATTATGAGCAGACGGAATTCATCGGGTGACGCGAACTTGAATCTGTTATGTTGCTCGCTGTGTGTTTCGGGTCCGGATTCGCATAACCACTTGTTCTTCGAATGTGATTACTCAGCTCAAGTGTGGAATGATGTAAAAAATTTAGCAGGTATGGAGTCAATCCGGAATGAGTAGACCGACATTTTTGAATACCTGGTGGGTATAGCGAACTATAAGTCCACTAATCATGTGATTTCGAAGCTAGTGGTGAGTGCCTCGGCGTATTTTATTTCGGAAGAGAGAAATAGGAGACTCTTTACTGCTCGTAAAAGAAGTAAGAATCAACTTGTGGAGGTGATTCGTGGTACTGTCAGGATGAAGCTTCATACCATGCGTTTCAAGCCTTCTAATCAGACGGAGCGGGCGTTGCAACAGTGGATGCTTCCTCGTGGAGTGTTGGTAGCTGATGATGATAACGGCTGAGTTTTTTTTGCTGATGGTTTAGTGTAGGGGTGTGTGTTGTTTTAATGTTTACTTTTGTTGGTGCGTTTTTTCCAGTTAGAGCGCGTGTTGACTCTCGTATGGCATGTCATACGTGAGAACTGAGAAGTATTTCTGCTTCTTACTTGATTATCATTGGTTATAATAATATTCACCGGGGTAACCCTTTACCCCAAAAAAAAACTTACAAAGGGTCCAAGCAATGATGATTTGATCTCAAATTACTCAGGTATGAAGCTAAGGCTTCAACTTAGAGCAGAAAATGAGATCAAGTGTGAAGAGTGAAGTAAAATCAAGTGGGTATATATAGTTTTTTGACAATCGTTAAGATCGTTCCTCGAAATTTGAGCTTCAATCTGGACCATCCAAGTGTTGTCCATGGTTTTGAATACCATGGGAACCTAAAAACCAGTCCACAAGATGAATAAACCATGGATAAAATCAAGGGCAGCAGCTGGGTTTTGAAAAACTAGTTTCTAATGAGCTGGGGCACCCTTACGGACCGTAAGGGAGAGCATACAGTCCATATAGGACTTGCATACCAGCAGTTTTTGAAGTTTGGTAGTTCTGGTCCCTGTGTGTGTTTCGTCGCGTTTCGGCACTTCTAACACCCGTCAAGCCCATTTTCAAGCTCCATAATGAAGTTAAAGTGTAGGGAACATGAAATATGCTTGAAAACATCTCGGATGTCGGTTCGTATGGCTGTACAGTTGCGTTGTTCGGTTAATTACGACGGAAATCGTAACGGACGCGAAAACGACCCAAATTGCAAAACGAATGAAGTTTTTGTGTTCCTATCACTAAAGTATAATATTCTAGTGATTACAAAAATATTTGGATGTCCGGATATGGTTAGAATGCTAAATATGCACGAAAATGCATACTTTTGCAGTTTTGACGCTTTTAGCCCCTGCGATCAAATAAGCGTATTTTCGCATACCGAGCCCCTCAAAACTTATTTCTAAGCTATGTGAAGGATATTTAAGGTATGTATAGCTTATGATCTTGTTCCAGAGTGTTCTTCTCTATACTAATTGGCATACTTTCGTAACTTGTCGTAATTAGCCCCTACATTTGTATAAACATGTTTTAGTCGTTTCTAACTCTTCGAAACCTATTTCTAAGTTATGTAAAGGGTATTTAAGATGTCTTTAGTTTATGTCACTATTCCAAAGTGTTTGACGCATTATACTGATTACGTTTACATAATAGTTTGCGTATAACTTTCCAGAAAGCGATTTAAAAGCTTAAAATCGAACTAAAATCAAAAGTGAAATTGTCAAACATAAAAAAAACAAACATTGAGACCAAAAACACATTGTTTGTTCGATAAAAGATATTGTCCTACATCGTGTGGTGTTTTCGGAGTACAAGTGTCACAGTCTCCCCTACTTTAGGAAATTTCGTCCCGAAATTTATTCAAAGGAGACCGTAGAGTGTAATTGAAACAATTGATGGAGAAGCAAATTGCTAGAATAACCCAAAGATGCGGAGCATCATTTGGTGTTGGAAATTTTAGGGGATTCAAAATGTGATTTGGGATATTCAAAGTATCTCAAGGTATTTAACCCATTGAAACTTGTGAATTTAAAGAAAAAGTCTGCCAGTGTTCAAAAATTGTTTGGGTATGGCACTATGTTATACAAAGCTCTTAGTGTAATTCCTAGCAAACAAAGGGGTGTACATTCAAACCCTACACGTACACGGTTTCTAACGTCCCACGAGGTACATCCAATGCACCATGAGCATCTCATGCATAGGAGACGGGTCAACACACCTATGGCATTAAGATCGTCATCTTTAACACATAATATACTCCCGGTCGGCTCGATTTGAGTTAATGAATGTACTCGTTATCGTCCATCGCAAATAAGCACACAAATAACAAGTAAGCACATAATCACATAATGGTCCAAGATAACATAAAATCACCAAGTGATCTTAGCAACGTTCTGAAGAATAACACAATAACAACACTTATATATAGGAAGTACCATCGACGTATCCACCATGTTCTTATCGCATTATACTCCTCCCGTTATCTTAATCACTCTAGATTTTATGCCACCATACTTTTTTTTTTGGGTAAAGGGTACCACCATACTTAACAAGGCTTACTATGATTCTCATGCGTCGAATCTCATAATTAAGTGTGCACCCATAATTACTCATTTCATCACATGGTCCATATAGCTCCTCTTGTTAAGCGAGGGTAAACAAATAATAAGGTCGAACTATCGTCTAAATCAAACAATCATCGTCACAACATAACATCTGTCAAATCGAATCGTATTTCATACTAGCAATGATAGCACTACTTATTTTGCATACAACAAATTTAGTAGTAGGTATTTTATTCTAGTACGAATGCTTATATATGTTTCATATTAGCCAAACAGGTAGGACGCAACATATACTAGCCATGCATTGTCATCATAATGTAAGCATATCGAGAAAATGTTTTCAAATCATGTGCTAGGTACGCTAAGTTAACATACTATGCAAAATGCATTTGAAAATTAGTGTACTAAGTACGTTAAATCAACATACGAAGCAAATTGTATTTATAATCATGTACTATACATATTAGATAAATAAATAATGTATGTAATGCTATGATCATAAAATAGTATTAACTCGTTCATAGTATTCGTATCGATCGTGTTACCAAGTTCGTATGAATGCACTAGAGTCCAATCTTTTTTTTGGGTAAAGGGTTACCCCAGTGATTCTATATATTCACAACGCCAAAAAACAAGTAGTGAGGAAATATCCCCACTAGTTCAGACATGCGACAGGCCCCATGAAAGTAAACCAAAAAAACAAGCAAACGCAATACAAAAGTCAACCAATAAAGCACAACTAGACTAACAATCTAGGAAAGCATAAAACTCTTCAGTCAATCAGCCACCCGCATCCAGAAGCTCATCCCCGTGAATCTCCTAGTCTTCTAACAACCTTCTCACTGTGGCTGTGATCTTGAATCTCGCTCCCATCAGCTTGTAACGGACTGTATTGATAATCGTTGCACCAACCGTATCTGGAGGACGCGCATGATTCCTGAATAAACGGGCATTCCTTTCCTGCCAAATCATGTAAGCTGAAGCAGCAACAACCAGGCGACAAACATAATTAGCAGCGGATTTGGACCGAGCCCGGGCCGCTAACCAGTCCACAATTCTACTCCAACTCGCATCAACACTTGACATCACCACTTTGTTCCTGACGATATACCAAACCTGCGTAGAGTATCAACATTAAAAAATAGATGATGGTGCGAGTCATAATCAGCATAGCACAACAAGCAACACATCATGTTCATGTTTCCTCTCCTCTCGGCTCCCCATTGCAAGATTTTATCCTGTGTAAGAAGTTTACGCCGCATGATCAACCACATGAGAAAAGCATGCCTTGGGATACACTGAGAAAACCACACAATATTCACCCACGAGACCTCTGGCTCCGATGTCCGAATACAATCCCAAACCATAGCCGATGAATGTGCCCGAAAATCATTACCAACCTTCTAAACAATCCGATCATTAACACCCGGTTGAACATGCACATTAATTTGGTTTAGAACGGGAAACAAGTCTCTCCAAGCGGCAGGCCACAACCAAGTCCCATTATTTAAGATATTCGCTACACTAGAATGAAGCGAAAACCCCGCATTAGTAATGGTTCTAGGAGATAAAATATTGCCGAGGGGCCCAGCGTCACACCAGTAATCATACCAAGCTGAAGTACTTTTACTGTCGCCAATCTTGGACCAAATAAAAGTTCTAAGGAGTGGCCAAATTTGCAAGATTTTCCTCCAGCTCCAACAGCAATTCGCAGGGGATTTACATTCCCAGAAGCTTCTATTATTTAGCCGGTAAGAGTATATCCAGTCCACCCATAAAGACTCTCGTCTAGTCAGAATGCTCCAAACATGCGATGCAATTAAGGACTTATTAACATCACCAATACGTCGAATGCCGAGACCACCTTCATACTTAGGGACACAAACCGCTTTCCAAGAGACCTTAGCCTTACCATGCTGGTTAGGCCCTTGAGCCCAAAGAAAACGTCTCATTTTAGCTTCCAATTCCAATATCACCTGAGCAGGTAGAATAAAAACAGAAGACCAGTAAATATGCATAGAAGACAATACAGAAATAATGCTCTCTCTCCTTTAGGCGATTTCCTGTTTCTTCATGAATCCTCATGTTTTTCGTTGTGATCTTATGCATAACAGTCTGTGATTGGAGTTCTGATCTGTCATAACTCTATAACGAACTTGTTAGCATTAGGGATCAATTTAAAACTAGGGTTTTCTTTGTTCGTTGTTGATCGCCGCCCTAGTGATTATCTCCGATATCCTGATTTATTAACCTTATAGTATTGATTGCGGTTAACTGAGATTAATTTAGCTAGATCGATACTAGAGTTTAATCGATTAAGGGCAGAGGTTTTGATTCTAGGGTTTAAAGGATTAGGGTTTTTCGTTTCTTTCTGATTGTTTGGTTTTCGGGTTTTGGTTTCATCGTGCATGGTGTGTTTCTTTTTTGGATATTGTGAGAGTTGTGTTTCCTACTATGGATGATCGTAACAAAACTGGAGATAATAATCAGGGTGATCGTGGAAAGCCTCCACTGCAGTTCAGGGGTATTTCTAGCCGTACTTTGAATGTTGATGGTAAGACAACTTGTCCTCGCCGAGGTACGGTGATCTCAAACCAGGCTGACCCTAAGATGTTTAATGTTATTGACGAACTTACTAAGGTTAAGGTACCAGTCTCTGTGGAAAGTGTGAAATCGGATAGTTTGGGTATGGGAAATAATCCAAATATAGGAGAAGGTCTTCATGGAGGTCAGCCAGAACATGGGAGCACGTCTTCGTCCATGTCTTATGCAGATTCGGTTCTAGCAGACAAGACAAAGAAGGTAAACTTTCGCTCTCTGGCTAGTTCGATTGTGCATGAGGGTTGTGATGTAGTGTTGCCGAGGGATTCTGTTAGGATGGTGCAAAACAAATTGGCTAACACGCTTTATGGGTATTTTTTGGGTGACCGAGTGGCTTTTCCGGTGGTTGAGTATTTTGTGAGGCTTAATTGGAAACAATATGGCTTACAAAAATCAATGATGAACGAAAACGGATTTTTCTTTTTCAAGTTTAATGATGACGTAGGTATGCGGAATGCTCTAAAAGCGGGTCCTTGGATTATTAGATCTCAACCTCTGATTCTCAATGAGTGGACTCCTACGACTAAGCTGGAAAAAAAGGAGGTAAAGAAGGTTCAGGTTTGGGTGAAAATCCATGAAGTTCCACTAGCGGCTTATACAGAAGATGGTCTTAGTTTAGTGGCTACAACCATTGGTGTTCCTAAGATGCTTGATACTTATACCACGACTATGTGTAATGAGGTTTGGGGTAGAAGTAGTTATGCTCGGGCGTTAATTGAAATTTCTGCTGAAAATGAGTTGAAAGAAGAGATTACTATAGCCATTCCAGAATCGGATGGGGAGGGGTTTGTGAAGGAGACCATGTATGTTGAGTATGAATGGAGTCCCCTTCGATGTGCTTCTTGTTGTGTTTTTGGTCACTCGAATGAATCTTGTCCGAAGCAACCTAAGAAAATAGGAAGGGCTATGAATGATAATCAATATCGGAACAATGGGAACCAAGGCCGCTCGGGTAAGAAGTCTCCTGTTATTGATGAGGATGGATATACTGGGGTCTATGGTAAAAAGGCTGCTAAGAAGACTGGTATCCAAGTTAACAAGCAGAAATCGAAATTCGAGTATAGGCCGGTGGTGGCTAAGTCGAAGGGGGAGATCAAATCAGGAAAAACCGTGAACAGATTCGAATCTACTAGCCCGTTTGATGTGCTGAATGATGTGACTACGGAAGATAAGGATGGGAGCAAAAAGGTAGGAGATGATGGTGGGTTTTATGACTCAGATGATGATGAAGTAACTGAGGTTTATAATGAAACAAATGATTTTCTTCTCAAAGGTTCTCAGAAGCCGATCACAAACACAGGGGCAAGCACTCCTAACCAAGTTGTTACTGATGATTAGTCTTGCTGCATGGAATATAAGGGGGTTGAACCGCCCTCTGAAACAAAAGGAGGTTCGCCACATTGTAAAAGAGAGTAATCTGAGCTTCTGTGCTATTTTAGAGTCTCATGTTGATGTGTGTAATCTGAATAAAGTTTGTGTTAATGGTAATGTCCATGGATATTTCAGAGGTAAACGTGGGTTACATCAAGGGGATCCAATATCTCCGTATCTGTTTACGCTGGTTATGGAGGTGCTAACAGATGACCTTTTTTTATTTGCTAGAGGAGATATCGGCTCGGCGAAGTGTATTATGGCGGCCCTTTCTAATTTCGCTAATATGTCAGGTTTGGTCCCTAGTGTTCAAAAGAGTACGATCTTCTTTTGTAATGTTCCCCAACAGGTGAAGAGTGCTATCCTAAATGTTATGCCTTTTGTGGAAGGCTCCCTCCCGGTTAGATATTTGGGAGTTCCTCTTATTTCCACAAGGCTTCTCTATAAGGATTGTAGTGTCCTCGTTGAAATATTAGAGAAGCGTATTTCGAACTGGAAGAATAAGCTGCTCTCGTTTACGGGGCGGTTACAGCTTATCTTGGCAGTCCTCTCCTCTATGCTCATATACTGGCCATCGGTATTTATTTTGCCATCTCGGGTGACGCATGATCTTGAAGCTAGAATGCGTATTTTTTTATGGAGTCAAGATAGCTCGTATCAAAAAGGGAGGGCCAAAGTTTCCTGGAAGTCTGTTTGTACCCCAAAGTATGAAGGAGGTCTGGGAATTAGACGGATTGGTGATGTTAATAAAGCTCTCATGGCTAATCATGTATGGAGTGTTATCACTAAACGGAAGTCTCTTTGGGTTGAATGGGTGCATGACTATAAACTAAAAGGTAAGAGTTTCTGGGTAGTAAAGGTTCCTACTAATTGTTCTTGGAGCTGGAGAAAACTTCTTCAGCTTCGGCCAATAATAAGAAACCATTTGTGGACTACGCTTGGGGATGGGATGTCGACATCAGCTTGGTATGATACCTGGTGTGAGTTAGGGCCGCTAGGTAATTTCTTGTCTCCCAGAACCATTACGAGAGCAGGATTCAGATTGGATAACTCTGTTGCGGATATTCATTCAGGAGGTGTTTGGCAATGGCCCTTGGCTTGGAGGGATCTGTTTCCCGTCCTTATTCAACTAGACCATGTCCATCCGGTTGCAGGTAAACGAGATATCCTTCAATGGCGGGTTGGTGATATTATTTATGAGGTTTCGGCTTCACATATTTGGGATTCTATTCGGTATAGAGAACAGGAGATCGAGTGGAGTAAAGTTGTTTGGTTCGCTCATTGCATTCCGAGGCATTCTTTCTTATTGTGGCTGATCATGAGGAAGAAGTTACTCACTCAAGATATTATTCTAAGCTGGGATCTCTCGAGGAGAAAAAACATGAATATGATGTGCTGCTTACTTTGTTATGAGAACCATGATTCTCATAAACATTTGTTCTTTGAATGCAAATTCTCATCGCAGTTTTGGGCTATGGTTCGGGTTAGAGCGAGTATGGAAAGTGTTAATCCAAAGTGGGAGGATATTATTACATGCTTAATGGCTAGGACTCGTTCTAAGTTAGCAGCTGATTAGGTTAGCAGACTCTTGGTGGCGGCAAGTGTGACAACCCTCAAATTTACATGTAACCGTACTTGATGACTATGCTGAATCATTTTACTGTGTTATACTTACATGTGCGTGTTAGCATACTAGTAGTATACAGAGAAGTTACTAAATAGTCCGATATGTTTTCCTATGTGTTAAGAATAAATTTCGTTACAAAAATATATGTATAAGACGCCTTACGGAACAATTAAACGCTTTAACGGAACGATACGTAACCGAACAACCGGACAATACCCGGGACACCGGAATTTTGTCAGAAATATTATTTTATCATTCTTAATTAATTATGGTCACAAAAATCCCCATACACCGTGCAAACATGACATACACCCACTATTCTTGATAATACCCTTAACCTTCTAATTTAAATACCTATTAGTTAACAAAAAAATTCACTTTACCCCCCCCCCCCCCCAACCGAAAATCTGCCATGATCACCAAAAATATTTTGTTTAGATTATAGATTAAAGCAATCTTGATTCTATTGGCCAAGTATCTAAGCAATGATGGCTATGGAGTTGTAGGATGCATGTTTCCAAGATATGCTCATCATGTTCTCTAAACCCACACTCAACCTTCCTCCTCCTTCCCCTTATTTTCGGCTCCCCCTTCCCCCATAACCGATTTTCACCACCACCACCTCTCACATCCTTCATCTTCTTCATACAAGTCTCATTTCAAGCTTGGAAGTTCCTCCATAGAAGTGCAAGTTGAAGAGCTTTCAAGGGAGCTTGATTCAAGCCTTTGTCACTAACATTTCTCCATCATCTTTGCCTTAAGATTTGTTACCCTAGCCTTGTGCTAGTAGTAAGTCCCTTCACACCCTTGTTCCATCTTGTTCTTGTTATGTTTTGTTTAAATGTTCATGGTGATAAATCACAAGAAGCTAAAACACTAAAAATATGAACATGGAACTCTACATAAAAACCCCACATAAAAAGTTTGTATGAGGTTAAAATCAGGTTGGTTTGAGTTTGGATAATACATGCACAATGTTTGATCATTAATTTATTAACAAATCAAGGTTAGGACACTCGTTGATATGTTTTTAGAATCATTAAACCTGAAATAAACATGCTGATTGAAATTTCCAGCCAACTTCAACAGGCTGTAACAGGGTCATTTTTAATCGAAAAACTGGCTTTCTGGAGTCTAAATTGTGTAATTTTGAACAACCGAACAAACGACACTGGAATCGTAATTTTTCGAGATCGTTTACTATTTTTAAAGAATTATTTTTAGACAGCAGCTCAAGCTGAAATATTTCTGCTGAAAAAGTGTGTTGTAATCAGAGTCAAAACTTAAAACCTGAGCAGAATCAGCTCATGGAATTTTTACTGTAGATGGTCACTGTTGTTTCCGTGACCCTCCAACTGGAATTTCGTCGATCGGACTTACGATTTATTTTTAGTGAATTTTTCCGTAAAACTGCAATCAGAGAGTAACAAATCTGATTGCAGTCGAGTAAAAGAATTTTTATATAAAATTGGTAATGAACTGGTCCCCGAAATTTTTACACAATAAATTTTGGATTATATATGACATTCTGTAAAAATTTGAGAATTTTTGAAAAAGGTTAACTATTTTATTTAAATGCCCGAAAACAATCCAGTTTTGATTAATAAAGCTGAAACGACATAAGTAGTGATTTGCGTGTCTAAATATCAAGTAGATTATCCGAGAATGATATAACATGTTATATGTCAATAAAAGTGTTATGTGCAATGTTGTATGTTTGTCTATGAGTGGGGAATAGATGGGAAGGTTATATGGGCATGAACCGTTAAAGTGATGCATGTTATGTGATAGATACGTGTAGGAACTTTGTGTTCTATTTGAAACCACTAATAAACTAAGTGGTAATCATACTAGGACGTGATTGACCGACCTCGACTATTAGCTATATTTGAAAGTCAAACCGAGCAACCGAGGTGAGTTCACACTCTTTCCAAGGCATGGGATTCCCGGTGGGTTGGGAATGGGATTGAATGACTACTCGAACTATCATTACTATTAAACTACTTACTACTGTCCTCAGATTGAAGGACACGTACGTAAAGCCTACGTACACGACCATAAGACCATCAACTCTATCAATTGAAGTCCCTCATTTATCGACTTAATCGCCGAGGCCTATGGCGAGCGGGTCATTAGTTAATAGCGCTATTAGGTTTAACAAGCCTCACACCGTGCCAGTCGGACGGGCGTGTACTAATGGACTATGGGCAAAGGGTCAATGCTGATAGACATTGACTTAGGGCACCTCTTACATTTTCGTAGCAGTCGATACGCGTGGTCTAATAACACATGGGAAACCCCCACTAATCTTTGCAAACATGTCAGATAGACCGATATACGAATTTATACGATACATGGTTTACAAAACGAACAAATGATTTACGAAACGAATGCTATAACTAAACAACCAACTGTGAATTCACTCAACTTTGTTGTTGACTCGTTGTTACATGCCTTACAGGTCACTAAACGCTTGGAGCTTGCACGAGGAAGGAGTCGTTGTGGTGTACGGACTGCTATGTCCCGCACTTAATAATTGAACTTTATAAACTATGTTTTGGACATTAAACTTATGAACTATGAACTTATGTTTTGAACTTCCGTATTATGCTTCTGCTGTTAACTTAAAACCGGTTACTGTCTTATGGTCACCAATTGTATTGTGATGGGTTTTACTTATTAAGATTACGTTGTTCAATATGATTGGTGGCTCGATCCTGGTCATGTCACGCCTCCAAGCGGTGATACCCCGCATGGTGGATTTTGGGGGTGTGACAGCAAGTGCTTATTTTATATGGCAGGAACGTAATTCTAGACTCTTTAAAAACCAGCTGAGACCTCCGGAGCAAGTATATGAGGTGATTATCAAGACCATACGATACAAGCTTATGGGAGTGAAGATGAAGCGGACGGATAGAGTTCGAAAACTTCTAGGTGAATGGGAGATTGCTGATGCTGACAATGATGGTGATGGCGGTTGATTAGTATTTGTTTTCTTTTGTTTGTCGCTAGATTGTAGTCTAGTTGTATATTTGTCAGCTTGGTGTTTTCTGGTTTTTTTTCTTGTTTTACAATCATGGGGCATGTCTCATGATTGAACTAGTGTAGACTCTCTACGCTACTTGTTTTGTTTGGTTGTGAATATATAGAATCACCGGGGTAACCCTTTACCCAAAAAAAAAGACAATACAGAAATAATCAGTTGGAGTCTACCAGCAAATGAGAGAAGCTTATTTTTCCAGTTTGTAATGCGTTTCACCAGTCTTTCAATAAGAATACTACAATCCTTATAAAGGAGTCTCGACGTAATAAGGGGCACACCCAGATATCTCACAGGAAGCACTCCTTCAACAAAAGGCATAATACTCAGAATAGATCTTTTAACCTGATTAGGCACATTACAAAAGAACCCCGTACTCTTCTGGATACTAGGAACCAAACCTGACATCTTAGAAAATTTTGAGAGGGAATCCATAATGCATCTAGCTGAAGCAACGTCACCCCTAGAGAATAGGAATAAATCGTCTGCAAAACAAAGGTTAATGATTTCTGCTTTTCACACCTGTTATGGAATCTAAATGACGAATCAATCCTGGTGGCATGTTGAAGGATACAAGTCAAAATCTCCATGACCAGAGTAAATAAATACGGGGACATCGGATCACCTTGTCTTAAACCCCTTTCTCTTTTAAAATACCCGTGAGTATTTCCATTAACACAAACCGAATAAGACGTAGACGAGACACATAACATAATCCAATCCACCATCCGCTCCGCAAACCCAAAACCAACCAACACATTTTTTAGAAAACTCCATTCAACTGTGTCATACGCTTTCTGAATGTCAACCTTGAAAGCACATCTAGGAGGCCCGAAACTCCTATGGTAATTATGCATTAGTTCCTGCGTAAGGAGGATGTTATCCGAAATCTTCCTAACTGGCACAAAAGCCGATTGGTTTATACTCACAATACTATCTAGCGCTCCTTTCATACGGTCAGTAACGATCTTACTAATACATTTTAACAGAACATTACAACATGAAATCGGCATGTAATCCGTAATAAACGAAGGAGTGGGGACTTTAGGGACAAGAACAATGAGTGTATGGTTCAGCTCCTGAAGTAACTTCCCTGTGTTAAAGAAATCAAGAACTGCATTGGAAACATCCATACCAATAATAGGCCAAGCAACTTTAAAAAATGCTGCAGTATACCCATCAGGCCTAGGCGCTTTATCATTGCCAATATCAAACATGGCCTCTTTAATCTCTTCTAAAGTAACCTGACGAACCATATTAGCCGCAACTTCCGTACTCAGGGTTTTAGTGAAGAGATATGGCACTAGAGTCCAATCATAGTAAGCTAATCCATATGATTTAGTTCCTAAAGAACGGAATCCTCAAACTCAGCATGTAATTGTAATCATACATAGTGTAATCACATTAGAGTTTGAAACTGAAGAATGATTAACAAGGATAAAATAAACTTCTTGAAATTCATACTGTCATTACAAACATAGTCGAAATATGTACATTGTTTTTGACAATAAACAGAAAATATAGAGGTTCAAATGATCATAAGTGCTTGATCATTAGCTTGAGCCTCATTTACGTTGAACACTCTTCCATTAGCATTGGCAAGCTTGGGGCAGTTTCGCTTGAAATGATTTAGATCACCACAATTGAAACATGCTCGAGGGCGAGTCTGAGTAGGGGCTGCCCGGTTCTAGATATGACAGGTTGCAGCTAGATGTCCAAATAGACCACAGATTGTACACTTGCGACAAGGAGAATTTGATGTATGATGATAGTTGCAATGATTGCATCGAGGTTGCTTTCCACGATAAAATCCCTTAAAGGGTACTGAGTTTAGCGGAACTGGTGCAGGAATTGCAAAATTCTTTGAAGCCTTGCGCTTTTTAGAAATTTTAGAATATTCGGCCTTTGTTCTTTTTGAATTCTCATTAGTAGTTTCGGTGTTCGTTTCTTGTCTCCATTTCGAAATAGTTTATGTGACAACCCGAACTTTCAAGGTTAGTGTCGTTTTGTCTCGTGATCCTAACTCCTCATTATTTCTTTTCAACGTTCCTCGCTATGTTAAACTTGTTAAACGTAAATATTATTGGATGCGATTGAGTGTGTACTAGGGTTATTATTGTGTCAAGTAGTTAGCTTGGGCTGCAATTATCCTTAAACTATCTCGGCCCGGTTGCAAATGTTATTGGGCCACCACCATCATTAAATAATCTCGGCCCACACCCTTTATGGATTTTGCATATTTGAAGAATTAGGAGTTAGGGGTACGTAAACATAAAAGGATAGCAAAAACACTAGTTCACCCTATTCCCTTCGACGATCAGCCCCTCCCCCCTTCGAAGATTCGTACCCCCTTGAAGCTAGACTCTCGTGAATAGCAACATCCATAGTTCGGTTAGTATAATTATATATTAATGAATCTAATCTTGATTGGTTATTCTTGCTTATGTACAACGTATAGTCGATTTGCATGATAAGGTTGGTTATTTATAGGTCGGTTACAAATTGCTAGTCATGATGATTAATGTTCTTATGATAGGGTGTTCGATGATGATGATAGTATGAATGCTAATAAGGGATTGTATGTTAACAGTGTGATGAATGGTTCTTGTGTGATTGAATTACTAAACTTGATGATTGTGACTAGGATCAGATTTAAGATTGACGGCACCTTACTGTTTGATGAACTGTTAATCGGTTTCGGAAGTTATTATGCTATTGAGTCGCAATGAATATTGTTTGAGGACGATTGTTGTGTGCTATAATTCTAGAAAAAAAATAACCAATTGATTACGTAACCGGTTTGACCATAGTTCGAGGAGAATGAAACTGAAATAGGATTGCACACCTTTAATTGGTCGCACACTGTTTAGGTTGGGCCAGGGAACATTGGGCCGCATCACCCAGCGAATGGACCAACTGGATTGGGCCGCATCACGTAGGGAATGGATCAATTGGTTTGGGGCCGCACACCCCCTGGTGGTGTTAGGCCACGCAGCTTAATGCGTCTCATGATTGGGCCTGGAATCAACTGGGCCACGAATTGATTGTGATAAGTATGTTGGAAGATTAAGTCATACAATCTCTGTTGGGCCATTAACTTAGTTAAATTGTGCACCTTGTGAATAACGAAACGAAATGTTAACTGTTACGTGACTTGTGAAATATGAACTTGTGATGTGAACTTGTAAGTGAACCAACTACCTATTGTGAGATTTCATGATGATAACCGGCTGTCATGCTGCATGATAAACTGTTATAATTCATTGAACATGTGTGTTCCTCGTATGTTACTACGTTTACATGATGAAATGCTATGAATACGTGAATTACTGTTACAACATGTGAAACAATTGATATAACTATTTGTACGACACTTGTTTATTTCATGCGTAGAAAATGTGGTTTAATTGCATGTGAAACTGATTATTAGTGGTAAACACATTAGGATTTGGTTGACCAACTTGGACAGGTAACATAGTATAACACACCGAGCACTCTAAGGTGAGTTCATTTCTCTTGAGCATGCGTCCCGGTGGTTGGGACAGTCAAAGGGGTATCCCTGAGAGGGATAAGTCTTTTGGGTAAAACTTGAATGTTAGATAATACACTCTTTTCCTATCATTTTAAGTCCCACCATATACCGAATAGTTACCTGACAGGTAACGGGGTATTAGTTGATAGCGCTATTAGGCTTGGCAACCTCACACCGTACCTGAGAGGACGGGCGTGAGCTAATGACCTTAAATCATGACCAATGTTTGGATAGGGGCATTGGGGACGGGCAACAATCTGGTAGCCATCTTCTACGGTACTTGAGTTATTATCAATAATAATATCAATGAATTGAACTAAACACTAACGTTTTCACAAACTATGAACTTGCCAGCTTTGTCTGATACCCTTGTTGCATGCTCGCAGGTCGTTAGATTATTTGGATTTGGAACTTGCTGTCTGGAGTGGCTAGAGTGGTCATGGGTCGAACTGAGTGGATACATATGATCGGATTATTGATTTCACACATTTGCTTTGAAACACTTAAATTATGGTTTACTTATTGCTTCCGCTGAACTTGTTGGATTTTATTAAACTTATTGTTTGGTACATTTTATTTATAATTGGCAAATCCATTTGAAAACTTGTTATGAGTTCAACATGATTAGTGGCTAGATCCTGGTACGTCAAACGCCTAGCGGGGTTTTCCGTATGTGGTACTTTGGGGGTGTGACAGTTTGGTATCAGAGCCAGGTTATAGTGAACTTGGTTTTAAAACGTTTTTATAAAACCAGACTATAACCGAACAGTTCTGAAATCGACCATGACACTCAGCTCCAGATTGCAAGGTTCGTCTCTCGTTTACTATTGCATAGCATATCTAGTGTACACTTAGGTATGACATTACACGTGAATGCACACTTGGCACTGCAGTATGAGTTCCTGTGTTACCAACCCATGTTATGTGGATGATAGAGTCACATGCGATATTCCTCTAAGACTTTCATGGCCCATGTTTTGTGATGTCTTTTGTCTCGTTACTTAAATTTGAGGAACCTTTTAGAATGAGTTGGGAGGAGCTGAGATGAATATGCAAATTGCATTATCATTATGGGTGCACTCATAATAATAATAATAATAATAATAATGTGGGGTGCATGTGGGTCCCAGTGATGCTTAACGAATGTGAATGGGGTTCCGCTCTGTTGTCTGATGTAAACTTGGTAGTCTATAGGAGTCATCTTGATGTTTGACTTCCACTCAAGTCTGAACCTTAACCTTTTTCCCTTCTTTTATATAGAATCATGAGTGGAAGTAATGGTGGACGTGGTGGTGGCCACGGCGGTGGACGTGGCAACATTGCTATGACTCAGGCCGAGCTAATTGATCTGATCAACACTCGTGTGGCTGAAGCCCTAGCGTCTTATCAGGCTGGTACGATATGTGCCAATCATTCCTTATCCCTATGCTGCGTACCCAAATTTTAACCTTGTGTTGTACTTTCTTTCATTTTAGGTCAACCTGCGAATCAAAACAATTCGCCTGTCTGCACGTTTAAGACGTTCATTGATTGTAAGCCACAAACGTTCAGTGGGACTGAAGGAGCTGTAGGACTACTACGTTGGTTTGAGAAGGCGGAATCGGTTTTTGCTATGTGTAACTGTCCCGTGGGGGACTGGGTGAAGTATGCTACAGGCACATTGGAGGATGGTGCCTTAACTTGGTGGAATGCCCAGGTGCAAATGTTGGGCATTGAAATGGCTAATGCAACTACTTGGGATGATTTCAAGGAGTTGATGCGAGAGGAGTACTGTCCTCGTAATGAGATTCAGAAGCTTGAGAACGAGTACTACAATTTGAAAATGGAAGGGTCTGAGATTGAAGCGTATATGAAAAGGTCACATGAGCTCGCGAATATGTGTCCTAACTTATCACGACCACCACCCCGAAGAATCGAATTGTACATCAAGGGGTTAGCACCATCAGTCAAGAGTTTGGTCACTGTTGCAAATCTTGACAACCTGCCTCGAATCATACGTCTAGCCCACAAGATCACGGATCAGGAGGTGGAGCGTGGCTCGCTACCACCGCGTGTTTCTGCTACTACTGCTACAGCTATTACTCCCGCCACTGACAGCAAGTGTAAATGGAATGACGTGGACAAGGCGTCCAATTCGATACAGCCAAAAAAGAAACCAGACACCAGTAGCAATCGCAGTTTCAGTCAGTCATCTTCTGTTAATCAGAACCAGAGCAGCAATTCGAATCAGAGTTCATATGCAGGGAAACAGCCAAAGTGTAACAAGTGCCACTTTCATTATCGTGGGCCGTGTACCCAAGTCTGTCACAGGTGCAACAAAGTGGGTCACATGGCTAGAGATTGAAGGGCTCCACTCCCAAGACAACAGCAGCCACAACAACAGGATAGGCAGCAACCTCATTAGAATCAGGGTAATCGCAAGGGTTGTTTTCAATGTGGTGACGAGGGTCATTTCAGGCGGGATTACCCTTAGTTGAATCAGAATACGGGGAATAATAACAACAACACTGGGAATAACAACAATGGGAGCAATGGTGGGAACGGTGCACGTGGGAGAGTGTTTGCTATTGGTGCTGGGGAAGCTAGGAATGATGGCAACGTGGTGACCGGTACGTTTTTAGTGATCAATCTATTTGCTTCTGTTATATTCGACTCTGGTGCCGATTGGAGTTATGTATCTTTGGGGTTCAGTCGTCAGTTAGGGTTGAGTCCTACACCTCTTGTAACCAAACACGTAGTAGAATTAGCCGATGGCAAATCGATTGAAGCTTCACATGTCCTCGTTGGGTGTAAACTCGATCTAATGGTCAAGTGTTCGACATTGACCTACTCCCCGTTACTCTTGGAAGTTTTGATGTGGTAGTTGGCATGGATTGGTTGTCTAAGCATCAGGTGGAAATTCTCTGTAAAAAGAAAATCGTGCGTATCCCTCTCCCTAGCGGAGAATCTTTGTCGGTTAAAGGTCATCGTAGTGGTGCAATGGTTGGCATCATCTCAGCTATGAAAGCTCAGAAGTGTCTGCGTAAGGGCTACCGTGCTATTTTAGCTCTTGTTACTGATTCTCAACCTGAAGAAAGGAAGATCGAAGACCTTCCAGTTGTTCGTGAGTTTTCTGATGTGTTTCCTAAAGAGCTTCCTGGTTTACCTCCAGACCGTCAGGTGGAATTTCAGATCGACCTTACACCAGGAGCAGCCCCAATTGCCCGTGCTCCTTACCATCTTGGGCCAGGAGAGTTGTAGGATTTGTCAAATCAACTCCAAGAGCTGTTGGATAGAGGTTTTAACCGACCCAGTTCTTCGCCTTGGGGAGCCCCAGTTCTGTTTGTGAAGAAGAAGGATGGGTCCTTTCGAATGTGTATGGATTATCGTGAACTCAACAAGGTGACCGTCAAGAACCGTTATCCTTTACCACGTATCGACGATCTGTTTGACCAGTTGCAAGGGTCAAGTTTTTATTCAAAGATCGACTTAAGATCGGGCTATCATCAGGTGCGGGTCCGAGAGGAGGATGTTCCCAGAATGGATTTTCGAACGCGGTCTGACCACTATGAGTTTTTGGTTATGCCATTTGGGTTGAATAACGCAACAGCGGTTTTCATGGATCTCATGAACCGCGTGTGCAAACCGTATCTTGACGATTTTGTCATTGTGTTCATCGACGACATCTTGATCTACTCCAAGAGCACGGAAGACCACGAGCGACACTTACGACTTATCTTGGAGCTCCTGCGGAAGGAGCAACTCTACGTGAAGTTCTCTAAGTGTGATTTCTAGATTCGGGAAGTACACTTTCTTGGCCACATTGTTAACGAGATGGGGATACACGTGGATCCTGCTAAGATTGATGCTATCAGAAATTGGGCGGCACCGAAGAATCCTTCAGAGGTGTGACAATTTCTTGGTCTCGCTGGGTACTATCGTCGGTTTATTAGGGATTTCTCAAGGATCGCTCAACCTCTTACCTCGTTGACTCAGAAGGGTGTTGTATACTCGTGGGGAACGAAGCAGGAGGATGCTTTCCAACTCTTGAAACAGAAACTCTGCAGCGCACCGATCTTGTCTCTACCTGAAGGTACCAAGGATTTCGTGGTATATTGTGATGTTTCTATTCAGGGTCTCGGTTGCGTGCTGATGCAACGCGAGAAGGTAATAGCTTACGCTTCCCGACAACTGAAAGTTCATGAGAAGAACTATATGACTCACGACTTGGAGTTAGGGGTCATAATTTTTGCGCTAAAGATCTGGAGGCATTATCTGTACATACCAAATGCACTATCTATACCGATCACAGGAGCCTTCAACATATTTTCGATCAGAAAGAGTTGAACATGCGACAGCGTCGTTGGGTAAAGCTTTTGAACGACTACAATTGTGCCATCAAGTATCACCCAGGTAGAGCTAACGTCGTAGCTGATGCCCTTAGTCGAAAGGAGACGAAGCCTAAGCGTGTTCGCGCTCTGCAGCTCACTATTCACTCTACCTTGCCTGATCAGATTCGTTCCGCTCATATTGAAGCATTGAAAGAAGAAAACCTTGAGGCTGAATACTTGCAGGGCATGGAAAAACGACTTGTGGAGAGATCTGACGGCATTCATTATTTTATGGAATGGGTATGGGTTCCTTTGTATGTTAATCTTAGAGAGCTCGTGATGGACGAAGCGCATAAGTCTCGGTATTCTATTCACCCTGGTTCGGATAAGATGTATCAGGATCTGAAAGTCATGTATTGGTGGCCGAAGATGAAAGCTCACATAGCGATGTATGTGATTAAGTGTTTGACTTGTGCTAAAGTCAAAGTGGAGTACCAGAAACCCTCAGGCCTGCTTCAACAACCAGAAATACCCATGTGGAAATGGGGGCAGATTGCTATGGATTTCGTCACCGGTTTGCCAAGTACTGAAGGCGGAAACGATACTATTTGGGTGATCGTTGACCGTCTAACGAAGTCAGCACATTTTCTAGCAATCAAGGAAACGGATAAGTTCTCACAGCTTGCAGCGGTTTATCTTATGGAAGTGGTTTCTAGGCACGGGGTGCCAACCTCCATTATCTCAGATCGAGATCCGTGTTTCATTTCCGATTTATGGCAGTCGATGCATAAGTCATGCGGTTCACGTCTCGATATGAGTGCTACTTATCACCTACAGATGGATGGTCAGAGCGAACGAACCATCCAGACACTTGAAGACATGTTGCGTGCATGTGTGATCGATTTTGGCAAAGGCTGGGAGAAACATTTGTTGTTGATACAGTTCTCGTACAACAACAACTACCATACCAGTATTCAGGCAGCTCCTTTCGAAGCATTGTATGGGCGGAAATGCCGTTCTCCTCTCTGTTGGGCTGAGGTAGGTGACAGCCAGATCACGGGTCCTGAACTTGTACTTGAAACTTCAGAAAAGATTGTCCAGATCAGAAACCGTATGGCGGCAGCACGCGACCGTCATAAAAGCTACGCTAACAAGCGTAGGAAACCGTTGGAGTTCGCTGTAGGCGATCTCGTTATGTTGAAAGTCTCGCCATGGAAAGAGGTAGTACGCTTTGGGAAACGCAGCAAGCTTAATCCACGCTATGTCGGACCATTCAAAATTATGGAGCGAATTGGTAAAGTGGCTTACAAGCTCGAGCTACCTGCTGAGTTGGGTAATATTCATGATGTCTTCTATGTTTCGCAACTAAAGAAGTGTTTGTCTGATGAAACACTGGTTGTGCCATTTCAAGAGCTGAAGATTGATGATAAATTACAGTTTGTCGAAGAACCTATCGAAATCATGGATCGGGAAGTCAAGGTTCGTAAGCATAGTCGAATCCCGATCGTGAGGGTTCGTTGGAACTCAAGACGTGGACCGGAGTTCACGTGAGAGCGCGAGGATCAGATGAAGCTCAAATATCCTCAACTCTTCCCCACTGACCAACCTAATTCTGGTGAAATTGGTGAATTTCAGGACGAAATTCCACTTCAAGTTGGGGATGATGTGGCACCTGAGGAAAATCTGCAGTAATCTTGAGCTACCACTTCACTTCTCTGGGATTTACTTATCAAATTTCGGGACGAAATTTCTTTCAAGTTGGGGATGATGTGATAACCCGAACTTTCAAGGTTAGTGTCGTTTTGTCTCATGATCCTAACTCCTCATTATTTCTCTTCAACGTTCCTCGCTATGTTAAACTTGTTAAACGTAAATATTATTGGATGCGATTGAGTGTCTACTGGGGTTATTATTGTTTCAAGTAGTTAGCTTGGGCCACAACTATCCTTAAACTATATCGGCCTGGTTGCAAATGTTATTGGGCCGCCACCATCATTAAACAATCTTGGCCCACACCCATTATGGATTTTGCATATTTGTAGAATTAGGAGTTAGGGGTACGTAAACATAAAAGGATAGCAAAAACCCTAGTGCACCCTATTCCCTTCGACGATCAGCCCCTCCCCCCCCTTCGAAGATTCGTACTCCCCTTGAAGCTAGACTCTCGTGAATAGCAACATCCATAGTTCGGTTAGTATAATTATATACTAATGAATCTAATCTTGATTGGTTATTCTTGCTTATGTACAACGTATAGTCGATTTGCATGATAAGGTTGGTTATTTATAGGTCGGTTACAAATTGCTAGTCATGATGATTAATGTTCTTATGATAGGGTGTTCGATGATGATGATAGTATGAATGCTAATAAGGGATTGTATGTTAATAGTGTGATGAATGGTTCTTGTGTGATTGAATTACTAAACTTGATGATTGTGACTAGGATCAGATTTAAGATTGATGGCACCTTATTGTTTGATGAACTGTTAATCGGTTTCAGAAGTTATTATGCTATTGAGTCGCAATGAATATTGTTTGAGGATGATTGTTGTGTGCTATAATTCTGGAAAAAATAACCAATAGATTACGTAACCGGTTTGACCATAATTCGAGGAGAATGAAACTGAAATAGGATTGCACACCCTTAATTGGTTGCACACTATTTAGGTTGGGCCAGGGAACATTGGGCCGCATCACCCAGCGAATGGACCAACTGGATTGGGCCGCATCACACAGCGAATGGATCAATTGGTTTGGGGACGCACACCCCCTAATGGTGTTGGGCCACGCAGCTTAATGCGTCTCATGATTGGGCCTGGACTCAACTGGGCCACGAATTGATTGTGATTAGTATGTTGGAAGATTAAGTCATACAATCTCTGTTGGGCCATTAACTTAGTTAAATTGTGCACCTTGTTAATAACGAAACGAAATATTAACTGTTACGTGACTTGGGAAATATGAACTTGTGATGTGAACTTGTAAGTGAACCAACTACTTATTGTGAGATTTCATGATGATAACCGGCAGTCATGCTGCATGATAAACTATTATGATTCATAGAACATGTGTGTTCCTCATATGTTACTACGTGTACATGATGAAATGCTATGAATACGTGAATTACTGTTACAAGATGTGAAACAATTGATATAACTATTTGTACGACACTTGTTTATTTCATGTGTAGAAAATGTGGTTTAATTGCATGTGAAACTGATTATTAGTTATTGAATGAGGAGAGATTTTTGAAACAGAAATCTAAGATCGATTGGCTTCAAGTGGGGGATTCTAATTCGGCTTCTTCCATAACTATGTTAAATGCAGGAACCATGTTTTTTTTGGGTAAAGGGTTACCCCGGTGATTTATATATTCACAACCATAAAAAAACAAGTAGTAAGGTGAATCCTCACTAGTTCAATCATGAGACATGCCTCATGAAAGTAAACCAAACAACCAACAAAAAAGCCAAACAAACCAAACGCCTAGACTACAATCTAGAACAAAACACAATTACAAGATAAAACTCAGCCAATTCCATCCGCATCCGCACCTTGATGAATCCCCCAATCATCAAGAAGTCTCTTCAGTCTAACCGTGTTTTTGAACTTCACTCCCAACAGCATGTTACCCGTATTGATTACATCAAGGATAGGAATGGAATTATCTATGAAGGTGACAAGGTGCCGAATGCTCTAGTTGATTATTATTCCAATTTTTTGGGGGTTGAAGGTTGTGTGTCTGATTCTTTGACTCCCGATATGTTTGTTAAAAAGTTGGATTCGAAGAAGGCGCTTAATATGGTTTGGAATGTCTCTATTGCTGAAATTAAGGAGGCTATGTTTTCTATTGATAATAATAAGGCTCGGGGTCCGGATGGTTATTCAGCGGCGTTTTTTAAGCATACGTGGAATTTTGTAGGTGATGATGTCTCTGAAGCCATACAACAATTTTTTATTAATGGGAAGCTTTTGAAGGAAATAAATCATACGATTTTGGCTCTCATTCCTAAGGTATCCACTCCTGATTCAGTGTTGGATTACCGTCCTATTTCGTGTTGTAATGTTTTATACAAATGCATCAGCAAGATCATTACGAATAGGATTAAGGATGGGTTGGATGATATTGTTGATATTAACCAATCGGCTTTTATACCGGGTAGACGTATTTCAGATAATATTTTACTTACTCAAGAGTTGATGCATAAGTATCATTGTCCTGTTGGGCCGCCTAAATGTGCATTTAAAGTCGACATTCAGAAGGCTTATGATACTGTTAACTGGTTGTTCTTGAGGTCTATTCTGATCGGGTTTGGATTTCATCACATGATGGTTCACTGGATCATGACATGCGTTACTTCTACATCTTTTTCCATAGGAGTCAATGGCAACATCCATGGCTATTTTAGAGGCAAAAGGGGCTTGCGTCAAGGGGACCCAATGTCGCCTTATTTGTTTACTATGGTGATGGAGTCGTTGACGTTAATCTTGAAGGATTTGGTTGCTAAATCTAACAACTTTAGATATCACAATCTTTGTAAGAAATAGAAAATTGTTAATGTCTGTTTTGCAGACGACTTGTTTCTATTTGCTAGAAGTGATATAAGTTCAGCTAGAATCATTATGGAGGGTCTAGAGAGATTCAAAAATATTACGGGCCTTGTTCCTAGTGTTGCTAAGAGTACGATTTTCTTTGGTAATGTTCCGTTGGAGGTCAAGCAAGCCATTTTACAGTTGATGCCGTTTGCTGAAGGCTCCCTTCCGGTTCGCTATTTAGGTGTTCCTCTCCTCTCTACCAGATTGTTGTATAAGGATTGCAAAATTTTGGTTGAAAAATTGGAAGCTAGAATTGTTAGCTGGAAGAACAAAACGTTATCATTTGCAGGTCGTCTTCAATTAATCAAATCGGTTTTATCGTCCATGCATATCTACTGGGCCTAGGTTTTCATTCTTCCTGCTCGTATCATTGATGAATTAGAGAAGAAAATGCGAGATTTTCTTTGGTCTCAAGGTCCGATGAAGAAAGGGAAAGCAAAAGTGAGTTGGAGTGATGTTGGTTTGCCTAAACTTGAAGGTGGGTTGGGGGTTCGGAGAATTCGTGATGTGAATGTAGCTTTAATCTCTACCCATGTGTGGAGCCTTATTACTAGAAGGAATTCGCTTTGGGTTAATTGGATTCGTTACCATAAACTTAAAGAGAGATCCTTTTGGCATGTTAGTTCGAAGAATGACTGTTCTTGGTGTTGGCGGAAATTGATTCAACTTCGTGTGCGTCTTCGGCCTCATATCATAGCCAAGATAGGGAACGGCTTGTCTACTTCAGCTTGGTTTGATTCATGGGCTCCCATTGGTCCTCTATCTTCAGTTATCTCGGTTAGGGATATGCACCGTGCTGGATTTGATCTTTATTCAAAAGTTTCGGATATTGTGGAGAATGACTCGTGGTTATGGCCCTTGGTTAGACTTATTTCCAGTTCTTATTAATATCCAGCCTCCTATTATTCAAGCTCATATGGAAGATTCTTTTGTTTGGCGTCGTCATGATGGTGTGGAGTTTGATCATGCTGCTTCCATTATCTGGGATACACTGAGAGCTCGTAATGATAGAGTTCCATGGGTTGATTTGGTATGGTTTGCTAATTGTATCCCAAAGCATGCTTTTCTACTTTGGCTGGTGTGTAAAAGGAAGTTGAAGACTCAAGACAAGCTAAGGCGATGGGATGTTGGTGGGGCCACTAACTTAAACCTGCTTTGTTGCTCGTTATGTCAGTCGGGTCCGGATTCACATGATCACCTATTCTTTGAGTGTTCATATGCTATGCAGGTTTGGTCTATTATTAGACCTTTGGCTGATATTCATACATCCTCTTTTAAAATTGGCGACATCATGGAGGGCTTATTGTCTATTCCTAACAAGAATTAGGTGAGGAGTATTATTGGTCGCTTGCTTTTGGCGGCTTCTTCTTATTTTATATGGCAAGAGCGTAATGCTAGATTGTTTAACTCAATGAGGAGATCGGCTGATAAGCTTGGTGAAGTTATAGTCTCCACGGTTGGATTGAAGCTCGCTTCATTGAAGATTAAGAGATCTATGACGGGTGTTAGCTTGTTGGATAAATGGAGATTACCAATGACGTAGTCTTTAGTGTTTTTGTGTTTCTCTAGTGATGTCTAGAGTTGTTTGATTGTTAGGTTGGTTGCCTTGTTTTTGCTTTTTGCTTGTCTACACTTTCCTAGCATGTTGGGATTGTGAACTAATGAGGTATTCTGCCTCGTTACTTGTTTTGTTTGGTGATTGTTGTTATAAAAGTGAATCGGGGTAACCCTTTACCCAAAAAAGAAACTGATTATTAGTGGTAAACACATTAGGATTTGGTTGACCAACTTGGACGGGTAACATAGCATAACACACCGAGCACTCTAAGGTGAGTTCATTTCTCTTGAGCATGCGTCCCGGTGGTTGGGACAGTCAAAGGGGTATCCCTGGGAGGGATAAGTCTTTTGGGTAAAACTAGAATGTTAGATAATACACTCTTTTCCTATCATTTTAAGTCCCACCATATACCGAATAGTTACCTGAGAGGTAACAGGGTATTAGTTGATAGTGCTATTAGGCTTGGCAACCTCACACCGTACCAAAACGTGTTCTGGAGAACAATAAACTTCTAGCCGTGTGAGGCGATTTTGGCGATTTCCATTGAAACCCTAGTTCTTGATCTTCAACCTTAATTTTGATCGATCTGGGTTAGGTATTGGGGTGTTGTCGTTCCTTCTGAGTAAGGTTTCTAGACTTCTACCCTGGTTTCTAATCTTTTGAAGTTAGAGTTAGGGTTTTCGTTTCGTTTTTCATCTAGGGTTTCTTTAGCCTTGTCGCCGTGAGTTTTTTGAGTTCTGTGTTGGTTTTTTCCTGTTCGTTGATTTACGTTGCATGTTTCTGCCGTCTAGGGTTTTTGTCAGTATTCTTGCATGGAAAGAAATCGTGATACGGGTTTAGAGGATTTAGGGTTTCAGTCCTTTTCAGATAGAATGCATGAGGATATTTTCATTACTTCTAAGGGTCCCATGAGTGTTCATGATGTGCGTGATAAACCTAACCTGCTTAACAAGCCATTGAAGATTGATGGGAATCCTTTGTTGCCTCGACGAGGTGTGGTGCAGAAAGATCCTAGGGTTATTAATATTATTGATGAGTTGGAGAAAGTCACGGTTCCTGTTAAGCCGGTAACTAATTCACATTCTGATTGTAATGTGGAGCAGAATGTTAATAGTTCATCCTCGAGCACTTATGCTGAAAAGCTTAAATCGTCCGCTATGCTTAACCAGAAAAGAGAAGTTAATTTCAGACACATGGAGGCTCAAGATGTATTGGAAGATGCTGATGTAGTAATCCCCAAGGAGGCTGTTCGTAAAGTTCAAGAGCGCTTTACTAATGTCTTGTATGGTTATTTTTTAGGGAGTAGGCTACCGTTTCCGGTAGTTGATTACTATGCTAAAAACGTTTGGGCCAAATTTGGGTTCTCAAAGCTTATGATGAATTCTAATGGCTTTTTCTTTTTTAAATTTGATTCGGCTGAGGGTATGTCTAAAGTGCTTGAGGGGGGTCCTTGGTTAATCAGGAAAAATCCATTGTTCCTTAATGTCTGGTCTCCTTCGGTGATTCTTAGGAAGGAAGGGATCAAAACGGTCCCTGTATGGGTTAAGTTTCACAATGTGCCAATTGCAGTTTACACTGATGATGGTTTGAGCCTTTTGGCATCCAAGGTTGGGTTACCTAAAAGATTGGATAGCTATACTGCTGATATGTGCATGGAGAACTGGGGTAGAACTAGTTTTGCTCGAGCTATGATTGAGGTGTCGGCTGAGCATGAATTAAAAGAACACATAGTTGTTGCTATTCCGAAGCTGGATGAGGAGGGTTATGTTACTGAAAAAGTGAAGGTTGAATATGAATGGAAGCCCCAAAGGTGTTCGGAGTGCTGTTTGTTCGGTCATAGTAATGCTACATGCTCAAAGGCCCCTAATGTTAAACCAAAGCAGGTGACTATGGACGATGAGGGTTTTGTGATTGATACGAGGAAAACTGCGAAATATGGGTTCCCACAAAAGAAACCGAAAACAAAATTTATTTATAGACAAAAGGCTAATCAATCTAAGCCGAGCTCCTCGGGGACGAAGCATAATGATGGTGAAGGAAATAAAGACCTAGGTAGTGATAAAGTCATTAAAAGCAATCTGAATCTAAGGAATTCCTTTTCAGCTCTTTCAAACGATCAGATGTTAGATGGTGATGGTGAAACGAGAGGGTCTTCTTCTAGTAACTTGGATATTTCCAATAAAAAAGATGATGGGGTTATGGAGCAACTTCAAACGGAAATTTCTGATTATATGAATGCTAATACAAATGGAAAACAATCTGAGGGGGCAAGCACTCCCGGTCAAACGGGTTTTAATGGATAGTTTAGCGGTATGGAATATAAGGGGATTGAACCTTCCCCTGAAACAAAGAGAGGTTCGGATGTTGATTGCTGAGAAGCGGCTCCAGGTCTGCGCTATATTGGAATCACATGTTTCTATTTCTAATCTTGATAGAGTGTGCAAGAATGTTTTTCGGTTGTGGGATTGGACGTCTAATGGCTCCTGTTGTTCTAGAGGCACTAGAATTATTGTAGGCTGGAACAATAATATGGTGGATCTCATGGTTATCTCTCAAACGGACCAGGTTATGCATGTGCAACTTTGCTCGAAATCTGATAATAAAATTTTTTTCTGCTCGTTTGTCTATGCTGAGAATAATTATCAAGATAGAAGGGAGCTTTGGGAAAACTTAAACAGACATAGTGTGTTTGTTAAGGATAGGCCGTGGGTGGTTTTAGGGGATTTTAACTCAGCGATTTCGTTGGATGATTGTTTTGCTGGGTCGTCTTCTATCACAATCGGTATGAGAGAATTCTACCAGTGTATTCAGAAAACTGAGTTGATGGATCTCAAAAGTCAAGGGATGCAATATACTTGGAACCAAAAACCAAAGCAATATACTTAGTGTTGTTTGATTCTCTGATTTATTAGTCTAGTTGTTTTTTATTGCGGTTAACTGAGTTTAATTTAGCTAGATCGAAAACTCTGGATTAATCGATTAAGGGTTGAAGATTAACACTAGGGTTTATAAGGTTTAGGGTTTTCTTTGGGTGGCTGCATGTTTCATTCGATTTCTTCATCAGATTGATATTGTTGAATTCGTCTGCATGGAGAGAAATAAAGATCAAGGCTTGGATGATCTAGGGTTCCAGGCCTTCACCGATAAACTGCATGGGGACGTCTTTGTTCCTTCGATCACTACAAAGCCGGCGGCTCCACAAGAGTTGCGTGGTATTTTCCCCAAGTTTGGGAATACGCTTGATGTCAGATCACTTAAAATTGATGGGAACCCGTTGTTGCCGAAGCGAGGGGTAATCCAAAAAGAGCCGAGAATGATAAACATCATAGATGAGTTGGAAAAGGTGTCAGTTCCGGTACAGGAGACTAATGTTATGCTTGAACGTAATAATGAACAGGTAATTAACAACTTGTCATATGCTGAAAAGGTTAAGCACAGTTCAATGATAAAAAGGGAAGTTAACTTCAGGAAGATGGACTCAGGAGAGACAAAACCTGAGCCGGATGTTGTTATTCCTCGTGAGGTAATTCGTAAAGTTCAGGAAAAATTTGAGAATGTGTTATATGGTTATTTTCTGGGGAATCGTTTACCATACCCTGTAGTTGAATACTATGTAAAAAATGTGTGGGCTAAGTTCGGATTTGTCAAACTCATGATGAATTCGGATGGATTTTTCTTCTTTAAATTCGACTCTAAAGAAGGTATGGCAAAAGTGTTGGAGGGAGGTCCATGGTTGATCAGGAAGGTTCCCTTGTTTCTAAATGTCTGGTCTCCATCGGTTAGTCTAAAGAAAGAAGGCATTAAGTTAGTTCCGGTATGGGTGAAACTCCATAATGTACCCATTGCGGTCTATACTGATGATGGGTTAAGCTTGTTAGCTTCTAAGTTAGGTGAACCAAGACGTTTGGATGGTTATACAGCTGATATGTGCTCGGAAAGTTGGGGTAGGAGTAGTTTCGCTCGGGCTTTAATTGAAATTAATGCGGAAAATGATCTTAAGGATCATATTGTTGTAGCGATTCCAAAACTTGATGAGGAAGGATATATCAATGAAGTAGTGAAAGTCGAATATGAGTGGAAGCCTCAAAGGTGCTCGATATGTTGCATATTTGGTCATAATGACCAAACGTGTGGGAAAAATGAAGCAAGAAAAGCGAAGCAAGTAGTTGTGGATGAAGACGGGTTTACTATGGATAAGAGAAAGATGGCTCGAGTGGGTGTTATCACAAAGAAACCAAAAGCAAAATTTATTTACAAACCCAAGGTCAACAAGTCTGATCCGAGTTCGTCTGGTACAAAGGGAGTCAACGTAAATATAAAAGCTAGTGAAAATGTTAATACTCGGAACTCTTTTGAAGCTTTATCGAAGATAGAGGGGCTGGAAATAAAGGATGATAATGTTTTGACGGAAAAAGTGATCAAGAATAGTGGGAAGCAAACAAAGTCTGATGAAGAGGTGATAGAAACGGTTCCAACGGAAACGGCTGAATTCATGAGGAATGATAAACATGATGATGTTGCTGAGGGGGCAAGCACTCCCGGTCAAAGGGGTATCCATGGATAGTATTCTTACTTGGAATATAAGGGGTTTGAACCAACCCCTGAAACAAAATGAGGTTCGTGTTCTCATGTCAGAAAATAAAGTTTCGATGTGTGCTATTCTTGAGACTCATGTGAATATCAGTAATCTTGATAGAGTTTGTAAAAATGTTTTTAGAAATTGGAATTGGACTTCTAACGGAGGGTTATGTCAGCGTGGCACTAGGATTATTCTCGGCTGGAATAATGATCTGATGGATGTAATGATTTTGTCTCAAACGGAACAGGTCATTCATGCTCAAATCTGGTTCAAAACTGACAATTCGACTATCTTTTGCTCTTTTGTTTATGCCAAGAATAAATACCAAGACCGAAGGAGCCTTTGGGAGGATTTATGTAGGCATAAGTTGTTGTGTAGGGATAAGGCTTGGTTCGTTATGGGTGATTTTAATGCTGCTCTTCATATGGATGATTCATTGTGTAGTACATCGAGTCACTCTATCGGAATGCGGGAATTTTCTGAATGTGTTCAGCAATCGGAGCTTATGGATGTTAAAGGTCATGGTATGCACTATACTTGGAGCCAGAAACCGAAAGAGGGGATTGGGTTGCTTAGGAAAATTGATCGTGTCATGTGTAATGTCAAGAGCCTAGAGGTATTCTCGGATGCTTATGTTATATATCACCCGAGTCGTGTTTCTGATCACACACCTTGCATTTTGAAACTGACCAATATGACTAAGTCTTATCGGCCGAAGCCTTTCAAGTTTGCGAATTTTATTACTTCCAAACCGGAATTCACTGTTTGTGTGGAGAATGAATGGGCGAAAAAGATTGATGGGGTCTCTATGTTTTCGGTTATTAATAAATTAAAGAATCTGAAACCAGGGCTTAGGAAGATCCTTTTTCAGCAAGGAAATTTGCATAAGAAAGTAGATGAGCTGCGTAAGAAATTAGATGAAGTTCAAAAGTTGATGGATAAAAACCCTCTTGATGTTGAAATTCGGAAAAAGGAACAAGAATGTCTTCGAGATTTTCAAGTTGCGGCTTATGATGAGGAGTGTTTTTTGAAACAAAAATCGAAGGTGGAATGGCTTGCTGCGGGGGATTCTAACACAGCTTTCTTTCACAATAGCGTTAAAAGCAAAAACATTCGTAGTAAAATCCAATGCATCCGGGATGTGGCAGGTAATCGGTTTGAAGGAGATAAAGCGGTGGCAGCGCTTGTTAATCATTACTCGAGTTTTTTAGGCACGGAAGATGCCGTATCCAGCTCTAACTTGAATGATGTCTTTGTCAATGTTGTGAGTACTAATGAAGCCGAAAATATGGTCAGAAGTGTTACGCGTGATGAAGTTAAAAAAGCCATGTTCAGTATAAGTGAAAACAAAGCACCAGGGCCTGATGGCTATACATCAGCTTTCTTTAAAAAGGCGTGGGAGATTGTTGGTGAGGAGGTTACAAATGCAATTCTTGATTTCTTTGAAAATGGGAAAATTCTGAAACAGTTAAATCACACAATTTTGGCGCTTATTCCAAAAGTGGATACTCCTGACTCAGTTCTTGATTACCGGCCCATTTCTTGCTGTAATGTCCTCTATAAGTGCATCAGTAAGATTATCACAGATAGATTAAAAGGGAGTTTGGACTCTTTGGTTAGCATAAATCAGTCTGCTTTCGTTCCAGGTAGGCGAATTTCTGATAATATTCTATTAACACAAGATTTGATGCACAATTATCACTTGAATAAAGGTCCTCCAAGATGCGCTTTCAAGATTGATATTCAAAAAGCTTATGACACTGTTAGTTGGTCGTTTTTGGAGAAAATCCTTTACAAATTTGGTCTTCACAGGAAAATGGTGAAGTGGATAATGGTTTGTGTCAGTACGGCCACTTATTCTTTGAGTATCAATGGTAATCTTCACGGTTTTTTCAAAGGGAGAAGGGGCCTTCGCCAAGGGGATCCGATGTCCTCGTACTTGTTCACGCTTGTTATGGAGGTGCTTACTTTATTACTCCAAAAGGTAGCTCGCTCAAGCCCATTGTTTAAGTATCATGCTCATTGTGCTAAGCAACAAATAATAAATGTATCCTTTGCGGATGATTTGTTTATTTTTGTTCATGGGAATATGGAGTCGGTTAGCAAGATAAAGGCCGCTTTGGAGGAGTTTACTAGTATTTTGGGTCTAGTCCCGAGTCATGCTAAAAGTACGGTGTTTTTTTGTAATGTTCATCAGCAGGTTCGCCAGGAAATTCTGAATGCGTTACCATTTCGTGAAGGTTCCCTTCCGGTTCGGTACCTAGGTGTGCCATTGATCACATCAAGGTTAACTGCTGGGGATTGCAAAAGTTTAGTGGACCGAATGGATAAAAAAGTTAACAATTGGATGACAAAAACTCTATCGTTTGCGGGTAGATTGCAGCTTATTAACTCGGTCCTCTCTGCCATGCACATTTATTGGGCTTCGGTCTTTGTTATTCCTGCTCGCATCATTAATGATCTTGAGAAGCGTCTTCGTCGTTTTCTATGGAATGCCGGTAAAGTGGGAAAAATTAAAGCGAAGGTTGCGTGGAATGAAATTTGTCTTCCTAAAATGGAGGGTGGCTTAGGTATTAAACGTATAGGGGATGTGAATACAGCCCTTATTACCAACCATATCTGGAGTATCATTATTAAAAGAAAATCTCTATGGGTGCAATGGATTTATGAGCATAAATTGAACAATCACAATTTCTGGGAAGTTCAACCTAGGGGAAGCATGAGTTGGGGGTGGAGAAAGATTTTATCTATCCGCAATGTGGTCCGGCCTTTCATCTGGAAAGTGATTCGGAGTGGGCTGCAAACAAATGCTTGGAGCGATAATTGGTGTCATTTAAGCCCCCTCAGGGCGTTTATAACTCCAAGACACATTGCAAACGCGGGATTCAACCTACAAAGTTCAGTTACGGACTTACTTGATGTGAATTCTCAATGGAAATGGCCTCAAGCTTGGTATGATATTTATCCGGTTTTAATTGGTTTATCAATTGATCGTCCTAATATTCAATTACATGATCGCACGGTTTGGAAGGATGTGGAAGGTAATGTCTCTCATTTCAGCTCTTTCATAGTGTGGGAAACCATTCGGTACCGTAACATTCCGACTACTTGGGCAAGCATGGTTTGGTTTAGTCAATGTGTTCCTAGACATTCTTTTCTTCTTTGGTTGGTTATAAAGAATAAACTGAAGACCCAAGACCGATTGAAAGTTTGGGAAGCGGGCAGTGAAACTAACTTAAGACTGATGTGTTGTCCTCTATGTCAACATGACCGTGATTCAAGAAACCATCTTTTTTTTATCGTGCACATTTGCATCGCAGGTATGGAAGAGCATTAAGTTGATGGTGGATATGGATAGTGTCAGCGATTTGTGGGAATCTATTTCGGATTGGATGGAGCAGCATGCGAATTCAAAGAGACTGGAGCATGTTGTGTGCAAATTGGCTCTCTCGGCATCAGTCTACTACATATGGCAAGAACGCAACAATAGATTATTCACTCAAGTTGAGTGTTCGGCTGCCCAGGTTATCGAGAAGGTGAAGAATTCAGTTCGGCTTAGGATGATGGGGTTTAAATTCAAAGTCCAAGTTGATTGCAACAGAATTTTGAAGAAGTGGAAGATCCCGGAAAGGGCGCTTGAAGAAGATCCGGGCTAACGAAGTTATTTGAAAAGTGTTTTTGATAGAGTTATGTTGATTTGGTCGTGATGTCTGAGTTGTAACTGTCTTTGGTAGTGTCGTGTTTCTTGTTGTCTTTCAGTTTGGTCGTCTAGTCTTGGTATGTCAAGGCTAGCTGTGTGTGTTAGTTCAGGCACACCTGCTGTACTTATTTGATTTTTATAAAATTTACCGGGGTAACCCTTTACCCAAAAAAAAAAACATGGTGTGGGAATTCTAAAGAAGATTGATCGTGTATTGGGCAACATTCAATTCTTAGATACTTATCCAGATGCATTTGTGTTATTTCACCCTTTCCGAGTTTCTGATCACACGCCATGTATTGTTAATTTCCATATGATAAAGCATAATAGGCCTAAACCCTTTAAATTTGCCAACTTCTTGGTAAAAAAGGAGGGTTTTATAAGTTGTGTTTCGGAACAATGGGCTAAGGAGGTGCAAGGTGTGACTATGTTTTCGGTTGTCAAGAAGCTTTCTTTTTTGAAGTCCCCGTTGAGACGTCTTCTTTTCAAGCAAGGTAACTTGCATGAAAGAGTCAAGTTATTGAGATCTAAACTGGATGACATTCATATGGCTATTGATGTTAATCCTTCGGATATGGCTCTTAGAGAATCTGAATCTAGATGTCTTCAAGAGTTTCAAGCTGCCTCATATGATGAAGAATGTTTCCTCAAACAGAAAGCTAAAGCGGAATGGTTGGCTGCGGGTGATTCGAACACAAAATACTTCCATAATTGTGTCAAAATGAGAAACGCTTGCTCAAAGATCCATAGCATTCAAGATGTTCATGGAGCCCAGTTTAATGGTGACAATGTGTATGGGGTTCTGGTCTCTCATTACTCGGCATTCTTGGGTACGGAAGATCAGGTGGATGCGCTACCTAGTAACATTACTTTTCCTAATGTTCTAGATCAATTTGCTGCTAGTAATATGGTTCGCCAAGTTACTCGTGAGGAGGTTAAAAACACTATGTTCTCTATAGGTGAAAATAAGGCCCCGGGTTCGGATGGGTACACTTCGGCGTTTTTTAAAAACTCCTGGGATATTGTGGGAGATGAGGTTACCAAAGCCATTTTGGTTTTCTTTGATAATGGTAAGTTATTGCAGCAAATTAACCATACGATAATTGCTCTTGTCCCGAAAGTTCCTACCCCTAACTCCGTGGTTGATTACCGGCCAATTTCATGTTGCAATGTGATCTATAAATGCATTAGTAAAATCTTAACAGATAGAATTAAAGGAAGTTTGGATGTTCTTGTTGATATTAATCAGTCGGCTTTTGTTCCGGGTAGGAAAATTTCAGACAATATCCTTCTTACCCAGGAATTAATGCACAACTATCATTTGAGGATTGGCCCAGCAAGGTGTGCATTTAAGATAGACATTCAGAAGGCTTATGACACCGTTAGCTGGTCTTTTCTTGAAAGTATCCTGCGTGCTTTTGGTTTCCATCAGAAAATGGTGAATTGGATAATGGTTTGCGTTACCACGGTGTCTTATTCGTTGAGCATTAATGGTAATCTTTATGGGTATTTCAGAGGTAAAAGAGGCTTGAGGCAGGGTGATCCGATATCTCCCTACTTATTTACTTTGGTGATGGAGGTCTTATCGTTTATCCTAAAAGATGCAGCTAGTAACAGTTCTGCTTTCAGATACCATCTTCACTGTAAAAAATAAAAAATTATTAACGTCTAGTTTGCGGATGATCTTTTCATTTTTGTGAATGGTGATGTGGCCTCGGTCAGAGTGGTTAGAGACACGCTTCAGCAGTTTTCGAAGCTTTCGGGTCTCATCCCAAGTATTCCGAAGTGCACGGTGTTTTTTGGTAATGTTCCTCAATCGGTAAAGCAGGAAATTCTTCATGTTATGCCGTTTCGTGAGGGTTCGCTGCCTGTTCGCTACCTGGGAGTCCCTTTAATATCGTCTAAACTTTCTTATAAGGATTGTAAAATTCTGGTTGAAAAAATGGACAAGAAGATTGATAACTGGATGACGAGATCTCTGTCCTTTGCAGGTAGATTGCAGCTAGTTAATTCGGTTCTTTCAGCTATGCACATCTATTGGGCCACTGTTTTTCTATTGCCAGCTAAAATTGTGACGGATCTTGAAAGACGGATGCGTGCTTTTTTATGGTCTGGTAAGAATCAGCTGAATGTCAAGGCCAAGGTTGCTTGGAAGATAGTCTGTCTTCCAAAGAACGAGGGGGGGCTAGGAGTTCGATGCATTAATGATGTAAACAAAGCCCTTATTTCGAACCATATCTGGAGTTTTTTGGTGAACAGAAACTCTCTTTGGGTGCAATGGATTCATATCTATAAGCTCAAAGGGAGAAGTTTTTGGGAGATTCCTTGTAGGGGTCGTATGACATGGGGTTGGAGGAAAATTCTTGCTTTGCGTGAGTTAATCCGTCCTTTTTTTGTGGAAGTCTATCGGTAATGGTGCTAATACAAATGTTTGGAGTGACACTTGGTGTAGTGCTTGTCCTCTACGTGCTCATATTAGTCCGAGATATATTGCAAATGCAGGTTTCAACCTGCAATCTTCTGTAGCGGATATGGTTGACTCTAGTGGTAATTGGAGGTGGCCGGTGGCCTGGTATGATCTTTTCCCAGTTATAATTAATCTTCATGTTCCGGTTATTCATGATACGCAGGATCGGCTGGTTTGGATTAATTCTGAGGGGAAATCATGTCACTTCTCTTCGTGGGAGGTCTGGAACAATATTCGGTATCGTGAGAATGTTGTTTCATGGATCAATATGGTTTGGTTTAAACAATGCATCCCAAGGCACTCGTTTCATTTGTGGATGGTCATTAGAAATAAATTGAAAACTCAAGATAGAATGTCCGTTTGGGAGGCGGGTAGTGCTACAAACTTGAACCTCATGTGCTGCCCTTTATGTCATCGTGACCGGGACTCGAGGGACCACTTATTTTTTGAATGTTCGTATGCTACGGAGGTTTGGTTTGGCATTAGGGAATTGGCGAATATGGATGATGTTAATTGCCGATGGGTCGATATCATGAGTTGGATGGATCAACACTCCACTCGACAACCAGTCAATGTTGTGAGCAGATTGGTGGTTGCAGCGGCGTCCTACTTCGTTTGGCAAGAAAGGAACTTGAGGCTTTTCACTTGTAATCAACGTACGCCGAGTGTCTTATCTAAGGAGATCATTAAAACTGTTTGTTTGCGGCTGTTGACCTTCAAATTCAAACAGGGATTTGCGAATACAACTCTCCTTCAGAAGTGGAACATTCCTAGCAGTAATTTGGATCTGGATCCTGGCTAGTTAGTTTGGCGTGTTTGTTGTGGGTTGTTTAGGCTGGGCCGGGCTTTGTCTGTTTAGTCGTGTGTTTGGTTGTTTTGGTTTTGTATTTGGTTGTTTGTTTTTTTATCTAGTCTTGGCATGTCAAGTCTAGAGGGGGTGTAACATTTCAGTTGCACTATTGTGCTTTTTGTGTTTTTATAAAATTCACCGGGGTAACCCTTTACCCAAAAAAAAAAAAAAAACCTCACACCGTACCTGAGAGGACGGGCGTGAACTAATGACCTTAAATCATGACCAATGTTTGGATAGGGGCATTGGGGACGGGCAAAACAATCTGGTAGCCATCTTGTACGGTACTTGAGTTATTATCAACATTAATATCAATGAATTGAACTAAACACTTGGTAACTAACGTTTTCAAAAACTATGAACTCGCCAGCTTTGTGTGATACACTTGTTGCATGCTCGCAGGTCGTTAGATTATTTGGATTTGAAACTTGCTGTCTGGAGTGGCTAGAGTGGTCATGGGTTGAACTGAGTGGATACATATGATCGGATTATTGATTTCACACATTTGTTTTGAAACATTTAAATTATGGTTTACTTATTGCTTCCGCTGAACTTGTTGGATTTTATTAAACTTATTGTTTGGTACATTTTTGTCACACCCCGACCGTGTTAAAACAACGAAACCGCGGCGGAAACGTCGGGGAGTGGAGTGGCAGAATTATTGTTTCACAACCATGGTATTCAAAAGTTTCGTTTTATTGATTCATTGGATAATTTACATTGTCTTAAAACAAACAAACAAGTTACACATCGACTATCATTGTTATTATATCACTAAGGTCTCGTCCAGATCCTATGTGAACATGCATCCTAGCTATCAACATCATTCAATCACCACCTGAAACATATGTAAAAACAAAGTCAGCAAAGAAATGCTGGCGAACACATAGGTTTTATGAGAGTGTCGGATTCATGGCTCGTTTACATGTTGCAGTACCTCATTAGACTACAGAGTCAAAAGTTACAAACCTTGTTTTTGAAAAGTGTATAGTATTGCAACATAATTAACCAACTCAAATCAAGTTGGTTATAGTTTGTAAAATGCCGTAGCCATGATTCTTAACCCAAAACATTTGTTTAAGTAAACCAAATCGTAAATTGTTCTCATTACAAAACTCGTATGGTTTATATCATTTAGAAGACATCGTTATGTGACATCGTTTTAAAATCATTTACCCATGTGAACTAAATAATGCCACGGAATATAATATGATAAAATCACTTATATATAAGAAGTACTAGCAGCGTATCTACCATGCTTTTATCATGTTACACCCGTCCCATTATCTAATCACATCCAAAAACCAATCGTTCTTTCAAATCGTTTAACTCGTCCCAAAATCGTTCTTGTTTTAATTGTGAAAACTACTTTTGGTCGTCTCGCTAATAACATCCAAACCTTCGCAACTCGTCCCTCGTTCAATTTGAATTAACAAACCACCAAAGGGTAAGTTAACAATCACAGATTCAGTCGTTACCCACATAACCCCCACACATAACCATGGGTGCAGTCTGATAACGGGATTTATCAGATGTCACACCCCGACCGCGTTAAAACAACAAACCACGGCAGAAACGTCGGGGAGTGATGCGACATAATTATTGTTTCAACAACCAAGGCAATTAAAGTTTTGTATTATTAAGAATAAAGTTACATTGACTTTGAGTTCAAGCCAAACATAACATAATTAACAGTCTTTTAAGTCACTAAGGCCCGAGTCCGCCTAAGTGAAGCACAAACATCATCATGCATTAGCACCTGAAACACATGTAAAAATAGGTACGTCAGCATAAAAATGGCTGTGATATACATAGGTTTTGTTTATGCAGGATTCATGACGTATAATTGAAAAGAAGTGTTTAACAAAAATGTATTCATGAACCTTGTAAAATGTTTTCCTTTAAGAAATCATATGAAAATCGATATGAAAATCAAATGATGATGAAAGGACAATGCATGATTAAATGAATAACCATGTATAAATAAATTTGTATAAAATATGAAATTTGTAAATCAATGTCTTGTATTTGTATAAAATGTTTCATGTCTTTGTCAAGTGATTTAGATAACGCAACAATGTGTAATACAAAAAAAAGCACTTATATATAGGAAGTACCAGCGGCGTATCCACCATGCTTTTATCATATAACACATGACCCCGTAACATAAGTCACTTATCATTAACCAACCAAAATGTCTTGTTCAATGTCAAAATGTTTATGTGTAAACCATGTTCAATGTCATGTGAGAAATGTATCATGTATAACCAAATGTAATGCATAGCAAGCAGAAAAATATCTACTCAAACTATGTGATATGTCAATGTGAAAACAAATGCCATGTATGGTGAATAACTAGTAATTACTCAACCCCATAGGAAAAATGTACAAAACAAGGTTTTTGAATAAACCTAAGTTTAAATCAAATGTAATGTTTTGCAGAAAACAATGCTTTATGATTACAAACATTTATGCAGTAATGTTAATCGCATACATTCAAGCCTTGCGACTGTGGCGACAAACCCTTAAACAAATTAAAGGTTTATCTAAATTATGTATATTCGATTATGTCATTCCCAACTTCCAAACAAACCTAGGAAGTCGGAAACGGGATTTGTCAAGTCCTATGGTACCATTAATGAATGTATTATTGTCCCGATTAAACACACCAAATGTCATAACCAATGTAGCATGTGAAAACCATGTACTAGGAATGCAAAGTAAACATGCCTAGTAGAAATGTTCATGTAAAACAATGTGCTAGCATGCTTAGTAAACATACATAGCAGAAATGTCATGTAAAACAATGTGTTCATATGTTAAGTAAACATATGTAACAAATGTGTAATAAATCAATGTGCTAGCATGCTTAACATACATAGCATAACATGGTTAAAATCATGTACTATATGTGTACTAAGTGAAACTAACTTGTTTATGTCATAAAAGCATGAAAAAACACGAAAGTAACACGTATGTACATGTGTATCACCCCAAAGTATTTGAAAGCGGTAAAAGAGGGGAACTATGTACTCACTTGAGATTGCCTAATAGTCGTGAGATTAAGACCAAATAAGGCTCCAAGGATCACGAATCAACCGGCACCTAATATAGGTAATTATGTTAATAATCGGATCCTAAATCGGAAGATAGGATAGAATGAGGTTCTATAAATCAAATGAGTATTTGAACTCATATGGTATGATTTAATAGAGCTAACATTCTGATTTGAAAGTCTACTTATGTGCTTTTGACCCGTTTCGACCCATTATGGTAGTATAAGCTACTAGAATGCGTCGTTTGCGTAAAACTATGTTCGGATGGTTAACTATGTGCTATGTCAAGTCTTACATACCCAAATATGCCTAAACATGTTACTAAATCAGATTATATGTCAAAAATAGGTTCACATAGGCAAAATACGGATTTATGCTTCAAAAGGGCGTTTTGGTCATTTCCTATGGGCATACAAGCTACTTAACAAATAACTAACCAATCCTATGTGATCATAAGGTATAACCTCAGAGGTTATTCCCTATGCAACTATGATCACTAAACAAGCTTGGTTGGATCCCAATGATCGACCAAACGGGTCGGGTTCGAAAGTGTAAGCGGTTGTTTAGACCGCTTAACTTACGACCCTAAACAAGCACTAAACTAATAGTGATGAGTTAAACATGTCAAAACATGTTTAACCTACTTAGAAAACTGATTTGGTATCAAAACACTATCAAAACAAAGTGTTTTGATACCTAAAAGTAGTTCCGTTGCAAAATGCGTGCTAAAACGCATTTTGACCAAAACTTTGACTCGTCACTACGCCTAGTTAACGTGGTAACCAGTAGGTATAATCGCTAAGGATTATAACCATCGTGATTACAATCACGTTGCAAATTTCAAACAAACTTTGCGTTGACCATTGACTGGTCAAAGCTGAAAGTCAAACACTGTTTGACTTTTACGCTAGGAAAGCGATAAAAGAACGAAGGAAGCTTACAAAGGGTCCTTGCTAGGGAGAACTTGATCTTAAAATCTCAGGTATGAAGTATAGCAACTTCAACTTAGAGAAGTCAGATCAAGGGTGCTTGAAACAATGAAATGGCCTTGCTATTTATAGTTGTTGTGAACTCACAAGATCATGCCTTTTGTTTGTGTAACTTCCAAGCAAAAATCTCAACCATACAAGTGTTGTAAGCAGATTAGAAGCCTTGGAGAGGTGTTAACTTGGTTAATACACCAAGATATTGCAAGAACAGCCCCTAAAGTATCAAATAGTTGCTGAAAAATAAAAACCTAGAACTGGGGGACAGGCTTACGCGACCGGTGTAAACTCAGCAGATCAGCACAGGTTTGCAGATTTACAAGATCAGTCTCTGCAATGTGTTTAAGCTCATTTCAGGCACTTTTGACACTCGTTAAGCCATTTTCAAGGCTCTACAAGGTCATTAAAGTTTAGAGGACTCAAAATATGCTCAGAAAACTCTCGGATGTCGGCTCGTTTGGTCGTACGGTCGCGTTATTCGTCAAATTACGACGAAACTCGAACGGACGCGAAAACGATCCAAATTAAGCGACGAATGGTATTTTTGCATACCGATCACTAAGATAAAAATATTTTAGTGTGTACAAAAATTTTGGAAATCCAGATGTGGTCAGAACGTAAGATATGGGCGAAAATGCAAACTTACGCCGTTTTTGACACTTTAAGTCCCTGTAAGATCTTATAAGCATGTTTTCGCACACCGAACCTATCAAAGCTTATTTCTAAGCCATGTTTAGGTTATATATGGTATGTTTATCTTATGGTCAAGTTCCGGACTGTACGTCGCCTTATGAAACGGCAGACTTTTGCAAGTTGATGCAAATAGTCCCTGTGAGCGAATAAACTTGTTTTTGCCATACCAAACCCTTTAAAACTTATTTCTAAGTTATGTAAATGTTATTTATGGTATGTTATGCTTATGTTGCTATTCCGAAGTGTTTTTCACGTTAAACTGATCGCGTTTACGCATCAGTTTGCGTATAACTTTCAAGAAAGCGATATAGGGTTTAAAATCGATCAAAAATCAAAACGTGCATATTGTCAAACATAAATAACAAACATTGGGATCAAAACACACTGCTTTATTAATATTAAATTGTTCAAAGTTTGTACAATGATTACACAAGCACAGATGTCACAGTCTCCCCTACTTTAGGAAATTTCGTCCCGAAATTTATTTAGAGGAAACTTGTGAGAATAGATGTGGATATTTCGCTTTCATATGATCTTCACGTTCCCAAGTAAATTCTGGGCCACGTTTAGATTCCCAACGAACTTTGACAATAGGTATGCGCTTGTGTTTGAGCTTCTTGACTTCACGGTCCATGATTTCCACAGGTTTCTCAACGAAGTGCATCGTGTTATCAACACGAATTTCATCAAGTGGTATGTGGAGGTTCTCATCAGCTAAACACTTTTTGAGATTGGACACGTGGAATGTTGGATGAACATTTCCAAGTTCAGGAGGTAGCTCTAATCTGTAGGCTACTTTTCCGATTCTTTCAACGATCTTGAATGGTCCAGCATAGCGTGGTGCAAGTTTTCCTTCCTTTCCAAATCTAATCAAACCTTTCCAAGGAGATACCTTGAGTACGACGTGATCACCGACTTGAAATTCTAAGGGCTTGTGTCGTCGATCCGCGTAACTCTTTTGACGGCTTCTAGCTGTCTGTAGGTTATCACGAATCTTCTTAACCTTATCTGTAGTCTCTAGAATGAATTTAGGTCCTGTAAGCTGAGCTTCACCTATCTCATTCCAGCAGACCGGTGAACGACATTTTCGACCGTATAAAGCTTCGAAAGGAGCCATATTGATGCTAGAGTGATAACTATTGTTGTAGGAGAATTCGATCAATGGTAGATGCGAATCCCAACTACCACCAAAATCAATCACACAAGCTCTAAGCATATCCTCCAGTGTCTGGATTGCTCTCTCAGATTGACCATCTGTCTGCGGATGGTACGCTGTGCTCAAATGAAGTTGGGTACCCATGGCAGATTGCATGGTTCTCCAAAAGCAAGACGAGAATCGAGCATCTCTGTCAGATATATTGTTCAAAGGAACACCATGTCGGGATACAATCTCATCCACATAGATTTTAGCAAGCTTGTCAGCAGATAGATCCTCACGAATCGGCAAGAAATGTGCTAACTTTGTAAGACGATCAACAACTACCCAAATGGCGTCATGACCTCTTTTAGTGCATGGCAGCTTGGTAATGAGATCCATAGAAATTTTTTCCCATTTCCAAACCGGTATCTCTGGTTTCTCCAATAATCCAGAGGGATGTTGATGTTCAGCCTTAACTTTGAGACAAGTAAGGCATTTGGAAACATATAAGGCAATATCCTTCTTCATACCTGGCCACCAATATTGGGTTTGAAGATCCTTATACATTTTTGTCACACCCCCAAAATACCACATGCGGAATCACCGTGGGGCGTGTGACATACCAGGATCCAAGCCACCAATCACATTGAACTTCGCGTAATATAATTAAATAAAACTTTCATTTATTGACCTTAAGTATTACAACGTTATAAACAATTCGCAGTATACAGCGGAAGCATAATTCATTCGTTAAGTATTTATAAGCCACATGTAAACGCCATTTGTCCTGTGTTGTGTTTCGATGTATCTCGACCCATGACCACTCCAGCTTCCCAGACAGCAAGTTTCAACAATATGCACCTAAAGGCCTGCAAGGCATGTAACAACGAATCAACAACAAAGTTGAGCGAGTTCACAGTTGGGTGTTCGTTTTAAGTTGTTTCCGAAAACATAGTTTGTCTTTAGCTGGCTTACTTGCCGTGGGGGTTACCCCATAGTTGAAAATACGATTAACCAGTTCCTCCTTTCCCAAACCATAACCAGTATCTTTATTTCCCAAACCATATCCATAATCAGTGGGGGCTTCCCCATGTGAACCACTAGACTGTTACCATATCGACAACTGACGAAAGTAAGTTGTGCCCTAAGTCAATCTCTATCATCATTGATTGAATGCCCAGATCCATTAGTACACGCCCGTCCTACCGGCACGGTGTGAGGCTTGTCAACCCTAATAGCGCTATTAACTAATGACCCGCTCGCCATTGGCCCGGCGATTAAGTCGATATAAAAATGAGGGACTTCATGATAGAGTTTTGTCTAGTAAGTTTAAGGTTGTTGTCCTACCCAAGGAGGACGAACGTATGTATTCTACCCAAGGAGAATACGCAGGATTAATATTGGCATCGTACCCATGGTGGATGGCGGTACATATCCTACCCAAGGAGGATATGTAGGTTCCGTTTTAATTCTTTAACCCATTCCCAACCACCGGGAATCCCATGCCTTAGAAAGTGTATGAACTCACCTTTGATTGCTCGGATTAAAGAGTGGAAAGAAATATGCGAGGTGGAACCGGTCAATCACGTCCTAACATGATTACCGTTTAAAAGTTAGTGTGTGTGCTCACGCGAAAACAAGAATCCTACACGTATCTAATCAATTAGCACGCGAACAAGAAATCACATATAAATCATGTATATACATGCATTACATAGCACCACATGAAACCAACATTTAGACCATGTACATCCTACTCGATGTTAGTTCATGCACATATACATAATATCACATTAATTACATATACTATACAAGTTTCCATCTAAATTCACCATATCATGTGTTTCCCGCCAAAGTATCCTAGACCTGCTATGATACAATTCATACCCCCAATGGAACCTATTTCCCATACCCTTCTCATAAAGCTACATGTTACCACAACACCCATGCATGCATCGATCACATATAAATATACATATTCAGTAGATATGTAATTATATACATATGCATAAAAATGAAAATCCTAGTTAACCATTAATACCTATAACACTACGCTACACAGTGCTCCCTTAGCAAATATACCCAGAGTTTATGTTTTCAATTGCTCCCTTACCCACACCACACCCTACATATACACATAATAAACCCACCAAGAATGATTATGTCAACTCATGCACCTGTACTCATGCACTCCTATTACCCACAAGTAACGATCACCACCCCACAACATATGTCGAACCCACAGTAACACACACTTTAGCCAACATCATTGAAACAAAACGACAAACAAGTTCAAGCTGCACATACAACATGACACATATACCTTACAGCTTCCCTACCAAATCACATGCATTCATACATACACGTTCAATTTTTGAAGCCTTAGACACTCTATAAATGCCAACGATCGACCGAGCACGAAATCCATATCATCACATACACAAACTCACAACCTTGTAAATCAAAAATCAACACGCATGATCGCATACGGGTTCGTGTTTTGGAAACGTAATTGAATCGGAACTTCCATCATGGACATGTATGCTCGACAGTTGCATGAAATCACTCAAGTATGGACACATAACATTCCTAGTTCGTTCTTATATGTTAGACATCGTTAACCCGTTTCGTGCCTACACACCTACGGCTTTGTTACATCTATAATCAAATCAACAAGTTCATATATCACGCTCAGATTATCATGTTCATACATATCATTAGATCGACAAGTTCACACATATCATTAGATCGACAAGTTCTTGCATATCATTAGATCGACAAGTTCATACATATCATATTCAACCTACACACCTTCATAAATCTACAGCCAGTTAGTCGTAACGATGCCCGTTCATATTACGATTACATATTTACGCATACACATAGATTTACAGTCAAGCATGAAATCACGTAATCAAGACTTCACCATTCGAACCAAAACCATGACGAAGAAACTGCGACTAAAGTGTCAGTTTAGAGAGTTATGAACTAAGGGAGAGGGGCCTTACCGTCGCTCGGTGATTGTGATCGGCTGAAACAAGGATGATGGTGGTTGCCGTAACTAAAAGTAGAAGTGTTAGGGTTTAGCGATGAAAGAGGAGACGTAGTTTGGTTGATAGATACTTCCTATTGGTAGCTAATCTTATAACAGTGGGTTGTGGCGGTTGGGGATGGGTGGTCCGCATACAAAGGTTGGGCTGCTGGGGGTTTGGACTTGATTAGTTGGAGCCGTACATCATAGCACTTGAATATGTTTGCTGCTTAGTATATTAATAATTGATGTATATATATATATATATTTTTAACAATCAACTAATAATATATTTTTTATTTAACTAATATTAATAAAAAATATTCATGCTAGGGTTTGGGGCTCACAAGTTTCGAGCTACACAAGTTATGCTCTGGTTCAAACGGTTCGGGTCAGTTCAACGCGATGTGGATAAAATACAATTAGTTCATCAAATAATGAAAGCGTATGATTTGATTTATAGAAGTGAAACAAACAGGCTACCTCAAAGTTACGGGTTGTCACATTATCCCCAAGTTGAAAGAAATTTCGTCCCGAAATTTAGTACACAGTCACTGGAGAAGCTAGTTGTGTTGAGTGTTTTCCTGAGGTATCACATCCTCCCCCCCGTTGGTTTGGAATTTCGTCCCGAAATTCCGTAGTAGCTTCAATAGTGGACTCACTTTTCTTAAACAATTGGGGATACTTGCGTTTTGTTTGGTCTTCTCATTCCCTGGTGAACTCTGGGCCACAACGGGAGTTCCAACGAACTCGAACAATAGGTATTCTGGTACACTTGTGAACCTTAACGTCTCGGTCAGTAATCTCTACTGGTTCCTCGACGAATCGTAACTGATCGTCGATGGTGAGCTCCTTGAGAGGAACTATGAGGGTCTCATCTGACAGACACTTCTTCAGATTTGACACATGGAATACGTCGCGAACACCACTGAGCTCTTCGGGCAGATTCAGTCTATACGCCACTTTGCTGATTTTTCTCAGTGATTTCGAAAGGTCCGACATAACGCGGATTGAGCTTGCCTCGTTTACCAAAATGAACTGCACCTTTCTAAGGTTAGACTTTAAGTAGCACTCGATCCCCAACCTGGAACTCGAGTGGTTTCCTGCGCTTATCAGCGTAGCTTTTCTGACGGTCACGAGCTGCCGCCATTCGTTGTCGTATTTGGGCAATCTTCTCTGTTGTGTCTACGACGAGTTCTGGGCCAGTGATTTGACTGTCGCCAACCTCTGCCCAACAAAGAGGTGATCGGCACTTCCGTCCGTACAATGCCTCGAACGGAGCAGCCTGGATGCTGGTGTGGTAACTGTTGTTATACGAAAACTCCACTAGAGGTAAGTGCCTTTCCCAGCCGTTACCAAAGTCGATAACACATGCTCGAAGCATGTCTTCTAGAGTCTGGATGGTGCGTTCAGTCTGCCCATCCGTCTGTGGATGATATGTTGTGCTCATGTCTAAATGCGAGCCAAAGGATTTGTGCACCGCTTGCCACAAATCAGATGCAAATCGTGGTTCACGATTAGAGGTAATGGAGGTTGGCACCCCGTGCCTAGCAACCACTTCTTTCAGGTAGATGACTGCAAGTGTAGAAAAACTTATCCGTTTCCTTGATGGCTAGAAAGTGTGCTGGTTACGTGAGACAATCAACGATCATCCAGGTGATATTGTTTCCGTTTCGAGCTGTAAGTAGACTAGTGACCAAATCCATGGTAGTCTGTTTTCGCTTTCCATATAGGTGTTTCTGGTTGCTAACACTTCGTCTTGACTCTCCCACAAGTCAAACATCATTCACATACATTGTTATGTGGGCCTTCTTTTCCGGTTGCTAGTGTCAGAAATTATAGATCCTATTACCTCCAATCAAATTTCAGGCGACTAGAATATCAAGGCTGGTGTGCTTCGCTCGACACAAGTTCCCTTGGATTGCTATACAGTGAGTCCCATATTCGTTCTGCGACGTAGCGAGTATCGTTCGTCCTGTCAAAGGTTGCTTCTCGATGCCCCGCATGGGTTCATCTTGAAAATCCCCTTCCTTTAGTTCTCCAGTTTGAACAGAGCGAGTCTGATCAGGTAAGTTAGAGTCGATAGTGAGCTGCAAAGCTCGTGCACGTTCAAGTTTCATAGTTGTAATCATCCTAGAGTTTCCTCCAGCGATGTCATTAACTGATTTAGCACTGTCGAAGCCAAGGTACACGGGAGGCCCTTGTGATTGGTCTAAATAATGCATCGGGTACCTTCCAAGTGATGCCTCCATCTAAACTCCTAAGACCACGGTGCAGTTCCTCTTTGTAACTCCATCACGTAAGTCATCTCTCTCTCGTGTTACGTCGATGTGTAATTGGGACTCTGATTCGGACCATCATGGTATACCACTAAATCGCCCGCACCCTCGGGTAAAGACGATGCTCAGTGCATTGCAGTGTTGGAATTTCAAAGCTTAAAAGACGTCCTCCAGTTTTGGTCTCCCACGAACACAGCACCCTGCTGTGCTTAAGGGAGTTAAGCTGCGCGATCTTCGAATAGTCATGCGATTTATCTGCGATAGAATCAAGCGAGACCAAGAAATTGCTGTATCCTCGTAGGACTCTTTGGTGTCGATCAGTTTCTAACCAAGACGGATCTTAGCGAGATCCACGGGCATTCCCACTTTGCTGATTATATGTCCAAAAGGTACCTCTCGAACCCAGAAATTACATTTAACAAGACTTTGCGCGGAGTGGCTCCTCCCTCAGAAGTTCTAAAAGAAGATACAAATGCCACCCATGGTGTTCCTTTCTCCTGGTCATGATTCAGAACGTTGTCAACAATTATGGTCGATTCATGTGATCCCTGAAGCTACTGGTGTGTTGATCAACTCAATAATCATGGTGTAGAAAGTTGAAATGGCTGCATTGCGTTCGACATGCTGTTCTAAGAACATTCTTCTCTTGGACTTCCATCTGATGATAGTTCGTTCGCTAGCCAAATCCCCGAATGGAAGCTTGTTCCTTGTAACTGGTCGACAGGTGGCCAACGCATGGTCGAGACAAGCGGTTCCTAACTGTCACATTGTTACGTTCTCGATAATCGATACACATACAAAAAGGCTTATCTTTACTTGTATAACTGAGGCTCCCCGAAGTGAAAAAGAATTAGGTCTGACAAACTCCTGTCCAACAGTTCTTGAAATTGATTAGACAGTTCTTACAACCTTCCTGGTGCAAGACAATAAGGAATACTAGTAACAAGGGCTACTTCTGTCATGATACCGATCTGATATTCCATCTGACGATGTGACGGCAAACCTGATAGTTCTTCTGGTAGCACTTAGGGAGAAATCACGAACAATCAGTGGATCCTTGATCCTCTTTTCCTTAGCCTTGACATCAGTAACGAGTGCTATCATGGCGGGGTAATCCTTCCGTAGACACTTCGGGCCTTCACTGCTGAATTGATGCTAACCTCTGCTCCAGTCGGATACTTTATGACAGGCGACAACCTTCCCCTCATAGGGTATAACTGCGCGATGTCTGGTTAACCAACCTGTGACAACCCGAAATTCCAAGGTTAGTTTGGTAATCTTGATTCCTTGTTAATAGGTTAGTTTGGTAATCTTGATTCCTCGTTAATTCTTTGTCTTTCATGTTAATTGCCATTCTTGGTCCTTTATGTTACTTGCTAGGTTAAAACGGTTGAGCGTAAACGCAACTTTGTGCTACTCACACATATACTCTTATTACCTCTTTTGTGTTCGGTCCACACTTGTGTTGAAACCAATTCACACAAGTCGCATAAGCCAAACCATCACTTGGGTTATTAAGCCAATCATGGGTATTAGAAGCCCATTTAAGTTATAGATTAGCACATGTGGGTTCGGCCCACATTATTTCGATTTGTATTAAGGGGGCCGTGCATATATCTCGATCATTATCACAAGAACAAACCCAAACCCTAAGTACGTGCGGCAACAGTAGCAGACCCCCTTTCGAGTACATCAGTTTGTCGATCAAAACTTGTGGGTTAGTACGTTTATTTGATGCTTGTGTTTATGTGATTGCATGATTAATACACATGAAATTGAAATTACATGTTAGTGGCTGATATTGGTTTGTGTGTAGGCATATTATATGCACAATCCTTGATATTGATGCCAATCGGTTGTGTGTAGGCATGATTGATAGGCTAGACATTAAATTAATATTGACCCATGTGCGACCAAATTCAAATCAGGAGGACATATAATGAAGTTGTCAGTAGGCATATTATATGCATGAATGATGAGTTACATGATCATTGAAGTAGTAGTAAGATATCATGTTAAAGCTATTGTTAACTACTAGTTGATGGTTATATTTTCATATAATCTGGATTGTTAAAAATTGTTACCGGGTAAATGTTGGGTCAAACTGAAAGCTAGTGGGCCGCATAGTTAATGAGTTTACACAGTATGTTGTTAAGGGTTAATATAGGGCCGAATTATATACAACTGTTGGGCCGAGATGAATGTATATGTATTTACGAAATTTACTTTGGGTCAGATATGTTGTTACACACTCATTTGATAAGCATTGACATGTAACCTATAAGGTGGGTTAGGTATTGCAAAATGAAACCACTACGTGATACATGAGTACTCGATGACTTAATGTGAACAGATTGATTACCATGATATCAATTACATGTGTGTGTTATATGTACAGTAAATATGTTGTACGTGATCGATAGATATGTGAACTAATTGTATGTGAAAGTGGTGGGTGATATGCAAGTAGAACTGACCGTTATCGGTAATTCTTTTAGGGCGTGATTGATCTGTTAAACAAGTAACATAATCTACCGAGCAATCAAAGGTGAGTTCACTACATTCGAGCATGTGTCCCAGTGGTTGGGGACAGTCAGTGAGTAACCCGGGGAGGGATAAGTCTTTTGGGTAAAAACGGGTTATGTTGGTTAATGATCTCATCCTATCATTCTTGTAAGTCCCATTCATTGTTACCGGGAAGGTAACGCGTATTAGTTGGTAGCGCTACTTAGGTTTGGCACCCTCACACTGCTCCTGGAAGGACGGTTGTGAACTAATGACCCAATCGGGCCCAGTACTGGATAGGAGTACTGGGGAAAGGGCAATCACATACATCAGGAGCCGTCTTGTTTTTTTGGGTAAAGGGTTACCCCGGTGATTCTATTAAAATTCAACCGCAAATAAGTACAAGTAGTGAGGATGTGTTCCACACTAGTTCATATATAGGACATGCCCCATATATGTATGACATACAACTTGCATTAACAATATTACTTGCATTTGTCAGTGAACTGTTTTACATACAACTGGTAACAAACGTTTTCTAAAACTGTGAACTCGCCAGCTTTGTCTGATACACTTGTTACATGCTCGCAGGTCGTTAGGTACTTGGGAACAGGAACTTGCTGGCTGGAGGGCGTGAGTGGTCATGGTTGCATTGGGTTTATCTATCAAACATTTATTTACTATGGTTGTTTGGAAAGTATTTACATTATGTTACGTTAACGCTTCCGCTGAACTTGATGGTTTTTGAATTACTTATGTTTGGATTTTATTACTATTAAATGATGAAACTTTATTTTAAGCTTATGGATTCAATGTAATTGGTGGCTCATTACTAGTGGTCACACGCCTAACAAGGACACTCCCTAGGTGGTAATTTGAGGGTGTGACAGTTTGGTATCAGAGCCACTGGTTATAGTGAACTTGGTTTTAAAATGTTTTATAAAACCAGACTATAACTGAACTGATTCGACATCGACCATGACACTCAGCTCCAGGCAGCAAGGTTTGTGTTTTGTTTACTATTGCATAGCATATTTAGTACTTGCTTATGATTAGAATCACACTTAAATGCACACTTGACACTACAGCACGAATTTCTATGCTATCAGTCTATGCTACGTGTTTTAAGAGTGGGACTCTTCTTGAACTTACATGTTTTGTGTTATGATATTCTTGTTCATGTTGGTTGACGTTAGGAAGCCTTTTAACATGAGTTAGGAGGAATTGAGATGAACATGCAAACTAGATTATTATTGTGGGTGCACACATAATAATAATGTGGGGTGCATGGAGTCCCAGTGACACTTGACAGGTGTGAAAAAGGGATTCCGCTCTGTTAGTTGAAATTATGTTAGAACTCAGAAATCTGTGGGGATCATAGTAATGCTTGACTCCTACTTGAACTTGCCCGTTAAATCCTTCCTTTTCTTATTTATAGAGTTATGAACGGATGTGGCGAACGTAATGGTGGACGTGGTGGAGGCCGCGGTGGTGGACATGGCCATATTGCTATGACTCAAGCTGAGTTAACTGATCTCATCAACACTCGCGTGGCTGAAGCCTTAGCGGCTTATCAGGCTGGTACGATGTGTACCAAATACTCTTTATCCTTGTGTCGCATGCTTGAGTCTTACTTGTTTGTTTTATGTTCTTTCGTTAATAGGTCAACAGGTGCAACAGAATCTGCACCATCCACCTGTTTGCACGTTTAAAACTTTCATGGATTGTAAGCCACAGACCTTCAGCGGGACTGAAGGGGCTGTAGGACTCCTGCGCTGGTTTGAAAAGGCGGAGTCCGTATTCGCGATGTGTAACTGCCCTGTTGGGGACAGAGTGAAGTATGCTACGGGCATGCTCGAGGATGGTGCCCTGACATGGTGGAATGCCCAGGTTCAGCTGTTAGGCATCGAAGCGGCGAACGCCACTACGTGGGAAGACTTTACGGAGTTGATGAGGGAGGAATACTGTCCTCGTGATGAGATACAGAAGCTAGAGAACGAGTATTATGATCTGAAATTGGTGGGATCTGAGGTTGAAGCATACGTGAAGCGGTCGTATGAGTTGGCTGACTTGTGTCCGAATTTGTCCCGACCTATGTCTCGAAGAATTGAGTTGTTCATCAAGGGATTACCTCCACGAGTGAAGGGTTTGGTTACTGCAGCAAACCTCAATAACTTAACTCAGATTGTCCGTTTGACTCACAAGATTGTTGATCAGGAGGTGGAAAGTAATTCACTACCACCACGTATTTCTAGTACTACTACAGCCGCTACTACTTCCACTGCTCCTGCTACTGATAGCAAGCGTAAGTGGAACGATATGGACAAAGGGTCCAACTCTGTACAGCCTCAGAAGAAAGCAGATACTGGCAGCAATTGCAGCTTCAGCCAGTCGTCGTCGGTGAATCAAAAAAAGGGTAATAATTCAGGGCAGGGATCTTATGCGGGGAAGTTACCTTTGTGCAACAAGTGTAACTACCATCATCGGGGGCAGTGTGCTCGAGTTTGTCATCGGTGTAACAAAGCAGGGCATGTGGCTAGGGATTATAGGGCTTCACTCCCAGCTCAGCAGCAGTCATCACAGCAGCAGGGTAGACAACAAACTCAACAGAACCAGGGTATTCAAAAAGGGTGTTACCAATGTGGGGCTGAGGGGGCACTTCAAGCGAGACTGCCCTCAGCTGAAGCAGAATACAGGGGGTAACAACGGGAACAACAATGCTGGGAACAACGGGGGTAATGTTGCGCGTGGGCGCGGGTTTGTCTTAGGAGCTGGGGAAGCACGGAAGGACGGCAACGTGGTTACTGGTACGTTTTTAGTAAACGGTGTATTTGCTTCTATTTTATTTGACTCTGGTGCCGACTGTAGTTACGTGTCTTTGGGGTTCAGTCGTCAGTTAGGGTTAAGTCCTACACCTCTCGTAACGAAACACATAGTAGAGATAGCAATCACATGTTCTGGTCGGGTGTAAACTCGATCTTCTGGGTCAGGTATTCGACATTGATTTACTCCCCATTTCTCTTGGAAGTTTCGACGTGGTTATCGGCATGGACTGGTTGTCCAAGTATCGGGTGGAAATTCTCTGTAAGGAGAAAATCGTACGTGTTCCTCTCTCTAGTGGAGAACCTTTATCGGTTCAGGGTCATCGCAGTGGGATCCCGGTTAGTATTGTTTCATCAATGAAGGCTCAGAAGTACCTGCGTAAGGGCTATCCTGCTATTTTAGCCCTTGTCACTGATTCACAGCCTGATGAAAGGAAGATCGAGGATCTTCCAGTTGTTCGTGAATTTCCTGACGTGTTTCCTGAAGAACTCCCTGGTTTACCTCCACATCGTCAGGTGGAATTTCAGATCGACCTTGCTCCGGGAGCAGCCCCGATTGCTCGTGCTCCTTATCATCTTGCACCAGGGGAGTTACAGGAGTTATCAAACCAACTCCAAGAGCTGTTGGATAGGGGTTTTATCCGACCTAGCTCTTCACCTTGGGGAGCCCCAGTATTGTTTGTGAAGAAGAAGGATGGGTCTTTCCGCATGTGTATAGATTACCGCGAGCTCAACAAGGTGAAGATCAAGAACCGTTATCGTTTACCACGTATTGACGACCTGTTTGACCAGCTGCAAGGGTCAAGTTTCTATTCTAAGATCGACTTAGGGTCGGGTTATCATCAGGTGCGGGTCAGGGAAGAGGATGTTCCTAGAACGGCGTTTCGGACGCGATATGGTCATTATGAGTTCTTGGTCATGCTATTTGGGTTGACCAATGCACCAGCGGTCTTCATGGACCTCATGAACCGCGTGTGCAAGCCGTATCTTGATGACTTTGTTATCGTCTTCATCGACGACATCCTGATTTATTCCAAGAACAAGGAGGATCATAAGCGGCATCTACGTCTTATCTTAGAACTTCTGAGGAGGGAGCAGCTATATGCGAAGTTTTCTAAATGTGATTTTTGGATTCGAGAGGTACATTTTCTGGGCCACATTGTTAATGAGATGGGTATACACGTGGATCCTGCCAAGATCGATGCCATTAGAAATTGGGCGGCACCAAAGAATCCTTCAGAAGTGCGACAATTTCTTGGTCTAGCAGGGTATTATCGTCATTTTATTCGGGATTTTTTGAAGATTGCTCAGCCTCTCACCTCCTTGACACAGAAGAAGGTAATTTATTCTTGGGGAGCGAAACAGGAAGATGCATTTCAGCTTTTAAAGCAGAAACTGTGTAGCGCACCGATATTGTCCCTACCAGAGGGTACGGAGGACTTCGAGGTTCATTGTGATGCATCGATTCAGGGTCTTGGTTGCGTGTTGATGCGACGCAACAAGGTGATAGCCAATGCTTCTCAACAGCTGAAGGTACACGAGAAGAACTACACGACTCACGACTTGGAGTTAGGGGCAGTGGTCTTTGCATTGAAAATTTGGAGGCATTATCTGTACGGTACCAAGTGCACCATCTACACCGATCACAGAAGTCTCCAGCATATCTTCGACCAGAAGGAACTGAATATGCGTCAGCGTCATTGGATAGAATTGTTCAATGATTACGAGTGTGCCATCAAGTATCACCCAGGTAAAGCTAATGTTGTAGCGGATGCTCTTAGTCGCAAGGAACCGAAGCCGAAGCGTGTTCGTGCACTACAGCTTACTATTCACTCTGATCTACCCACACGGATTCGTTCAGCACAGGTCGAGGCTTTAAAGGATGAAAACATTGAAGCAGAGGGTTTGCGTGGTATGAAAAAGAAGTTCGAGCAAAAATCTGACGGCATTTACTATTTTATGGAGAGATTATGGGTTACTCTGTTTGGCGACCTCCGCGAGCTTGTGATGGATGAAGCGCACAAGTCACGATACTCTGTTCATCCGGGATCTGATAAGATGTATCAGGATCTCAAAGTCTTGTATTGGTGGCCGAATATGAAAGCTATCATAGCCACGTATGTAAGCAAGTGCTTGACTTGTGCCAGGGTCAAGGCAGAGTAACAGAAACCTTCGGGTCTACTCCAGCAGCCCGAAATACCGATGTGGAAATGGGAGCAGATCTCCATGGATTTTGTTACAGGGCTACCGAGAACACAAACTGGAAACGATACGATATGGGTAATTGTCGACCGTCTCACAAAGTCAGCACATTTCCTTGCAATCAAAGAAACAGACAAGCATTCTCAGCTCGCTGCAGTATACCTTAAAGAGGTGGTTTCTAGGCATGGGGTGCCAACTTCTATCATTTTGGATCGGGATCCGCGTTTCACTTCAGAATTATGGCAGGCTATGCACAAGTCGTTTCGCTCGCGTCTCGATATGAGCACTGCGTATCACCCACAGACAGATGGTCAAAGTGAGCGTACCATACAGACACTTGAAGACATGCTGCGGGCATGTGTCATTGATTTTGGGAAGGGATGGGAGAAACATTTACCGTTAGTAGAGTTCTCCTACAACAACAGTTACCACACTAGTGTCAAGGCAGCCCCGTTTGAAGCATTGTACGGGAGGAAATGTCGTTCACCTCTCTATTGGGCTGAAGTGGGTGACAGTCAGATTTCAGGTCCTGAACTGGTATTAGAGACTTCAGAGATGATTGTTAAGATCAGGGATCGTATGGCAGCAGCTCCTGATCGTTAGAAAGCCTATGCCGACAAACGTAGCAATGAGGTAGAGTTCGAGGTAAATGACCGTGTCATGTTGAAAGTTTCACCGTGGAAAGGCGTTGTACGCTTCGGAAAGCGTGGCAAGCTTAATCCACGCTACGTTGGACCGTTTAGAGTTCTTGAACGCATCGGTAAAGTGGCCTACAAGCTAGAATTACCTGCTGAGTTGGGTAATGTTCACGATGTCTTCCACGTTTCGCAACTAAAGAGGTGTTTTGCTGAGGACCCACTAGTGGTACCCTTCCAAGAGCTGAAGATCGACGACAAGCTACAGTTTGTCGAAGAGCCCGTTGAGATTATGGATCCAGAGGTTAAAGTACATAAGCACAGTCGTATTCCAATTGTCAAAGTTCGTTGGGACTCAAGACGTGGACCGGAGTTCACATGGGAGCGAGAGGATCAGATGAAGCTCAAATATCCTCAACTTTTCCCTAAAGACAAGTCTAAACCTGGTGAAACTGGTGAATTTCGGGACGAAATTCCTCTTCAAGTTGGGGATGATGTGACACCTGAGCAGAATCCGCAACAATCTTGATTTCTCGCATCAGCTCTCTGTGTTACTTGTCGAATTTCGGGACGAAATTTCTTTCACGTTGGGGATGATGTGACAACCCGAAATTCCAAGGTTAGTTTGGTAATCTTGATTCCTCGTTAATAGGTTAGTTTGGTAATCTTGATTCCTCGTTAATTCTTTGTCTTTCATGTTAATTGCCATTCTTGGTCCTTTATGTTACTTGCTAGGTTAAAACGATTGAGCGTAAACGCAACTTTGTGCTACACACACATATACTCTTATTACCTCTTTTGTGTTTGGTCCACACTTGTGTTGAAACCAATTCACACAAGTCGCATAAGCCAAACCATCACTTGGGTTATTAAGCCAATCATGGGTATTAGAAGCCCATTTAAGTTATAGATTAGCACATGTGGGTTCGGCCCACATTATTTCGATTTGTATTAAGGGGGCCGTGCATATATCTCGATCATTATCACAAGAACAAACCCAAACCCTACCTCTTCCCTAAGTACGTGCGGCAACAGTAGCAGACCCCCTTTCGAGTACATCAGTTTGTCGATCAAAACTTGTGGGTTAGTACGTTTATTTGATGCTTGTGTTTATGTGATTGCATGATTAATACACATGAAATTGAAATTACATGTTAGTGGCTGATATTGGTTTGTGTGTAGGCATATTATATGCACAATCCTTGATATTGATGCCAATCGGTTGTGTGTAGGCATGATTGATAGGCTAGACATGATTAATAGGCTAGACATGAAATTAATATTGACCCATGTGCGACCAAACTCAAATCAGGAGGACATATAATGAAGTTGTCAGTAGGCATATTATATGCATGAATGATGAGTTACATGATCATTGAAGTAGTAGTAAGATATCTTGTTAAAGCTATTGTTAACTACTAGTTGATGGTTATATTTTCATATAATCTGGATTGTTAAAAATTGTTACCGGGTAAATGTTGGGTCAAACTGAAAGCTAGTGGGCCGCATAGTCAATGAGTTTACACAGTATGTTGTTAAGGGTTAATATAGGGCCGAATTATATACAACTGTTGGGCCGAGATGAATGTATATGTATTTACGAAATTTACTTTGGGTCAGATATGTTGTTATACACTCATTTGATAAGCATTGACATGTAACCTATAAGGTGGGTTAGGTATTGCAAAATGAAACCACTACGTGATACATGAGTACTCGATGACTTAATGTGAACAGATTGATTACCATGATATCAATTACATGTGTGTGTTATATGTACAGTAAATATGTTGTACGTGATCGATAGATATGTGAACTAATTGTATGTGAAAGTGGTGGGTGATATGCAAGTAGAACTGACCGTTATCGGTAATTTTTTTAGGACGTGAATTATCTGTTAAACAAGTAACATAATCTACCGAGCAATCAAAGGTGAGTTCACTACATTCGAGCATGCGTCCCAGTGGTTGGGGACAGTCAGTGAGTAACCCGGGGAGGGATAAGTCTTTTGGGTAAAAACGGGTTATGTTGGTTAATGATCTCATCCTATCATTCTTGTAAGTCCCATTCATTGTTACCGGGAAGGTAACGGGTATTAGTTGGTAGCGCTACTTAGGTTTGGCACCCTCACACCGCTCCTGGAAGGACGGTTGTGAACTAATGACCCAGTCGGGCCCAGTACTGGATAGGAGTACTGGGGAAAGGGCAATCACATACATCAGGAGCCGTCTTGTTCGGAATTGAGACATTAACAATATTACTTGCATTTGTCAGTGAACTGTTTTACATACAACTGGTAACAAACTTTTTCTAAAACTGTGAACTCGCCAGCTTTGTCTGATACACTTGTTACATGCTCGTAGGTCGTTAGGTACTTGGGAACAGGAACTTGCTGGCTGGAGGGCGTGAGTGGTCATGGTTGCATTAATGGGTTTATCTATCAAACATTTATTTACTATGGTTGTTTGGAAATTATTTACATTATGTTACGTTAACGCTTCCGCTGAACTTGATGGTTTTTGAATTACTTATGTTTGGATTTTATTACTATTAAATGATGAAACTTTATTTTAAGCTTATGGATTCAATGTAATTGGTGGCTCATTACTAGTGGTCACACGCCTAACAGGGACACTCCCTAGGTGGTAATTTGAGGGTGTGACACAACCTATACTGACTACTGCATCAACACCATCGGGGGTAGTAGAAGGAAGATCGATGTCGAAAACTTGTCCCACTCGGTTGAGTTTGCATCCCAACGATCATATGAGGTTTCCATTGTCTTGCTATCAGCCGATTCCACAACAGGTTCGGTTTTAAGAAGCATCAGGGTTAAGCAAAACAGTGACGAAGCAATTAGTTACTAAGAACGTGTAGGCCACCATGTTGTTATAATCCTGGCGTCGCCCACGCAAATCCCTAATGTCCCTCCATGAGCATCATTTCCCGTGTTGTTATACTCGTTGCGAGAATTTCTAGTACGGCCGTCTTTCCCTTGGTTGTTGTCGCTGGATTTAACATCGGCCACTCCATGTCGTAGGCACCTTCACTTTCCATACTGTTGGTTACCATTACAAATACCTTGTTGTTGTCGTGACTGTTGCCTCTAATGCTGTTGTTTGAAACGGAGCTCTGCGACCTTTTACCGACAGGGTCCACCACTTCACATTCCATTCTACAGTCAATTGTCATGCTTATCTCCTAATTAATTCGTAAAAGTTGACTCCCATGAGTCGTTGGCTGGGGTTAAGGATTCGATTAAAGTCAAATCGCTGATGTTCATTGTTGCTAACTAGGGTCGTTCAAATGCTAAAGTCCATCGTTCTTGCAAGTTGACTGAGTAATACACGATATGTTTCCAGAATGTTGCAGAAGTGATCGCACTTCAGGTTCTAAGGTGTCAATACGTTGAGTTCCAGCAAACGAGGATGGGTGAGAAAGGTATAAACCAATCAGTTGACATTGCGACATCCAACACATGGACGTTCGTACAAGCACCTAGCATTCTACACAGTTCGCTAGGCGTTCAGATGGGTGTTCAGGTAATACTCGATAGCATCGAGATTCGAAAGGATCCTGAGAGGAATGAAAAGTTCACGTCCGAGTAGGGGACAATCACTGCTATGACCCCTATAGGTTTGTTATGTTTCACATCGATCAAATAACGGAACGGAACCCCTTTTTCACTTGTTAAGCCTCACTGGGACTCGCATGCACCCCACATTATTATTATGTGTGCACCCACAATAATATTGTGTTTGCATGCTCATCTCAGCTCCTCTTAACTCATGTTAAATGGTTCCTCAAACTCGAGTAGCAACCAAAGAGCATCACGAAACGTAAGTCATGAATGTTTAGGGAAATACCACACTATCAGTTACATAACACATGCAAGTAATACATGAATTCATACTGTTGTGCTAAAAGTGCAATCACATGCTATATCATATGTAAGTGTTCACTAGTTATGCAGTATGATGAGTATATAAGAGACGAACCTTGCAATCTGGAGCTGAGTGTCATGGTCGTATTCACGTTTTCAGAACTGTTCGGTTATAGTCTGGTTTTACAAAAACATTTTTTCCCTTTTTAAAACCAAGTTCACTATAACCAATGGCTCTGATACCAATCTGTCACACCCCCAAAATACCACATGCAGAATCACCATGGGGCGTGTGACATACCAGGATCCAAACCACCAATCACATTGAACTTCGCGTAATATAATTAAATAAAACTTTCATTTATTGACCTTAAGTATTACAATGTTATAAACAATTCGCAGTATACAGCGGAAGCATAATTCATTCGTTAAGTATTTATAAGCCACATGTAAAAGCCATTTGTCCTGTGTTGTGTTTCCATGTATCTCGACCCATGACCACTCCAGCTTCACAGACAGCAAGTTTCAACAATATGCACCTAAAGGCCTGCAAGACATGTAACAACGAATCAACAACAAAGTTGAGCGAGTTCACAGTTGGGTGTTCGTTTTAAGTTGTTTCCGAAAACATAGTTTGTCTTTAGCTGGCTTACTTGCCGTGGGGGTTACCCCATAGTTGAAAATATGATTAACCAGTTCCTTCTTTCCCAAACCATAACCAGTATCTTTATTTCCCAAACCATATCCATAATCAGTGGGGGCTTCCCCATGTGAACCACTAGACCGTTACCATATCGACAACTGACGAAAGTAAGTTGTGCCCTAAGTCAATGTCTATCATCATTGACTGAATGCCCAGATCCATTAGTACACGCCCGTCCTACCGGCACGGTGTGAGGCTTGTCAACCCTAATAGCGCTATTAACTAATGACCCGCTCGCCATTGGCCCGGCGATTAAGTCGATATAAAAATGAGGGACTTCATGATAGAGTTTTGTCTAGTAAGTTTAAGGTTGTTGTCCTACCCAAGGAGGACGAATACGCAGGATTAATATTGGCATCCTACCCATGGAGGATGGCAGTACATATCCTACCCAAGGAGGATATGTAGGTTCCGTTTTAATTCTTTAACCCATTCCCAACCACCGGGAATCCCATGCCTTAGAAAGTGTATGAACTCACCTTTGATTGCTCGGATTAAAGAGTGGAAGGAAATATGCGAGGTGGAACCGGTCAATCACGTCCTAACATGATTACCGTTTAAAAGTTAGTGTGTGTGCTCACGCGAAAACAAGAATCCTACACGTATAAATCATGTATATACATGCATTACATAGCACCACATGAAACCAACATTTAGACCATGTACATCCTACTCGATGTTAGTTCATGCACATATACATAATATCACATTAATTACATATACTATACAAGTTTCCATCTAAATTCACCATATCATGTGTTTCCCGCCTAAAGTATCCTAGACCTGCTATGATACAATTCATACCCCCAATGGAACCTATTTCCCATACCCTTCTCATAAAGCTACATGTTACCACAACACCCATGCATGCATCGATCACATATAAATATACATATTCAGTAGATAATGTAATTATATACATATGCATAAAAATGAAAATCCTAGTTAACCATTAATACCTATAACACTACGCTACACAGTGCTCCCTTAGCAAATATACCCAGAGTTTATGTTGTCAATTGCTCCCTTACCCACACCACACCCTACATATACACATAATAAACCACCAAGAATGATTATGTCAACTCATGCACCTGTACCCATGCACTCCTATTGCCCACAAGTAACGATCACTACCCGACAGCATATGTCGAACCCACAGTAACACACACTTTAGCCAACATCATTGAAACAAAACGGCAAACAAGTTCAAGATGCACATACAACATGACACATATACCTTACAGCTTCCCTACCAAATCACATGCATTCGTACATACACGTTCAATTTTTGAAGCCTTAGACACTCTATAACTGCCAACGATCGACCGAGCACGAAATCCATATCATCACATACACAAACTCACAACCTTGTAAATCAGAAATCAACACGCATGATCGCATACGAGTTCGTGTTTTTGGAAACGTAATTGAATCGGAACTTCCATCATGGACATGTATGCTCGACAGTTGCATGAAATCACTCAAGTATGGACACATAACATTCCTAGTTCGTTCGAATATGTTCAACATCGTTAACCCGTTTCGTGCCTACACACCTACGGCATTGTTACATCTATAATCAAATCAACAAGTTCATATATCACGCTCAGATTATCATGTCCATACATATCATTAGATCGACAAGTTCACACATATTATTAGATCGACAAGTTCATACATATCATTAGATCGACAAGTTCATACATATCATATTCAACCTACACACCTTCATAAATCTACAGCCGGTTAGTCGTAACGATGCCCGTTCATATTACGATTACATATTTACGCATACACATAGATTTACAGTCAAGCATGAAATCACGTAATCAAGACTTCACCATTCGAACCAAAACCATGACGAAGAAACCGCGACTAAAGTGTCAGTTTAGAGAGTTACGAACTAAGGGAGAGGGGCCTTACCGTCGCTCGGTGATTGTGATCGGCTGAAACAAGGATGATGGTGGTTGCCGTAACTAAAAGTAGAAGTGTTAGGGTTTAGCGATGAAAGAGGAGACGTAGTTTGGTTGATAGATACTTCCTATTGGTAGCTAATCTTATAACAGTGGGTTGTGGCGGTTGGTAATGGGTGGGCCGCATACAAAGGTTGGGCTGCTGGGGGTTTGGACTTGATTAGTTGGAGCCGCACATAATAGCACTTGAATATGTTTGCTGCTTAGTATATTAATAATTGATATTATATATATAACAATCAACTAATAATATATTTTTTTATTTAACTAATATGAATATAAAACATTCATGCTAGGGTTCGGGGCTCACAAGTTTCGAGCTACACATGTTATGCTCTGGTTCAAACGGTTCGGGTCAGTTCAACGCGATGTGGATAAAATACAATTAGTTCATCAAATAATGAAAGTTTATGATTTGATTTATAGAAGTGAAACAAATAGGCTACCTCAAAGTTACGGGTTGTCACAATTTTGTCTGCACCCGGATGAATAGAATAACGAGACTTATGAGCTTCATTCATAAGCAAGGTGCGAAGATCGTCTATATTTGGGACCCACAAACGGTCCTTGAAATAAAATATCCCAAAGTCTTTCAGTTCCAGCTCAGGTTTAATGTGACACGGTAACTCTTTACCCATCAAGTCTTGTGTAACACAAGTATGTTGAGGCTGAATTATGCGGGTTTGAATGTCAGATCGAAGCTGAACACAATGAAGCTTGACACGTTCTTTACGACTCAATGCGTCAGCCACGACATTCGCCTTACCAGGATGGTAGCGAATTTCGCAATCGTAATCGTTTAGGATTTCAACCCAACGTCATTGCCTCATGTTGAGGTTCTTTCTGATTGAAGATGTGCCGGAGACTCTTGTGGTCAGTAAAGACTACTGCACCCAACTCAAGATCATGAGTGGTGTAGTTTTTCTCGTGCATCTTTAGCTGTCTTGATGCATAAGCTATGACTTTGTTTTCTTTGCATAAGAATGCAGCCAAGGCCTAAATTGGATGCATCACAGTATACAACAAAATCGTCGTTGCCCTCAGGTAAAGTTAAAATAGGTGCTTCACAGAGTTTCTGTTTCAAGGTCTGGAAAGCTTCTTACTGTTTGGATCCCCACTCAAAAGGTTTATTCTTTTGAGTTAAAGTAGTGAGAGGAACCGCAATCTTGGAGAAGTTTTCAATGAAACGACAGTAATAACCCGCTAGACCAAGAAATGAACGAACCTCGGTAGGAGTAGTAGGTGTATCCCAATCCTTAATCGCACTGATTTTGGCGGGATCTACATGGATACCTTGTTCGTTGACGATGTGCCCCAAAAATTGAACTTCCTTAAGCCAGAATTCGCACTTGGAGAATTTGGCGAAAAGCTGTTCTTTCTTTAAGAGCTCCATTGTAAGACGAAGATGTTGTTCATGATCAGCTCGAGTCTTAGAATAGATCAGAATGTCATCAATGAAAACGATGATGAACTTGTCCAAATAAGACTTACAAACCCTATTCATCAAGTCCATGAAAATAGCTGGAGCATTTGTTAGACCGAAGGGTATAACAGTGAACTCATAATGACCATAACGCGTACGAAAAGTTGTCTTGGGAATATCTTCTTCGATCACTCTAAGTTGATGATACCGAGAACGCAGATCAATCTTTGAAAATCAAGTAGCGCCCTGTAGCTGATCAAAGAGATCATCAATGCGAGGTAGGGGATATCGATTCTTGATGGTAAGCTTGTTAAGCTCATGGTAATCGATACACATCCTGAATGATCCATCTTTCTTTTTCACGAATAAGACAGGAGCGCCCCAAGGGGAAAAGCTCGGACGGATGAATCCTTTGTCAGAAAGCTCTTGAAGCTGCTTAGACAACTCTTGCATCTCAGACGGTGCAAGACGATAAGGCGACTTAGCAATAGGATTTGCACCAGGTACAAGATCGATGCGAAACTCAACTTGGCGTACAGGGGGTAAACCAGGTAATTCTACAGGAAATACCTCAGGATAATCCCGAACAACAGGGATATCTTGAATAGTCTTACCCTTGCCTTTCTCCTCTACAACATGTGCTAAGAAAGCAACATAGTTCTTTCGTAGGTATTTGTGGGCTTGGGTATAAGACATGAGTTTAAGGCTACTAGCAGGTTTCTCCCCACGAACATCTAAGATCTCACCAGTCGAAGGCGGTATACGGACCAACTTCTCAAAACATACCACCTCAGCATGGTACTTGGATAACCAATCCATTCCTACTATTACATCGAAGCTCCCGAGTTGCATCGGTGTGAGGTCAATAGGGAAAAGATGGTTATTGAGATTCAACTGGCAATTTTGAAGAACTGAGTCGAGTACAACAGGTTCACCACTAGCTACTTATACTGTCAAGGGCTTTCCTAGTTTTGTTCTAGTCATCGAAAGCAAAGGCTCAAATGCTAAGGACACAAAACTCTTATTGGCACCCGAATCAAATAGAACAGAAGCAGGATGGTTGTTAACAAGGAACGTACCGTTCACCACTTCGTTATCTGCACGCACCTCATTTGTATTAAGGTTAAAAGCTCTACCACGAGCCGGTGCCTGATTTGCGTTTACCAACCTCGGGTAGTTGTTCCTGTAGTGGGTCAGATCCCAACAGTTGAAACATGAACCAGGCGTATAGTGAGGTCGTGCAGGATTTTGGGCAGGGTTTTGGGCTGCTTGGTTTTGAACTGCCTGATTTTGATTAGGAGCAAAGCAGCAGGTATTCACAAGATGACCAGACTTGCCACAATTTGTGCAGATGCGGCATTGCAGCTGAGGCTGGTGATGGCTGTTACATCTGTTGCACAGAGGTGCATTCCCAGCATACTGCCTCTTAGCAGCAGGTTGTGCAGGCTGATTAGGAGCAGCCTGGTTTGCCTGAGTAGTAATAGCGAAGTTCTTGGAAGCCTTACGATTCCTAGATTTCTTGGAAGACTCAGCAGCCTTCTTGCCCTTTTTCTCAGTGGTGCTATCAGACTGTTTCCGCTTCTTGTCACCTTTTATGTGGAGTTTACCCTTTTTGACTTGCGATTCAGTAAGGGTTGCAGCTAGCTCTATCGCCTGTCGGACGGTAGTAGGGTTGCTGCCAGTGACAATATCCTGAACAGGATCTGGCAAACCGTCTATGTACTTCTCAATAGCCTTATCCAAACGCGTGACCATAGTAGGGCAGAGCAAGCTTTACTCCTCGTATCTGTCTGTATAAGCCCGATGTTCACCACTGTCTTGCTTTAGATCATGGAACTCATTTTCAAGTGCCCTCTGCTCGTGACGAGGACAAAATTCTCTCATCATGAGAGCTCTAAGTTCCTCCCATGTCTGACCATAGCAACATCAGCACCTCTATCACTCATTACCCCATTCCACCAGGTAAGAGCTCTCTTTTGGAATACACTCGAAGCAAACTAGACCTTACGGTTGTTAGGACACTGAACATGGCGAAAGGTGCTCTCAAGAATCTCAAACCACAGTAGGAGCCCAGTTGCTCCTTCAGAACCACTAAACTTGAGCCGTTTAGCCGAGTTAAACTGTTTAAAGTTGCACGGAGCAGGTGCATTAACATTGTTATTGTTGGCTTGGTTTAATTGAGTGATGAGATTAGGTAGCATAGCAGCCATCTGCTGTGCTATAATAGCTGCCAGTTCGGCATCAGGTTGTTGAACGTTACGTCGAGGAGGCATTCTAAAAGAGGAAACATGAGAGAAAACGAGTGAGATGATGTGATGAAAAATGGGATATCATAAATATCAACAAAATGAAAGGATGGTGGTCATTTGTTCATTACCTCGTAACAAACAGTCGACACACAATGACAAATCAAAGTAAATGGATCATAATAATGTATTGCGAAGACATGCTCGCCTATAAGTGAACACTCACCCCAAGAGTTCCCAGGTAAGAGTGACCGGTCCGATACTGCGGATTTGTACGAACACTCTAGCCTTAGACAGAAAACTCATGGTACAGGCATTCACTCTTCCAGTTTGCACGTGTTCACGTTATTTAGACCTAAACTTTGACGAGATTTTGAAAACTCAGAAGGCACAAAGCAAACAATGAATCAAACTGGAAGGGTTCAAAACCTTATAATCAATCATCCAAGGGTAGATGATTAATTTTCGAAGCGGATTTGTTATTGTGTTCTCGTTGTGGTTATCACCGAAGGATAGGTGACGTGTATTGTTTTAAGATCTAAACACAAGAAAACTTGTGTTAGGGTCCTAGAAAGTTATAGTCTAGGTCAAAGCATTACTAATAACCTAATTCCCTATAACCATTGGCTCTGATACCAACTCTTCTGTCACACCCCGACCGCGTTAAAACAACAAACCGCGGCGGAAACGTCGGGGAGTGATGCGACATAATTATTGTTTCAACAACCAAGGCAATTAAAGTTTTGTATTATTAAGAATAAAGTTACATTGTCTTTGAGTTCAAACCAAACATAACATAATTAACAGTCTTTTAAGTCACTAAGGCCCGAGTCCGCCTAAGTGAAGCACAAACAACATCATGCATTAGCACCTGAAACACATGTAAAAATAGGTACGTCAGCATAAAAATGCCTGTGAGATACATAGGTTTTGTTTATGCAGGATTCATGACGTATAATTGAAAAGAAGTGTTTAACAAAAATGTAGTCATGAACCTTGTAAAATGTTTTCCTTTAAGAAATCATATGAAAATCAAATGATGATGAAAGGACAATGCATGATTAAATGAATAACCATGTTTAAGTAAATTTGTATAAATATGAAATTTGAAAATCAATGTCTTGTATTTGTATAAAATGTTTCATGTCTTTGTCAAGTGATTTAGATAACGCAACAATGTGTAATACAATAAAAGCACTTATATATAGGAAGTACAAGTGGCGTATCCACCATGCTTTTATCATATAACACATGGCCCCGTTACATAAGTCACTTATCATTAACCAACCAAAATGTCTTGTTCAATGTCAAAATGTTTATGTGTAAACCATGTTCAATGTCATGTGAGAAATGTATCATGTATGACCAAATGTAATGCATAGCAAGCAGAAAAATATCTACTCAAACTATGTGATATGTCAATGTGAAAACAAATGCCATGTATGGTGAATAACTATTAATTACTCAACCCCATAGGAAAAATGTACAAAACAAGGTTTTTGAATAAACCTAAGTTTAAATCAAATGTTATGTTTTGCAGAAAACAATGCTTTATGATTACAAACATTTATGCAGTAATGTTAATCGCATACATTCAAGCCTTGCGACTGTGGCGACAAACCCTTAAACAAATTAAAGGTTTATCTAAATTATGTATATCGGATTCTGTCATTCCCAACTTCCAAACAAACCTACGAAGTCGGAAACGGGGTTTTTTTCAAGTCCTATGGTACCATTACATACCACCGAGCGGCGTGATCAATGTTAATGAACGTATTATTGTCCCGATTAAACACACCAAATGTCATAACCAATGTAGCATGTGAAAACCATGTACTAGGAATGCTAAGTAAACATGCCTAGTAGAAATGTTCATGTAAAACAATGTGCTAGCATGCTTAGTAAACATACATAGCAGAAATGTCATGTAAAACAATGTGTTCATATGCTAAGTAAACATATGTAACAAATGTGTAATAAATCAATGTGCTAGCATGCTTAACATACATAGCAAAACATGGTTAAAATCATGTACTATATGTGTACTAAGTGAAACTAACATGTTTATGTCATAAAAGCATGAAAAAACACGAAAGTAACACGTATGTACATGTGTATCACCCCAAAGTATTTGATAGCGGTAAAAGAGGGGAACTATGTACTCACTTGGGATTGCCTAATAGTCTTGAGATTAAGACCAAATAAGGCTCCAAGGATCACGAATCAACCGGCACCTAATATAGGTAGCTATGTTAATAATCGGATCCTAAATCGGGAGATAGGATAGAATGAGGTTCTATAAATCAAATGAGTATTTGAACTCTTATGGTATGATTTAATAGAGCTAACATTCTGATTTGAAAGTCTACTGTAACACCTGTGTTTGTAATCCTTGTGAACAGTTCTGTTATCAATAAAACAATTTTATTTAATCCCAACGTTTGTTTGGTTGTGTTTTACATTTTTCATGTTTTTACTTTTATCCAATTTCAAACTCTATATCGCTTTCTGGAGAGTTATACGCAAACTGGTGCGAAAACATAACCAGTTTAATGCGACAAATACTCCGGAACATCAACATACCTTAAATAACCTTTACATAACTTATAAATAAGTTTTGAAGGCTTTGGTATGGCAAAAACAAGTTAATTCGCTTACAGGGACTAAACTTGACAAACTACGAAAGTATGACGATTCGTACTGGAACAGACATTCCGGAACATAACCATAAGTTAAACACACCTTAAATATCCTTTACATAGCTTAGAAATAGGCTTTGAGGGGTTCGGTGTGCTAAAATAAACTTTTGGGTCATTCAGGGACTAAAAGTGTCAAAAAGTGCACAAGTTTGCATTTTCGCGCATAACTTACGTTCTGAATACATCCGGACATCCAAAAATTTATGTAAGCATGACTATATTATATTTTAGTGTTCGCCATAAGAAAAATCCATTCGTCGCGTCATTTGGATCGTTTTTCGCGCTTGTGCGCATTCCGTCGTAATTAACCGAACATCGCGACCGTACGGCCAAACGAACCGACATCCGAGATATTTTTGAACACATTTTAAGTTCCCTATACTTTAACTTCATTTTAGAGCTTTGAAATGGGGTTAACGGGCCTTAAACGTGTCGGAAATGGCTAAAACAAGGTGCAGGGACTGAAAATGCAATTCTGCCAAACTAGGTGCTAGCGCACCGCTACAATATAAGTGTAACGGTGCGCTAGGGGTCTGCAGACCAGATTCAATGTTTAGAACAGCCTGTTTGCAGCTGGTTTCCACTCCCATTTCCCTTGCCAAGTGTTGATACCTTATGGTGAGTGGCCAAATTAGTCACCATAACATTCCGACAAGTGTACGGTATTGATCGTGCCTCCTTTTCCATGAAACGATCTCAACGGTTCACCGAAAACTATAAATACCCCATTACCCCAACCTTATTTCTCACTAGAATCTGATTAATTGTGTTCTAAGTTGAAACCTTTGTTTCATACCTGAACTATATTGATCTAGATTAGCATTCGGGGACCCTTCGTAAGTATTCTTTCGTTCTTTTCCTTATTTTATTGCTTTTCGAGTCAGAAAGTTAAACTTTGTTTGACTTTCAGCGTTGACCAGTAATGGTCAATGTGAAGTTTGTTTGAACTTCGCAACGTGATTGTAATCACGATGGTTATAGTCCCTTGGGACTATGCCTACTGATTACCACGTTGTCTAGGGTCGTAGGGTAAGCGATCTAATAAATCGCTTATACCTCGAACCCGACCCATTTGGTCGATCATTAGGATCCGACCAAATACATTAGGTGACCATAGTAGGTAGGGAATAACCTTCCGAGGTTATACCCTATGGTCACATCGTTTAAGTAGTTGTATGATAGGTAGTTTATATGCCTTAGGTAAATTACCAGAATACCCTTTTCATGTATAATTGGTAATTAAGCATATGTAACCTAAACCTTTGTCACATAACTGATTATGTAACATGTTAAGGCATATATTACTTGTCATAGGACTAGTTAGGCGGTCCGAACGCGTTTCACGCGAACGACGCGTTAAAGTAGCATAAGCTACCTAAACGGGTCGTAATGGGTCATAAACATTTATGTTAGGTTTCATTTAGTATGTAGGCTTTGTTAAACCAAATGACACGAGTCTCTACACTCGTTTGGTTTACGAACCCTCATGCTACCCGATCTTCCGATTTAGGTCCGGTTTATTAACATAGTTACCTATATTAGGTGCCGTTTGATTCCGAGATCTATAGCATTATTTGGTGGTTATCTTTAGCCAACTGAGCAATATCAAGTGAGTACATAGACCCCTCTTTTACTGTTTTCCAAACTGTTTTGGGGTGGAACACATGTGCCTACTTGTTACTTTCATGCTTTCCTGTTTTCACATCATATACTGCTATGTTCGTTAGTACATTATAGTACATGATTTTATGACATTTCATGCTAGGTGTGCCCAATTTTGTGCATTACTTAGTACATTGTTTTACATGACATTTCATGCTAGGTGTGCCCATTTTGTGCATCACTTAGTACATCGTTTTACATGACATTTCACGCTATGTATGTTCATTTGATTACATACTTAGTGCATTGTTTTTCACATGTTTACATTTTGGTATGACATTTGGTTTGTTTACATGGGACAATACATTCATTAACATTAGCTACGCCGTTCGTTAGTAGGTAGTGGTACCATAGGAATTGACAACTCCCGTTCCGGACATCCCAGGGAAAGGGGACAGAAAGGAATGACCGAATTCGATGATATAAGACAGATAGACCTTTAATTTGTTTAAGGGTTTATCACCACAGTCACAAGGCTTGGATGTATGCATTTTCACAATACCACATAAATGTTCATATTCAGTATTAGCATGCATTTTCCACAAGACATAATATTGATTTAAACCATGTTTTACTTCAATACTTTGTTTTCGTGCATATGGTTTAGTTGAGACATTTCACTTGCCATACATGACATTTTGACATAGACATTTTACACAAAGAAATTTGACATGGATATTTGACATAGACATTTTGACATGATTTACCTTTGACACATAAACATGATTGACATTTGTTTTACACTACATGATTTATATCTTGACATAAACACTTTGACATATTATCCAATACATTTGATAATTGGTTTAGACATAGACATCTTACATTGTTTGGTTTGGTTTGATTAAGTGATTAAGTAACGATGCGTGTGTAATATGATACAAGCATGGTGGATACGCCGCTGGTACTTCCTATATATAAGTGTTTGTATGGTATTACATGTCGTAACGTTATTTGAATCATTTCAATATTGAGACATAGAACATTTTATACAAATAGTATACTTTTCACAAGACATTGTTAACAAACATCTTACTTCATACAAACTCATTTTTTACATGGTAAATCATTTAACCTTACATTTACTTATACATATCATCTGATCTTATCGTTTTCAAATGATTTACAAGACAAAGCAAATTATAAGGTTCATGACTAAACATTTTTCTTAAACATAAGTCATGAATCCTATTTTCACAAAACCTATGTATCTCACAGGCATTTTTATGCTGACGTACCTATTTTCACATGTGTTTTCAGGAGCTTTTCCATAGGATGTTGATCATGATACTAGGGCGGACCTGTGCCTTAGAGACTTTAAAAGAAGATAGACTATGTTTAATTATGTTATAAACTCTGTATTTCTGTTTAAAACAATGAAACTCTTGTGTTGATAAATAAAAATACAACTTTGTATGCCATGGTTATGAAACAATTAATTCTGTTACAACACTCCCCGACGTTTTCCGCCACGTTTTGTATGATACACGTGGTCGGGGTGTGACAGAAGAGTTGGTATCAGAGCCAATGGTTATAGGAAATTAGGTTATTAGTAATGCTTTGACCTAGACTATAACTTTTCTAGGAACCTAACACAAGTTATCTTGTGTTTAGATCTTAAAACATATACATCACCTATCCTTGGGTGATTAACAAAACAAGAACCAAAATTTTTCCGAAACGATTTTTGAAAAACAATCATCTGTTTTTGAATAAATTTTTACAAGGTTTTGAACCCTCTATTGTAAGGTTTTGAACCCTCTGTTATATGGTTTTGAACCCTTTTAGTTTGGTTTTTGGCCTTGTGCCTTCAAATTTTCAAAATCTCGTCAAAGTTTTGGGTTATAAATAATGTGAACACGTGCAAACTGGAAGGGTGAATGCCTGTATTCTGGGTTTTCTGTCTAGGCAAGCACTTCGTATACATCTCATCAGACGCGAGACCAGTTGTGCTTACCTGGGAATTCTTGGGATGAGTGTTCACTTATAGGCGAGCATGTCTTCATTATACATTATTTTTGATCCATTTACTTTGATTAGTCACTGTGTGTCGTTTGTTTGCTTTGTGATACGGACGAATGACCACCATCTATGCTGTTTGCAATTCTTGTTTTTATCATCTCATTCTCTTCATCCAATCATCTCACTCGTTTCCTTTCATGTTTTTTTTCTCTTTTAGAATGCCTCCTCGACGCGAGAACCAGATAGCAACTGCTGAACTGGCAGAAATTATTGCGCAGCAGATGGCTGCTCAATTTCCAAATCTCTTTGCTCAATGGAACCAGGCCAACAACAACAACAATGTTCCATGCAAATACAAGGATTTTAACTCGGCTAAACCACTCAAGTTTAGTGGTTCGGAAGGAGCAACTGGGCTTCTTCAGTGGTTTGAGAGCATTGAGAATACTTTTCGCCACGTGCAGTGCCCGGATAATCGCAAGGTCGAGTTTTCTTCGAGCGTATTTCAGAAGAGGGCTTTGACATGGTGGAACGGAGTTATGAGAGACCGAGGTGCAGAAGTTGCTCTCGCACAGATCGGTTTGAAGAGTTGAGTCTGCTTTGCCCGACAATGGTTACCCCACTCGACAAGGCTATCGAAAGATACATCGACGGCCTACCTGACTCAGTGCAAGACATCCTTACTGGTAGTAACCCTGCCACACTCCGTCAGGCTATCGAGTTATCAGCGACATTGACTGAGTCGCAGATTCGTAAGAACAAGTTACACAGGAAGGGTGACAAGGGCAAGAAACAGTCGGCTGACAAGGAGGATAGCAAGAAAGGTCAAAACGGGAATGGAAAGGTTTCTGGTTCATCGAAGAGGGCAAAGAAGCGTAAGGCTTCCCAAAACTATGCTGTCACTGCCCAAGCTAACCAGGCAGCTCCCAACCAACCCGCACAGCCTCCAGCGAAGAAACCCTATTCAGGGAATGCACCTTTGTGCAATAGATGCAACAGTCACCACCAGCCGCAACTTCCATGCCGTTTCTGTACTAACTGTGGGAAGTCAGGCCATCTTGCCAATTTTTGTCGGTCTGCTCAGAATCCCGCGGTTCAGAACCCGGCTCAACAAGTTGCTCAGCCTCTTGCTCAGCAACAGGGTCAAGCTGCATATCCACAATACCCACCTGGTGCTTGTTATAACTGTGGGGATCTGACCCACTACAGAAACCGATGCCCAAGGCTAGCAAACCAGAACCAGAATCAGAATCAGGCTCCGGCTCGAGGCCGAGTTTTTAACATGAATGCCCAAGAGGCGCAGGCAGACGATAATGTGGTGAACGGTACGTTCTTTATTAATAATCAGCCTGCATCTGTTCTCTTTGATTCGGGTGCCGACAAGAGTTTTGTGTCTTTGTCTTTTGAGCCGATGCTTCGCGTGTCTAGAACAAAACTAAGTAAATCTTTGACAGTAGAGGTTGCTAGTAGTGAACCCATTATTCTTGATTCTGTTCTTCACAACTGCCAGTTGAACCTTAACGATCATCTTTTTCCAATCGATCTTACGCCTATGCAACTTGGAAGCTTCGACGTTATTGTTGGAATGGATTGGTTATCCAAGCATCGCGCAGAGATAGTTTGTTCTGAGAAGATTGTTCGTGTGCCGCTTTCGTCAGGCGAGATCCTGCAGGTTCAAGGTGAGAAGCCTACCGTTGGTCTCAAACTCATGTCTTGTTTTAAAGCTCGGAAATATCTGCGGAAGAACTATGTGGCTTTCTTAGCACATGTTACAGAAGATAAAGGCAAGGGTAAGTCTATTTCAGATATTCCTGTCGTTCGGGATTATTCTGAAGTATTCCCTGAAGATTTACCTGGTCTACCTCCAGCACGCCAAGTCGAGTTCCGTATTGATCTCGTACCTGGTGCCAACCCCATTGCTAGAGCTCCATATCGTCTTGCACCATCTGAAATGCAAGAGTTGTCTAAACAGCTTCAGGAGCTCTCTGACAAAGGTTTTATACGTCCTAGTTTTTCACCTTGGGGTGCTCCTGTTCTCTTTGTCAAGAAGAAGGATGGATCCTTTAGGATGTGTATCGATTATCGTGAGCTTAACAAGCTTACCATCAAGAATCGATATCCCCTACCGCGCATAGACGACCTCTTTGATCAGTTACAAGGTGCTTCTTATTTTTCAAAGATTGATCTGCGATCTGGATATCATCAGCTTCGGGTGCATGAAGAAGATATTCCGAAGACAGCGTTCCGTACTCGTTATGGACATTATGAGTTCACAGTCATGCCATTCGGTTTGACTAATGCTCCGGCTGTTTTCATGGACTTAATGAATAGGGTCTGCAAACCTTATTTGGATCAGTTCGTCATTGTTTTTATTGATGACATCTTGATATACTCTAAGACGCGAGCTGATCACGAGCAACATCTTCGTCTTACCCTAGAACTCCTAAAGAAAGAGCAACTTTTCGCCAAATTCTCCAAGTGCGAATTTTGGCTTAAAGAAGTTCAATTTTTGGGGCATGTTATCAACGAACGGGGTATTCATGTAGATCCCTCCAAGATCAGTGCGATTAAGGATTGGGATACACCCTCTACTCCTACTGAAGTTCGTTCTTTTCTTGGTCTAGCGGGTTATTATCGCCGCTTCATAGAAAACTTCTCGAAGATTGCAGTTCCTCTAACTGCTCTAACTCAGAAGAAAATGCCCTTTTATTGGGGATACAAACAAGAGGAAGCTTTTCAACACTTGAAGCAGAAGCTTTGCGATGCGCCTGTTCTATCATTGCCTGAAGGTGATGATGATTTTGTCGTGTATTGTGATGCATCGAAATTGGGTCTTGGTTGTGTTCTGATGCAAAGGAACAAAGTCATAGCCTATGCATCGAGGCAGTTGAAGATTCATGAGAAGAACTACACCACTCATGATCTTGAGTTGGGTGCAGTTGTTTTCGCTCTAAAGATCTGGAGACACTATTTGTACGGTACAAAGTGTGTGGTTTTCACTGACCACAAAAGTCTTCAGCATATCTTCAATCAGAAAGAACTCAACATGAGGCAACGACGTTGGGTTGAGCTTTTAAACGACTATGACTGCGAAATTCGCTACCATCCCGGTAAGGCGAATGTCGTAGCTGATGCATTGAGTCGTAAGGAACGTACTAAGCTTCATTGTGTACGTGTTCAATCTGTTATTCAAGCTCGATCCGATATTCAAGCACGCATTTCTCAAGCTCAACAATCTTGTGTTTCACAAGGTTTGATGGATAAGGAATTTCCTTACCACATAACACCTGCTTTGGAACTGAAGGACAATGGATCATATTACTTCATGGACCGTTTGTGGGTCCCAAGCCAGGATGACCTTCGTACCTTGCTTATGGATGAAGCCCATAAGTCTCGTTATTCTATTCATCCGGGCTCAGATAAGATGTATAAGGATCTTCGTATTCAGTATTGGTGGCCTGGTATGAAGAAAGACATTGCCTTATACGTATCAAAATGCCTTACTTGTCTTAAGGTTAAGGCTGAACATCAGCGTCCTTCTGGTTTATTGGTACAACCAGAGATCCCAGTTTGGAAATGGGAAAACATTACTATGGATCTTGTTACCAAACTTCCACGCACTAAGAAAGGTCATGATGCCATCTGGGTAGTCGTTGATCGTCTTACAAAGTCAGCACATTTCTTGCCAATCCGTGAGGATTTTCCTGCTGACAGACTTGCTCAAATCTATGTGGATGAAATAGTAGCACGACATGGTGTTCCTTTGAACATCATTTCTGACAGGGATGCTCGTTTCACTTCTCATTTTTGGAGAACCATGCAATCTGCTATGGGGACCCAACTTAATCTGAGCACAGCTTATCATCCACAAACAGATGGTCAATCTGAGAGAACAATCCAGACACTAGAGGATATGCTTAGAGCTTGTGTGATCGATTTTGGTGGTAGTTGGGATTCACATCTTAAGTTGATTGAATTCTCCTACAATAACAGTTATCACACCAGCATCAAAATGGCTCCTTTCGAGGCTCTCTATGGTCGAAAATGTCGTTCACCAGTCTGCTGGAATGAGATCGGCGAGGCTCAACTTACTGGACCTGCCCTCATTTTAGAGACAACAGATAAGGTCAAGAAAGTTCGCGATAACCTTCAGGCAGCTCAGAGCCGTCAGAAGATTTACGCGGACCCAAAACGCAAAGCCTTGGAATTTCAAGTCGGTGATCGAGTATTACTTAAGGTCTCACCTTGGAAAGGTGTGATCAGATTTGGAAAGAAAGGAAAACTTGCACCTAGATACGTTGGACCATTCAAGATCGTCGAAAGAATCGGAAAGGTAGCCTACAGACTTGAGTTACCTCCTGAACTTGGAAATGTTCATCCAACTTTTCACGTGTCCAATCTCAAGAGGTGTTCAGCTGATGAGAACCTCTCCATACCGCTTGACGAATTTCGTGTTGGCAAAACACTGAAATTTGTTGAGAAACCAGTGGAAATCATGGAACGTGAAGTCAAGTGGCTTAAACGCAAGCGCATTCCTTTGGTCAAAGTTCGCTGGGAAGCTAAACGTGGACCTGAGTTTACTTGGGAACGCGAAGATCAAATGAAGGCGAAATATCCACATCTTTTCCCACGAGTTTCCTCTAAATAAATTTCGGGACGAAATTTCCACAAGTAGGGGAGACTGTAACACCTGTGTTTGTAATCCTTGTGAACAGTTCTGTTATCAATAAAACAATTTTATTTAATCCCAACGTTTGTTTGGTTATGTTTTACATTTTTCATGTTTTGACTTTTATCCAATTTCAAACTCTATATCGCTTTCTGGAGAGTTATACGCAAACTGGTGCGAAAACGTAACCAGTTTAATGCGACAAATACTCCGGAACATCAACATATACTCAACATACCTTAAATAACCTTTACATAACTTAGAAATAAGTTTTGAAGGCTTTGGTATGGCAAAAACAAGTTAATTCGCTTACAGGGACTAAACTTGACAAACTGCGAAAGTATGACGATTCGTACTGGAACAGACATTCCGGAACATAACCATAAGTTAAACACACCTTAAATATCCTTTACATAGCTTAGAAATAGGCTTTGAGGGGTTCGGTGTGCTAAAATAAACTTTTGGGTCATTCAGGGACTAAAAGTGTCAAAAAGTGCACAAGTTTGCATTTTCGCGCATAACTTACGTTCTGAATACATCCGGACATCCAAAAATTTATGTAAGCATGACTATATTATATTTTAGTGTTCGCCATAAGAAAAATCCATTCGTCGCGTCATTTGGATCATTTTTCGCGCTTGTGCGCATTCCGTCGTAATTAACCGAACATCGCGACCGTACGGCCAAACGAACCGACATCCGAGATATTTTTGAACACATTTTAAGTTCCCTATACTTTAACTTCATTTTAGAGCTTTGAAATGGGGTTAACGGGCCTTAAACGTGTCGGAAATGGCTAAAACAAGGTGCAGGGACTGAAAATGCAATTCTGCCAAACTAGGTACTAGCGCACCGCTACAATATAAGTGTAACGGTGCGCTAGGGGTCTGCAGACCAGATTCAATGTTTAGAACAGCCTGTTTGCAGCTGGTTTCCACTCCCATTTCCCTTGCCAAGTGTTGATACCTTATGGTGAGTGGCCAAATTAGTCACCATAACATTCCGACAAGTGTACGGTATTGATCGTGCCTCCTTTTCCATGAAACGATCTCAACGGTTCACCGAAAACTATAAATACCCCATTACCCCAACCTTATTTCTCACTAGAATCTGATTAATTGTGTTCTAAGTTGAAACCTTTGTTTCATACCTGAACTATATTGATCTAGATTAGCATTCGGGGACCCTTCGTAAGTATTCTTTCGTTCCTTTCCTTATTTTATTGCTTTTTGAGTCAGAAAGTCAAACTTTGTTTGACTTTCAGCGTTGACCAGTAATGGTCAATGTGAAGTTTGTTTGAACTTCGCAACGTGATTGTAATCACGATGGTTATAGTCCCTTGGGACTATGCCTACTGATTACCACGTTGTCTAGGGTCGTAGGGTAAGCGATCTAATAAATCGCTTATACCTCGAACCCGACCCATTTGGTCGATCATTAGGATCCGACCAAATACATTAGGTGACCATAGTAGGTAGGGAATAACCTTCCGAGGTTATACCCTATGGTCACATCGTTTAAGTAGTTGTATGATAGGTAGTTTATATGCCTTAGGTAAATTACCAGAATACCCTTTTCATGTATAATTGGTAATTAAGCATATGTAACCTAAACCTTTGTCACATAACTGATTATGTAACATGTTAAGGCATATATTACTTGTCATAGGACTAGTTAGGCGGTCCGAACGCGTTTCACGCGAACGACGCGTTAAAGTAGCATAAGCTACCTAAACGGGTCGTAATGGGTCATAAACATTTATGTTAGGTTTCATTTAGTATGTAGGCTTTGTTAAACCAAATGACACGAGTCTCTACACTCGTTTGGTTTACGAACCCTCATGCTACCCGATCTTCCGATTTAGGTCCGGTTTATTAACATAGTTACCTATATTAGGTGCCGTTTGATTCCGAGATCTATAGCATTATTTGGTGGTTATCTTTAGCCAACTGAGCAATATCAAGTGAGTACATAGACCCCTCTTTTACTGTTTTCCAAACTGTTTTGGGGTGGAACACATGTGCCTACTTGTTACTTTCATGCTTTCCTGTTTTCACATCATATACTGCTATGTTCGTTAGTACATTATAGTACATGATTTTATGACATTTCATGCTAGGTGTGCCCAATTTTGTGCATTACTTAGTACATTGTTTTACATGACATTTCATGCTAGGTGTGCCCATTTTGTGCATTACTTAGTACATCGTTTTACATGACATTTCACGCTATGTATGTTCATTTGATTACATACTTAGTGCATTGTTTTTCACATGTTTACATTTTGGTATGACATTTGGTTTGTTTACATGGGACAATACATTCATTAGCATTAGCTACGCCGTTCGTTAGTAGGTAGTGGTACCATAGGAATTGACAACTCCCGTTCCGGACATCCTAGGGAAAGGGGACAGAAAGGAATGACCGAATTCGATGATATAAGACAGATAGACCTTTAATTTGTTTAAGGGTTTATCACCACAGTCACAAGGCTTGGATGTATGCATTTTCACAATACCACATAAATGTTCATATTCAGTATTAGCATGCATTTTCCACAAGACATAATATTGATTTAAACCATGTTTTACTTCAATACTTTGTTTTCGTGCATATGGTTTAGTTGAGACATTTCACTTGCCATACATGACATTTTGACATAGACATTTTACACAAAGAAATTTGACATGGATATTTGACATAGACATTTTGACATGATTTACCTTTGACACATAAACATGATTGACATTTGTTTTACACTACATGATTTATATCTTGACATAAACACTTTGACATATTATCCAATACATTTGATAATTGGTTTAGACATAGACATCTTACATTGTTTGGTTTGGTTTGATTAAGTGATTAAGTAACGATGCGTGTGTAATATGATACAAGCATGGTGGATACGCCGCTGGTACTTCCTATATATAAGTGTTTGTATGGTATTACATGTCGTAACGTTATTTGAATCATTTCAATATTGAGACAGAACATTTTATACAAATAGCATACTTTTCACAAGACATTGTTAACAAACATCTTACTTCATACAAACTCATTTTTTACATGGTAAATCATTTAACCTTACATTTACTTATACATATCATCTGATCTTATCGTTTTCAAATGATTTACAAGACAAAGCAAATTATAAGGTTCATGACTAAACATTTTTCTTAAACATAAGTCATGAATCCTATTTTCACAAAACCTATGTATCTCACAGGCATTTTTATGCTGACGTACCTATTTTCACATGTGTTTTCAGGAGCTTTTCCATAGGATGTTGATCATGATACTAGGGCGGACCTGTGCCTTAGAGACTTTAAAAGAAGATAGACTATGTTTAATTATGTTATAAACTCTGTATTTCTGTTTAAAACAATGAAACTCTTGTGTTGATAAATAAAAATACAACTTTGTATGCCATGGTTATGAAACAATTAATTCTGTTACAACACTCCCCGACGTTTTCCGCCACGTTTTGTATGATACACGTGGTCGGGGTGTGACATCTACCTATGTGCTTTTGACCCGTTTCGACCCATTATGGTAGTATAAGCTACTAGAATGCGTCGTTTGCGTAAAACTATGTTCGGATGGTTAACTATGTGCTATGTCAACTCTTACATGCCCAAATATGCCTAAACATGTTACTAAATCAGATAATATGTCAAAAATAGGTTCACATAGGCAAAATACGGATTTATGCTTCAAAAGGGCGTTTTGGTCATTTCCTATGGGCATACAAGCTACTTAACAAATAACTAACGAATCCTATGTGATCATAAGGTATAACCTCGGAGGTTATTCCCTATGCAACTATGATCACTAAACAAGCTTGGACGGATCCCAATGATCGACCAAACGGGTCGGGTTTGAAAGTGTAAGCGGTTGTTTAGACCGCTTAACTTACGACCCTAAACAAGCACTAAACTAATAGTGACGAGTTAAACATGTCAAAACATGTTTAACCTACTTAGAAAACTGATTTGGTATCAAAACAAAGTGTTTTGATACCTAAAAGTAGCTCCGTTGCAAAATGCGTGCTAAAACGCATTTTGACCGAAACATTGACTCGTCACTACGCCTAGTTAACGTGGTAATCAGTAGGTATAATCGCTAAGGATTATAACCATCGTGATTACAATCACGTTGCAAAGTTCAAACGAACTTTGCGTTGACCACTTACTGGTCAAAGCTGAAAGTCAAACACTGCTTGACTTTTACGCTAGGAAAGTGATAAAAGAACGAATGAAGCTTACAAAGGGTCCTTGCTAGGGAGAACTTGATCTTAAAATCTCAGGTATGAAGTATAGCAACTTCAACTTAGAGAAATCAGATCAAGGGTGCTTGAAACAATGAAATGTCCTTGCTATTTATAGTTGTTGTGAACTCACAAGATCATGCCATTTGTTTGTGTAACTTCCAACCAAAAATCTCAACCATACAAGTGTGGTAAGCAGACTAAAAGCCTTGGAGAGGTGTTAACTTGGTTAACACACCAAGATCTTGCAAGAACAGCCCCTAAATTATCAAACAGTTGCTGAAAAATAAAAATCTGGAACTGGGCATTTTTAGGCGGCCCGCGTAAGCTGAGGGACAGGCTTACGCTGCCGGTGTAAACTCAGCAGATCAGCACAGGTTTGCAGATTTACAAGATTAGTCCCAGCAATGTGTTTAAGCTTATTTCAGGCACTTTTGACACTCGTTAAGCCATTTTCAAGACTCTACAAGGTCATTAAAATTTAGAGGACTCAAAATATGCTCGGAAAACTCTCAGATGTCGGCTCGTTTGGTCGTACGGTCGCGTTATTCGTCAAATTACGACAAAACTCGAACGGACGCGAAAACGATCCAAATTAAGCGACGAATGGTATTTTTGCATGCCGATCACTAAAATAAAAATATAGTGTGTAAAAAATTTTGGAAGTCCAGATGTGGACAGAACGTAAGATATGAGCGAAAATGCAAACTTACGCCGTTTTTGACACTTTTAGTCCCTGTAAGATCTTATAAGCATGTTTTCGCACACCGAACCTATCAAAGCTTATTTCTAAGCCATGTTTAGGTTATATATGGTATGTTTAGCTTATGGTCAAGTTCCAGACTGTACGTCGCCTTACGAAACGGCAGACTTTTGCAAGTTGACGCAAATAGTCCCTGTGGGCGAATAAACTTGTTTTTGCCATACCAAACCCTTTAAACCTTATTTCTAATTATGTAAAGGTTATTTAAGGTATGTTAAGCTTATGTTGATATTCCAGAGTGTTTGTCGCATTATACTGATCGCGTTTACGCATCAGTTTGCGTATAACTTTCCAGAAAGCGATATAGGGTTTAAAATCGATCAAAAATCAAAACGTGCATATTGTCAAACATAAAGAACAAACATTGGGATCAAAACACACTGCTTTATTGAGCAATTAGTCGATCTTAGACCACTAAGATGATGCCAGTGTAGCCCAATAACGGGCGTGTGAAGCTTGGCTATAGTGACCACTATAGAGTGGGTTGGGCTCAGCTGAGCTCGAGTATGAATGAAGTAAGCAGAGCTAGATCCGCAGACTCCTAATATATAGAATCACCGGGGTAACCCTTTACCCAAAAAAAAACACACTGCTTTATTAATATTGAATTGTTCAGAGTTTGTACAATGATTACACAAGCACAGATGTCACATCAGATCCTATGGTACCATAACCTAATACTGGTCTGTTCGGCCAAAACTAATGAATGTTATTCGTTATGTAACTACGTCCAACAAGTTCGTTCACATTATCGAAATCTTTATTAGTTTTATATAAACCATATTAACCATTTTTGAAACCATCGTTAAAATCATCGAAATCATTTAACACATATGAATCACCCCAAAACAATCGAAAACAGTAAAAAGAAGGGAACTATGTACTCACATTGATTTGAAACGTATCCTTGATCTAATGAACTAACAACGCTCGAACAAACCAAGGAAATCAAGCAGTACCTAGTAATGGAATCGCTAAGTCAAATAATCGACACCTACATTGGAAGATCGGATAGAATGAGGTTTTGTAAACCAAATGAGTATTGGAACTCATGTGATATGGTTTAACAAAGTCTACATTCTAGATTGGAACCTATCCTAATTGCTTTCGACCCGTTACGACCCATTAAGGTAGCTTACCCCACTTTAACGCGTCGTTTGCACAAAAGCGCGTTCGAGACGCATAACTAGTCCTATGACAAGTATTATATGCCCTAACATGTTTAATTATGTTGCATAATCAGTTAAGTGACAAAATTTTAAGGGTTTTTTTGGGTAAAGGGTTACCCCGATGAATTTTATAAATGAATCAAAGAATACAAGGGTGTGTCAAAGTGAACACACCAACTAGACTTGGCATACCAAGCCTAGGAAACCAGAAAACAAAACCCAAACACCAATACTAAACAGTAGCGGCGGCCAAAACAAAAAAACAACCAAAGACCGAAACTTAATAAAAAACACACAAGACTTCTAGCCCGGATCAGCTTCAATCTCCTTGCTTGAAATCTTCCAATTCCTAAAAATCCTATTCTTAGTAGATTCCACATGAAATTTGAAACCCATCAATCTTAGTTGCACCAAACTTTTGATCTTCTCAGCAACTTGGGAACTAGACATATGCTTTGTACTAAATAGTCGATTATTTCTCTCCTGCCATACAAAGTATGAGGTCGCAGCTATCAACAACTTGCAAACTATATCATCAGCTTTCTTGCTAGACGAATGTTGCTCCACCCAAATCATTAACAACTGCCAGGTGTTATCCACACTCTCCAACTCGACCATCACTTTGACATTGCTCCAAACTTGAGTAGAAAACGCGCATTGGAAAAACAAATGGTCTCGGCTATCTCGATCATACTGAGACAATGGGCAACACATAAGTCTAACGGACAAAAGTTTAAGTTACATATGCTTAAATACCAATTATGCATGAAAAGGGCATTTTGGTCATTTACCTAAGGCATATAAACTACCTATCATACAACTAATTAAACTAAGTGACCATAAGGTATAACCTCGGAAGGTTATTCCCTATACAACTATGGTCACAATTATGCTTGGTCGGATCCTAATGATCGACCAAACGGGTCGAGTTCGAAAGTCTAAGCGGTGGTTTAGACCGCTTGACTTACGACTCTATACAAGCACTAAACTAAAAGTGACGAGCTAAACATGTTGAAACATGTTTAACTAAGTTAGAAAACAGGTTTTGATATCAAAACAAAGGGTTTTGATATCCAAGAATAGTTTGGTTGCAAAATACACATGAATACGCATTTTGATCGAAACTATGACTCGTCACTACACCTAATCAACATGGTAATCAGTAGGTATAGTCACACAGGACTATAACCATCATGATTACGCTCACGTTGCAAAGTTCAAACGAACTTTGTGTTAACCAAAGACTGGTCAAAGCAGAAAGTCAAACACTGTTTGACTTTCACGCTCGAAATACATAAACGAGCACGAAAGAAACTTACAAAGGGTCCAAGCTAGGAAGATCTTGATCCAATTTGCTCAGGTATGAAGTGTTAAACCTCAACTTAGAGCAGAAATGAATCAAGTGTGAGTTGCAAGAATGAAAGGCTTAGGTATTTATTTTTTGGGTAAAGGGTTACCCCGATGAATTTTATAGATGAAACCAAATAATAACAAGGGTATGTCAAAACGACATACCAACTCGACTTGACATGCCAAGCCTAGGACACCACACAACACAAACCATCAACAAAACAAACTAAACAAGACAACCAAAACCACAAGACAGCCAAAGCAAAACTAACGACACAAACCAAACCCGAAAAACTACTAGCCCGGATCCATTAAATCGTAGTTGCTATCTTCAATCTGCCAAGCCTTGAAAATCCTTTCCCTTGCCGAGCTCACACGGAATCTAAATCCCATCAACCGTAACCGAACCGATCCTATAACCTTCTCAGAGACTTGATCTACCGACCTCTTATTATTATTGAAAAGCCTGTTGTTCCTTTCTTGCCAAATATAGTACGAAGCGGCCGCTATCACCAACTTACACACAATGTGGTCAACATTCTTTGATCTGGAGTGTTGTTCCACCCAAGTTAAAACTGAAGACCAAGTAGTATTCACATTCGTCAACTTTACCAGCTTCTTTACTTTATTCCACACTTGAGCCGAGAAGTTGCATTGAAAAAATAAATGATCACGACTATCCCGGTCAAAATTGCATAACGGGCAGCACATAAGGTTCAGATTTGTTTGGCTACCTGCTTCCCAAACTGCCATCCTATCCTGTGTCTTCAACTTATTTTTAAAAGCCAGCCACATATGAAAAGCATGCCTCGGTATACATTGAGAAAACCAAACCATGTTTGCCCACACAGCATGCTGCTCTCTACTCCGAATGGTATTCCAAACATGAGCCGATTTAAAATCACCAGTTTTACCATCCAAGTCTTTCCAAACAAGCCGATCCACTACATTAGGCTGTAAAATGGGAACCGATATAGTGATTAAAACCGGAAAAAGATCATTCCACGCTTGAGGCCATTTCCAGTTTCCACTCTGATCAATAACCTCCGCTACCGTAGCCCGAAGATTGAAACCAGCATTAGTAATGTACCTTGGAGTTATAAACGATCTAAGAGGGCTCCCCGTACACCACATATCACTCCACACATTAGTTTGTAAACCACTCTTCAGAGAAGACCATATGTGCGGACGAATGATACTTCGGATAGATAAAATTTTCCTCCATCCCCAGCTCATACTTCCCCGACAAGGAACCTCCAAAAATTCCTACCTTTAAGCTTGTATGTATGAATCCATTTCACCCAAACAGACTCCCGATTAGTAATAATACTCCAAATATGGTTTGCCATAAGAGATTTATTAACATCCGAAATATTTCGAATACCCAAACCGCCCTCATCTTTAGGCAAACAAACATCTTTCCAAGCAACCTTAGCATGAATCCTGCCTTCCGAGCCCGCATTCCACAGAAACCGACGAATTCTTTTTTCAAGTTCACTAATGACCCGAGCTGGGATAACAAAGACTGACGCCCAATAGATATGCATAGAAGAGAGAACCGAATTGATTAGCTGCAAACGGCCCGCAAATGAAAGAGACTTAGTCACCCAGTTAACAATCTTTTTCTCCATGCGATGAATTAAGACTTCACAATCTTTATATAACAATCTGGAAGAGATAAGGGGGACCCCAAGATATCGAACCGGAAGGGAACCCTCCTGAAATGGCAAAATGTCAAGAATTTCCTGCCTGATCGCTAGAGGCACATTACAGAAAAAAACTGTACTCTTAGTTGGACTAGGAGCTAATCCTGACATATTAGTGAAAACTTCCAACGCCTTCTTGATCTTTCTAACCGAAACCACATCGCCATGCACAAATATGAATAAATCATCAGCAAACGACACATTAATAATTTTCTCCTTTGCACATAAGGCATGATACTTATAAGAGTTGTTTGCCGCTTGTCTCAACAAAAGAGATAACACCTCCATAATTAACGTGAAAAGGTAAGGCAACATTGGGTCTCCTTGTCTAAGCCCCCGTTTACCCTTAAAATAGCCATGAAGATTACCATTAATACTTAAGGAGTACGAAACTGAGGTTACACACTTCATAATCCACTTCACCATTTTCTGATGAAGACCAAACCGATTGAGAATAAGCTCCAAAAAATCCCAGTTAACTGTATCGTAAGCTTTTTGAATGTCAATTTTAAAAGCACATCTTGCTGGCCCCCTATTTAGGTGATAATTGTGCATCAATTCCTGCGTGAGGAGGATATTGTCTGAAATCCTCCTACCCGGCACAAAGGCAGATTGATTAATACTAACAAGCACACCCAAACATGTTTTCAACCGATCCGTAAGAATCTTGCTAATGCATTTATACAAAACATTGCAACAAGAGATGGGTCGGTAATCCACAACTGAATCTGGAACTTCTTTTTTCGGAATTAAAGCAATAATCGTATGATTAACTTGATTAAGCAGCTTACCATTTTCAAAGAACTGCAACATGGCATTAGTCACCTCATTGCCAACAACATCCCAAGCATGCTTGAAAAAAGCCGATGTGTATCCATCAGGACCCGGGGCCTTATCTTCACCAATACTAAACATGGCTTGCTTTACCTCCTCCCGAGTAACTTGACGAATCATATGATCCACAACATCACTGCTAAGCACATTAGTAAACAGATTATCCGAGTTAAAACTTTGGACCGGAACCTCTACACCCAAAAAATTCATGTAATGCGCAACCATAGCATCAGCCACATCTTCACCCTCATATCTATTACCCAACGAATCCATAACACTATAGATCTTGGTTCTAGCATTTTTAACTTTGACCGTGTTGTGAAAAAACTTTGTATTTGAATCACCCGCACAAAGCCACTCAACCTTAGATTTCTGTTTTAAATTACATTCCTCATCATAAGCCGCCGATTTAAAATCCTGAAGGCATTTAGCCTCCAATTGCCTCAACCGAGAATCCAAAGGGTTTCGGTCCACTTGAGCCTAAATATCATCTAGCCTCTTCCTCAAATCATTCACCTTAGCATGCAAGTTACCTTGATCAAACAATATCTTCCTCAGCTTTGGTTTTAAATTCCTGAGCTTCTTCACTACCGAGAGCATAGTAACACCCTCAACATTCTTCTCCCACTCAGACTTGACACTATCCTTAAATTCAGGTTTCGTAACAATAAAATTCAGGAACTTGAAAGGTCTTGAACGAGAACCATTATTGCTCAGTATTTTAAGAAAACACGGAGTATGGTCCGATACACGGAACGGATGAAACATAGCATAGGCTGAAGGGTACTGGTCTATGAACGTGACATTGCCCATAATTCTATCGATTTTCTTCAACAGACCTGTTCCACTCTTCGGCTTTTGATTCCAAGTGTACTGTAACCTGTGAGCACTTATATCAATCAAATCAGCTTGATGAACACATTCATCAAATTCCCGCATGCCAATAGTTTGTTTAGATGACCCATAAACCGAATCTTCAAGCTTTAGAGCAGAATTAAAATCTCCCAATACCACCCACGGCTTATCATAACAAAGAACTTTATGTTTACATAGCTCATTCCAAAGCAATCTCCTGTCTTGATACTTATTTTCCGCATAAACAAACGAACAAAAAAGAACTTTCTTACTAGCCTTAAAGAAAACCTGTGTGTGAATAATCTGGTCCGTTTGAAAAAGAACCATAACATCAAGGTTGTCCGCATTCCATCCCAAAATAATTCTTGTTCCCCGACTACAAACCCCACCATTTGAAGTCCAGCTCCACTTACGAAAAACATACTTACAAACTTTATCCAGCTTGCTAACATCTACATGTGATTCGAGAATAGCACACAATTCAACATTATTAGCTATCATAAGATTACGAACCTCAGCTTGTTTCAGGGGATGGTTCAAGCCCCTAACATTCCAACACATTATACTATCCATTTACAACCGTGGAACTGGGAGTGCTTGCCCCCTTTGTCGTATCAATCTGCTGTTCATTAGACATAAAACTCGCCATTTCAGTCGGCGTAACTTCCAGAATTTCATCAACTACCTGAGTCGTTCTAAGCGTCTTCCCATTCATCCCATCATTTATAAACCCATTATCCTCATATCCCTCTCCATAATCAGCATCTAAAGCCTCAAAAGCATTGGACGTTTTTATGTTAGACTCATTCAAAGGTGTATCCGAATCATTCTTCGTACCTGACGTACTAGCTCCCGACGTTTTTATATTAACTCCCGACTTGTTCAATTTTTGCCTATAAACAAATTTTGCTTTCGGTTTCTTATTCAACATTCCAATCTTTGCAACCTTTCTATTGTCTGTAATAAAACCATCAGCATCAACTGAAACTTGTTTGGGTTTAACATTCTGATTTTTTGGACAATTTTGATCACTGTGACCGAAAATACAACATACCGAACAGCGTTGTGGTTTCCACTCATATTCAACCTTGATTTTTTCCATAGTAAAGCCATCCTCATCAAGCTTCGGAATTGCAACAAGTATATGGTCTTTAATCTCATTATCCGCATTAACTTCTATTAAGGCTCGGGCATAACTACTCCTTCCCCAACTATGAGCACACATATCAGCCGTATAACTATCCAGTCTCTTTGGAACTCCAATCTTCGAGGCCAGCAAACTTAATCCATCAGCAGTGTAGATTGCAATTGGGACATTATGGAGCTTAACCCATATAGTCACAGATTTTATACCCTCCTTTTTTAAACTGATAGAAGGAGACCATATGTTGAGAAATAACGGCACTTTACGAATTAACCAAGGCCCCCCTCCTGCACTTTATGCATACCTTCTTTAGTTTTAAACTTAAAGAAAAAGAAGCCTTCCGAGTTCATCATGATCTTAGTAAAACCAAACTTCGCCCAGACATTTTTAGCATAGTACTCAACAACCGGAAAAGGCAATCTATTCCCTAGGAAGTAACCAAATAGAACATTATCAAATTTGTGTTGTACCTTCTTAACAACCTCCTTTGGAATCACAACGTCCGCTTCTTGGTATTTTTCCGTAGACTCAAGCTTCCTGAAATTCACTTCAGTCTTAGGTGTAGAGTTACTCTTCAACTTTTCAGCATAAGAAAGCGGCTGCACAGAATGATTTGTCTGATCCAACTTAACACTATCCGTCTTGGGTTGATCGGGATTTTCCAAGTCATCAACAACTCGCTGAACTGGAACCGTAATCTTTTCCAACTCGTCAATAACATTAATAATCTTATGATCTTTTTGCACAACACCCCTACGAGGCAACAGAGGGTTTCCATCAATCTTAATCGGCTTACTAAACACTGAAGTCTTTTAACTCAGATCCGGAACATTCATTGGACCCTTCGAAGTAATGATAACATCTTCATGCATCCTCTCGGAGAAAGTCTGAAACCCTAAATCCTCCAAACTTGTATCACGTTTATTTGCCATGCACAACACAACGTTGAAAACAGCAAACCGGCAGAACCATGCAAAGAAAACAATCGACTGGAGCAAAGACAAGACCGACGGCAACAAAAACAAAACAGAAAACCCTAAAAGAAAGAAACGAAAACCCTAATCTCAACTTCAAAAGATTAGAAATCAAGGTAGAGTCTAGAAACCTTACTCAGAAGGCACGACAACACCCCTTTCCCTAACCCAGATCGATCAAAATTAAGGTTGAAAATCAAGAACTAGGGTTTCCTAGATGAATCGCCAAAATCGCCAGAGAGAAGCCATCTTTGTATTTAGGCTTAGGTATTTATAGAATTCCCACAACTGTTAGGATTATTTCTCGCAAATCGTGCTTCGATCTTGACCATACATGTGGGCACAAGGTTTTAAAATACAAGGGGTATATAAAAACCATCAAAATCCAGCCCATAGCATCCAAAATCAGGGGTTAAAAACCATCAAAACCAGCTCAAAGACCAGATTCAATGTTTCTATGATGGGCTGCTGTCGTGCCCTGCGTAAGAATAGGCCTGGGCTTATGTGCCCCGCCTAGCAAGTTTGGCAGAATTACAATTTTAGCCCCTGCAGGTCCAAAACTTGGTTTTTGATGCATTTTTGACACGTTTAAGCCCCGTTAACCCTATTTCAAAGCTATAAAATGAAGTTAAAGTATAGGGAACTTAAAATATGCTAAAAAATATCTCGGATTTCGGTTCGTTTGGTCGTACGGTTGTGTTATTCGGTTAATTACGACGGGAATCGTAACGGACGCAAAAACGATCCAAATTAAGCGACGAATGATATTTTTGCATTCCAATCACTAAAATAAGATATTTTAATGATTACAAAATTTTTTGGATGTCCGGATATATTCAGAACGTAAGATATGAGTGAAAATGCAAACTTATGCACTTTTTGACGCTTTTAGTCCCTATTGATCAAATAAGTTTATTTTAGCATACCGAACCCCTCAAAGCCTATTTCTAAGCTATGTAAAGGATATTTAGGGTATGTTTAACTTATGATCAAGTTCCAGAATGTTCGTTACTATACAAATCGGTATAGTTACGCAGTTTGACACAAATAGTCCCTGTGATCGAACAAACTTGTTTTCGACACACCAAACCATCCAAAACTTATTTCTAAGTTATGTAAGGGTTGTTTAAGGTATGTTAAGCCTATGTCACTATTCCGGAGTGTTTGTCACGTTAAACTGACTGCGTTTACGCACCGGTTTGCGTATAACCTTCCAGAAAGCGATTTAAAGCTTGAAATCGAACTCGAATCAAATCGTAAAATCATCAAACACAAATACACACATAATAACACCAAAACACAGTGTTTTATTAATAATTGATATTGTTTTACATTGTACATTGATTATAGAGCACAGTTGTCACAATTTTATTTATAATTGGCAAATCCATTTGAAAACTTGTTATGAGTTCAACATGATTAGTGGCTAGATCCTTGTACGTCACACGCCTAGCGGGGTTTTCCGTATGTGGTACTTTGGGGGTGTGACAGTTTACCTTTTCTAACCTTGGAGTCAGTAAAGATAGCGGCTAATTCTTTAGCCTCCCTAAGCGTTGCAGGTTGGCTACCAGTGATAATGTCTTGGACAAGATCAGGTAAACCATCAATGTATTTCTCAATGGCCCAATCCAAAGGTGAGACCATAGTGGGGCAAAGTAGGCTTAACTGTTCGAATCGGTCAGTGTAGGCACGGTTTTCCCCACTATCTTGTTTTAGATGATAAAATTCGTTTTCAAGTGCCCTTATTTTGCTTCGTGGGCAGAATTCTTTCTTCATAAGATCTTTAAATTCTTCCCACGTTAGTTCCATTGCTACATCGGCACCTCGGTCTCTCATAATACCATTCCACCAAGTGAGTGCTCTCCTTAGAAAGACACTCGAGGCGAAATCTACCTAGCGCTCATTGGGACACTGAACATGGCAGAATGTGCTTTCTATACTTTCAAACCATTGTAGGAGCGTGGTTGCTCCTTCAGACCCATTAAACCTAAGTGGTTTAGCAGAGTTGAATTGTTTATAGTTACATGGCGATAAAACATTGTTGTTGTTATTGTTTTGGATATTGACTTGGGTCACAATGCCTGGGAGTAAAGTATTTAGCTGCTGAGAAATCATTTCTGCCAGTTCAGCGTTCCAAGTGACGTCGCGGAGAGGAGGCATCTTGAAGGTACAGCTATAGAGAAAACTAAATAAGTTAGATTTACCAAATGATTATGAGTTTGTAACATTATTGTGTAGTGAAAATTTTAACATAGTAAAATCTCCTTCTTATATCTCGTTTTTGTACATAGAAAATTTAGCGTTAACTTTGACTTAGTCAAAACTTGTTTATAAGTCTCGTTCTTGTATTTAGATAATATAGTGTTGTGAATTTTGTTTTGAAATAAGAATTGTTTGAAAAATAAACTTTTGTAATATTTTTGGATGAGAGAATACAAACCAAGTTAATGATTTGTGTTATAAATTCCTTTACTGCTTAAAAATTCATTGTTTTTAAGATAAAATGTTTTAAATTAAATTTTTAAAAGAAAGAAACTTTGTGTTGAAATTTTGAAAATTCTCATCCAAATGGTAAAAATTTGAAATTTTAAAAGACAAAGTTAGTGTTTCGAAAATGAAAATAGGATCTCATAGTGCCGCGAAATGAAATGAAATCCATTTCAATCGTCTCGAATCAAACATATCACCGAAGGTAATATGATGAAATAGTATTGTGAAAGGAAAGTTGTTTCGATTGTCGTGAATAGCAAACATATTACCGAGGGTAATATGAATGAGTAGTGTTACAAAAGTCGTTTAGAAATCGTTCGGCATAGTCAAGATGGATAGGTTTTTATAATGCTTCACGAAGACATGCTTTAGTCTATAAGTGGACACTCACCCTAAGAGTTCCTAGGTAAGAGTGACTGGTCCGACAATGCAGATTTGTACGAACACTCTAGCCTTAGATAGAAAACTCGGGGTACAGGCACCCACCCTTCCAGATTGCATATGTTCGCATTATTAAAACCCAAGATTTCGATGAAAAACGTTTGAGAAAAACATTTAAGAAATCTTCTGATACAAATCGTATGAGATAAAACATGTTGTGAAATATTTTGATGAAAACGTTTGAGAAAACATTTTGAGGAATATTTCAATGAAAATGTTTTGAGAAAACATTTTGAGGAACACCTCAAGGCATGAAGCCTAAGGTTTAGGACTAGATGATTTGTAAACCATAGAGTAGTTATGGCACGAATAAGGATGAGGATTTAGGAAGGAGTTCCTAAGTCTACTCATGTTTGGGTCCTAGGAAGGTTATAGACTAGGTTTAAGGCATGTCAATAACCTAATTCCATATAACCAGTGCTCTGATACAAATCTGTAACACCCCAATCACGTAATACAACAACACGCGGCGGAAATATCGGGGAGTCACGTTACAAATTGCTCATAACTACTGGTACTAAATCTGGTTTCAATATTATTAACATCGTTTTACAGACAAAGAATACATGTAATTGATCTTTTGATTTAGAAGTCTAAGTCCCGATTGCAGTCCTATGCGTTGCATGCTTGAATTGTCGAAAACCTGAAACATATGTGAAAAACAATCAACATAAAAATGTCGGCGAATACATAGGTTTTGTTAGCCAAATAAATGGCAAAACATTTGATATTGCAATATCTTGACAACTACAAGAGCTGTCAATTGAAAATAGGTCTTGAAGCCAAAGAATGGCAAAAATTTAGTATTGCAATACATAATCTTGATTGTGAAAACTCGTGACAAATAGTTTCTTATATGGCAATATAATTATTATTAAGTCATTTTATGCCATTTGAAAATTGTACATCGTAATCTCGTTTAAACCATCGTAAAACTCGTTAATGTGTTATTAGAAATTCAATTAAGGATTTCTAATAACTGTTTTGAAATAAATCAAAACTTGTGTGAGTATTATATAAATCAAATCAATGATTCATGATAATACTTTAGATATCCTTCTAAGAATCTAACATATAAAGATATGGGAGATTCTATGAAGATTTCGGTAATCGAATATTGAAACAATAGTACACAAAACCCTAAAGTGATTTGGATAACGCTACAAGAATAATAAAATAAGAACACTTATATATAGGAAGTACCAGCGGCATATCCACCATGTTCTTATTTTATTATACCCGTTTCGTTACCTAAATCACACTACCACATAAACACATAAATCGTCAACTTGTACCAACTCGTAACACGCATTAAAGTACACAATGAATCCAAACAAGGGATCCAGTATTAGTACTCTAAACATCCCATATATGTCTAGCTATGAAGATAGAAAGATACTACAGGGATCAGGTTCTCGTCACATCGTCTAGTCAAACATGCATTAAAGTACACAATGAATCCAAACAAGGGCTCCAGTATTAGTACTCTAAATATCCCATATATGTCTAGTTATGAAGATAGATAGATACTACAGGGATCAGGTTCTCATCACATCGTCTCGTTACTTACGCATTAAAGTACACAACGAATCCAAACAAAGACTCCATTATTAGTACTCTAAACATCCCATATATGTCTAGCTATGAAGATAGATAGATACTACAGGGATCAGGTTCTCGTCACATCGTCTAGTCAAACACGCATTAAAGTACACAATGAATCCAAACAAGGGCTCCAGTATTAGTACTTTAAACATCCCATATATGTCTAGCTATGAAGATAGATAGATACTACAGGGATCAGGTTCTCATCACATCGTCTCGTTACTTACGCATTAAAGTACACAACGAATCCAAACAAAGACTCCATTATTATTACTCTAAAAATCCCATATATGTCTAGCTATGAAGATAGATAGATACTACAGGGATCAGGTTCTCGTCACAACGCCTCGTTACATTCGCATTAAAGTACATAACGAATCCAAACAAGGACTCCAATATTAGCACTCTAAACATCCTAGAAGAATCAATCTATGAAGATAGGTTGATGTTAAAAGGATTTTGTTTCTATCATATTGAATCATTGTATCACAACATCCTAAATCCTAATAGTGATTCGGGATAACGCCACGAACGTTAATACAATAAGCACACTTATATATAGGAAGTACCAGCGGCGTATCCACCATGTGCTTATTGTATTATCTAGTTTCGTTATCTAAATCACCAACAATCTACACATAAACCAACCATCGTTCTGTAAAGTACTTCTTAAAAACCTCACTACGAAGATAGGAATATCTAAGATTGTACTTCAAATATCCTACACAAATCTAACTGTGAAGATAGATAGATCTTTAAGGATTTGAATAAACATCGTATTTGCATAAATGGAATAATACACATAAAAGCACTTAGTAAACACATATATGCCATACATTAAAAAAAAAACAAATCAGTTGCACATATGAATCACCCCAAAACATTTGAAAACGGTAAAAGAGGGGAACTATGTACTCACCTGGGATTGCGTATAGTTCTTGTTCAAAAGGTATAACAAAGCTCAAAAGACCAAGTGTTCAAGTGTCGAAGTGGTTCCTAGTGTAACGGATACTATGTTAGTGAATCGACACCTAAATCAGAAGATCGGGTAGAATGAGGTCTTGTTAAACCAAATGAGTTTTGGAACTCATGTGATGTGGTTCAACAAAGCCTACATTCTAAATCAGAACCTATCCTAAGTGCTTATGACTCGTTACGACCCATTAAAGTAGCTTATGCTACTTTAATGCGTCGTTCACGCAAAAGCGCGTTCGAGACGCCTAACTAGTCCTATGACAAGTATTATATGCCTTAACATATCTAATTATGTTATATAATTAGTTTAGATGTCAAAACATGTGTTACATATGCTTAAAATGAAATTATGCGCAAAAGGGCATTTTGGTCATTTTCCTAAGGCATATAAACTACATATCATACAACTAACTAAATGAAGTGACCCTAAGGTATAATCCTCAGAAGGTTATTCCCTATGCAACTATGGTCACAAAATATGTTTGGTCGGATCCTAATGATCGACCAAACGGGTTAGGTTCGAAAGTCTAAGCGGTTGTTTAAGCCGCTTATCTTACGACCCTACATAAGCACTAAACTAAAAGTGACGAGTTAAACATGTTAAAACATGTTTAACTAAGTTAGAAAACAAGTTTAATATCAAAACAAAGTGTTTTGATATCCAAAGATAGTTTCGTTGCAAAATACGCATAAACACGTATTTTGACTGAAACTATGACTCGTCACTACACCTAAACAACGTGGTAATCAGTAGGTATAGTCACAAGGGACTATAACCATCGTGATTACGCTCACGTTGCAAAGTTCAAATGAACTTTGTGTTGACCAAAGACTGGTCAAAGCAGAAAGTCAAAGATTGTTTGACTTTCATGCTTAAAATGCATAAAAGCATGAAGGAAACTTACAAAGGGTCTAAGCAATGATGATTTGATCTCAAATTACTCAGGTATGAAGCTAAGGCTTCAACTTGAAAATGAGATCAAGTGTGAAGAGTGAAGTGAAATCAAGTGGGTATATATAGTTTTTCGACAACCGTTAAGATCCTTCCTCGAAATTTGAGCTTCAATCTGGACCATCCAAGTGTTGCCCATGGTTTTGAATACCATGGGTGTCATACCCCGACTCGCAGCGGAAGACAATCGCGGGGTGCGGCAGACACATGGCACTCCTCATAATTTAAAAACATTACATTACATAATACAGGAGCATCGGTTACAACGTCTTTGAACTATCACATTACAAACCATATATTAAAAGCGGTACTACAAGCCATTATAGCTTTTATTATGCTACGTCCGCCTACTAGATCCTTCCAAACGCACATGTTCACTCCTGTTTGATTTTACCTGAAATGCATGTTAGTTTTGAAAAGGTCAGCTAAACGCTGCTAGTGAGTTCCACTGATTTGGTTGTTTCGTTTCAAAATGTATCAACATGTTTAATTGCACATATCACGGTTCATAGATGGAATTACACGAATGTTACAAGTGAGACCTAGACTGTTTTAATCGTATTGTGTCACACAGACACATACTCGCACCACCTGCATCTCATAAAGTTCAATGCCCTTGGGTAGTTATGTCTAACAACATAACCTGGGTAGGACGTGTGTAGTTGCCTGGCTGCCGGCCGCACCTGCTCGGCGGCAACTGGGTTTGTTAGACCAATAGTACTATCCACTACCCAAGGTTTACTTTAATCACTTGTATCGGGGCTAATATCGTGTGTTAGATAATTCAAATCATACAGTTTGAGCAATTAACACAGTTTGTAACATGCAATTCACCCCAGAAAACAGGAAAACGGTTTAAAAGTGGGGGAAGGGAACTCACAGTGTAAGTCGTAGTTTCACACAGGATGTAAACAAGCAACAGAGTCAACTAGCGATTCCTTCGATTCTGAGCGTTCCTTGTGAGTCCAGAAGTATGTGTGGGCTATATTTAGTACCTACACATCAAGTACAATCCCAATATGCTAGAACTTAGATCAATCAAGCTTTGATTCATTGTTTTTTGGTTAATCGAATAGTTATGCGACTTTTGTCGAATAGGTGTTGATTAGGGTATCAAAACCCAAAGATTTGTAACCATGGCTTCCATATAACACTAGGGAACTCCCATGGTGTTCTTATTCAGCCCCTAAACTTGTTTAAACCTTCAAAATTCATGGATTAAAAAGGGTTTTTAGGTTGTAAATCATGTATAATTAAGAAATCATGGTTAAAACTATATGAAACAAGGCTAATACCTTGGATTTGATGGTGTTTAGGACAAGATCAGCTGAGATTCATGAGAAAGAAGTAGAATTTTTGAGAGGATTTATGTGTGAGAATAAAAGAAAAAATGAAAAAAACAAAGATATATACAAGGGGGGGGGGGTGGTGGCGGTTTGGGGTGGGCCCCTGAGGGCCACCTCGTGCCTCGTAAAACGTGATAAAAGATGATGCGTAACGGACTCTGTTTCGTGCGTAATTAGTGTCAAAAGACTCAGTTTTAAAAATCATGCATAACCGTCTTGAAATCCGAACCCAGTTACGTCTTAATCATAAAAGACTCGTATTAGAGTGGTTTAAGTGTTTTTAAGCTTGATCGATCATTCCTTGCACGTTTGATTGCCTTATGTTATGCCTGAAACGAAAGCGTTTCCCTAACCGGGAAGCTGCTTCGTTTTGCATGCCCAATCTTTGATTGGCTTCAAACCTTATATTACAGTCTATGGCATAAAACTAAGATGTTCCTGGAACTCGAAATCTTAAATGATGCTACCGATAACCTAATAATCAATGTCAAAGGTTTAGTGCGCTGTTAAACGGAAAGCTCTAGTTTAACACGTGTTTAAAGTCTAAGGATACCAATTTCACATCATGGTTCCTTATTAGTGTCATGTCATTCATAACGTGTTCTCGGATTCCTCCGAGACATAACAGATAGCAGTTAATCAAGCATATAAGTCACACATGTTTTTAGGGTTTTCGCGCAATTAAAGTGTTAAGTGTGCTTTACAGATTTGGACCGTTTAGGGTGTACCTGGTTTCGTCATGGGTGTCACAGTCTCCCCTGGTTTAGAAATTTCATCCCTGAAATTCAATTCGTCTAGTTAGGGAAGAGATGTGAGTATTTTCTACGGAACTCATCCTTCTGTTCCTAGGTATACTCAGGTCCTTGCTTCGAGTTCCACTGGACTTTCACCAGCGAGATTTTGTTGTAACGTAGTTGTTTGGTCTTCCCGTCTACTATTTCTACCGGTTCCTCCATAAAGTGGAGTTTGTCATCAATGTGCACATCTTCTAATGGTATAATAGCTGCTTCATCCATGAGACATTTCTTTAAGTTGGATACGTGGAAGACATCATGAATCGTGCTCAGTTCATCTGGTAATTTCAGTCGGTACGCTACAGATCCAACCTTAGCAATAATTTGATACAGCCCAATGTATCTCAGAGTCAACTTTCCTGTCTTGCCAAACCTAATCACTCCTTTCCACGGTGACACTTTTAACAGTACTTTGTCACCTACTTCAAATGACAACGGTTTCCTGTGAACATCGGCGTAACTTTTCTGCCGATCTCGGGCTGCTTTCAGTCTACTTTGGATCTTATGCACCTTGTGTGTCATCTCTTGAATTAGTTCAGACCCCGTGAGTTGAGTATCGCCCACTTCCGCCCAACAAAGTGGCGATCTGCACTTCCGGCCATATAGTGCTTCGTACGGTGCAGCTTGTATGCTACTATGATAGCTATTATTGTAAGAGAATTCAATAAGGGGAAGGTGCTTATCCCAACTTCCTCCAAAGTCTAGGGTGCAAGCACGAAGCAGATCCTCTAAGGTCTGGATAGTTCATTCTGATTGGCCGTCGGTTTGTGGATGGTAAGCAGTACTCAGGTCTATTCTAGACCCCAAAGCTTCTTGTAACTGTTTCCAACAGTGTGAAGTGAAATGACTATCACGGTCTGAAATGATTGCAACTGGTACCCCGTGTCTAGCCACAATTTCATTCGTGTAGATCTCGGCCAACTTCTCGGTGTTGTAGGTAGTACGAATCGGAATAAAGTGCGTCGATTTGGTTAGTCTATCTACTGCTACCCAAATCGCATCATGACCTCGGGGTGTTTTTGGAAGGTGGGTCACGAAATCCATCGTGATTTGCTCCCATTTCCATTGAGGTATTTCGGGTTGCTGTAACATTCCCGAGGGTTTCTGGTATTCTGCCTTTACTCGGGCACAAGTCAAGCATTTGCTCACGTACTCTGCTACGTCCTTTTTCATACATGGCCACTAATAAAATTCCTTAAGGTCGTGGTACATTTTGTCTGTACCGGGGTGAATAGAGTACTTAGATTTATGAGCCTCATCCATAACCAGATGACGTAGGTCATGGAGAGTAGGAATCCATACCCTATTTTTGAAATATAACACTTCATCCGGTTTCCTCACAAAATTCCTTTCATTTCCGTGTAAGTTTTCGCTATGTAGTTGGCCTTCCTCCAAAGCTTCAATTTGAGCATTACGAATCTGCTCTTTAGGACTGGTTTGAACAATCATCCCAAGAGCTCGCACTCTGAGTGGCTTTACTCGGTCTTTTCTACTCAAGGCATCGGCTACTACGTTAGCCTTACCTGGATGGTATTTTATTTCACAGTCGTAATTGTTCAATAGCTCCACCCATCTGCGTTGTCTCATATTTAGCTCCTTTTGATCGAATATATGATGGAGGCTCTTGTGATCTGTATAAATTGTACATTTCGTACCGTACAAGTAATGCCTCCAGATCTTAAGTGCAAAGATTACTGCACCCAGCTCTAAATCATGCGTTGTGTGATTCTTTTCATGTACTTTTAGCTGTCTAGACGCGTAAGCAATGACCTTGTTTCTTTGCATTAGGACACATCCGAGCCCTTGCCGAGATGCGTCACAATATACGACGAAATCATCGTTGCCTTCGGGTAACGACAGGATTGGAGCTTCACATAACTTTTGTTTTAATAGCTGAAAAGTTGTTTCTTGTTCTTCGCCCCATTCGTACTTTCGATCTTTCTATGTCAAGGAAGTTAAGGATTGGGCAATGCAGGAAAAGTTTTCAATAAAGCGACAATAATATCCAGCCAATCCCAAGAATTGGCGTATCTCTTTCGGAGACTTAGGCGCTTGCCAATTCTTAATAGCTTCGATCTTACTAGGGTCAACATGAATCCTTTGTTGATCTACCGCATATCCTAAAAATTGCACCGCTTGTAACCAGAAGTCACACTTTGAAAGCTTGGCGTACAACTTCTCTTTCCTCAATATCTCTAGTATGGCTCGTAGATGGTGCTCGTGTTCCTTTTTACTCTTGGAATAGATCAAAATATCGTCAATAAAGACTATGACGAATTTATCTAGATATGGTTTACAAACTCGGTTCATGAGATCCATAAATACCATGGGTGCATTGGTTAACCCAAAGGGCATAACCAGGAACTCATAGTGACCGTACCGAGTTCGAAAGGCTGTTTTAGGGATATCTTCCTCTTGAACTTTCACTTGATGATAACCGGATCTAAGATCGATTTTGGAAAAGTAACAGGCTCCTTGCAACTGATCAAATAAATCATCGTTTCGCGGAAGAGGATATCGATTCTTTATGGTAACCTTGTTCAGCTCCCGGTAGTCAATACACATCCAAAAGCTTCCATCCTTTTTCTTCACAAATAACACTGGTGCTCCCCAAGGTGAATAACTGGGACGGATAAAACTTCGGTCTAGCAGTTCTTGTAACTGAGATGATAGTTCTTGCATCTCTGAAGGTGCTAAACGGTAAGGTCCTTTTGCAATTGGAGCTGCTCCCGGTATTAAGTCGATACGGAACTCGACTTGCCGATTGGGTGGCAATCCGGGCAATTCATCGGGAAACACGTCTGGGTAATCACACGCTATTGGGATCTCTTCAATACGTTGTTCTTCTGGTTCGGTCGTCATTACACTTGCTAAGAATACCTCACATCCTTGACGTATACACTTCAACACTTTAAGGTGGGATAGAAGGTTTAATATGGTACCAGACTTCTCTCCCTGTACCATAATTACTTCATCATTAGGAAAAGGGATCCTAACAATCTTTTTCTCACATATAATCTACGCCTTGTACTTGGACAACTAGTCCATTCCCACTACTATATCGAAACTTCCGAGCTCTACTGGTAGTAGGTCAATAAGGAATTGGTGGTCGTTAAGAATTAAAGGACAATCACGAATGATTTGGTGACTAGTTATAGGGTTACCATTAGCAAGTTCTATGTGGTAAGGACTTTTTAATTCAATAGTCGGCATATTCAACAATGGCAAAAATGTAGTAGAAACATAACTCCTATCCGCGCCCGTATCAAATAATACTGAAGCAAACTGATCGGAAACGAGAAAGGTACCTGTCACCACATTCGGATCTTGCCATGCGTCACCAGACCCAAGTATAAAGGCACGACCTCGAGCTGCATTTGAGGTAGAAGCTTGGCCCTGCGTATTCTTTCCTGCTGACTGCTGAGCAAGCTTTGGGCAGTTTCTTTGGAAGTGGTCCGTGCTGCCACATCCATAGCACGCACGGGGGTAGGTAATCTGTTGCGCCGGTTGTTGGGGTCGCTGTTGCAGAGGTTGAGGCCTTGGGGTTTGGAAACGGTTGGGTTCCAATGGTGTCTTACAATTTCGGGTATGATGTCCACTTTTATGGCACCTCGAGCAGATCCCTGCTCGACATGCACCATAGTGGTGCAAAGTGCACTTGTTGCATTTTGGGGCTGTTCCTTTATAGCCACCAGAGTTTCCCGTCGGTGTAGTCATGGCGTAGCTTTGACTAGTGGCTCTCCCCTTCTTCGGTATGGCTGTCCCTGCTCGACTACTTTCTGGGGCCTCTCGCTTATTTCCTGCCGGCTCTCCCGGCATTGTCAAAATCTTGCGTCTAACCATGTCGTACGTAACCATGCCTGACCTAGCTACCACTCCGTGCATGGTCAGGTGCTCCACCGAATTAATGATACTCCTTACTTCCGGGGCCAGTCCCCAGATATACCTCTGGATCCTCTTGGACTCCGGTCGAACCATATCTGGAAGTATGTGTGCCAGTTCATTGAAACGATTGGTGTAACCAGCATGATCCGTACCTTGCATCTGCAGGTTCCAAAACTCATGCTCGAGTTTCTGAATTTCGTGGATTGGGCAGAACCTTTCTCTCATTAGTATCTTCAGATCATCCCAAGTCATAGCATTAATTGCATCTTGCCCGCGAGATTGCACAATAGCATTCCACCAGTTCAAAGCGTGGTCGGTAAAAGTACAAGCTGTATACTTTACCGTATTGTTACCCGGACAATTACTTATGTTAAGGACCAATTCCGACTTCTCGATCCATTTCACCAACCCGTTCGGTCCTTCGGTTCCATTAAATTCCATTGGTTTGCACTCCAAAAAGTGTTTATACGTGCAAACTGGCCTAACATTGTTTTGATTATCGTTCTGACCTCCCGGCCCTGGTGGCTGGTCCGGTTGCGGGTTCACATTGATGCCGACGTTAACCTGCTCCACGATAGTGGGAATAACGGCTTGGAGTTGTTGTGCTATCAGTTGGGCAATTTCTGCCTCCGTTATTTAAGGTACACGTTTTGGGGCCATTCTATTATAAACAATAATTATGTATGTATTAATGTCACATAGTTAATCATCACTTATCACATTTTCAGTTATCACATACCACACAATTCCATTTCACATCACATAATCTCATCACATCCATAGATCCACGACACATATAGTCAAAAGCATCGGCATGTATATATATAATATCAGCGTCATACTATCGTCAAAATTTGCACATAGACTTAACCCAAAAGGGTCAGTGCTTAAATGTGCGGTCAAAACTGGTCACTAAAGTGACATACATGCATCATACCACACGACACCAACTACGAAAGTTGAAAATACTACGGCTGCATCCCTACCTCGACATAGGCATAGCCCAGTGCTTGGTAGGATGTACAAAAGGTAATCATCTCTATCTATACTAGAAAGAAAACCATACTAGTAACGCCACATCCACCACGTCAACCCTGCAAAACCTGCTACCAAACCTGCAATAGCGCCAGCACATCCATACACTAAAGCTCGAAAATGATCCTGCTCATGATGGATGTATCCCATACCCTTCTGCAAGGCAATGATCGCCTGCTGCAAAACGGTCAAGTAATCTCCCATAGTCCTCCGCTGCTGCTCGTCCTCATCACGTGCCATCCTCAATAACGAAATCTACTCAAACTGGAATCCCATCAGGCTGCTCTCAGTGATGGGAGCAGGCACCTCTTGAGAAGGAACTGGTATGCCCCAAACAGGTGGGGCAGGCTCCCTGAATGGCTGGGAAGGGCTACCATGCTCGTAAGTGTGATAAAGGTAAGGGTCCTCCCTAGGTGGGGTAAGAAAACGAGCAGTAAAGTGCTCCTGGGTCCCTATGGGTGTGGGTGTCAAGCGAACAGGGGGAATAGGTGGGGTAAAAACAGGGACAGGTACCCTCCGACGAGCCGTCTGTCGGAGGCGGACAAGGGGTACCTCCTGAGAACTAGGTGAGGAGGGAGTGTAAGTACTAGGTGTTGGGTTTTTCACATGTTTATCAAAGTAATTTTATCCGAATAAAATTAAAACGCAGCGGAAATAATTATTTAAAACATGTTACTTACTTGATATAAAACCCATTTTATATTTAAAACCCAATAATCGGATCCATATATGACATGCATGCTATCAAAATTAAAACATAACCAGAGGGTGTTTAGAATACTACCTTCCAAGGAGTAAAGGATATGAAGAAGATGATGCTTCTTGAACGGTTGCCTTCAAGTGTGGAAGACCTCAAGCTTGTATACCCCAAGCCTTCCAACAAGCATCTTAGTTTTAGCTAGGATTTCTACACTTATGAACTCACTAAGATTCCCTCTTGACAACCACCATTGCCGATTTTTCTAGAGAATATTATGGAGTTCTTGCACTTGATTTGTAAACTTGAAAAACCCTCTAGTATGGCACACTATGGCCGAAAATTTGAGAGAGTTTTCTCAAGTCTTACAAGTTCTTCATTTTTCATTTTGTCATACAAAATAGATTTAAAAGAGTGAGAGAAGGTTGCCACCACTTTTGACCAATCAAGAGCCATCTAGTTATGACAATTGCATGTAACTTGATTGGACCAAAATTGCTTGGGAAGACCACCCAATCAAGGGTCATCTAAGTATGGAATTTGAATGTCATTTGATTGGTGGAAAATCCTTAGGGAAGACCAAAAGGGGGAGGCCCATGTGCCACCATATTCTCACCCAATCAAATTTTTACTAGCTTATTTTTATGTCTTGTATTTAGTTTTATAACTTTTATAAAACATAACATAACATATCTTTTAAATGTTATTTAACCTATTAAATAACAAAATAAAATATTCTCTCAAAATAAATTATCCATATAATTTATTAGTTTGTCAAGTGCAATTATTTAGAAAACCAATTTCTAAATATTATAAGTGTTAATATTTATTTGTTTGATCATATCATAAATAAATATTATAAGTGTTTGTCTAGCTTGTATTTGGGTATGACTCGACTGGGATCATAACGTACTAGCCACATCAATTTAATATGTGTCTTGGGCATACAGAATCCAACAATCTCCCACTTGCACAAGATACATAGAAGATTAATGTAAGTAGTAAAGACCACCTAACTATAGTTTACTGCCCCTAATACATATGACTATATGCCCCATTCAATCACATCATCCCCTTCAAGTCCCTTACTTGAATATGATTTAGGTGAATTTATCATTTATCCTTTCGTTACAGATATCATGTTAAATCCAGAGACATAGAGTGATCACTCTCTGTTGATTTAACTTTAGCAGGCCTTAGACATCTTACTCTCAATGAATAAGAGGAACAAATCCCTTCTTGACTACATACGTCTCTCACAATCACCTTGTACCACACCTGAGCTTAGCCTTATGTACTGTCATATTACTGACAGCGAAGAAATAAGTCAAGGCATAATATTTGGTGAATATCAAGACCCAATATGTATCTCAGGTCAGAGGATACAAAGATATTCTCCTTTACTCAAATTTACTTATGATCAATCACAAATGATTCCATGCAGTAATATTTGAAAGCGAGTCAGTCCAATATTTGTATCCCACAAATATCTATGAACTTTGGCAGCAACACTTTGCTCTATATTCATACCTAATGAATATCCACCAATCCAAGTTCAAAATAGTCTTACATTCATATTTGTTCCCACAAGTATGATCGACTACGGACATTTAGAATAAGTAACTTATTCACGGATTTAAACATGCTAAAATGGAACATAACTCAAAATACCATAAAGAGTTATAATAACAGTTGTTCCAATATGTGAAAAACCGCATTTCCAAAGTTAGTGTCGCCTAAATTCCACAAATCTTCAGCGTGTGTTTTTACGTTAAATTACTCGTCTTGTACTGTTTAGATTAGTTGTGTATGCATGTTTGCGTGAAACCATTAAACACTTCTACGTGTTGTGTAGCTAACCTTGAAAACTTACTTAATTGGCCTCAAACTCGCTTAACGTGCATACGTTTGGGTCTACGGTCGCATACCGCTTACCGTACCTTAGGTCCACGAAACATGGGCCCAATCTGTTTTCCGCACACCCTCTTCATTGTGTTAGAATTAGGGAATTGGGGCCAGTCACTTTGTAGTCATATTGGGCCGATCCTTATGTGTTTAGCAATTATTGTTTCGCAAGCCCAAATCGAGTCATCTGCCATATCTATTAGTTACGTAAGATAAACACACGATTCCACAACTCTTTTGCAAGCCCTATTTCCCCATTGTGTGTACGACGGCATAGCAGACCCCCCCTGTTCGAGACTTCATTCTGATTAGTCAGGATTTCGGTTAGTGGCTCTCATCTAATGATCTTTCATGATGTATGATAATGAATGCTAAATGTGATCACATGACATGTTAGGGTTAGTGATATTATTATATTGATATTTGCTTTGTTTTGTGGGCCAAATACCTTGTATCATTAGCACATGTGATAAGTATTGAAGGGCAGCCAATTCGATAATGATCCCTCCCATGTTGTCGGCCATTGTGTTCCAAGTTGCATGATAATTGTCAGTTAACATGTGATTATTAATAGCTTAACATGTGTGCAACTCATTAGGGTCGATGTATATGTATATGTGGGTTAATCTGATAGGGCATGATTGAATGATTAAGATGCTTAGCATGATTGAGAATAAAACTTATGTGATGATTCAACTCATGATCATGACCCACATGTTGATTAAAAGTGTGTAAAGAATGAAACGTGATACTCGAATTGATACGAACGACAATATGATCAGAATGATAGTGGGTGCCATTGTTGAACTTGAATTAAATGATGAATCTGATACTATAACCTTATCGCAATGTTGATACCCTAGAGTATTATGCGCAAATAATGGGTGATTATTGTGAATAAATCTTGTCCCTAGCTACTGAATGATATGCGTAGGTTAGATTGGAATGAGGATTGTATGGTAATTGTGGTAATAAGGGTTAGGAGTTAATTTCGAATGATGATAACGAACTGTTAAGGACGAATTGAAGTTGTGGGCTTAATGTTTATAATAGACGGGCTTGGGCTGCGGAGTGATGTGGGCTGGGCCAAACATGAAACGCACAAACAGAACACGTCGCACACACTCATAACCGGATCGCACACTAGTATATTGCACCCTCAGACTGATTGGGCCGCACACTGTGTCGAACAACGCAATAGGCTGTGAAACTGTTACTCGAACCATGGACTTGTGCTAGGAATTTTGTTAGGGACGTGAGTGCCGACAATGCGCTATGTGTTGATTGTTTCCGTTACGTGCAAGTTATTGAATATTATGAACTGTTATGCATTTATATATATATACATATATGACATGGACATGCAATACAAACCTTTAAGAGGCACGAATAACCGTTATGTGCGTACACGATGACAATGTATGGATTAGTTGCATGAGTAACTGTCACGACTTGTATGATGAGATGTGTAGCTCTTGTACGTTATTGGTATAACCTGTATGAAAAGTGTACGATCTATGTGTTACGAAACTGATTTTGTCATTGATAACCACGATAGGGTCGGGTCGATCAATTTGGAACGGGTAACGTAACATAACATACCGAGCAACCAAAGGTGAGTTCACTACATTCGAGCATGCGTCCCAGTGGTCGGGGACAGTCAGTGGGTATCCCGTGGAGGGATACGTCTTTTGGGTAAAAACAGGTATATTGGTTAATATTCTCACCTATCATTCTTGTAAGTCCCTTATATTGTTACCAGGAGGGTAACGGGTATTAGTTGGTAGCGCTACTTAGGTTTGGCACCCTCACACCGCTCCTAGATAGGACGGATGTGAACTAATGACCCAGTCGGGCCCAATACTGGATAGGAGTACGTGGGAAGGGCAGTCATGTACATCAGGAGCCGTCTTGTTCGGAATTGAGATATTAACAATATTACTTGCATTTGTCAGTGAACTGTTTTACATACAACTGGTAACAAACGTTTTCTAAAACTGTGAACTCGCCAGCTTTGTCTGATACACTTGTTACATGCTCGCAGGTCGTTAGGTACTTGGGAACAGGAACTTGCTGGCTGGAGGGCGTGAGTGGTCATGGTTGCATTGATGGGTTTATTTATCAAACATTTATTTACTATGGTTGTTTGGAAAGTATTTACATTATGATACGTTAACGCTTCCGCTGAACTTGATGGTTTTTGAATTACTTATGTTTGGATTTTTTTTACTATTAAATGATGAAACTTTATTTTAAACTTTTGATTCAATGTAATTGGTGGCTCATTGCTAGTCGTCACACGCCTAACAGGGACACTCCCTAGGTGGTAATTTGAGGGTGTGACAGTTTGGTATCAGAGCCACTGGTTATAGTGAACTTGGTTTTAAAAATGTTTTTATAAAACCAGACTATAACCGAACAGTTCTGAAAACGGGAATACGACCATGACACTCAGCTCCAGACTGCAAGGTTCGTCTTATCACCTGTGGTATGCATTACATGAGTAGTTTACATTTGTGTATGGGGTAGCGTACAAACACACACTAGTCACTATAGTATGATTGCATGAATTGCTTGCTTACATATGATGCGTGGATAGCATGCCATTCTTGTGATTTATCGTCTTGATAACCTCTGTTGACATTTGAGTTAGAGGAACCATTTGACATGAGTTAGGAGGAGCTGAGATGAGCATGCAAATCACAATATTATTGTGGGTGCACACATAATAATAATGTGGGGTGCATGTGAGTCCCAGTGAGGCTTAACAAGTGAAAGAGGGGTTCCGTTCCGTTATTTGATCCATGTGAAACACAAGAGTCTATAGGAGTCATAGCAGTGATTGTCTCCCACTCGAACATGATCTTTTCATCCCCTTTCTGAATCCTTACGAATCTCGATGCTATCGAGTATCACCTGATCACACATCTGAATGCCTAGCGAACGGTGTAGAATGTTAGGTGCTAGTACGAACGTCCCTGAGTTGGATGGCTCAGCGTCAAATGATTGGACTATACGTTCCTCACTTATCTTTGTTTGCTGAAACTTAGCGTGTTGACGCCTTAGATCCCAAAGTGCGATCACTTCTGCAACACTCTCACGACATACCATGTATTACTCGGTCAACTTGCAAGAACGATGGACAAGAGGGTAAACGTAGTACCTTACCGACTTCAGCATTTGAACGACCCTAGTTACCGGCAACGAACAACAGCGATTTGACTCCAATCGAATCCTTAGCCCCAGCCAGCGACTCATGGGAGTCGACTCTTACGAACCAATCGGGACAAAATCGATGATGATTGATTGTAGAGCGGACTGTGTAACCGCCCGCACCATGAGTAGTGCCGTAGGACGTGGCACGGAAATGTGACGAGATGGACCCTGTCTCCGTTTCAAGCAACGACATGAGGGGCAACAGTCACGGTGACATCAAGGTACTCGTAATCATAGCCTACCGTATGGAAACAAGGGTGACTTCGACGAGGATCGACTGTTGTTAAGTCAAAATGTCAACAACCAAGGGGACGATAACAGTATTGGGAAGTCCACGTGATCGAAACAACACTGGAAATGAAGCTCCTGGAAGGGCATTTAGCATGGCATAGGCTATACCAGGCGTAATAGCAACACGATAGCTTGGATGGGTAGCTATTCGCTTCGTCTCTGTTCTGTTTAACCCTGATGCTTCTTGAAACCGAACCTGTTGTGGAGTCGGCTGATGCAAGTCAATTGAAGCCTTATATGTTCGCCAAAATGCAAGCTCGACCTTGTGGGACAAGTGTACGACATCGACCTTCCTTTTTGCTATCCTTGATGGTCTCGATGCAGTAGTAGTGTAGATTGGTTATCTGGATATCGCGTAAATATACCTTGAGGAAGGAAAATTTTGCGTCACTTATACTTTGAAGTGTCAGAATGGTGTAAGGGTTAGCATCATATCAGCAATGAAGGCCCAGAAGTGTCTACGGAGGGATTACCCCGCAACGTTAGCAACCGTTACTGATGTTAAGACTAAGGAAAAGAGGATCGAGGATCCATCAATTGTTCGTGATTCCTCCTGATGTGCTACACGAGAAGCTTTCGGACCTGCTTCCACAACTGTTAGGCAGAATCTCAGGTTGACCTCATGCCAGGGGCAGCGCTGATTACTTGTACTCATACCGTCTTGCGCCACGAGGGCTGCAAGGATTGTTTAATCAACTTCAGGAACTGTTGGACAGGAGTTTGTCGGACCTAGTTTTTCGCTTTGGGGAGCCCCAGTTTTATTCGTGAAGATAAGCCTTTTTGTATGTGTACTGATTATCCAGAACTCAGCAAGGTGACAGTCAAGAATTGTTTGCCTCGACCATCGTATTGACAACCTGTTGACCAGTTGCGAGGGACAAGCTTCCATTCGAGGATTGATTTACGAACAAGCTATTATCAGATGGAAGTCCTAGGGAAGGATGTTCTGGGAACGGCATAACAAACGCAATACGACCAGTGCGACCTAGTACACCACAACCGTTGGGTTAATCAACACACCAGCAGTTTTATGGACCACATGAATCGACCGTGTTTGTCGACGACGTTTTGGATTATTTCCAGGAGAAAGGAACATCATGGACGGCATTTGAATCTTATTTTAGAGCTCCTGAGGGAGGAGCCACTCCGCGCGAACTCTTGTTAAAAGTGACTTCTAGGTTCGAGAAGTGCATTTTTGGTCATGTAATCAACGAAGCGGGAATACACGTAGATCTCGTTAGGATCCATTCTGTTAGAAACTGATCGACATCAAAGATCCCTTCAAGGATGCAACAAATTCTTGGACTCACTAGACACCATCACAGATTCGTCGCATGATTTTTGAAGATCGCGCAACTTAAATCTCTTTAGCACAGCAGGGTGCCGTGTTCGTGAAAGACAAAACAGGAGGACGTCTTTTCAGCTTTCGAATTCCAACTCGGAAATGCACTGAGCATCGTCTTTACCTGAGGGTGCGGGTGATTTAGTGGTATACCATGAGGGTCCGAATCAGAGTCCCAGTTACACCCCGATGCAACACGAGAAGGTGATGGCTTACGTAGTGGACTTACAAGAGGAATTGCACGAGTCACAACTTGTGGTGGAAACCCTGGCCTTTGGATTTAAGTTGGAGGCATTACTTGGACGGTACCAAATGCATTACCTAGACCGATCACAAGGGCCTCCTGTATACCGTTGTTTCGAGGGAGCTAAATCATGCGATGACATCGCTAGATGGAACTTTGAATGATTATGATTGTGGAACCTGAGCGTGCACGCGCTTTGCAGCTCACTATTTACTCTAACCTACCTGATCAGACTTGCTCTGTTCAAACTGGAGAACAGAAGGAAGAGAATTTTTAAGTTGAACTCATGCGGAGCATGGAGAAGCAACCTTTGGCAAGTCAGACAGTATTCACTACCTCAAGAAATGAATGTGGATTTCATTACATGTCAACCTTAGGGGAACTTGTGTTAAGCAAAACACACCGGCTTCGATATTCTAGTCGTCTGGATTTCGATAAGAGATATTAGGATCTAAAAACCTTGTACTGGTGGTCGGGCATGAAGGCCCACCTAGCTACGTATGTAAATGATGGTTGACTTGTGGGAAAGTCAAGATGAAGTATCAGCAACCAGCAACACCCATGTGGAAATGAGAACCGAGTGCCAGGGATTTTGTCGCTAGCCTACTTACAACTCGTAATGGGAACAATATCACCTGGGTGATCGTTGATGGCCTCACGTTACCAGCACACTTTTCTTGCAATTAAGGGAACTGACGAGTCTTCACAGCTGTGAATATTCCTCCAAGAGAGACGGTTTTTAGGCACGCGGCGTCAACTCCGGAATACCTTTGATTTTGGTTCATATCTGATTTATGACAAGCATTACACAACCTCTTGGCTCATGTCTAGCCATAAGTATTACTTATCGTCATAGGACGAACGGTCTAAGTAAACGAACCATCCTGACACACGAAGACATGCTGCGAGCATGTGTGTGATTGACTATAGTAAAATGTCAGGGATATTTACCTATGGCTGAGGTCTACTGCGACAGTTACCACACTAGCATTCAGGCAGCTCCGTTTGAAGCATTGTACGGTCAGAAATGCCGTTCTCCTCTTTGTTGGGCTGAGGTGGATGACAGCCAGATTACAGGTCCTGAGCTTGTACTAGAAACTTCGGAAAAGATTGTTCAGATCAGAAACCGTATGGCGGCTGCGCGTGATCGTCAGAAAAGCTACGCTGACAAGCATAGAAAATCTTTGGAATTCGAAGTTGACGATCGTGTCATGTTGAAAGTCTCACCATGGAAGGGTGTGGTGCGTTTTGGGAAACGCAGCAAGCTTAATCCACGTTACGTTGGGGCATTCAAAATCCTGGAGCGGATCGGTAAGGTGGCTGGCTTACAAGCTCGAGTTACCTGCTGAGTTGGGTAATATTCAAGATGTTTTTCAAGTCTCGCAGTTGAAGAAGTGTTTGTCTGATGAAACACTGGTGGTGCCGTTTCAAGAGCTAAAGATTGACGACAAGTTGCAGTTTGTCGAAGGGCCTATAGAGATCATGGACCGGGAGGTCAAGGTGCGTAAACATAGTCGTATTCCGATTGTGAGAGTTCGTTGGAACTCAAATCATGAACCGAAGTTCTCGTGGAAACACGATAATCAGATGAGGCTCACGTATCCTGATGCAACTGGCGAATTTCGGGACGAAATTCCCTTTCAAGTTGGGGATGATGTGACACCTGAGCAAAATCCACAACAATCTTGACTTGCTCTCTTCATTCCTCTGTGACTACTTGCCAAATTTCGGGACGAACTTTCTTTCAAGTTGGGGATGATGTGACAAACCGCATTTCCAAGGTTAGTGTCGCCTAAATTCCACAAATCTTCAGCGTGTGTTTTTACGTTAAATTACTCGTCTTGTACTGTTTAGATTAGTTGTGTATGCATGTTTGCACGAAACCATTAAACACTTCTACGTGTTGTGTAGCTAACCTTGAAAACTTACTTAATGGGCCGCAAACTCGCTTAACGTGCATACGTTTGGGTCTACGGTCGCATACCGCTTACCGTACCTTAGGTCCACGAAACATGGGCCCAATCTGTTTTCCGCACACCCTCTTCATTGTGTTAGAATTAGGGAATTGGGGCCAGTCACTTTGTAGTCATATTGGGCCGATCCTTATGTGTTTAGCAATTATTGTTTCGGGCCTTTTTGTGTGGTCACAAGCCCAAATCGAGTCATCTGCCATATCTATTAGTTACGTAAGATAAACACACGATTCCACAACCCTTTTGCAAGCCCTATTTCCCCATTGTGTGTACGACGGCATAGCAGACCCCCCCTGTTCGAGACTTCATTCTGATTAGTCAGGATTTCGGTTAGTGGCTCTCATCTAATGATCTTTCATGATGTATGATAATGAATGCTAAATGTGATCACATGACATGTTAGGGTTAGTGATATTATTATATTGATATTTGCTTTTGTTTTGTCGGCCAAATACCTTGTATCATTAGCACATGTGATAAGTATTGAAGGGCAGCCAATTCGATAATGATCCCTCCCATGTTATCGACCATTGTGTTCCAAGTTGCATGATAATTGTCAGTTAACATGTGATTATTAATAGCTTTACATGTGTGCAACTCATTAGGGTCGATGTATATGTATATGTGGGTTAATCTGATGGGGCATGATTGAATGATTAAGATGCTTAGCATGATTGAGAATAAAACTTATGTGATGATTCAACTCATGATCGTGACCCACATGTTGATTAAAAGTGTGTAAAGAATGAAACGTGATACTCGAATTGATACGAACGACAATATGATCAGAATGATAGTTGGTGCCATTGTTGAACTTGAATTAAATGATGAATCTGATACTATAACCTTATCGCAATGTTGATACCCTAGAGTATTATACGCAAATAATGGGTGATTATTGTGAATAAATCTTGTCCCTAGCTACTGAATGATATGCGTAGGTTAGATTGGAATGAGGATTGTATGGTAATTGTGGTAATAAGGGTTAGGAGTTAATTTCGAATGATGATAACGAACTGTTAAGGATGAATTGAAGTTGTGGGTTTAATGTTTATAATAGATGGGCTTGGGCTGCGGAGTGATGTGGGCTGGTCCAAACATGAAACGCACAAACAGAACACGTCGCACACACTCATAACCGGATCACACACTAGTATATTGCACCCTCAGACTGATTGGGCCGCACACTGTGTCGAACAACGCAATAGGCTGTGAAACTATTACTCGAACCATGGACTTGTGCTAGGAATTTTGTTAGGGACGTGAGTGCCAACAATGCGCTATGTGTTGATTGTTTCCGTTACGTGCAAGTTATTGAATATTATGAACTGTTATGCATTTATATATATATACATATATGACATGGACATGCAATACAAACCTTTAAGAGGCACGAATAACCGTTATGTGCGTACACGATGACAATGTATGGATTAGTTGCATGAGTAACTGTCACGACTTGTATGATGAGATGTGTAGCTCTTGTACGTTATTGGTATAACCTGTATGAAAAGTGGACGATCTATGTGTTACGAAACTGATTTGTCATTGATAACCACGATAGGGTCGGGTCTATCAATTTGGAACGGGTAACGTAACATAACATACCGAGCAACCAAAGGTGAGTTCACTACATTCGAGCATGCGTCCCAGTGGTTGGAGACAGTCAGTGGGTATCCCGTGGAGGGATACGTCTTTTGGGTAAAAACGGGTATATTGGTTAATATTCTCACCTATCATTCTTGTAAGTCCCTTATATTGTTACCAGGAGGGTAACAGGTATTAGTTGGTAGCGCTACTTAGGTTTGGCACCCTCACACCGCTCCTAGATAGGACGGATGTGAACTAATGACCCAGTCGGGCCCAGTACTGGATAGGAGTACGTGGGAAGGGCAGTCATGTACATCAGGAGCCGTCTTGTTCGGAATTGAGATATTAACAATATTACTTGCATTTGTCAGTGAACTGTTTTACATACAACTGGTAACAAACATTTTCTAAAACTGTGAACTCGCCAGCTTTGTCTGATACACTTGTTACATGCTCGCAGGTCGTTAGGTACTTGGGAACAGGAACTTGCTGGCTGGAGGGCGTGAGTGGTCATGGTTGCATTGATGGGTTTATTTATCAAACATTTATTTACTATGGTTGTTTGGAAAATATTTACATTATGATACGTTAACGCTTCCGCTGAACTTGATGGTTTTTGAATTACTTATGTTTGGATTTTTTTTACTATTAAATGATGAAACTTTATTTTAAACTTGTGATTCAATGTAATTGGTGGCTCATTGCTAGTCGTCACACGCCTAACAGGGACACTCCCTAGGTGGTAATTTGAGGGTGTGACACAATATCCAAATACAAAATAGATCAAATCCAGTCACTAGAATATCGAAGTCCTAAGGCACAAGTATGACCCTTCATGCTTTGCCCGTTCAAGGAGCTTCGTGAGTGGATCCGCAATATTTTGATCAATGTGAACTTTGTGAATACATATCTTTCCCTTTTTCAACTTCATCCCTTATGTAGTTGAAACTCCGCTTAATGTGCCTAGTCTTTTGATGTATACGAGGTTCCTCTATTTGTGCAATCGCACCGTCGTTATCACAAAGATCTCTAGGGGTCCTGAATGGTAGGGACTACCCCTAGATCGGCAATAATTCAAGTGGCAGATCCATATGAATTATCTCAATCAATGAAGCGGCGATGTATTCTGATTCTGTAGTGGACAATGCTACCCTGATTGTGATCGAGAACCATCTCGATCAGTTTGGAACTCGTATCCATGTAATCCTTTACAACGAGTTCTTCTTCACCAGATCCATATATTAGAAATATATCCTTAGTCCTTCTAAGGTATTTCAATATATATTTTAACAGTCACCCAATGACCGTTACTCGCTGGTATTTTCTCGTCATGCTTAAAATGCATATCATTACATACATAATGGATCCTATAGCAGACGCATATGGGATTCCTTTCATTCTTTCTTGCTCATCTTTTGAGCTTGGACATTGAGACGCACTCAATATTGTCCTCTCTTGAATAGGTACCAAACCTTTCTTAGAGTTCTCCATCTTGAACCTTTTCAAGACTTTGTCAATGTATGCACTTTAGTTTAAACCTATCAAGCGCCTTGATCTATCCCTATAGATCTTTATTCCCAAAATATAGGCGACTTTACCAAGATCCTTAATGGAAGAACAACTTCCAAGCTAGATTTTTACACCTTCCATGGTTGGAATGTCATTTCCAAATAGTATAATGTCATTGACATACAATACTAAGAAAGTCATAATGCTCCCACTAGCCTTCTTATACACACAAGCTTTATCAACATTCTTGATGAATCCATATTCCCTAATCTCTTCATCAATACGGTGATTCCAGCTTCTAGATGCTCATTTCAATCCATAGATTGATTTCTTTAAATTGCATACTTTGTTAGGATATTTTGGATCGACAAAAGCTTCAGGCTTAACCATATAGACATCTTCCTCAAGATATCTATCGAGGAAAGCCATTTTGACATCCATTTGCTAAATCTCATAATCATATTATGCTGGTATGGCAAATAATATCCTAATAGACTTTAGCATCGCCACTGGTTAGAAGGTCTCATCATAACCAACCCCTTGAGTTTGATTGAAACCTTTTGCTATAAGTCCCACTTTATAAGTATCCAAGTTACCATGCATATCGGTTTTCTTCCTGAAAACCCACTTATTTCCAACTACTTTGGAGTTAAGAGGTGCTACAACCAATTCCCATACTTGGTTGTCATACATGGACTGCATCTTTACGTTCATGGCTTCAAGCCATTTGTCACAATCGAATTTTGACATTGCATCATGGTATGTGGTTGATTCACCTGAATCTACCACGTAGCATCCATCCATAAAAAATCCATATCTTTCAGGTGGACTACTAATTCTACCAGATCTGCGAACGTTTTGTGTACTTTGATCAACCACTTGATCGTTTTCAACAACCTCTTGTTGAGTGCTAGTTTTAACCAAACGTGTATCGGCTTGTGGTTCCTGATCCTCATCAAGTTCCAATGTTCTACTAATTCCTTCCACAAGGAACTTAGCTTCCAAGAACTTAGCCTTTCGACCAACAAATACCTTTTTCTATGTTGTATCGTAGAAATAATATCCTATACCATCTTTAGGATATCCTACAAAGATACACTTAGTGGATCGTACTTCTAATTTGTTTGGGGTGTATTGCTTCACATAAGCTTCACAACCCATACCTTCAAATATGATAATGATGGAACCCTTCCATGCCATATTTTTAAAAGGTGTCTTATCCACTTTCTTGGTTGGGGCCACATGGGCATGGAGAGCAAAGCGTAACCCCAAAATGATAGAGATAATGCGCTCCAAGCCATCATAGATCGAAACATATCCAAATAGAGTTCGATTCCTCCTCTATCATAACGAAGAACTTTGATTGAGTTGATTTAGTACTTTACCTTTTGAAGATTTTGAACGTTTCAAAACTTCATCTGTGTGTCAACTACACATAACCATAACTACTATAGTCGTTGGTAAAAGGTAATGAAGTATCTTTCACCATTCCTAGTCATTGGCTCAAAAGGATCACATACATCCGAATGTATGATACTTAATAGATCCTTTCCCCTTTCCTATTAAAGGGTTACTTGGTCATTTTACCTTGTAAACAAGATTCACATGTATCAAATGAACTAACTTCATTTGTTTCTAAAAGACCATTCTTTCGAAGTGTTTACATGCGACATCTGTTTATATGACCAATGCGATAATGCTAGAGATAGGTCTCACTCAAATTCATTTTGAGTTTCTTGGTGATTATATGCTACATTTAACTATCAAATGATATATTCTTATGAACCAATTCATAAATACCATTTGAAAGCATGTCATTTATCGAAATATAAATGTCATTGTTTACAAACTTTAAATTAAAACCATATTGTCTTGAATGGGAAACCTGAATAATGTTCCTAGTCAAACTAGGAGCATTTAAAACATTTTAAAACAATTTCCAAACCATTTGGAAGTTTCAAAACATGGTCTCCTTTCTTGTAATGCTTATTTCTTTTGAACTCTTGCAACGGATTGCAAATATGAGTTCCACATCCGGTATCTAATACCCATGTGTTTGAAGAAATAACATTAAGGTCAATATGTTTCATAAAGATTGTACCTGAGGTTTGCCTAGCATCCCTCTTGTTTTTCAACTCTTTGAGATAGGTTGGACAATTCCTTTTCAAGTGTCCTATCTCACCACACTCAAAGTATGGATCGTTCGTGGCAACCTTTGCCTTTCGTTTTTTTGGTTTCGGTGGTTCTGCTTTAGCCTTTCTTTTCTTTTCCCTTTGAATTTCCCGTTTCCATTTGCAACATTTGCTTTGATGTCGGGGTGATGCCCTTTCTTGTTGCCACCCTCATTGATCGTTAAAACGGATAAAAGCCCTTTTACCCATATTGAGCCATTCGAGGTGATCAATGTGGCTTTTCATCTTAAAGACATAAGATGGGACCGATTGGGTTTCCTCTATCCGACATACATGAAGTGCTCGAACCGTTTCGAAGCGTTCTACCCTTAGGAACATTTCCTACAATTGGTTAATCATGTCGTATGCTCATGATGTTCAAAATCCTTTTGAATCTCGGGAATCATAGTTCCTAACATGAGGCAAGAGGCTTGCATAGTATCCTCGATATACTTAATCCAATCGTTATAGGCATCCTTATCTTCCATAAGATGTTCATCGGGATTAGGATCGTTCAACACATAGGATATCCTTTCTTACTTGAGAACGATTCTTAAGTTTCGATATTAATCCATGAAGTGTTATGATTGAGACGATCCTTGTCAAGGATTGTTCTTTGTGATAGGTTACGGACGGTTTAGGTAATATTGTTAGCGGCCATCTACAAAATTTTACAAGGTTCAATTTTAGTATTTTCGATATTATTAAAATTTTAATCATTAATACCCTTTTATGTCTCATAGACAATTAATAATTAAAATCTAGAATCCAACGTTACATTTAAATATTGGTTAGGTGACCTTTATCCCATTATTTAAATTAACAAGGTAGTCAACGTTTGACGATTGCAACCCTTTGCAACTTCTAGCCATATGGGATCGGTTAAACATCTTTATGTTTAGTTGGCATGTTTAATCCCATCAACACCTTTGTTCCCCATGCTTCGGTGACCCTAAGTTCATGGTTTCCAAATCAAGTCGTCCAACTTACACACACATGTGAGTTTACACACATAAGTGATTAGGTGACCTTTATCCCACAAACATGGTTAACCCACCTCAAACATACAAGTTCCCTCAAATGTGGTTAGGTGACCTTTATCCCACAAAAGAGTTCCCAAGTGATTCGAGTGTTGTATAAAAGGATGGTGTTTGACTTGTTTTATAAAAGGGATTTTGAGTTTTCAAAATTCTAGTTTAGAAAACATTATGTACCATACATTTGCATGCATTCAAATCCTTGGTACTTTTGTGAAAACAAATTTTCAAGGTTCTTTTTAATAAAACCCATTTTATTATAAAGTCATTAATTTTTAATAACCTTTTATTAACCAATTTTAATGATTTTTTAAGAACCAATTTTAAGCTTGTTGTTGATTATTAGTTTGTTAAGCACGCATATCAACATATCATCCAAACAACATAAATAAATAACCACACAAGCACAACACACATATCAATAGGTGCATAACCATAGCCAACTATTTTAACCACACTTGTTAGCCGAAAAAAGTGTGTCAAAAGGTCCTTCCTAAAGGGTGAATATTGACACAAATAATGTGTCGTTGAACTCCCACTTGATTCCGCATCCAAATGCTTCAAGTCTTCTTCTTGTGTTGTGATTTCTTCACATTCTTTGGTCTTCCAAATGTCTTTTATATTCAGCTCCAAACTCCTTTGGACTTCAAAAATGTGTTTTGGTTATCGGGCTAAAATCCCGTTAAGAACTATGAAGTCCTTTTGGCCCGAAATTAGCCAAAACCAAAACGGCATTTTTTGTGTGCATCTTCTTTTACAAAAGGTATCCTAATACATTTTTCTAGTAAAATTAAAATGCACCTAATCTATTTATTTTACACACAAAATGAAAATAAATAAATTACATAACTTTACAAATGGAGGAACAAAAATAATAATTATTACAACCCTTTGAAATAATTAATTACAAATCACAAACACAATCATTCAACATATTCACACAAGGTCATGGCTAGGTTATGAACACCAAAATATATATATCACCATATATAAAATTCAAGAAGCAAAAAATGGTTTCCTTTTTACAACCTACATTTTCGGTCAAGAATGAAAAAAACCGAAAAAGTGGGTTTTTGTCCAAACAAACAATCATCCATATGACATAATTTTTCAAGATACTTTTATGCATGTAAGAAAATAATCTTGAAAAACAAAAGGATAACCATATACAAAATTTCTGCCATAGGGTTTTATCGAAACCCGAAACCCAAAAATTTCATATCCTATGAAGCATGCACTCATATAAGCGGCTCTAGATACCATTGTTGGGTTTTTCACATGTTTATCAAAGTAATTTTATCCGAATAAAATTAAAACGCAGCGGAAATAATTATTTAAAACATGTTACTTGATATAAAACCCATTTTATATGTAAAACCCAATAACCGGATCCATATATGACATGCATGCAATCAAAATTAAAACACAACCATAGGGTGTTTAGAATACTACCTTCCAAGGAGTAAAGGATATGAAGAAGATGATGCTTCTTGAATGGTTACCTTCAAGTGTAGAAGACCTCAAGCTTGTATACCCCAAGCCTTCCAACAAACATCTTAGTTTTAGCTAGGATTTCTACACTTATGAACTCACTAAGATTCCCTCTTGACAACCACCATGGCCGATTTTTTTAGAGAATATTATGGAGTTCTTGCACTTGATTTGTAAACTTGAAAAACCCTCTAGTATGGTGTCACACCCCGACCACGTATAACATACAAAACGTGGCGGAAACGTCGGGGTGTGTTGTAACAGAATTAATTGTTTCATAACCATGGAATAAATAAATTGGTTTTATTGAATAAATGAACTCATTGTTTTAATACAATCAAATAAGTACAACTATGATCTTCCAAGTTTTAAAGTTGCTAAGGCACGAGTCCATCCTAAATGTAGCATGTATCAACAATCATCTCAAGACAGCACCTGAAACATGTGTAAAAATAGGTACGTCAGCATAAAGATGCCTATGAGATACATAGGTTTTGTGAATATAGGATTCATGACTTATAAGTTTAGAAAGAGTTGTTTAACAAAAGTCAGTCATGATCCTTGTAACATGTTTTGTTTTATAAATCATTTGAAAAACAATAAGTTCAGATAATATATGTAAATAAGAGAATAATGTATGGTTAAATGAATAACCATGTGAGATGAGTTTGTATAAGATAAGTTGTTTGTAAAACAATGTTTTGTGAAAAGTACGTTATTTGTATAAAATGTTACATGTCTTAAATTGAAATGATTCAAATAACGCTACGATATGTAATACCATACAAACACTTATATATAGGAAGTACCAGCGGCGTATCCACCATGCTTGTATCATATTACACACGCCTCGTTACTTAAATCACTTACTCAAACCAAACCACCAATATAGAATGTTCATGTTTAAACCAATAGTCCAATGTTATTGTATAACTCAAGTTAAATGTAAACCATGTAATGTGTAAACAAAAGTTATGTATGGTAAGTAAAATGAGATTTCTTAAACCACGAGTAAAAATGTACAAAACAAAGTGTTTGAATAAATCAAAAGTTATGCTTTGTAAAATAATGTAAGGTTAAACGAATAACCTTATAGTAGCATATTAAAAGTATACTTTGGATTTGTAAATAACATATTAAAAATATGTTTTGGTTTGTTGATAAAATCTATATGTTGGTTCTGTACAATACCACACATGAGAGTATATCAAAATATACTTTTGGGAGTATATCAAAATATACTTAAAGGTGTGATTTAAGAATTCATTCAGACCTAGTGCATCAAACTACACCTTTGAGACTATAAGGATACCACAAAGGCAATCCCTATTTGGATGGAGAAATAAATTGGTTTCAGACATTCCATGACAACAGGAATGGGGTGTCTAATCCTATAGCGCTATATCATACTACCAATCGGTCTGGTGAACATAAAATAAGTACAATTCAACATTTTATTTTATGTTCTTTGAGAAATCAGTGTTTAAACCATAGATAGTCATTTAGTTTGTCAAATGATAAGTAATAACATGTATAATCAATTATACTTTGAAATCATGAAAATAACAGATAGGTACACATGCTTCACCCCAAAACAGTTTGAAAACAGTAAAAGAGGGGAACTATGTACTCACTTGAGATTGCTCAGAAGTCCTAAGATAACCGCCAAGCAATGCTAGAGATCACGGAATCAAACGGCACCTAATATAGGTAACTATGTTAATAAACCGGACCTATATCGGAGGATCAGATAGAATGAGGGCTCGTAAACCAAATGAGTATGGGAACTCATGTAGTATGGTTTAACAAAGCCTACATACTAAATGAAACCAAGCCTAAGTGCTTACGACCCATTACGACCCGTTTAGGTAGCTTATGCTACTTTAACGCGTCGTTCGCGTGAAAGGCGTTCGAACCGCCTAACTAGTCCGATGACAAGTAACATATGCCTTAACATGTCTAATATTGTTGTCAAATCAGTTTAGATGTCAAAATTTATGTTACATATGTTTAAAATGAATTTTGGCATCAAAGGGGTATTTTGGTAATTTACCTAAGGCATATAAACTACCTATCATACGACTACTTAAACGAAGCGACCATAAGGTATAACCTCGGAAGGTTATTCCCTATATACTATGGTCACCTAATCTATTTGGTCGGATCCTAATGATCGACCAAATGGGTTGGGTTCGAAGGTATAAGCGATTTATTAGATCGCTTACCCTTACGACCCTAGACAACGTGGTAATCAGTAGGCATAGTCACAAGGGACTATAACCATCGTGATTACGCTCATGTTGCGAAGTTCAAACGAACTTCGCATTGACCATAAACTGGTCAATGCAGAAAGTCAAACAAAGTTTGACTTTCGGACTCGAAAAGCAATAAAAGAACGAAGGAACACTTACAAAGGGTCCCCGAATGCTAATCTAGATCAAAATAGCTCAGGTATGAAACAAAGGTTTCAACTTAGAGCACAACTGATCAGATTCTTGTGAGGAAAAGTGAAGGGTGGAGGTGGGTATTTATAGTTTTCGGTTCACCGTTAGGATCATTTCTTGGAGAAGAGGGAATGATCACATCCCTACACTTGTTGGAATGTTGTGGTTACTGATTTTGCTCACCATAGGAGATTAACATGTGGCACTTGACCTTTGGGGAGTGTTAGGGGCTATTAACTTGTGTTAAAAATGGCCTTTTCTGATCAGAAGAGGCCTAGCGTGACGCCAAGGGGGCTAGGTGTCACGCTAGGGTCCCCCTGATCAGCAAACACTTTCCAAAGTTCACCTTTCAGTCCCTGTTGCGTATTAAGGCCATTTCCGACATGTTTAAGGCTTGTTAAATCATTTTCAAGGCTCCATAAGGATGCCTAAACATTGTGGGCATGAAACATGCTCAAAAATATGCCGGGTGTTGGTTCGTTTGGTCGCACGAACGCGATGTTCGCTTAATTACGACGGTATGCGCATAAGCGCGGGAAATGATCTAAATTGCGTGACGAATGGATTTTTCTCAAGACAAACACTAAAATAAAATATTTTAGTGCTTACATAAATTTTTGGATGTCCGGAGGTATTCAGAACGTAAGTTATGCGCAAAAGTGCAAACTTGTGCGCTTTTTGACACTTTTAGTCCCTGAATGACCCAAAAGTTTATTTTAGCACACCGAACCCCACAAAGCCTATTTCTAAGCTATATAAAGGATATTTAAGGTGTGTTTAACTTATGGTCATGTTCCGGAATGTTTGTTACAGTTCAAATTGGCATACTTTCGCAGTTTGTCAAGTTTAGTCCCTGTAAGCGAATTTACTTGTTTTTGTCATACCAAAGCCTTTAAAACTTATTTCTAAGTTATGTAAAGGTTGTTTAAGGTATGATAAACCTATTTCACTATTCCGGAGTGTTCGTTGGATTAAACTGGTTATATTTACGCATCAGAGCGCGTATAACCCTCCAGAAAGCGATTTAAAGCTTAAAATCGAACAAGAGTTGATATGTGCAAACGATACACATATTTTTACAATTCCCAAGTATGAAATACACTATTTTATTGGTTTGGCATTTGTTTGATGGTTGAAGTGACACAGGTGTCACAGTCTCCCCTACTTTAGGAAATTTTGTCCCGAAATTTAATTCTAGAGGAAACTTATGAAGACAGTTGTGATGGTTTCGCCTTCTAATAGATCCATTGAACCCTTAAGTAAAACTCTGGGCCATGTTTGGACTCTTAGCGAATTTGTTAACCCTCAAAGTGAATTCCTTGTGGTAGTAAAACATGGAATTTTTGAACTACGGACAGAAGAACGTTTCTTATAAAGACTTATCATAGGGAACTTGTGTGTGCTTGAAATCAGAAATGGGGAGTGTAAGATAAAATGACATCGGTCAAGGTCCAAGACTTCTCCCGTATCATTATTCTTGTCACTATAGGTCTTAACACATGACAAAGCTTCCTGTGGTTTCTGTGCACTGAATTCCATAATTATGTAGGCCTCCATAATTACGTAATCCCTTGCACAGTCCACACAGTTCATTTCATAATGCGTAGAGGAAAAAAAATCAATTGAATAAACATGAAGCGACATGACTAGACCACCAAAGGGTCCTTTTAATTAGATCAACGAACGAGCCTTTTAACTAGATCAACTCATGATCTTCTTAACTAGATCGTCGTACGATCTCCTTAAATAGACCACTTAAGGGATCTTTTTAATTATATCATCACATGATATTTCTAATCAGATTTTCAAAATCAATCTGTTTAACCAGACCATTCAAGAGGTCCAATTATAGAATAGTACTTCAAAACCCAAGGGACTTGACTACAACGTAGAAGTCCATTAAGGATTTAAGATAGTAACTTTGGATATCCTATTATGAATCTCTCGTATGAGATATGGAAGATTCTATGAGGATTTGGATGGATCACATACAACCACAAAACATGTAAGAAAAACACATAAGCACAAATTAGTTAACTTGATTCTTTAATTCATTATCTTTAGGCATGGACATTTAAAGCACACTAGGAATCCAATCCATGGATTTCATTTGGCACTTTAATCATTTTCAAGGATCTATATATAAAGATAGAAGGATTCTCAATAAGAGTTTGGCTTTGTTTCTTAAAAGAAACGAATGTTTAAGGTTCTTGGGGAGATCACAAGTGATCATAAAATGACAGAACCACACGAGTGGTTTGTCTTTGGGTTGACATCATAAGGTTACATCAAGCATTCACACAAACGCATAAATTTTGCAGAAATAAAAACAACAAATCTTTATTTATGCAACAACCGAATTGTCTTGAAGTGTCAAAAGATAACAACCAAGGAATTACAAAACACTAATTGTTCACTGCTGCATCATTGTTCTCGTTTGCCTCATTGATGTTAAATGCTCGTCCTCGCGCTGGAGGTGCGTTAACAAGTCTTGGGCAATTGTTCCTGTAGTGGGTAAGGTCACCACAGTTATAACATGACCCCGGAGGGAACCGTGCTTGAACAGCAGTAGGGTTTGCAGCAGCTTGATTTGCATAACGACAAACATTGATCAAATGTCCCAACCGCCCACAGTGGGTACATTTGTGACACTGCTCTTGCTCTAGATGATGATGGTTGCACTTGTTGCACAAAGGTGCGGTACCAACATAGTTTTGCCTTTTGCGAGGTTGTGCTGGCTAGTTTGGTGCAACTTGTTTGTGTTGAGCAGTTACAGCGTAGTTTTGAGAGGCTTTGCGCTTCTTCTTCTTGGACACCTCAGCATGTTCTTCCTTTGGTTCCACTTGAGCAGTCTTGTCAGATGGTCTTGAGTCGCCCTTTCGAAATAGCTTGCGCTTCCTGATATGGGATTCAGTCAGAGTGGCAGACAATTCAATGGCTTGTCTGACAGTAGTAGGGTTGCTGCCAGTAACAATATCCTGAATTACGTCAGGAAGACCATCAATGTATTTCTCAATCGCCTTATACAGAGGCGTAACCATAGTAGGGCATAACAAGCTCAATTCCTCATAGCGGTCAGTATAGGCTCGATGTTCTCCACTATCTTGCTTCAGGTCATCGAATTCCCTTTCCAAAGCTCTCAATTCATGACGAGGACAAAACTCCTTCATCATAAGAGCCCTAAGTTCAGCCCAAGTCTGTGCTAATGCAACCTCAGCACCACGGTCTCTCATTACCCCGTTCCACCACGTAAGAGCCCTCTTCTGAAACACACTCGAAGAAAACTCGACCTTGCGATTTTCAGGGCACTGAACGTGACGGAAAGTATTCTCAATGCTCTCGAACCATTGAAGAAGCCCAGTTGCTCCCTCAGAACCACTAAACTTGAGCGGTTTAGCCGAGTTAAAATTTTTGAAATTGCATGGAGCATTGTTGTTGTTGATGGCTTGAACCATTTGAGCATAAAGATTTGGGAAGGCAGCAGCCATTTGCTGCGCGATGATTTCCGCCAGTTCGACATTCGCCATCTGATTGTCGCGTCGAGGAGGCATTCTAAAAGAGGAAACATGAAAGGAAACGAGTGAGAGAATTTGACGAAAAGAATGAGATGAAACAAATCTGATGAAAGCAAGGATAGTGGTCATTTTTTTGTTACTACAAAGCAACAAACGACCCCGGTGATTAATCAAAGTAAATAGGTCAAAAATAATGTATCGCGAAGACATGCTCGCCTATAAGTGGACACTCACCCCAAGAGTTCCCAGGTAAGAGTGACTGGTCCGATTATGTGGATTTGTACGAACACACTAGCCTTAGACAGAAAACTCAGGGTACAGGCACCCACCCTTCCAGTTTGCACGTGTTCACATTATTTAGACCAACTTTGATGGGATTTTGAAAACTTAAAGGGTTCAAAACCTTACAATAGAGGGTTCAAAACCTAGTAATCAATCATCCTAGAACAGATGATTAGTTTTCAAAGCGGTTTTGAAATTTATGTTTTTTTTGGGTAAAGGGTTACCCCGGTGATTCTATATATTCACAACCAAAACAAATAAGTAGTGTAGAGAGTCTACACTAGTTCAATCATGGGACAGGCCCCAAGAAAGTATACCAAACATCAAACCAAAACAACCAGAATCAAACAAACATAAAAACTACCAGACTAACATCTAGACAACCAACATTACGAAAAACCCTACTCAGCCTCCATCATCATGACCGAGTTCCCCACCAATTTCCCACTCTTCAAGCAGCTTCCGCACATTTGCAGTATTCTTTAATTTTGCTCCCATTAGCTTGTATCTCACTGTCTTTAAAATCACTTCACTAACCATCTCCGGAGGTCTCAGCTAATTTTTGAATAACCGGTTGTTTCTCTCTTGCCATATAACATAAGTAGTAGCTGCCACTAAAATCTTAGCAACATAAACCACCACCGATTTTGACCGAGCACGAGCAAGTAACCAATCTACAATTTCTCTCCATTTCGGGTTAACCGAAGACATGCCCACCTTTTGCCTCACTATATGCCAAACTTGAGATGAAAACTTACATTCAAAGAAGAGGTGAGGATGAGAATCGAAATCCTCATAGCACAAAAGACAACACATCATATTCATATTTTTCCTCCTTGCAATATCCCACTTCAGAATTTTGTCTTGGGTTAAAAGTTTACCTTTCATGACCAACCACATCATAAAAGCATGACGAGGGATACATTGGGCGAACCAAACTATATTGCACCAGTTAACTTCCGGCTCCTTATATCGAACCGAGTGCCAAACATTCGAAGAAGAGAAATCGTTTAACTCATTACCATCCTTCCATAATAATGTGTCTTGTTTTGTTGGATTTAACTGTTTCTGATCTAGATGGATGAGCACGGGAAACAAGTCTCTCCAAGCCATCGGCCATCTCCAAGAACCATTAGAATATACATTAGCCACTGAATCATCTAGTTGAAAATCAGCATCGGTGATGGTTCTCGGAGTTAGAAAGTCGCCTAACGGACCCAAATCACACCAATAATCAAACCAGGCCGAAGTCTTTGCACCATTACCAACGTCCGACCAAATATGTTGTCGAATCAAAGGCCGCAACTGAATCAATTTTCTCCAAGACCAACAACAATTAGTAGGAGTTTTGCAAACCCAAAAACTCTTACCTTTTAAATGATAGCTATGAACCCACTGAACCCACAACGAATCCCGCTTAGCAACAATACTCCAAATGTGAGAAGACATAAGAGCCTTATTCATATCCCCAATCCGTTTAATGCCCAATCCCCCTTCATATTTTGGAGTACAAACAGTTTTCCAAGAAACTTTGGACTTACCTTTATTAAACGAACTCTCTTGAGACCAAAGGAAGTTTCGCATTCTAGCTTCTAGCTCCTGAATTATCCTAGCCGGAAGGATAAAAACAGACGACCAATAAATATGCATGGAAGAGAGGACAGAAATAATGAGTTGTAGTCTACCAGCAAACGAGAGCAGCTTGTTCCTCCAATTGGTGATACGTTTCTCTAATCTTTCGATAAGAACACGACAATCATTATACCCAAGTCTAGATGAAATTAGAGGCACACCCAAATATCTAACAGGCAATTTACCTTCCACAAATGGCATAATGTCCAGAATAGCATCTTTGACATGGCTTTTAACATTGCAAAAGAAAATCGTGCTTTTCTGATTACAAGGAACTAACCCCGACATCTTTGTAAATTTAGAAAGAGAAGTCAAAATACATCTCGCCGAATTTACTTCTCCTCTAGCAAAAATGAACAAGTCATCCGCAAAACAAAGATTGATAATTTGCTGTTTCTCACATTTGTTATGAAATTTAAAGGATGAATCAATACGAACCGCATGCTGAAGAATAGCCGTTAGGACTTCCATGACTAGAGTAAAAAGATAAGGAGAGATCGGGTCCCCTTGTCTTAAACCGCGGCCACCTTTGAAATACCCATGCACAGACCCATTGACACAGACCGAAAATGAAGCCGTAGAGACCAAAACCATGATCCAATCAACCATCTTGGCGTGAAATCCAAACCCAAGTAACACACTCTTGAGGAATCTCCAATCAACAGTGTCATAAGCTTTCTGGATATCAACTTTAAAAGCACACCGAGGAGGGCCCATACTTCTATGGTAATTATGCATCAATTCTTGCGTAAGCATAATATTATCAGATATTCTCCTTCCCGGAACAAACGCCGATTGATTAATGCTAACAATATCATTAAGCACACCTTTTATTCTATCAGTAACAATCTTACTTAAACACTTGTATAGAACGTTACAACAAGCAATCGGCCGATAATCAATAACAGTCGCAGGAGTTGTCACCTTCGGAATAAGAACAATAGTTGTGTGATTCAATTCCCGAAGAAGATTACCTGTCTCAAAAAAATCCAAAATGGCACTAGTAACATCATTACCTATAATAGGCCAAGCACTCTTAAAGAAAGCGGCTGTATAGCCATCCGGACCAGGAGCTTTGTCAATGCCAATAGAAAACATAGCTTTTTTTTTACCTCCTCCACAGTTACATGTCGAATCATATGAGAAGCTTTTTGAGGATCAATGACTTTAGCAAATAAATCTGGAGCCGGAGAGAGAGAAATATCCCCTTGATTACCGAAAAAATTCTGATAATGATTAACAAAAGCTTGATAAACCGCATCACCTTCATAGAGATTTCCATCCGAACCTTTAATCACATCTATACGGCTGCAATGATTTCTGATTTTAAGAGAAGAATGGAAAAAAGCAGAGTTTGAATCCCCCGCCCTTAACCAATCAACCTTTGACTTATGTTTAAGAAAACGTTCCTCATCCAGCGAAGCTTCTAAAAACTCACGGCTAGCCTCCTTTTCAGTCACACGAAGCTCGACATTACTCGGGTCTAGATCAATACGTTGCTGAATGTCATCCAGTTTCAATCGAAATCCTTCCACTTTCTTGTGAAGATTGCCTTGCTTGAATAACAACGAGCGAATTGGATGCTTAAGCAACCGAAGTTTCTTCACCAATCGGAACTGATGAACTCCATTCACATTAGAATCCCAAGTGTTCTTAACAATTCCCAAAAATTCTGGTTTGTAAACCAAAAAGTTAGGAAATTTGAACGATCTCGGCTTCATTCTACCAGCTTCCGGAAAAGATAGGATACACGGACAATGGTCGGAAATTCTGTAAGGCTTGAAAAAAGCAATAGATTTCGGATATTCAGCAATAAACGCCGTGTTTGCCATGATTCGATCTAATTTCTTCATAAGGCTTATCCCATTTTTCGGCTTTTGACTCCAAGTATAGTGGATCCCCATACGATTAATATCAACAACCTCAATATCATCCACGCACTCTTGAAAATCTCGCATACCAATAGAAACCGACGACGAACCCATAGAATTATCTTCAATGTTCAAAGCCGTGTTAAAATCACCCATGATACACCAAGGTTTATTCCCAACCAGAACTTTGTGCAAGGACAAATTATGCCATAATTCTTTACGAGAGACGTAATAGTTATCAGCATAAACGAACGAGCAAAACACCATTCTATTATCAATTTTAAAGACAAGCTGAATATGCATAACCTGAGGAGACTGCGACAAAATCATGACATCAAAAATAGCCGGGTCCCATCCGATGATAATTCTCGTTCCTTTGTTACAACACCCCCCATTAGAACTCCAATCCCATGAGCGAAACACGGATTTACACACTTTACTCAAATTACCAACATCCACATGAGACTCCAGAATCACACACAAGCTCAAATTAAACTCTCTGACTGCCTGACGAACCTCCTTCTGTTTGAGAGGGCGGTTCAACCCCCTAATATTCCATGATGCAATACTAACCATTGATAACTATCGGAGGAGGAGTGCTTGCCCCTTTGCTTTTGATATTAAGAGTACCTTCCGTCAAAAAACTATCCGTTTCATTGTACACTTCTTCTACATCGTCATCAGTGTCCTCATTGCCCATACCCGAATTCTTGATTCTGGCACCCGAATCATCATCCACTTCATTGAGAATATCAAAAGGGTTATCCGATCTATTACTATTCGAAGTAGAAGCCTTGTAACTAACTCCCTTTGGTTTCGGTCCAACAGGACGATATTCAAATCTGGATTTTTGAGTATTGACAGGAATTCCGACTTTTTTAGCAGCTTTTTTACCATAGACTTCTGTGTACCCATCCTGATCCACCACTTGCATCTTTTTGGTTGGTCGTTTTTTAGGAACATTCCGATTTTGGTCATCATGCAAAGACTTGATTGGTTTCATCGGTTGTTTCGGACAGTTATCAATATTGTGACCAAACACACAACAGCTCGCACACCGATGTGGGCTCCATTCATACTCCAAATACATCGTTTCTTTAATAAAACCCTCTCCTTCCGATTCAGGAATGGCCATAGTAATCTCCTCCCGAAAGTCTTTGTCAGCCGAAATTTCAATTAGGGCTCTAGCATAGCTACTCCTACCCCATGAGTCCAAACACATAGATGTAGTAAACTGATCCAGCATCTTTGGTTCTCCAATAGTTGTTGCAATAAGGCTAAGACCATCTTCCGTGTAAGCTGCAATAGGCACTTCATGAATTTTAACCCATAATTGTACCTTCTTGACCTCTTTCTTTTCAAGTTTAGTAGTTGGGGTCCAATTATTAAGAAACAAAGGTTGCGACCGAACTATCCATGGCCCATCCTTAAGAACATTCGACATACCAGTTTCATCTTTAAATTTGAAGAAGAAAAAACCGTTCGCATTCATCATAGTTTTCTGTAATCCATATTTTTTCCAGTTCACACGCACAAAATAATCAACCACTGGGAAAGCCACACGATCTCCTAGAAAGTACCCATAAAGGGTGTTAGCCAGCTTATCTTGCACCGTACGGACAGATTCCTTCGGTAATACAATATCACAGCCCTCTTGTACTACGGAACTAGCCAAGGAACGAAAATTAATTTTCTTTACATTCTGAGCACTTACCGATTCAGCATATGACATAGGCTTAGGTATAGTTTCATTAACTCCCGAATTCGAACCCTCACATACCGTTTTTTCTACAACCAGCTTCTTCAGCTTATCTAGAACCTGGTCGCTAGTTTCATCATTCTTCGGCTCCTCAAGATTCTGATCAGATTTCAGATTATCAACCATCACCGGCTCTGTGATCTTAATTAATTCATCAATTACATTGATTTTCTTAGGTTCCGATTGCGTATCCATGTCCGGTGAGGATTCCTTGGCAGCATCAACCACAGGAACCGGCTCATTGAATACATTGATTGGTCTTGGTTCAGCATTCGACTTGAAAATTCCCCTACGCGCAGGTTTCAGAATGCCATCATTCAAGACATGACTACCGCCGCCCTTAGAGAACAATGGAGGCTTTCCACGATCAGGTTGAAAGTCAGATTTCTTACGACCATCCATTCTGAATAAATCTCCTCTCTCAAATACTACGTATACCAGAAACCATGCACCACAAGAAGACCAGAAAACCGAAAAGACACAAGAAAAACAGAAAACAGAAAAAACCCCAAACTAGCAAACCCTAATCCATAGTTCTTACAAAATTGAATAGCGAAATTGGTAAATCTATGATTGACTAACCAACAACTCTATGCAGATTGATCAAACACAAGAAGAGGGCGGCGACTCAGAAACAAAAAGAAAACCCTACTTCCAAACGGACACAAATGCTAACTAGTTCGTTACACAGATTTAGCAAGCCAAATCAATGATCACAGACTGTTATACATTTGATTACGCAAAGAAGGAAGGATCAGCAAGAAGAAAAAATCGCCATGCTAGGAGAGAGCATTAGGGTTTTTACGTACTCACAAATTTATGTTCTTATTGTGGTTGTCACCTAAGAATAAGTGACGGTATTGTTTTAAAACTAAACACAAGAAAACTTGTGTTAGGATCCTAGGAAGGTTATAGTCTAGGTCAAAGCATTACTAATAACCTAATTCCCTATAACCATTGGCTCTGATACCAACTTTTCTGTCACACCCCGACCACGTATAACATACAAAACGTGGCGGAAACGTCGGGGAGTGTTGTAACAGAATTAATTGTTTCATAACCATGGAATAAATAAATTGGTTTTATTGAATAAATGAACTCATTGTTTTAATACAATCAAATAAGTACAACTATGATCTTCCAAGTTTTAAAGTTGCTAAGGCACGAGTCCATCCTAAATGTAGCATGTATCAACAATCATCTCAAGACAGCACCTGAAACATGTGTAAAAATAGGTACGTCAGCATAAAGATGCCTGTGAGATACATAGGTTTTGTGAATATAGGATTCATGACTTATAAGTTTAGAAAGAGTTGTTTAACAAAAGTCAGTCATGATCCTTGTAAAATGTTTTGTTTTATAAATCATTCGAAAAACAATAAGTTCAGATAATATATGTAAATAAGAGAATAATGTATGGTTAAATGAATAACCATGTGAGATGAGTTTGTATAAGATAAGTTGTTTGTAAAACAATGTCTTGTGAAAAGTACGTTATTTGTATAAAATGTTACATGTCTTAAATTGAAATGATTCAAATAACGCTACGATATGTAATACCATACAAACACTTATATATAGGAAGTACCAGCGGCGTATCCACCATGCTTGTATCATATTACACACGCCTCGTTACTTAAATCACTTACTCAAACCAAACCACCAATATAGAATGTTCATGTTTAAACCAATAGTCCAATGTTATTGTATAACTCAAGTTAAATGTAAACCATGTAATGTGTAAAAAAAAGTTATGTATGGTAAGTAAAATGAGATTTCTTAAACCACGAGTAAAAATGTACAAAACAAAGTGTTTGAATAAATCAAAAGTTATGCTTTGTAAAATAATGTAAGGTTAAACGAATAACCTTATAGTAGCATATTAAAAGTATACTTTGGATTTGTAAATAACATATTAAAAATATGTTTTGGTTTGTTGATAAAATCTATATGTTGGTTCTGTACAATACCACACATGAGAGTATATCAAAATATACTTTTGGGAGTATATCAAAATATACTTAAAGGTGTGATTTAAGAATTCATTCAGACCTAGTGCATCAAACTACACCTTTGAGACTATAAGGATACCACAAAGGCAATCCCTATTTGGATGGAGAAATAAATTGGTTTCAGACATTCCATGACAACAGGAATGGGGTGTCTAATCCTATAGCGCTATATCATACTACCAATCGGTCTGGTGAACATAAAATAAGTATAATTCAACATTTTATTTTATGTTCTTTGAGAAATCAGTGTTTAAACCATAGATAGTCATTTAGTTTGTCAAATGATAAGTAATAACATGTATAATCAATTATACTTTGAAATCATGAAAATAACAGATAGGTACACATGCTTCACCCCAAAACGGTTTGAAAACAGTAAAAGAGGGGAACTATGTACTCACTTGAGATTGCTCAGAAGTCCTAAGATAACCACAAAGCAATGCTAGAGATCACGGAATCAAACGACACCTAATATAGGTAACTATGTTAATAAACCGGACCTATATCGGAGGATCGGATAGAATGAGGGCTCGTAAACCAAATGAGTATGGGAACTCATGTAGTATGGTTTAACAAAGCCTACATACTAAATGAAACCAAGCCTAAGTGCTTACGACCCATTACGACCCGTTTAGGTAGCTTATGCTACTTTAACGCGTCGTTCGCGTGAAACGCATTCGGACCGCCTAACTAGTCCTATGACAAGTAACATATGCCTTAACATGTCTAATATTGTTGTCAAATCAGTTTAGATGTCAAAATTTATGTTACATATGTTTAAAATGAATTTTGGCATCAAAGGGGTATTTTGGTAATTTACCTAAGGCATATAAACTACCTATCATACGACTACTTAAACGAAGCGACCATAAGGTATAACCTCGGAAGGTTATTCCCTATATACTATGGTCACCTAATGTATTTGGTCGGATCCTAATGATCGACCAAATGGGTCGGGTTCGAAGGTATAAGCGATTTATTAGATCGCTTACCCTTACGACCCTAGACAACGTGGTAATCAGTAGGCATAGTCACAAGGGACTATAACCATCGTGATTACGCTCACGTTGCGAAGTTCAAATGAACTTCGCATTGACCATAAACTGGTCAATGCAGAAAGTCAAACAAAGTTTGACTTTCGGACTCGAAAAGCAATAAAAGAACGAAGGAACACTTACAAAGGGTCCCCGAATGCTAATCTAGATCAAAACAGCTCAGGTATGAAACAAAGGTTTCAACTTAGAGCACAATTGATCAGATTCTTGTGAGGAAAAGTGAAGGGTGGAGGTAGGTATTTATAGTTTTCGGTTCACCGTTAGGATCATTTCTTGGAGAAGAGGGAATGATCACATCCCTACACTTGTTGGAATGTTGTGGTTACTGATTTTGCTCACCATAGGAGATTAACATGTGGCACTTGACCTTTGGGGAGTTTTAGGGGCTATTAACTTGTGTCAAAAATGGCCTTTTCTGATCAGAAGAGGCCTAGCATGACGCCAAGGGGGCTAGGTGTCACGCTAGGGTCCCCCTGATCAGCAAACACTTTCCAAAGTTCACCTTTCAGTCCCCGTTGCGTATTAAGGCCATTTCCGGCATGTTTAAGGCTCGTTAAATCATTTTCAAGGCTCCATAAGGATGTTTAAACATTGTGGGCATGAAACATGCTCAAAAATATGCCGGGTGTTGGTTCGTTTGGTCGCACGAACGCGATGTTCGCTTAATTACGACGGTATGCGCATAAGCGCGGGAAATGATCTAAATTGCGTGACGAATGGATTTTTCTCAAGCCAAACACTAAAATAAAATATTTTAGTGCTTACATAAATTTTTGGATGTCCGGAGGTATTCAGAACGTAAGTTATGCGCAAAAGTGCAAACTTGTGCACTTTTTAACACTTTTAGTCCCTGAATGACCCAAAAGTTTATTTTAGCACACCGAACCCCTCAAAGCCTATTTCTAAGCTTTATAAAGGATATTTAAGGTGTGTTTAACTTATGGTCATGTTCCAGAATGTTTGTTACAGTTCAAATTGGCATACTTTCGCAGTTTGTCAAGTTTAGTCCCTGTAAGCGAATTTACTTGTTTTTGTCATACCAAAGCCTTTAAAACTTATTTCTAAGTTATGTAAAGGTTATTTAAGGTATGATAAACCTATTTCACTATTCCGGAGTGTTCGTTGGATTAAACTGGTTATATTTATGCATCAGAGCGCGTATAACCCTCCAGAAAGCGATTTAAAGCTTAAAATCGAACAAGAGTTGATATGTGCAAACGATACACATATTTTTACAATTCCCAAGTATGAAATACACTATTTCATTGGTTTGGCATTTGTTTGATGGTTGAAGTGACACAGGTGTCACATATGGCACACTATGGCCGAAAATTTGAGAGAGTTTTCTCAAGTCTTACAAGTTCTTCATTTTTCATTTTGTCATGCAAAATAGATTTAAAAGAGTGAGAGAAGGTTGCCACCACTTTTGACCAATCAAGAGCCATCTAGTTATGACAATTGCATGTAACTTGATTGGACCAAAATTGCTTGGGAAGACCACCCAATCAAGGGTCATCTAAGTATGGAATTTGCATGTCATTTGATTGGTGGAAAATCCTTAGGGAAGACCAAAAGGGGGCGGCCCATGTGCCACCATATTCTCACCCAATCAAATTTTTACTAGCTTATTTTTATGTCTTGTATTTAGTTTTATAACTTTTATAAAACATAACATTTTTATAAGACTCATGCAATCTTTTAAATGTTATTTAACCTGTTAAATAACAAAATAAAATATTCTCTTAAAATAAATTATCCATATAATTTATTAGTTTGTCAAGTGCAATTATTTAGAAAACCAATTTCTAAATATTATAAGTGTTAATATTTATTTGTTTGATCATATCATAAATAAATATTATAAGTGTTTGTCTAGCTTGTATTTGGGTATGACTCGACTTGGATCATAACGTACTAGCCACATCAATTTAATATGTGTCTTGGGCATACAGAATCCAACACTAGGAGTGGAAGAGGTATAAGGCTCAGGGAGAGTCTCGGGTGTAGGTAACCTAGGGGCTACCGGCTCCCACTCCCAGTGCCCCGTGGCGGGAGTAGGGCTCCTAGAAATAGGTCCTACTGGGATAACAACATCCGGGGTACGACTATGCTCCGAGGAGCTAGTCAGGTGGTGAGATGGGGAACGGTAGCCGTTCGAGGCCTCCCCCACGTGCCTAGTAGGGGGGTCTAGGGGGATAAACAGCACAACAGTACCCGGACTCATCCGACGAGTAGCCCTGGGGCAACAGAGGCATCTGTGGATCCTCCTCAGGATCAGTCTCCATATGAGAAGTCGTCTAGCGACTCAAATGACTCGACATAGTACCTGTAAAGGAAAACAACCTCTAACACCGCTTCTATCGACTGACATAACCGAAAATAAGCAATCCACAGAGGTACACATAAGCACGTATTGCACACAACTTTAATTTTAGTTTTGAAAATTTTTCCATCACTGTTAAGTTAGCATGGCATCTTAGTTCTCTCTTCTCTCTCCGTGACGTTTCCGGAATGCCCAAGTACCAGCAAATAAATTATTGTGTTCCGGACCACAATAATTTATTTGCCCAACAAGACCACCCCGGTAGTAGCCACGCCACTTCGACTCTAGAGTTTCTCAGGGTGAGGAGTTAACTTAGGATTATAGTCTAGGTTCTCTTAGGGATACCTAATTCTCTATAACCGATGGCTCTAATACCATCTTCTGTCACACCCCGACTCGCAGCGGAAGACAATCGTGGGGTGCGGCAGACACATGGCACTCCTCATAATTTAAAAACATTACATTACATAAAACAGGAGCATCGGTTACAACGTCTTTGAACTATCACATTACAAACCATATATTAAAAGCGGTACTACAAGCCATTATAGCTTTTATTATGCTACGTCCGCCTACTAGACCCTTCCAAACGCACATGTGCACTCCTGTTTCATTTTACCTGAAATGCATGTTTGTTTTGAAAAGGTCAGCTAAACGCTGGTAGTGAGTTCCACTGATTTGGTTGTTTTGTTTCAAAATGTATCAACATGTTTAATTGCACATATCATGGTTCATAGATGGAATTACACGAGTGTCACAAGTGAGACCTAGATTGTTTTAATCGTATCGTGTCACACAGACACATACTCGCACCACCTGCATCTCATAAAGTTCAATGCCCTCGGGTAGTTATGTCTAACAACATAACCTCATTAATCAAATAAACCAAGCCAACAATAACAATAATGCACCTGCTCCATGCAACTTTAAAAGTTTTAACTCGGCTAAACCACTCAAGTTTAGTGGTTCTGAAGGAGCAACTGGACTCCTACAGTGGTTTGAGAGTCTTGAGAGCACCTTTCGCCATGTTCATTGTCCAAACAACCGTAAGGTCGAGTTTGCCTCTAGTGTGTTCCAAAAGAGGGCTCTCACATTGTGGAATGGGTTAATGAGAGATCGAGGTGCTGAGGTTGCTTTGGGTCAGACATGGGAGGAACTTAGAGCTCTTATGATGAGAGAGTTCTACCCTCGTCACGAGTAGAGGGCACTCGAAAATGAGTTCCATGACCTTAAGCAAGACAGTGGTGAACACCGTGCTTACACTGATAGATATGAGGAGTTAAGTTTGCTCTGTCCGACAATGGTCACGCCTTTGGATAAGGCTATTAAGAAATACATAGACGGGTTGCCAGATCCTGTTAAGGAAATTGTCACTGGTAGCAACCCTACTACCATCCGACAGGCCATTGAGCTAGCTGCAACCCTTACTAACTTGCAATTCAAAAAGGGAAAACTCCACAGGAAGGGAGACAAGAAACAGAATCAGTCTGATAACACCCAGGAGAAAAAGGGCAAGAAATCTGAGCTTTCAAAGAAATCAAGGAAGCGTAAGGCTTCCAAGAATTTCGCTGTTACTGCCCAGACAAACCAGGCAGCACAGAATCAGCCTGCATAACCTGCTGCCTAGAGGCAGTATGCTGGCAACGCACCTCTATGCAACAAATGTAACAGCCACCACCAGCCACAGGTGCAATGCCGCATCTGCACAAATTGCGGCAAATCTGGTCATCTCACAAACACCTGCCGTTTCGCTCCTAACCAAAATCAAGTTGCACAAAACCCTGCCCAGAATCCTGCACGACCTCACTACCCGCCTGGTTCATGTTTCAATTGTGGGGATCTGACCCACTACAGGAACAACTACCCGAAGTTGGCAAATGCAAATTAGGCACAGACTCGTGGTAGAGCTTTTAATCTTAATACGAATGAGGCACGCATAGATAACGAAGTGGTGAACGGTACGTTCTTTGTTAACAACCAACCTGCTTCTGTTCTTTTTGATTCGGGTGCCGATAAGAGTTTTGTGTCCTTAGCTTTTGAGCCTTTGCTTTTGATGACTAGAACAAAACTAGGAAAGCCCTTGACAGTAGAAGTAGCTAGTGGTTAACCCGTTGTACTCGATTCTGTTCTTCGAAATTGCCAGTTGAACCTTAATAACCATCTTTTTCCTATTGACCTCACACCGATGCAACTTGGGAGCTTCGATGTAATAGTAGGAATGGATTGGTTAGCCAAACACCATGCTGAGGTGGTTTGTTTTGAGAAAATTGTCCGTATACCGCTTTCGACTGGTGAAATCTTAGAAGTTCGTGGGGAGAAACCCGTTAGTAGTCTTAAGCTCATGTCTTGTACCCAAGCCCAAAAATACCTACAAAAGAACTATGTCGCCTTCTTGGCACAAGTCGTAGAGGAGAAAGGCAAGGGTAAGACTATCCTAGATATCCCTGTTGTTCGGGATTATCCTGAGGTATTTCCTGAAGAATTACCTGGTTTACCCCCTGTACGCCAAGTTGAGTTTCGTATTGATCTTGTACCTGGTGCATATCCTATTGCTAAATCTCCATACCGTCTTGCACCGTCTGAGGTATAAGAGTTATCCAAACAACTTCAGGAGCTTTCTGACAAAGGATTCAATCGTCCGAGTTTTTCACCTTGGGGCACTCCTGTCCTATTCGTGAAAAAGAAAGATGGATCTTCCGAATGTGTATCGATTATCGTGAGCTCAACAAGCTTACCATCAAGAATCGATATCCCCTACCTCACATTGATGATCTCTTTGATTAGCTACAGGGTGTTACGTGCTTTTCAAAGATTGATCTACGTTATGGGTATCATCAACTTCGAGTGCTTGAAGAAGATATTCCCAAAACAGCTTTTCGTACGAGATATGGTTACTATGAGTTTACTGTTATGCCCTTTGGTCTAACTAATGCTCCAGCTGTTTTCATGGACTTGATGAATAGGGTTTGTAAGCCTTATTTGGACAAGTTCATCATTGTTTTCATTGATGACATTTTGATCTATTCTAAGACACGAGCTGATCATGAACATCTCTGTCTTACAATGGAACTCCTAAAGAAAGAACAACTTTTCGCCAAATTCTCCAAGTGCGAATTTTGGCTTAAGGAAGTTCAATTTTTGGGACACATCGTTAACGAACAAGGTATACATGTAGATCCCGCCAAAATCAGTGCGATTAAGGATTGGGATACGCCTACTACTCCTACCGAGGTTCGTTCATTTCTTGGTCTAACGGGTTATTACTGCCGTTTCATTGAAAGCTTCTCCAAGATTGCGGTTCCTCTCACTGCTTTAACTTAGATGAATAAATCTTTTGAGTGGGGATCCAAATAGGAAGAAGCTTTCCAGACCTTGAAACAGAAACTCTGCGATGCACCTATTTTATCATTACCTGAGGGCAATGACGATTTTTTCATATACTATGATGCGTCTAACTTTCGTCTTGGCTGTGTTCTCATGCAAAGAAACAAAGTCATAGCCTATGCATCAAGACAGCTAAAGGTACACGAAAAGAACTACACCACTCACGATCTTGAGTTAGGTGCAGTAGTCTTTGCTCTTAAAATCTGGAGACAATACCTGTACGATACAAAGTGTGTAGTGTTTACTGACCACAAGAGTCTCCAGCATATTTTCAATCAGAAAGAACTTAACATGAGGCAACAAAGTTGGGTCGAACTTCTAAACGACTACGATTGCGAAATTCGCTACCATCCTGGTAAGGCGAATGTCGTGGCTGACGCATTGAGTCGTAAGGAACGTGTCAAGCTTCATTGTGTTCAGGTTCGATCCGGTATTCAAACCCGCATTTCTCAGGCTCAACATACTTGTGTTTCACAAGACTTGATGGGTAAGGAATTACCATATCATCTTAAACCTGAGTTTGAACTGAAAGACAATGGGTTATATTATCTCATGGGCCGTTTGTGGGTCCCAAGTTAAGACAATCTTTGTACCTTGTTAATGGATGAAGCTCACAAGTCTCGTTATTCTATTCATCCTGGTGCAGATAAAATGTATAAGGATCTTGGAACCCAGTATTGGTGGCCGGGTATGAAGAAAGACATTGCCTTATATGTTTCCAAATGCCTTACTTGTCTTAAGGTTGAGGCTGAACATCAACATCCCTCTGGATTATTGGAGCAACCAGAGATACCGGTTTGGAAATGGGAAAAAATTGCTATGGATCTCATTACCAAGCTACCATGTACTAATAGAGGTCATGATGCCATTTGGGTAATTGTTGATCATCTAACAAAGTCAGCACATTTCTTGCCGATCCGTGAGGATCTATCTGCTGACAAACTTGCTAAAATTTATGTGGATGAGATTGTATCCCGACATGGTGTTCCTTTGAACATTATATCTGACAGAGATGCTCGATTCTCGTCTCACTTTTGGAGAACCATGCGATCTGCCATGGGAACCCAACTTAATTTGAGCACAACATATCATCCTCAAACGGATGGCCAATCTGAGAGAACAATCCAGACACTGGAGGATATGCTTAGAGCTTGTGTGATCGATTTTGGTGGTAGTTGGGATTCGCATCTACCGTTGATCGAATTCTCCTACAACAATAGTTATCACTCTAGCATCAACATGGCTCCTTTCAAAGCTTTATACGGTCGAAAATGTCGTTCACCAGTCTGCTGTAATGAGATAGGTGAAGCTCAGCTTACTAGACCTGAACTCATTCTAGAGACTATAGACAAAGTCAAGAAGATTCGCGATAACCTACAGACAACTAGAAGCCGTCAAAAGAGTTACGCGGATCGGCGACGCAAGCCTTAGAATTTCAAGTCAGTGATCACGTCCTACTCAAGGTATCCCCTTGGAAAGGTGTGATTAGATTTGGAAAGAAAGGAAAACTTGCACCACGCTATGTTGGACCATTCAAGATCGTTGAAAGAATCAGAAAAGTAGCCTACAGACTAGAGCTACCTCCTGAACTTGGAATTGTTAAAATCCAACATTCCACGTGTCCAATCTCAAAAAGTGTTTAGCTGATGAAAACCTCCACATACCACTTGATGAAATTCGTGTTGATAACACGATGCACTTCGTTGAGAAACCTGTGGAAATCATGGTCCGTGAAGTCAAAAAGCTCAAATGCAAGAGCATACCTATTGTCAAAGTTCGCTGGGAATCTAAAACAATGTGATTTGATCCCAATATTTGTTTATTTATGCTTGACATTTTGCACGTTTTGATTTTTGATCGATTTTAAACTCTATATCGTTTTCTGGAAAGTTATACGCAAACTGATGCGTAAACGTAATCAGTTTAACGCGACAAACACTCCAGAATAGCAACAAAAGCTTAACATACCTTAAACAACCTTTACATAAATTAGAAATAAGTTTTATAAGGGTTTGGTATGGCAAAAACAAGTTTGTTCGCTTACAGGGACTATTTGCATCAAACTGCAAAAGTCTGTCGTTTCGTATGGCAACGTACATTCCGGAACATGATCATAAGCTAAACATACCATAAATAACCTTAATATAGCTTAGAAATAAGCTTTGAGTGGTTCGGTATGCGAAAATACGCTTATTTGATCAAACAGGGACTAAAAGCGTCAAAAACGACGTAAGTTTGCATTTACGCGCATATCATACGTTCTGACCACATCCGGACATCCAAAAATTTTTAGTGATTGGAATGCAAAAATACCATTTGTCACTTAACTTGGATCGTTTTCGCGTCCGTTCGAGTTTCGTCGTAATTAAAAGAATAACGTGACCGTACGACCAAACGAACCGACATCCGTGATATTTCCAAGCATATTTCATGTCCCCTATACTTAAACTTCATTATTGAGCCTTGAAAATGGGTTAACGAGGCTTAAACGCATTAAAAATGGCTTAAACATGCTGTAGGGACCATTTTTGCCAATTTTTGAAAGTTTCTGGCCCAGGTAGGCCGTGGCGTCGCGCCACAGAAAGGGGGTGTGCCGTCGCGCCACGCGACGCCCCTATTTTGACAGAAACTTCATTTTTTGGTTGCTGCATGATTCTTGAGGGACTTTTATGCAAATTCTTGGTGTGGGCACCAAGTAAACACCTATCCAAGCAATGCTAGCTGTCCTAAAACACTTGTATGGCTAGGATTTAATGCTTGGGGGCTACACAAACACTTGTAATGATCTTAGAACATCTCCACAAGTATAAATACCCCTCCATTCTTCCTCATTCTTTGCTCATTTCATACTTTGAACTCTAAGTGGAGGATTTCCTGCTTTGGGAGCCACCTACCTGAGTTCTAGTACATCCTTTCCAGCCTTTGAACACCTTGTAAGTGTTCTTTCATGGCTTAGTTCTTATTTTCAGTTATTTAGAGCTGAAAGTCAAACAGTTTGACCAACAGTTTGACTTTGATTTTGACCATCAATTGGTCAAATCAAAGTTTAATTGAACTTTGCAATGTGATTGCAATCACGATGGTTATAATCCTTAGTAAGATTATACGTATTGATTACCACGTTGACTAGGCGTAGTGACGAGTCAAAGTTTCGGTCAAAATGCGTATTTACGAGCATTTTGCGACGAAACTATTTTTAGGTTTCATAAAACTTTGTTTTGATACCAAATAAGTTTTCTAAGTTAGTTAAACATGTTTTAACATGTTTAACTCGTCACTACTAGTTTAGTGCTTGTTTAGGGTCGTAAGTTAAGCGGTCTAGACAGCTTAGACTTTCGAACCCGACCCGTTTAGTCGATCATTAGGATCCGACCAAGCTTATTTAGTGATCATAGTTGCATAGGGAATAACCTACTGAGGTTATACCTTATGATCACATAGGTTGGTTAGTTATATGTTAAGTAGTTTATAAGCCCATAGAAAATGACCAAAATGCCCTTTTTAAGCATAAATTCATATTTTGCATATGTGATCAAGTTTTTGACATCTAAACGGATTTAGAAACATATATAGGCAATATTGGGCATGTAAGACTTGACATAGGACATAGATAACCATCCAACCTTAGATTTACGCAAACGACGCGTTATAGTAGCTTAAACTACCATAACGGGTCGAAACGGGTCAAAGGCACTTAGGTTATCTTCCAAATAAGAATGTTAGGTCTATTAAATCATACCCTATGAGTTCCAATACTCATTTGATTTATAGAACCTCATTCTATCCTATCTCCCGATTTAGGATCCGATTATTAACGTAATTACCTATATAAGGTGCCGTTTGATTTCGTGATCCTTGAAGCTTTATTTGGTCGTTATTTCAAGACTAATAAGCAATCTCAAGTGAGTACATAGCCCCCCCTCTTTTACCGCTTTCAAATACTTTGGGGTGATACACATGTGCATACTTGTTACTTTCGTGTTTTTCATTGCTTTTTGTGACATAAACATGCTAGTTTCACCTAGTACACATATAGTACATGATTTCAACTATGTGTTGCTATGTATGTTGACTGAGCATGCTAGCACATTGATTTTATAGACACTTTTGTTGCATATGTTTACTCAGCATATGGACACATTGTTTTACATTACATTTCTGCTGCATATGTTTACTCGGCATATGGGCACAATTGATTTCATGAACGTTTCTACTATGTATGTTTACTTAGCATACTTAGTACATGGTTTTCACATAGCATGCTTACATTGGTATGACATTTGGTATGTTTAACGGGACAATAATACATTCATTAACACTGATCATGCCGCTCGGTAGTATGTAATGGTACCATAGGACTTGACAAATCCCGTTCCCGACTTCCTAGGTTTGTTTGGAAGTAGGGGATGACAGAATCCGATATATGTGATTGATAAACCTTTAATTCGTTTAAGGGTTTGTCCGACAGTCGCAAGGCTTGAATGTATGCGATAAACATTACTACATAAATGTTTGTATCCATAAAGCATTGTTTTCTGCAAAACATAACATTTGATTTAAAGTTAGGTTTATTCAAAAACATTGTTTTGTACATTTTACCTATGGGGTTGAGTAAATACTATTTATTCACCAAATCTCATGTAATATTCTGTTAACTCAAGAACTTATGCACAACTATCATAGAGATTATGGCCCCCCGAGGTGTGCTTTCAAAGTTGATATTCAAAAAGCGTATGATACTGTGGATTGGAGGTTTCTCAAGGATGTGCTTTTGGGTTTCGGGTTCAACTATAAGATGGTGGATTGGATTATGACTTGTGTGACGACTACATCCTATTCTATTTGTGTCAACGGCGATGTGCATGGGTATTTCAGAGGTAGCCGTGGGTTAAGGCAGGGCGATCCTTTATCTCCGTATTTGTTCACGCTTGTCATGGAGGTTCTGACGTGTATTTTACAGCAGAATGCTAGTCTGGATTCGTCTTTCGGGTTTCATAATAGATGTGAAAAGCAACGGATTATCAATCTTTGTTTTGCAGATGACCTTTTCCTTTTTGCTCGTGGTGATGTTAACTCTGCTTCATGTATTATGAGGTCGATAACAACGTTCACTAACATGTCTGGATTGGTCCCAAGCATCCAGAAGAGTACAGGATTTTTCTGTAATGTTGCCATACAGGTTAAAAATGCAATATTGGATATTTTGCCTTTTGAAGAGGGTGTGCTTCCGGTCAGGTATTTGGGGGTGCCTTTAATATCGTCTCGTCTTCTCTTTAAAGATTGTAGTGTGCTTGTAGTGAAGCTTAAGAATCGTATAATGAATTGGCGGAACAGGTTTCTATCCTTTGCTGGCAGGTTGCAGCTTATTTCTTCGGTGCTCTCGGCTATGCACGTTTATTGGTCTTCTGTTTTTATATTGCCGGCCCGTATTATTAAAGAATTAGAGGCCAAAATGCGGAACTTCCTTTGGACGCAGGAGAGTTCTTTCTAGAAGGGTAAGGCTAAAGTTTCTTGGAAGTCGATTTGCGTCCCTAAGTATGAGGTTGGTTTGGGTTTACTTCGGCTCGGGGACTTTAACAAAGCTCTTATGGTGTCCCATATCTGGAGTTGTCACACCCCGACCGCGTTAAAACAACAAACCGCGGCGGAAACGTCGGGGAGTGATGCGACAGAATTATTGTTTCAACAACCATGGTAATTAAAGTTATGTATTATTAAGATTAATGTTTACATTGTCTTTGAGTTCAAACTAAAATAACATAATTAACAGTCTTTTAAGTCACTAAGGCCCGAGTCCGCCTAAGTGAAGCACAAACATCATCATGCATTAGCACCTGAAACACATGTAAAAATAGGTACATCAGCATAAAAATGCCTGTGAGATACATAGGTTTTGTTTATGTAGGATTCATGACTTGTGGTTTAAAAAAAAGTGTTTAACAAAATGTAGTCATGAACCTTGTAAAATGTTTTCCTTTATGAAATCATATGAAAATCAATATGAAAATCAATGATGATGAAAGGACAATGCATGGTTAAATGAATAACCAAGTAAAAGTGAATTTGTATAAAATGTGTACTTTGTAAAACAATGTCATGTTCTTGTATAAAATGTTTCATGTCTTGCCCAAGTGGTTTAGATAACGCAACAATGTATAATACAATAAAAGCACTTATGTATAGGAAGTACCAGCGGCGTATCCACCATGCTTTTATCATATAACACATAGCCCCGTTACATAAATCACTTATCAATAACCAACCAAAATGTCCTGTTCAATGTCAAAATGTTTATGTATAAACCATGTTTAATGTCATGTGTAACATGTATCATGTATAACCAATGAAATGCATAGCAAGTAGGAAGACATCTACTTAAACTATGTAATGATATCAATGTGAAAACAAATGTCATGTATGGTGAATAACTAGTAATTACCCAACCATAGGAAAATGTACAAAACAAGGTTTTTGAATAAACCTAAGTTTAAATCAAATGTTATGTTTTGCAGAAAACAATGCTTTATGATTACAAACATTTATGCGGTAATGTTAATCGCATACATTCAAGCCTTGCGACTGTGGCGACAAACCTTTAAACGAATCAAAGGTTTATCTAAGTTATGTATATCGGATTATGTCATTCCCAACTTCCAAACAAACCTAGGAAGTCGGAAACGGGAGTTGTCAATTCCTATGGTACCATTACATACTACCGAGCGGCGTGATCAATGTTAATGAATGTATTATTTTCCCGATTAAACACACCAAATGTCATAACCAATGTAAGCATGCTAGGAAAACCATGTACTAGGAATGCTAAGTAAACACGCCTAGTAGAAATGTTCATGTAAAACAATGTGCTAGCATGCTCAGTTACTTTAGTCGCTCGAATTGAGCTGGGTCGTCTAGTTGGCTGTTTTGTTTGGCTGTTTTGTTTTGTTTGGTTGTTTCTATTTTAGTCTTGGTATGCCAAGGCGTTTTGGTGTGTAACATTTCAGTTGCACATTTGTGCTTTATAGTTTTATAATATTCACCGGGGTAACCCTTTACCAAAAAAAAAAACATACATAGCAGAAATGTCATGTAAAACAATGTGTACATATGCTAAGTAAACATATGTAACAAATGTGTAATAAATCAATGTGCTAGCATGCTTAACATACATAGCAAAACATAATTGAAAGCATGTACTAGATATGTACTAGATGAAACTAGCATGTTTATTTCATAAAAGCAATGAAATGCACGAAAGTAACACGTATGTACATGTGTATTACCCCAAAGTACTTGAAAATGGTAAAAGAGGGGAACTATGTACTCACTTGGGATTGCCTAATAGTCTTGATAATAAGACCAAATAAGGCTTCAAGGATCACGAATCAACCGGCACCTAGTATAGGTAACTATGTTAATAATCGGATCCTAAATCGGGAGATAGGATAGAATGAGGTTCTATAAATCAAATGAGTATTTGAACTCATATGGTATGATTTAATAGACCTTACATTCTGATTTGAAAGTCTACCTAAGTGCTTTTGACCCGTTTCGACCCATTATGGTAGTATAAGCCACTATAATGCGTCGTTTGCGTAAAACTATGTTCGGATGGTTAACTATGTGCTATGTTAAGTCTTACATGCCCAATTATCCCTAAACATGTTACTTAATCAGATTATATGTCAAAAATATGTTCACATAGTCAAAATACGGATTTATGCTTCAAAAGGGCATTTTGGTCATTTCCTATGGGCATACAAGCTAACTAGCAAATGACTAACCAATCCTATGTGATCATAAGGTATAACCTTAGAGGTTATTCTCTAAGCAACTATGATCACTAAGCAAGCTTGGTCGGATCCTAATGATCGACCAAACGGGTCAGGTTCGAAAGTCTAAGCGGTTGTCTAGACCGCTTAACTTACGACCCTAAACAAGCACAAAACTAATAGTGACAAGTTAAACATGTCAAAACATGTTTAACCTACTTAGAAAACTGATTTGGTATCAAAACAAAGTGTTTTGATACCTAAAAGTAGTTCCGTGGCAAAATGCGTGCTAAAACGCATTTTGACCGAAACTTTGACTCGTCACTACGCCTAGTTAACGTGGTAATCAGTAGGTATAATCGCTAAGGATTATAACCATCGTGATTACAATCACGTTACAAAGTTCAAACGAACTTTGCGTTGACCATTGACTGGTCAAACTGAAAGTCAAACACTGGTTGACTTTTTAAGCTAGAAAGCAATAAAAGAATGAAAGAAGGCTTACAAAAGGTCCTTGCTTGAACTTGATCTTATAATTCTCAGGTATGAAGTTATAAAAACATCAACTTAGAGAATTTAGATCAAGTGTGAGTTGCTACAAATGAATTGGTAGGCTATTTATAGTTGTTGTAAACTCACAAGATCATAACACATGTTTGTGTGATCTCCAAGCAAGAATCATGGCCATACAATTGTCACAAGCAGGTACAAAGTCATGGGGAGGTGTTAACTTGCTTATCACACAAAGAAATTGCAAGTTTGGCCCCTGAATTATCAAACAGTTGCTGAATTTCAACTTTCTGGTTGCTTGGCATCTCACACGGCCCGTGTAAGAATAGGGAGGAGGCCACGCAGCCCGCCTGGCCTTCCCATATCAGCAACAGTTTCATATAATTACAGTTCAGGTCCCTGCACATGGTTTAAGCTCATTTCAGGCCCTTTTGACCCCCGTTAAGCCATTTTCAAGGCTCTACAAGGTCAATAAAGTTTAGAGGACTCAAAATGTGCTCGGAAAACTCTCGGATGTCGGCTCCTTTGGTGGTACGGTCGCGTTATTCGTTAATTTACGACGAAACTCAAACGGACGCGAAAACGAACCAAATTAAGCGACGAACGGTATTTTTGCATGCCGATCACTAAAATAAAAATATTTTAGTGTGTACAAAAATTTTGGATGTCCAGATGTGGTCAGAACGTAAGATATGCGCGAAAATGCAAACTAACGCCGTTTTTTGACACTTTTAGCCCCTGTAAGATCATATAAGCATGTTTTCGCACACCGAACCACTCAAAGCTTATTTCTAAGCTATGTTTAGGTTATATATGGTATGTTTAACTTATGATCATGTCCTGGACTATACGTTACCTTACGAAACGGCAGACTTTTGCAGTTTGACGCAAATAGTCCCTGTGAGCGAATAAACTTGTTTTTGCCATACCAAAGCCTTTAAAACTTATTTCTAAGTTATGTAAAGGATATTTAAGGTATGTTAAGCTTATGTTGCTGTTCCGGAGTGTTTGTCACGTTAAACTGATTACGTTTACGCACCAATTCGCGTATAACTTCCCAGAAAGCGATATAGAGTTTAAAATAAATCAAAAACCAAAACGCACAAAATGTCAAACATAAATAACAAACATTGGGATCAAAATACATTTTTTTATTAATATTGTATTGTTCAGAGTCTGTAAAATGATTACACAAGCATAGATGTCACAGGAGTATTCTTAACAATCGGGATTCTTTGTGGATTAGCTGGGTTTACTCGTATAGGTTAAAGGTCGAAGCTTTTGGGTTTGTAAAGAGGTCGCCAATTGTAGCTGGAGCTGGAAGAAATTACTTCAACTTCGGCCTATTATCAGGAATCATGTATGGACGAGGTTGGGAGATGGTAGCAGCACATCAGCATGGTATGATACTTGGAGTAATCTGGGTCCATTATCTAATATTTTATCTCCTAGAGTCATCACGAGTGCGGGGTTTGAGCTGGGTGCTAAGGTCGAGGATATCCATGAAAATGGTTCTTGGTCTTGGCCGTTGGCCTGGAGAGATTTGTATCCAGTTCTTATTCAACTGGATCAAATCACGTTGAATCCGGGTATGATGGACCGGATTTGCTGGAAGGAAGGTGATGAGCTCCTTGATTATTCATCATCCAATGTTTGGCATTCGGTCCGTGTGAGAGAACAGGAAGTTAACTGGGTTAAGGTTGTATGGTTTCCCCAGTGCATCCCTAGAGATGCGTTTCTTATGTGGCTGATTTTGCATCTCAATCTGCTGACCCAGGATAAAATTCTGTAGTGGGAGATCTCAAGACGGAAGAACATGAACATGATGTGCTGCTTATTGTAAATTCTGTAGTGGGAGATCTCAAGACGGAAGAACATGAACATGATGTGCTGCTTATTGTAAATTCTGTAGTGGGAGATCTCAAGACGGAAGAACATGAACATGATGTGCTGCTTATTGTGCTATGCGGATGTTGATTCCCATGATCATCTTTTCTTTGAATGTAAGTTTTCTTCGCAGGTTTGGAATAAGGTTAGACACAAGGTTTGTATGAATAATGTTGATTCCAAGTGGAGCTCAATTATGAACTGGTTGTTGGATCGTGCTCAATCAAAATCAACGGCGAATTATGTTAGTAGGTTGCTTGTTGCTACGGTTGCTTATTTCATATGGCAGGAACGGAATGCTAGATTGTTCAAGAACCAAACGAGACCTCCAGACACCATTTGTGAGCTAATTGTTAAGACTATTCGTTTCAAGCTTATGGGAGTTAAATTTAAGGATTGTGCGAAGATTAGGAGGATGCTTGGAGCTTGGGATATTGGTGGGGACGGTGCTATAGACGATGGGGGCTAATTGATGTCTAAGTTTACTGTTTTTATCTAGATTTTAGTCTAGTGGTGTTTGTTTCGTTTTTGGTTTTTGGTGTACATTCATGGGGCATGTCTCATGTTTGAACTAGTGGAGACGTTTCTTCACTACTTGCTTTATTTGTTTGTGAATATATAGAATCACCGGGGTAGCCCTTTACCAAAAAAAAATACTATTTATTCACCATACATGACATTTGTTTTCACATTGACAATATACATATGGTTTGAGTAGATACTTTCTACTTGCCATACATTACATTTGATTATCATACACATAAGCATTTTGACATTGGTTTAAACAAAGACATTTTGGTTGGTTATTGGTAAGTGACTTATATAACGAGACTATGTGTAATGTGATAAAAGCATGGTGGGTACGCCGCTGGTACTTCCTATATATAAGAGCTTTTATTCTATTACACATTGTAGCGTTATCTAAACCACTTCGACAGAAACAAAGACATGACACATTTTATACAAACATCATATTTTTACAAGACATTGTTTTACAAACGACATGTTTTACACAAATTCATTCCTACTTGGTTATTCATTTAACCATGCATTATTCTTTTATTATCATCTGATTTTCACTTCGATTTTCATATGATTTTATAAAAGAAAACAATTTTACAAGGTTCATGACTACTTTTGTTAAACGCTTCTTTTAACTACAAGTCATGAATCCTATATAAACAAAACCTATGTATCTCCCAGGCATTTTTATGCTGACGTACCTATTTTTACATGTGTTTCAGGTGCTAATGCATGATGATGTTTGTGCTACACTTAGGCGGACTCGGGCCTTAGTGACTTAAAAGACAGTTAATTATGTTATGTTTTTGTTAAATCCCAAGACAATGTAAACACTTTAATAAATAATACAAAACTTTAATTTCCATGGTTGTGAAACAATAATTCTGTCGCTCCACTCCCAGACGTTTCCGCCGCGGTTTTTTGTTTTACACGGTCGGGGTGTGACAAATGACATTCATTAGCTTTGGCTGAGCTGACCAATATTGCCACCATGGTTATGTATGGGGGTTATGTGGGTAACGACTGAACTTGTTAATTGTTAACTTACCCTTTGGTGGTTTGTTAATACGAGTTGAACGATGGGCGAGTTACGAAGGTTTGAATGTTATAAGCGAGACGACCAAAAGTTAGTTTTCACAATTAAAACGAGAACGATTTGAACGATTGAACGATTTTGAACGATTGAACGATATTGAACGATTGGAACGATTAAACGATTTAAACGATTTGAACGAGTTAAATGAATTGAACGAACGATTGGGTTTGGTTAGTGTTTAGATAACGGGATGGGTATAATGTGATAAAAGCATGGTAGATACGCCGCTGGTACTTCTTATATATAAGTGCTTTTTATCATATTACATTCTGTGGCGTTATTTCGTTCACTTGAACGAACGATTTTTAACGATGTCACACAACGATGTTTACTAAACGATATAAACCATACGAGTTTTATTACGAGAAACGATTTACGATTGGGTTTACATAAACAAATGTTTTGGGTTAAGATTCATTGCTTCGAGGTTTTATAAACTATAACCAATCTATTTTTGACTTGGTTATTCATTTTACAATACAAATGTTTTACAAAACAAGATTTTCAAATAACAACTCATGTAGTTGTACGAGTTTTTGCAACATGTATACAAGCCATGAATCTGATACTCTCACAAAACCTATGTGCTCGCCGGCATTTCTTTGCTAACTTTATTTTTACATATGATTCAGGTGGTGTTGAATGATGTCGATTGTGAATAGGATGCATGCTCACTTAGGACTAGACAAGGCCTTAGTGACTAAATAACGATGATAGTCGAGATGTGAACTTGTTTGTTTTTAACTTTAAGACAATGTAAATGGTTAATAACTCAACAAAACGGAACTTTTGAATCCATGGTTGTGAAACAATAATTCTGTCGCTCCACTCCCCGACGTTTCCGCCGCGGTTTCGTTGTTTTACGCGGTCGGGGTGTGACATTAATGCTAGGTTGGTTATTAGAGGCTCACAGAGGTGATCATCCTTCTAGTTCTGAGGCGTCAATTCGTTGTGTTTGAGTAAAGTGAGGAAAGTACGGACCAAACATTCGACGCTTCGTTAATCCAACTCAGAGGCATTCGCACTAGCACCTAGCATTCTTAGACGGTTCTCTAGACGTTCAGATACGTGTTCAGGCAACACTCAATATCATCGAGGTTCGTAAGGATTCAGAGGGAAGTGAAAGGATTACGTTCGAATAGGAGGCAATCTGTCACACCCCGACCACGTAAAACAACAAACCGCGGCGGAAACGTCGGGGAGTGGAGCAACAGAATTATTGTTTCACAACCATGGTATTTAAAGTTTCATTTTATTTGAATTAAAAAGAGGTTACATTGTCTTAAAACAAAGAAACATAACATAATTAACTAGTCTTGCTGTCACACCCCGACCACGTAAAATAACAAAACGTGGCGGAAACGTCGGGGAGTGTTGTAACAGAATCATTGTTTCATAACCATGGATTAAACAATTTCATTTTACTGAATTAAATGTATTACATTACATTGGAATTTGAAACAAAACATAAACAAATAGTCTTTCACTGTTATTAAGTCACTAAGGCCTCGTCAATTCCTATGTGAGCGTGCACAAATATCATCATCAATCATCATCAACTATGGTACCTGAAACAAATGTGAAAATACGTCAGCATAAAAATGTCGGCGAGTACATAGGTTTTATGTGATTGTCAGATTCATGGCTCGTTTTACATGTTGCAATACTTATTTAAAAACCTTGTTTTGAAAAGTATGGTATTGCGAAATAATTAACCAACTCAAATCAAATTGGATATGATTTATAAAATCTCGTAGCCATGATTCTTAACTCCAAAACATTTGTTTTATGAAATCAAATTGTAAAACATATAGTAGAAACTCGTTAACAAAACTCGTATGGTTTATATTATTCAGAAAACATCATTGTGTGACATTGTTTCAAAATCGTTTACCCAAGTGATCTAGATAACGCAACGATATATAATGTGTTAAAAGCACTTATATATAGGAAGTACCAGCGGCGTATCCACCATGCTTTTAACACATCACACCCGCCCCGTTACCTAATCACTTCCCTAACCCAATGGTTCAGACAGTTACAAATGGTTCACATATGTCATATGGTTACAAATGGTTCATATCAATCAAATGATTACAAATGGTTCACATATGTCATATGGTTACAAATGGTTCATATCAATCAAATGATTACAAATGGTTCACATACATCCAACGATTACAAATGGTTCTCATACATCCCATGATTACAAATGGTTCCCATACATCGAATGGTTACAAATGGTTCACATCATTGAGTGGTTACAAATGGTTCTCATAAATCAAAGTTTACAAATGGTTCAAACAGTTCAAAATGTAAAACAGTGGACTAGCATGTTAAGTGAACATTCATAGCAAAACATAATGAAATCATGTACTAATAATGTACTAATGAACATAACAAGCATATGATATGAAAACATGGAAAGCATGAAAGTAACAAGTAGGCACATGTGTTTCACCCCAAAACGTTTGAAAAACAGTAAAAGAGGGGTCTATGTACTCACTTGAGGATGCTTAGAAGTCTTGAATAACAACCAAGCAAAGCTAGAGGGATCACGGAATCAAACGGCACCTAATATAGGTAACTATGTAAATAAATGGACCTAAATCGGAGGATCGGATAAAATGAGGTTTCGTAAACCAAATGAGTGTAGGGACTCATGTAATATGGTTTAACAAAGCCTACATTCTAAAACGAAACCTAACCTAAGTGCTTACGACCCATTACGACTCGTTAAGGTAGCTTACGCCACGTTAACGCGTCGTTCGCGTAAAACGTGTTCGGACCGCCTAACTAGTCCTATGATAAGTAAAATATGCCTTAACATGTCTAATATTGTTGCCAAATCAGTTTAGATATAAAAAATTATGTTACATATGCTTAAAATGAATTTTGGCGTAAAAAGGGCATTTTGGTCATTTACCTAAGGCATATAAACTACCTATCATACAACCACTTAAACGACGTGACCATAAGGTATAACCTCGGAAGGTTATTCCCTATGCAACTATGGTCACCTAATGTGTTTGGTCGAATCCTAAAGATCGACCAAACGGGTCGGGTTCGAAAGTATAAGCGGTTGTTTAGACCGCTTACCTTACGACCCTACATAAGCACTAAACCTAAAGTGACGAGCTAAACATGTTAAAACATGCTTAACGAGGTTTGAGAATAGGTTTGGTAACAAAACAAACGGTTTTGATACCTAAAAGTAGTTTGGTTACAAAATACGCAAGAACGCATTTTGGCCGAAACTACGACTCGCCACTATGCTTAGATAACGTGGTAATCAGTGGGTATAGTCACAAGAGACTAAAACCATCGAGATTACGTTCACGTTATGAAGTTCAAACAAACTTCATGTTGACCATAAACTGGTCAAAGCAGAAAGTCAAACACAGTTTGACTTTCACGCGAAAAAGAACGAAAGAGGACTTACAAAAGGTCCAAGAACGGAAGTTTGACCGGATTATTCTCATGTATGAAGTGAAAGCACCTTAACTTAGAGAAATATCAGATCAAATGTGAGTTTCAACAATGAGATGGATGGGGTATTTATAGTTTTTGCACAACCGTTAAGATCGTTCATCGTAAAACGAGCTTCGATCTCATCCGTACACATGTGCCCATGGTTTTGTGAAACCATGGGAGCCCCTAGTTTCATTAAAACCATGTGAAAATGAGGGGAACAGCTAGAACAAGCTGGAATTTAGATTTTTCATTTTGGTCCCTTCCTAAGATAACTATGGCAGATTGTCAATTTTGGTCCCTGAATGTGCAAAACATGGTTTTTGATGCATTTTTGACACGTTTAAGCCCCGTTAATCCCATTTCAAGTCTCTAAAATGAAGTTAAAGTATAGGGAACATGAAACATGCTCAAAAATATCTCGGATGTCGGTTCGTTTGGTCGTACGGTTGCGTTGTTCGGTTAATTACGACGAAACACGAACGAATGCGAAAAACGATCCAAATTACGCGTCGAATGGAATTTTATCATGCCAATCACTAAAATAAAATATTTTAATGATTACATAAAGTTTTGGATGTCCGGATGTATTCAGAACGTAAGATATGCGCGAAAATGCAAACTTATGCACTTTTTGACGCTTTTAGTCCCTGAATGACCAAAAAGTTTATTTTAGCACACCGAACCCCTCAAAGCCTATTTCTAAGCTATGTAAAGGATATTTAGGGTATGTTTAACTTATGATCATGTTTCGGAATGTTCGTTACAGTACAAATCGGCATACTTTCGCAGTTTGTCAAAATTAGTCCCTGTAAGCGAATAAACTTGATTTCGGCACACCAAACCTTCCAAAACTTATTTCTAAGTTATGTAATGGTTATTTAAGGTATGTTAAGCCTATGTCACTTTTCTGGAGTGTTTTTTGCATTAAACTGGTTATATTTACGCATCAGTGCGCGTATAACCTTCTAGAAAGCGATTTAGAGCCCGAAATCGAACAAGAATTGATATGTGCAAACGATACACATATTTTTACAAATCCCAAGTATGAAACACAATATTTCGTTGATTTGGTATTTGTTTGATGGTCGCAGAGACACAGGTGTCACAGTCTGCCCTACTTTAGGAAATTTCGTCCCGAAATTCATTCGTAGGAGTCTGTCTGTGACGCTGTGTTAAATAATTGTCTTGCATGGAATCTAGGGTGTTTATCTATTTGCGTAGAATAACCCATTAAAGATATGCAAGGCATAATCCTGTTATTTCTCCCAATGGACATTTTTCAGGAACGAAAAATGAACGGAGTTATCTTCAACAGGCATTCTTCAGAAAAATGGAAAATAAAGGAATAAACAAAAGGATATTCATTTCCCTTGATGGGTATTCTTCAGAATCGAAAATGAACGGAATGAGTCATTTTCCTCAATGGGTTTTCTTCAGAAATGGAAATGAAGGAAAAATCAAGGATATTCATTTCCCTCGATGGATATTCTTCAGAAACGAAAATGAACGGAATGAGTCATTTTCCACAATGGGTTTTCTTCAGAAACGGAAATGAATAGGGTTAACTCAAGACACATGACAAAACTTGTTGTGGTTTCTATGCACTAAATTTCATAATTATGTACGCGTCCATAATTACGTAATTCCTTGCACAGTCCGCACAGTGCATTTCAGAATGTGTAGGGGAAGAAAATCAAACATGTGATGAGTGTGACTAGACTACCATAGGGTCCTTTTAATTAGATCGACAAATGATCTCTTTAATTAGACCACCAAGGAGTCTTTTCAGCTATATCATCACATGATATTCCTAACCAGATTTTTGGATCAATCTGTTTAGCTAGACCACTCAAGGGGTCTAATTATGGAATAGTACTTCATAACCCAAGGGACTTAACTACAACGTAGAAGTCCATTAAGGATTTAAGATAGTACCTTTGGATATTCTACTATGAATCCCTTATACGAAGATATGGAAGATTCTACGAGGATTTGGATAACAAAAATTTGGATCACACAAAAACATAAAAGGGAACACATAAGCACATAATCACATAATTGTTTAACTTGACTTTTAATTTGTTATCTTTGGACACGGTTATTTAAAGCACACAAGGAATCCAATCCATGGATTTCATTTGGCACTTTAATCATTTTCAAGCATCTATCTATGAAGATAGGAAAATCTTAATAGGAATTCGGCTTTGTCCTTATTGAATCGTAATGTACGTATTGAATCATACAAAGAATTCAATTAAGGGCTTCGATGAACGATACCCATCCATAAGGATCTAATTATGAGGATAGAAAGATCCTATATGGATTTTGGAATTTGTGTAACGAGAGGTGTTTCGACACCTTGCACTAGGCGTGCTTAAGTCGACACACAAGGTAGAAAGTTCATGAGGTTGAGGCGCTAGATATGCCAAGGCGATATATGAAACAGAATTTGAAGGTTGAGCAGTAGCAGGATTTGTAACAGCTTTGCTTTGGATTGCAAAGCGGCACATGTTAACCAAATGTCTCCATCGTCCACCATGGGTACATTTGAAACAGGGTATTTGATTCGGATGATGACGGTGGCATTGATTGCACCAAGGAGCAGTTCCCTTATACGGCTTCATCCCTGAGGCGAGTCATGGTGATAGCTAAATCAACGGTCCTCTGGAGTACGACGCCTATTCGCTGGGTAATTGCAGCACCTGGTTCGGACATTTGAGTGTTGTTGCGATGAAGAGGCATCTTGAAGATAATGGAAGGCGTAGGAGGAAACAAGCGAAAGATAGTCAAAAGAGAATGACAACGCATGAAGATTGTGACCATTTGTTTGTTACCAAAGGCAAACAAATGAGACGGTGACTAATCCAAGCAGCGGGTCATATTAATGTATCGCGAAGACATGCTCTCCTATAAGTGAACACTCACCCCAAGAGTTCCCAGGTAAGAGTGACTGGTCCGATACTGCGGATTTGTACGAACACTCTAGCCTTAGACAGAAGACCCAGGGTACAGGCACCCACCCTTCCACTTAATGAGACCCAAACTTTGACGGGATCTTGAAAACTTTGAAGGTTCAAAACCTTATAATAAATCAACCTAGAACAGATGATTAGTTTTCAAAGCAGATTCAAAATTTATGTTCTGGTTGTGGTTGTCACCTAAGGATAAGTGACGGTATTGTTTAAAGATCTAAACACAAGATAACTTGTGTTAGGGTCCTAGGAAGGTTATAGTCTAGGTTAAAGCATCACTAATAACCTAATTCCCTATAACCATTGGCTCTGATACCAACTTTTCTGTCACACCCCGACCACGTAAAACAACAAAACGTGGCGGAAACATCGGGGAGTGTTGTAACAGAGTCATTGTTTCACAACCATGGATTAAACAATTTCGTTTTATTGAATTAAATGTATTACATTACATTGGAATTTGAAACAAAACATAAACAAATAGTCTTTCACTGTTATTAAATCACTAAGGCCTCGTCCATTCCTATGTGAGCGTACACAAATATCATCATCAACTATGGTACTTGAAACACATGTGAAAATGCGTCAGCATAAAAATGCCGGCGAGTACATAGGTTTTATATGAGTGTCAGATTCATGGCTCGTTTTAAATGTTGCAATACTTATTTAAAAACCTTGTTTTGAAAAGTATGGTATTGCGACATAATTAACCAACTTAAATCAAATTGGATATGATTTATAAAATCTCGTAGCCATGATTCTTAACTCCAAAACATTTGTTTTATGAAATCAAATTGTAAAACATATAGTAGAAACTCGTTAACAAAACTCGCATGGTTTATATTATTCAGAAAACATCATTGTGTGACATTGTTTCAAAATCGTTTACCCAAGTGATCTAGATAATGCAACGATATATAATGTGTTAAAAGCACTTATATATAGGAAGTACCAGCGGCATATCCACCATGCTTTTAACACATCACACCCGCCCCGTTACCTAATCACTTCCCTAACCCAATGGTTCAGACAGTTACAAATGGTTCACATATGTCATATGGTTACAAATGGTTCATATCAATCAAATGATTACAAATGGTTCACATATGTCATATGGTTACAAATGGTTCATATCAATCAAATGATTACAAATGGTTCACATACGTCCAACGATTACAAATGGTACTCATACATCCCATGATTACAAATGGTTCCCACACATCGAATGGTTACAAATGGTTCACATCATTGAGTGGTTACAAATGGTTCTCATAAATCAAAGTTTACAAATGGTTCAAACAGTTCAAAATGTAAAATAATGGGCTAGCATGTTAAGTGAACATTCATAGCAAAACATAATGAAATCATGTACTAATAGTGTACTAATGAACATAGCAAGTATATGATATGAAAACATGGAAAGCATGAAAGTAACAGGTAGGCACATGTGTTTCACCCCAAAACGTTTGAAAAATAGTAAAAGAGGGGTCTATGTACTCACTTGAGGATGTTTAGAAGTCTTGAATAACAACCAAGCAAAGCTAGAGGGATCACGGAATCAGACGGCACCTAATATAGGTAACTATGTAAATAAACGGACCTAAATCGGAGGATCGGATAAAATGAGGTTTCGTAAACCAAATGAGTGTAGGGACTCATGTAATATGGTTTAACAAAGCCTACATTCTAAAATGAAACCTAACCTAAGTGCTTACGACCCATTACGACTCGTTAAGGTAGCTTACGCCACTTTAACGCGTCGTTCGCGTAAAACGCATTCGGACCGCCTAACTAGTCCTATGATAAGTAAAATATGCCTTAACATGTCTAATATTGTTGCCAAATCAGTTTAGATATAAAAAATTATGTTACATATGCTTAAAACGAATTTTGGCGTAAAAAGGGCATTTTGGTCATTTACCTAAGGCATATAAACTACCAATCATACAACTACTTAAACGACGTGACCATAAGGTATAACCTCGGAAGGTTATTCCCTATGCAACTATGGTCACCTAATGTGTTTGGTCGGATCCTAAAGATCGACCAAACGGGTCGGGTTCGAAAGTATAAGCGGTTGTTTAGACCGCTTACCTAACGACCCAACATAAGCACTAAACCTAAAGTGACGAGCTAAATGTAACATCTGTGCTTGTTAGCATTGTGAAAAGTTCTATTATCAATAAAACAATGTTATTTGATCCCAATGTTTGTTTTGTTATGTTTTACATTTTTCATGTTTTGACTTTTGTCCAATCTCAAACTCTATATCGCTTTCTGGAAAGTTATACGCAAACTGGTGCGTAAACGTAATCAGTATAAAGCGACAAATACTCCGGAACATCAACATATACTTAACATACCTTAAATAACCCTTACATAACTTAGAAATAAGTTTTGAAGGCTTTGGTATGGCAAAAACAAGTTAATTCGCTTACAGGGACTAAACTTGACAAACTGCGAAACTATGCCAATTTGAACTATCACAGACATTCCGGAACATGACCATAAGTTAAACATACCATAAATATCCTTTACATAGCTTAGAAATAGGCTTTAAGGGGTTTGGTATGCTAAAATAAACTTTTGGGTCATTCAGGGACTAAAAGCGTCAAAAAGTGCATAAGTTTGCACTTTCGCGCATAACTTACGTTCTGAATACTTCCGGACATCCAAAAATTTATGTAAGCACTAAAATATTTTATTTTAGTGTTTGGCTTGAGAAAAATCCATTCGTCGCGTCATTTGGATCGTTTTTCGCGCTTATGCGCATTCCGTCGTAATTAAGCGAACATCGCTATCGTACGACCAAACGAACCAACATCCGACATATTTTTGAGCATGTTTCATGTCCACAATGTTTAGGCATTATTTTAGGGCCTTAAAGTTGGCTATACGGGCCTTAGAAGTGTCGGAAATGGCCTTAAACACGTGCAGGGACTGAAACTGTCATTAATGAAAGTTGTTTTCTGATCAGACACTCAGGCGGCCCGCGTAAAACTAGGGCTATCCTTTACGCGGCCCGCGTCAGCCCTTCAGATCAGCAAAGGTCAAGTTAACAGCTGTTAACAACCTTTAACCCCTCCAAAGGCCAATGCCAAGTGTCAAAACCCTATGGTAAGTGCCAAATTAGTTACCACAACATTCCGACAAGTGTACGGGTGAGATCATTCCCTCTTCTCCAAGAAACGATCCTAACGGTGAACCGAAATCTATAAATACCCATCACATTTTCACTCATTTCTCACTAGAATCTGATCAATTGTGCTCTAAGTTGAAACCTTTGTTTCATACCTGAGCTATTTTGATCTAGATTAGCATTCGGGGACCCTTTGTAAGTGTTCCTTCGTTCTTTTATTGCTTTTCGAGTCTGAAAGTCAAACTTTGTTTGACTTTCTGCATTGACCAGTTTATGGTCAATGCGAAGTTCGTTTGAACTTCGCAACGTGAGCGTAATCACGATGGTTATAGTCCCTTGTGACTATGCCTACTGATTACCACATTGCCTAGGGTCGTAAGGGTAAGCGATCTAATAAATCGCTTATACCTTCGAACCCGACCCATTTGGTCGATCATTAGGATCCGACCAAACACATTAGGTGACCATAGTATATAGGGAATAACCTTCCAAGGTTATACCTTATGGTCGCTTCGTTTAAGTAGTTGTATGATAGGTAGTTTATATGCCTTAGGTAAATTACCAAAATACCCTTTGAACGCCAAAATTCATTTTAAGCATATGTAACATAACTTTTGGTATCTAAACTGATTTGGCAACAATATTAGACATGTTAAGGCATATATTACTTGTCATAGGACTAGTTAAGCGGTCCGAACGCGTTTTACGCAAACGACGCGTTAAAGTAGCATAAGCTACCTAAACGGGTCGTAATGGGTCGTAAGCACTTAGGTTAGGTTTCGTTTTAGTATGTGGACTTTGTTAAACCATATTACACGAGTCTTCATACTCGTTTGGTTTACGAACCCTCATTCTATCCAATCCTCCGATATAGGTCTGGTTTATTAACATAGTTACCTATATTAGATGCCGTTTGATATCCGTGATCTCTAGCATTGCTTGGTGGTTATCTTAGGACTTCTGAGCAATCTCAAGTGAGTACATAGACCCTTCTTTTACTGTTTTCCAAACATTTTGGGGTGAAACACATGTGCCTACTTGTTACTTTCCTGTTTTCCTGTTTTTACATCATATACCTGCTATGTTTGTTAGTACATTATAGTACATGATTTCATTACATTTCATGCTATGTATGCCCATTGTGTGTGTGCCTAATACATCGTTTTACATTACATTTCATGCTATGTATGTCCATTGTGTGCATACTTAGTACATTGTTTTACTTTACATTTCTGCTATGTATGTTGACTGATAGCATGCTAGCACATTGATTTACATGACTTTTCTGCTTTGTATGTTAACTTAGCATACTTAGTACACTGTTTTCATATGACATGTATAAAACTGCTATAACATTTGGTTTGCACAAACGAGACTATTATACGCTCATTAACATTAGCTACGCCGCTCGGTAGTAAGTACTGGTACCATAGGACTTGACAAATCCCATTCCTGACATCCCGGGTTTGTTTGGATGTAAGGAATGACTGAATCTGAAAACATTTCTTTTGATAACCTTGACTGAAAGGGTTATCCGACTGTCTCAAGGCTTGAATGTATGCGTTAACTTACCAGATAAATGTTTGTATCAATGTAACATGCATTCCTTTGCAAAACATAACTTTTTGATATATTCAAAATACTTTGTTTTGTACATTACTACAATTGGATTATGTGACAATACTTTACTTACAATACATAACATTTGTTACACATTACTTGACTACTTTTGGACTATTAACATTTGATATGATTTATACAAGGACTTTTGACAATTGGTTTAAACATAGACTTATTACATTGGTGGTTTGTTTAAGTGACTTAAGTAACGAGATGTGAGTAATATGATACAAGCATGGTGGATACGCCGCTGGTACTTCCTATATATAAGTGTTTGTATTATATTACATATCATAGCGCTATTTAAATCATTCAATTTGGACTTATACATTTTACACAAGTAACACGATTTTCACAAGACTTTGGTTTACAAACAATTTACTTTATACGACTCATTTTACTTGGTTATACATTTAACTATACATTATTCTTTTATTTATACATATCATTTGATCTTATCGCTTTTTAAATGATTTACAAAACAAAACAATTTACAAGGTTCATGACTGACTTTTACTAAACAACTTTTTCTTAAACTTAAGTCATGAATCTTATTTTCACAAAACCTATGTATCTCACAGGCATTTTTATGCTGACGTACCTATTTTCACATGTGTTTTCAGGAGCTTTTGCATAGGATGATGATCGTGACACTAGGGCGGACCTGTGCCTTAGAGACATAAAATGAAGATAGACTTAGTTTAATTATGTTCCGAACTCTTTATTTCCTGTTTAAGACAATGTAACTCTTATGTTGACAAATAAAATACAACTTTGTATGCCATGGTTATGAAACAATTAATTCTGTCGCGATCACTCCCCGGCGTTTCCGCCGCGGTTCGTTGTTATACGCGGTCGGGGTGTGACAGAAGAGTTGGTATCAGAGCCAATGGTTATAGGGAATTAGGTTATTAGTAATGCTTTGACCTAGACTGTAACCTTTCTAGGACCCTAACACAAGTTGTCTTGTGTTTAGATCTTAAAACATACACATCACCTATCCTTAGGTGATTATCAAAACAAGAACCAAATTTTCTGAAACGATTTTTGAAAAACAATCTTCTGTTTTTGAATGATTTATTACATGGTTTTGAACCCCCTGTTATAAGGTTTTGAACCCTCTTTTGTAAGGTTTTGAACCCTTCCAGTTTAACTAAAATTTTTGGCTTATTGCCTTCAAATTTTCAAAATCTCGTCAAAGTTTTGGTTTCTAAATAGTGTGAACACGTGCAAACTGGAAGAGTGAATGCCTGTATTCTGGGTTTTCTGTCTAGGCAAGCACTTCGTATATATCTCATCAGACGCGAGACCAGTTGTGCTTACCTGGGAATTCTTGGGATGAGTGTTCACTTATAGGCGAGCATGTCTTCGCGATACATTATTTTTGATCCATTTACTTTGATTAGTCACTGTGTGTCATTTGTTTGCTTGGTAATGCGAACAAATAACCACCATCTTGGCTTTTGTCAATTTTTATTTCATCTCATCCTTTTCATTCAATCCTCTCACTCGTTTCCTTTCATGTGTCCTCTTTTTAGAATGCCTCCTCGACGCGAGCATCAGATAGCGACTGCCGAACTGGCAGAAATCATTGCGCAGCAGATGGCTGCTCAATTCCCAGTTTTCATTGCTCAAATGAACCAAGCCAACAACAACAATCATGCTCCATGCAAATTCAAGGATTTTAACTCGGCTAAACCACTCAAGTTTAGTGGTTCTGAGGGAGCGACTGGGCTTCTTCAATGGTTCGAGAGCATTGAGAATACTTTCCGCCACGTGCAGTGTCCTGACAATCGCAAGGTCGAGTTTTCTTCAAGTGTGTTTCAGAAGAGGGCTCTCACATGGTGGAACGGGGTTATGAGAGACCGTGGTGCAGAAGTTGCTCTAGCACAAACTTGGGCCAAACTTAGGGCCCTTATGATGAGGGAGTTCTGTCCTCGTCATGAACAGCGAGCGTTGGAGAAAGAGTTTGATGACTTGAAACAAGACAGTGGCGAACACAGGGCGTATACTGACAGGTTTGAGGAGTTGAGTCTGCTTTGCCCAACAATGGTTACCCCACTCGACAAGGCCATTGAAAGGTACATCGATGGCCTACCTGACTCGGTACAAGACATCATTACTGGTAGTAACCCTACCACACTCCGTCAGGCGATCGAGTTATCAGCGACTTTGACTGAGTCGCAGATTCGGAAGAATAAGCTACACAGGAAGGGTGACAAGGGCAAGAAACAGTCGTCTGACAAGGAAGATAGCAAGAAAGGTCAAAACAAGAAGGGAAAGAATTCTGGAGGGTCTAGGAAGCGAAAGGCTTCCCAAAACTATGCCGTTACTGCACAGGCTCAAGCTGCACCAAATCAGCCCGCGTAACCACTAGCCAAGAAGCCTTATCTTCGCAATGCACCTTTGTGCAACAGGTGTAACGGCCATCATCAACCACACCTCCAGTGTCGTAAGTGCACCAACTGCGGAAGACCTGGTCATCTTGCCGCCACTTGTCGCATTCCTGTTAACCAGAACCAGGCAGTTCAGAACCAAGCTCAACAAGTTGCTCAGCCTCTTGCTCAGCAACAAGGTCAAGCTGCACGACCTCATTTTCTTCCTGGTTCGTGCTATAATTGTGGGGATCTGACCCACTACAGGAACCGATGCCCAAGGCTAGCCAACCAGAATCATAATCCAAATCAGAATCAGGCTCAGGCTCGAGGGCGAGCTTTTAACTTGAATGCCCAAGAGGCGCAGGCGGACGATAATGTGGTGAACGGTACGTTCTTTATTAATAATCAGCCTGTATCTGTTCTTTTCGATTCTGGTGCCGATAAGAGTTTTGTGTCATTGTCTTTTGAGCCAATGCTTCGCGTGTCTAGAACAAAACTAGGTAAACCTTTGACAGTAGAGGTTGCTAGTGGTGAACCCATTATTCTTGATTCTGTTCTTCGCAACTGCCAGTTGAACCTTAACGACCATCTTTTTCCTATCAACCTCACGCCAATGCAACTTGGAAGCTTCGACATTATAGTGGGTATGGATTGGTTAGCCAAGCATCGCGCAGAGATAGTTTGTTTTGAGAAGATTGTTCGTGTGCCATTTTCGACAGGCGAGATCCTACAGGTGCAAGGTGAGAAACCTACTGGTGGTCTCAAACTCATGCCTTGTTTTAAAGCTCGGAAGTATCTCCGAAAGAACTATGTGGCCTTCCTGGCACATGTTTCAGCAGATAAAGGCAAGGGTAAGTCTATTTCAGATATTCCTGTCATTCGGGATTATTCTGAAGTATTCCCTGAAGATTTACCTGGTCTACCTCCAGCACGCCAAGTCGAGTTCCGCATTGATCTCGTACCTGGTGCAAATCCTATTGCCAGAGCTCCATATCGTCTTGCAACATCTGAGATGCAAGAGTTGTCTAAGCAGCTTCAGGAACTCTCTGACAAAGGTTTTATCCGTCCTAGCTTTTCACCTTGGGGTGCTCCCGTTCTTTTTGTCAAGAAGAAGGATGGATCCTTTAGGATGTGTATCGATTATCGTGAGCTTAACAAGCTTACCATCAAGAATCGATATCCCCTACCGCGCATCGATGATCTCTTTGATCAATTACAGGGCGCTTCTTATTTTTCAAAGATTGATCTGCGATCTGGATATCATCAACTTCGGGTGCATGAAGAAGACATTCCCAAGACAGCGTTCCGCACTCGATATGGGCACTATGAATTCACAGTCATGCCATTCGGTTTGACTAATGCTCCTGCTGTTTTCATGGACTTAATGAATAGGGTCTGCAAGCCTTATTTGTATCTTTTCGTCATTGTTTTTATTGACGACATCTTGATTTACTCTAAGACGCGAGCTGATCACGAGCAACATCTTCGTCTTACTTTGGAACTCCTAAAGAAAGAGCAACTTTTTGCCAAATTCTCCAAGTGTGAATTTTGGCTTAAAGAAGTTCAATTTTTAGGACATATTATCAACGAACAAGGTATTCATGTAGATCCCTCCAAGATCAGTGCGATTAAGGATTGGGATACGCCTACTACTCCTACTGAGGTTCGTTCTTTTCTTGGTCTAGCGGGTTATTATCGCCGCTTCATTGAAAACTTCTCGAAGATTGCAGTTCCTCTAACTGCTCTAACACAGAAGAACAAACCCTTTGATTGGGGATTGAAACAAGAGGAAGCTTTTCAAAGCTTGAAGCAAAAACTTTGCGACGCGCCTGTTCTGACTTTGCCTGAGGGCAATGATGATTTCGTCGTTTATTGTGATGCATCTAAATTGGGTCTTGGCTGTGTCCTGATGCAAAGGAACAAAGTCATAGCATATGCATCGAGGCAGTTGAAGATACATGAGAAGAACTACACCACTCATGATCTTGAGTTGGGTGCAGTTGTTTTCGCCCTAAAGATCTGGAGACACTATTTGTACGGTACAAAATGTGTGGTTTTCACGGACCACAAAAGTCTTCAGCATATCTTCAACCAGAAAGAACTCAACATGAGGCAACGACGCTGGGTTGAGCTCCTAAACGACTACGACTGCGAAATTCGCTACCATCCTGGTAAGGCGAATGTCGTGGCCGATGCATTGAGTCGTAAGGAACGAACTAAGCTTCATTGCATTCGTGTTCAATCTGTTATTCAAGCTCGATCCGATATCCAAGCACGCATTTCTCAGGCTCAACAATCCTGTGTTTCACAAGGTTTGATGGAGAAGGAATTTCCCTATCACATAACACCTGCTCTGGAACTAAAGGGCAATGGATCATATTACTACATGGACCGTTTGTGGGTCCCAAGCCAGGATGATCTTCGTACCTTGCTCATGAATGAAGCCCATAAGTCACGTTATTCTATTCATCCGGGCTCAGATAAGATGTATAAGGATCTTCGTATTCACTATTGGTGGCCTGGTATGAAGAAAGACATTGCCTTATATGTATCAAAATGCCTTACTTGTCTTAAGGTTAAGGCTGAACATCAGCGTCCTTCTGGTTTATTGGTGCAACCAGAGATCCCAGTTTGGAAATGGGAAAACATTACTATGGATCTCATTACTAAACTTCCACGCACAAAGAAAGGTCATGATGCCATCTGGGTAGTTGTTGATCGTCTTACTAAGTCAGCGCATTTCTTTCCAATCCGTGAGGATTTTTCTTCTGACAAACTTGCTAAAATCTATGTGGATGAAATTGTAGCTCGACATGGTGTTCCTTTGAACATCGTTTCTGACAGAGATGCTCGTTTCACTTCTCATTTTTGGAGAACCATGCAATCTGCTATGGGGACCCAACTTAATCTGAGCACAGCTTATCACCCACAAACGGATGGTCAATCTGAAAGAACAATCCAGACTCTGGAGGATATGCTTAGAGCTTGTGTGATCGATTTTGATGGTAGTTTGGATTCACATCTTCCGTTAATTGAATTCTCCTACAACAACAGTTATCACACCAGCATCAAAATGGCTCCTTTCGAGGCTCTCTATGGTCGAAAATGTCGTTCACCAGTCTGATGGAATGAGATCGGCGAGGCTCAACTTACTGGACCTGCCCTCATTTTAGAGACAACTGACAAGATAAAGAAAGTTCGTGATAACCTTCAGACAGCTAGAAGCCGTCAAAAGAGTTACGCGGACCCAAAACGCAAGCCCTTGGAATTTCAAGTCGGTGATCGAGTATTACTTAAGGTCTCACCTTGGAAAGGTGTGATCAGATTTGGAAAGAAAGGAAAACTTGCACCTAGATACGTTGGACCATTCAAGATCGTCGAAAGAATCGGTAAGGTAGCCTACAGACTTGAGTTACCTCCTGAACTTGGAAATGTTCATCCAAACTTTCACGTGTCCAATCTCAAGAGGTGTTTAGTTGATGAGAACCTCCACATACCGCTTGACGAAATTCGTGTTGACAAAACACTGAAATTTGTTGAGAAGCCAGTGGAAATCATGGAACGTGAAGTCAAGTGGCTTAAACGCAAGCGCATTCCTTTGGTCAAAGTTCACTGGGAAGCTAAACATGGACCCGAGTTTACTTGGGAACGCGAAGATCAAATGAAGGCGAAATATCCGCATCTTTTCCCACGAGTTTCCTCTAAATAAATTTCGGGACGAAATTTCCACAAGTAGGGGAGACTGTAACATCTGTGCTTGTTAGCATTGTGAACAGTTCTATTATCAATAAAACAATGTTATTTGATCCCAATGTTTGTTTTGTTATGTTTTACATTTTTTATGTTTTGACTTTTGTCCAATCTCAAACTCTATATCGCTTTCTGGAAAGTTATACGCAAACTGGTGCGTAAACGTAATCAGTTTAAAGCGAAAAATACTTCGGAACATCAACATATACTTAACATACCTTAAATAACCTTTACATAACTTAGAAATAAGTTTTGAAGGCTTTGGTATGGCAAAAACAAGTTAATTCGCTTACAGGGACTAAACTTGACAAACTGCGAAACTATGCCAATTTGAACTATCACAGACATTCCGGAACATGACCATAAGTTAAACATACCATAAATATCCTTTACATAGCTTAGAAATAGGCTTTAAGGGGTTTGGTATGCTAAAATAAACTTTTGGGTCATTCAGGGACTAAAAGCGTCAAAAAGTGCACAAGTTTGCACTTTCGCACATAACTTACGTTCTGAATACTTCCGGACATCCAAAAATTTATGTAAGCACTAAAATATTTTATTTTAGTGTTTGGCTTGAGAAAAATCCATTCGTCGCGTCATTTGGATCGTTTTTCGCGCTTATGCGCATTCCGTCGTAATTAAGCGAACATCGCGATCGTACGACCAAACGAACCAACATCCGACATATTTTTGAGCATGTTTCATGTCCACAATGTTTAGGCATTATTTTAGGGCCTTAAAGTTGGCTTTACGGGCCTTAGAAGTGTCGGAAATGGCCTTAAACACGTGCAGGGACTGAAACTGTCATTAATGAAAGTTGTTTTCTGATCAGACACTCAGGCGGCCCGCGTAAAACTAGGGCTATCCTTTACGCGGCCCGCGTCAGCCCTTCAGATCAGCAAAGGTCAAGTTAACAGCTGTTAACAGCCTTTAACCCCTCCAAAGGCCAATGCCAAGTGTCAAAACCCTATGGTAAGTGCCAAATTAGTTACCACAACATTCCGACAAGTGTACGGGCGAGATCATTCCCTCTTCTCCAAGAAACGATCCTAACGGTGAACCGAAATCTATAAATACCCATCACATTTTCACTCATTTCTCACTAGAATCTGATCAATTGTGCTCTAAGTTGAAACCTTTGTTTCATACCTGAGCTATTTTGATCTAGATTAGCATTCGGGGACCCTTCGTAAGTGTTCCTTCGTTCTTTTATTGCTTTTCGAGTCTGAAAGTCAAACTTTGTTTGACTTTCTGCATTGACCAGTTTATGGTCAATGCGAAGTTCGTTTGAACTTCGCAACGTGAGCGTAATCACGATGGTTATAGTCCCTTATGACTATGCCTACTGATTACCACGTTGCCTAGGGTCGTAAGGGTAAGCGATCTAATAAATCGCTTATACCTTCGAACCCGACCCATTTGGTCGATCATTAGGATCCGACCAAACACATTAGGTGACCATAGTATATAGGGAATAACCTTCCAAGGTTATACCTTATGGTCGCTTCGTTTAAGTAGTTGTATGATAGGTAGTTTATATGCCTTAGGTAAATTACCAAAATCCCTTTGAACGCCAAAATTCGTTTTAAGCATATGTAACATAACTTTTGGTATCTAAACTGATTTGGCAACAATATTAGACATGTTAAGGCATATATTACTTGTCATAGGACTAGTTAAGCGGTCCGAACGCGTTTTACGCAAACGACGTGTTAAAGTAGCATAAGCTACCTAAACGGGTCGTAATGGGTCGTAAGCACTGAGGTTAGGTTTCGTTTTAGTATGTGGACTTTGTTAAACCATATTACACGAGTCTTCATACTCGTTTGGTTTACGAACCCTCATTCTATCCAATCCTCCGATATAGGTCCGGTTTATTAACATAGTTACCTATATTAGATGCCGTTTGATATCCGTGATCTCTAGCATTGCTTGGTGGTTATCTTAGGACTTCTGAGCAATCTCAAGTGAGTACATTGACCCCTCTTTTACTGTTTTCCAAACATTTTGGGGTGAAACACATGTGCCTACTTGTTACTTTCCTGTTTTCCTGTTTTTACATCATATACCTGCTATGTTTGTTAGTACATTATAGTACATGATTTCATTACATTTCATGCTATGTATGCCCATTGTGTGCGTGCCTAGTACATCGTTTTACATTACATTTCATGCTATGTATGTCCATTGTGTGCATACTTAGTACATTGTTTTACTTTACATTTCTGCTATGTATGTTGACTGATAGCATGCTAGCACATTGATTTACATGACTTTTCTGCTTTGTATGTTAACTTAGCATACTTAGTACACTGTTTTCATATGACATGTATACAACTGCTATAACATTTGGTTTGCACAAACGATACTATTATACATTCATTAACATTAGCTACGTCGCTCGGTAGTAAGTACTGGTACCATAGGACTTGACAAATCCCATTCCTGACATCCCGGGTTTGTTTGGATGTAAGGAATGACTGAATCCGAAAACATTTCTTTTGATAACCTTGACTGAAAGGGTTATCCGACTGTCTCAAGGCTTGAATGTATGCGTTAACTTACCACATAAATGTTTGTATCAATGTAACATGCATTACTTTGCAAAACATAACTTTTTGATATATTCAAAATACTTTGTTTTGTACATTACTACAATTGGATTATGTGACAATACTTTACTTACAATACATAACATTTGTTACACATTACTTGACTACTTTTGGACTATTAACATTTGATATGATTTATACAAGGACTTTTGACAATTGGTTTAAACATAGACTTATTACATTGGTGGTTTGTTTAAGTGACTTAAGTAACGAGATGTGAGTAATATGATACAAGCATGGTGGATACGCCGCTGATACTTCCTATATATAAGTGTTTGTATTATATTACATATCATAGCGTTATTTAAATCATTCAATTTGGACTTATACATTTTACACAAGTAACACGATTTTCACAAGACTTTGGTTTACAAACAATTTACTTTATACAACTCATTTTACTTGGTTATACATTTAACCATACATTATTCTTTTATTTATACATATCATTTGATCTTATCGCTTTTTAAATGATTTACAAAACAAAACAAAACAATTTACAAGGTTCATGACTGACTTTTACTAAACAACTTTTTCTTAAACTTAAGTCATGAATCTTATTTTCACAAAACCTATGTATCTCACAGGCATTTTTATGCTGACGTACCTATTTTCACATGTGTTTTCAGGAGCTTTTGCATAGGATGATGATCGTGACACTAGGGCGGACCTGTGCCTTAGAGACATAAAATGAAGATAGACTTAGTTTAATTATGTTCCGAACTCTTTATTTCCTGTTTAAGACAATATAACTCTTATGTTGATAAATAAAATACAACTTTGTATGCCATGGTTATGAAACAATTAATTCTGTCGCGATCACTCCCCGGCGTTTCCGCCGCGGTTCGTTGTTATACGCGGTCGAGGTGTGACACTAAACATGTTAAAACATGCTTAACGAGGTTTGAAAACAGGTTTGGTATCAAAACAGACGGTTTTGATACCTAAAAGTAGTTTGGTTACAAAATACGCAAGAATACTCATTTTGGCCGAAACTACGACTCACCACTATGCCTAGATAACGTGGTAATCAGTAGGTATAGTCACAAGAGACTAAAACCACCGTGATTATGCTCATGTTATGAAGTTCAAACAAACTTCATGTTGACCATAAACTGGTCAAAGCAGAAAGTCAAACACAGTTTGACTTTCACGTGAAAAAGAACTAAAGAGGACTTACAAAAGGTCCAAGAACGGAAGTTTGACCCGATTATTCTCAGGTATGAAGTGAAAGCACCTCAACTTAGAGAAATATCAGATCAAATGTGAGTTGCAACAATGAGATGGATGGGGTATTTATAGTTTTTGCACAACCGTTAAGATCGTTCATCGTAAAACGAGTTTCGATCTCATCCGTACACATGTGCCCATGGTTTTGTGAAACCATGGGAGCCCCTAGTTTCATTAAAACCATGTGCAAATGAGGGGAACAGCTGGAACAAGCTGGAATTTAGATTTTTCATTTTGGTCCCTTCCTAAGATAACTATGGCAGATTGTCAATTTTGGTCCCTGAATGTGCAAAACATGGTTTTTGATGCATTTTTGACACGTTTAGCCCCGTTAATCCCATTTCAAGTCTCTAAAATGAAGTTAAAGTATAGGGAACACGAAACATGCTAAAAAATATCTCGGATGTCGGTTCGTTTGGTTGTACGGTTGCGTTGTTCGGTTAATTACGACGAAACACGAACGAATGCGAAAAACGATCCAAATTACGTGACGAATGGAATTTTATCATGCCAATCACTAAAATAAAATATTTTAATGATTACATAAATTTTTGGATGTCCGGAATTTTATCAAAGCCTATTCCTAAGCTATGTAAAGGATATTTAGGGTATGTTTAACTTATGGTCATGTTCTGGAATGTTCGTTACAGTACAAATCGGCATACTTTCGCAGTTTGTCGAAATTAGTCCCTATAAGCGAATAAACTTGATTTCGGCACACCAAACCTTCCAAAACTTATTTCTAAGTTATGTAATGGTTATTTAAGGTAAGTTAAGCCTATGTCACTGTTCTGGAGTGTTTGTTGCATTAAACTGGTTATATTTACGCATCAGTGCGCGTATAACCTTCCAGAAAGCGATTTAGAGCCCGAAATCGAACAAGAATTGATATGTGCAAACGATACACATATTTTTACAAATCCCATGTATGAAACACAATATTTCATTGATTTAGTATTTTTTTTGATGGTCTCAGAGACACAGGTGTCACACTTGCATCTTTTATGTCACTAAGGCCCAAGTCTGCCTAAGTGTATCTTGAACAACCCTATGCATCAGCTCCTGAAAATACATGTGAAAATAGGCACGTCAGCATAAAAATGCCTGTGAGATACATAGGTTTATTGATTTAGCATTCATGACTTGTGGTTGAAAGATATGTTTAACAAAAAGTTAGTCATGAATCTTGGGAAAGTGTTTTCTTTTATAAATCATATAAAAAGTGATAAGAAAATCAGATTATATATAAAAGAATACTGCATGGTTAAATAAATAACCAAGTAATAATGAATTTGTATAAGTTATGTCATTTGTAAAACAAAGTCTTGTGAAAATATGTTATTTTTTTTGGGAAAAGGGTTACCCCGGTTAAATTTTATACCAACCAACCAAATAAAACAAGTGAAGGCTATATGCCTCCAGTTCTCATGTATGACATGCCATACAAGAGTAGACAAGCGACAAAAAAATACTAATCGCTAAACAAATACACCAACAAAACTCGGTTATACTATCAACACAAAACAAGAAGCTCTACTTAGCCGCAGTCATCATCCGCCACCAAAAGCCCTCTCGGAAGACTCCAGTCCTGCAGCACTCGAGTCGTGTGAATGGAATTCTTGAACCTCATCGTGTGCAGTTTCATTCGAACCGTGGATAACACAATCTCTACCAGTTGATCTTTGTTTCTCCTCTTGTCGGTGAAAAGCCTTCTGTTTCGCTCCTCCCAAACAAAGTAAGCTGTTGCACCGACTACAAGTTTCGCAATGATATGTTCGGCCATGTTTGACTTAGCTACATCAACCAAATACTCAAAGATATCGGTCCATGTATTCTGAATCATATCCATACCCGCTTTACCATGAACTCCATACCAAACTTGTTTGGCGACGTCACACTCAAAAAACAGATGCTCGTGCGAATCAGGACCCCTCGTACATAAAGAGCAACATAACAAGTTCAGGTTTGCATTACCCGAATTCCATCTACTCATCACATCTTGAGTTTTCAACTTTTTAAGCACAAGAAGCCACACGAGAAAGGAATGTCGAGGAATAGCCTGAGGGAACCAAACCAAACTCGACCATTGCACCCCCTGTTGAGAATGTCGCAAATCCTCCCAAGCCGTAGAGGTACTAAAATTCAGCTCTCGTCCACTAGTTGTAAACCATACCAGCTTATCCTGATTAGACGGCAATAACACCGGGTTTTGTAAAGTAAGCAGAATCGGAAAACGATTTATCCAAGACACTGGCCAAATCCATTCTCCATTTACGAAAACATCAGCAACCCGAGCATTCATACTAAAACCTGCATTCGCTATACTTCTGGGAGTAATAATACTACTAATCAGTCACACCTCATCCCATTTATCAAACCAAGCACTTGTGTTTGTACCATCACCCAACTTGACCCATATATGATCTCGACTACTAGGCCTAAGGCTTAACATCTTCTGCCAACTCCAAGTTACATTGTTTTTAATCGGCACATCCCAAAAGTTTCTACCTCGAATGCGATAAGAATGTATCCACTTCACCCATAGCGATTCTCGGTTAGTAAGCAAACTCCATATGTGCGTGACCATCAGGGCATTATTCATATCCCCAACCCTACGAATACCCAACCCACCTTCACATCTCGGTAAACAAACAACTTTCCAATTTACCTTTGCTTTGCCTCTGATTCTGTTCCCTTGAGTCCATAAAAACATCCGCATTCGTTCCTCTAACTCGTGTATAATACGTTTTGGAAGAATAAAAACCGATGCCCAATAAACATGCAAAGAAGACAAAACCGACCTGATCAACTGCAATCTGTCAGCGAAAGATAAACACTTCGTTTTCTAGTCAGTAATTCTAGCTTCCATTTTCTCCACCAAACTTTTACAATCTTTCTAGTTAAGCCGAATAGATATAAGCGGAACCCCTAGATACTTAACAGGCAACACCCCTTCCTCAAACGGCAATATATCTAGAATACGAGCTTTAGCTGAATCCACCACATTGCCAAAAAAATACAGTACTCTTCAACATACTAGGCACAAGCCCTGACATGTTTTTAAAACTGTTAAGGGAATCGATAATAACTCTACCCAATTTCGGACCCCCCTTGCAAACAGAAACAGGTCATCTGCAAAGCATAAATTAATAATTCTTTAGTTTTCACATTTGTTATGAAATCTAAACTCCGTTGAGATCGACACCTGCTTTTGTAAAATCAATGTTAAAACCTCCATAACCAAGGTAAAGAGATATGGGGACATTGGGTCACCCTGACGTAAACCACGTTTACCTTTAAAATACCCATAGAGGTTCCCATTCATCGCAATCAAAAATGTTGTAGAAGTGACACAAGCCATGATCCACATAATCATTTTCGGGTGGAAACCAAAGCCCACTAAAATGGTCTCTAGGAATTTCCATTCAACCGTATCGTAAGCTTTTTGAATATCCACCTTAAACGCGCATCTAGGCGGTCCAATATTCCGATGGTAGTTATGCATAAGTTCCTGAGTTAACAGGATATTATCTGATATTCTTCTACCCGGAACAAAACAGACTGATTAATGCTCACAATATCCCTTAACCCTTCTTTAATATGGTTTGAGATGATCTTACTTATGCACTTATAAAGCGTATTGCAACACGAAATCGGTCTATAATCTGTTATTAAAGCAGGCGTAGATACCTTTGGGATTAAAGAAATAACAGTATGGTTCAGTTGCTGAAGTAATTTCCCATTGAGAAAGAAATCCCTAATCGCTTGGCACACCTCCGGCCCCACAATGTCCCATGATCTTTTAAAGAAAATAGACGTATACCCATCTGGCCCTGGAGCTTTATCCCCCGAAATAGAGAACATCGCCGATTTGATCTCTTCATCCGAAACATGACGAACCATGTTTTGAGCCTTACCAGCCGACAACTTCTGATGAAATAAATCGGGAGTAGGCTGCATCAGAGTCTCCACTTCGGAACCGAAGAACTTCGAGTAATGGTCCACCAAAATCGGCGGCACATCATTACCTTCAAACATCTGACCGGTCGAATCCCGAATGGCAAAAATACGACTTCGATGATTCTTTGCTTTCACAACATTATGGAAATATTTAGTATTCGAATCTCCCAAGGACAACCAGTCCACCTTCGACTTCTGTTGTAGAAACAACGCTTCATCCCGAACTGCCTCTTTATACATTCGAAGCACACTATCAAGTTTAGTCATTAAGTCATCATTACTCGGGCTCCTATGCAACTCGCGCTGGCACTCCCCCATAAGCTTCCTCGTATTTTTAACCTTGTCATCCAAATTCCCTTGATCAAACAGGAGTTTACGAAGAGGACCCTTCAAGAGCCTAAGTTTCTTCACCACCTTAAACATAGCATAACCCGAAAAATTAGTTTCCCAAACCCGATTAACCTCCTCAAGGAACCCACTCTTCTCTGCAATTAAGTTGACAAACTTAAAAGGTTTCGGTTTATTCCGTTGCACATTAGGAAGTACAAGGATGCATGGCGTATGGTCCGAAACCCGATATGGCAAAAAACGAGCCGCCGCATCAGGAAACAGATCAATAAATTGCGTTCCCATTGTTTTGTTTGTTCGTCCAAGTGTAATGAAATCCCGAGCTGTTGACATCAAACACATCAATAGCATTCACACACTCCTTAATTTCCCTTGTGCCAATACTACTTGTAGAGGTGCCCGTTAGCGTATCATCCAACTCTAACGTAGCATTGAAATCACCCATAATGACCCACGGTTTATTACACATAAACGAATGGTGTTGACATAGATCATTCCATAAATCCCTTCTATCTTGTAATGGTTTTCCGCATACACGAAAGAACAGAACAATGACTTCTTGTCAAGCTTAAACACAATCTGTGTATGAACCACCTGATTAGTTTGAGCAAGAATCATCACATCCACTATGTTTTCATCCCATCCCACCATTATCCGCGTCCCTCTAGAACAACAAGAAGCATTAGTGGCCCATTTCCAGTTACTGCACACTTTTTTGCAAACATCCGACACATTCGAAGCATCCACATGAGTTTCCATAATAACACATACTTGCACATGATTATTAGTAATTACCTGATGAACCTCCTTTTGCTTAAGGGAGCGGTTCAACCCCCTAATATTCCAGGCGCTGATACTACCCATTAGAAACCTCGTTACCGGGTGTGCTTGCACCCTCAGATTTGTTACCATCAATCTTCCTATCCATGAACTTAGGAATCTCATCTAACAGGTCATCCACTCCTATATCGTCTATTATAATCTGGTCCTTAGAACCCTTGCTTCCTTTATTGATAGACTTCATTTGTTGCACCGGTTTAGCATTAGTAGCAGCCATTCTATTCACCACCTCCTCATCTTGCAACACATCAAAAGAGTTAGACACCTTAACCTGAGCAGTGGATGAAGAAGCTTTATCCGATTGGTTTTTAGCTTTAGTTATCGGCCTATAAACCATCTTCGGCTTCTTGTTATTAACCTGAAACCCTTGCTGGCCACCTTTTTTGTTCTTGCCTTTAAACTCCCTAAAACCGTCAGCATCACTCTTGGACCCTTCCTCCACCACCGTCTTCGGATTCTTCGGACATAAGTTACCCTCGTGACCAAAAACACAACAAGTAGCACACCTTAGCGGCTCACAATCGTATTCTACTTTCACCTCAGCCATCGAAAAACCACTACCACCCAAACCTGGGACCGCCACTTTCACAGTTCTTTTTAGTTCGGATCCAGCATGCACCTCAATAAGAGCTCTTGCAAAACTACTTCTACCCCAAGATTCGGCACACATCGATGCCGTGTACGAATCTAACATTTTGGATCTCCTATTTTAGAAGCTAATAAACTCAAGCCATCCTCAGTAAAAGTCGCCAATGGCACATCATGCATCTTTACCCACACAGGAATAGCCGTTATATCTTCTTTAACTAGGTTGACCGAAGGTGACCACTCATTTAAAATAATCGGGACATTCCTAATCATCCATGGTCCATCCTCCAACAATTTTTCCATTCCCCTCTTTGAGTTAAACTTAAAAAAGAAAAAAACCCTTCGCATTCATCATTAATCTTGATAACCCTCATTTTGCCCACTGGTTTTTAGCAAAGTATTCAACAACTGGAAACGCCAGTCGTTTACCCAGGAAATAGCCATATAACGTATTTGCAAATCGATCATTTACCTGTTTAACCGATTCAACGGGAATGACAACGTCCACCCCATCCATCTTCTCCTCCGTTTCCAACTTCCTGAAGTTAACTTTAACTGGTTCCTTCTGGGTTTAAACAACCTTCGTAAACGAGATAGGCTTGTTAATGGCAGTTTCCGAGTTATCCACTTGACTCGTGTTACTCTCCAAGTTGCCAACATCCGTACTGCTAGGGTTTGCATGGGAATCCTTCTTCACTGCCGTGTATCCACCTCCATATGCCCATTCAGCATTCAGCTCCACAGGTTTAGAGATTTCGAACAACCCATCAATGACCGACGTGTTGTTGGTTGAATAGATTCAACGTCTAGGCATTAGATTATTGCCCTCTATATTTGTTACCCGCAACCCAATACCACGAACCGGTGGTGTTTGATCATCAGTCCCATGAGTAGTTCCATCATCCAAAGGTTTAATACCGTCACTTCTTCCCTCCATGCAATCGAAACAACAAGAAATCAAGAAAATCCAGCCGACCAACGAATACAAAGCTCCTTATAGCATGCAACTAATCAAATCGAGATAGGGACTCAGGTAAATCAAGGTTACTGCCCAACCAGTAGGACCGATAAACCCTAATCACTATTCCAATAAATTCGAAACACACAGTGAAGGGAGGCGACGAAAAAGAAAGACAGAAACCCTAGATTCAACGCGATCACTTTGCTAACGAGTTCGAATTTGAAGTATTGATTGTGAAAATATGTTATTCGTATAAAATGTAACATGTTCTAGTCGAAATAATTTAAATAACGCCGCGATATGTAATATCATAAAAGCACTTATATATAGGAAGTACCAGCGGCATATTCACCATGCTTTTATCATATTACACGTCGCCTCGTTGTGTAAATCACTTATCAAATAATCCACCAAATTGTCTGGTTTAAACGAATATCAAAATGTTTATGTGTAAACAATGTTCAATAGTCAAATGTAAATCATGTCATGTATAATCGAATGTATTGTATGGCAAGTAAGTAATATCTACTCAAACCATATGTGTAATGTCAATGTGTAACCAAATGTTATGAGAAATCAATGCTATGTACGGTGAATAAAAGAATTTACTCAACCCCGTATGTAAAAATGTACAAAATAATGTATTTGATATAAATCATAGTTTAAGTCAAAAGTTATGTTTTGCAAAATCCATGCTTTACTGATACAAACACTTATGTGGTAATGTTTATCGCATACATTCAAGCCTTGAGACTGTAGGACAAGCCCTTAACATGTTAAAGGTTTATCAAAATGTTTTCGGATTCTGTCATTCCTTAGATCCAAACAAACCTAGGATTCCAGTAATGGGAGTTGTCAAGTCCTATGGTACCACTACATACTACTGAGCGGCGTGATCAATGTTAATGAACGTATTTTAGTCTCGTTAAACAAACCAAATGTCATACCAAATGTAAGCATGTTATGTGAAAACAATGTACTAAGTATGCTAAGTAAACATATAAAGCAGAAATGTTCATGTAAATCAATGTGCTAGCATGCTCAGTAAACATACATAGCAGAAATGTAATGTAAATCAATGTGTACATATGCTGAGTAAACATATGCAACAAATGTGTTTATGAAATCAATGTGCTAGCATGCTCAGTCAACATACATAGCAAACGGCAATTTAAATCATGTACTATATGCATACTAATGAACATAGCAAGTATATGTCATGAAAGCACGAAAAGCACGAAAGTAACAAGTAGGCACATGTGTTTCACCCCAAAATATTTGAAACTAGTAAAAGAGGGGACTATGTACTCACTTAATATTGCTAAAAAGTCTTGAAATAATAACCAAACAAAGCTAGAAGGATCGCGGAATCAATCGGCCCCTAGTATAGGTAACTACGTTAATAAACCGGGCCTAAATCGGAAGATCGGATAGAATGAGGTTTGGTAAACAAAATGAGTATTGGAACTCATGTAATATGGTTTAACAAAGCCTAGATTCTAAATTGGAGCCTATTCTAAGTGCTTATGACCCGTTACGACTCGTTAAGGTAGTTCACGCTACTTTAACGCGTCGTTCGAGCAAAAGTGCGTTCGGACCGCCTAACTAGCCCTATGACAAGTATTATATGCCTTTACATGTCTAATAATGTTGTATAATCAGTTTAGATGTCAAAATTTAGGTTACATATGCTTAAAATGTAATTATGCGTAAAAAGGGCATTTTGGTCATTTACCTAAGGCATATAAACTACCTATCATACAACTAACTAAACGAAGTGACCATAAGGTATAACCTTGGAAGGTTATTTGTCACACCCCGACCACGTAGAACATACAAAACGTGGCGGAAACGTCGGGGAGTGTTGTAACAGAATTAATGTTTCAAATCCATGGCAATTGAAGTTTCGTTTTATTGATTAAAAGTGTTACAATGTCTTAACAAACAAAGAAATACAACATAATTAACTAGTCTTGCATCTTTTATTGTCACTAAAGCCCAAGTTTGCCTATGTGTATCTTGATCATCTTATGCAACAGCTCCTGAAAAACACATGTGAAAATAGGTACGTCAGCATAAAAATGCCGGTGAGATACATAGGTTTTGTGAAAATAGGTTTCATGACTTATGTTTGAGAAAATGTTTAGTCATGAACCTTGTTATTTGCTTTGTTTTGTAAATCATTTGAAAATCGATAAGATCAGATGATATGTATAAATAATGTATGGTTAAATGAATAACCAAGTAAAATGAGTTTGTATTTGATAAGTTGTTTGTAAATCAATGTCTTGTGAAAAATATGTTATTTGTATAAAATGTTCTATGTCTCAACTTGAAATGATTCAGATAACGCTACAATATGTAATACCATACAAACACTTATATATAGGAAGTACCAGCGGCGTATCCACCATGCTTGTATCATATTACACACGCATCGTTACTTAATCACTTAATCAAACCAAACCACCAAAGTAAAATGTTCATGTCTAATGTAAATCATGTAATATGTATCCAAAATGTAAGCATGTGATGAACAACAAATGTACTAAGTATGCAACAATAGACATACGTAGCATGCGACCTGTACTAAGTATACAACAATAGACATACTTAGCATGCGACCTGTACTAAGTATACAACAATAGACATACTTAGCATGCGACCTGTACTAAGTATACAACAATAGACATACTTAGCATGCGACCTGTACTAAGTATACAACAATAGACATACTTAGCATGCGACCTGTACTAAGTATGCAACAATAGACATACCTAGCATGAAATGTAATGAAAACGATGTACTAAGTAATGCACTCAATGGGCACACGAAGCATAAAATGTAATGAAAACGATGTACTATAATGTACTAACGAACATAGCAGGTATATGATGTGAAAACAGGAAAGCTTGAAAGTAACAAGTAGGCACATGTGTTTCACCCCAAAACAGTTTGGAAAACAGTAAAAGAGGGGTCTATGTACTCACTTGAGATTGCTTAGTAGTCCTTGAGTAACAACCAAACAATGCTAGAGATCACGGATATCAAACGGCACCTAATGTAGGTAACTATGTTAATAAACCGGACCTAAATCGGAAGATCTGATAGAATGAGGGTTCGTAAACCAAACGAGTATAGAGACTCGTGTCATATGGTTTAACAAAGCCTACATACTAAATGAAACCTTAATCTAAGTGCTTACGACCCATTACGACCCGTTTAGGTAACTTATGCTACTTTAACGCGTCGTTCGCGTGAAACGCGTTCGGACCGTCTAACTAGTCCTATGACAAGTGTTATATGCCTAAACATGTTACATAATCAGTTATGTGACAAAAGTTTAGGTTACATATGCTTAATTACCAATTATACATGAAAAGGGTATTCTGGTAATTTACCTAAGGCATATAAACTACCTATCATACAACTACTTAAACGATGTGACCATAGGGTATAACCTCGGAAGATTATTCCCTACCTACTATGGTCACCTAATGTATTTGGTCGGATCCTAATGATCGACCAAACTGGGTCGGGTTCGAGGTATAAGCGATTTATCAGATCGCTTACCCTACGACCCTAGACAACGTGGTAATCAGTAGGCATAGTCCCAAGGGACTATAACCAACGTGATTACACTCACGTTGCGAAGTTCAAACGAACTTCGCATTGACCATAACTGGTCAACGCAGAAAGTCAAACAAAGTTTGACTTTCAGACTCGAAAGACTCGAAAAGCAATAAAAGAACGAAAGAATACTTACCCAGGGTCCCCGAATGCTAATCCCGATCCAAGAATCTCAGGTATGAAACAATGGTTTCAACTTAGAGTTTCTCAAATCAGAATTCTTGTAAGTTATGCAATGGGGGGCATGGGGTATTTATAGTATTCGGTGCACCGTTGAGATCGTTTCATGGAAACCGTGATTCGATCCCATCCGTACACTTGTTGGAAGGTTATGGAAGCTAAAATTGATGCTTATCATCTGACTAAGCAAGTTAGAACATGTGGTGGAGGATCAAACAGCTGCAACTTGTGGTTAAATGCACTTAATCTGGTCAGAAGGACTGACGCGGGCCGCCTAAGGATGTTAAGATCCTGAGACGGGCCGCCTAGGAGTCACAGATCAGAACAAAGTTTCAGAAATGTCAGTTTCAGTCCCTGCACGTGTTTAAGGCCATTTCCGACACTTCTAAGGCCCGTAAAGCCAACTTTAAGGCCCTAAAATGTTGCCTAAACATTGAGGACATGAAACATGCTCAAAAAATATGCCGGGTGTTGGTTCATTTGGTCGTACGAACGCGATGTTCGCTTAATTACGACGGAATGCGCATAAGCGCGAAAAACGATCCAAATGACGCGACGAATGGATTTTTGGCAAGCCAAACACTAAAGCATAATATAGTCATGCTTACATAAATTTTTGGATGTCCAGATGTATTCGGAACGTAAGTTATGCGCGAAAATGTAAACTTGTGCACTTTTTGACGCTTTTAGTCCCTGAATGACACAAAAGTTTATTTTAGCATACCGAACACCTCAAAGCCTATTTCTAAGCTATGTAAAGGATATTTATGGTATGTTTAACTTATGGTCATGTTCCGGAATGTCTGTTACAGTTCAAATTGGCATACTTTCGCAGTTTGTCAACTTTAGTCCCTGTAAGCGATTAAACTTTGATTTCACCACACCAAACCTTCCAAAACTTATATCTAAGTTATATAAAGGTTATATAAGGTATGTTAAGCCTATTTCACTATTCCGGAGTGTTCGTTGCATTAAACTGGTTATATTTACGCATCAGTGCGTGTATAACCTTCCAGAAAGCGATTTAGAGCTTGAAATCGAACAAGAGTTGATATGTGCAATCCATACACATATTTTTACAAATCCCAAGTATGAAATACAATATTTCATTGGTTTGGCATTTGATTGATGGTTGGAGTGACACAGGTGTCACAGTTTCCCCTACTTTAGGAAATTTCGTCCCGAAATTAATTCGTAGGAGTCTATCTGTGACTTTTTGTCAAATAACCACCAGAGATATGTAAGGCATAATCCTGTAATTTCTCTTTAACGGACATTTTTCAGAAAGGAAAAATGAACGGAATTATTTTCAACAGGCATTCTTTAGAAAATGGAACATGAAGGAATAAACAAGGATATTCATTTCCCTTGATGGATATTCTTCAGAAACAAAAATGAACGAAAAAGTCATTTTTCACAACATCTTCAGAAACAAAAATGAACGGAAAAGTCATTTTTCACAACATCTTCAGAAACAAAAATGAACGGAAAAGTCATTTTTCACAACATCTTCAGAAACAAAAATGAACGGAAAAGTCATTTTCACAACATCTTCAGAAACAAAAATGAATGGAAAAGTCATTTTTCACAATATCTTCAGAAACAAAAATGAACGGAAAAGTCATTTTTCACTACATCTTCAGAAACAAAAATGAACGGAAAAGTCATTTTTCACAACATCTTCAGAAACAAAAATGAACGGAAAAGTCATTTTTCACAATATCTTCAGAAACAAAAATGAACGGAAAAGTCATTTTTCACTACATCTTCAGAAACAAAAATGAACGGAAAAGTCATTTTTCACAACATCTTCAGAAACAAAAATGAACGGAAAAGTCATTTTTCACAATATCTTCAGAAACAAAAATGAACGGAAAAGTCATTTTTCACAATATCTTCAGAAACAAAAATGAACGGAAAAGTCATTTTTCACAATATCTTCAGAAACAAAAATGAACGTAAAAGTCATTTTCCAGACACACGACCAAACTAGCTGTGGTTTCCGTGCACTGAATTCCATAATTATGTATGCATCCATAATTACGCAATTCCTTGCATAGTCCGCACAATTTGCTTGTAATGTGAAGGGGGAGGAAAATCAAACCTGTGATGAGTGTGACTAGACCACCATAGGGTCCTTTTAATTAGATCGACAAATGATCCTTTTAATTAGGCCACCAAGGAGTCCTTTCAGCTATATCATCACATGATATTCCTAACCAGATTTTTGGATCAATCTGTTTACCTAGACCACTCAGGGGTCTAATTATGGAATAGTACTATATAATCCAAGGGTCTTTACTACAACGTAGAAGCCCATTGAGGATTTAATATAGTACCTTTGGATATCCTACTATGAATCCCTTATACGAAGATATGGAAGATTCTACGAGGATTTGGATAACAAAAACTTGGATTACACCAAAATCATAAAAGGAAACACATAAGCACATAATCACATAGTTGTTTAATTTAACCTTTAATTTGTTGTCTTTGGACGCGGATACTTAAAGTACACCAGGAATCCAATTCGTGGATTTCATTTGGCACTTTAATCATTTCAAGAATCTATCTATGAAGATAGGATAATCTTAAAAGGAATTCGGCTTTGTCCTTATTGAATTGTGATGTACGTATTGAATCATACAAAGAATTCAATTAAGGACTCCGATTTGAGTGATATTCATCCACAAGGATCTAATTATGAGGATAGAAAGATCCTACATAGATTTTTGGAGTTTGTGTAACGGGAGGTGTTCCGACACCTTGCACTAGGCGTGCTTACATCGATACACAAGGTAGAAAGTTCATGAGGTTGAGGCGCCATATATGTCAAGCGACATATGAAGCAGAGTTTGAAGGTTGAGCAGCAGCAGGATTTGTAACAGCTTTGCTTTGGATTGCAAAGCGGCACATGTTAACCAAATGTCTCCATCGTCCACCGTGGGTACATTTGAAACAGGGTATTTGGTTCGGATTATGGCAGTGGTATTAATTGCACCAAGGAACAGTTCCCTTTATACAGCTTCATCCCTGAGACGAGTCACTGTGATAGCTAAATCAACGGTCTTCTGGAGTACAATGCCTATTTGTTGGGAAATTGTAGCACCTGGTCCGGACACTCGAGTCTTGTTGTGATGAAGAGGCATTATGAAGAAAATGGAACACATGGGAGGAAACAAGCGAAAGATAGTCAAAAGAAAATGAAAACGCATGAAGGTTGTGACCATTTGTTTGTTACCAAAGGCAAACAAATGAGACAGTGACTAATCAAAGTAAGCGGATCATATTAATGTATCACTGAAGACATGCTCGCCTATAAGTGAACACTCATCCCAAGAATTCCCAGGTAAGCACAACTGGTCTCGCGTCTGATGAGATATATACGAAGTGCTTACCTAGCCAGAAAACCCAGAATACAGGCTGTCACACCCTGGCTTTGCGGAAGCGTGGTTAATTTTGGTGTGACTTCTTAATACCATAGCGTAATCATAACAAAGCTATATGAATTTAAAAACCATGCAAGTCATCATTAAGTTTAGAAATCAACATACAATACCATTGTTTTAAACGTACGACCATAACCATGTTCAGTAAACATTACAACTTATAACAAACATAAACGAGGGTTAAGGATTGTGTCTTGTCCAGGTAAGAGAACACAACCCCTAATCCTTGATGACTTCATGAAGATTGCAGCGGAAAACGTTCATACCGTGCCAGAATCCGTTAATTTCCTGAAATACATGTGAGTTGAAAAATCAACAATAATGTTGAGCGAGTTCATGTGCAAGTGAGTAAGTAAAACACTTGTAAGTATAAAAGTTTCCTGGTATGTAGCAGTGTAAGAGGACTTGTGATCACCAATGGTTTGCAAGGCCATTAGCATGTCGTGAAATGCAAGTAGGTAGACACAACCCTAGCCGATTTTGCGTTGGGTACCAAGTCACTCCAGGTCCGTTCTGTTAGTCCTCCGTGAGGCCTGTTCTGTTGGGCCGGGAGCTGGGCTCGCTACACCCAGATAGATCTACCGCTCGAGTCCCTCGGGGTTCTAACTACCCATTCACATGATCTGAACCTCCTTACGTAATTCATACCGTGTATAAAGTACTTGTAAACAAAGTAACATGTATTTCACCCCCGCAGTTAAGAAAACTGAAAACAGTTAGAGAAAAGGGGGACATGAACTCACAGTGAATGCGCGTCTCTACCAAGTGTCTCCAATACAGAAAGCTGTGCAACGACCTACAAGTGCTAATTCTATTAGACGGACGGCCGTGCCTTAGCTTTATGGTTTAAGTCTTTTGGGAAATAGTTAGACAACTATTCCGTGTTTATGTTCAGTATACACTTGGTAGTTATACTTCTTCCCAAGGATGGGGGTTACAATACATGTGCGTAAGTTACGTTTTAATAATCGTGTGGTAATGTAATTACCGGTGTAACTTATATGTTTGTGTGGAAGCGTTCGCAAAGTTTTGGAATCATTAACGCTTGTAAATATTATTTTACTCTAAAATAATATTTATGTATTTTCACAAAATAATCATAAACAGTGTTGTGACAAATATATTTATCACGTTAATCTTTGTGAAAATCCCACCTCCGAATATTTAGTAAATAAAGTCATGGCGAAATTTTATGTTTCGAAAATGTGTCCAAAGATAGTTCTAACACTTGTTGTGTAAAAATTCTAAGTGTTAGGTTTTTAGGAAAATTTCGCCAGAGTTTCCTCTGTAACTGGAGGTGGCCACGCTTTCAAGCGTATCATTTTCTTTTAAACAAATCAATCAACAACTTCTAGTAACAAGTGACGAATACAATACTTTGTCGGATCTCTTTATTTCACAAGTGTCTATACACTTGTGGTTTATAAAATCATATTTATTAGTGCAAGATCCATCTTTAGAAAAACATGATTTCTTTAAAGTGTGGTCCCTTGAAGATACCACTTGCGGATACGTAGATCCGCGAGTTTTAAACACCATTTTACCGGTTAAATCACTTTTACACAACTAAAATATTTTCACACAAGTTCATGTCTCTAAAATGTGGTAGTGTTTCACCTTTAACCCTTGTATCTTTCTAAAACAAGCTTATGTGATGATACGTGATTTTACAAAGTCGGGTTAAACGAAGATTTGAGCTACCACATTATAGATCGGGTCACAATAAGCACAAATTTCAAGTCCTACGACTTTTACACAAGACATATGCTATTAACCTCCATTTTAGTGATTATACTAGACTTTAAAGATTCAAAACGCATGTTAACGATATTTAACCGACGAAAGTTCTTTTAACCACTTTAGATGAGTGTAAAAACAAGTTTTAAAGGTTATACCTCTAGCTCAAGGCTAGGGAAGATCTTTGACGAAAAACGCGTGGATAAAAGATAACGGGAGAGGTCCTTCGTGTTCCGCTTGCACCAAAGCTCCTAAAACTCGACCCTTGATATGCGTATGTTGTTGGAATGATGAGATCAAAACCGAAAATGTGGTGTGTGTGTTTGGTGTGTTCGGCCGAGAGCCACAAGAAGCAAGAGAGAGAGTGAGTTGGTTGTGAAGTTAAGTGATAAACCTCTAGTGATTATGTGTGTATATATAGGCAAGATTAGTGCTATGATCCAATGGTTAAAGTGTAGTGAAGATATTAAACAACACAAGATCTTGGCAAGATTTCAATGTACTAGTGTGTCCCCTAGTGTGAGGGGCCGGTTACGAGAGCAAGGGGGGGGGTATCTAGTTCGATTTTAAGTAGATGGTTAGGAGTTTAGTTAAGGTTAATTAAGTTAGTTTAGGTTTTAAACTCCGTTAGTTATAAATAGCGTGTTATGACGGGTGTTAGGGTAATCAGGGACCCTAACTGGCTCAGAAAAATAGTGATAGTGAAAATACTAATATTTTCATGTTCCGGGTAAAGTCCGGGTGTCCGGTTGGATAGTAATCCGTTAAAGTGTTATAAAAGACTTTAAAGCGTCGTTATTACATTTTTAGTGACACATTTTGTTTTCCCGACACTTTAGAAAGTGTCTAGTGATATTTTCTCATTTTTGGCACTTTACTAGTCAGCTAGAAGCTGGTTAAATTATTTAAAGTGCTGTGTTTGGTACTTAAAGTACGTTTTGGCACATCCGAATCAGTGTATCTTATCCCCTAGAGACGCGGTAACACAACCCTTATATCCTACACTCACTACCAGTGTAGCCAAAATATATGAGGCTCTTAACAGGCCTTGAGGCAGTATTTGCCTGATGCTGGTTATATCAGCATGTTCACTGTGTATCCGTTTGGTGCTACTGTGCTTTTTGTGCATCATGTTTGTCACTAGGGTTCAGCACGTAAATAATGTAGTGACAGCAAATAAAGTATGATGCAAGTAAGTGCATGTATCAGTATGCAGGTAGCAGTTTATCAGCTAGTTTCAATCAAGCACAGTAATCAAGTAATAATTAATCATTAATTAAGTTGTACGGATACCTGGTTTTGTGCGGGTTGTCACATTCTCCCCCCGTTAAATAAATTTCGTCCCGAAATTTAAGTTCTGCTTGTAGAAGCAGGGTTCTTAGGAAATAGGTGGGGGTATTTCTCTTTCATCCGGTCCTCACGCTCCCAGGTAAATTCAGGACCATGCCTGGCATTCCAACGTACCTTGACGGGTTTGACACTGCTCCGGCGGGTCTTGTTAACTTTCCAATCCGTGACCTCAACAGGTTCTTCAACGAAGTGGAGCGTGTCGTCAATATGAATCTCGTCGATAGGAATGGCAACGTCAACTTGAGTTGGACTTTTCTTTAAATTGGATACATGAAATGTATCGTGAACACCATTTAGTTCAGCAGGTAGGTCCAACTTGTATGCTACTGTCCCAATTCTTTCCAGAATTCTAAAGGGACCAATGTAGCGTGGATTTAACTTCCCACGCTTTCCAAAGCGTGCCACCCCCTTCCAGGGTGAAACTTTCAATAACACCATCTCTCCGACTTGGAAGTCCACGTGCTTCCGGTTTGGATCCGCGTAGGCCTTTTGCCTGTGGCGAGCAGCTTCGATGCGTTTAAGAATTTGCGCGATCTTGTCTGTCGTCTCTTGGACGATCTCGGGACCAGCAAGCTGCCTATCACCTGCGTCAGACCAGCATAGTGGTGATCGGCACTTGCGTCCGTATAGGGCCTCAAATGGCGCGACACCAATACTGGTGTGGTAGCTGTTGTTGTATGAAAATTCGACCAACGGTAAATGTTTATCCCAGCTACCTCCCAAATCCATAACACATGCCCTCAGCATGTCTTCCAACGTTTGTATCGTTCGCTCGCTCTGGCCGTCTGTTTGCGGATGGAACGCAGTGCTCAGATTCAATTGTGAGCCAAAAGATTCTTGGAAAGATTGCCATATTCTTGATACAAACCTTCCGTCTCTATCAGAGATGATCGAGAGTGGTACTCCATGACGTGCTACGATCTCTCTCAAGTAAATTTCCGCAAGTTTACTAGTGCTGTCTTTCTCCTTGATTGGCAGAAAGTGTGCGGATTTTGTAAGGCGGTCAACAATCACCCAAATCATATCATGGCCTCTTGGCGTTCTTGGTAGTTTTGTAATAAAATCCATTGAGATTTGTTCCCACTTCCACTTGGGAATCTCAGGTTGTTGCAGGAGTCCCGAAGGCTTCTGGTATTCTGCCTTGACCTTAGCGCATGTTAAACATTTGCTCACATAAACAGCAACATCGCCTTTCATCCTAGGCCACCAATAATAACTTTTGAGATCTTGGTACATCTTATCCGATCCAGGGTGGATAGAGTACCGTGACTTGTGCGCTTCATTGAAAATAACTTCCCTTAATCCACCAAACAGAGGAACCCAGATCCTTTTCTCAAAACATAACGTTCCTTCCTCGTTTGGTACCAAAAGCTTCTCCATTCCACGGAGATATTCTTCCTCAAGGTTTCCCTCCTTGAGAGCTTCCTTTTGTGCAGCACGAACGCGTAAGGAAAGATCGGTTCGTATGATCATTTCCAAAGCTCTAACCCTTATGGGTTTGATTCTTTCTTTACGACTTAGGGCATCGGCGACTACATTCGCCTTCCCTGGGTGATACTTTATCTCGCAGTCGTAATCGTTCAATAATTCAACCCATCGTCTTTGCCTCATGTTTAACTCTTTCTGGTTAAATATATGTTGTAGGCTCTTGTGATCTGTGAAAATTGTGCACTTCGTACCATACAGGTAGTGTCTCCAGATCTTTAAAGCGAAAATCACTGCGCCAAGCTCTAAATCGTGGGTGGTATAGTTCTTTTCGTGCACTTTCAGTTGGCGTGATGCGTAAGCAATGACCTTTTGGCGTTGCATCAACACACAACCCAATCCCTGACGCGATGCGTCGCAGTATACCACAAAATCGTCGGTACCTTCCGGTAGAGCTAAGATTGGCGCGTTGCAGAGCTTATCTTTCAATATCTGAAACGCTTCGTCCTGTTTGATTCCCCAATCAAACGTCTTATCCTTCTGGGTCAGGAGCGTCAACGGTTGAGCGATTTTCGAAAAATCCTCGATGAACCTTCGATAGTAGCCAGCCAAGCCCAAGAATTGTCGAATCTCGGTTGGCGTTGTAGGCGTTTCCCAATTCTTGATTGCCTCGATCTTTGTGGGATCAACATGAATTCCATCCCCATTAACCACATGTCCAAGAAACTGGACTTCACGTAGCCAAAACTCGCACTTGGAGAATTTGGCGTACAGCTGTTCCTTCTTTAGCAGCTCCAATATGGTTCTAAGATGCTGCTCGTGTTCAGCCTTCGTCCTTGAATAAATCAAGATGTCATCGATGAATACAATCACGAACTTGTCTAAGTATGGCTTGCAAACTCTATTCATCAAGTCCATAAACACTGCAGGTGCGTTTGTCAAACCAAATGGCATAACGAGGAACTCGTAGTGTCCATAACGAGTTCGGAAGGCTGTTTTCGGGATACTTTCCTCCTGTATCCTTAATTGATGGTATCCAGATCGAAGATCGATCTTAGAGTAACAGCTTGAACCTTGAAGTTGGTCAAACAGATCATCAATTCTTGGCAGTGGATACCTGTTCTTGATCGTCAGCTTGTTCAATTCTCTGTAGTCAATACACATGCGGAAACTTCCGTCCTTCTTCTTGACAAACAGAACCGGAGCTCCCCAAGGCGAGAAGCTTGGTCGGATAAAACCTTTGTCTAACAACTCTTGAAGTTGTGTCGACAATTCCTGCATCTCAGACGGAGCAAGTCTGTAAGGTGCCTTAGCCACAGGCGCGGCGCCTGGAACTAAGTCGATGTGAAACTCGACTTGTCTCTGAGGTGGCAGTCCGGGTAAGTCTTCCGGGAAGACTTCTGGATACTCCCTTACAACAGGGATGTCTTCGATTCTTGGCTCGGCAGCCTTCTTATCCACAATGTGTGCCAGAAAAGCAACACATCCTTTCTGTAAACACTTCCTTGCTTTCAAGCAGCTGATAAATCTTAGCGGTGTGTCACGCTTCTCTCCGTGAACCACAATTGTCTCACCATCATCAGTTGGGATACGAACAACCTTCTCGTGACATACTATCTCAGCCTTGTTTCCGGATAACCAATCCATTCCTACCACCACGTCGAAGCTTCCCAATTGGACTGGTAGTAGATCCAAAGTAAACTCACGTTCTCCCAATTCTATCACGCAGCCTCTGATTACTTCGTTGGCTTCAACTAACTTTCCATTAGCTAATTCGATCGAGTAGGGAATGTCTAACTTATTTGCAGCTAACCCAAGCATATTCTTAAATTCTAATGATACGAAGCTATAATCGGCACCGGTATCAAATAAAACGGATGCATAGCGTTGATTGATAGGGAACGTACCAGTAACAACATTTGGATCTTGGCGTGCCTCCCTAGCTTCTAGTTGGAACACTCTACCACGGGCTTGATTCAATGTTGGGCAATTCTTCTTAAAATGCCCGATTTCCCCGCAGTTATAGCATCCGAGCCTCTGTCCATTACCACCAGCTTGATCATTTCCCTGATTACGATTTACTGCTCCCGCTTGGTTAGCGTTGTTGCCCTGATTTCTGTTACCTCCAAAATTCCCTTGTGGGCGATTCCCATTTCCACCACGGTTATCATTCCTATTTCCATACCCTCCCTGGCCTCCGCGGCCGGCAGGGACCCAACAAGTATCCTTCGAGTGACCACGTTTCCCACAAGCTTCGCACACTTTTAACCCACATTGGCCAGAATGGTGACGCTGGCAGGCATTACACCTGGGATGGGTGCCCATATATCCCTTTCCTCTCCTTCCACTGCCAGCTGCACCCTGAGCTGGCGTGCTTGGTGCTCCTCTCTTACCATCACCGCTAACACTTAGCTTGAAGTTCGAAAACTTTCTTTTGTTACTTCCGGACGACTCAACATGCGTCTCTTTCTCCTTTGCCTTTACATCACCAAACTTGTTTAAACGAATCCCCTCCTCGGTGAGAGCCACGCTCAAATCGATGGCTTCAGTGATAGTCGCTGGTTTGGAGGAGGTTACCATGCTTATTATTTGGGGAGCCAAACCCCAAATGAAGCGCTCGATTCGTTTGTATTCAGGCGTAACCATGTAAGGAACCACTTGAGATAGGTCATGAAACCTCTGGACGTACTCTGCTACTTTCGGACCATCCATCTTTAAGTGCCAGAATTCAGTCTCCAACCTCTGAATTTCTGCGCGTGAACAGTACTTCTTGCGCATCAGTTCTTTCAATTCGGCCCAAGTCAGGGCGTAGGCGGCAGCTTCGCCTAAGGTTTGGACTTGTAAGTTCCACCAAGATAGGGCTCCGTCGAGAAATAGCCCTGAAATGTATGTGACTTGTTGGTCCTCAGCACACTTGCTCATGCGTAAGACGGAATCGGTTTTCTCAGCCCAGCGGGTAAAGGCAACTGCACCTCCTGTGCCATTGAAGTTAACTGGTTTGCAGTCTAAGAACTGCTTGTAGGTGCATCCTGCACGTATGTTAAAACATGTGGTTGGCATTAGCATCATCGCTAAAATCTCCAACTAGTTCATGGTAGGTTCGAATGGCGTGGTATTACCGTGAGGTGGATTGTTATTGCCTTGATTAACACTTCCGCTCCCTCCTGGCTGAGAAGCTGCGTACTGCGCTATGGCAGCAGCAATGACTTGTTGTAGCTCTTCCTGAGTGGTAGGCATAGGCTGCTGTTGTCGTCTTGGCGGCATCTTTCTAAAAGATGGTTTAAGTTGGTTAGGCCATAGAAGGCTCCGATGTTACCATACGTAAATCAGTTCGTAATATAGTGTACGTATATAACGGTAGTAATAGTATAATCACACAGCATCTCATGTTATCACATATCACAAATATCAATCACACGACATCCCATACCATAACAATGCAAATAAGTAATCAAGCGAATCCAAATATGGTGAGAAAACTGCGATTGCCATAATAATGAGACCACATCGTAAGTGTATACATACAATCATGAATCACTGGGGCTACATCACCCCTGTCAAAAGCTACCTCAGTATCGATACAACATCAAGTACATAACAAAAGTCAAATCATAACGTAGTCTCCTCAAAAATGCTGTGCAAGTAAAAGCAATCGCCGCCTTCTCACTCGCCTACCCATGTGGCATCGATGAGCTCAAGCAGATGGTGGTGGAGGAGGGGGAAAACGGGTATAAAACAAACGGCGCATCTCTAACCAATCTGCCTCCATCGCCTGCTGCGTACGAATAACGGAGGCAATCTGCTGCTCCAAGGTAGCAAGACGAGCAGCATAGTCAGGGGGTAATGGTCGAAACGGCTGTAACGGAGAGGGTACCCGGCCATGGCACTGACATGGCTGCAGGCGGGCTCTCTCCAACTCCTGTAGTCGCTGCTCATGCGACTCATGCTGGTGTACAAATGACATCAATACATCCTCGATAGTGTGTCCCACGTGGAACCTGTGGTATGGATCAGTGGGTGGCATAGGGGAAAACGGAGTCCAAAGTAGTGGCTCGCGGGTGGGGTCAAAGGGTGCCACACGAAAAGGCGCAGTAATAGGTGGAACAAAAGGCATCTGTGGTAAGAAAGGCATGGGCATCGGTACATGCCCTGATGGGTGGGCTGAAGAGCCCTCTCCAGGCCCCGCTGGAGGTATGTATGTGGGAATCTGAAACGAAAAGTCAGTGTGTCTAGCGTCTGGAATCTGTGGGGGTAGTGGCGGGACGTCCTCATCAACCGGGATCCACCCGTGCTGTGCCGGCTCGTCCGGAGGGTCCATCTGTGCCGCGAACGGTGCATGTCCGGGCTCTATGGGAACGGGATCAAATAAAGGGGCTACAACAGGTGCCAAGTGGTCAAATGGTGGGTCAACAGGTGCAGCAACAAGGGGTAGAGGATCAATGGGATCGACAGGGATATGATCGTCTGCAATCAAAGGAACATCTAGGTGGTGATCAACAGCAATGGGCTCAAGGGGTATATCAGCATGCATAGGGTCATGCTCCGGTAAAGGATCAAGAGCAGCTGCCTGCTCAGGGGCAAGGGCAGGCTCCAAGTCATCGAATGCCATATCAAAGTGAAAATCAGGATCGATCGGGTCGAAAGGATCAATAGGATCAGCAGGATCCTCCATCATCTCGTCCATAGGGACAAACTCCAAATCGCGGTCAGGATCAAAGCCTGGGGGAAACACAGGGTCAGAATCCCCCTCATCGTCAAGGGCATAACCAAGTCTAGGCACTGGAGTAACAGAAAGAGCCTGGTCCGAATCAGACTCGTGCGAAAAGTGCTGCGCACTAAGGGTATGTGTCGGTGCAGAAGCCACAGACTCAGAGGAGTCCTGGGCTGGGGAATGTGCAGGTGCCTCCGCAGCCGGAGCATCTGCAATCAGTAGAGGGGCAACAGCGGGTAGGGCCTCGCCCTGAACGTCCTCCATAGGCTCTACCTCAAATAAGTCGACGTCGTCCTCGTCGTCGTCGAATGGTAACTCCTGAACAGGATAAGAAGCGAGGGGTATGGGAGCAGGGATCACCGCTAGTGGCAAATCCCCGGCCGGAATATCAACAGGGAGCTCATCGTCGCCATCAGGTAGGGCGAATGGCTGGAAATCGTCATCGTCTGTACTGGTAAAGTCTGACGTGTACACCTCGTGCTCCGAGGACTCTAAATCATCTGACACAACACGCCTGGGGTTGGTGATGTCTGAACCACCTGAATCAGCCGGATCCATGTATCTGTAACATAAACACAAGTATGCACAAACAGTAAATCACATAATCAGACAATCACATAAGTCACAAAGTAGGGCATCACATAATTCCTCCTAGTCTTACTAGTCAAAACCATCCAGTCTACAAGACCGTTCTATCCTTCACTTAAACCAGACCTCGATCCTCCAGATCGAACCTTATAACAAATCAACGTGCTCAACTACCTTGTTCACCTCGATCCTCCAGATCGATCCTATAACAAACCAACGTGCTCAACTACCTTAACCATCTCGATCCTCCAGATCGATCCTCAGCCCTCCAAGCTGAACTTATAAATAAATAAAATGTGCTCAACATTTGTTTGTAAAAAGTGTGGATCTGGACTTAAGTGGTATGCAGAAAAATGTTTTCGTGAGAGCCCTAGTGATCATAGTCTAGACTCGAGAAAGAATCCTAGTTCGCTATGATCAGAGCTCTGATACCAAGCTGTCACACCCTGGCTTTGCGGAAGCGTGGTTAATTTTGGTGTGACTTCTTAATACCATAGCGTAATCATAACAAAGCTATATGAATTTAAAAACCATGCAAGTCATCATTAAGTTTAGAAATCAACATACAATACCATTGTTTTAAACGTACGACCATAACCATGTTCAGTAAACATTACAACTTATAACAAACATAAACGAGGGTTAAGGATTGTGTCTTGTCCAGGTAAGAGAACACAACCCCTAATCCTTGATGACTTCATGAAGATTGCAGCGGAAAACGTTCATACCGTGCCAGAATCCGTTAATTTCCTGAAATACATGTGAGTTGAAAAATCAACAATAATGTTGAGCGAGTTCATGTGCAAGTGAGTAAGTAAAACACTTGTAAGTATAAAAGTTTCCTGGTATGTAGCAGTGTAAGAGGACTTGTGATCACCAATGGTTTGCAAGGCCATTAGCATGTCGTGAAATGCAAGTAGGTAGACACAACCCTAGCCGATTTTGCGTTGGGTACCAAGTCACTCCAGGTCCGTTCTGTTAGTCCTCCGTGAGGCCTGTTCTGTTGGGCCGGGAGCTGGGCTCGCTACACCCAGATAGATCTACCGCTCGAGTCCCTCGGGGTTCTAACTACCCATTCACATGATCTGAACCTCCTTACGTAATTCATACCGTGTATAAAGTACTTGTAAACAAAGTAACATGTATTTCACCCCCGCAGTTAAGAAAACTGAAAACAGTTAGAGAAAAGGGGGACATGAACTCACAGTGAATGCGCGTCTCTACCAAGTGTCTCCAATACAGAAAGCTGTGCAACGACCTACAAGTGCTAATTCTATTAGACGGACGGCCGTGCCTTAGCTTTATGGTTTAAGTCTTTTGGGAAATAGTTAGACAACTATTCCGTGTTTATGTTCAGTATACACTTGGTAGTTATACTTCTTCCCAAGGATGGGGGTTACAATACATGTGCGTAAGTTACGTTTTAATAATCGTGTGGTAATGTAATTACCGGTGTAACTTATATGTTTGTGTGGAAGCGTTCGCAAAGTTTTGGAATCATTAACGCTTGTAAATATTATTTTACTCTAAAATAATATTTATGTATTTTCACAAAATAATCATAAACAGTGTTGTGACAAATATATTTATCACGTTAATCTTTGTGAAAATCCCACCTCCGAATATTTAGTAAATAAAGTCATGGCGAAATTTTATGTTTCGAAAATGTGTCCAAAGATAGTTCTAACACTTGTTGTGTAAAAATTCTAAGTGTTAGGTTTTTAGGAAAATTTCGCCAGAGTTTCCTCTGTAACTGGAGGTGGCCACGCTTTCAAGCGTATCATTTTCTTTTAAACAAATCAATCAACAACTTCTAGTAACAAGTGACGAATACAATACTTTGTCGGATCTCTTTATTTCACAAGTGTCTATACACTTGTGGTTTATAAAATCATATTTATTAGTGCAAGATCCATCTTTAGAAAAACATGATTTCTTTAAAGTGTGGTCCCTTGAAGATACCACTTGCGGATACGTAGATCCGCGAGTTTTAAACACCATTTTACCGGTTAAATCACTTTTACACAACTAAAATATTTTCACACAAGTTCATGTCTCTAAAATGTGGTAGTGTTTCACCTTTAACCCTTGTATCTTTCTAAAACAAGCTTATGTGATGATACGTGATTTTACAAAGTCGGGTTAAACGAAGATTTGAGCTACCACATTATAGATCGGGTCACAATAAGCACAAATTTCAAGTCCTACGACTTTTACACAAGACATATGCTATTAACCTCCATTTTAGTGATTATACTAGACTTTAAAGATTCAAAACGCATGTTAACGATATTTAACCGACGAAAGTTCTTTTAACCACTTTAGATGAGTGTAAAAACAAGTTTTAAAGGTTATACCTCTAGCTCAAGGCTAGGGAAGATCTTTGACGAAAAACGCGTGGATAAAAGATAACGGGAGAGGTCCTTCGTGTTCCGCTTGCACCAAAGCTCCTAAAACTCGACCCTTGATATGCGTATGTTGTTGGAATGATGAGATCAAAACCGAAAATGTGGTGTGTGTGTTTGGTGTGTTCGGCCGAGAGCCACAAGAAGCAAGAGAGAGAGTGAGTTGGTTGTGAAGTTAAGTGATAAACCTCTAGTGATTATGTGTGTATATATAGGCAAGATTAGTGCTATGATCCAATGGTTAAAGTGTAGTGAAGATATTAAACAACACAAGATCTTGGCAAGATTTCAATGTACTAGTGTGTCCCCTAGTGTGAGGGGCCGGTTACGAGAGCAAGGGGGGGGGGGGTATCTAGTTCGATTTTAAGTAGATGGTTAGGAGTTTAGTTAAGGTTAATTAAGTTAGTTTAGGTTTTAAACTCCGTTAGTTATAAATAGCGTGTTATGACGGGTGTTAGGGTAATCAGGGACCCTAACTGGCTCAGAAAAATAGTGATAGTGAAAATACTAATATTTTCATGTTCCGGGTAAAGTCCGGGTGTCCGGTTGGATAGTAATCCGTTAAAGTGTTATAAAAGACTTTAAAGCGTCGTTATTACATTTTTAGTGACACATTTTGTTTTCCCGACACTTTAGAAAGTGTCTAGTGATATTTTCTCATTTTTGGCACTTTACTAGTCAGCTAGAAGCTGGTTAAATTATTTAAAGTGCTGTGTTTGGTACTTAAAGTACGTTTTGGCACATCCGAATCAGTGTATCTTATCCCCTAGAGACGCGGTAACACAACCCTTATATCCTACACTCACTACCAGTGTAGCCAAAATATATGAGGCTCTTAACAGGCCTTGAGGCAGTATTTGCCTGATGCTGGTTATATCAGCATGTTCACTGTGTATCCGTTTGGTGCTACTGTGCTTTTTGTGCATCATGTTTGTCACTAGGGTTCAGCACGTAAATAATGTAGTGACAGCAAATAAAGTATGATGCAAGTAAGTGCATGTATCAGTATGCAGGTAGCAGTTTATCAGCTAGTTTCAATCAAGCACAGTAATCAAGTAATAATTAATCATTAATTAAGTTGTACGGATACCTGGTTTTGTGCGGGTTGTCACACAGGCATTCACCCTTCCAGTTTGCACGTGTTCACATTATATGACCCAAACTTTGACGAGATTTTGAAAAATTCAAAGGGGTTCAAAACCTTATAACAGAGGGTTCAAAACCTAGTAATCAATCATCCTAGGACAGATGATTAGTTTTCAAAGCGGTTATGAAATTTATGTTCTTGTTGTGGTCGTCGCCTAAGGATAGGTGACGGTATTGTTTTATGACTAAACGCAAGTAAACTCGCGTTAGGGTCCTAAGAAGGTTATAGACTAGGTCAAAGCATTACTAATAACCTAATTCCCTATAACCATTGGCTCTGATACCATCTTTTCTGTCACACCCCGACCACGTAGAACATACAAAACGTGGCAGAAACGTCGGGGAGTGTTGTAACAGAATTAATGTTTCAAATCCATGGCAATTGAAGTTTCGTTTTATTGATTAAAAGTGTTACAATGTCTTAACAAACAAAGAAATACAACATAATTAACTAGTCTTGCATCTTTTATTGTCACTAAAGCCCAAGTCTGCCTATGTGTATCTTGATCATCTTATGCAACAGCTCCTGAAAAACACATGTGAAAATAGGTACGTCAGCATAAAAATGCCGGTGAGATACATAGGTTTTGTGAAAATAGGTTTCATGACTTATGTTTGAGAAAATGTTTAGTCATGAACCTTGTTATTTGCTTTGTTTTGTAAATCATTTGAAAATCGATAAGATCAGATGATATGTATAAATAATGTATGGTTAAATGAATAACCAAGTAAAATGAGTTTGTATTTGATAAGTTGTTTGTAAATCAATGTCTTGTGAAAAATATGTTATTTGTATAAAATGTTCTATGTCTCAACTTGAAATGATTCAGATAACGCTACAATATGTAATACCATACAAACACTTATATATAGGAAGTACCAGCGGCGTATCCACCATGCTTGTATCATATTACACACGCATCGTTACTTAATCACTTAATCAAACCAAACCACCAAAGTAAAATGTTCATGTCTAATGTAAATCATGTAATATGTATCCAAAATGTAAGCATGTGATGAATAACAAATGTACTAAGTATGCAACAATAGGCATACGTAGCATGCGACCTGTACTAAGTATACAACAATAGACATACTTAGCATGCGACCTGTACTAAGTATACAACAATAGACATACTTAGCATGCGACCTGTACTAAGTATACAACAATAGACATACTTAGCATGCGACCTGTACTAAGTATACAACAATAGACATACTTAGCATGCGACCTGTACTAAGTATACAACAATAGACATACTTAGCATGCGACCTGTACTAAGTATACAACAATAGACATACTTAGCATGCGACCTGTACTAAGTATGCAACAATAGACATACCTAGCATGAAATGTAATGAAAACGATGTACTAAGTAATGCACTCAATGGGCACACGAAGCATAAAATGTAATGAAAACGATGTACTATAATGTACTAACGAACATAGCAGGTATATGATGTGAAAACAGGAAAGCTTGAAAGTAACAAGTAGGCACATGTGTTTCACCCCAAAACAGTTTGGAAAACAGTAAAAGAGGGGTCTATGTACTCACTTGAGATTGCTTAGTAGTCCTTGAGTAACAACCAAACAATGCTAGAGATCACGGATATCAAACGGCACCTAATGTAGGTAACTATGTTAATAAACCGGACCTAAATCGGAAGATCTGATAGAATGAGGGTTCGTAAACCAAACGAGTATAGAGACTCGTGTCATATGGTTTAACAAAGCCTACATACTAAATGAAACCTTAATCTAAGTGCTTACGACCCATTACGACCCGTTTAGGTAACTTATGCTACTTTAACGCGTCGTTCGCGTGAAATGCGTTCGGACCGTCTAACTAGTCCTATGACAAGTGTTATATGCCTAAACATGTTACACAATCAGTTATGTGACAAAAGTTTAGGTTACATATGCTTAATTACCAATTATACATGAAAAGGGTATTCTGGTAATTTACCTAAGGCATATAAACTACCTATCATACAACTACTTAAACGATGTGACCATAGGGTATAACCTCGGAAGATTATTCCCTACCTACTATGGTCACCTAATGTATTTGGTCGGATCCTAATGATCGACCAAACTGGGTCGGGTTCGAGGTATAAGCGATTTATCAGATCGCTTACCCTACGACCCTAGACAACGTGGTAATCAGTAGGCATAGTCCCAAGGGACTATAACCAACGTGATTACACTCACGTTGCGAAGTTCAAACGAACTTCGCATTGACCATAACTGGTCAACGCAGAAAGTCAAACAAAGTTTGACTTTCAGACTCGAAAGACTCGAAAAGCAATAAAAGAACGAAAGAATACTTACCCAGGGTCCCCGAATGCTAATCCCGATCCAAGAATCTCAGGTATGAAACAATGGTTTCAACTTAGAGTTTCTCAAATCAGAATTCTTGTAAGTTATGCAATGGGGGGCATGGGGTATTTATAGTATTCGGTGCACCATTGAGAACGTTTCATGGAAACCGTGATTCGATCCCATCCGTACACTTGTTGGAAGGTTATGGAAGCTAAAATTGATGCTTATCATCTGACTAAGCAAGTTAGAACATGTGGTGGAGGATCAAACAGCTGCAACTTGTGGTTAAATGCACTTAATCTGGTCAGAAGGACTGACGCGGGCCGCCTAAGGATGTTAAGATCCTGAGGCGGGCCGCCTAGGAGTCACAGATCAGAACAAAGTTTCAGAAATGTCAGTTTCAGTCCCTGCACGTGTTTAAGGCCATTTCCGACACTTCTAAGGCCCGTAAAGCCAACTTTAAGGCCCTAAAATGTTGCCTAAACATTGAGGACATGAAACATGCTCAAAAAATATGCCGGGTGTTGGTTCGTTTGGTCGTACGAACGCGATGTTCGCTTAATTACGACGGAATGCGCATAAGCGCGAAAAACGATCCAAATGACGCGACGAATGGATTTTTGGCAAGCCAAACACTAAAGCATAATATAGTCATGCTTACATAAATTTTTGGATGTCCAGATGTATTCGGAACGTAAGTTATGCGCGAAAATGCAAACTTGTGCACTTTTTGACGCTTTTAGTCCCTGAATGACACAAAAGTTTATTTTAGCATACCGAACACCTCAAAGCCTATTTCTAAGCTATGTAAAGGATATTTATGGTATGTTTAACTTATGGTCATGTTCCGGAATGTCTGTTACAGTTCAAATTGGCATACTTTCGCAGTTTGTCAACTTTAGTCCCTGTAAGCGATTAAACTTTGATTTCACCACACCAAACCTTCCAAAACTTATATCTAAGTTATTTAAAGGTTATATAAGGTATGCTAAGCCTATTTCACTATTCCGGAGTGTTCGTTGCATTAAACTGGTTATATTTACGCATCAGTGCGTGTATAACCTTCCAGAAAGCGATTTAGAGCTTGAAATCGAACAAGAGTTGATATGTGCAATCCATACACATATTTTTATAAATCCCAAGTATGAAATACAATATTTCATTGGTTTGGCATTTGATTGATGGTTGGAGTAACACAGGTGTCACATTATTCCCTATACAACTATGGTCACAAAACATGTTTGGTCGGATCCTAATGATCGACCAAATGGGTCGGGTTCGAAAATCTAAGCAGTTGTTTAGACCGCTTAACTTACGACCCTATATAAGCACTAGACTAAAAGTGACGAGTTAAACATGTTAAAACATGTTTAACCAAGTTAGAAAACAAGGTTGATATCAAAACAAAGTGTTTTGATACCCAAAGATAGCTTCGTTGCAAAATACACATAAACACGTATTTTGACCGAAGCTTTAACTCGTCACTATGCCTAATCAACGTGGTAATCAGTAGGTATAGTCACAAGGGACTATAACCATCGTGATTACGCTCACGTTGCAAAGTTCAAACGAACTTTGTGTTGACCAAAGACTAGTCAAAGCAGAAATTCAAACACTGTTTGACTTTCATGCTTAAAAAGCATGAAAGAAGCTTACAAGAGGTCCAATGCTTGAAGATAGAACAAGAAAACAAGAAGAAAGGAGCCTTCAACCAGAAGGGATAGCTCATATTGTGCAGAAGATGAAGAAAACTCAGATTGTGCAAGTTGTGAAATGAAAATGGATGGGTATTTATAGATTTTCGACAACCGTTAGGATCGTTTCTTGGGTTTTGAGCTTCAATCTGGACCTTACAAGTGTTACCCACTGATTTAGAATACTAGGGGAGTCCAAAATCAGCTCAAGGTATGTTAAAACCATGTACAAAAACCAAGGAAAGGCTGCTGTTTGCAAAGAAACCAGTTTTGCAGACTTGGGGGTCTGTCGCGCCCCGCAAACGAGCCAGCCTTGGCTTACGCGGCCCGCGACCTCATGGCAGTTTAGCAATAGTTTGTTATTTTACAAGTTCTGTCCCTGCATGTTATTTAGGCCATTTTTGACATGTTTAAGCCCTGTTAAGCCATTTTCAAGGCTCTACAATGATGCCAAAGTATAGGGGACATGAAATATGCTTGAAAACATCTCGGATGTCGGTTCGTTTGGTCGTACGGTCACGATATTCGGTTAATTATGATGAAACACGAACGGACGTGAAAAACGATCCAAATTGCGTGACGAGTGAATTTTTAGCATTCCAATCACTAAAATAAAATATTTTAATGATTAAAATTTTTTTTGGATGTCCGGAGATGTTCAGAACGTAAGATATGCGCGAATATGCAAACTTATGCACTTTTTAACGCTTTTAGTCCCTATTGATCAAATAAGTTTATTTTAGCATACCGAACCCCTCAAAGCCTATTTCTAAGCTATGTAAAGGATATTTAGGGTATGTTTAGCTTATGATCAAGTTCCAGAGTGTTCGTTACTATACGAATCGATATAGTTTCACAGTTTGTCGAAAATAGTCCTTGTAAGCGAATAAACTTGTTTTGCCATACCAAACCCTCCAAAACTTATTTTTAAGTTATGTAAAGGTTATTTAAGGTATGTTAAGCATATGTTGATATTCCGGAGTGTTTGTCGCGTTAAACTAATTACGTTTACGCATCAGTTTGCGTATAACTTTCAGAAAGTGATATAGAGTTTGAAATCGAACAAAAATCAAAACATGTAAAATGTCAAACATAAATAAACAAATATTGGGATCAAATCACCTTGTTTTATTGATAATGGAACTATTTAGATTTTGTACAATGATTACAAGCACAGATGTCACAGTCTCCCCTACTTTAGAAAATTTCGTCCCGAAATTTATTTGGAGGAAACTTGTGACAATAGATGTGGATATTTCGCCTTCATTTGATCTTCACATTCCCAGGTAAATTCTGGTCCACATTTAGATTCCCAGCGAACTTTGACAAGTGGAATGCGCTTGCGTTTGAGCCCTTTGACTTTCACGGTCCATGATTTCCACAGGCTTCTCAACGAAATGCATTGTGTTATCAACACGAATCTCATCAAGTGGTATGTGGAGGTTCTCATCAACTAAACACTCTTTGAGATTGGATACGTGGAAGGTTGGATGAAAATTTCTGAGTTCAGCAGGTAGCTCTAATCTGTAGACTACCTTTCTGATTCTTTCAACGATCTTGAATGGTCCAACATATCTAGGTGCAAGTTTCCCTGTCTTTCCAAATCTGATCACACCTTTCCAAGGTGAAACCTTAAGTAAGACGCGATCACCGACTTGAAATTCCAAAGGCTTACGTCGTCTATCCGCGTAACTCTTTTGACGGCTTCTAGCTGTCTGAAGGTTGTCGCGAATTTTCTTGACTTTATCCGTAGTCTCTAGAATGAGGTCAGGTCCAGTAAGCTGAGCTTCACCGATCTCATTCAAGCAGACTGGTGAACGACATTTTCGACCATATAAAGCCTCAAAAGGAGCCATGTTGATGCTGGAATGATAACTATTGTTGTAGGAGAATTCAATCAATGGTAGATACGAATCCCAACTACCACCAAAATCGATCACACAAGCTCTAAGCATATCCTCCAGTGTCTGGATTGTTCTTTCAGATTGACCATCTGTTTGCGGATGATAAGCTGTGCTCAAATTATGTTGGGTTCCCATTGCAAATTGCATGGTTCTCCAAATGCGAGACAAAAATCGAGCATCTCTATCAGATATAATGTTCAAAGGAACGCCATGACGGGATACAATCTCATCCACATAGATTTTGGCAAACTTGTCAGCAGGTAGATCCTCACGGATCGGCAAGAAATGCGCTGACTTTGTAAGACGATCAACAACTACCCAAATAGCGTCATGACCTTTCTTAGTGCGTGGAAGTTTGGTAATAAGATCCATAGCAATGTTTTCCCATTTCCAAACTGGAATCTCTGGTTGCTCTAATAAACCAGAGGGATGTTGATGTTCAGCCTTAACCTTAAGACAAGTAAGGCATTTGGATACGTATAAGGCAATGTCTTTCTTCATACCAGGCCACCAGTACTGGGTGTCACACCCCCAAAATACCACATGCGGAAACACCGTGAGATGTGTGACGTACCAGGATCCAAGCCACTAATTATATCTAACCAACAATAAATATTTGAATAAAACATTCGTTTCATTGCATAAGATAAATCCAAGTCATGAGTTAAAACCAGAGAAAACATTCAGCGGAAGCATAAGGTAAATTGTTAAACAACTGTTGCAAAATAAGTGTTCAAAACCAATGTATCAAATATCCAAGAGTCTCGATCCATGACTACTCCAGCACTCCCAGATAGCAAGCCCATATCAAAATCCTAACGACCTGCAAGCATGCAGACAAGTGTGTCAGACGACGCTGGTGAGTTTAAAGTTTTGTTAGCGCGTTTAGTTACCAGATATGTGTATAAAATAGTTCAACGATTTGTTTTGATGTTGTTATTAACTCGATTACCGCAATGGCTACAAGATGTATTTTCCCAACCCCAATGCCTCTATCAAAGCATTGGTCAAGTGGTTAAGGTAATTAGTTCACGCCCTTCCTCCCTGGTACGGTGTGAGGGTACCAATCCTAATAGCGCTATCAACTAATAACCTCGTTGCCTCCCCGGCAACTATCGGTAGATGTAAGGGGTCTTATATGATAGAACTGAGTGTAATAACAAACATCCCATTAACCTGACATTCCTCCCCGGAATGTTACCCGATATCCCTTCCCGGGATGCATGCTTGGAAAAAGAGCAGTGAACTCACCTTGGTTTGCTCAGTTTGATTAATTACTTGTTCACACTCAGTTAATCGAAGCCTATGGTGTTCACGTACACATAATCAGTTTGCGTTCACAATGTACAAGTTTATGTTTATAATCGTAGCATGCATTCAAATAATAGTCTCTGAATAACACACAGCAGTTATATGACTCCAACAAGTTCACAGTTTGTATGTATGTTCCGTAATAACGCTTAAAAATTAAGTGTGCTAGATGTAAAAGCCTACTCATGCCACTTGATCATAATTAACATCATTAACAGTGAGCATCATTAACAGTAAATATCATTATCAGTAGGCATCATCAACAGTAGATATCATTAACAATACATATCAGTAACAGTAGGCATCATTGTTTTATTAGCATGATCATAAACATCCATCACAAAAGTCAACCTAGTTCCCTGTTTACGTTTGCCCTCTCGACGAAACCCTACCATTGACGAAACATTCATGTTTCGTCGTGATCCTCCATCGACGAAACCTCCATGTTTCGTCGACATGCAAGAGTTACGTCGGGAAAGAAGTTTCGCCATGATGTGGGTTTCCTCGACCTAGGTTTCGTCAAGATATGAATTTCAGCAGTTACCACATCCTCTACTGTACAAGGTTCAATCATCGCCTAATCAGTACCCCTAATCATGCTTACTAAGAACCCTAATTATGTCACTACAGACCATAATCAATCAAATCATTTATAAATCATATAATGTACACACTGCAAACAGAATCATTAAATCAATAGGATGAACCATGTATGAATACAAGACTCCAAATTCCCTTTAAACAGGATCTAATATATTTGATTAACACAAGTATCCATCCCTAATTCATCATAACATAAAATCACAGTTTCTAGTAGTGCCCTACATACACAGGAGATAATCACAACAATAATCAATTAGTGCATCAAGCAAACCAAGATGGATATACGCATACTAACCGATTACAAGATGAAGCTAGCAAGAGATTCGGGAGAGATGGTGACTGGTAACGGCCGTGAGGTGCAAAGGAGAGGAGAAAATGCCTAGGGTTTCACCGGTTGTGATTGTACGTACGATTATGTGAATGATGGGGGTTAAATATAACTGACATGTGCTTGGGCCTCACCTGGGCCACAAGCCCACTCAACAACGACGAGACATCAATGACTCGGTGAAACTCCCTAAGTTTCGTCGAGTGAAGGTGATGACGAAACTTAACCATGTTTCGTCTAGTTCGGGTTGCCACGAGGGTCCAACGTTTCATCAAATAAGGGATTGTAAAGGTTAAATCTATCAAATAGTTAATAGGTTTGCAAAGTCTAAATCCAATTCATTAATCATAAAACCAATCAATAACAAAATAATCACATAGCAAACGCGCATCCGCTACAATGCAACGAATTATAAAACATAGCTGTGAAAGCAAGCAACGTGTCGGTAAGGACCTTCAAAACTCGGGTTGTCACATCATCCCCAACTTGAAAGAAATTTCGTCCCGAAATTTGATAAGCAATCCAAAACACACAGCAAGGCGTTAACTCAGGATAACTGTGGATTTTCCATGGGTACCACATCATCCCCAACTTGAAAGGGAATTTCATCCCGAAATTCACTAGTTGCATTAGATTTAGATGTGCCGGACTTGGACTTGTCCTCTGGGAATAAATGTGGGTACTTGAGCTTCATCTGATCCTCGCGTTCCCACGTGAACTCCGGTCCACGCCTTGAGTTCCAACGAACTCTCACTATCGGAATACGGCTGTGCTTACGGACCTTGACATCCCGATCCATAATTTCTATTGGTTCTTCGACAAACTGCAGCTTGTCATCGATTTTCAGCTCTTGGAACGGTACCACAAGTGTCTCATCAGACAACACTTCTTCAATTGCGACACGTGGAAGACATCATGAACGTTACCCAACTCAGCAGGTAACTCCAGCTTGTAGGCCACTTTACCAATTCGCTCCAGAATTTTAAATGGCCCAACATAACATGGGTTAAGTTTACCGTGTTTCCCAAAATGCACTACACCCTTCCAGGGTGAGACCTTTAGCATAACACGATCATTAACTTCGAACTCCAAAGGTTTCCTGCGCTTATCTGCGTAGCTTTTCTGACGGTCACGCGCTGCTGCCATTCGGTTCCTGATTTGAACAATCTTTTCTGAAGTTTCCAACACAAGTTCAGGGCCTGTGACCTGGCTGTCACCCACCTCAGCCTTACAGAGAGGTGAACGACACTTTCGTCCATACAATGCTTCGAATGGTGCCGCCTGAATGCTAGTATGGTAGCTATTGTTGTAAGAAAACTCCACCAAAGGCAAGTGTTTCTCCCAACCCTTGCCAAAATCGATAACACACGCCCGCAGCATGTCTTCTAGTGTCTGGATGGTTCATTCACTTTGACCATCCGTTTGCGGGTGATAAGCAGTGCTCATGCTGAGCTGTCACCCAAATTGTATCGTTCCCACTTTGAGTTCTAGGTAGCCCAGTAACAAAATCCATTGCGATTTACTCCCATTTCCACATGGTTATTTCTGGTTGTTGCAGCAATCCAGACGGTTTCTGATATTCCACTTTAACTTTCGAGCAGGTCAAACACTTACTCACATAAGTCGCGATGTGAGCTTTCATCTTCGGCCACCAATACATGACTTTGAGATCCTAATACATCTTATCCGAACCTGGATGTACAGAGTATCGAGACTTGTGCGCTTCATCCATCACAAGTTCTCTAAGGTTACCAAACAAAGGAATCCATACACGCTCCATGAAATACTAAATGCCATCTGATCTCTTCTCGAGTCGTTTTTCCATGCCCCGTAAATACTCAGCTTCATAGTTTTCTTCCTTCAATACCTCGACTTGAGCCGAACGGATCTGATCTGGCAGGTTAGAATGAATGGTAAGCTGCAAGGCGCGAACACGTTTGGGTTTTGATTCCTTTCGACTGAGAGCGTCAGCTACAACGTTAGCCTTACCCGGATGATACTTGATTGCACAATCATAATCGTTTAAAAGTTCTACCCAGCGACGCTGTCGCATATTCAAATCATTCTGGTCGAAAAATGTGCTAAAGGCTCCTGTGGTCGGTATAAATAGTGCATTTAGTACCGTACAGGTAATGCCTCCAGATTTTGAGTGCAAGCACCACGGCTCCCAACTCTAAGTCGTGTGTCGTATAATTCTTCTCGTGAACCTTCAACTGTCGAGAAGCATAAGCTATCACATTGTTGCGTTGCATCAACACGCATCCAAGAACCTGAATAGAAGCGTCACAATATACCACAAAATCTTCTGTACCATCTGGTAGAGACAAAATCGGTGCACTGCAGAGTTTCTGTTTCAACAACTGGAAAGCATCCTCTTGTTTCGTTCCCCAAGAATACACAACACCTTTCTGTGTCAATGAGGTAAGAGGTTGCGCGATCTTCGAAAAGTCTTTAATAAATCTTCGATAATACCCAGGGAGACCAAGAAATTGTCGCACCTTAGAAGGAGTCTTTGGTGTCGCCTAATTCCTGACAGCATCAACTTTTGCAGGATCCACGTGTATCCCCAATTCATTAACAATGTGTCCTAGAAAATGTACCTCCCGAATCCAGAAGTCACACTTAGAAAATTTCGCATAAAGTTGCTCCTTCCTCAGGAGCCCTAAAATGAGACGCAGGTGCCACTCGTGATCTTCCTTGCTTTTCGAGTAGATCAAAATGTCGTCGAAGAATACAATAACGAAATCGTCGAGATACGGTTTGCATACGCGGTTCATGAGATCCATGAAGACCGATGGCGCGTTAGTCAATCCAAACGGCATAACTAAAAACTCATAGTGCCCATAACGCGTTCGAAAAGTCGTTTTAGGAACATCCTCCTCTCGGACTCTCACCTGATGATAGCCCGATCTTAAATCGATCTTCGAATAAAAACTTGACCCTTGCAACTGGTCAAACAAGTCATTAATACGTGGCAACGGGTATCGGTTCTTAACAGTCACCTTGTTGAGTTCCCGATTGTCACACCCCGACCATGTAAAACAACAAAACGTGGCGGAAACGTCTGGGAGTGTTGTAACAGAACCATTGTTTCACAACCATGGAATAAATAATTTCGTTTAATTGAATAAATGAACTCATTGTTTTAATACAATCAAATAATTACAACTATTATCTTTCAAGTTTTAAAGTCGCTAAGGCACGAGTCCATCCTATGTATAGCATGCACAAACAATCATCACATAACTGCACCTGAAACATGTGTAAAAATAGGTACGTCAGCATAAAAATGCCTGTGAGATACATAGGTTTTATTGTAATTAGGATTCATGACTTATAAGTTTAAAGAAAATGTTTTAATAAAAGTAGTCATGATCCTTGTAAAAGGTTTTCTTTTATAAATCATACTAAAATTTATAAGAAATCAGATGATATAAAATAATAATACATAGGAAATTTAATAATTAAGTAAAATGAGTTTGTATAAAATATATTGTTTGAAATACAATATTTTGATAACAAGGTTTATAGTATATATAAAAATATAATTTGGTTTTAAGAAAGTCGAATAAGTAATATATTAAAATATATTTTAGTTCCAAAATCGTTAACCCAAGTGTACTAAATAACGCCACGGTATGTAATGTGATGAAAACACTTATATATAAGAAGTACCAGCGACGTATCTACCATGTTTTCATTACATTACACCCGTCCCGTTATCTAAACACTAACCAAAACCCAATTGTTAAATAGATAGTATATTAAATATACTTTAGTTGTTAAAAAGAATAATTTTCAGTAGTATATCAAAAGTATACTTTGGATTTATAAATAACATATTTAAACTATGCTTTGGTTATGAAAATAACATATTAAACTATGTTTTAATGATTAACAAAATATATGTTGGTTTTGTACAATATCACATATGAGAGCATATCAAACTATACTTTTGGGAGTATAACTAAATATACAAAAATAATGTGATTCAAGAATTCATTCAGACCTAGTGCATCAAAATACACCTTTGAGACTATAGAAATACCACAAAGGCAATCCCTATTTGGATGGAGAAACAAATTGGTTTCAGACATTCCATGACAACAGGAATGGGGTGTCAAATCCTATAGCGCTATATCATACTACCAACCGGTCTGGTGAACAAAAATAAGTACTATTCCAACAATTAATTTTATAATCTTTGAAAAATTAGAGTTTAAACCATAAATAATCATTCAGTTTGTCAAAAGATAAGTATTAACATGTATAATCAATTATACTTTGAAATCATGAAAATAACAGATAGGTACACATGCTTCACCCCAAAATATTTGAAAACAGTAAAAGAGGGGACTATGTACTCACTTGAGAGTGCTTAGGAGTCTTGAACAACTACCAAGCAAGCTAGAGGGAGCACGGAATCAAACGGCACCTAATATAGGTAACTACATAAATAATCGGACCTAAATCGGGAGATCGGATAGTATGAGATCTCGTGAACCAAATGAGCGTGGGAACTCATATGATATGGTTTAACAAGGCCTACATACTAAAATGAAACCTAACCTAAGTGCTTATGACCCCATTACGACCCGTTTAGGTAGCTTACACTACTTTTTTTTTTGGGTAAAGGGTTACCCCGATGAATTTTATAAATAACCAATAAAGTACAAGGATGTGTCAAAGCAACACACCAACTAGACTTGGCATACCAAGACTAGGACATCAAACGACAAGACCAAGAAAAAAAACAACCAACTAAAAAGTTATCAAACAAAGCAAGCTACCATGGCCAAAAAGTAAACAACCTAGGCCATTAACAAACTAAACAACTAAACCACTAGCCCGGTTCATCATCCTTGTTATCATTGATCTTCCAGATTTCATATATCCTCCTCCTAGCCGACTCCACTCGAAACTTGAATCCCATAAGACGAAGTCGAACCATGCTTTTAATCTTCTCGGCAACTTGCAAAACGGTCAATTGGTTGGAGCTAAAAAGGCGATCATTCCGCTCTTGCCATATGTAGTAGGTAGCCGCAGCAACCACCAACTTACACACAATATCATCAGTTGTCTTCGAATTTGCATGTTGATCAGCCCATAACATTAAAGATTGCCATGTGTTATCAACATTCTCCAACTTCGCCATAGTCTTCACTTTTTCCCAAACCTGACTTGCAAACTCACATTGAAAAAACAAATGATTACGGCTATCTCGATCATGTTTACACAACGGGCAGCACATAAGATTTAGATTTGTAGCACTTCCAGCTTCCCAAACCGCCAGCCTATCCTGAGTTTTTAGCTTATTCCGAAACACTAACCACAGGTGAAACGAGTGGCGAGGAATGCACTGAGAAAACCAAACCATGTTTGCCCAGTTGACCTGATTATCTCTTGTCCGAATTGTACTCCATACTTGAGCCGATTCAAAATCTGTATACTTCCCATCCAGAGTTTTCCAAGCCAACCGATCCAGAGTACCATCTATCAGCTGAGGCATTTGGATGCTTATTAAAACCGGGAACAAATCTAGCCAAGCTTGGGGCTATCTCCACTGCCCATATGCGTCAACAACATCAGCAACCGAAGAGCTTAGATTGAAACCAGCATTAGCTATAGACCGAGGAGTAATAAATGAGGTAAGAGGACTTATAGAACACCAATTGTCACTCCATACATTAGTTTGCACGCCACTTCTGAGCAGAGACCATATGTGAGGCCGCATAATACAACGAATAGAAAGAATTTTCCGCCAACCCCAACTCATATTCCCTCGACAAGGCACCTCCCAAAAATTTCTCCCCTTTATCTTGTGTTCATGAATCTATGTCACCCAAATGGATTCCCTTTTAGTAATAATACTCCAAACATGCTTGGCCATAAGCGATTTATTAACATCATTTATGCTTCGGATGCCCAAACCACCTTCATCTTTCGGCAAACATACATCTTTCCAAGCAACTTTAGCACGAATTCTACCCTCCGATCCCGCATTCCATAAGAATCTACGAATTCTTTTCTCAAGTTCCTTAATAACCCGAGCTGGAATAATGAAAACAGAGGCCCAATATATATGCATGGATGAAAGAACCGAATTTATTAGCTGCAAACGGCCAGCAAACGATAACGACTTGGTCATCCAGTTTACAATCTTCTTATCCATTCGATCAATAAGAATTTTACAATCCTTAAAGAGCAACCTGGAAGAGATGAGCGGAACCCCAAGATAACGAACCGGAAAAACACCCTCCTGAAATGGCATAATCTCCAGAATTTCCTGTCTAATCAACTGAGGAACATTGCAGAAGAAAACTGTGCTTTTAGCTGGACTAGGAGCCAAACCAGAAACATTAGTAAACATCCCAAGAGCCTCCTTAACTTTCTTTACCGAAACAACATCAGCATGCACAAAAATAAACAAGTCATCAGCAAAGGAGACATTGATAATTTTTTGCTTTGCATAATGAGCATGATATTTGTATGGAAAACTAGCAGCCTGTTGAAGCATGAGCGACAGAACCTCCATAATTAACGTGAATAAATATGGTGACATTGGATCACCTTGTAGTAACCCTCGTTTGCCTCTAAAATAGCCATGAAGATTGCCATTAATATTCAACGAATACGACACAGTTGTAACACATGTCATAATCCATTCAATCATTTTCTAATGAAACCCAAATCGAACCAAAATATCACGCAGGAATGTCCAATTAACCGTGTCATAAGCTTTCTGGATATCAATTTTGAATGCACATCTAGCCGGGCCCCTATTCAGATGATAATTATGCATTAATTCTTGTGTAAGAAGAATGTTATCAGAAATCTTTCTACCCGGCACAAAAGCTGACTGGTTGATGCTAACAAGAGTACCCAAACTTCCTTTTAAACGGTCCGTAATTATCTTACTTATACATTTATAGAGAACATTGCAACAAGAAATCGGCCTGTAATCTAGAACTGAATCCGGGACATCTTTTTTTGGAATCAACGCCAGAATAGTATGGTTAACTTGAGTTAGAAGTTTACCATTCTCAAAAAATTGCAAGACCGCATCAGTAACCTCGTTACCAACAATATCCCAAGCATGCTTAAAAAATGCGGACGTGTATCCATCTGGACCCGGAGCTTTGTCTTCTCCAATACTGAACATCGCATTTTTAACTTCCTCTCGAGTAACCCGAGACACCATTCGATCCGCAACCTCACTACTTAGCACATTAGGGAACAGAATGTCCGAATTAACCTTTTCAACCGAGATATCAACCCCCAAAAACTGAGTATAATGCGAAACCAGTACATCCGTAACCGCATCTCCTTCATGGCGAGCTCCCAGAGTATCCGTGATACTAGAAATTTTGGATCTAGCATTTCTAGCTTTAACAGTGTTATGGAAAAATCTGGTATTAGAGTCTCCTGCCCGAAGCCACTCAACCTTGGCTTTCTGTTTTAGAAAACATTCTTCATCGTAAGCCGCAGCTTGAAAATCTTGAAGACATTGAGTCTCCATTTGTCTAAGCCGAACATCCATCGGATTCTGATCCACCTGTATCTGAATATCATCCAAATTTTTTTCTCAGCTCCACCACCCTATCATGTAAATTACCTTGGTTAAAAAGAATCTTCCTTAACCTAGGTTTTAAATTCCTCATTTTCTTCACAATGGAAAGCATAGTAACACCCTCCACTATTTTAATCCATTCCTGCTTCACGGAATCTTTAAATTCAGGTTTAGTAACAATGAAATTCGGAAATTTGAAGGGTCTTGGACGAGTTCCAGCTGAGCACATCATTCTTAGGATGCAAGGCGTATGGTCAGACACCCGAAACGGATGAAAGAAAGCAAATGCATCAGAAAAATGATCTATAAACGAGACATTACTCATAACCCTATCAATCTTTTTGAGAAGACCCACACCACTCTTCGGTTTTTGGCTCCACGTGTATTGCATACCATGCGCCTGAACATCAAATAATTCTGTTTGTTGAACACAATCATCAAACTCACGCATACCAATAGAATGATTGGACGGGCCAAACAAAGAATCTTCAACTTTAAGAACCGAGTTGAAATCTCCCATAACAACCCACGGCTTATCATGACAAAGAACCTTATGCTTGCATAAATCAGCCCATAACAGTCTTCGATCTTGATACTTATTTTCAGCATACACAAAAGAGCAGAAAAGAACCTTTTTGCTATCTTTAAAAATTACCTGAGTATTAATAAGTTGATCAGTTTGATAGAGGACCATTACATCAAACACATTAGGATTCCACCCCAAAATAATTCTCGTACCACGCGAGCATAAACTACCATTAGAAGTCCAACACCAATTACGGAAAACATACTTGCAAATGTTGGCCAGCTTGGAAACATCCACATGAGATTCAAGGATCGCACACATATCTAAATTATTACCAGTTACAATAGAACGAACCTCACTTTGTTTCAGGGGCCGGTTCAAGCCCCTAATATTCCAAGTCATTATGCTACCCATTTAAACCATTCGAACCGGGAGTGCTTGCCCCCTCAGGATTAGTATTATTCATAAACTGTGCCATCTCAGTTGGAGTAACCTCCTTCACCTCATCATCGTTCTTCGTAACCCGATTGGTATCAACATGCAGCCTCTGATTGTCAACATCTCTACTCTCCTCTCCATTTCCATCCACAGCTGCTAATGCTTCAAAAGAATTCGTTGTTTTAATCTGAATAGACCCTGAGCTATTATCTTGCTTGGTTCCTGATGTACTGGCACCCGATCTATTTACTTTTGGCTTGTAAATAAACTTTGGTTTCTGTTTTTTCTGCCCAACCCCGAACTTAGCAACTTTCCTTTTATCCGTAACAAATCCTTCCTCATCCACCGTTACCTGCTTCTGGCTAACGTTAACATTCTTAGGATAACTTTGGTCATTATGACCAAAGATACAACAAGTAGAACAATGATGCGGCTTCCATTCATACTCAACTCTGACTTTCTCCATGATAAACCCATCATCCTCCAGCTTCGGAATAGCAACAACTATCTGATCCTTAAGAACATCATCGGCACTAACTTCAATCAAGGCTCTAGCAAAGCTGCTCCTTCCCCAGCTATCCGCACACATATCCGCTGTGTAACTATCCAGCCTTTTTGGTATTCCAATTTTCGATGCCAGCAAGCTCAAACCATCATCCGTATAGATAGAAATAGGAACATTATGAAGCTTAACCCATATAGGAACTGATTTAATTCCTTCTTTTTTCAGACTAACCGAAGGCGACCAGATGTTAATAAAAAGAGGAACTTTACGAATTAGCCAAGGCCCACCCTCAAGAACTTTATTCATACCTTCCTTTGTATCAAATTTAAAAAAGAAAAACCCTTCAGCATTCATCATGACTTTAGCAAATCCAAATTTTGACCAAACGTTTTTAACATAATACTCCACAACAGGAAACGACAATCTGTTCCCCAGAAAGTATCCAAAAAGCACATTATCAAATCTGTCTTTAACCGTTTTAACAACCTCCCTCAGAATCACAATATCTGCTTCCTGATGAGTCTCAGTCGTGTCCAGCTTCCTGAAGTTAACTTCACGATTAGACTTAGAATTCATCATCACCTTTTTAGCATACGACACCTGGTTCTCCTGTTGTTTATCCGCATAAACATTCTCAACCGGAACTGTTATTTTCTCCAATTCATCAATAACATTGATAACTGGAGGATCATTCAGATTGTTCACGACAACTCCACGTCTCGGTGCCATCGTTTTGCCATCAATATTCAGAATTTTACTTCCCAAACCCTTGATCACAGTCGGCGGCTTCCCATACATATCACGGTAATCAGCATTCAAAGATGGAGGTTTCCCAAAAATCTCATTGATATCAGGCGGTTCAGTATTCATCCTTGTATCAAACTACTCACATGCAAACGTAAAGGCGGCAGCAAGAACAGCTTACGGAAACAGCAACCAAAAACCCTAATCAGCCGACAAAACTATCTCTCTTGGAAACGAATGAACCAGACTCCAACTCCAATAGAAACAATCAGCAATCGACCAAGACAACCTGAGCAAACCCTAGACTAGCCGAACTTGTGAATCTAACAATCTATATAATGTTATCGGATAAACCTACCACACTATACAGAAGTTTCAATTCAGCAAATTATGAAGACGACAGAAAGAAAACAGAAAACCCTATTATAAAACGATCACTATTTTGCTAACTAGTTCGATATAGATCATTTGAAAAATCAAATTACTAATCTCAGACTGTTATACAAATAGATCACGAATCAAACCTAGGGTTGCATGAAGAAGAAAGTCGTCTGGCTAGAGAGAGAACCTAGGGTTGCATAGGTAGCTTACACTACTTTAACGCGTCGTTCGCGTAAAACACGTTCGGACAACCTAACTAGTCCTATGACAAGTATTATATGCCTAAACATTTTTAATTATGTTGTATAATCAGTTAAGTGACAAAAGTTTGGGTTACATATGCTTAAATATCAATTATGCATAAAAAGGGTATTTTGGTAATTTTCCTAAGGCATATAGACTACCTATCATATGACTAACTAAACGAAGTGACCATATGGTATAACCTCAGAAGGTTATTCCCTATACAACTATGGTCACCTAATGTGTTTGGTCGGATCCTAAAGATCGACCAAACGGGTCTAGTTCGAAAGTCTAAGCGGTTGTTTAGACCGCTTGACTTACGACTCTACATAAGCACTAAACCTAAAGTGATGAGCTAAACATGCTAAAACATGTTTAACGAAGTTAGAAAACAGGTTTGGTATCAAAACAAACGGTTTTGATACCTAAAAGTAGTTTGGTTACAAAATACGCAAGAATACGCATTTTGGCCGAAACTACGACTCGCCACTATGCCTAGATAACGTGGTAATCAGTAGGTATAGTCACTAGGGACTATAACAATCGTGCTTACACTCACGTTATGTAGTTTAAACGAACTTTATATTGACCATAAACTGGTCAATGCAGAAAGTCAAACAAAGTTTGACTTTTAAACGAAAAACGCATAAAAGAACGAAGGAATACTTACAAAGGGTCCCCGCAAGTAAATCTTGATCCAAATAGCCCAGGTATGAAGCAAGGGCTTCAACTTAGAGCACATTAGATCAGATTTGTGTGAATTGCAAGGAATGGAGGTGTGGGTATTTATAATAAAATCACAACCGTTATGATCGTTCCTCGATAAACGAGCTTCAATCCTAGCCTTCCATGTGTGCCCCTTGTTTTGCAATACCTTGGGCACCCCTAGAATGAGCCCATGGTATCCAAAATACCATTTGCAAGAGGTAAAACCAGGTAGGACAGGCTGTAAATGGCTGTAAACCACATTCTGCAGGTCTGGCAGGTTCACGCGCCCCGCGTAAGACCCAAGGGGGGTCTACGCGGCCCGCCTGGGCTGCTCAGTTCAGCAAACAAGTTCCAGTTTTACAGTTTCAGTCCCTGTTATGCATTTCAGTCCATTTTTGACACATTTGAAGCCCGTTAAACCATGTTCAAGGATCTAAAATGATGCCTAAACATAATGGACATGAAACATGCTCAAAAATATGTCAGATGTCGGTTCGTTTGGTCGTACGATCGCGTTATTCGCTTAATTACGACGGAAGTCTTAACGAACGCAAAAACGATCCAAATTAAGTGACGAATGAAATTTTTATCATGCCAAGCACTAAAATAAAATATTGTAACGCTTACATAAATTTTGGATGTCCGGATATATTCAGAACCTAAGATATGCGCGAAAATGCAAACTTATGCACTTTTTGACGCTTTTAGTCCCTATTGATCAATAAAGTTTCTTTTAGCATACCAAACCCCTCAAAGCCTATTGCTAAGCTATGTAAAGGATATTTAGGGTATGTTTAACTTATGATCAAGTTCCGGAATGTTTGTTACTATACAAATCGGTATAGTTTCGCAGTTTGACATAATTAGTCCCTGCAATCGAACAAACTTGATTTCAACACACCAAACCATCCAAAACTTATTTCTAAGTTATGTGGAGGTTATTTAAGGTATGTTAAGCCTATTTCACTATTCCGGAGTATTCGTTGCATTAAACTGGTTATATTTACTCATCAGTGCGCGTATAACCCTCCAGAAAGCGATTTAAAGCTTGAAATCGAACAAGAATTGATATGTGCAAACGATACACATATTTATACAAATCCCAAGTATGAAATACAATATTTCATTAGTTTGGAATTTGTTTGATGGTTGGAGTGACACAGGTGTCACAGTCTCCCCTACTTTAGGAAATTTCGTCTCGAAATTTAATTTTAGGGAAAACTTGTGAGGACAACTGTGATGTTTTCGATTTCGAACGAATCCCTCGAACCCTAATTAGAACTCTGGGCCATGTTAGGATTCTTAGCAAAATTGTCAACTATCAAAGTGAAGTCTTTGTAGTAACAAAACATGGAGTTTCAAACTATGGACAGAAGAATGTTTCTTATGAAGACTTATCATAGGAAACTTGTGTGTACTTGAAATCAGAATTGGGGAGTGTAAGATAAAATGACATCGGTCAAAGTCCAGGACTTCTCCCGTATCATTATTCTTGTCACTATAGGTCTTAACACATGACAAAACTTGCTGTGGTTTCTGTGCACTGAATTCCATAATTATGCATGCATCCATAATTACGTAATTCCTTGCACAGTCCGCACAGTTCATTTCATAATGCGTAGGGTAAAAATCAATTGAATAAACATGAAGCGACCTGACTAGAGCACCAAAGGATCTTTTTAACTAGATCAACGAATGATCTTTTTAACTAGATCAACACATGATCTTCTTAACTAGACCGTCGTACGATCTCCTTAAATAGACCACTTAAGGGATCTTTTCAATTATATCATCACATGATATTCCTATCCAGATTTTCAAATCAATCTGTTTAACTAGACCCCCAAAGGATCCAATATTTGAATAGTACTTTAAAACCCAAGGGACTTTAACTACAACGTAGAAGTCCATTAAGGATTCAAGATAGTACCTTTAGATATCCTACTATGAATCCCTCATATGAGATATGGAAGATTCTACGAGGATTTGGATGGATCACATAAAGACACAAAATATATGAGAAAACACATAAGCACATAATCACATAATTAGTTAACTTAATCTTTAATTTGTTATCTTTGGGCACGGATAATTAAAGCACACCAGGAATCCAATCCGTGGATTTCATTTGGCACTTTAATCATTTTCAAGAATCTATCTATGGAGATAGAAAGATCTTCAACAGGAGTTTGGCTTTGTTTCTTAAAAGAAACAAGCGTTTAAGGTTCTTGGGGAGATCACAAGTGATCATATAAATGACAGAACCACACGAGTAGTTTGTCTTTGTGTTGACATCATAAGGTCGCATCAAACATTCATACAATAGCATTAGTTCAACAATAAAAACCACAAATTTTTATTTATATAACAACCGCATTGTCTTTAAATGTTAGAAGATAACAACCAGAATTACAAAACACTAATTGTTTACTGCTGCATCATTGTTCACGTTTGCCTCATTGATGTTAAACGCTCGTCCACGCGCTGGAGGTATGTTAACAAGTCTTGGGCAATTATTTCTGTAGTGAGTAAGGTCACTATAGTTATAACATGACCCCGGTGGGAACCGTGCTTGAACAACAGCAGGGTTTGCAGCAGCTTGATTTGCATAACGGCAAACATTGATCAAATGTCCCAACCGCCCACAGTGGGTACATTTGTGACATTGCTCTTGCTCTAGATGATGACGGTTGCATTTGTTGCACAAGGGTGCGGTACCAACATAATTTTTCCTTTTGCGAGGTTGTGCTGGCTGGTTTGGTGCAACCTGATTGTTCTAAGCAGTTATGGCGCAATTTTGAGAAGCCTTACGCTTCTTCTTCTTGGATACCTCAGCCTGTTTTTCCTTCGGTTCAACTTGAGCAATCTTGTCAGATGGTCTTGGGTCGCCTTTTCGAAAAAGCTTACCCTTCCTGATATGGGATTCAGTTAGGGTGGCAGACAATTCAATGGCTTGTCTAACAGTAGTAGGGTTGCTGCCAGTAACAATATCCTGAACTAGGTCAGGAAGACCATCAATGTATTTCTCGATCGCCTTATCCACAGGCGTAACCATAGCAGGACATAACAGGCTCAATTCCTCATATCGGTCCGTATAGGCTCGATGTTCACCACTGTCTTGCTTTAGGTCATCACATTCCCTTTCTAAAGCTCTCAATTCATGACGAGGACAAAACTCCTTCATCATAAGAGCCCTAAGCTCAGCCCAAGTCTGTGCTAATGCCACCTCAGCACCACGGTCCCTCATAACTCCGTTCCACCATGTAAAACCCCTTTTTTGAAACACACTGGAAGCAAACTCGACTTTCTGATTTTCAGGACACTGAACGTGACGAAACATACTCTCAATGCTTTCGAACCACTGTAGGAGCCCAGTTGCTCCTTCAGAACCACTAAACTTGAGTGGGTTAGCTGAATTGAAGCTTTTGAAATTGCATGGAGCATTCTGGTTATTGTTGGCTTGATTCACTTGAGCAATAATATCAGGGAGTACAGCAGCCATATGCTGTGCCATAATATGTGCCATTTCGGCATTTGGGAGCAGATTTTCGCGTTGAGGAGGCATTCTAAAAGGGGAAACAGGAAGGAAAACAAGTGAGAGGATTAGACGAAAAGAATGAGATGAAACAAATTTGATGAAAGCAAAGATGGTGGTCATTTGTTTGTTACTACAAAGCAACAAACGACACACGGTGATTAATCAAAGTAAATGGGTCAAAAATAATGTATCACGAAGATATGCTCACCTATAAGTGGACACTCACCCCAAGAGTTCCCAGGTAAGAGTGACTGGTCCGATATTGCGGATTTGTACAAACACTCTAGCCTTAGACAGAAAGCTCAAGGTACATGCACCCACCCTTCCAGTTTGCACGTGTTCACATTATTTAGACCAAACTTTAACAGGATTTTGAAAACTTAAAGGGTTCAAAACCTTAAAATAAATCATCCTAGAACAGATGATTGGTTCTCAAAGCGGAAACGAAATTTGTGTTCTTATTGTGGTTGTCACCTAAAGATAGGTGACGGTATTGTTTTTAAACTAAACACAAGATAACTTGTGTTAGGGTCCTAGGAAGGTTATAGTCTAGGTCAAAGCATTACTAATAACCTAATTCCCTATAACCATTGGCTCTGATACCAAACTTTTCTGTCACACCCCGACCACGTAAAACAACAAAATGTGGCGGAAACGTCGGGGAGTGTTGTAACAGAATCATTGTTTCACAACCATGGAATAAATAATTTCGTTTTATTGAATAAATGAACTCATTGTTTTAATACAATAAAATAATTACAACTATTATCTTTCAAGTTTTAAAGTCGCTAAGGCACGAGTCCGTCCTATGTATAGCATGCACCAACAATCATCACATAACTGCACCTGAAACATGTGTAAAAATAGGTACGTCAGCATAAAAATGCCTGTGAGATACATAGGTTTTATTGTAATTAGGATTCATGACTTATAAGTTTAAAGAAAATGTTTTAATAAAAGTAGTCATGATCCTTGTAAAAGGTTTTCTTTTATAAATCATACTAAAATTTATAAGAAATCAGATGATATAAAATAATAATACATAGGAAATTTAATAATTAAGTTAAATGAGTTTGTATAAAATATATTGTTTGAAATACAATATTTTGATAACAAGGTTTATAGTATATATAAAAATATACTTTGGTTTAAAGAAAGTCGAATAAGTAATATATTAAAATATATTTTAGTTCCAAAATCGATAACCCAAGTGTACTAAATAACGCCACGGTATGTAATGTGATGAAAACACTTATATATAAGAAGTACCAACGGCGTATCTACCATGTTTTCATCACATTACACCCGTCCCGTTATCTAAACACTAACCAAAACCCAATTGTTAAATAGATAGTATATTAAATATACTTTAGTTGTTAAAAATAATAATTTTCAGTAGTATATCAAAAGTATACTTTGGATTTATAAATAACATATTTAAACTAACAGCAGAATGGGGAGGCTCTGGGCGATTTTGGAGAAATAGTGAAACCCTAGCCGATCCAATCAATCCCTCGTCTCCTTTGATCGTTCTAATCAGTCCAAGACAGAGTGGGTTGCCGTATTCTAGGGTTCCGTTGTCTTCTTTGCTGTCTGATAGTTTTACGGGTAAGCGGCTGTCCATTAATCATTCTACTTAGGATTACGACAGTCCAGGTCCGTCTGTTGCTGATTGATTGGTCTCCAAATACCACTTTTATCTGATTAAATCGTGGTTTGGGGTTACGTCAGATTAGGATTCTCAACTATCTGCGTATAGTTTTGCGGCGGCTGTTATTGACGTTCAAACTCTGTTCGGATTAGGGTTCTCACGGCTGCTAGGGTTTGTCAGATTTCTTTTGTTTTCAGCCGTCATACCTATTCTGTTTGATCAGATTAGGGTTTATAATGGATGATCGAATGAAATCTGGTGGAAGGCCGCCACTGATGTTTAAAGAGATAGCCGATCCAATTCTGGATGTTGATGGTAACACTGTGCAGCCAAGACGTGGTATAAACATCATTGATGAACTCACAAAGGTCACTTTACCGGATCAATTGGATAATCTAGGTTCATCAACAACACATGTGGATGGAGTGAAGTTGTCGGCCGATCAGGGGAGGTATGCGAAACCGGCTGTTGAGCGATCGAAGCATTGTTGGGATTATCCCAATAGGGGATATTCGCCTTTATCAGGTCTTGATGGAACGAATGTGTCGGATGCAAAAGGAAAATCACGAAATACGGGGGTTACAAATCCTACATCATTCGCTAACATTGTTAAGAACGCCAAGGAGAATGCTAAGGTGAACTTCAGGGCGATGGAATCTACCGAAACAGTTGATGGTGCTGATGTTGTAATTCAGTTGTCATCGGTTCAACAAGTCAATGATAGGTATGCTAACACTTTGTATGGTTATTTTCTAGGTAAACGGTTGGCATTTCCTGTGGTCGATTATTTTCTGGGTAAACGGTTGGAATCCTAAGATGTTGGATTCGTATACTGCCACGATGTGTGCTGAGTCTTGGGGAAGAAGCAGCTATGCCAGAGCGCTCATTGAAGTTCAGGCAGAGGTGGAGTTAAAAAAGAGTGTTACTGTTGCAATTCCATCTTTGGATGGTAATGGTCATTCAAAGGTAGAGGTCAAAATTGAGTATGATTGGGAGCCTCTAAGGTGCTCCTCTTACTGTGTGTTTGGTCATGACGATTGCTCATGCCCAAAGAACCCTCAGGTTACTTCAAGTGGGGATTCTGGAAAGAATGATGATGATTTTCAGGATGTGGGTGCTAAGAAAAAGAAAATTAATAACCAAGGCCTCCATATGAAAAATCAGAAACCTAAGGTAGTGTACAGACCAGTTGTCAAACCTAAACCAAAATCGTCCTTGAGGAGTCCGATGAATAACCAGGTTTCAACATCAAACCCGTTTGACAGTCTTAAGGACGATGATGGTAATCAGGGAGGTAGTACTGTGGGTCGAGTGGAGAAGAAAGTTGCGCAGACTAGGAGTGACAAACAGGATTCGGATGAGGAGGAGGTCGTTGAAGTGTATAATGAAACTAGTGAATTTATGACCTCGGGTACACATTCGTCATCTTCGAGAGCAAAGGCTAGCACCTCTTCCACAAAATTCTCCATTGGATATATCTTTTTTGGTTCGTGTGAAGGGATTGCCGGTTTCTGGCAATTTCGTTTTTGATGATGGCGGATGAGGACTTTATTTTTGTTTTTTTGTATTGTTTCGTCTACTGATGTATAGTAGGCTAGGTTATGGGGTCATAGTTTTCCTTGGTTTTTTTGTGATTTACATATATGGGGCATGTCCTGTATATGAACTAGTGTGGAACACATCCTCACTACTTGTTCTTATTTGCGGTTGTTTTTAATAGAATCACCGGGGTAACCCTTTACCCAAAAAAACATATTTAAACTATGCTTTGGTTATGAAAATAACATATTAAACTATGTTTTAATGATTAACAAAATATATGTTGGTTTTGTACAATATCACATATGAGAGCATATCAAACTATACTTTTGGGAGTATAACTAAATATACAAAAATAATGTGATTTAAGAATTCATTCAGACCTAGTGCATCAAAATACACCTTTGAGACTATAGAAATACCACAAAGGCAATCCCTATTTGGATGGAGAAACAAATTGGTTTCAGACATTCCATGACAACAGGAATGGGGTGTCAAATCCTATAGCGCTATATCATACTACCAACCGGTCTGGTGAACAAAAATAAGTACTATTCCAACAATTAATTTTATAATCTTTGAAAAATTAGAGTTTAAACCATAAATAATCATTCAGTTTGTCAAAAGATAAGTATTAACATGTATAATCAATTATACTTTGAAATCATGAAAATAACAGATAGGTACACATGCTTCACCCCAAAATATTTGAAAACAGTAAAAGAGGGGACTATGTACTCACTTGAGAGTGCTTAGGAGTCTTGAAAAACTACCAAGCAAGCTAGAGGGAGCACGAAATCAAACGGCACCTAATATAGGTAGCATAAATAATCGGACCTAAATCGGGAGATCGGATAGTATGAGGTCTCGTGAACCAAATGAGCATGGGAACTCAAATGATATGGTTTAACAAGGCCTACATACTAAAATGAAACCTAACTAAGTGCTTACGACCCGTTTAGGTAGCTTACGCTACTTTAACGCGTCGTTCGCGTAAAACGCGTTCGGACCGCCTAACTTGTCCTATGACAAGTATTATATGCCTAAACATGTTTAATTATGTTGTATAATCAGTTAAGTGACAAAAGTTTGGGTTACATATGCTTAAATATCAATTATGCATAAAAAGGGTATTTTGGTAATTTTCCTAAGGCATATAGACTACCTATCATATGACTAACTAAACAAAGTGACCATAAGGTATAACGTCAAAAGGTTATTCCCTATACAACTATGGTCACCTAATGTGTTTGGTTGGATCCTAAAGATCGACCAAATGGGTCTAGTTCGAAAGTCTAAGCGGTTGTTTAGACCGCTTGACTTACGACTCTACATAAGCACTAAACCTAGAGTGACGAGCTAAACATGCTAAAACATGTTTAACGAAGTTAGAAAACAGGTTTGGTATCAAAACAAACGGTTTTGATACCTAAAAGTAGTTTGGTTACAAAATACGCAAGAATACGCATTTTGGCCGAAACTACGACTCGCCACTATGCCTAGATAACGTGGTAATCAGTAGGTATAGTCACTAGGGACTATAACCATCGTGATTATGCTCACGTTATGAAGTTCAAACGAACTTCATGTTGACCATAAACTGGTCAATGCAGAAAGTGACTTTTAAACGAAAAACGCATAAAAGAACGAAGGAATACTTACAAAGGGTCCCTGCAAGTAAATCTTGATCCAAATAGCTCAGGTATGAAGCAAGGGCTTCAACTTAGAGCACATTCGATCAGATTTGTGTGAATTTCAAGGAATGGAGGTGTGGGTATTTATAGGAAAATCACAACAGTTAGGATCGTTCCTCGACAAACGAGCTTCAATCCTAGCCCTCCATGTGTGCCCCTTGTTTTGTAATACCTTGGGCACCCCTAGAATGAGCCCATGGTATCCAAAATACCATTTGCAAGAGGTAAAACCAGGTAGGACAGGCTGTAAATGGCTGTAAACCACATTCTGTAGGTCTGGCAGGTTCACGCGCCCCGCGTAAGACCCAAGGGGGTCTACGCGGCCCGCCTGGGCTGCTCAGTTCAGCAAACAAGTTCCAGTTTTACAGTTTCAGTCCCTGTTATGCATTTCAGTCCATTTTCGACACGTTTGAAGCCCGTTAAACCATTTTCAAGGGTCTAAAATGATGCCTAAACATAATGGACATGAACAATGCTCAAAAATATGTCGGATGTCCATTTGTTTGGTCGTACGATCGCGTTATTCGCTTAATTACGACTGAAGTCGTAACGAACGCAAAAACGATCCAAATTAAGCGACGAATGAAATTTTATCATGCCAAACACTAAAATAAAATATTTTAATGCTTACATAAATTTTTGGATGTCCGGATATATTCAGAACGTAAGATATGCGCGAAAATGCAAACTTATGCACTTTTTGACGCTTTTAGTCCCTATTGATCAATAAAGTTTATTTTAGCATATCAAACCCCTCAAAGCCTATTTCTAAGCTATGTAAAGGATATTTAGGGTATGTTTAACTTATGATCAAGTTCCGGAATGTTTGTTACTATACAAATCGGTATTGTTTCACAATTTGACATAATTAGTCCCTACAATCGAACAAACTTGATTTCAACACACCAAACCATCCAAAACTTATTTCTAAGTTATGTGGAGGTTATTTAAGGTATGTTAAGCCTATTTCACTATTCCGGAGTTTTGGTTCTTCGACTCCCTTGTCCATGACATGAGTCAAGAAAACAACACATCCTATTCGCAAACAACTTTCGTGCCCTCAAGCAATTTGTAATTTGTAAAGGCGTACTCTGCTTCACGAGTCGAGATTGTTTCTTTGATCGGCATCGGGACGCGGATATCAATCTTCGCTTGATCACTTGTCAACCCATCCATCCAATTACCTTGTCGAAGCTCCCAATTCAACTGGCAGTAGCTCAAGTGTAAACTCACGCTCTCCGGGTCCTATCCTGCCGTTTCCAGTTACTTCGTTGGCTTCCACTAGCTTTCCCATTAGCTAGTACTATCGAGTGCGGGTTATCTAACTTACCTACTACTAAACCAAGCATACTTTCAACCTCTAGAAATGTGAAACTAAAATTTGTGACAGTATCTAACAACACGGATGCATATCGTTGAGTAATATGGGACGTACCGATATCCACGCTTGGATTCCCGGCGTGCTCCCCTAGCTCTGCTACTGAGCTTTTATCCTTGTGCCTGATTCTTCTTAGGACAGTATTTTCTGAAATGCTTCTTGCTCCCACAGTCAAGACAACCTCGAGCACGCTTTTGTTTGTCACTTATCCTGCCTTTTTCGTTGTTTCCTCCGTGATTCTTGCTATCATCTTGGTCTTTATTTCCATGTTCAATACTTTGCCTACAAGTCTCCTTGGGATGCCCCCTCTTACCACAGTTATCACATTTTCCATATTTACATCGCCTGACATGATAACGTAGACAATTGTCGCACTTAGGCAGGATACCCATGTAGTCTTTCCCCTTTTTGGCCTTCTTCTCGTTACTCACCCGAGTAACCTTCTTGAAATTTGCGAGCTTTCTCTTGTTATCCCCAGATGAATCTACGGAAGTCTCATTTTCCTCTTCCGGAGTGGAAAATTTTCCTTGTCTAATCGCTTCTTCAGTGAGCGCCACACTCATGTCGATTGCTTCGATGATTGTTGGAGGCTTAGATGTTGTTACCAGGCTTAGAATCTGAGGTGCCAGTCCCCCGATGAAACGTTCGATCTTCCTAGATTCTGGTTCCACCAAACGTGATGCAACGTGTGATAATTCGCCAAATCTCTGCACATATTCAGCTATCTTTGGACCTTCCATTTTCAGGTTCTACAATTCGGTTTCCAACTTCTGGACTTCCGCCCTAGAGCAATATCTCTTGCGCATTAGTTCGTTCAGTTCGTCCCACGTCAAAGCATATGCAGTAGTCTCGCCCATTGTTTGAACCTGAAGGTTCCACCAAGACAGAGCCCCATCTACAAATAGTCCAGCTACGTACGTAACCTGATGTTCTGGGGCACATTTGCTCAACCGTAAGACAGAATTCGTCTTCTCCACCCAACGCACAAAAGCTAAGGCACCCCCAGTGTCGTCGAATTCTCAAGGTTTGTTGTTCAAGAACTGCTCGTAAGTGCAGCAACTGGGTGGGTTATTTCCTGAGGTATCTCCGCCGTGTTTGGAGCGAAGGGCCTCGAGTTGTGTGATGGCTTACGAGATGCGCCCTTGCAGTTCTGACTCTGCTGTTGTCGGCAGAGGGTTGTTGGTATTGACGTTCCCTGGTATCGACATCTTCTGAGAGGAAGATTGGTTAGGTCAGGTCTTATTCGTTCGGGGAATGCATACAGTTGTTTAGAGATCATATGCACATACACATAATAGGTTACCAACCAATCAAGCAATAGTATAATCATAGTATAACCAAGCAACTTGGTAATTATATTTATAGCAAGTAAGCACGTAGCATTATAATTATAGCACACACATATAGGTCAATAACGCGCTTAACGAGGACATAGCGACTGAGCTTTCGTTGGTCATTGGTCACAAAGTATTGTCGCATGCTTAATGATGATTGGCTTCTCATCATTCCCTTGCCACAATTGTGTTGTCTTCCAAAATGTATCACATCAACAGGGACACAGGGTCACCCTACCCTTGTCCATTAAATATGTTAGTGTATCAAAATTACGTAGTCAGATGAGGTCTTCAAAAGTCTCCACATTCTCGGCTTATCATTAATGTCATACCCAAATGTAATGCAATCCGCATAATCCAGAAACCAACTTTACTGGTGACTGAGGTGGAGGAAGAAAGAAAAGTAAATTGTCGACATGCGTGAATTCCTCCTCGAGCTTGTATATACGTCGAAGTGGTAACTGCTCTGCTGCTTGGCAGTAAAGATGCGAGCATCAAAACCTGGGAAAGGTGTAATAGCAGTAGGTGAGAGCGCAAAAGGAACCTTGATGAAAGTATACTGGCAATAGGCAGGGTGGAGGATGTGGTGTCAGCTCAAGCTCCAACATTCTGTGACTTATATCCTCAAACTGCAGCTGATGTGACAGGTGTACTCATCCCGTGTGTGGCCTCCATAAAGTGAGGGATGGTAAGGGTCTAAAATCAGTATAGTGTGTTATAGGAACCATCGAAACGGTTCGTCCAGTTAGAGGGTAATAGTCACGCAATGGTGGAGGTTAAAATCGAATATGATTGGGAGCCTGAAAGGTGCTCTTCTTGTTGCGTGTTTGGACATGAGGATCACTCGTGTCCAAAGAGGCCTCAGGTCATTTCGAGTGGGGAGTCTGGAAAAAAGATTGATGATTTTCAGGTTGTGGGTGCTAAGAAGAAGAAATCTACTAACCAAGGTCTTCACATGAAAAATCAGAAGCCGAAGATAGTGTACAGACCAGTTGTAAACCCTAAACCAATTTCGTCCTTGAAGAAGCCGATGAACAATCAGGTATCAACGTCTAAACCCTTTGATGCCCTTAAGGAAGATGATGGTGGTCAGGGAGGTAGTACCGTGGGTCGTATAGAGAAGAAGGAGAAACAGTCGAGTGACAGGCACGAGTCGGATGAAGAGGAGGTCGTTGAAGTCTACAATGAAACCAGTGAATTTATGACATCGGGTATTCATCCTTTTTCTTCGAAAGCAGGGGCAAGCACCTCTCCCATAAAATTCTCGAATGGATAGGCGTATTTTGGTTCGTTTGAAGGGGTTGCCGGTTTGTGGCAGCTTTATCTTTGATGATGGCGGTTGAGGATTTTGTTTTGTTTTTGCATTGTTTGTCTACTAGATCTCTTTCATGATGTATAGTAGACTAGGTTATGGTGTGTCATAGTTACTTTGTTTTTGCTTTGTCTTACATATATGGGGCATGTCCTATATATGAACTAGTGTGGAACACATCCTCACTACTTTTACTTATTTGCGGTTGAATTTTAATAGAATCACCGGGGTAACCTTTTACCCAAAAAAGAAACGGTTCGTCCAGCGATGTAGAGATGAATGCATCAGACGGTGCGGCCCGTGAGGTCGTAGAAAATGCTGTTGTAGCAAAAGGGACTGTTACGCGGGTGCTGACCTGGAGTACCTTCCCGGGGTGTGGGTATGTATTGAAAGAAAGCGATAGGCACGTTGGCGCAATGGACGTCGGTCTTCACAAGAGTAACATCAGCGGGCGAAAATGCAGGTACAAACGTCTCAACTAATAGGAAGATCAATAGGTGCAGGTACTGGTTCGGGTATAAGGGATGCATTGTCTGGTAATTCGAAAGAAACAGGGTCATGATCAAGTAAGGGTGCAGGATCAGCAGGTACAACATCAAGCTGACCCGAAAAGAAACAGGAGCTGTCTCAAAAGCAGGTTCCGGGTCGTGTAACGGTGTGGTACCTCAAGCAGGTGATAGTTGCAATAGTTATAACGGCGTCGTCGTCTGCGTCAGTTGTAGAAAGCTGTAATCTGGCTGTCTGTAAGGCTGCAGGTGTCACAGACTCAAAGGAATCTGAAATCGAATGTATGCTAAAATCAGAGGATAGCTTGTTAACAGGGGTCTCAAAAAGTGAACTTAGTAACAACGTGCTCGTCAAACTTTCCATCATCATAGGTGTTATCAGAAGGGCCATCAATAATATGCCAATGTCATCATCAATTATTCGTTGAGTAGCCAACCTTCGGAAGGAATGTCCACAGGAGGCGCATTGTCGAGGTTTGGAGTCAAGAGGTGCTCTCCACCGAAGTGTCCAAATGGTAAGGCGGTCGTGGACCGAATCAAGAATGACAGGAAGACTCTCGTCAAGGAAACCATCAGCAAGGGTAATTCATCACCAAAGTCTGGCAGCGCGGACGGTTGGAAATTGTCCTCGTCCTTGGTCAGCATGTCAGAGTCACTCTCAGTGTCTGTCGTAGATATCTCCGGCGCAGGTATAGTCTCATCATCTGTGGCGGTGGCCGTAGGGTCATCATTATCCGACAATTCGTTCCTTGAGGAAGGTGACGTGTGTGCCGGTACATAGTAGTCATAGCACGTATATCCATAATAATCATCAGCGTATGCAAATAAGAGTAATTTATCACATAGTCATGTATTCACATTATCTTTCCTAGTCTCTCAGACAAATCTCCCAGTCTCTCAGACCACCTAGTCTCTCAGACTAACACATCCCGTCTCTCAGACCAAACCTTCCCAGTCTCTAAGACTAACACATCCCGTCTCTCAGACTAAACCTCCCCAGACTAAAAGCCCTCTTCGGTCTCTCTTTTTTCGACAAGGTAACCTTCATAAAAAGGTTATTCATTTGCGTGGGGAGCTGGACAAACTGCAAAAGGATGTTGATTCTGACCCGTTAAATGAGAACTTGAGGATCTGAGAGAATAGTGTTTTACGGGATTACCAAGAAGCATGCTTAGATGAGGAAAGGTTTTTGAAACAGAAGTCCAAAGTCGATTGGCTAAGGGCAGGGGACTCAAACACTGCTTTTTTTCACTCGTCTTTAAAGAGTAGAAATCACAGAAGTCGTATTGATGGGATTACGGATTCGAATGGAATTTATGTTGAGGGTGATGGCGTTTCTAAAGCATTTGTGGATCACTATGAGAATTTTTTAGGCAGTACGGGTAGTGTTTCTATTTTGCCTATGCCTGATTTATTCTTAAAAGTTTTAAGCCCTGAGGTGGCTAGTTCCATGGTGCGTCCGGTTAGCATTGAAGAGATTAAAGCGACCTTCTTTGCTATGGGGTCTGACAAGGCTCCGGGCCCTGACGGGTATACGACGTCTTTTTATAAGAATGCATGGCCTATAATAGGTACTGAAGTGTCAAATGCTATTCTTGATTTTTTTAACACGAGGCGTCTTCTAAAAGAGCTGAATCATACTTTAATTGCCCTAGTGCCGAAGGTGTCTACTCCTTCGATGGTTATGGACTTTCGTCCTATTTCATGTTGCAATGTCTTATACAAATGTATTAGTAAAATGGTGGCGGATCGGATTAAAGGGGCCCTTAGTGACATAGTTTGCATTAATCAATCAGCGTTTATTCCAGGTAGAAGGATTTCGGATAATATCTTGCTAACCCAAGAATTAATGCATAATTATCATAGGAGTTTTGGTCCTCCTAGGTGTGCGTTTAAGGTGGACATTCAGAAAGCGTACGACACAGTTGAATGGAGTTTTCCTAGAAGTGTTCTCCAAGGTTTTGGATTTCATCGTAGAATGGTTGATTGGATTATGCTGTGTGTCGAGACCCCCTCTTTTTCAGTTTGTATTAATGGTAATATTCACGGTTACTTTAGGGGAAAGCGTGGCCTTCGGCAAGGTGATTCGTTATCTCCCTATTTGTTCACGTTGGTCATGGAAATGTTGACAGGTATCTTGCAGCATGCTACTAGGATTGACTCGTCATTCAGGTATAATAACAAGTGTGAAAAGCAGAAAATTATTAATCTTTGTTTTGCCGATGACTTGTTTTTGTTTGCTAGAGGTGATATTGATTCGGTAAGATGTATTATGATGTCTCTTTCGAAGTTTACTCAGATGTCGGGATTATTCCGTAGCATTAAAAAAAGCACCGCTTACTTTTGCAATGTTCCTCACCATACCAGAAGTGCTATTCTAAGTTTTATGCCATTTGTCGAGGGTGTTCTGCCTGTTAGATATTTGGGTGTTCCTCTCATTTCTTCTAGACTTCTATATAAAGATTGTGGTATCCTTGTAGAGAGATTGGAGAATCGGATCATGAATTGGAAGAATAAGCTTCTGTCTTTTGCTGGTAGACTTCAACTGATTATTTCGGTTTTGTCTTCTATGTATATCTATTGGTCTTCGGTTTTTATTTTGCCTTCTCGGGTTATTTTGGAATTGGAAGCTAAAATGCGAAACTTTTTATGGGCCCAGTCGTCGTTTAATAGTGGGAAAGCTAAGGTTGCTTGGAAGTATGTTTGCGTTCCTAAACATGAAGGGGGGGGGGCTAGGGATTCGTCGAATTGGTGATGTGAATAAAGCGCTAATGGCGTTTCATGTTTGGAGCATTGTTACTAAGCGAAACTCTCTTTGGGTTGAATGGATACATTCTTATCGGCTGAAAAGCCGTACTTTTTGGGATTGCAAGGTTGTTACGAATTGATGTTGGAGTTGGAGAAAGCTCCTACAGTTGCGGTTTGATTTTAGAAGATACATTTGGACCAGAATCGGTAATGGCAAGAGTACGTCGGCCTGGTATGATAATTGGTGTAATGGTGGGCCGCTATGTGAGTTCTTAACTCCGAGAGTTATTACCAGAGCTGGTTTTAATCTTCATGACACGGTTGAGAACATTTATGGAGATGGAGTGTGGCTTTTTCCAGAGGCTTGGAGAGACTTATACCCTGTTCTTAATCAAACTGATCTAGTACAAGTTAATCCGGATGTTAGCGACCAGGTTTTTTGGAAAGATGGTAATGGTTTGAGTGAGTTCTCGTCTTCAGAAGTATGGAACTCGATCAGAACTAGGGAGGCCGGTGTGGATTGGTTTAAGATTGTTTGGTTCTCTCAATGCATCCCGAGGCATGCTTTCTTAATGTGGCTCATTATGCGTGGTAAGCTCTTGACTCAAGATAAAATTTTACGATGGGATTTTGCGAGACGAAAAAACATGAATATGATGTGCTGCTTGTTATGCTATGCGGATGTTGATTCTCATGCCCATCTATTCTTTGAGTGCAAATTTTCATCCCAAGTTTGGTGTTCGGTCAGAAATAAAGGGGGGATGGCTTCAGTGGATTCTAAATGGGATTCTATTGTTGCGTGGCTTTCGACTCGGGCCAATTCGAAGTCTGCCATCAATTTTGTTAGTAGAATAATTGTTACGGCGACGGCATACATAATTTGGCAGGAACGGAATGCTAGATTGTTCAAGAATCATGCTAGACCACCTGATGTGTTATGTGAGATAATACTAGCTACAGTTCGCTACAAGTTAATGGGTATGAAGTTGAAAGACACGGTTCGAGAGAGGAACTTGCTGGAGGATTGGGGGATTCATGGACATAGCGTCATAGATAATGGTGGTTGATTAGAGATTTCTTTGTTTTGTTTTTTCTAGATGTTTGTCTAGTTGGTCTACTTTGGTGGTGGTTTTTTCTTGTTTTATTTTGTTTCACAATCACAGGGGTTGTCCTGTGTTTGAACTAGTCGGGGCGTTTCCTCACTACTTGTTTTTGTTTTGTTTGTGAATATATAGAATCACCGAGGTAACCCTTTACCAAAAAAAAAGACTAAACCTCCCCAGTCTCTAAGACTAATACATCCCGTCTCTCAGACTAAACCTCCCCAGTCTCTAAGACTAACACATCCCGTCTCTCAAACTAAACCTCCCCAGTCTCTAAGACTGAACTCCCTAGTCTCTAAGACTAACACATCCCGTCTCTCAGACTAAACCTCCCCAGTCTCTAAGACTGAACTCCCTAGTCTCTAAGACTAACTCCCTGGCCTCTAAGACCAAACCTTCTCAGTCTCTAAGACTAATTCCCTGGTCTCTAAGACCAACTCCCAGTCTCTAAGACTAATTCCCTGGTCTCTAAGACCAGCTCCCTGGTCTCTAAGACCAGCTCCCAGTCTCTAAGACTAATTATCCCCAGCCTCTAAGGGTAATCCTCCCTCAGCCTCTAAGACTGAATTATAAATATGAATTTTGAAATGTGTATTTGTGCCTTTTGTTTGTAAAAATGTTTGTTCCCTGGATCTGGACATTTTGTGTATGCAATGAAAAACAAGTCGTGAACACATTTTCGTGAGAGCCCTAATGATCGTAGTGTAGACTCGAGAAAGAATCCTAGTTCGCTACGATCAAAGCTCTGATACCAAGCTGTCACACCCTGACTTTTGCGGAAGCGTGATTATGGTGTGACTTTCTTAATATCATTGCATTCAATCATAACATCAACTATATGATAAAACCATAGGTTTGTCATCCATTAAATAAGTTTAAAATATAACAACATCGTTTTAAAACGTAACAAATTCTAGTTTTACAAATCGTACAAATTGTTTTTGAGTTCATTAAGAACTCGTCAAAAGATATTGAATAATACCAAGGTTTGGAAGACATGTCTCGTCCAGGAATAAGACACACCGTCCGAACTCAAAGACCATGGATGACATCTTTATTCTTAACGCAGCATAAAAACTTCCAACGCCCGCCAGATCCATTAAAATTTCCTGAAATACATGTAGTTTGAAAAACATCAACAAAAGTTGAGCGAGTTCATGTGTTCGTTTGTGTGTATGTATAAACCTTTGAAAAATGTTGTAAATATGTATGTAAGTCCCTGGTATGTAGCAATAAGGAAAAAGAGATCACCAATGGTTTGCAAGGCCATTGATATGTGTGAAGTGATGCAGGAAGACTCAAACCTAGCAGATTTGTTACCGGGCTTCGGCTGGAAGACATAGTCACCACATGGTCCATCCTGCGGACTCAGGGGTGGGGCTCGCTACACCCAAATAGATCTATCACTCATGTCCCTCGATCCTATAACGAGGATTGATAGCCTTAATCGCCCTACCCACTCACATGATCTAGTAGTAAAAACCCTCCCTACGCTATCCATACCATGTAAGTAAATGTTTGTAATAATTGTCGCATGTATTTCACCCCCGAAGTATAAAACTGAAAACAGTAAAGAGAAAAGGGGGACATGAACTCACAGTATTGCGTCTTCAGTATGTGTAACCCAAGTCTCCTCAGCCAACACGACTACCTACAGTGTACTAACGTCTATTAGACGAACGGGTCGTGCCTTTGCTTAGTATGAAGGTTTTTGAGTTACGTTTCTTGTGTTCCCAAAATTATTCCAGGTTAAAAACAATGTTAGGCTAGTTAAACCCTAATGCTCTCTCTCTAGCTGGCGATTTTTTTTCTCTCCTGGAATTCTTGATTTCATCGTGATTAAGATGTATAACAGTCTGTGATCGATGTTTGATTTATCAAGCTATTGTAACGAACTAGTTAGCATCTTCTAATCGGTTAATCTTGAATTCGTTTTTCTTTGTTCGCCGACCTTAATCTAATTATCAGATCTGATTGAATAGAGTCTTGGGTCTTTCGGTCCTACTGGTGAGGCAGTAACCTTGATTGATCGGATTCGCTATTTGATTTCGTGATGATTCTTGGATTAGGGTTTTGCTAGATTAGGGTTTTTCTTTTTTCTTGGTCTTCTGGTTCTCGGGTTTTCTTGCATGCTTTGCTGATTGTCTTGTTATTGGAGAGAGGTGTTTTTTCCTAGCATGGATGAACGTAAGAAATCGGAGGGGGATGTGCATGCTGGTCGATACAAGCCGCCGTTCACGTCTGCTTCGGTTCAGGGATTAGCTGCGAGGGTTGTTGATATTGAAGGCAACACTTTAATGCCTCGGAGGGGTGTTGTTTCTTCTGCTAGTTATGACCCTGGTAAGTTTAATGTGATTGATGAGCTGAATAAAATTACTGTTCCAGATTCGGAGGGTTCTATCCAGCATGAACAAAAGAATGATGAAGTTTCTAATGTGGCTGGTATGTTTCAGCATGAGGGGGATATTGGGGTTAAGCCGATTTCATATGCTGAATCGGTCACAAATGCTAATAGTAGAAAAGTTAATTTTAGATCCTTGGCTACTCCTGATCGTCGGGAGGATTGTGATGTGGTATTGCCTAAAGAATCGGTTCGAGTGGTCATAGACAAACTAGCTAACACGTTGTATGGGTACTTTTTGGGTGATCGAATTGCTTACCCGGTTGTCGATTATTTTGTGAAGAATAACTGGAAAAAGTATGGGCTGCAAAAATCCATGATGAATGCGAATGGATTTTTCTTTTTCAAGTTTAATGAACGTTCGGGTATGATGGCGGTTCTTAAGGAGGGTCCATGGATTATTAGATCGCAACCGTTATTTTTATGTGAGTGGACTCCAAGTACTAAGCTGGTTAAAACGGAGGTGAAGAAAGTTCAATTATGGGTAAAAATTCATGATGTTCCTCTAGCTGCTTATACAGAGGATGGTCTTAGTTTGATTGCTACAGCGATTGGAGAACCAAAGTTACTTGATTCGTATACCACTTCGATGTGCTTAGATTCCTGGGGTCGGAGCAGTTATGCAAGGGCTATGATTGAAGTGTCGGCTGATAAAGAACTTAAAGAGGAGATAACTATGGCTGTTCCGGACCTTCATAATGATGGATATGTTAAGGAGACAATGTACGTAGAGTATGAATGGAACCCTCATAGGTGCTCTCTTTGTTGTGTTTTTGGCCATGCAGATGATCAATGTCCTAAACAACCAAGGAAGGTGGTAAAACAATACAATGGTGAGAAGCCTTATAAGTCGTTTGATCATGATAGAAGAAATGACAAGAAGCCGATTGTAGATGAGGAAGGGTATATGGGTGTTCAAGCGAAGAAAGTGGCTCGGAAGACAGGCTTTCCAGTTAATAAGCAAAAACCAAAGTTCGAATATAGGCCAGTTATTCCAAGAATAAAGGAATCTTCGAATAAGGGGGATCCGACTAGTTCTGTTATTTCTTCAAACCCGTTTTCGGTTCTGAGTGGTAATGATAATCCGGAAGTAGGGGAGTCTAGTAAAGGTGGAACCGGTGATCAGCAACTATCAGATGATGAAGAAGTTGTCGAAGCTTATAATGAAACAAACGAATTTATGATGGAAGGTACTCGTAAGCCACATGAAACAAAAGGGGCAAGCACTCCTTCTCTGGGGGTTTCCAATGGTTAGTCTCGCTTTCTGGAATATAAGGGGGTTGAACCGCCCTCTAAAACAGAAAGAGGTTCGGAAGATTGTTAAGGATAGCAAGTTAAGTTTTTGTGCTATTCTCGAGTCTCATGTTGATGTAGATAATTTAAGTAAGGTTTGTAACTCAGTTTTTCGGCGTTGGGAATGGACTTCGAATGGAGGTATGTGTGCTAAAGGGACGCGTATCATTCTAGGCTGGAACCCGGATATATTTGACATGATGGTATTGTCCCAAACGTCTCAAGTGATGCACATTCAGTTATTTGTCAAAGAGGATAAGAAGTGGTTTTTTTGCTCGGTGGTGTATGCGGCTAACTACTACATAACCCGTCGAGACTTGTGGTCACATTTGTCTATGCATAAGCAGATGGTTGGGGATAAGCCTTGGCTGATAATGGGTGATTTTAATTCAGCGCTATATCTAGAGGATAAATCGATGGGGGCTTCATCAATTTCTACGGGTATGCGTGATTTTCAAGATTGTGTGTCTGAGATTGAAGTTATGGATATAAATCAGTCGGGTTTTCATTACACGTGGAACCAAAAGCCGAAAAAGGGTGTGGGGCTTCTTAAGAAAATTGACCGTATTATGGGGAATACTTCTTTTATATCCGATTTCCCTAATGCTATAGCAGTTTTCCATCCTTACAGGTTGTCGGATCACTCACCATGTGTTTTAACAATCCATAGAGATACTCCTAAGAAACGCCATCCTTTTAAGTTTGCCAACTTCTTGGTTCATAAATCTGAATTTCTAAAAATTGTTAAGGATGGTTGGGAGATGAATGTAGATGGGGTGCATCAATTCCGAGTTGTGAAAAAGCTTAGGCTGCTAAAGAGTCCTTTGCGTGCTTTATTATTTTCTCAGGGTAATCGTCATAAAAAAGTGGCTGAGCTTCGAGATCAATTAGATGCTATTCAAGCCAAGATTGATAAGGATCTGATGAATGTGGAGCTTCGTGCTTTAGAGACGATTCTAAACTCGAAATTTCAGGTTGCTTCGCTAGATGAGGAAAGATTTTTGAAGCAAAAGTCTAAGATGGAATGGTTGAAAGCTGGTGATTCAAACACTGCTTTTTTTCATGCAACAGTGAAAAATAGAAACCATCGAAGCAGAATCCAAGTTGTGACAGACACCAATGGAGTGGTGTATGAGGGTGACTCAGTTCAGGATGCTTTTGTTAAACACTATGAGGTATTTTTGGGGTGTCAAGATGATTTATCTATGCATCCGACTCCTGATCTTTTTACGAATTTTGTCAACCCGAATGATGCTGATCATATGATTCGTCCGGTTACGGTTGAAGAAATAAAGAAAGCTATGTTTTCTATTGGTAGCGACAAGGCTCCAGGCCCGGATGGCTTCACTGCTGCATTTTTTAAATTCGCCTGGCCGATAGTTGGAAATGATGTTTCTATGGCAGTTATGGATTTCTTTAATACAGGTAGATTGCTGGGCCAACTTAATCATACTCTTATTGCTCTTATACCGAAGAAATCCTCTGCGGTTATAGTTACGGATTATCGGCCAATAGCCTGTTGCAATGTTCTGTTCAAATGTGTGAGCAAGATAATTGTCAATCGGATAAAGGATGTGCTTCATCAAGTGGTTAGTATAAACCAGTCGGCTTTTGTTCCTGGTAGGAAAATTTCAGATAATATTCTTCTCACTCAAGAGTTAATGCATAACTACCATCGTAATTCAGGCCCCCTCGTTGTGCTTTTAAAGTGGACATTCAGAAAGCCTATGATACGGTTGATTGGTGCTTCTTGAAAAATGTTTTGATTGGTTTTGGCTTCCATATTAAGATGGTGGATTGGATCATGATGTGTGTTTCTACAACATCGTATTCGATCTGTGTTAATGGAAATGTCTATGGTTATTTTAAGGGTAAGCGTGGTCTTCGTCAGGGTGATCCCTTATCTCCTTATCTTTTCACGCTTGTTATGGAGGTTTTGACGTGCATATTACAGCGGGCTACTAGACTTGATAAGTCTTTCAAGTTTCACAACAAATGTGAGAAGCAGCGTATTATTAATTTGTGCTTTGCTGATGACCTATTCTTATTTGCTAGAGGTGATATTAGCTCGGTTCAGTGTATTATGAAATCTCTCTCAAATTTTACGAATATGTCCGGGTTAGTGCCGAGTATCCAAAAGAGTACGGGGTTTTTTTGCAATGTGCCGTCTCAGGTTAAACACAATATTTTGAGCTTTATGCCTTTTGTTGAAGGTTCTTTACCGGTTAAGTATTTGGGGGTCCCCCTTATATCTTCTGGCCTTGTTTACAAAGATTGTAGTATTCTTGTTGAAAGATTGGATCAGCGGATTTCTAATTGGAAAAATAAGCTTCTCTCTTTTGCGGGCAGGTTACAGCTTATCAATTCGGTTCTTTCTTCCATGCATATTTACTGGTCGTCTGTGTTTATTCTTCCTACTCGTATCACTCTAGAGTTGGAAGCTAAAATGCGAAACTTTCTTTGGTCGGGGGATGGATCATTTCATAAGGGAAAAGCCAAAGTGTCTTGGAAGGATGTTTGTGTTCCTAAGTATGAAGGTGGTTTAGGTATCCGTAGGATTGGAGATGTCAATAAAGCGCTCATCACTTCTCATATTTGGAGTATTCTGGTTAAACGAGACTCTCTCTGGGTGGCTTGGATACATTTGTACTGGCTCAAAGGTAATAGTTTTTGGATTTGTAAGGCTGTGCCGAATAGTTCTTGTAGTTGGCGGGAAAAAGTTACAGCTGAGACCTTTTATTCGAGACTTTGTTTGGTCTAAATTGGGCGATGGTAGTAACACATCAGCCTGGTATGATTTATGGAGTCAAGTTGGTCCTCTTGGTAATTTTCTAACTCCTAGAACAATCTCAAATGCGGGACTTTCTTTAAACACTTCGGTTCAGGAGATTCATGTTAATGGGGTTTGGAGGTGGCCTGTTGCGTGGAGGGACATGTTTCCGGTATTAATACAATTGGATAATATACATACGGTGACTAACGCCCCTGATCAGCTTATGTGGAAGGATGGTAATGATTTAGTTGAGCATTCATCAAATCAGGTTTGGCAGTCGCTTAGATGTCGAGCTGAGGAGGTAGATTGGGTTAAATTTGTTTGGTCTTCTCAATGTATTCCTAAGCATGCTTTCTTTTTGTGGCTGGTGATTCGTCGCAAACTTTTGACACAAGACAAGATTCTTCAATGGGAGTTTGCTAGAAGGAAAAATATGAACATGATGTGTTGTCTTTTGTGCTATGCGGATGTTGATTCTCACGACCATCTGTTTTTTGATTGCAATTATTCTACTCAAGTTTGGATCAAAATTCGTGATAAAGGAGGGATGAACTCGGTTGGACCAGCTTGGGATGCAATAATTGATTGGTTGGGGAATAGAGCTTCTTCTAAATCAGCGATTAATTATATTAGTAGGCTTATAGTTGCTGCAGCTGTTTATTTTGTGTGGCAGGAGCGAAATGCTAGACTATTCAGGAACCAAACAAGACCTCCAGAAGTTCTGAGCAATTTAATCTTGCAAACCGTTCGGTATAAGCTAATTGGAGTAAAATTTAAGGAGTGTAATAGGGTGCGTAAACTTTTGGAAGCATGGGAGATTTATAGCAACACGCTGGATGATGATGGCGGCTGATTCTCTTTGGTTTTCTGTTTTCTAGATTATAGTCTAGTTGTTTTTGTTTGATAGTGATTGGTTGTTTTGTTTTGTTTCTTGGTGTACTTTCATGGGGGTTGTCCCATGTTTGAACTAGTGTGGGTTTCTCCACGCTACTTGTATTTCTGTTTTGTTGATATATAGAATCACCGGGGTAACCCTTTACCCAAAAAAAAAAATTTATTCCAGGTTATAATTATTAGTTAAAATAATTATTTTAACTTTAAATTATAGTTAATGTTTGGAATAATTGTTAATCAATAATTCGTATTCCTACTTCTCAAGTATTTTAACTTCGTATTTCCTTCCCAAGGGTGGGGGTATCTCATACATGTATTTTCGTATTTGTATATCTTGCCAAGTAATGACGTCGTATTTCGGTGTATTGTTCCAAATAAAAATATGTTAATATATATTCCCAAAACCATATATTTCAAGTCTCACTTAAATATATAAACTTATTTTGTTCAATCATGTATTGTCCCAGAAAATATATATTTTTCTAAAAAATTATATATCTTCTAAATATACTAGGAAAATATATTTTTAACTCCCAAAAATAATATATTTTCTCGTTGTCAAAAATATGATATACTTGGTAATATTTACGAAATCATATTTTCACTTCTTTCATTTCCAAAATAAGATTTACCAAAAATATAGTGAAATGGTATATCCCGAAATATTTCATAAGTTACGTTTTTGTGTTTGGTTTCACAATATTATGTGTGTATCTTAAATATTTATTCCTTGTGATTTTGGTATTATTTTGGAGTTTTAATTTCCATGATATTTTGTAAGTTATATTATTTTATCCTAAAAATAATATAACTAGTTCACAATATAAACAAACAATCACACAAGCGTTTTAGTATAAAATATATATTCCTAAATATATATTTATCAAATTTTATTTACGAAAATCAACCTCCGGCACTTGGTATTTTTGTAAATAAAATCATGGCGAAGTTTATTTTGAAAACCAAGTTAAAAATATATTTGTAACACTTGTTAGAAAAATATTTTCTAAGTGTTGAAATTTTAGAAAAATTTCGCCAGAGTTTCATTTGTAAATGGAGGCGTCCATGCTTACTAGCATATCATTTTCTTTTGTAAAATCATTCAATCAATTATCAACCAACAATATACAATCTCAAACTACCAATTTTGTCAAAAACAAGCATAAACCATAAAGATATGAACTTGAAAAATTTATAAAAACATGTAGTAACTTACTAGCATACTTAGTAAGTCTTGTTATCTTCCAAAATGTGATTGGTTCCTTAAAATCTTTATTTTTGAAGAGGTTGAATATTACAACTTCTAGTCATGATTTCTAAAAATATTTCTTTGTGAAGTTTTCTTATTAACAAACTAAAAATATGTTAAGTTTGTGTAAGATCCAAGTTTTAACAAAACTCATACTTCTCACTTGGTTCTTTCCAAAAACCACTCATGGATCTTTAGATCGACAAGATCATAACTCATTTTGATCTTTATTTTTCAAGAAAACATGTATTTATTCAAGTTCATAGTTTATGTGTGGATGATTCCATCATCCACAATATTTCTAACTTTCACATCTTGCTAGTTCATGTTTTTAAGCATGATCTAGCAAGTCCATGTGATGATCCATACCATTTTACTAGCAAACAACAACAATAATCATAACAACACAAGAACAACATGATTTCATCTTCATTTTAACACTACTTCATCTCATAGGTAGTTTATGTCAAGACTTTGTTTATGTTTCTTTTAGAGTTCTTATCTTTTCATCATTCTTTTACTATTAACCACCAAAAATATGAAGAGGATGAAGATCTAAGACACTTACTACTAGCACAAGGCTAGGGGAGTTCAAGAGTGTAAATGTGATGGATAAAAGAAAACGAGAGAGGTCCTTGAGCTTCCGAACACACCAAGCTTGCTTGTATGATCTTTAACACCCTTGGATCACTAGAGATTGCATGAAGGAGCTTGAATGATGGTGGTGGTGATGGGGGTTGTGTTCGGCCGAGATAGAGGAAGAGGAGGGAGAGAGAGTTGGTTGTTTAATGAAGATGAAGGTGAATGTGTAAGGACTTGTGTGTATATATAAGTGAACTCCAACATCTCATTACCCATTGTGTCTTATGCTCCTTAAGTACCAAACAATATCAATTAAACAAATGAACAAAATCATGGGGTGTCCCCACTCCCATAACCGGATTCGAGGGGGGGGGGGGTATAGGGTTGGGTTGTAACTTATAGTTGGTGATCTAGTTAGGAAAGCAAAAGTTTAGTTAGTGTATTAAGGTGTGTTATTAATTATATAGTGTGTTAGGGTGTTCGGGGACCCTAACTAGCTCAGAAAAATAAAAAAACAATGTGTTTGGCAATATCTTTGTGTTCTGGGTAAAGTCCAGTTGTTCGGTTGGGTGTTGTCCGTTAAAGTGCTAAATAAATCTTTAAAGTATCTTTTATAATACTTTTAGTGACACATTTAATTCCCAACACTTTGGAAAGTATCTAGGACTATTTTGCCAAGTTTTTGCACTTTACTAGCATAGTTAAATGCTGAATTTTGTTATTTAGTGCAGAATTCTGCATTTAAAGTGTGTTTTAGGCACTTCTCGGCACTATAACTATCACCTAGTGACGCAGTTTTATGGTCCTCACTTCCCTACACTCCCTACTAGTGTAGTATTCTATCTCTGGCTCACACTGGCCTCAAAAACATTGTCTGTCTAGGTGCTGGCATTGTCAGCATGTTTTCTGGGTTAGACTAAACCTCCCCAGTCTCTAAGACTAACACATCCCGTCTCTCAGACTAAACCTCCCCAGTCTATAAGACTGAACTCCCTAGTCTCTAAGACTAACACATCCCGTCTCTCAGACTAAACCTCCCCAGTCTCTAAGACTGAACTCCCTAGTCTCTAAGACTAACTCCCTGGCCTCTAAGACCAAACCTTCCCAGTCTCTAAGACTAATTCTCTGGTCTCTAAGACCAACTCCCAGTCTCTAAGACCAATTCCCTGGTCTCTAAGACCAGCTCCCTGGCCTCTAAGACCAATCCTCCCAGTCTCTAAGACTAATTATCCCCAGCCTCTAAGGGTAATCCTCCCTCAGCCTCTAAGACTGAATTATAAATATGAATTTTGAAATGTGTATTTGTGCCTTTTGTTTGTAAAAATGTTTGTTCCCTGGATCTGGACGTTTTGTGTATGCAATGAAAAACAAGTCGTGAAAACATTTTCGTGAGAGCCCTAATGATCGTAGTCTAGACTCGAGAAAGAATCCTAGTTCGCTACGATCAAAGCTCTGATACCAAGCTGTCACACCCTGACTTTTGCGGAAGCGTGATTATGGTGTGACTTTCTTAATATCATTGCATTCAATCATAACATCAACTATATGATAAAACCATAGTTTTGTCATCCATTAAATAAGTTTAAAATATAACAACATCGTTTTAAAACGTAGACTACAAATTCTTGTTTTACAAATCGTACAAATTGTTTTTTAGTTCATTAAGGACTCATCAAAAGATATTGAATAATACCAAGGTTTGGATGACATGTCTCGTCCAGGAATAGACACACCGTCCAAACTCAAAGACCATGGATGACATCTTTATTCTTAACGCAACATAAAAACTTCCAACGCCCGCCAGATCCATTAAATTTTCCTGAAATACATGTAGTTTAAAAAACATCAACAAAAGTTGAGTGAGTTCATGTGTTCGTTTGTGTGTATGTATAAACCTTTGAAAAATGTTGTAAATATGTATGTAAGTCCCTGGTATGTAGCAATAAGGAAAAAGAGATCACCAATGGTTTGCAAGGCCATTGATATGTATGAAGTGATGCAGGAAGACTCAAACCTAGCAGATTTGTTACCGGGCTTCGGCTGGAAGACATAGTCACCACATGGTCCATCCTGCGGACTCAGGGGTGGGGCTCGCTACACCCAAATAGATCTATCACTCATGTCCCTCGGTCCTATATCGAGGATTGATGGCCTTAATCGCCCTACCCACTCACATGATATAGTAGTAAAAACCCTCCCTACGCTATCCATACCATGTAAGTAAGTGTTTGTAATAATTGTCGCATGTATTTCACCCCCGAAGTATAAAACTGAAAACAGTAATGAGAAAAGGGGACATGAACTCACAGTATTGCGTCTTCAGTATGTGTAACCCAAGTCTCCTCAGCCAACACGACTACCTACAGTGTACTAACGTCTATTAGACGAACGGGACGTGCCTTTGCTTAGTATGAAGGTTTTTGAGTTACGTTTATTGTGTTCCCAAAATTATTCCAGGTTATAATTATTAGTTAAAATTGTGACAATCCGAACTTTCCAGGTTAGTGCCTGCGGTCTTGCGATTCTGATTACTCTCGTTATTGTCTTTCATGTGCTTGTTTTAATAAATCGGTGCAAACTGTAACTGAAACTTTGATAAACATGTTAGGAAATATATATATATCGTAATTGAGTAATTGTGTGTGTGTGTGTGTGCGTGTAATGGGATTAGTTGTAATCACATGTGTAGCGTTGTTGTATATATTCGGATCAGAACGAAAGTAAAAGGCATTGGGCCGCCTCCTGTTTTGTAAATTTGGCCCAATCTGTGTTAGAATCTCGGCCCAAATCCCTCACCCATACATCCTTTGTTTTGTTAGCAAACAATCGGCCCAAATCCCTTATCCATATATTTACGTGTATGGGTAAATGATTATGCGCTCATGTGAAACAAACCCTACCTCTCTCAAATTGCGTGCGGCAGAAGGTCTACCCCTCCTCCCCCTACGAAACAACATATATCAGATCGAGCTGATTGGTTAGTATATTCTCCTGTCTAAGCTGTATTGATAATCTTGTTGGTGTGACGTGTATGATATTAGAATTGTGATAGTAGGGTTATGTCAAATATTGTATTAAACTTTCTGTGGGAATTAATCAAGTATCATGTTGATTGACTTGTATGTTAGTGTGTATTTAAACCCAGGTTTCGATTTGTTAAGGATTTGATAGACTTTAGCGAGGGTTTGATGATAGGTGGATTAACTGCCTGCATGATAATTGGCCCTCGATGAATACAAGATTCATGTATTGTCAAATGCTTGCGTAGTGTGTTAGGGATTTCCAGGATTCATTCTGATAGTTGACTGATTACTTGATGAGAATTCTTGATTTTAGACTATATTTGTATCATGTAATATGATGAGCATATGATTTCAGTTTCTCGTAAATTGTTCTTAATCACTAATGGATTGATAGGATTGGGTAAGGAAATCACTAAAGTAAAAGCCAACAATCTGATTAATGAAATAGAGGGTGTGATCGAGTAAATTGGGATTGGTTGATCAATGATTGTGTTTAATATGGCTGCTAGGTTCACGTGTTTTGGGGGAAGGGTCCACTTAAAATTCCTTGACTATTGATATGCATGTGAAGTTCTAAAAGGTATTGGCTTAGTGACATTGGAAATTAGCAAATGAGGATGATCACTACAAATTGTCAGCCAACTAAAGTATATCTAATCACATAGGTATTGGTCCAATAGAAATTAAAAGAGTCATTGCTTATGCATGAGTTATTAAATGTATAGATCATATAGTACAGTTGCTTGAATAATGTTTTTTTTTTGAGAAATTGTTGGGGATGGTATTATATATTCGGTATGCCCACTATGTGGTAAAGTGAAATTGTCTGAATGATTGAATACATGATACATGCTTAGCAGATGAATAATTGTTATAGGTTAACTCTAGTTTGATAAACTGAATTGGCATAATCTAGTTATTTAACCTGGGCCGCACATGTTCGGATAAGGATTGGGCCACACGATTGGATGAGGTCACATGTGGGACCAAGAAATCAATTAGATTACACGTTTATTGTGGGCCGGGGGGATCTCGTGAGTTGGGCTGGGCTTCGTGATAAAAGTTGAACACAAGTTAATGGTTCGATTGTGATGGATCAGATTGTGTTATTGTGAATAAATAGTTCCAATTGTAGTTGCCAATTCTGAATGAGTATGAAAGTGTTACATTTATTACAATGTGATTATTTACAACGCGTGCCATCCTTGACATATACTAGATTCATGCACATGTGTTGTTGGCACAGTATGACAACTTGTTAAGTTAATCACAACAACTTGTTAAGTTAATTACAAGAGTTAACTACATAGTTAGTCCCTGTGGTTTGCACAAAGTAACATACTTAGGTACCAATAGTTTAGAATCACATTCTAGGGTATTGACTTTTCATTTTGTAACGTTTGGAGGTATTAACGTTATTTTTAGGTTTAAAATCACATTCTATTAGTACCTAAGTATGTTATTTTGTGTAAACCACAGGGACTAACTTTGTTAATACCCTAGAAGGTGATTTTAAACTATTAGTACCTAAGGATGTTATTTTGTGCAAACCACAAGGACTAACTATGTAATTAACTCTAATTACAATAGATACCGGTCGTTTAGACACTTAGGGAATTGCAAATTCTAATTACATACATACTTACATTTAACGTACAATAGGTCACACGTAACGGACCTAACATTCACTCAACGCGTAAAGACACGTTAACATTACCGAGCAAATCCAAGGTGAGTTCACTACATTCGAGCATGCGTCCCAGTGGTTGGGGACAGTCAGTGGGTATCCCGTGGAGGGATAAGTCTTTTGGGTAAAAACGGGTATATTGGTTAATATTCTCACCTATCATTCTTGTAAGTCCCTTATGTTGTTACCTGGAGGGTAACGGGTATTAGTTGGTAGCGCTACTTAGGTTTGGCACCCTCACACCGCTCCTAGAGAGGACGGATGTGAACTAATGACCCAGTCGGGCCCAGTACTGGATAGGAGTACGTGGGAAAGGGCAGTCATGTACTTTAGGAGCCGTCTTGTTTGGAATTGAGATATTAACAATATTACTTGCAGTGGTTATTGAACTGTTTTACATTCAACTAGTAACAAACATTTTCTTAAACTGTGGACTCGCTAGCTTTGTCTGATACACTTGTTACATGCTCGCAGGTCGTTAGGTGATTGAAACAGGAGCTTGCTGGCTGGAGAGCAAGAGTGGTCATGGTCATACCGACGGGATTATTTGTCAAATACTTATTTATTATGAATGATTCGTATTTACCTTATGATACTTTAATGCTTCCGCTGAACTTGTGATTTTGAATAACTTATGATTGGAATTGTTATTACTTACTTGATGGAACTTTATTACAACTTGTGATTCAATGTAATTAGTGGCTCATTGCTAGTAGTCACACGCCTAACAGGGACACTCCCTAGGTGGTAATTTGAGGGTGTGACAGTTTGGTATTAGAGCCACTGGTTATAGTGAACTTGGTTTTAAAACGTTTTTTTGTAAAAACCAGACTATAACCAAACATTTCTGAACACGTGAATACGACCATGACACTCAGCTCCAGACTGCAAGGTTCGTCTCTCGTTTAGTCATTGCAATGCATAACTAGTGAACACTTACATATGAAATTGCATGGGATTGCGCGTTTAGCACAACAGTACGAATTCATGTATTGCTTACATGTGTTATGTGATTAATAGTGTGGTATTTCCCTAGACATTCATGACTCACGTTTGTGATGTTCTTTGTTTGCTACTCGAGTTTGAGGAACCAGTTGACATGAGTTAAGGGGTGTTGAGATGCGCATGCAAATCACAATATTATTGTGGGTGCACACATAATAATAATGTGGGGTGCATGCGAGTCCTAGTGAGTCTTAACAAGTGGAAAAGGGGTTCTGTTTCGTTATTTGATCAATGTGAAATGCAACAGTCTATAGGAGTCGTAGCAGTGATTGTCTCCTACTTGAACGTGATCTTTTCACTCCTCTTTGAATCCTTTCGAATATCGATGCTATCGAGTATTACCTGAACACCCATCTGAACGCCTATCGAACTGTGTAGAATGTTAGGTGCTTGCACGAACGTCCCTGAGTTGGATGTTGCAACGTCAATAGTTGGTCTATACCTCTCACACTCCTATTTGTTTGCTGGAGCTCAACGTACTAATGCCTTAGATCCCGAAGTGCGATCACTTCTGCAGCACTCTAGCATCATACCGCGTATTACTCAATCGACTTGCTAGATCGATGGACAAAAGGGTGAGCGTAGTATTTTACCGACCTCAGTATTTGGACAACCCCAATTACCGGCAACAAACACCAGCAAATTGACTTCAATCGAATTCTTAACTCTAGTCAGCGACTCATGGGAGTCAACTCTTACGAATCAATCGGGACACAAGCGATGACAACAAATTATAGTGTGAAATGTGTGGCTACCAGCACAGTGAGTAGCGCGTGGCACAGAATGTAAGAAGATGGACTTTGACGGTGGAAGATTGTAGGGCTTCGTTTCAAACAACGGCATTGGAGGCAACGGTCGCGGCAACATCAGGGTACTCATAATCGTAGTCTACAGCATGGAAACGAAGGTGACATTGACAGGGATTGACTGTTGCTAAATCAAGACGTCAACAACCAAGGGAATAATGATAGTAATGGGAACCCTCACAACCGTAACAACAACACTAGAAATGATGCTCGTGGAAGGACATTTAGGATTGGCGTAGGTGACACCAGGCATGGCAGCAACATGGTAGTTTGTATGGATAGATGTCCGCTTCGTCTCTATTCTGCTTGACTCTGATACTTCTTGAAACCAAACCTGACATGGAATCGGCTGATGGCAAGTCAAATGAAAACTACATATGTTTGTTGGGATGCGAGCTCGACCTTGTGGGACAAGTGTTCGACATCGACCTTCTACAACTCTTGACAGTTTTGATGCTGTGGTCAGTGTGGATTGGTTATCAAGATATCGTGCAAATATACCATTTGAGGAGAAAGTTTTCGTCTGTCATAAAGTATCCGAGTGGTGCAAAGGTTGGCATCAGTTCAGCAATGAAGGCTAGAAATGTCCACGAAAGGATTACCCTGCTACGTTAGGCTACGAAAAAGAGGATCGAGGATCCATCAATTATTCGTGGTTTCTCCTTATGTGCTACCAGAAGAACTATCAGGTTTACCCTCACATCGTCAGGTGGAATATCAGATCGGTATCATGCCAGAAGCAGCCCTTATTACTAGTACTCCTTATTGTCTTACATCAGGAAGGTTGCAGGAACTGCCTAAACAACTTCGGGAATTGTTGGACAGGAGTTTTATCGGACCTAGTTTTTCGCTTTGGGGAGCCCCAGTTATATCCGTGAAGATAAGCCTTTTCGTATGTGAGTTAGAACCGTTTGCCTCGATCACGCATTAGCAACCTGTCTACCAGTGCGAGGGTCAAACTTCCATTCAAGGAATAACTAACGAATGGACTATCATCAGATGGGAATCCAGATGGGAGAATGTCCCTGCAACGGCATATCAGACGCAGGGTGGCCATTGCGACGTTGTATTCCAAAAACCTCTGGGCTAATCCTCACACCGGCAACTGCATGGATCACATGAATCGACTACGCTTATTGACAACGTGTTGAATCACTTCCAGGAGAAAGGAACATCATAGGTGACATCTGTATCTTATTTTAGGGCTCCTCAGGAAGGAGCCATTACGTGCGAAGTCTTGTTAGTGTAACAACTAGATTCGAGAGATGCATTTGACCATGTAACCAACGAAGTGATAATACCCATGGATCTCGCTAGAAACCATTTTGCTAGAAACTGATCAACACTAGGGCTTCCTTCGGGGAAACAGCGATTTCTTGGTTTCGCTGAATACTATCGTAGATTCATCACCGGATTTTCGAAGATCGCGCAGTTTAAACCTCTTTAGCACAGCAGGGTGCTGTGTTCGTGGAAGTCAAAACAAGAGAATGTCCTTTTAGCTTTTGGAGTTCAACTCTACACTGCACTGAGCATCGTCTATACCCGAGGGTGCGGGTGACTTAGTGGTATACCATGACGTTTCGAATCAGAGTCCCAGTTACACGCCGACGCAACACATAGAAAGTAATAACTTACTCGGTGAGTTTACAAGAAGATTTACATGTGTCGCGACCTGGGGTGGAAACCATGGCTTTAGATTTAATTGGGGGCATTACTTGGACGGTACCAAATGCATTACCTAGACTGATCACAAGGACCTCCTGTGTACCCTGGTTTCGAAAGATCTAAATAAGTTAATGTCATCGCTGGATGGAATCTTCGGGATGATTGCGATGGCGAAACTTGAATGTGCATGAGTTCTGCACCTCATTATCGGCTCTAACCTATCTGACTCGCTTTGTTCAAATTGAAGAACTGAAGGAAGAGAGTTCTCAAGATTGACCCATGCGGGGCATGGGGAAGCAACCTTTGGCAGGTCGGACGATATTTACTACATCATGGAACGAACATGGACCTCACTATGCAGCAACCTTGGGGAACTGGTGCAGGCAAAGCACACGGGCTTCGATATTCTATTCATCTGAGTTTTGATAGGATGTATTAAGACCTGAAGACCATGTACTGGTGACCGGGCCTGAAGGCCCACATAGCCACGCATGGGAATGAAGTTTGACATGTGGGAAAGTCAAGGTGGGATTTTAGCAACCAGAAACACACGTATGGAAATGAGATTATTATCACCTGGGTGATCATTGATGGGCTCAAGTTACCAGCACACTTCCCTGCAATCAAGAAAACTGACGAGTCTTCACAGTTGTAAATGTTCCTCTGAGAGAGGCGGCTTTTATGCATGAGGTGCCAACTCTCGTTACCTCTAAATTTGATCTATGCATGATTTATGTCAGGCAATACACAACACCCTTGGCCCACGTTAGGACCAGAGCATTGCTTATCGTCATTGGGCAAACGATCAGAGAAAAACAAACTCTCCTGGCATTCGAAGACATGCTGCGAGCATGTGTGTGACTGGATTTGGTGTAAATTGAAGGACTCTTGCCTATGGTTGAGTACTACGGTAGCAGTTATCATCTTGGTAACAAGACAGCTCTGTTAAGGCATTACATAGATAATAATGCCAACCTTCTTGATAGACTGGGATGGTTGACAACTTAATTACTGGTCTAGAACTGGTACTCAAAACTTTTGGGAAGGTTGTTTGTATTGGGAGTCGATTGGCACGCGTGACTGTCAGGGAAGCTGATAAACTTGGGAAACGTTGGAAGATCGCTGTAGGCGATCGTATTGTGTTGAAAGTCTCACCCAGGGAGGGTGTGGTACGCTTGGGAAGCGTGACAAGCCTAATTTACGTTACGTTGGGTTATTCGAAAATTCTGGAAAGAATCGGTCACGTCGCCTAAAACTCAGGTAACGTTCCTGATGTCATTTATGTCACGAGTCAAAAGCAGTGTTTGTCTGACGAAACGCTTGTGATACCTTCTTAGAGTCTGAGTCTAACGTCAAGTTGTAGTTGTCAAGGTTCCTATTGAAATCATGCCCCAGGAGGTTAAGGTTTGCGAGCACTGTCAAATTCCAATTAGGAGAGTTCGTTGGAACTCGAGACCAAGTATCCGAAATCGTACGAACCTGCTGAATCAATTCTGATGCAACTGTTGAATTTCGAGGACGAAATTCCCTTTCAAGTTGGGGATGATGTGGCACCTGAGGATAATCCACAACAATCTTGATTTCTCACTTCACTCCTTCGTGCTTACTTGTCAAATTTCGGGACGAAATTTCTTTCAAGTTGGGGATGATGTGACAATCCGAACTTTCCAGGTTAGTGCCTACGGTCTTGCGATTCCGATTACTCTCGTTATTGTCTTTCATGTGCTTGTTTTAATAAATCGGTGCAAACTGTAACTGAAACTTTGATAAACATGTTAGGGCATATATATATCGTAATTGAGTAATTGTGTGTGTGTGTGTGCATGTAATGGGTTAGTTGTAATCACATGTGTAGCGTTGTTGGATATATTCGGATCAGATCGAAAGTAAAAGGCATTGGGCCGCCTCCTGTTTTGTAAATTTGGCCCAATCTGTGTTAGAATCTCGGCCCAAATCCCTCACCCATACATCCTTTGTTTTGTTAGCAAACAATCGGCCCAAATCCCTTATCCATATATTTACGTGTATGGGTAAATGATTATGCGCTCATGTGAAACAAACCCTACCTCTCTCAAATTGCGTGTGGCAGAAGGTCTACCCCTCCTCCCCCTTCGAAACAACATATATCAGATCGAGCTGATTGGTTAATATATTCTCCTGTCTAAGCTGTATTGATAATCTTGTTGGTGTGACGTGTATGATATTAGAATTGTGATAGTAGGGTTATGTCAAATATTGTATTAAACTTTCTGTGGGAATTAATCAAGTATCATGTTGATTGACTTGTATGTTAGTGTGTATTTAAACCCAGGTTTCGATTTGTTAAGGATTTGATAGACTTTAGTGAGCGTTTGATGATAGGTGGATTAACTGCTTGCATGATAATTGGCCCTCGATGAATACAAGATTCATGTATTGTCAAATGCTTGCGTAGTGTGTTAGGGATTTCCAGGATTCATTCTGATAGTTGACTGATTACTTGATGAGAATTCTTGATTTTAGACTATATTTGTATCATGTAATATGATGAGCATATGATTTCAGTTTCTCGTAAATTGTTCTTAATCACTTATGGATTGATAGGATTGGGTAAGGAAATCACTAAAGTATAAACAAACAATCTGATTAATGAAATAGAGGGTGTGATCTAGTAAATTGGGATTGGTTGATCAATGATTGTGTTTAATATGGCTGCTAGGTTCACGTGTTTTGGGGGAAAGGTCCACTTAAAATTCCTTGACTATTGATATGCATGTGAAGTTCTAAAAGGTATTGGCTTAGTGACATTGTAAATTAGCAAATGAGGATGATCACTACAAATTGTCAGCCAACTAAAGTATATCTAATCACATAGGTATTGGTCCAATAGAAATTAAAAGAGTCATTGCTTATGCATGAGTTATATAGATCATATAGTACAGTTGCTTGAATAATGTTTTTTTTGAGAAATTGTTGGGGATGGTATTATATATTCGGTATGCCCACTATGTGGTAAAGTGAAATTGTCTGAATGATTGAATACATGATACATGCTTAGCAGATGAATAATTGTTATAGGTTGACTCTAGTTTGATAAACTGAATTGGCATGATCTAGTGATTTAACCTGGGCCCCACATGTTCGGATAAGGATTGGGCCACACGATTGGATGAGGTCACATGTTGGACCAAGAAATCAATTAGATTACACGTTTATTGTGGGCTGGGGGGATCTCGTGAGTTGGGCTGGGCTTCGTGATAAAAGTTGAACACAAGTTAATGGTTCGATTGTGATGGATCAGATTGTGTTATTGTGAATAAATAGTTCCAATTGTAGTTGCCAATTCTGAATGAGTATGAAAGTGTTACATTTATTACAATGTGATTATTTACAACGCGTGCAATCCTTGACATATACTAGATTCATGCACATGTGTTGTTGGCACAGTATGACAACTTGTTAAGTTAATCACAACAACTTGTTAAGTTAATTACAATAGATACCGGTCGTTTGGACACTTAGGGAATTGTAAATTCTAATTGCATACATACTTACATTTAACGTACAATAGGTCACACGTAACGGACCTAACATTCACTCAACGCGTAAAGACACGTTAACATTACCGAGCAAATCCAAGGTGAGTTCACTACATTCGAGCATGCGTCCTAGTGGTTGGGGACAGTCAGTGGGTATCCCGTGGAGGGATAAGTCTTTTGGGTAAAAACGGGTATATGGGTTAATATTCTCACCTATCATTCTTGTAAGTCCCTTATGTTGTTACCTGGAGGGTAACGGGTATTAGTTGGTAGCGCTACTTAGGTTTGGCACCCTCACACCGCTCCTAGAGAGGACAGATGTGAACTAATGACCCAGTCGGGCCCAGTACGGGATAGGACTACGTGGGAAAGGGTAGTCATGTACTTCAGGAGCCGTCTTGTTCGGAATTGAGATATTAACAATATTACTTGCAGTGGTTATTGAACTGTTTTACATTCAACTGGTAACAAACGTTTTCTTAAACTGTGGACTCGCCAGCTTTGTCTGATACACTTGTTACATGCTCGCAGGTCGTTAGGTGATTGAAACAGGAGCTTGCTGGCTGGAGAGCAAGAGTGGTCATGGTCATACTGACGGGATTATTTGTCAAATACTTATTTATTATGAATGATTCGTATTTACCTTATGATACTTTAATGCTTCCGCTGAACTTGTGATTTTGAATAACTTATGATTGGAATTGTTATTACTTAATTGATGGAACTTTATTACAACTTGTGATTCAATGTAATTTGTGGCTCGTTGCTAGTAGTCACACGCCTAACAGGGACACTCCCTAGGTGGTAATTTGAGGGTGTGACAAAAATAATTATTTTAACTTTAAATTATAGTTAATGTTTGGAATAATTGTTAATCAATATTTCGTATTCCTACTTCTCAAGTATTTTAACTTCGTATTTCCTTCCCAAGGGTGGGGGTATCTCATACATGTATTTTCGTATTTGTATTTGTATTTGTATATCTTGCCAAGTAAGAGCATTCTTATCCAATCCATCAAATTATACATACATTCCACTAAAAAACAACTCCTATATCAATATATTTCCACTAAAAACAAATAATTTTTCTCTCTCCTTTTCAATTAAATAATATTATCATCACAGTTTTCTCTTTCCTTCATTCACAACCACTTTCAATATATATTAAAAAAATTATACTGGTTGAACAGTGTCCCTCCAAATATACAGATGAACAGTAACATTTTCTCTCTCCTCCACTCACAACCACTTTTTTTACCCTCTACAATATAAAAACTCACCCTCACAAGTTTTGATGGATTGGATGAGAATGCTCTAATGGCGTCGTATTTCGGTGTATTGTTCCAAATAAAAATATGTTAATATATATTCCCAAAACCATATATTTCAAGTCTCACTTAAATATATAAACTTATTTTGTTCAATCATGTATTGTCCCAGAAAATATATATTTTTCTCAAAAATTATATATCTTCTAAATATACTAGGAAAACATATTTTTAACTCCCAAACATAATATATTTTCTCGTTGTCAAAAATATGATATACTTGGTAATATTTACGAAATCATATTTTCACTTCTTTCATTTCCAAAATAAGATTTACCAAAAATATAGTGAAATGGTATATCCCGAAATATTTCATAAGTTACGTTTTTGTGTTTGGTTTCACAATATTATGTGTGTATCTTAAATATTTATTCCTTGTGATTTTGGTATTATTTTGGTGTTGTAATTTCCATGGTATTTTATAAGTTATATTATTTTATCCTAAAAATAATATAACTAGTCACAATATAAACAAACAATTACACAAGCGTTTTAGTATAAAATATATACTCCTAAATATATATTTATCAAATTTTATTTACGAAAATCAACCTTCGGCACTTGGTATTTTTGTAAATAAAATCATGCGAAGTTTATTTTGAAAACCAAGTTAAAAATATATTTGTAACACTTGTTAGAAAAATATTTTCTAAGTGTTGAAATTTTAGAAAAATTTCGCCAGAGTTTCCTTTGTAAATGGAGGCGTCCATGCTTACTAGCATATCATTTTCTTTTGTAAAATCATTCAATCAATTATCAACCAACAATATACAATCTCAAACTACCAATCTTGTCAAAAACAAGCATAAACCATAAACATATGAACTTGAAAAATTTATAAAAACATGTAGTAACTTACTAGCATACTTAGTAAGTCTTGTTATCTTCCAAAATGTGATTGGTTCCTTAAAATCTTTATTTTTGAACAGGTTGAATATTACAACTTCTAGTCATGATTTCTAAAAATATTTCTTTGTGAAGTTTTCTTATTACACAAGTGTTTCTACACTTGTTTATCCACTAAAAATATGTTAAGTTTGTGTAAGATCCAAGTTTTAACAAAACTCATACTTCTCACTTGGTTCTTTCAAAAAACCACTCATGGATCTTTAGATCGACAAGATTATAACTCATTTTGATCTTTATTTTTCAAGAAAACATGTATTTATTCAAGTTCATAGTTTATGTGTGGATGATTCCATCATCCACAATATTTCTAACTTTCACATCTTGCTAGTTCATGTTTTTAAGCATGATCTCGCAAGTCCATGTGATGATCCATACCATTTTTACTAGCAAACAACAACAATAATCATAACAACACAAGAACAACATGATTTCATCTTCATTTTAACACTACTTCATCTCATAGGTAGTTTATGTCAAGACTTTGTTTATGTTTCTTTTAGAGTTCTTATCTTTTCATCATTCTTTTACTATTAACCACCAAAAATATGAAGAGGATGAAGATCTAAGACACTTACTACTAGCACAAGGCTAGGGGAGTTCAAGAGTGTAAATGTGATGGATAAAAAAACGAGAGAGGTCCTTGAGCTTCCGAACACACCAAGCTTACTTGTATGATCTTTAACACCCTTGGATCACTAGAGATTCCATGAAGGAGCTTGAATGATGGTGGTGGTGATGGGGGTTGTGTTCGGCCGAGATAGAGGAAGAGGAGGGAGAGAGAGTTGGTTGTTTGATGAAGATGAAGGTGAATGTGTAAGGACTTGTGTGTATATATAAGTGAACTCCAACATCTCATTACCCATTGTGTCTTATGCTCCTTAAGAACCAAACAATATCAATTAAACAAATGAACAAAATCATGGGGGTGTCCCCACTCCCATAACCGGTTTCAAAGGGGGGGGGGGTATAGGGTTGGGTTGTAACTTATAGTTGGTGATCTAGTAAGGAAAGCAAAAGTTTAGTTAGTGTATTAAGGTGTGTTATTAATTATATAGTGTGTTAGGGTGTTCGGGGACCCTAACTAGCTCAGAAAAATAAAAAACAATGTGTTTGGCAATATCTTTGTGTTCCGGGTAAAGTCCGGTTGTTCGGTTGGGTGTTGTCCGTTAAAGTGCTAAATAAATCTTTAAAGTGTCTTTTATAATACTTTTAGTGACACATTTAATTCCCAACACTTTGGAAAGTATCTAGGACTATTTTGCCAAGTTTTTGCACTTTACTAGCATAGTTAAATGCTGAATTTTGTTATTTAGTGCAGAATTCTGCATTTAAAGTGTGTTTTAGGCACTTCTCGGCACTATAACTATCACCTAGTGACGCAGTTTTATGGTCCTCACTTCCCTACACTCCCTACTAGTGTAGTATTCTATCTCTGGCTCACACTGGCCTCAAAAACATTGTCTGTCTAGGTGCTGGCATTGTCAGCATGTTTTCTGGGTTAGACTAAACCTCCCCAGTCTCAAAGACTAACACATCCCGTCTCTCAGACTAAACCTCCCCAGTCTCTAAGACTAACACATCCCGTCTCTCAGACTAAACCTCCCCAGTCTCTAAGACTGAACTCCCTAGTCTCTAAGACTAACACATCCCGTCTCTCAGACTAAACCTCCCAAGTCTCTAAGACTGAACTCCCTAGTCTCTAAGACTAACTCCCTGGCCTCTAAGACCAAACCTTCCCAGTCTTTAAGACTAATTCCCTGGTCTCTAAGATCAACTCCCAGTCTCTAAGACTAATTCCCTGGTCTCTAAGACCAGCTCCCTAGCCTCTAAGACCAATCCTCGCAGTCTCTAAGACTAATTATCCCCAGCCTCTAAGGGTAATCCTCCCTCAGCCTCTAAGACTGAATTATAAATATGAATTTTGAAATGTGTATTTGTGCCTTTTGTTTGTAAAAATGTTTGTTCCCTGGATCTGGACATTTTGTGTATGCAATGAAAAACAAGTCGTGAAAACATTTTCGTGAGAGCCGTAATCATCGTAGTCTAGACTCGAGAAAAGAATCCTAGTTCGCTACGATCAAAGCTCTGATACCAAGCTGTCACACCCTGACTTTTGCGGAAGCGTGATTATGGTGTGACTTTCTTAATATCATTGCATTCAATCATAACATCAACTATATGATAAAACCATAGGTTTGTCATCCATTAAATAAGTTTAAAATATAACATCATTTTAAAACGTAGACTACAAATTCTAGTTTTACAAATCGTACAAATTGTTTTTGAGTTCATTAAGGACTCGTCAAAAGATATTGAATAATACCAAGGTTTGGAAGACATGTCTCGTCTAGGAATAAGACACACCGTCCAAACTCAAAGACCATGGATGACATCTTTATTCTTAACGCAACATAAAAACTTCCAACGCCCGCCAGATCCATTAAAATTTCCTGAAATACATGTAGTTTGAAAAACATCAACAAAAGTTGAGCGAGTTCATGTGTTCGTTTGTGTGTATGTATAAACCTTTGAAAAATGTTGTAAATATGTATGTAAGTCCCTGGTATGTAGCAATAAGGAAAAAGAGATCACCAATGGTTTGCAAGGCCATTGATATGTGTGAAGTGATTAGCAGATTTGTTACCGGGCTTCGGCTGGAATACATAGTCACCACATGGTCCATCCTGCGGACTCAGGGGTGGGGCTCGCTACACCCAAATAGATCTATCACTCATGTCCCTCGGTCCTATAACGAGGATTGATGGCCTTAATCGCCTTACCCACTCACATGATCTAGTAGTAAAAACCCTCCCTACGCTATACATACCATGTAAGTAAATGTTTGTAATAATTGTCGCATGTATTTCACCCCCAAAGTATAAAACTGAAAACAGTAAAGAGAAAAGGGGACATGAACTCACAGTATTGTGTCTTCAGTATGTGTAACCCAAGTCTCCTCAGCCAACACGACTACCTACAGTGTACTAACGTCTATTAGACGAACGGGACGTGCCTTTGCTTAGTATGAAGGTTTTTGAGTTACGTTTCTTGTGTTCCCAAAATTATTCCAGGTTATAATTATTAGTTAAAATAATTATTTTAACTTTAAATTATAGTTAATGTTTGGAATAATTGTTAATCAATATTTCGTATTCCTACTTCTCAAGTATTTTAACTTCGTATTTCCTTCCCAAGGGTGGGGGTATCTCATACATGTATTTTCGTATTTGTATTTGTATATCTTGCCAAGTAATGGCGTCGTATTTCGGTGTATTGTTCCAAATAAAAATATGTTAATATATATTCCCAAAACCAAATATTTCAAGTCTCACTTAAATATATAAACTTATTTTGTTCAATCATGTATTGTCCCAGAAAATATATATTTTTCTCAAAAATTATATGTCTTCTAAATATACTAGGAAAATATATTTTTAACTCCCAAAAATAATATATTTTCTCGTTGTAAAAAATATGATACACTTGGTAATATTTACGAAATCATATTTTCACTTCTTTCATTTCCAAAATAAGATTTACCAAAAATACAGTGAAATGGTATATCCTGAAATATTTCATAAGTTACGTTTTTGTGTTTGGTTTCACAATATTATGTGTGTATCTTAAATATTTATTCCTTGTGATTTTGGTATTATTTTGGAGTTGTAATTTCCATGGTATTTTGTAAGTTATATTATTTTATCCTAAAAATAATATAACTAGTTCACAATATAAACAAACAATCACACAAGCGTTTTTGTATAAAATATATATTCCTAAATATATATTTATCAAATTTTATTTACGAAAATCAACCTCCGGCACTTGGTATTTTTGTAAATAAAATCTTGGCGAAGTTTATTTTGATAACCAAGTTAAAAATATATTTGTAACACTTGTTAGAAAAATATTTTCTAAGTGTTGAAATTTTAGAAAATTTTCGCCAGAGTTTCCTTTGTAAATGGAGGTGTCCATGTTTACTAGCATATCATTTTCTTTTGTAAAATCATTCAATCAATTATCAACCAACAATATACAATCTCAACCTACCAATCTTGTCAAAAACAAGCATAAACCATAAACTTATGAACTTGAAAAATTTATAAAAACATGTAGTAACTTGCTAGCATACTTAGTAAGTCTTGTTATCTTCCAAAATGTGATTGGTTCCTTAAAATCTTTATTTTTGAAAAGGTTGAATATTACAACTTCTAGTCATGATTTCTAAAAATATTTCTTTGTGAAGTTTTCTTATTACACAAGTGTTTCTACACTTGTTTATCCACTAAAAATATGTTAAGTTTGTGTAAGATCCAAGTTTTAACAAAACTCATACTTCTCACTTGGTTCTTTCGAAAAACCACTCATGGATCTTTAGATCGACAAGATTATAACTCATTTTGATCTTTATTTTTCAAGAAAACATGTATTTATTCAAGTTCATAGTTTATGTGTGGATGATTCCATCATCCACAATATTTCTAACTTTCACATCTTGCTAGTTCATGTTTTTAAGCATGATCTAGCAAGTCCATGTGATGATCCATACCATTTTTACTAGCAAACAACAACAATAATCATAACAGCACAAGACCAACATGATTTCATCTTCATTTTAACACTACTTCATCTCATAGGTAGTTTATGTCAAGACTTTGTTTATGTTTCTTTTAGAGTTCTTATCTTTTCATCATTCTTTTACTATTAACCACCAAAAATATGAAGAGGATGAAGATCTAAGACACTTACTACTAGCACAAGGCTAGGGGAGTTCAAGAGTGTAAATGTGATGGATAAAAGAAAACGAGAGAGGTCCTTGAGCTTCCGAACACACCAAGCTTGCTTGTATGATCTTTAACACCCTTGGATTACTAGAGATTGCATGAAGGAGCTTGAATGATGGTGGTGGTGATGGGGGTTGTGTTCGGCCGAGATAGAGGAAGAGGAGGGATAGAGAGTTGGTTGTTTGATGAAGATGAAGGTGAATGTGTAAGGACCTGTGTGTATATATAAGTGAACTCCAACATCTCATTACCCATTGTGTCTTATGCTCCTTAAGTACCAAACAATATCAATTAAACAAATGAACAAAATCATGGGGGTGTCCCCACTCCCATAACCGGTTTTGAGGAGGGGGGTATAGGGTTGGGTTGTAACTTATAGTTGGTGATCTAGTTAGGAAAGCAAAAGTTTAGTTAGTGTATTAAGGTGTGTTATTAATTATATAGTGTGTTAGGGTGTTCGGGGACCCTAACTAGCCCAGAAAAATAAAAAACAATGTGTTTGGCAATATCTTTGTGTTCCGGGTAAAGTCCGGTTGTTCGGTTGGGTGTTGTCCGTTAAAGTGCTAAATAAATCTTTAAAGTGTCTTTTATAATACTTTTAGTGACACATTTAATTCCCAACACTTTGGAAAGTATCTAGGACTATTTTGCCAAGTTTTTGCACTTTACTACCATAGTTAAATGCTGAATTTTGTTATTTAGTGCAGAATTCTGCATTTAAAGTGTGTTTTAGGCACTTCTCGGCACTATAACTATCACCTAGTGACGCAGTTTTATGGTCCTCACTTCCCTACACTCCCTACTAGTGTAGTATTCTATCTCTGGCTCACACTGGCCTCAAAAACATTGTCTGTCTAGGTGCTGGCATTGTCAGCATGTTTTCTGGGTTATCCACTCACTGTGCTAGCTGTGCTTTGTGCATCAAGTTCGTCACTAAAGTTTGTGTGTAATAAATGGAGTGACAGTATAAAATGTGTTGCATATGTATGTATGTAACAGAAAACAGAAAGCAGTTTAATCACAGTTGAAATTAAGCACAGTCATTAAGCACAAATTAAATATTAATTGATTGTACGGATACCTGTAAATGTGAGGGTTGTCACATTCTCCCCCTGCTAAGAAAATTTCATCCTCGAAATTTGTACTACCTTAACTCCTTATGGTTATGTCACACGTGTGTGTATATGAATAATACTGAGGTAAATAATCACTAAACCGTATTAAACCTTACTCACCTCAGGTGAGTCCAAGAATATATAACAATCCGAATCCTATGGTTAAAAGGTGTGTACTTTTGGCCTTTGATGTCAAAGGTGCAAGACGTAATTGACGTATAGTCTAGTGTAATCCAACTAGCAGGGGGGTTCACAAAAGAGGAGTTTTGGCTAATAAGATTCTCAAACGATCGATCGCAATATGTAAACGAGTTTTCACAAACCATAGCATCCGCTATATGGATTCAAAATCAATAACTCAAATGTGATAGTAACGTGAAAAAGGATATGTCAACTTCCGAAGAAATGAATGGTAAGGTTTAGTGTGTTGTCATTCTTAAATTTCGAAGGTACACCGAATGAAATACAAGCGAATCCGGTGTATTATTATCGTGATTCATAGTTGCATCAGAAATGTTTAAATGACAAGTCAAACGAAAGTATATGCAGTTTTGCGTGAAACGGTTGACCATGATTAGCACAAGCTACAAGTTTGTAATGACACCACGAGGTGTCGTAATGACATAATTCAAGTATAGTGGTGACTGAACAAATTCACCGTGTTAGAAATCAAGTGATTATGTACCGAACAAGCCTGAAGATTTGATTTACACAATGTCATAGTGTTTTCAGTCGAATATGGAACATCAATGAGCCACTGTTTTTGGTTGAAGGTGGGAAAACAATAAGTACAACAGGGTGCTCAATTTATAACGAAAGAATCGTTCGGAGGTACATTGGGATATCAAATGAATCTATGTACCATTGTTTTGACACGCAACTGTGTTGAGATTGTTTTAATCGTGTTGAACGGAACGGATCTAGAGCAAGTCAATAAACAACTAAATCCGTATATATATATAGGGTGTGTAACTTAAATTAGCGTAAGCTTCAATTCTGTGTAAGTATCACCGCGAGGTATCGAAATCAATCAAACGATTTAGTGGAGTCGTAGATCAACCAAGTCTATCACGACTCGAAACAAAATAATCTTTGCAAAATATTTGAATATGATGCCCTCAATACATCATATGACGTCTTAAACCGAATATACGAAATGGATAAGTTCAAGTAATTGAACTTGGTTTTAGTGTAACCCGGCAATAAACATATGTATAAATAAAGGAATATCGGCATGGTTGCAAAGATAAACCATGAATGTAACTTGAAATGAAGGAAGTTTCAAGAGGGTGTGTTGGCTTGATAGCAAAAGAGCCAACAGTCACAATAATGTAGGTCATTCGAATTCACAAATCGGTAATTAGATTTAGCGTCCTAATATTTGAACTTAAATGAAGCGTTTGAAACGAAGTGAAGCCGCACTCGTAGCAAATGGTGCATGCGTGACAAATAAGTTTCCAAGAAAAGGAATAATAAGTATCTGCTAAAATGGAGAAATGACCAGATATCGAAGCAAATATGTGTTCGCTCTTTGCGAAGAAAATTAACGTGATGCAACTACCATTAAGGGGAGTAGAGGTGCAAACGTCTACTCGCTAGAAGTAAAAGTAATTTAAGTACTTTCGGTTGGGTCAACGGAACAGACATATATGTCAGGTTAATGGGGTCTGCTTGAGTTAACGGATGTGGTTTCTAAGTAACGACCTTTGTCAATTTGGACCTGGTTCCCGATGGTCCTAAGTACATGTTTCCTAGACTCTCAGAGTTTCGTATTCGGTGTAGAATTGTTCTGTGCATCGTGTAGGAAACGCCATTCTTGTGTACATTTAAAACAAGTTATTGTCCCACGATTTTCCCCCGGTATACTTTCTTCCTGAATTTGCAGCTACTAGATCATCGATCAGTCGGGAAATACTGGTTGGATCCTCGCAGTTAGTCAAATAAGTAGTTCGCCAACCCTTAGCAAGAGTCACTGACTCTTGTTGGCTAGCTCGTCCGGCTCCTGGTAGTTTGATGTTCATTTGAGAGTCATCGTCTTTTCTCTTGACAAGCAGAACTGGGGTTACCCAAAACAGAAATTTTGGTCTGTTATCTTCCTTCTCTATCCACTACTGAAACTACACTGTCAATTCTTGCATTTCCGAAGGTGTAAGTCTCTAGAGTGCATTTACTACAGACGCGGCGCCTGGAATCGAATCGATGCGAAATTCGACCTGTTGTTGAGGAGGTATTTCTGGAAAATCTTCGAGGAAGACTTTAGGATATTTCCTTATCACAGGAATATCTTCGTGTTTTGGTTCTTCGACTCCCTTGTCCATGACATGAGTCAAGAAAACAACACATCCTATTCGCAAACAACTTTCGTGCCCTCAAGCAATTTGTAATTTGTAAAGGCGCACTCTGCTTCACGAGTCGAGATTGTTTCTTCGCTCGGCATCGGGACGCGGATATCAATCTTCGCTTGATCACTTGACAACCCATCCATCCAATTACCTTGTCGAAGCTCCCAATTCAACTGGCAGTAGCTCAAGTGTAAACTCACGCTCTCCGGGTCCTATCCTGCCGTTTCCAGTTACTTCGTTGGCTTCCACTAGCTTTCCCATTAGCTAGTACTATCGAGTGCGGGTTATCTAACTTACTTACTACTAAACCAAGCATACTTTCAACCTCTAGAAATGCGAAACTAAAATTCGCGACAGTATCTAACAACACGGATGCATATCGTTGAGTAATATGGGACGTACCGATATCCACGCTTGGATTCCCGGCGTGCTTCCCTAGCTCTGCTACTGAGCTTTTATCCTTGTGCCTGATTCTTCTTAGGACAGTATTTTCTAAAATGCTTCTTGCTCCCACAGTTAAGACAACCTCGAGCACGCTTTTGTTTGTCACTCATCCTGCCTTTGTCGTTGTCGTTGTTTCCTCCGTGATTCTTGCTATCATCTTGGTCTTTATTTCCATGTTCAATACTTTGCCTACAAGTCTCCTTGGGATGCCCCTCTTACCACAGTTATCACATTTTCCATATTTACATCGCCTGACATGATAACATAGACAATTGTCGCACTTAGGCAGGATACCCATGTAGTCTTTTCCCTTTTTGGCCTTCTTCTCGTTACTCACCCGAGTAACCTTCTTGAAATTTGCGAGCTTTCTCTTGTTATCCCCAGATGACTCTACGGAAGTCTCATTTTCCTCTTCCAGAGTGGAAAATTTTCCTTGTCTAATCGCTTCTTCAGTGAGCGCCACACTCATGTCGATTGCTTCGATGATTGTTGGAGGCTTAGATGTTGTTACCAGGCTTAGAATCTGAAGTGCCAAGCCCCCGATGAAACGTTCGATCTTCCTAGATTCTGGTTCCACCAAACGTGATGCAACTTGTGATAATTCGCCAAATCTCTGCACATATTCAGCTATCTTTAGACCTTCCATTTTCAGGTTCCACAATTCGGTTTCCAACTTCTGGACTTCCACCCTAGAGCAATATCTCTTGCGCATTAGTTCCTTCAGTTCGTCCCACGTCAAAGCATATGCAGTAGTCTCGCCCATTGTTTGAACCTGAAGGTTCCACCAAGACAGAGCCCCATCTACAAATAGTCCAGCTACGTACGTAACCTGATGTTCTGGGGCACATTTGCTCAATCGTAAGACAGAATTCGTCTTCTCCACCCAACGCACAAAAGCTAAGGCACCCCCAGTGCCGTCGAATTCTTGAGGTTTGTTGTTCAAGAACTGCTCGTAAGTGCAGCTGCTGGGTGGGTTATTTCCTGAGGTATCTCCGCCGTGTTTGGAGCGAAGGGCCTCGAGTTGTGCGATGGCTTGCGAGATGCGCCCTTGCAGTTCTGACTCTGCTGTTGTCGGCAGAGGGTTGTTGGTATTGACGTTCCCTGGCATCGACATCATCTGAGAGGAAGATTGGTTAGGTCAGGTCTTATTCGTTCGGGGAGTGCATACAGTTGTTTAGAGATCATATGCACATACACATAATAGGTTACCAACCAATCAAGCAATAGTATAATCATAGTATAACCAAGCAACTTGGTAATTATATTTATAGCAAGTAAGCTGTCACACCCCGACCACGTAAAACAGCGAAACGTGGCGGAAACGTTGGGGAGTGTTGTAACAGAATTAATTGTTTCACAACCATGGAAATTAAAGTTACATTTTATTTATTAAACATGAGAGTTACATTGTCTTAAACACGAAACAAAGAGTGCATAACATAATTAAACTAAGTCTATCTTCATTTTAAGTCTCTAAGGCACAGGTCCGCCCTAGTGTCACGATCATCATCCTATGCAAAAGCTCCAGAAAACACATGTGAAAATAGGTACGTCAGCATAAAAATGCCTGTGAGATACATAGGTTTTGTGAAAATAGGTTTCATGACTTAAGTTTAAGAAAATGTTTAATAAAATTTAGTCATGAACCTTGTAAATTGTTTTGTTTTGTAAATCATTTAAAAAGCGATAAGATCAGATGATATGTATTCATAAAGAATAATACATGGTTAAATGAATAACCAAGTAAAATGAGTTGTATAAAATAAGTTGTTTGTAAAACAATGTCTTGTGAAAGATATGTTATTTGTATAAAATGTTATATGTCTAAATTGAAATGATTCAAATAACGCTACGATATGTAATACCATACAAACACTTATATATAGGAAGTACCAGCGGCGTATCCACCATGCTTGTAACATATTACACCCGTCTCGTTACTTAAATCACTTAAACAAACCACCAATGTATAAAGTCCATGTTTAAACCAATTGTCAAAAAGTCCTTGTATAAATCATGTCAAATGTTAAAAAGACCAAATGTAGTCAAGTAATGTGTATCAAATGTTATGTATTGTAAGTAAGGTATTGTCACATAAACCAAATGTAGAAATGTACAAAACAAAGTATTTTGAATATATCAAAAAGTTATGTTTTGCAAAGTAAATGCATGTTTAATTGATACAAACATTTATGTGGTAAGTTAACGCATACATTCAAGCCTTGAGACAGTCGGATAACCATTTTAGTCAAGGTTATCAAAAGAAATGTTTTCGGATTTAGTCATTCCTTACATCCAAACAAACCCGGGATGTCAGGAATGGGATTTGTCAAGTCCTATGGTACCACTACTTACTACCGAGCGGTGTAGCTAATGTTAATGAACGTATAAAAGTCCCGTTTGAGTAAACCAAATGTTATAGCAGTTGTATACATGTCATATGAAAACAATGTACTAAGTATGCTAAGTTAACATACAAAGCAGAAACGTCATGTAAATCAATGTGCTAGCATGCTATCAGTCAACATACATAGCAGAAATGTAAAGTAAAACAATGTACTAAGTATGCACACAATGGACATACATAGCATGAAATGTAATGTACAACAATGTACTAAGTATGCACACAATGGACATACGTAGCATGAAATGTAATGTAAAACAATGTACTAAGTATGCACACAATGGACATACGTAGCATGAAATGTAATGTAAAACGATGTACTAAGTATGCACACAATGGACATACGTAGCATAAACACAATGAAATCATGTACTATAAATGTACTAATGAACATAGCAAGTATATGATGTGAAAACAGGAAAGCATGAAAGTAACAAGTAGGCACATGTGCTTCACCCCAAAACAGTTTGAAAACGGTAAAAGAGGGGTCTATGTACTCACTTGAGATTGCTTAGTAGTCCTTGAGTAACAACCAAACAATGCTAGAGATCACGGATATCAGACGGCACCTAATATAGGTAACTATGTTAATATACCGGACCTAAATCGGAGGATTGGATAGAATGAGGGCTTGTAAACCAAATGAGTATGAGAACTCATGTAATATGGTTTCACAAAGCCTACATACTAAATGAAACCTAACCTAAGTGCTTACGACCCATTACGACCCGTTTAGGTAGCTTATGCTACTTTAACGCGTCGTTCGCGTGAAACGCGTTCGGACCGCTTAACTAGTCCTATGACAAGTAATATATGCCTTAACATGTCTAATATTTTTGTCAAATCAGTTTAGATGTCAAAAGTTACGTTACATATGTTCAAAATGAATTTTGGCGTCAAAGGGGTATTTTGGTAATTTACCTAAGGCATATAAACTACCTATCATACAACTTACTAAATGTCGTGACCATAAGGTATAACCTCGGAAGGTTATTCCCTATATACTATGGTCACCTAATGTGTTTGGTCGGATCCTAATGATCGACCAAACGGGTCGGGTTCGAAAGTATAAGCGATTGTTTAGATCGCTTACCTTACGACCCTATATAAGCACTAAACTAAAAGTGATGAGCTAAGCATGTTAAAACATGCTAAACTAAGTTTAGAAAACATGTTTGGTATCAAAACAAACGGTTTTGATACCTAAGAGTAGTTTGGTTACAAAACACGCAAGAATGTGCATTTTGGCCGAAACTACGGCTCGTCACTGAGCCTAGATAACGTGGTAATCAGTAGGTATAGTCACTAGGGAATATAACCATCGTGATTACGCTCACGTTATGAAGTTCAAACGAACTTCGCATTGACCATAAACTGGTCAATGCAGAAAGTCAAACAAAGTTTGACTTAAACGCTAAAAGAATAAAAGAACGAAGGAACACTTACAAAGGGTCCCCGAAAGCTAATCTTGATCCAAGTAGCTCAGGTATGTGTTAGGAAACTTTATTTTGTAAGTATTGAAGAAAAACAGAATCAACTGTATCTATGAAGAGATCACAGTCCTGAAGATCACGAACTAGAAAAAGAAGATCAGATGGGACAACTGGAAAAGCACAACATCTACTTCAAAGAATTACAAGTTGATCAAGAGCTGAATTGGATTATCAGAAGAGGTCATTTCTGATGGATCTGATGATATTTCTGATGAAATATCATCAGTATCTGACGATTCTGATCATCAAGGAATTTTTGATGATTTGTTCATCAGAATTTCTGATGAAGTGGTTTATCAGAATTTCTGATGAAACAACCCACTTGTCTGAAATTGGCTCTGTCCTGCCACAATTACCGAAGCAAGTTGACATTAAATGATATCATGATGAAAAAGGCAACTTGAACGTTGGAATCAATAAATATGTCAATTGGCTACTTTTTGCAGGAATTAATAAACTATTGTTTATTCATACAAGCCGACTATAAATAGAAGGCTCAACCAGGAGAAGCAAAGTGAGTTTGAAGCTTATCATTCACACATACATCAAAACTCCATTGCTCTCTCCCCCACAGAATTCAAGATTCGTTTGTATTAGATAATAATATTACAATCACCTTGTAAACCATTTTTGTTTCAAAGTGATATAAACTTGATAATTCTGTAGGTCTTGTTTCTTGAAAGTCTGATTTCCATTTCCGCACATCTTTTTCACATCTACTGAAATCACTTGCCATATTACATGATAAGAAGATTGTTTTGAGCCTGTACTGGGTCTAACAATTGGTATCAGAGCAGATTGAATAAACTATTTTCAAACGATCAATCGCTCATCTTCTTTTCTCTAAATATGGCCAGCTTTCAATCCTGGAATAATGCTTTTAACATTGGTTCTATGTCTAAACCTCCGACTCTGGTCAGAGAGGAATACCCCCAGTGGAAAATCAGGATGGTCAATTTCCTTAATGGTCATGACCGAGCTCTGTTTCAATTCATTGAAAGGGGTCCACATATACTAATGACTGCCATACCAGGTATTCCAGCAACTGACCAATCACCTGCTATCCCTGCCTCCCAAGCTCCCAAAAGTGAAATACTTTGGAGTGAGGAAGACAAGGAAAAGGTGGCTGGGGATGAAAGGGCTAAGTCACTTTTAATAATGGCTATCCCCAATGACATATTTTCACAAGTTGATGCATGTGCATCAGCTAAGGAAATATGGGATCAGTTGGAAAACCTTTGTGAAGGAGGAGAAAGGATGAGAAGAAACAAAAGAACAAATAATGTCTCATCTTATGAAAGGTTTAAAAGTTTGCCAAATGAAAGGTTAAATGATACATATCAAAGATTTACTAAACTTTTAAACGAGCTAAAGAAATTTGGTATAACAAAATCAAACGATGAAAGAAACATAAAATTTCTTGATGCCCTTCCTAGAGAATGGAGAAGTCTCACCATGACTTTATCATCAACCTTAGAACTAGGAAACATGAGTCTTCATGACTTATACAGCATCTTGATCCCCAGAGAAGAAGAAATTTTTGAAGAAACTGTTCAAAGAGGGGGATCTTTAGCTCTAATCTCCAACTCACAAAGATCAACAACAACAAATGATCCACAACCTTCAAACAGTCAAAATCTTGAAACTTCTGATACATCATCAGACTTTTCAGCTTTTGCTGAAGCAATAGCACTGCTCACCAAAACATTTGAGCAGAGGTTGAGGGGAGGTAACCAGAGATACCAGAGGAGTGACAAAGGAAGGATGGATGGAAGATCTAAAGAAGAGTTTAGATCCAAGGATAAAGGGAAGGCTGAAGTTGTGTGTTACAAGTGCAAGCAGAGAGGTCATTATGCATCAGAATGCAAGACCAAAAAGCTGAAGGATGTTGCTTATTATGAGAAAAAGCTTGAAGAAGCAAAGAAGCAGCAACAAGTAAGCTTAATTGCTGGAACAGATACATGGTTATCTGATGATTCTTCTGATGATGAAGAAGAAGAATTGGCAAACTTCTGCGTCATGGCACTCTCTGAAGGACTACCAGAAACTTCAGAACAAAAGGTAAATTTAGACAATTTTGATCTTAAACACAAGCTAAACAAGCTCATGTCAGATTTTCTAAATCTGCAAGAAAAACATAAATCAGATATTAGAAAATCTGATGAGTTGCAAAGGACTTTGAATAAAATCATTCTTGAAAACCAACATCTTATTGAGGACAGTTTAGATCAAAGAGCAAAAATTGAGTTTTATGAAAATGAAAGAAAAGATCTTTACAAGAAAATAAATGACAAAGAAATCAATGTAAGAGGTTTTCAACAGGCTAAAGAGTTTATAAATTTTATTGAGTCCACACCTAAGAACAAAGGAGAGGGTTTAGGCTATACAAGTTCTATAAGATCAAATAGAAATAAACCCACTATCTTTGTAAAAGCAACTCATCAAATTTCTGATAACTTAGTATCAGAATCTGAATCTTGCAAATCAATATGTTCTGAATATTCTTTTGACAAACCAAACTTCAAAACAAACATGAGTGAATGCAGTCAAAGATCTGTAAAAACTCCAGAAGCAGTTCACTCATCTTTTCAAAATTATCCAATCATTTCATCACAAGAGGAACTATCAGAAAATTCCGATAACTCTTGTATGTGTGTTGACATACTAAAGCTTGTCCAGCACCATCTTCAAAAGAAAAATGTAAAATTTGTTAATGGCTCAGCATATAACAGAGTTTCTGATGCAAAACCAAGAAGAAATAAAAATAAAATGTTTCAAACTTCATCAGAAACAGTACCCAAGCATGCATGGGTACCAAAAACCCTCTAATCATTTCATTTCAGGACCATCATGTGCAGCAGATCTGGTACTGCTGTGACAACCCGCACTAAACCAGGTATCCGTACAACTTAATTACTGATTAATTACTGCTTGATTACTGTGCAACATTGAACTAGCTGATGAATTGCTACTATTATACTGATACATGAACATAACTGCATCATACTTTACTTGCTGTCACACTATATTTTGCTTATTGCACCTTCGTGACAAACTTGATGCACTAAACGCACAGTAGCACAATAAACGGATACACAGTGAACATGCTGATATAACCAGCATCAGGCAAATACTGCCTCAGGGCCTGTTAAGAGCCTCATATATTTTGGCTACACTGGTAGTGAGTGTAGGATATAAGGGTTGTGTTACCGCGTCTCTAGGGATAAGATACACTGATTCGGATGTGCCTAAAACGTACTTTAAGTACCAAACACAGCACTTTAAAAATTAAACCAGCTTCTAGCTGACTAGTAAAGTGCCAGAAAATATGGGAAAAATATCACTAGACACTTTCTAAAGTGTTGGAAATTAAACTGTGTCACTAAAAGTATCAAAAACGACACTTTAAAGCTTTTGTAACACTTTAACGGATTACTATCCGACCGGACATTACCCGGGACACGAAAATATTTATATTTTCACTATTATTATTTTTCTAAGCCAGTTAGGGTCCCTGATTACCCTAACACCCGTCATAATACGCAACATACAACTAACAAGGTTAGACACTTAACCTAACCTAATTAACCTAAACTAAACCCCTAACTAATCAAATTACAATCGAACTACCCACCCCACCCATCCTAACCGTCCCATAAACTAGGGGGAACACCCACAAGTACTTAGATGATTATTTTATTTAGATGTGTCCAATATCTTTGCTACACAAGAACCAAAGGATAATGCACTTTGATTTGTTTATAAATGGCACCATAAACCTATGAGATAATCACCACATTTCACTACTCCCTTGCTCACCCTCCACTCACGGCCGAACCCCATCCCACCCACCATCATATTTTCGTTTGGTAATTATTGCATTCCAAGATCATTCACACATCACAAGACGCGTTTTAGGAGTTTTGGTGCAAGCGGAACGCGAAGGACCTCAACCGATAGCTTTTATCCACCCCGTTTTCGTCACGAATCTTCCCTAGCCCCGAGCTAGAGGTATATCACTTAAATCTTGTTTTTACACATATCTAAAGTGGATAAAAGGATTTTTGTCGGTTGAATCTCGTTATGTTAAAAGATGATGCATTAAAGTCTAGTAAAATCGCAAAAATAGTGGTTAATAGCATACAACTTGTGTAAAAGTCGTAGGACTTGAAATTTGTGTTTATCTAGACCCGATCTATAATGTGGTAGCTCGAATCTTCGTTTAACCCAACTTTGTAAAATTATGTATCTTCACCTAAGCTTGTTTTTGAGAGATACAAGGGTTAAAAGTGAAACACTACCACATTTTAGAGACATGAACTTGTAAAGAAATATTTTACTTGTGTAAAAGTGGTTTAACCGGTAAAATGGTGTTTAAAACTAGCGGATCTACGTATCCGCAAGTGGTATCTTCAAAGGACCACACTTTAAAGAAATCATGTTTTAAAGAAACGGATCTTACAATGTTAAGAATGATATTTAGAACACACGAGTGTGTAAACACTTGTGTAACGCACATTTCGACAAACTGACTATTTTTGGGAAAAATAACTAGAAGTTGTAAAGTCGGACTTCTCTAAAAACGAGGTTTTTACAAGATTGAAAGTACGTTATATAAAGATCTACGTATATAAATGGGATTTATAATATAAATTCGGAAAAACTACAAGTTCATGCGATTATGCAACTTTACATATTTATTGACTAGTTTGATGTGTCGGAAATTGTTTGATTGAAATAAAGATGATTGTTGAATTGATTGTTAAAAGAAAATGATACGCTTGAAAGCGTGGCCACCTCCAGTTACAGAGGAAACTCTGGCGAAATTTTCTAAAAACCTAACACTTAGACTTTTTACACAACAAGTGTTAGAACTATTTTTGGACATACTTTCGAAACATAAATTTCGCCAGCACTATATTTTACTAAACATTCGGAGGTGAGATTTTCACAAAATGTTAACGTGATAAATATATATTTTCACACACTGTTTATGATTATTTTGTGAAACGCATAAATATTATTTTTAGAGTAAAAATAATGTTTACAAACGTTAACGACTCCAAAAGTAATACAAACGCTTTCGCCATAAATATATAAGTTACACCGGTAATTATATTACCACCCGTATGTTAAAACGTAACTTACACAATTACGGAAATATTTATGAACGCGTACTTTAACAACGTATTTTGGATAAATACTTATATTTTGGAGTTGAATATATTTAAAGGTTAAGTGAGACTTAATGATGGAAAATATTACGCACATGTATTAAATCCCCCATCCTTGGGAAGGAAAATAACTATCAAGCATATACAAAATGTAACACGAAATAGTTGTCTAACTATTTCCCGCAAACATAAACTGTAAAGCTAAAGCACGGCCGTCCGTCTAATAGAATTAGCACTTGTAGGTCATTGCACAGCTTACAGTATCAGGAGACGCTTGATAGAGTTTACGCATCCACTGTGAGTTCATGTCCCCCTTTTCTCTAACTGTTTTCATTTTACTTAACTGCGGGGGTGAAATACATGTTACTATGATTTACGAATACTTTACAACGGTATGTTTAACGTAAGGAGGTGTTATACGATCATGTGAGTGGATAGGAACACATGGGGCCATTAGTCCTCATGTAGGGACCGAGGGACAGGAGCGGTAGATCTATCTGGGTGTAGCGAGCCCAGCCCCCAGCCAAACTAGAAACGGACCGTGGGGTGACTTTGTCCACATACTTTGCCGTGGCGAAATCTGCTAGGTTTGAGTCTCCCTATTTGCACTTCACATATGTCAGTGGCCTTGCAAACCATTGGTGATCACAAGTCCTCTTACACTGCTACATACCACAACTATTTTTATACTCACAAGTGTTTTACATACTCACTTACACATGAACTCGCTCAACATTATTGTTGATTTTTCAACTCACATGTATTTCAGGAAATTAAACGGATCTGGCACGGTATGGAACGTTTTCCGCTGCACTTGTCATGAAGTCATCAGGGTTTAGGGGATGTGTCTCTTTCCTGGACAAGACACAGTCCTTAACCCACGTTTATGTTATGTTATAAGTTGTAATGTCTACTGAACAAGGTTATGGTTGTATGTTAAAACAATGGTAATGTGTTTGATTTTCAAAACTTAATGGATGACTTGCATGGTTTTTAAATTCATATAGCTTGTTATGGTTAAGCTATGGTATTAAGAAGTCACACCAAAGTTAACCACGCTTCCGCAAAGCCAGGGTGTGACAGCTTGGTATCAGAGCTCTGATCATAGCGAACTAGGATTCTTTCTTGAGTCTAGACTATGATCACTAGGGCTCTCACGAAAACATTTTACTGCATACCACTTAAGTCCAGATCCACAACTTTTTACAAACAAATGTTGAGCACATTTTATTTATTATTCTAGGCTCAGTCTGGGAGGCTGAGGTAGGAGGCTAGTGGGACTAGAAGTATTGGCTAGTGGGACTAGAAGTGTTGGCTAGTGGGACTAGAAGTGTTGACTAGTGGGACTAGAAGTGTTGGCTAGTGGGACTAGAAGTGTTGGCTAGTGGGACTAGAAGTGTTGACTAGTGGGACTAGAAGTGTTGGCTAGTGGGACTAGAAGTGTTGGCTAGTGGGACTAGAAGTGTTGGCTAGTGGGACTAGAAGTGTTGGCTAGTGGGACTAGAAGGATAATTTGAATGTTTACGTGGTGACTACATGTTTATATGACTATATGATTATTATACGTATATGTGTTTGTGTTACAAACGTCATGCTTTCATCAAGTACTAGAAAAATGGACACAACGAATCCCATGGCTATAGTATCAGACGACATAGTTTCATCGAAGCACGAGGTGTACATTTCCGATACTACCGACACAGACAACGACGACTTTCAGCCCTCTGTGCGCTGCTTGAAGTCGTAGCAGAGCCTACTAATGGCTATCTTGTTGGGAATTTGCCCCTGCCGCTTATCTCATTGTTGATATGCCCCCGACGTTGTCTCTGAAGACGATGTCGAACTACTAAGAGGAGGACCCACTTGAGGGCGAGGCCCTATTTCTGCTAGTATTAGACTACTGCATGCGGACGCTCCTGTAGGGGAAACTCATGTCCATTCCCCTATCCCAGACTCATTTGAGTTTCTAACATCCGCATCTTCGCACATACAGGGAATGCAGCACTACTTACACGACGCCGACCCTGATAGGGCATCATTAGCTGCACCGGATCCCGCACACAGTTTTGAGTTTGATCGCGATATTGAGGACAATTCTGTTTTTCCGCCTGGTGTTGATCCAGACCATGACATGGAGTTCATGCACTTAGACCAGCCCTTGGGGGATCCTGTAGCCCTGTCGACCCCTGTGTGTTGATACAGCTGATTTTGAGATGGAGTTTGATTCAAAGCTAGCCGTGGCCCCTAAACCAGGCATTGCTCCTGACCCCGCATTGGAGTATGACCCTGTTCATGCCAATGCACCGGCTGTTGCTCCTTGATTGATCATCTGCTTGGATGAGAGAAAATTTGGGGTAACTGTGCAAGACAATTTATTATTACGGGGGCCCACGTAATAACGATTTGTAGTGCACAGGAATCCTGGTGGACTCTGCAGGCCAAGCTAATGATAACCAATGCAGCAGGAAATAACCTAAACACAAATGACCTAGGCGATGTAGCCTCGAGTTCATTCTATTACAAGCAACAAGCCAAAATGACAAGCCTATGTGAAGGCTCAGGAATTTATTTCCCCACTTATACAGTGAGTATATTTGCGTGTGAAATGGGGTGATTACATGATGGCTTACGTTGCTATATATATACCCCATAGACAATTGAAACATTGTCCAACCCGCTTCACGCTATTTCGACAAAAAGGGAATGTCACCCAGGCGTGACACAAACACCAGTACATTGCCAAGGACAGAAGCCGAGCTGCAAGAACGCATCTCACAGATAAATGCACGACATGAAGCCCTCCACTCTAAGTACAACGATGGCATTACTGGAGATAACCCTCCAACTGGCTGCACCTATAAACAGCTCCTGAACTGCAAGCCTTTGAACTTTGTCAGAACCGGAGGCACCGTTGCATTTGTTCGTTGGTCCAAAAGATCGACTCCACTCTAAGAATGAGTAACTGTTCGCCCCAACAGAGTATTACCTACATCTCAGGGATATTTCTAGATGGCACACTCTCTTAATGGAACCTCCAGGTTCAGACCCTTGGCACAGACGCTGCTTATACACTGAGCTGGGACGAGCTCAAGGAAACGATTGAGAAGAAATGTTGTTTTAGGACAGAAATTCAGAAACTTGACGTGGAGTCCTGAAATTTGAGAAAGGACGAACCAGAGACTCCTGAACATGACCAGCGATCGCACGACTTGTCTAGGGTCGTCCCCTACTAAGTCATTGATGTAGTATGATATAATGGTGTACTTGTGAGCTTTACATTGTGGTCTCGAATTGTGGCAATACAATCGCAGTATTCTCACCACATGCGATGTTCAATCAGTTGTTTATGTCCTATAGCATAAGAGGTTATGTGATTGACTTGTTGATAACATGAGAGGTTATGTGTTGGTATTGTTGAATGCATACGTACACTTCACTTGCTATGACCTAACCTATGTGAAACATCTTTTAGAAGATGCCGCCAAGACGCGAAATGCGCATGCCCACCTCTGAGGCAGAACTTAAAGAGATAATGGCTGCAGCTATAGCACAGCACGAGGCCCTACGCTCCGAACCAATCAAAGGTACCTCAGAAAATAACGGTTGTTCCTACTGGCACTTCCTCAACTACAAGCCTCCGAAGTTCGACGGCACTGGGGGTGCCATAACTTTTGTAAAATGGATTGAAAGTATGGAATCCATCTTTCGAATGAGTGGCTGTACGCCAGAACAACAGGTCCCATACGTTTCTGAGTTGTTTCAAGATGGAGCTCGATTATGGTGGAATCTTCAGGTTCGAATAATGGGCCTAACTACAGCATACGCATTAACTTGGGATGAGTTGAAAGGAATGATGCATAAGAAGTATTGCCCCCACACGGAAATCCAGAAGTGGGAAGATGAATTTCGGAACCTAATGATGGAAGGTCCGAAGGTGTTGGAGTACGTGCAACGACTTCATAATCTGTCACGAATTGTTCCGTACCTGGTAAAACCAGAACTGAAGAAATTGGAACAATTCATCTGGGAACTGGCGCCTCAAGTCTTGAGCTTGATGACAACATCAACGCCACCAACAACTGATGCTGCGAGTAAGATGGGATTGGCACTCGTTACGGAAGCAAGTAGACTAGAAAAACTTGCAGACCCTGACAAGGAGACTCAGGCAGAGTCATCCGGAAAGAACAAAAGGAAGCTCATTGAAGGTACCCGAACGAATAATGAGAACAAAGGAAAGGGTTATATGGGCACTCTGCCCAAGTGTAACACATGCCAGCGTCATCATTCTGGCCGATGTGGACTGAAAACATGCGAAGTATGTGGGAAACGTGGTCACTTGAAGGACACTTGTTGGGCCCCTGCCGGTCAGGGAGGCCAAGGAGGATTTGGGGATAAAGATAATAACAGTGGTGGTTTTGGAAGTCGCCCACAGGGAAAAGATTTCAAGGGTATCCTACCTAAGTGCGAAAATTGTTTACGTTATCATGTCGGGCGATGCAAATATGGAAATTGTGGTAACTGTGGCAAGGTGGGACATGTCAAGGAAACTTGTTGGCAAAATACTGAACTTAGTAATGGGGGCCAAGACTGTAGTAAGAATCACGAAGGGGACAACAGCAATGATAATTGTCAAGGCGGAATGAGTGATGAACAGAAGCGTGCTCGAGGATGTTTAAATTGTGGAAGCAAAAAGCATTTCAGAAGATATTGCCCGAAGACAATCAGGCGCAAGGATGAAAGCTCCCCGTCGGAGCTAGGGAGGCACGCCAGAGATCCAAGCATGGATAGCGGTACGTCCCACATTACTCAATATTATGCATCTGTATTTCCAACTACTGTTGCAAATTTTACGATTCACAATTCTAGTATTCGAGGACATAATTGGTTTACGTAGCGAGTAAGTAGTTATTCCAGTACCCATTAGAACTAGCTTAGGGGAAGCTAGTGGAAGCCAACGCGGTAACTGGAATCGGCACGATAGAACCCGGAGAGCGTAAGTTTACGCTAGATCTATTGCCAGTTGAGTTTGGAAGACTTCGACGTGATGATTGCGATGGACTTGTTGACGAACAACCATGCGGAAATTGTCATCCGCGCCCCGACAACGAACGAAGAAATGATCGTGACTCATGGAGCGGGATACGCTCCTGCGGATTATAAGAAGACCCAAAAATTCTCGCACAAAGGATGTGTTGCATTCTTGGCTCATGTTATGGAAAAGGAAGTCGAAGAACCAAAACTCAAAGGTATCCTTGTGATTGGAGAATACCCCGAAGCCTTCCTCGAAGGCTTGCCGGAATCATCTCCTCACGATTAGTCGAATCCCGCGTCGACTTAACTCCGGGCACTGCACCCGTAGTCGATGCATCATAGCAACTTACATTTTCGGAGATGCAAGGACTGACAGAGAAGTGTTAGCAATGGTTAGAGAAGGAAGATAACAGACCAAAAATTCCTTTTTGGGGTAATCCCATTGTTACCCATCAAAAAGGAGGATGATGATTTTCAAATAAACATCAACTACAGGGAATTGAACAAGCTGACGATCAAGAACAGGTATCCTCTGCCAAGAATCGACGATCTGTTCGCTCAACTTCAAGGTTCAAGCTTTTACTCTAAGATCGATCTTCGGTCTGGGTACCATCAATTAAGGATACAGGAGGAAAGTATCCCGAAAACAGCCTTCCGAACTCGTTATGGACACTACGAGTTCCTAGTTATGCCGTTTGTTTTGACAAACGCACCTGCGGTCTTTATGGACTTAATGAATAGAGTTTGCAAGCCATACTTGGACAAGTTCGTGATTGTATTCATCGACGATATCTTGATTTATTCAAGGACAAAGGCTGAGCACGAACAGCATCTAAGAACTATTCTGGAGCTACTAAAGAAGGATCAGTTGCATGCCAAATTCTCCAAGTGCGAGTCTTGGCTACGCGAAGTCCAGTTTCTTGGACATGTGGTTAATGGGGATGGAATTCATGTTGATCCCACAAAGACCGAGGCAATCAAGAATTGGGAAACACCTACGACGCCGACCGAGATTCGACAATTCTTGGGTTTGGCTGGCTACTATAGAAGATTCATAGAGGGCTTTTCAAAGATCGCTCAACCCCTTACCGCGCTCACACAGAAGGATAGGACGTTTGATTAGGGAATCAAACAGGAAGAAGCGTTTCAGTTATTGAGGGACAAACTTTGTGATGCGCCAATCTTAGCACTACCAGAAGGTACGGATGATTTTGTGGTATACTGCGACGCATCGCGTCAGGGATTGGGTTGCGTGTTGATGCAACGCCAGAAAGTTATTGCTTACGCATCTCGCCAATTGAAAGTGCACGAAAAGAACTACACCACACACGATTTAGAACCTGGCGCCGTGGTATTTGCCTTAAAGGTCTGGAGACACTACCTGTATGGTACGAAGTGCACAATCTTCACAGATCACAAGAGCTTGCAACACATATTCAACCAGAAAGAGCTGAATATGAGGCAAAGACGCTGGGTTGAATTACTAAACGATGACGACTGCGAGATCAAGTATCATCCAGGGAAGGCGAATGTGGTCGCCGATGCCCTAAGTCGTAAAGAAAGAATCAAGCCCATAAGGGTTAGGGCTTTAGAAATGATCATACGAACCGACCTTCCCACGCGCATTCGCGCTGCACAAAAAGAAGCCCTTAAAGAAGGAAACCTTGAGGATGAATATCTCCGTGGGATGGAGAAGTTATTGGCACCAAACAAAGAAGGAACATTATGTTTCGAGAAAAGACTTTGGGTTCCTTTGTTTGGAGGTTTAAGGAATGTTATTTTCGACGAAGCGCACAAGTCACGGTACTCTATACATCCCGGGGCGGATAAGATGTACCACGATCTCAAAGATTACTATTGGTGGCCTAGAATGAAAGGCGATGTTGCTGTCTACGTGAGCGAATGTTTAACGTGCGCTAAAGTTAAAGCTGAATACCAGAGGCCTTCGGGACTTCTGCAACAACCGGAGATTCCCAAATGGAAGTGGGAACAAATCTCCATGGATTTTGTTACAAAACTGCCAAGAACGCCAAGAGGCCATGACACTATCTGGGTGATAGTGGATCGATTAACAAAGACAGCACACTTCTTACCTATCAGAGAAAAGGATAACACGAGCAAATTAGCTGAAATATACATGAGAGAAATCGTAGCACGTCATGGAGTGCCCCTCTCAATCATCTCTGATAGAGACGGAAGGTTTGTGTCAAGAATATGGCAATCCTTCCAGGAAGCTTTTGGCTCACAATTAAATCTGAGCACTGCATTTCATCCGCAAACTGATGGCCAGAGCGAGCGAACGATACAAACCTTGGAAGACATGCTGAGAGCATGCGTTATGGATTTGGGCGGTAGCTGGGATAAACACTTACCCTTGGTCGAATTTTCTTACAACAACAGCTACCACACCAGTATTGGTGTCGCGCCTTTTGAAGCCCTATACGGACGCAAGTGCCGATCACCACTATGTTGGGCCGACGCAGGTGATAGGCAGCTTGCCGGTCCCGAAATCGTCCAAGAGACGACGGACAAGATTGCGCAGATTCTTAAAAACATCGAAGCCGCTCGCCACAGACAAAAGGCCTACGCGGATCCAAACCGTAAACATGTGGATTTTCAAGTCGGAGAGATGGTATTATTGAAAGTATCACCCTGGAAAGGGGTAGCACGCTTTGGGAAGCGTGGAAAGTTAAATCCACGCTACATTGGTCCTTTCAGAATTCTAGAGAGAATCGGGACAGTAGCATACAAGTTGGATCTACCTGCCGAACTTAACGGTGTTCACGATACATTTCATGTATCCAATTTAAAGAAAAGTCCAACTCAAGTTGACGTTGCCATTCCTATTGACGAAATTCATGTTGACGACACGCTCCACTTCGTAGAAGAACCCGTCGAGGTCACAGATTGGAAAGTTAACAGGACCCGCCGGAGCAGTGTCAAACTCGTCAAGGTTCGCTGGAATGCCAGACATGGTCCTGAATACACCTGGGAGCGTGAGGACCGAATGAAAGAAAAGTACCCCCACTTATTTCCCAAGAACCCTGCATCTACAAGCAGAACTTAAAATTTCGGGACGAAATTTATTTAACGGGGGGAGTATGTGACAACCCGCACTAAACCAGGTATCCGTACAACTTAATTACTGATTAATTACTGCTTGATTACTGTGCAACATTGAACTAGCTGATGAATTGCTACTATTATACTGATACATGAACATAACTGCATCATACTTTACTTGCTGTCACACTATATTTTGCTTATTGCACCTTCGTGACAAACTTGATGCACTAAACGCACAGTAGCACAATAAACGGATACACAGTGAACATGCTGATATAACCAGCATCAGGCAAATACTGCCTCAGGGCCTGTTAAGAGCCTCATATATTTTGGCTACACTGGTAGTGAGTGTAGGATATAAGGGTTGTGTTACCGCGTCTCTAGGGATAAGATACACTGATTCGGATGTGCCTAAAACGTACTTTAAGTACCAAACACAGCACTTTAAAAATTAAACCAGCTTCTAGCTGACTAGTAAAGTGCCAGAAAATATGGGAAAAATATCACTAGACACTTTCTAAAGTGTTGGAAATTAAACTGTGTCACTAAAAGTATCAAAAACGACACTTTAAAGCTTTTGTAACACTTTAACGGATTACTATCCGACCGGACATTACCCGGGACACGAAAATATTTATATTTTCACTATTATTATTTTTCTAAGCCAGTTAGGGTCCCTGATTACCCTAACACCCGTCATAATACGCAACATACAACTAACAAGGTTAGACACTTAACCTAACCTAATTAACCTAAACTAAACCCCTAACTAATCAAATTACAATCGAACTACCCACCCCACCCATCCTAACCGTCCCATAAACTAGGGGGAACACCCACAAGTACTTAGATGATTATTTTATTTAGATGTGTCCAATATCTTTGCTACACAAGAACCAAAGGATAATGCACTTTGATTTGTTTATAAATGGCACCATAAACCTATGAGATAATCACCACATTTCACTACTCCCTTGCTCACCCTCCACTCACGGCCGAACCCCATCCCACCCACCATCATATTTTCGTTTGGTAATTATTGCATTCCAAGATCATTCACACATCACAAGACGCGTTTTAGGAGTTTTGGTGCAAGCGGAACGCGAAGGACCTCAACCGATAGCTTTTATCCACCCCGTTTTCGTCACGAATCTTCCCTAGCCCCGAGCTAGAGGTATATCACTTAAATCTTGTTTTTACACATATCTAAAGTGGATAAAAGGATTTTTGTCGGTTGAATCTCGTTATGTTAAAAGATGATGCATTAAAGTCTAGTAAAATCGCAAAAATAGTGGTTAATAGCATACAACTTGTGTAAAAGTCGTAGGACTTGAAATTTGTGTTTATCTAGACCCGATCTATAATGTGGTAGCTCGAATCTTCGTTTAACCCAACTTTGTAAAATTATGTATCTTCACCTAAGCTTGTTTTTGAGAGATACAAGGGTTAAAAGTGAAACACTACCACATTTTAGAGACATGAACTTGTAAAGAAATATTTTACTTGTGTAAAAGTGGTTTAACCGGTAAAATGGTGTTTAAAACTAGCGGATCTACGTATCCGCAAGTGGTATCTTCAAAGGACCACACTTTAAAGAAATCATGTTTTAAAGAAACGGATCTTACAATGTTAAGAATGATATTTAGAACACACGAGTGTGTAAACACTTGTGTAACGCACATTTCGACAAACTGACTATTTTTGGGAAAAATAACTAGAAGTTGTAAAGTCGGACTTCTCTAAAAACGAGGTTTTTACAAGATTGAAAGTACGTTATATAAAGATCTACGTATATAAATGGGATTTATAATATAAATTCGGAAAAACTACAAGTTCATGCGATTATGCAACTTTACATATTTATTGACTAGTTTGATGTGTCGGAAATTGTTTGATTGAAATAAAGATGATTGTTGAATTGATTGTTAAAAGAAAATGATACGCTTGAAAGCGTGGCCACCTCCAGTTACAGAGGAAACTCTGGCGAAATTTTCTAAAAACCTAACACTTAGACTTTTTACACAACAAGTGTTAGAACTATTTTTGGACATACTTTCGAAACATAAATTTCGCCAGCACTATATTTTACTAAACATTCGGAGGTGAGATTTTCACAAAATGTTAACGTGATAAATATATATTTTCACACACTGTTTATGATTATTTTGTGAAACGCATAAATATTATTTTTAGAGTAAAAATAATGTTTACAAACGTTAACGACTCCAAAAGTAATACAAACGCTTTCGCCATAAATATATAAGTTACACCGGTAATTATATTACCACCCGTATGTTAAAACGTAACTTACACAATTACGGAAATATTTATGAACGCGTACTTTAACAACGTATTTTGGATAAATACTTATATTTTGGAGTTGAATATATTTAAAGGTTAAGTGAGACTTAATGATGGAAAATATTACGCACATGTATTAAATCCCCCATCCTTGGGAAGGAAAATAACTATCAAGCATATACAAAATGTAACACGAAATAGTTGTCTAACTATTTCCCGCAAACATAAACTGTAAAGCTAAAGCACGGCCGTCCGTCTAATAGAATTAGCACTTGTAGGTCATTGCACAGCTTACAGTATCAGGAGACGCTTGATAGAGTTTACGCATCCACTGTGAGTTCATGTCCCCCTTTTCTCTAACTGTTTTCAGTTTACTTAACTGCGGGGGTGAAATACATGTTACTATGATTTACGAATACTTTACAACGGTATGTTTAACGTAAGGAGGTGTTATACGATCATGTGAGTGGATAGGAACACATGGGGCCATTAGTCCTCATGTAGGGACCGAGGGACAGGAGCGGTAGATCTATCTGGGTGTAGCGAGCCCAGCCCCCAGCCAAACTAGAAACGGACCGTGGGGTGACTTTGTCCACATACTTTGCCGTGGCGAAATCTGCTAGGTTTGAGTCTCCCTATTTGCACTTCACATATGTCAGTGGCCTTGCAAACCATTGGTGATCACAAGTCCTCTTACACTGCTACATACCACAACTATTTTTATACTCACAAGTGTTTTACATACTCACTTACACATGAACTCGCTCAACATTATTGTTGATTTTTCAACTCACATGTATTTCAGGAAATTAAACGGATCTGGCACGGTATGGAACGTTTTCCGCTGCACTTGTCATGAAGTCATCAGGGTTTAGGGGATGTGTCTCTTTCCTGGACAAGACACAGTCCTTAACCCACGTTTATGTTATGTTATAAGTTGTAATGTCTACTGAACAAGGTTATGGTTGTATGTTAAAACAATGGTAATGTGTTTGATTTTCAAAACTTAATGGATGACTTGCATGGTTTTTAAATTCATATAGCTTGTTATGGTTAAGCTATGGTATTAAGAAGTCACACCAAAGTTAACCACGCTTCCGCAAAGCCAGGGTGTGACAACTGCGACTCAGGAAGCTCCAAGCACATGACTGGGGACAGGAGCTTACTCAGCAACTTTGTTTCAAAGCTGGGTAGAATGGTAAATTTTGGAAATGGAGTGAAAGGAAGGATCATGGGATATGGTTGCATAAAATATGGATGTTTGACCATAGAGAAAGTAGCCTATGTTGAAGGCTTAAAGTATAATTTGCTGAGTTGTGATCAATTCTGTGACAAAGGTTTTCAGGTAACCTTTTTACCAGAAAAACGCTTGTTAATAGGTATAGATGATGACAAAATTTATTTAAGTGGGAAAAGGATAAGAAAATCAATCTACTATTTTGACTTCAAAGAAGAAAGTGAACATCCAAAACTGTGTTTATTTTCAAAACATAACAAGGGTAGTAGTTGGTTATGGCACAAAAGGCTTGCTCATTTAAATTTCAAAAACCTAAGCAAATTAGCAAGCAAAGGTCTGGTAAAAGGATTACCTTTGATATCCTCAAAGAAGGATAAAATTTGTGAAGCATGTGAAATGGGAAAATCCAAAAGAAGCTCACACAAATCAATTTCTGAGTCTTCTATTTCACAAAATTTGGAACTGTTACACATGGACTTGTGTGGACCCATAAGTACAGAAAGTTTTTCTGGAAAGAAATACATACTAGTAATAGTGGATGATTTCTCCAGGTACACATGGGTAGAATTTTTGAGAAAGAAAAGTGAAACTCCTGATCTGATCATTAATTTTATTAAGAAAATTGAAAATTTGTTAAAACTAACAGTGAGAAGGATCAGATCAGACAATGGAACAGAATTTAAAAATGCAAAAATTGAGAATTTTTTTGTAAGTAAAGGAATTTCTCATGATTTTTCTGCTCCAAGAACACCACAACAGAATGGTGTGGTTGAAAGAAGGAATAGAACCTTGGTAGAAGCTGCCAGAACCATGCTTGCTTATGCTAAATTGCCTACTCACTTTTGGGCAGAAGCTATAGCAAATGCATGTTTTACACAAAACAGATCCATAATCAACAAAAGGCACAACAAAACACCTTACAACATTATAAATGGAAGAATACCAAGTATAAAATTTTTGCATACATTTGGTTGTAGATGTTTTGTTTTTAATGATTTTGAAATCCTTGAAAAATTGACAGAAAAGCAGAAAAAGGCATTTTTCTTGGTTACTCCTTGTCCTCAAAAGCATACAGAGCTTTTATTCTCAACACGAGGACCATCAGAGAAAGTTTGTATGTCTCATTCGATGACTCATCAGAAACAGAGGTTTCTGATGAGTACATAAAAGAAATAAACTTTTCTGACAAACAAGAAAATTATGAACATCTCTTTGAAATGTTAAATGAAGATTTCCTAGAACATGACAATGCCTACACAAATAAATCAAAAGATTATTCATGTTCTAACTCTGCAGATCAAGTATGTAGTACATCAGAAATCCAGATTTCTGATACTTTTCAGACAAATGTAGCACCTGATCAGGGGGAAACTTCAAATCCATCAGAACCAACAACATTTCACAACAAGTTAAGATGGATCAAAGGACATGTTCATTCTGACATCATAGGCAATCCTGCAGATGGTGTCAGAACAAGATCTGCCACTGCACATGAGTGTGCATTCTCTGGGTTCTTAAGCAAGATAGAACCCAAATCTATCAAGGAAGCTCTAATTGACCCAGACTGGATTCAAGCCATGCAAGAAGAGCTTGATCAATTTGAAAGGAGCAAGGTATGGGATCTGGTACCCAAGCCAAAAGACAAATCTGTCATAGGCTCAAAATGGGTGTTCAGAAACAAATCTGATGAAAACGGCATAATCACCAGAAACAAAGCAAGGTTAGTGGTCAAGGGTTACTGTCAACAAGAAGGTATTGATTATGACGAAACCTTTGCACCAGTAGCTAGGTTAGAAGCTGTAAGAATTTTTCTTGCTTATGCTGCATCTAAGAATTTAAAAGTTTATCAAATGGATGTAAAATCAGCTTTTCCGAATGGTAAAATTGAGGAAGAAGTTTATGTGCATCAACCAGAAGGCTTTGTTGATCCAAAATTTCAAAATCATGTTTATAGATTAAACAAAGCCTTGTATGGGTTGAAGCAAGCTCCTAGAGCCTGGTATGAAACCTTATCAAACTTCTTACTCAATTTTGGGTTTACCAAAGGTACTATTGACACCACTCTTTTTCTCAAAACACACAAAGGTCATACTTTGCTGGTTCAGATATATGTTGATGACATTATATTTGGATCAACAAATGAAAAATTTTGTGACAAATTTCAAAAATTGATGACCAGCCACTTTGAAATGAGTATGATGGGTGAGTTAACCTTTTTCTTAGGATTACAGGTAAAACAAAGAGTTGATGGAATATTTTTGAGTCAATCAAAATATGTGAAAACAATTCTACAAAAATACTCACTTGAAAACTGCTCTGTTTCAAAAACTCCCATGGCAACAGGGAACAAGTTAGATTCTGATAAAAATGGTATAAGTGTTGATATTAAAACCTATAGAGGGATGATAGGATCGCTGCTTTATTTAACTGCAAGCAGACCAGATATCATGTTTGCAACATGTTTTCTGGCCATATATCAATGTGATCCTAAAGAATCCCATCTGAAAGCTGTAAAAAGGGTTTTTAAATATCTCAAAGGCACATCAGAAATTGGTCTCTGGTATCCAAAGGATACAAACCTTGAATTAATTGCATACACAAATGCAGATTATGCAGGGTGCAAAATAGACAGGAAAAGCACATCTGGTGCCTGTCAAGTTTTGGGAGAAAAATTGGTATGTTGGGCAAGCAAGAAACAAAACTGTGTTGCCACATCAACAGCAGAATCAGAATATGTAGCAGCAGCAAGTTGCTATTCACAAGTGCTGTGGATGCAAACTCAACTGAAAGATTATGGAGTAACTCTGACAAGAATTCCAATTCTATGTGACTCAAAGAGTGCCATTGCAATAACTGAAAATCCTGTTCATCACTCAAGAACCAAACACATAGATGTCAGATACCACTTCATAAAAGATCATGTGGAGAAAGGTAACATTGAAATGTATTTTGATCCAACTGAAAATCAAATTGCTGATATCTTTACAAAACCTCTTGATGAAAAGAGACACAATTTTTTAATCAGCAAACTTGGCAAGGTCAATCTAAATGTTGAAGATTTCTCAGAAAACACAAAAACACAAATTGAAGACCAACTTGTTAAACAACAAAATTATGATATTCATAGAACAAATCAACTAGCTTCTGATAAAACAATCCATCAATCTGATGGAAAACCAGAAAATCTGATAAATAGTCAATAATTATCAGATAATCTGAGAAAATATCAGAAACTCTGAAAAAAATTACCAGAAGTTCTGATATAAAATCAGAAACTACGTTGAAATATCAGAATTTTTTTTTCATCCTCATGCATATTCAACAGATTGTAATTACTTATTTTCGTGTATTTTTTTTTTGTTTGTTTTGTTTTAATAAAAAAAACAAAAAGGGGGAAAAGTAACATGCATACTGATGGAGTTTCATACAGCTGTAATAATTCACCGTCTAATTTTCTTATCAGTTTATTGAATTTCATTCTTTTTGCATGCAACGTCATTTCTTCATAAGGAACTTAAGTGTGACACGTAGGCACTAGAAACATTAGGAGCTATGAAAATAGATGCCTAGTCATTAAATGCTTACTCACACATGGGGCTTGATAGACTGTCAAAATCACTGTTACACTCACTGTTACATTCACTGGGATGGATATCTTCTTAATTGAAGAGAAAAAGGTTGGCTGTTAACATCACTTTCACCTATAAATATTAACAACCTGAAAAGAACGTTTGTAACAAAAACCAGTCCAGTTCTTCAAAAGCCTTTCAACAGTTTTTCCTTATCAAAAATGGGTCGTCCAAAATTGATGAAAGCCACTCAATTCCCTCTTCCGTTTCACAGACTTCACAATCTTAGATTAAGATCCAACTTGGAAGGACCTGCATGGGAGGACTGCAGGTTTGTGTACAATATGATCATGCGAAGTCCTTTAGGCTTTGCTGTGTCATCACATGTCACCATATATCCAGAACTTCTCTAAGAGTTCTGGTGGAACTGTCAAATCATTTTTGGTGGTACTTCTATGTGGATTGAAAGTGAGGTTAAGGGAGTAAAAATTACTCTAAAAGAAGAAACAATCAGAGATGTCCTTAAACTGGGTAATAATCATGAAATCCAACTTCCAGAAAAATCAAATGTACAACAAACCTTGAATGAAATGGGTTATCACACACTCAACTCATCAAGGGCCATTAACAAGTCTGGTATTATACCACCTTTCCAGTTTTTGGTAACTCAGCTAAGTGTCTGCTTTTCCAAGAAAATTGGACACTTCAATGAGCTGTCAAATAGGATGATGGAAGTGGTGCATGCTGTGATACAAGAAAAACCTTTCAACTATGCTAAGTTTCTAATGAGAGACCTAGAAGCAAACATCCACGACCGTCAACCCTTTCTGATTTACCCTCGATTTGTTACCAAGGTGATCACTAGTCAACTGGGGTTTGGAGGAGTGAGAAGTTGCTACTCAAGAGCTGAGTTGGTACTTCAAGAAAACATTAGTGAAGCCACCTTGACGCCGGCAAAGAATCACACCGGACGTGTAACCAGTCTTTGGTTATATGTGAAGTACATGTTTAATGTGTTAGAGGAGGAGGAGGAGTAGTTTTTCTTTGTTTTAAGTTTTGTTTTTGTTTAACATGTTTGGTTTATGGTTTCTTTCAACAGGTTTGTTTTAAGATTTTTATTGGTAAATAGATCTAGGGGGAACTAATACAAATTGAATGATAAAATCAAAGAAATTCTGGTGAATTACACATGAATACTGACAGAAGTTAGTAGAACAAAAAATCTGATGATCAATCAGAAAAACTGATCATTCACCAGAAAACAATGAAAATTCTGATAACAAGTCAGAAAATAATACTTTGTTTTGAAAAAAAAAACCAGAAAATATCATCAGAAAAACAATTCTTTGGATCAGATTTAATTGAATTTATAAAAATCCAAATTTTAAGAAAAAGTTTCTTTCTAAATTTTTTTCTGAGGACTGGAACAAGCCATATGAAAAATATATACTTCTGGTATATCAGAACAAAGGTGTGGAGTTCAGAACTGCAAGACTATAATGTAAGTAAAATCTCAAAACTCTACTTATTCCCTCTCATCTCAAAAAAAAAAAATTCTAATGATATATATATCATTATGAGAAATATCTGGGGAGACGCACAAAGGGTTTCGATTGGACCTTTTAAAAAGGGGTCCCACATAGAGAAAAGGTGCAAGTTGGAAACTAGTGTTTATCTACAAAATCTTTGAAATCTCTGAGTATCCTTAAAAAGATATACATTAAATTAGAGATAAATCAAAGGACTTTCAAAAATGGTTGTCTCCTTAAAAGGATTAAAAACATCATAAATGTGTCATTAATCCTCTTAAACTCAAACAACCCACGACAAACACTCAAAAATCTCTGTCTACACACCCTATAAATACCTCATTCAAAACAGAGTCTTCCATCTTCAACCTTCAAATTCAAAACCCTAAAACCCTTGTTCAAACACAAAACCCAAATTATCAATGGTTGCTGTTAACATCAACAAACCTCAAGCTAAACACTCAGTTCCTTTCATCACTGAAGATGAATTTCTTCCATTAAAGAGCAACAATGAAGCAATGAATGATAACATCGAAGTGTATGATACGAAGTGTCAAATTCTCATTGAATTTCTAACAAGATGCCCGTTAGCTCAAGCTCTTACAAAGACCAGAGAGGTGCCACAAGAACTCATACAACAAGTTGTAAAAACTCTCAAAATCTCAAGTCAAACTGAGCTAACAGCACATGTATGGGGAAATATCTTCATCAAAATTTCACCAGAAAAGATAAGGGAATGTTTGGAGCTACCTTTACATCAGAACTTTGAAAAGTCACCAGAAAGAGAAGATATGTTTTCACAACTTGATGCTGTGATGGGATACAAAGCAAAGATTTCGACAATCAATAAATTCAAGAGAAACAAGCTACCTGCCTTCTGGCAAGTTTTAATGGAAATTCTGAATAAGTGTTTATCATCAAAGATTGGAGGTACAGATCAGATAAATATGAACATTCTAACAATCATGTTCAGTCTAATTAATGGATTGAACATTGATTATGGAGCAGAAATATTTATTCTGATCAGAAGATCAATTCTGACCAGAGATGGAAGAATAGATTCACATCTACCCTTTCCAAGATTTCTATCAATCATAATTTCTGATGCTTTTCTGAAAAGAAACATGGAAATCCCAGCATCAGAAAATATGTGGAAGACAGAAATTATAAAACCTTGGAATGCTGCAGGGTCTTGGAAGTCAGATTACGATGTACCTGCTCTGACAGAAAAAGTAATGAGTATGATACCAGAAGAATCACCATACAGAGCAGAATACCTGAAAATATTGAACAAAAAGTCACAGAGCAAAGGAGTTTTTGAACAAGTGTCCCCTATGGAGCATGATGCACAGGAGTCAAGCACACCAAGAATGGAACAGCAGGATGAATCTGATCCTCATCTAGCTGATAAAGATGTAAACATGAGTCCTGTGGCTGAAAGACATCATGCTGGAGACTCACACATTGAAGGAACAGGTGCACAACAGTCTAAAATAAATATATTTTATGATTCTGAGAATGATTCTGATGAATCAATTCAAGGAAAACATGAAATCTTACTTAGAGAAACTATTTCTTCAAAACAAGATGTGAGTAAAACAAAAGACTCATTTTCTGAATCAGATTCTGAGGAGGAAAATGTAGTAACAACAGGTGGAGATCAGCCTGCTGATCAAGGAAACCTGGATGAGAAAAATAAAAGTTTCTCAACAACTCATGGAGAACCTGAAAAGGTTCAAGGAAATGAGGAAATCCAGAACTTGAATTTGTTTCAATTTTCTGGTGAGGATATAGGGAATTTGGATTCTTCCAATCCTCTTAACCTTAAAACAGCAGAGAATGTGTTTTCTGCTGGTGTTAGAAGAGAAACATCTGTTGTTTCTCCAACTTCCCAAGAACATCAATCTGTGTCACCTACACAACTTCAAAAAGAACCTGAAGATGAAGCTGCTACTGTAAAAACAGCAACTGAAGAAAAACTTGATCAAATACTAGAAGAAATTAGAAACCAAAAGGCAGAGATCAAGTTTTTGTCAGAAACTGTCAGAACTGTGCAGAAGCAAACTGAAGATAATACTGCAACTCTCAACAAATTGCAAAAATCATCAGAAAACAAAGAAAGCTCATCAGAAATTGAGAAAGCTATCAAGAAACTGAATGATATCAAGAAAAAGATGGCCGAGGGTGCAACTGCAGGAGAAAGCTCAAGTTCAGGGAAGCTTCTTGAAGAAATACAGTTCCTCAGAGCCAACAACAGCAGCATGACTGAGGCTTTTGAGAAACTGTTGATGGAATTAGCTGCACAAAGAAATCAAGAAAATCAAGAGTTCCAGAATATGAAGAAACAAGAGGAAACAAATACTCAAGCTCTTACTAATGTTCATCTGTTAGTCAAGAGATTGCAGTATAATGTTGCCAGACTAGCAAATATTGATCTTCATGAACTGAAAGCCCCAATTCCACAAGAAAGACAAGCAAGAAGATCAGAAAATCCTCAACAACAACCAGAAACTATTCAACAAGGTCAAACCAAACCAACAGAAACCTCAACAGCTAAAAAACAGAAGCAACCCATGGGTCCACCTCAAGATAAACAAAAGATACCCATGGGTCCTCCACCAAATGTCTCAAAGCCAGACACTTCAAGGTTACAACCAAAAGATCATGTTCCAGTACAACCAGTTTCTACAACCATCACAGGAGAAACAGAGTTGAGCATACTAATGGATACAAAAGAAAAGAGAAGAATGGAACATGAAGTGACTTCCTCAAAAAGGCCAAGAAAAGAAATGATAGAAGATTCAGAAGGGAACATCAGAGAAATGGAAGTACTAAAAGGTGATTTACACACTATTATGTACCCTGAAGAACATCTAAGGAATTACTATTGGAAAGGTCCAGAAGACAACCCAAAGAGATCACTTTCTCCATTAAGCAAAGGTATTGTTGAAAACAGAAACAATGGAGGTTGGGTAATTTTACACAAGCATGTGACCAATCCAATAGTATCAATTGAAAGAATTGATACAATGACCACTGGAGGAGGCATCCTAGGCAATGAAGCACAAAACAAGTATACCTTGATCAGAAAAGACAACAGTCAACAAAAGGTTACTGATGCAAATCTGGCTGATGATATTCACCCATTGGGAATAGTCAAGATGAAGAATATCATTGATGAAATGAAAGGAAATTCAGCTATAATCAGAAGAGCCCTTGAAAGTCTCAAAAGTGCAGGAGCAAAGTTATACAAAAGGGCTGCACTGGCAGACTTTGATCTTTGTATCAATTTTGAGTACAGCAACAAAGTGCTAATACCACCTCCAAACACTTCAATTCAGCTGAAATTGCTTCTAAACCATTAAGAACTGGAGCAATCTTTGATCAACCAGAAATGAGTGTAGTCTTCCAAGATGCTAATAAAGAGAAAGCTCTGTTCAGAATCAGTGATATATGCAGGTATTCAAATCAAACTCTGAAATATATAAAAAACTGCATGAATGAAAAACAAGAGCAGCTCAAAGAGAAGGGAAAGAACAATGAAAAGCTGAGAAAAAAAATTGAAGAGTGCATTGATAATTGGATGGAAGCAAGAGGATGGTATAAAGAGATGTACAAAGGCTATTGATCACAAGAAAAGGCTGAAACCTGGAGACAAATACAGAGGTGGAGTGAAGATCAATTAAATGAATTGATAAGATGAAATTCCTGTTTTTTGAACAAAGTTTTAAATTTGTCTGATGTATGGTTGGTTTGACTATGTTTTATGTTTCTGAACTTAGTTGTTTTTGAATTTTTTTCTTTCAAAGAAAGTTGTTTATGTTTGATATAGAGGTAGTTCTTTTTCTTACAATACTTAGGGGGAAACTGTTAAGAAACTTTATTTGTAAGTATTGAAGAAAAACAGAATCAACTGTATCTATGAAGAGGTCACAGTCCTGAAGATCACGAACTAGAAAAAGAAGATCAAATGGGACAACTGGAAAAGCACAGCATCTACTTCAAAGAATTACAAGTTGATCAAGAGCTGAATTGGATTATCAGAAGAGGTCATTTCTGATGGATCTGATGATATTTCTGATGAAATATCATCAGTATCTGACGATTCTGATCATCAAGGATTTTCTGATGATTTGTTCATTAGAATTTCTGATTAAGTGGTTTATCAGAATTTCTGATGAAACAACCCACTTGTCTGAAATTGGCTCTGTCCTGCCACAATTACCGAAGCAAGTTGACATTAAATGATATCATGATGAAAAAGGCAACTTGAACGTTGGAATCAATGAATATGTCAATTGGCTACTTTTTGCAGGAATTATTGTATGAATAAACTATTGTTTATTCATACAAGCCGACTATAAATAGAAGGCTCAACCAGGAGAAGCAAAGTGAGTTTGAAGCTTATCATTCACACATACATCAAAACTCCATTGCTCTCTCCCCCACAGAATTCAAGATTTGTTTGTATTAGATAATAATATTACAATCACCTTGTAAACCATTTTTGTTTCAAAGTGATATAAACTTGATAATTCTGTAGGTCTTGTTTCTTGAAAGTCTGATTTCCATTTCCGCACATCTTTTTCACATCTACTGAAATCACTTGCCATATTACGTGATAAGAAGATTGTTTTGAGCCTGTACTGGGTCTAACAGTATGAAACAATGGTTTCAACTTAGAGCTTCTCAAATCAGATTCTTGTGGGTTTTGCAAGGAATGGGGTTGGGTATTTATAGTGTTCGGAGAGCCGTTAGGATCGTTTCTCGTAAACCGAGCTTTGATCACATCCCTACACTTGTTGGCAAGCTCATGTACATCAAATTGGCCCCCCATAAGCAGGAAACAACACTTGGAATTGAGGTGGGAGTGCTTAACAGCTGTAATCTGCTGTAAATTTGATCTTATCTGATCTGGGAGGCTGACACGGGCCGCGTAAGAGGACACACTAATCCCAAACGGGCCGCCTGGCCTTGCTGTTCAGAAACAAGTTTCAGAAAATGTCAGTTTTTGTCCCTGTTATGCATTAAGGCCATTTCCGACACGTTTAAGGCCCGTTAAGCCAACGTTAAGGCCCTAAGATGATGCATAAACACTGTGGACATGAAACATGTTCAAAAATATGCCGGATGTTGGTTCGTTTGGTCGTACGATCGCGATGTTCGCTTAATTACGACGGAATGCGCATAAGCGCGAAAAACGATCCAAATTGCGTGACGAATGGATTTTTCTTATGCCAAACACTAAAATAAAATATTTTAGTGCTTACATAAATTTTTGGATGTCCGGATGTATTCAGAACGTAAGTTATGCGGGAAAATGCAAACTTGTGCACTTTTTGACGCTTTTAGTCCCTGAATGACCCAAAAGTTTATTTTAGCACACCGAACCCCTCAAAGCCTATTTCTAAGATATATAAAGGATATTTAAGGTGTGTTTAACTTATGGTCATGTTCCGGAATGTCTGTTACAGTTCAAATTGACATACTTTCACAGTTTGTCAAATTTAGTCCCTGTAGGCGAATTAACTTGTTTTTGCCATACCAAAGCCTTCAAAACTTATTTCTAAGTTATGTAAAGGTTATTTAAGGTATGTTAAGCATATGTTGATGTTCTGGAGTATTTTTCGCATTAAACTGATTACGTTTACGCACCAGTTTGCGTATAATTCTCCAGAAAGCGATATAGAGTTTGAAATTGGACAAAAGTCAAAACATGAAAAATGTAAAACATAACCAAACAAACATTGGGATCAAATAACATTATTTTATTGATAACTGAACTGTTTACAATGATTTCATACACAGATGTTACATAAGCACGTAGCATTATAATTATAGCACACACATATAGGTCAATAAAGCGCTTAACGAGGACATAGCGACTGAGCTTTCGTTGGTCATTGGTCACAAAGTATTGTCGCATGCTTAATGATGATTGGCTTCTCATCATTCCCTGGCCACAATTGTGTTGTCTTCCAAAATGTATCACATCAACAGGGACACAGGGTCACCCTACCCTTGTCCATTAAATATGTTAGTGTATCAAAATTACGTAGTCAGATGAGGTCTTCAAAAGTCTCCACAATCTCGGCTTATCATTAATGTCCTACCCAAATGTAATGCAATCTGCATAATCCAGAAACCAACTTTAATGGTGACTGAGGTGGAGGAAGAAAGAAAAGTAAACTGTCGACATGCGTGAATTCCTCCTCGAGCTTGTATATACGTCGAAGTTGTAACTGCTCTGCTGCTTGGCAGTAAAGATGCGAGCATCAAAACCTGGGAAAGGTGTAATAGCAGCAGGTGAGAGCGCAAAAGGAACCTTGATGAAAGTATACTGGCAATAGGCAGGGTGGAGGACGTGGTGTCAGCTCAAGCTCCAACATTCTGCGACTTATATCCTCAAACTGCAGCTGATGTGACAGGTGTACTCATCCCGTGTGTGGCCTCCATAAAGTGAGGGATGGTAAGGGTCTAAAATCAGTATAGTGTGTTATAGGAACCATCGAAACAGTTCGTCCAGCGATGTAGAGATGAATGCATCAGACGGTGTGGCCTGTGAGGTCGTAGAAAATACTGCTGTAGCAAAAGGGACTGTTATGCGGGTGCTGACCTGGAGTACCTTCCCGGGGTGTGGGTATGTCTTGAAAGAAAGCGATAGGCACGTTGGCGCAATGGACGTCGGTCTTCACAAGAGCAACATCAGCGGGCGAAAATGCAGGTACAAACGTCTCAACTAATAGGAAGATCAATAGGTGCAGGTACTGGTTCGGGTATAAGGGATGCATTGTCTGGTAAGTCGAAAGAAACAGGGTCATGATCAAGTAAGGGTGAAGGATCAGCAGGTACAACATCAAGCTGACCCGAAAAGAAACAGGAGCTGTCTCAGAAGCAGGTTCCGGGTCATGTAACGGTGTGGTGCCTCGAGCAGGTGATAGTTGCAGCAGTTATAACGGCGTCGTCGTCTGCGTCAGTTGTAGAAAGCTGTAATCTGGCTGTCTGTAAGGCTGCAGGTGTCACAGACTCAAAGGAATCTGAAATCGAATGTATGCTAAAATCAGAGGATAGCTTGTTAACAGGGGTCTCAAAAAGTGAACTTAGTAACAACGTGCTCGTCAAACTTTCCATCATCATAGGTGTTATCAGAAGGGCCATCAATAATATGCCAATGTCATCATCAATTATTCGTTGAGTAGCCAACCTTCGGAAGGAATGTCCACAGGAGGCGCATTGTCTAGGTTTGGAGTCAAGAGGTGCTCTCCACCGAAGTGTCCAAATGGTAAGGCTGTCGTGGACCGAATCAAGAATGACAGGAAGACTCTCGTCAAGGAAACCATCAGCAAGGGTAATTCATCACCAAAGCCTGGCAGCGCGGACGGTTGGAAATTGTCCTCGTCCTTGGTCAGCATGTCAGGGTCACTCTCAGTGTCTGTCGTAGATATCTCTGGTGCAGGTATAGTCTCATCATCTGTGGCGGTGGCCGTAGGGTCATCATTATCCGACAATTCGTTCCCTGAGGAAGGTGACGTGTGTGCCGGTACATAGTAGTCATAGCACGTATATCCATAATAATCATCAGCGTATGCAAATAAGAGTAATTTATCACATAGTCATGTATTCACATTATCTTTCCTAGTCTCTCAGACAAATCTCCCAGTCTCTCAGACCACCTAGTCTCTCAGACTAACACATCCCGTCTCTCAGACTAACACATCCCGTCTCTCAGACCAAACCTCCCCAGTCTCTAAGACTAACACATCCCGTCTCTCAGACTAAACCTCCCCAGTCTCTAAGACTAACACATCCCGTCTCTCAGACTAAACCTCCCCAGTCTCTAAGACTAACACATCCCCTCTCTCAGACTAAACCTCCCAGTCTCTAAGACTAACACATCCCGTCTCTCAGACTAAACCTCCCCAGTCTCTAAGACTGAAATCCCTAGTCTCTAAGACTAACACATCACGTCTCTCAGACTAAACCTCCCCAGTCTCTAAAAGACTGAACTCCCTAGTCTCTAAGACTAACTCCCTGGCATCTAAGACCAAACCTTCCCAGTCTCTAAGACTAATTCCCTGGTCTCTAAGACCAACTCCCAGTCTCTAAGACTAATTCCCTGGTCTCTAAGCCCAGTTCCCTGGCCTCTAAGACCAATCCTCCCAGTCTCTAAGACTAATTATCCCTAGCCTCTAAGGGTAATCCTCCCTCAGCCTCTAAGACTGAATTATAAATATGAATTTTGAAATGTGTATTTGTGCCTTTTGTTTGTAAAAATGTTTGTTCCCTGGATCTGGACATTTTGTGTATGCAATGAAAAACAAGTTGTGAAAACATTTTCGTGAGAGCCCTAATGATTGTAGTCTAGACTCGAGAAAGAATCCTAGTTCGCTATGATCAAAGCTCTGATACCAAGCTGTCACACCCTGACTTTTGCGGAAGCGTGATTATGGTGTGACTTTCTTAATATCATTGCATTCAATCATAACATCAACTATATGATAAAACCATAGGTTTGTCATCCATTAAATAAGTTTAAAATATAACAACATCGTTTTAAAATGTAGACTACAAATTCTAGTTTTACAAATCGTACAAATTGTTTTTGAGTTCATTAAGGACTCGTCAAAAGATATTGAATAATACCAAGGTTTGGAAGACATGTCTCATCCAGGAATAAGACACACCGTCCAAACTCAAAGACCATGGATGACATTTTTATTCTTAACGCAGCATAAAAACTTCCAACGCCCGCCAGATCAATTAAAATTTCCTGAAATACATGTAGTTTGAAAAACATCAACAAAAGTTGAGCGAGTTTATGTGTTCGTTTGTGTGTATGTATAAACCTTTGAAAAATGTTGTAAATATGTATGTAAGTCCCTGGTATGTAGCAATAAGGAAAAAGAGATCACCAATGGTTTGCAAGGCCATTGATATGTGTGAAGTGATGCAGGAAGACTCAAACCTAGCAGATTTGTTACCGGGCTTCGGCTGGAAGACATAGTCACCACATGGTCCATCCTGCGGACTCAGGGGTGGGGCTCGCTACACCCAAATAGATCTATCACTCATGTCCCTCGGTCCTATAACGAGGATTGATGGCCTTAATCGCCCTACCCACTCACATGATCTAGTAGTAAAAACCCTCCCTACGCTATCCATACCATGTAAGTAAATGTTTGTAATAATTGTCGCATGTATTTCACCCCCGAAGTATAAAACTGAAAACAGTAAAGAGAAAAGGGGGACATGAACTCACAGTATTGCGTCTTCAGTATGTGTAACCCAAGTCTCCTCAGCCAACACGACTACCTACAGTGTACTAACGTCTATTAGACGAACGGGACGTGCCTTTGCTTAGTATTAAGGTTTTTGAGTTACGTTTCTTGTGTTCCCAAAATTATTCCAGGTTATAATTATTAGTTAAAATAATTATTTTAACTTTAAATTATAGTTAATGTTTGGAATAATTGTTAATCAATATTTCGTATTCCTACTTCTCAAGTATTTTAACTTCGTATTTCCTTCCCAAGGGTGGGGGTATCTCATACATGTATTTTCGTATTTGTATTTGTATATCTTGCCAAGTAATGGCGTCGCATTTCGGTGTATTGTTCCAAATAAAAATATGTTAATATATATTCCCAAAACCATATATTTCAAGTCTCACTTAAATATATAAACTTATTTTGTTCAATCATGTATTGTCCCAGAAAATATATATTTTTCTCAAAAATTATATATCTTCTAAATATACTAGGAAAATATATTTTTAACTCCCAAAAATAATATATTTTCTCGTTGTCAAAAATATGATATACTTGGTAATATTTACGAAATCATATTTTCACTTCTTTCATTTCCAAAATAAGATTTACCAAAAATATAGTGAAATGGTATATCCCGAAATATTTCATAAGTTACGTTTTTGTGTTTGGTTTCACAATATTATGTGTGTATCTTAAATATTTATTCCTTGTGATTTTGGTATTATTTTGGAGTTGTAATTTCCATGGTATTTTGTAAGTTATATTATTTTATCCTAAAAATAATATAACTAGTTCACAATATAAACAAACAATCACACAAGCGTTTTAGTATAAAATATATATTCCTAAATATATATTTATCAAATTTTATTTACGAAAATCAACCTCCGGCACTTGGTATTTTTGTAAATAAAATCATGGCGAAGTTTATTTTGAAAACCAAGTTAAAAATATATTTGTAACACTTGTTAGAAAAATATTTTCTAAGTGTTGAAATTTTAGAAAAATTTCGCCAGAGTTTCCTTTATAAATGGAGGCGTCCATGCTTACTAGCATATCATTTTCTTTTGTAAAATCATTCAATCAATTATCAACCAACAATATACAATCTCAAATTACCAATCTTGTCAAAAACAAGCATAAACCATAAACATATGAACTTGAAAAATTTATAAAAACATGTAGTAACTTACTAGCATACTTAGTAAGTCTTGTTATCTTCCAAAATGTGATTGGTTCCTTAAAATCTTTATTTTTGAAGAGGTTGAATATTACAACTTCTAGTCATGATTTCTAAAAATATTTCTTTGTGAAGTTTTCTTATTACACAAGTGTTTCTACACTTGTTTATCCACTAAAAATATGTTAAGTTTGTGTAAGATCCAAGTTTTAACAAAACTCATACTTCTCACTTGGTTCTTTCGATAAACCACTCATGGATCTTTAGATCGACAAGATTATAACTCATTTTGATCTTTATTTTTCAAGAAAACATGTATTTATTCAAGTTCATAGTTTATGTGTGGATGATTCCATCATCCACAATATTTCTAACTTTCACATCTTGCTAGTTCATGTTTTTAAGCATGATCTAGCAAGTCCATGTGATGATCCATACCATTTTTACTAGCAAACAACAACAATAATCATAACAACACAAGAACAACATGATTTCATCTTCATTTTAAAACTACTTCATCTCATAGGTAGTTTATGTCAAGACTTTGTTTATGTTTCTTTTAGAGTTCTTATCTTTTCATCATTCTTTTACTATTAACCACCAAAAATATGAAGAGGATGAAGATCTAAGACACTTACTACTAGCACAAGGCTATGGGAGTTCAAGAGTGTAAATGTGATGGATAAAAGAAAACGAGAGAGGTCCTTGAGCTTCCGAACACACCAAGCTTGCTTGTATGATCTTTAACACCCTTGGATCACTAGAGATTGCATGAAGGAGCTTGAATGATGGTGGTGGTGATGGGGGTTGTGTTCGACCGAGATAGAGGAAGAGGAGGGAGAGAGAGTTGGTTGTTTGATGAAGATGAAGGTGAATGTGTAAGGACTTGTGTGTATATATAAGTGAACTCCAACATCTCATTACCCATTGTGTCTTATGCTCCTTAAGTACCAAACAATATCAATTAAACAAATGAACAAAATCATGGGGGTGTCCCCACTCCCATAACCGGTTTCGAAGGGGGGGGGGGTTATAGGGTTGGGTTGTAACTTATAGTTGGTGATCTAGTTAGGAAAGCAAAAGTTTAGTTAGTGTATTAAGGTGTGTTATTAATTATATAGTGTGTTAGGGTGTTCGGGGACCCTAACTAGCTCAGAAAAATAAAAAAACAATGTGTTTGGCAATTTCTTTGTGTTCCGGGTAAAGTCCGGTTGTTCGGTTGGGTGTTGTCCGTTAAAGTGCTAAATAAATCTTTAAAGTGTCTTTTATGATACTTTTAGTGACACATTTAATTCCCAACACTTTGGAAAGTATCTAGGACTATTTTGCCAAGTTTTTGCACTTTACTAGCATAGTTAAATGCTGAATTTTGTTATTTAGTGCAGAATTCTGCATTTAAAGTGTGTTTTAGGCACTTCTCGGCACTATAACTTTCACCTAGTGACGCAGTTTTATGGTCCTCACTTCCCTACACTCCCTACTAGTGTAGTATTCTATCTCTGGCTCACACTGGCCTCAAAAACATTGTCTGTCTAGGTGCTGGCATTGTCAGCATGTTTTCTGGGTTATCCACTCACTGTGCTAACTGTGCTTTGTGCATCAAGTTCGTCACTAAAGTTTGTGTGTAATAAATGGAGTGATAGTATAAAATGTGATGCATATGTATGTATGTAACAGAAAACATAAAGCAGTTTAATCACAGTTGAAATTAAGCACAGTCATTAAGCACAAATTAAATATTAATTAATTGTACGGATACTTGTAAATGTGAGGGTTGTCACAACTAGGGCTCCCCAGGGCGAAAAGCTGGGTCGAATAAAGCCCCTATCCAGTAACTCCTGCAATTCTCCAGGTGCTAAACGGTAAAGAGCACGAGCTATCGGGGCTGCTCCTGGTGCAAGATCTATCTGAAATTCCACTTGATGGTGAGGAGGTAATCCAGGAAGTTCCTCAGGAAATACATCGGCAAATTCACGTACAACTGGCAGATCCTCGATCTTTCTTTATTCAGGTGGAGTATCAGTAACTAGTGCTAGAATTGCAGGATACCCCTTTCATAGACATTTCTGTGTTTGCATAGCCGAGATAATACCAACCATCGCACCACTGCGATGCCCTTGAACCGACAATGGCTCCCCACCAGGGATAGGGATACGCACAATCTTTTCCTTACACAGAATCTTAGCTTGGTGCTTAGACAGCCAATCCATACCGACTACTATATCAAAACTACCGAGGGCAACAGGAAGGAGATCAATATCAAACACTCGACCCACGAGATCTAGTTTACACCCAAAAAGGACATGCGAAGCTTCTATCATTTTACCATCTGCTAATTCTACTACATGCTTAACCTCTAAAGGTGTTGGAGTTAACCCTAATCGCTGACTAAACTCTAGGGACACATAACTCCAATCGGCAACGGAATCAAATAACACAGAAGCAATAAGATTGTTCACATAAAACATACCTGTCACGACATTGCCGTCGTTCCTAGCATCACCAGCACCGATCGTGAATACCCTTCCACGAGCACCATTGCCCCCATTGTTGCCGTTGTTGTTGTTGTTTCCAGCATTGTTGTTGTTCTGGCGGTTGTTGTTGTCGTTAGCATTCTGATTCAACTGAGGGCAATCCCGCTTAAAGTGGCCCTCATCCCCACACTGGAAACACCCCTTCTTGAAACCCTGATTCTGATGGGTTGTTGCCTTTGTTGTCGCTGATATTGCTGATTTTGCTGCTGCTGCTTTGGCTGCGGGGCTCTACAGTCTTTGGCCTCATGGCCCACTTTCTCGCACCTACGGCAAGCCCGGACACACTGTCCATAATGATGATAGCCACACTTGTTGCACTGTGGTTTCTTCCCAACATAGGAGCCTTGACTCTGATTGCTGCCCTGGCCTTGGTTAACTGAAGACGACCGACTGAAACTACGGTTGTTGCTGTTGTAGGCCCTTTTCTGAGATTGACTCGCACTGGTTGCTTTGTCAGTATCGTTCCACTTGCGCTTGTTATCACTAGCGGGTATAGTAGTTGTGGCTGCAGCAGCAGTAGTGGCAGAAACACGCGGTGGCAGCGAGCCACTCTCCACCTCCTGGTCGGTGATCTTGTGAGCCAAACGAATAATCTGTGGTAAGTTGTTGAGGTTCGCTGCAGTAACCAAACCCTTCACCCGTGGAGCTAATCCTTTGATGAACAGTTCTATTCTTCGGTGCGGAGGTCGGGACAAGTTCGGCACATGATAGCCAACTCATGTGACCGTTTCACATACGCTTCAATCTCTGATCCCACCATCTTCAGATCATAATACTCATTCTCTAGTTTCTGTATCTCATCACGAGGACAATACTCCTCCCTTATCAACTCCTTAAAATCATCCCAAGTAGTGGCATTTGCCACGTTAATGCCCAACATCTGAACCTGGGCATTCCACCATGTCAGGGCACCATCCTCAAGTGTGCCCGTGGCATACTTCACTCTGTCCCCAGCAGGACAGTTGCATATCGCAAACATTGATTCTGCCTTCTCAAACCATCGCAGGAGTCCTACAGCCCCTTCAGTCCCACTGAAGGTCTGTGGCTTACAATCCATGAACATCTTAAACGTACAAGCAGGTGGATTGTTTTAGTTTTGCGCTTGTTGACCTAATAGACGAAAGAAGACACATTACAGGGGTAAGAGTTGTGTACATGACACAAAATTAAAGAGTGTTTGGCACATTTCGTACCAGCTTGGTAGGCTGCCAAAGTCTCAGCCACACGTGTGTTGATTAAGTTTGTCAGCTCAGCTTGGGTCATCGCGATGTGATCACGTCCGTGACCTCGTCCACTCATGATTCTATATAAGGAGAGGGAACAAATTTAAGAGTCGAGTTGAGGTAAAAGTCAAGTATCACGTTAAAGTCTACAACTACCAAGTTCACACACAATAGGGCAGAACCCTTCTCACACTCGTTAAGCCTCACTGGGACTTACATGCACCTCACGTTATTATTAGGAGTGCACCCATAATAATAAGGCAATTTGCATGCTCATCTCAGTGCCTCTTAACTAGCGTTAAAAGTTTCCCCCGCATTCAAATCGCAAAACAGAAGGTACTACAAGATTACTGATGTGCAAATTATGGTCTAATAAAAACTGCTAACCTAATATAGACACCCTAGTTTTAAATTTATAACTAAGACTCTCTAAATGCTAGACCACTGACAGGCAAGTGTACCTATCGTATGTAGTAAAGCATAATGAAGTCCGAGTATCGAACCCACGAGACACCAGCGACGCTAACTAAACTCTGACTCAACTAATACTTAAGTGGTTTTAATTTGTGTTTTGGATTTATATTAACTACTAAAATTAAATATGAGAGCAAATACGAAAGCAGAAAGCAGAGCAAACAGATAACGAATTTAGGTGAATTCAGATGATGGAAAAGTGGCTACCTAGGCAAGATGCATGTCAATTCACTCACGGTTCTTGGAATGGAATAACTAAATTTTGGCTACCGGGATCTTAAGGTTCACTAAACACGACCTAAACTGGCTGGCAGATCATTCTCCAAACAGCTCGCAATCTAGGGTCATGAAAAGTGTATAAACTCACCGGCTAATGTCAGATCACCTCTCGGACTCTCTAACTAGCTTATGGTACCCTAAATCTAGATTACCTCTCGGTCTCACTAGAAACGGTACATCCGGGAAGTGTAAGGGATGTACGAGGTGGTGACTCTACTTAGGTTCTAACACAGTTTGCTAAAAATCACAAGAAAACCTAGGGTAATTCACTCTCGTGCAATTAACACCTACCCGTCTAATGAGTAAGACAACCCGACATCTCATCTCATCTCGGTCTCAAAGATGGTAGAATATTTAATTACCAAATAGTTTATTAATTTGTTCCTAGGGTTTACTACGTCTAGCAACCACAAGATTTAGTCGAAAACACAAAGTTAACGAATTCTCCTAACCCTAGCTTTAATTAATACGCAATTAATTTTAACCAAGAAAAGGTGGAACAAATATAAACCATCAATTATTAAATACGCATAAACATTAAAACCATGACAAGGGCACTTTTACCATAACACTTAGCCAAAACATTAATTAACCAAACCAAGAAACCGCAAATAAAACTAACAATTATCCATTGCCTAGGTAGTTTAAAAAGTTTAGCCAAGAAACATAACCACTAAAAAGAAACAAGTCTGAATTAATAAATAATCCATAGTATCAAGTTTGAAAACACAAAGTCTTAACAAAATTGAATACTAATAAATTGCAAACCCGGAGTTGAATCTTGAATAATGGCTTTGAAGCTCAAACCAATCCTTTTCCTTCTTTTTCCTTATGTCGCTGCCGTCTCTCTTTTTTGTTGATCGAACTCCCCTTTTGCTGTTGTCGAAAGTATTAAAATAATGGGAATCCTCTTCTGATGTGCGGCTCCACTATTGTGTATATATTGCCTATTGTTCCAGCCGTCCAACTCAAAAAAACATATTCCCCCAAAGATATTTTTGGAAGTAAATAGTTAAAATTTCATTCCAATCATCAGGGAAAATTACATAAGATAGCAGATAGACGAGCAACAAACTGCGCTGCTATCCCTTTCTGAATAGAAAACCCTAATCTACTAAAAACAAAGCCTCGCCCCTGAGAGGTCGAAAAGTTGTTGTGGACCACGCGCTGAACTCTAGAAAAGAACCGAACTGCCTCTGGCGCCAAGGAGCCGAACGTGTCTTCCCCCAAAGATATAATAAACCCTTTTTACTAACAATTGGGCTCGTATGGCAGCCGAAGAATTTCCAATAATAATATGGCCCTTTAGAGATTTAATTCACATCAAGTGGGCTGGCCTTGTTGCAACTGTACTCTGCCCAAAAATAATAACCTCCTTTTTTCTTTTTCTATTCTGCACGTGGTCAACAACAATAATAGTAATAAGTATATAATAATAATAAATATATGCCTCAAATAATAATTTAGAGGTAGCGGGCTCGGTCCATTCGAGAAAAATAACGGCAATTTTAATTTGGTCTCTGACGGTCTACTCTACTCAACTAGCTGGTTATTTCTTTATTACTCATTTCCGTTCCATTTGCACTAGGATCTAGCCCAACACCAAATAATATAATATAATACTAAAAACTAAATAAAACAAATAAAAACTACACAAAAATTATACAATCTACACGGGACAAATATGTATATTTTACCCTACATCAATTACGAATCACAAAAGTCGAAGAGTAGTGTCATACTATCCAATCACCATAGTATCTAGTTTGTCGTTTCATGCAAGCTGTGAGTGTGTGACTACTAAACAAGTAAGGCATAAAGTAAACAGAAGACGAACCTTGCAATCTGGAGCTGAGTGTCATGGTCGATTTTCGAAGGTGTTCGGTTATAGTCTGGTTTTATGAAAACGTTTTAAAACTTAGTTCACTATAACAAGTGGCTCTGATACCAAACTGTCACACCCCCAAAATACCACATGCGGAAACACCGTGGGACGTGTGACGTACCAGGATCCAAGCCACTAATTATATCGAACCAACAATAAATATTTGAATAAAACATTCGTTTCATTGCATAAGATAAATCCAAGTCATGAGTTAAAACCAGAGAAAACATTCAGCGGAAGCATAAGGTAAATTGTTAAACAACTGTTTCAAAATAAGTGTTCAAAACCAATGTATCAAATATCCAAGAGTCTCGATCCATGACTACTCCAGCACTCCCAGATAGCAAGCCCATATCAAAGTCCTAACGACCTGCAAGCATGCAGACAAGTGTGTTAGACGACGCTGGTGAGTTCAAAGTTTTGTTAGCGCGTTTAGTTACTAGATATGTGTATAAAATAGTTCAACGATTTGTTTTGATGTTGTTATTAACTCGATTACCGCAATGGCTACAAGATGTATTTGCCCAACCTCAATGCCTCTATCAAAGCATTGGTCAAGTGGTTAAGGTAATTAGTTCACGCCCGTCCTCCCCTGTACGGTGTGAGGGTGCCAATCCTAATAGCGCTATCAACTAATAACCTTGTTGCCTCCCCGACAACTATCGGTAGATGTAGGGGGTCTTATATGATAGAACTGAGTGTAATAACAAACATCCTGTTAACCTGACATTCCTCCCCGGAATGTTACCCGATATCCCTCCCCGGGATGCATGCTTGGAAAAAGAGCAGTGAACTCACCTAGGTTTGCTCGGTTTGATTAATTACTTGTTCACACTCAGTTAATTGAAGCCTATGGTGTTCACATACACATAATCAGTTTGCGTTCACAATGTACAAGTTTACGTTTATAATCGTAGCATGCATTCAAATAATAGTCTCTGAATAACACACAACAGTTATATGACTCCAACAAGTCCACAGTTTGTATGTATGTTCCATAATAACGCTTAATAATTAAGTGTGCGAGATATAAAATCCTACTCATGCCACTTGATCATAATTAACATCATTAACAGTGAGCATCATTAACAGTAAATATCATTATCAGTAGGCATCATCAACAGTAGATATCATTAACAATACATATCAGTAACAGTAGGCATCATTGTTTTATTAGCATGATCAAAAACATCCATCACAAAAGTCCACCTAGTTCCCTGTTTTCGTTTGCCCTCTCGACGAAACCCTCCCATTGACGAAACATTCATGTTTTGTCGTGATCCTCCATCGACGAAGCCTCCATGTTTCGTCGACATGCAAGAGTTACGTCGGGAAAGAAGTTTCGCCATGATGTGGGTTTCCTCGACCTGGGTTTCGTCAAGATATGAATTTCAGCAGTTACCACATCCTCTACTGTACAAGGTTCAATCGCCTAATCAGTACCCCTAATCATGCTTACTAAGAACCATAATTATGTCACTACAGACCATAATCAATCAAATCATTTATAAACCATATAATGTACATACTGCAAACAGAATCATTAAATCAATAGGATGAACCATGTATGAATACAAGACTCCAAATTCCCTTTAAACAGGATCTAATCTATTTGATTAACACAAGTATCCGTCCCTAATTCATCATAACATAAAATCACAGTTTCTAGTAGTGCCCTACATACACAGGAAATCATCACAACAATAATCAATTAGTGCATCAAGAAGACCAAGACGGATATACGCATACTAACCGATTACAAGATGAAGCTAGGAAGAGATTCGGGACAGATGGTGACTGGTAATGGCTGTGGGGTGCAAAGGAGAGGAGAAAATGCCTAGGGTTTCACCGGTTGTGATTGTACGTACGGTTATGCGAATGATGGGGGTTAAATATAACTGACATGTGCTTGGGCCTCACCTGGGCCACAAGCCCACTCAGCAACAACGAAACATCAATGACTCAGCGAAACTCCCTAAGTTTCGTCGAGTGAAGGTGATGACGAAACTTAACCATGTTTCGTCTAGTTCGGGTTGCCACGAGGGTCCAATGTTTCGTCAAATGAGGGATTGTAAAGGTTATATCTATCAAACAGTTAATAGGTTTGCAAAGTCTAAATCCAATTTTTTTTGGGTAAAGGGTTACCCCGGTAAATTTTATATCAACAAACAAACAAACCAAGTGAGAAGCAAAAACACTTCTCAGTTCTCTCAGAAGACATGCCAACCGAGAGTAAACACGCTACAAGCAAACAAAGAAAAACAACAACAAAGTACACCAGTCAAAACAAAAGACTCGACAAAAAAACAAACTAGCCATTATCATCATCCACAACTAGTAAACCCCTTGGAAGCGCCTACTCATGAAGAAGACGTTCCATTTGCATAGAATTCTTGAATCTCATCGTTTGAAGCTTTAATCGAACTGTCGAAAGAATTACCTCCACAAGCTGCATCTTATTTCTTCTTTTAGCCGTGAATAGTCTACGGTTTCTTTCATCCCATACAAAATATACCGCCGCACTAACCACAAGTTTTGCAATGACATGAGAGGCCTTTTTCGAGTTTGCAATGCCCAATAGGTAGTCAAATATAGCATGCCACTGATTAGAGATAGCACCCATATCCGCTTTCTATTTCACACCTTCCCAGATATCCACCGCATAGCCACACTCAAAAAACAAATGTTCATGCGAGTCAGGACCGGACTTACACAAAGAGCAACACATAAGATTGAAACTAGTATTCCCAGATGAGTTCCATGTGTGCATAATATCTTGAGTCTTCAGTTTTTTGTTAACTATGAGCCACATAATAAACGAGTGTCTAGGAATCGCTTGAGAGAACCACACCACCTTCGTCCATTGCACCTCAGTCTGAACTGTTCGAACATCCTCCCATACCGAAGCTGTACTAAAATCCTCCTTCGTACCCACTCTAGATTTCCATACCAGCTTATCACTTGTATTTTCATTCAATATAATATGCTGTAGGTTTGTTAAGACCGGGAAACGCTCAACCCACCTAGTCAGCCATCTCCATTCACCATGCACAAGAATCTCCGCTAATTTAGTGTTCAATGTGAACCCCGCATTAGCAATCAACCTTGGAGTAACAATAGAGCCAATCGGACAAACATCATCCCATTTCTCAAACCAAACCAACGTATTAGATCCATTACCTACCTCGGTCCAAATATGGTTCCGTAGCATTGGTCGCAAACTTAGCATCTTTCTCCAACTCCATGTCATATTACCCTTAACTGGAATGTCCCAAAACGATCTATTTTGAAGACGATAACAGTGAATCCATTTAACCCAAAGCGATTCACGGTGAGTTAGCAAACTCCAAACATGAACCGCCATTAAAGCGCTATTCATGTCACCCACTCTACGAATACCCAACCCACCTTCATTCCTTGGCACACAAACAGACTTCCATTTAACTTTGGCTTTCCCTTTTATGATATCTCCTTGAGCCCACAAGAACCGTTTCATTCTGTCTTCTAACACTTTGATAATCCGTTTCGGTAAAATAAACACTGAAGCCCAATAAATATGTAACGAAGAAAGAACCGAACGGATTAATTGTAATCTACCTGCAAACGACAAGTATTTGGTTTTCCAATCTGAGATTCTAGCATCATCCTTTCAACAAGTTGCTTACAATCTTTGTACTGAAGACGAGTGGAAATAAGCGGTACACCAAGATATCTCACCGGCAAGCTTCCTTCCTCAAACGGCATAATAACAAGAATCCTTTGTTTAATCGGATCCGTAACATTACCAAAAAAGACAGTACTTTTAGCCATGCTAGGAACAAGACCCGACATATTCTTAAACTGATCTAAAGCATCCATAATGATTTTCGCTGATCTATTATCCCCCCTAGCAAACAGAAACAAGTCATCCGCAAAGCACAAGTTGATAATTTTCTGCTTTTCACACTTACTGTGGAACCTGAATTCATTCGAAGCTTCAACATTTTTATGAAGGATCAACGTAAGGACTTCCATCACAATCGTAAACAAATAAGGGGACATAGGGTCTCCCTGCCATTAATAGCCAAAGAGAATGATGTCGAAGCAACACACGCCATCACTGTGACAACCCTCAAAATTTCATGTATCCGTACAATTAATTTATGTTAATTAAAGTGCTTGATGACTGTGCTGAACTACTTAACTGCTTTCTGATTACTGTGTCATACTTACATATGCTTGTTAACATACTAGTCTTGTGCAGAAAAGTTACTAAATAACCCTGTATGCTTTCCCAAGTGTTGGGAATTAAAAGTGTTACAAAAAGAAACATAAAAGACATTAAACGACATAACTTAGCACTATAACGGAACAGTACACAACTGAACAACCGGACATTACCTGGAACACAAAAATATTGTCAAACACATTGTTTTTATTTTTCTAAGCTAGTAATGGTCCCCGAACACCCTAACACACTATATATTACGTAACACACTTAAACCACTAACTAATCACTTAACCTTCTAACTAACTAAACTAACTATCCATTGCATTTCAACTAAACCAACCCCCCTAAACCGGTTGTGAAGTGGGACCCCACCACTTGATTTTCTTAATTAGTTTAATGGATTTGTATGTACTTATGTGGGCATTAGATCTAATGGACAAAGAAATGTTGGAAAGGTTATATATCAAACCACAAGTCCATCACATTTCTCATTCACAAACACACCAACATTTCAAACTCTCTCGCCCTCTCCTTTATCTCGGTCGTGAGCCACCCCCATCATCATCGACATCCAATCACCTTCAACCATTTCAAGGGTATACAAGGGTGTTAGAAGTTGCATAAGGAAGCTAGGAGCTTTCGGATTATCAAAGACCATCTCTATTTGCTATTAACCACCTCATTTCTACTCTTGATCTTCCCTAGCTTAAAAGCTAGTGGTAAGTCTCTTGAATCTTCATTTGCTTCATATTTAGAGTGGTTAATAGTTATTTTATGATGAGAATCTATGAACACTAAAGGATCATAAACAAAGTCTTGAATATAAAGTAACATGATGATGAAATAAGATGAAAACATGATGAAATGATGTTGTTTGGTCATGTTGATGATTACTTGATGTTTATTTGGTGATTACTAGCAATATGATATTTGATCATCATATGAAGCTTGTTAGGTTATGATTAAAAACATGACCTAACAAGTTAGAGGTGATTATGTGTACATAAAATAATCATCTTCCTGTTAGAGCATGAACTTGGGAATAAAAGTGATTTTCTTAGAAAATAATAAACCTAGTGGACTAGTAAACTTGTAAAATCAAGACTTGTGTATGAGTTATTTTAGAAAACCAAGTTTAAAAGGCGGTTTTTGAAAAAGTATGATTCTTACATATACTTACACCATCCTTGAAATAAACTAAGTATATGGATGCTAGTGAAACATGAAAATATTGTAAATAGATATTTTTGTAAAATAAGTTCCCTAGTTGTGAACTTCTAAAAACCCCGAGAGTAAGATTTTAACAAAAATAAACACACTTTGGAGGGTAACTAAACCCACTAAACACCCCACTAAGTTACTACGCGTTTTTACTAAAAACCAAGTTCATGTTATTATATAAAGTGCATTGTTTTGCACTTGGCTAGTATAATATTGTTTAGTAACTTGTTATTGATTGTTGAATGATTTTTGGAAAAGAAAATGATATCCTTATGAGCATGGACACCTCCATTTACAAAGGAAATTCTGGCGAAATTTTCTAAAAATTCCAACACTTAGAAAATATTTTTCTAAACAAGTGTTACAAGTATATTTTATAACACGTGTTTCGAATATAAACTTCGCCATAAGTTTTGTAACAAAACACAAAGTGTCGAAGGTTGGTTTTTATAAATAAAAATGGGTAAATATATAATTAGAATATATATCTTATACTAGAACACTTGTGTGGATACTTGTTTATTTTGTGACATAGTTATATTATATTAGGGTAAAATAATATATAACTTAACAAAGTACCTTGACATTAGAATTGTGTGGTACGTGGTAGAAGTGATGAGTAGGTAAACTGTGCGTAGGATTTGTGTTATGCATGAGAAACTGATTGTTATCTATACCTTATTAGGACGTGCTTGATTTCCTGATTTATTTGAGTAATTAATCTAACCGAGCAAACCAAGGTGAGTTCACACACTTTCTAACGCATGGGATTCCCGGTGGTTTGGGAATGGGTTAATGAACTAAAACGGAACCGACATACCCTCCTTGGGTAGGATATGTACCGCCATCCTCCATAGGTAGGATGCCAATATTAATCCTGCGTATTCTTCTTCGGTAGAAATACGTACGTTCGTCCTCCTTGGGTAGGACAACAACTTTAAAACTTACTAGACAAAACTCTATCATTAAGTCCCTCATTTTATATCGACTTAATCGCCGAAGCCAATGGCGAGTGGGTCATTAGTTAATAGCGCTATTAGGTTTAACAAACCTCACACAATGCCAGTCGGACGGGCGTGTACTAATGGACTATGGCAAACTGTCAGTGATGATAGACACTGATGTATGGCACAACTTATTTTCGTTAGTAGTCGATATGGTACGGTCTAGTAGTTCACATGGGGAAGCCCCCACTGATTATGGATAAGGTTTGGGTAATTAAGAAGGAACTGGTTAACCATACTTTCAACTATGGGGTAATCCCCACGGCAATTAAGCCAACGAAAGACAAACTACGTTTTCGGAAACAACTTAAAACTAAACAACCAACCGTGAACTCACTCAACTTTGTTGTTGACTCGTTGTTACATGCCTTACAGGTCGCTAGATGCTTATGGAGCTTGCACGAGGAGGAAGTCGTTGTGGGATATGGACTATTATGTCCCGTGCTTAATAAATGAACTTTATGAACTTATGGAACTTATGTTTTGGTCTTTAAACCTATGAACTATGAACTTATGTTTTGGACTTATGTTTTATTCTTCCGCTGTTAACTTAAAGTCGGTTACCTTCTTTAGGTCACCAATTATATTGTGGTTGGTTTTATTTACTTAATTACGTTGTTCAATATGATTGGTAGCTCGATCCTGGTCATGTCACGCCTCCAAGCGGTGATACTCCACATGGTGGATTTTGGGGGAGTGACAGATTGGTATCAGAGCCATTGGTTATAGTGAACTTGGTTTTAAAAAGAGAAAAGCTTTTTGACAAAACCAGACTATAACCTGTACAATGCTCAACGATCCACACCGACGCTTCGCTCCACGTGCAAGACTCGACACAATAGATGGTATGATTTATGTTTATATTGTCGGTTAGATAGTTTACACGGTGCATTAGTTAACGTGATAACTGCTATTTGAGCCTTGCGTGCTTACTCTCTTATGTCATCCTACGCTTACGCACTTTCGCGATACTTTTCTCACTTACGTTGCTTCGTTGTGAAGATCATGAACGGACGCGGAGGACGTATCAACCTAACTCAAGCCCAGTTGACGGCTTTGATCAATGAACGAGTTGCTGAGGCACTCGCAGCTATCCCTGCAGGAGGTATAACCTACCATATCAACCCATCTTAGGACGTTTAGATCCTACCTTCGCGAACCGACTCCTATGCTTAACCTTGTCTTTTATTCTCGCACAACAGTTCAACCTGCATAGCCTCCTGTGTGCACATTCAAAACCTTCATGGATTGCCGACCTAGTACTTTCAGCTGCACAGAAGGAGCTGTAGGTCTTCTTCACTGGTTCGAGAAGCTTGAATATGTTTTTGAGATGTGTGAATTCCCTGAAGATCGTAGGGTAAAATATGCTACTGGAACACTAGAAGGTGCTGCGTTAACCTGGTGGAAAGCACAGGTTCAACTGCTTGGGCTGGCGGTTGCTAATGCCACCCCATGGAATGACTTCAAAGAACTGATCAAGGAAGAGTATTGTAGTCGTGACGACATCCACAAGCTAGAGGTGGAATTTTTCAATTTGAAAATGACGGGGTCTGAGATCGAGGCATACACAAAGAGGTCAAACAAACTAGCTATCCTGTGTCCCACTATGGTGGATCCTCCTATCAAGCGTATCGAGCTGTACCTTAAGGGTTTGGTGCTAGAAATTCAGAGTCACGTAACCTCAGCTAACCTTGGCACCATTCAGCAAATCATCCGGTTGGCTCATCGTCTCACTGATCAGGCAGTTGAGCAGAACCGGCTGCCCAAGCATATTAGCGCTACTACTACTGATGCTCCCAGTGATAACAAGCGCAAGTGGGATGGAAATTCAGGCAAGGGTTCTACTTCAGCTCAGTCTCAGTCCCAGCAGCGAAAGACTGATGACCACCAGAGTCCTGGTCAGCAATCTTCTGGTAGTCAAGGACAAGGTGGATACCAAGGGAACCACCCCAAGTGCAACCGGTGCAACAAGCATCATAGCGGGCAGTGCCACAAGGGTCATTGCCTGAGATGTAACAAGCTGGGTCATGAAGCCAAGGATTGCAGGAGCCCACGTCCTGCGAATTAGAATCGTCAACAGCAACAACAAGCTCCACAGAACCACCACCAGCAGCAACAGCAGGGAAATAAAGGATGCTTTCAGTGTGGTGCTGAAGGCCACTTTAAGAGGAACTGCCCCCAGCTGAACCAGAATCAGAACAACAACAATCAAGGAAATGGGAACAACAATGGAGGCAACAATGGAGGCAACAACGGGGGTAACAATAATGGCAATGGCGCCCGAGGTCGTGCCTTCGTGATCGGTCAGGGTGATGCAAGGAATGATCCCAACGTTGTAGTGGGTAAGTTTCTCCTGGACGACTTCTTTGTTACTGTTTTATTTGATTCGGGTGCCGATACTAGTTATGTGACCTTAAAAGTTAGCCAAATGCTTAAGCGCACTTCGACCCTTTTGAACACCAAACACGTGGTAGAATTAGCAAACGGTAAAAATCTTGAAGCCACGCACATAGTTAAAGGCTGTAACCTCGTCCTAGCTGGTCAGACCTTCTCTATCGATCTTATTCCTATCGTACTGGGTAGTTTCGACATTGTTATTGGGATGGATTGGTTATCTCATTAGCAAGCATAAATTCTTTGCAACGAGAAGATTGTCCGCATTCATCGTTCTGGTAAAGAACCCCTCGTAATTCGTGGCGACAAGAGTGGTGCTGTTGTGGGCATCATCTCTTTCCTTAAGGCCCATAAGTGTTTGCGAAAGGGCCACACTGCTATTCTAGCCCTCGTTTCTGATACATCTTTGGAAGAAAGGAAGATAGAAGACATACCTATTGTACGTGATTTTCCAGAAGTATTTCCTGAGGAATTACCTGGTCTTCCGCCTCATCGTCAAGTTGAGTTCCAAATCTAGCTAGCTCCTAGAGCAGCGCCCATAGCTCGAGCACCTTATCGTCTAGCTCCATCAGAACTAGAAGAATTGTCTATGCAACTACAAGAACTCTTGGAAAAGGGTTTCATACGTCCTAGCTCTTCTCCTTGGGGAGCTCCAGTGTTATTCGTGAAAAAGAAAGACGGTACCTTTAGAATGTGTATTGACTACCGCGAAATCAACAAGGTGGCCGTGAAGAATCGTTATCCTATTCCACGTATTGATGACTTATTCGACCAGTTGCAAGGGTCGAGTTTCTATTCCAAGATTGACCTAAGGTCGGGCTACCATCAACTGAGAGTCCGAGACGAGGATGTCCCTAAAACGACATTTAGGACTCGTTATGGGCACTACGAATTTCTGGTTATGCCTTTCGGATTGACGAATGCACCTGCGGTCTTCATGGATCTCATGAACCGAGTGTGCAAACCTTACCTGGATAAATTTGTCATAGTTTTCATCGAGGATATCCTGATCTATTCAAAGAGTCACGAGGAACACGAGCAACACCTGCGGCTTATCCTGGAACTTCTTCGTAAAGAGCAGTTGTATGGCAAGTTTTCGAAATGTGACTTTTGGCTTCGCGAAGTCCACTTTCTAGGCCATGTGGTAAACGAGGATGGGATTCATGTTGATCCATCCAAGGTTGACTCAATCAAGAACTGGCCTGCACCCCGTACACCAACAGAAATCCACCAATTCTTGGGTTTGGCAGGATATTATAGAAGGTTTATCAAGGATTTCTCAAAGATTGCACAACCTCTCACTTCACTAACTCAGAAGGGTGTCACCTATCGTTGGGGTGATGCACAGGAGTCCGCATTTCAGCACTTAAAAGATAGACTTTGTAGCGCGCCTATCCTCTCATTGCCTGAAGGCACAGATGATTTTGTGGTTTATTGCGACGCTTCCATCCAAGGACTTGGTTGCCTGTTGATGCAACGTGACAAGGTCATTGCCTACGCATCGCGCCAACTTAAAGTTCACGAAAGGAACTACACTACGCACGACTTGGAATTGGGAGCCGTTGTTTTCGCACTTAAGATATGGAGACATTACCTGTACGGTACCAAGTGCACCATTTACACCGATCATAGGAGTCTCGAGCATATCTTCAAGCAAAAGGAGTTAAACATGCGACAACGTCGATGGGTCGAACTCTTGAATGATTACGAATGTACGATCAAGTATCATTCGGGCAAAGCCAATGTTGTGGCCGACGCCCTCAGTCGAAAGGATACTATACCCAAGCGTGTACGTGTGTTACAGCTTACCATTCACTCTAGCCTTCCCGCTCAAATACGAGATGCTCAGGTTGAAGCGTTGAAAGCAGAAAACATCAGGGCTGAGTCCTTACGAGGATCGAGGCAGCGGCTAGAACAAAAGGAAGACGGTGCCCACTATGTTAACGGGCGCATCTGGGTTCCACTTTATGGAGGCTTACGCGAGCTTGTGATGGATGAAGCACATAAGTCTCGTTATTTAGTACATCTTGGTTCGGATAAGATGTACCATGATCTCAAGACTACATACTGGTGGCCTAGCATGAAAGCCCACATAGCAACCTATGTTAGCAAATGTTTGACTTGTGCGAGAGTCAAGACCGAATATCAGAAACCATCCGGCCTACTTCAACAACCAGAGATACCTAAATAGAAATGGGAGCAAATTTCCATGGATTTCGTTACTGGTCTGCCTAGATCTCAACGCGGAAATGATACCATTTGGGTAATCGTGGATCGACTGACTAAGTCTGCACATTTCCTGGCTATCAAGGAAACGGATAAGTTTTCTACTCTAGCAGACGTCTATCTAAAGGAAGTAGTATCAAGGCACGGAGTGCCAACCTCCATCATTTCTGATCGTGACTCACGTTTTACATCTGAATTGTGGCAAGCTATGCACAAGTCCTTTGGTTCTCGATTAGACATGAGCACGACATATCATCCACAGACGGATGGGCAATCTGAACGCACCATCCAAACCCTTGAAGACATGCTTAGGGCATGTGTAATCGATTTTGGTAATGGCTGGGAAAAACATCTCCCGTTAGTGGAGTTTTCGTATAACAACAGTTACCACACCAGTATCCAGGTCGCTCCGTTCGAGGCATTGTATGGACGGAAGTGCCGATCACCTCTCTGTTGGGCAGAAGTTGGTGACAGCCAAATCACTGGCCCAGAACTTATAGTAGATACAACCAAGAGAATTGCTCAGATACGGCAACGAATGGCGGCAGCTCGTGACCGTCAGAAAAGCTATGCTGATAAGCGAAGAAAGCCACTCGAGTTCCAGGTTGGGGACCGGGTGCTACTCAAAGTCTCACCTTGGAAAGGTGTAGTTCGTTTTGGCAAATGAGGCAAGCTCAATCCGCGTTATATCGGACCATTCGAAATCATTGAGAAAATTGGCAAAGTCGCTTACAGGCTGAATCTACCGGAAGAACTCAGCGGAGTTCACAATGTTTTCCATGTGTCGAATCTGAAGAAGTGTCTGTCAGATGAGACCCTCATAGTTCCCTTAAAGGAGCTCACTATTGACGACCAGCTGCGATTCGTCGAGGAACCAGTAGAGATTACTGGTCGAGATGTTAAGATTCTCAAGCATACTAGAATACCACTTGTCCGAGTTCGTTGGAATTCCCGTCATGGCCCAGAGTATACCTGGGAACGAGAAGACCAAATGAAACTCAAGTATCCCCAATTGTTTAAGAAAAGTACAACCACTACTGAGGCTGAAGCTACTGCAGAATTTCGGGACAAAATTCCAAACCAACGGGGGGATGATGTGACACCCCAGGAAAACCAGGAAACCACGCAACTTAACTATCTTCCTCAGTAACCACATGCTAAATTTCGGGACGAAATTCTCTTAACAGGGGGAGAATGTGACAACCCTCAAAATTTCATGTATCCGTACAATTTATTTATGTTAATTAAAGTGCTTGATGACTGTGCTAAACTACTTAATGCTTTCTGATTACTGTGTCATACTTACATGTGCTTGTTAACATACTAGTCTTGTGCAAAAAAGTTACTAAATAACCCTGTATGCTTTCCCAAGTATTGGGAATTAAAAGTGTTACAAAAAGAAACATAAAAGACATTAAACCACATAACTTAGCACTATAACAGAACAGTACACAACCGAACAACCGGACATTACCCGGAACATAAAAATATAGTCAAACACATTGTTTTTATTTTTCTAAGCACTTAAACCACTAACTAATATTACATAACACACTTAAACCACTAACTAATCACTTAACCTTCTAACTAACTAAACTAACTATCCATTGCATTTCAACTAAACCAACCCCCCCCCCCCCAAACCGGTTGTGAAGTGGGACCCCACCACTTGATTTTCTTAATTAGTTTAATGGATTTGTATGTACTTATGTGGGCATTAGATCTAATGGACAAAGAAATGTTGGAAAGGTTATATATCAAACCACAAGTCCATCACATTTCTCATTCACAAACACACCAACACTTCAAACTCTCTCTCCCTCTCCTCTATCTCGGCCGTGAGCCACCCCCATCATCATCATCATCATCATCATCATCATCATCATCATCCAATCACCTTCAACCATTTCAAGGGTATACAAGGGTGTTAGAAGTTGCATAAGGAAGCTAGGAGCTTTCGGATCATCAAAGACCATCTCTATTTGCTATTAACCACCTCATTTCTACTCTTGATCTTCCCTAGCTTAAAAGCTAGTGGTAAGTCTCTTGAATCTTCATTTGCTTCATATTTAGAGTGGTTAATAGTTATTTTATGATGAGAATCTATGAACACTAAAGGATCATAAACAAAGTCTTGAATATAAAGTAACATGATGATGAAATAAGATGAAAACATGATGAAATGAAGTTGTTTGGTCATGTTGATGATTACTTGATGTTTAATTGGTGATTACTAGCAATATGATGTTTGATCATCATATGAAGCTTGTTAAGTTATGATTAAAAACATGACCTAACAAGTTAGAGGTGATTATGTGTACATAAAATAATCATCTTCCTGTTAGAGCATGAACTTGGGAATAAAAGTGATTTTCTTTGAAAATAATAAACCTAGTGGACTAGTAAACTTGTAAACTCAAGACTTGTGTATGAGTTATTTTAGAAAACCAAGTTTAAAAGGTGGTTTTTGAAAAAGTATGATTCTTACATATACTTACACCATCCTTGAAATAAACTAAGTATATGGATGCTAGTGAAACATGAAAATATTGTAAATAGATATTTTTGTAAAATAAGTTCACTAGTTGTGAACATCTAAAAACCCCGAGAGTAAGATTTTAACAAAAATAAACACACTTTGGAGGGTAACTAAACCCACTAAACACCCCACTAAGTTACTACGCGTTTTTACTAAAAACCAAGTTCATGTTATTATGTAAAGTGCATTGTTTTGCACTTGGCTAGTGTAATATTGTTTAGTAACTTGTTATTGATTGTTGAATGATTTTTGGAAAAGAAAATGATATGCTTATGAGCATGGACACCTCCATTTACAAAGGAAACTCTGGCGAAATTTTCTAAAAATTCCAACACTTAGAAAATATTTTTCTAAACAAGCGTTACAAGTATATTTTATAATACGTGTTTCGAATATAAACTTCGTCATAAGTTTTGTAACAAAACACAAAGTGTCGGAGGTTGGTTTTTATAAATAAAAATGGGTAAATATATAATTAGAATATATATCTTATACTAGAACACTTGTGTGGATACTTGTTTATTTTGTGAGATAGTTATATTATTTTAGGGTAAAATAATATATAACTTAACAAAGTACCTTGACATTAGAATTGTGTGGTACGTGGTAGAAGTGATGAGTAGATAAACTGTGCATAGGATTCGTGTTATGCATGAGAAACTGATTGTTATCTGTACCTTATTAGGACGTGCTCGATTTCCTGATTTATTTGAGTAATTAATCTAACCGAGCAAACCAAGGTGAGTTCACACACTTTCTAACGCATGGGATTCCCGGTGGTTTGGGAATGGGTTAAAGAACTAAAACGGAACCTACATATCCTCCTTGGGTAGGATATGTACCGCCATCCTCCATAGGTAGGATGCCAATATTAATCCTGCGTATTCTCCTTGGGTAGAAATACGTACGTTCGTCCTCCTTGGGTAGGACAACAACCTTAAAACTTACTAGACGAAACTCTATCATTAAGTCCCTCATTTTATATCGACTTAATCGCCGAGGCCCATAGCGAGCGGGTCATTAGTTAATAGCGCTATTAGGTTTAACAAACCTCACACCGTGCCAGTCGGACGGGCGTGTACTAATGGACTATGGCAAACTGTCAGTGATGATAGACACTGATGTAGGGCACAACTTATTTTCGTTAGTAGTCGATATGGTACGATCTAGTAGTTCACATGGGGAAGCCCCCACTGATTATGGATAAGGTTTGGGTAATTAAGAAGGAACTGGTTAACCATACATTCAACTATGGGGTAATCCCCACGGCAATTAAGCCAACGAAAGACAAACCACGTTTTCGGAAACAACTTAAAACTAAACAACCAACCGTGAACTCACTCAACTTTGTTGTTGACTCGTTGTTACATGCCTTACAGGTCGCTAGATGCTTATGGAGCTTGCACGAGGAGGAAGTCGTTGTGGGATATGGACTATTATGTCCCGTGCTTAATAAATGAACTTTATGAACTTATGGAACTTATGTTTTAGTCTTTAAACCTATGAACTATGAACTTATGTTTTGGACTTACGTTTTATGCTTCCGCTGTTAACTTAAAGTCGGTTACCTTCTTTAGGTTTCCAATTATATTGTGGTTGGTTTTATTTACTTAATTACGTTGTTCAATATGATTGGTGGCTCGATCCTGGGCATGTCACGCTTCCAAGCGGTGATACTCCGCATGGTGGATTTTGGGGGTGTGACAATCACCCACTTTACCATTTTAACATGGAACCCGAAACCCACCAGAATCTTCTATAAAAAGCTCCAATCCACCGTGTCATAAGCTTTCTGAATATCGACTTTAAAAGCACACCGCAGAGGACCAACATTACGATGATAGTTATGCATCAATTCTTGAGTTAAAAGAATATTATCAGAAATATTTCTCCCCGGGACGAAAGCAGACTGATTAATGCTCACAATATCACCTAAACCTTCCTTAATGCGATTAGCAATTATCTTACTAATGCATTTATATAAGGTGTTGCAACAAGAGATAGGCCGATAATCCGTAATTAACATTGGAGTAGTAACTTTAGGGATCAACGATATTATTGTATGATTCAACTGTTGAAGAAGTTGACCATTACGGAAAAAATCCTTCACGGCTCCACAAACATCATTCCAAATAATATTCCAACTCTTTTTAAAGAAGACCGAGGTGTAACCATCTGGACCGGGAGCCTTATTACCCGATATGGAGAACATCGCTCCTTTTATCTCTTCATCCGTAACATCACGAACCATACCGTAAGCCTTATCAGCAGACAAGACATTATGAAATAAATCCAGAGTTGGGTCAATAGTAATCGTAGCAGTGCTCCCAAAAAACTGAGTATAATGGTCCACCATAGCATTAGGAACCTCACCTCCTTCAAACAAAGTACCCTCCGCATTTCAAATCGAAAAAATCCTACTTCGATGACTTTTAGCTTTGACGACATTATGAAAAAATTTCGTATTTGAGTCACCCAATTCGAGCCAATCCATTCCGAACCGCCTCCTTGTATTCTCTAATAAGATCATCATGCTGAGTTTTCAACTCTTCATTCAATGGATCCTCATCCATCGCCTTCTGACACTCCTCCAGCTTGTTCCGAGTTAGTTTTAACTTCTCATTTAAATTCCCTTGTTGCATTAGAAGCTTTCATCATGGGGAGCTCTGGGTGATTTCTGGCGACTTTGTGAAAACCTAGAAGATTCAACCTTCTACCTGGTATTGATCGATCTTGGCTGGCATCTAAGGATTCCAATCGTCCTTTACACGCTAGACAATTGAAATATGTCTAGGTATTCTGTTTTCTAGGGTTCAGTTTTCTGTTTTCGTTTGCTGTTCTAATTGACGACAGGGTGAGCAGCCGGTTTCTTTATCAGTTAGTGTTAGGGTTCCGGCGTCTTTCTCCTTTGTCACTGATTAAGTTGTGTCCAGCTTGGGTTATTTTCAGATTTGTTTCATGTCGGCTGGTTTGTATTTCTGAATCTGTGTGAATACAAATTAGGGTTACGTGTGTTTTGCTGCATTTACATAGTTGCTGCATAGCTTTTTTGTCTGCTTCAATCTTTCTTGAACGAATTTCTGTTGACGGCTGCTAGGGTTTTCTTTTGCTGATCAGATTAGGGTTTAATGAATGAACACACGAAACTTGGTGGAAAGCCGCCACTGTCATTCAAAGAAATAGCAGATCGTATACTTGATGTTGATGGGAACAATATACAGCCAAGACGTGGTATAAACATTATCGATGAACTTACTAAGGTCACGGTACCGGTTCAGGTGGATAAACTGTTCTCGCCATTAACAGGTGTTCAAGTTCCTGCGGAGAATATGCAACCTAATTCTAGGGTTTCGGAAAATAGGGAACATCAGGCAAGTTTCCAGGTTCGATCTGAACTGGGTAGTGCATCGAAGCCAAGGTCTTATGTTGAATTCGTTGTGGCAGCCAACACCAAACAGGTAAATTTCAGAACTCTTGCGAGTCCGGTGTTGCAGTATGGTTATGATGTGGTGCTCTCCCGGGAATCTGTTAAACTGGTTCAAGACAGGTTAGCTAATACACTGTATGGGTACTTCTTGGGGGATCGTGTGGCTTATCCGGTGGTTGAGTTCTTTGTGAAAAACAATTGGAAAAAGTTTGGTTTGCAAAAGTCTATGATGAATGCGAACGGGTTTTTCTTTTTCAAATTTGCGGATAAAGAAGGTATGTTGAATGTTCTTAAAGAGGGACCCTGGATTATTCGTTCTCAACCTCTCTTCCTTAGTGTGTGGTTGCCTACTGCGAGACTAGAGAAGAAGGAAGTTAAAAAGATTCTAGTATGGGTTAAAATTCATGATGTTCCTATAGTTGCCTATACGGAAGATGGTTTGAGTATGATTGCTACGGCTATTGGTGAGCCGAAATTGTTGGATTCGTATACTACCTCAATGTGCACGGATGCTTGGGGTAGGAGCAGTTATGCAAGAGCCTTGATAGAAATTTCAGCCGAGAGTGCCTTTAAAGAGGAAGTAGTTATAGCGGTACCTGAGCTAGAAGGTGAAGGTTTTATTAAAGTGAAGATGAATGTGGAATATGAATGGAGTCCATATAGGTGTGACCATTGTAAGGTCTTTGGACATTCTGATGAGTCTTGCCCAAAACAGCCTAGGAAATCTCCTAAGGTTGTTTCTAAACCCCCGAAACAAAACGCTGGGAAGCAATCTCATGGTCCGGTGAAGATTCCAGAAGTGGACGAAGATGGTTTTATGGATGTGGATGGTAAAAAAGCGGCTAGGAAAGCTGGTTTTCATGTTAACAAAGCTAAGCCGAAATTTGAGTACAGGCCGGTTGGGTTCAAATCGAATGGAGGGGTAAAAAAGTCGGATCCGTCGACTAGTGTAGTGTCCCAGAACCCCTTTGATGTTCTAAGGGAGGAGCAGGGTACGGTCCGTCAAACGGGTAAGGGGATGAGGGATGATATTGGTGATTCTGATGATGAGGAGGTTGTGGAAGTCTATAATGAAACAAATGATTTTATGACGTCGGGTACACATCCTTTGTCTTCAAAAGCAGGGGCAAGCACCTCTTCCACAAAGTTCTCTAATGGCTAGTCAGTTTTTAGTTCCTGTTCTGGGGATGCTGTTTCGGAGCAATTTCATTTTTGATGATGGCGGATAACGTCCCTTGTTGGCTTCTTTTTGTCTGTCTACTGGACATTTTTTCATGATGTAAAGTAGACTAGGTTTTGTGGTGTCATTGGTATTTTGTTGTTAGTGGTTTACATATATGGGGCATGCCCCGTATATGAACTAGTGTGGATCATCCTCACTACTTGTACTTAATTGCGGTTGTTTTTTAATAGAATCACCGGGGTAACCCTTTAGCCAAAAAAAAGGAGCCTTAAGGGCCTTCAGTTTCTAAACTATTTGAAACATCGAATACCCTTGCATCTCAACGTCCCAAAGTTTTTTAACCTCCTCCAAAAACCTTGTTTCTCCGCCAACAAGTTAACAAATTTAAAAGGCTTTGGCTTATCTCTAGTGATATTAGGTAAAGAGAGAATACATGGGGCATGATCCGATATACGGTATGGGTGAAAAGACGTCGCGGCCGTTGGAAAGACATCAATAAACGGCGTATTTCCCATAATTCTATCAATCTTTTTGAACACAGCGCCTTTTTTCTGCTTGTTCGTCCAAGTGTAGTGCAATCCAGAACCATTAATATAAAAAACCTCAATATTATTCACACACTCCTTGAACTCCATCATCCCAACACTACTTGATGACGAACTCATTAACGAGTCTTCTAAAAACAAAGATGAGTTAAAATCTCCCATTATAACCCATGGTTTATCCTTCATAAACGAGTGATGAATACCCAAATCAAGCCACAGTTTTCTTCGATTCTTATATAAGTTATCGGCATAAATAAATGAATAAAAGACTGTTTTTTGATCAAGCTTGAAAATAACCTGAGTATGCATAGCTTGCTCCGACTGGATTAACACCATAACGTCAACAACATTGGCGTCCCATCCTACCATAATACGAGTACCTTTTTGGCAGCATCCCGAGTTAGTCGCCCAGCTCCAAGATCGACACACCTTCCTACAGACATTTGAAACATTGGAAGCATCCACATGGGTCTCCATAATAGCACACACCTGCAAATGATTTTCCTTAACAACCTGTCGAACCTCCATTTGTTTCAGGGGTCGGTTCAAACCCCTTATTGTAACATCTGTGCTTATTATCATTATGAACAGTTCTATTATCAATAAAACAATGTTATTTGATCCCAATGTTTGTTTGGTTGTGTTTTACATTTTTCATGTTTTGACTTTTATGTAATTTCAAACTCTATATCGCTTTCTGGAGAGTTATACGCAAACTGATGCGTAAACGTAACCAGTTTAATGCGACAAGTATTCCGGAACATCAACATATACTTAACATACCTTAAATAACCTTTACATCACTTAGAAATAAGTTTTGAAGGCTTTGGTATGGCAAAAACAAGTTAATTCGACTACAGGGACTAAAATTGACAAACTGCGAAAGTATGCCAATTCGTACTGAAACAGACATTCCGGAACATGACCATAAGTTAAACACACCTTAAATATCCTTTAAATAGCTTAGAAATAAGCTTTGAGGGGTTCGGTGTGCTAAAATAAACTTTTGGGTCATTCAGGGACTAAAAGTGTCAAAAAGTGCACAAGTTTGCACTTTCGCGCATAACTCACGTTCTGAATACATCCGGACATCCAAAAATTTATGTAAGCACTAAAATATTTTATTTTAGTGTTTGGCGTAAGAAAAATCCATTCGTTGCGTCATTTGGATCGTTTTTCGCGCTTGTGCGCATTTCGTCGTAATTAAGTGAACATCACGTTCGTACGACCAAACGAACCAACATCCGACATATTTTTGAGCATGTTTCATGTCCACAATGTTTAGGCATCATTTTAGGGCCTTAAAGTTGGCTTTACGGGCCTTAGAAGTGTCGGAAATGGCCTTAAAACACAACAGGGACTGAAACTGTCAAAATGGAAACTTGTTTTCTGATCAGAAGCTCCAGGCGGCCCGCCTGAGCTTTGTCTGATCCTGAAGCGGGCCGCGTCAGCTCTTCAGATCAGCAAAGGTCAAGTAAACAGCTGATAACAACCTTTAAACACTCTCCAAAGGTCAAGTGCCACATGTTAATCTCCTATGGTGGCCAAAATTAGTTACCACAACATTTTGACAAGTGTACGGGCTAGATCATTCCCTCTTTTCCAAGAAACGATCCTAACGGTGAACCGAAAACTATAAATACCCACATACCCCAACTTCATTTCTCACTAGAATCTGATCATTTGTGCTCTAAGTTGAAACCTTTGTTTCATACCTGAGGTATTTTGATCTAGATTAGCATTCGGGGACCCTTTGTAAGTGTTCCTTCGTTCTTTTATTGCTTTTCGAGTCCGAAAGTCAAACTTTGTTTGACTTTCTGCATTGACCAGTTTATGGTCAATGCGAAGTTCGTTAGAACTTCGCAACGTGATTGTAATCACGATGGTTATAGTCCTAGTGACTATGCCTACTGATTACCACGTTGTCTAGGGTCGTAAGGGTAAGCGACTTGATCAGTCGCTTATGCTTTCAAACTCGACCCATTTGGTCGATCATTAGGATCCGACCAAACACATTAGTGACCATAGCATATAGGGAATAACCTTCCGAGGTTATACCTTATGGTCGCTTCGTTTAAGTAGTTGTATGATAGGTAGTTTATATGCCTTAGGTAAATTCCCAAAATGCCCCTTTGATGCCAAAATTCGTTTTAATCATATGTAACATAACTTTTGACATCTAAACTGATTTGACAACCATATTAGACATGATAAGGCATATGTTACTTGTCATAGGACTAGTTAGGCGGTCCGAACGCGTTTCACGCGAACGACGCGTTAAAGTAGCATAAGCTACCTAAACGGGTCGTAATGGGTCGTAAGCACTTAGGCTAGGTTTCGTTTAGTATGTAGGCTTTGTTAAACCATATCACATGAGTTCCTACACTCATTTGGTTTACAAACCCTCATGCTACCCAATCTTCCGATTTAGGTCCGGTTTATTAACATAGTTACCTATATTAGGTGCCGTTTGATATCCGTGATCTCTAGCATTGTTTGGTTGTTACAGAAGGACTTCTAAGCAATCTCAAGTGAGTACATAGACCCCTCTTTTACTGTTTTCCAAACTGTTTTGGGGTGAAACACATGTGCCTACTTGTTACTTTCATGCTTTCCTGTTTTCACATCATATACCTGCTATGTTTGTTAGTACATACATTATAGTACATGATTTCATTACATTTCATGCTATGTATGCCCATTGTGTGGGTGCCTAGTACATCGTTTTACATTACATTTCATGATATGTATGTCAATTGTGTGCATACTTAGTACATTGTTTTACTTTACATTTCTGCTATGTATGTTGACTGATAGCATGCTAGCACATTGATTTACATGACTTTTCTGCTTTGTATGTTAACTTAGCATACTTAGTACATTGTTTTCATATGACATGTATACAACTGCTATAACATTTGGTTTGCACAAACGAGACTATTATACGTTCATTAACATTAGCTACGCCGCTCGGTAGTAAGTACTGGTACCATAGGACTTGACAAATCCCATTCCCGACATCCCGGGTTTGTTTGGATGTAAGGAATGACTGAATCCGAAAACATTTCTTTTGATAACCTTGACTTAGGGTTATCCGACTGTCTCAAGGCTTGAATGTATGCGTTAACTTACCACATAAATGTTTGTATCAATGTAACATGCATTACTTTGCAAAACATAACTTTTTGATATATTCAAAATACTTTGTTTTGTACATTTCTACATTTGGTCTATATGACAATACTTTACTTACAATACATAACATTTGATACACATTACTTGACTACTTTTGGACTTATAAACATTTGACATGAATTATACAAGGACTTTTGACTATTGGTTTAAACATGGACTTTATACATTGGTAGTTTGTTTAAGTGACTTAAGTAACGAGATGTGAGTAATATGATACAAGCATGGTGGATACGCCGATGGTACTTCCTATATATAAGTGTTTGTATTATATTATATATCATAGCGTTATTTAAATCATTCAATTTGGACTTATACATTTTACACAAGTAACACGATTTTCACAAGACTTTGGTTTACAAACAATTTACTTTATAACAACTCATTTTACTTGGTTATACATTTAACCATACATTATTCTTTTATTTATATATATCATTCGATCTTATTGTTTTCAAACGACTTACAAAACAAATCAACTTACAAGGTTCATGACTGACTTTTACTAAACAACTTTTCTTAAACTTAAGTCATGAATCCTATTTTCACAAAACCTATGTATCTCACAGGCATTTTTATGCTGACGTACCTATTTTCACATGTGTTTTCAGGAGCTGTTCCATAGGATGATGATCGTGACACTAGGGCGGACCTGTGCCTTAGAGACTTAAAAACGAAGATAGACTTTGTTTAATTATGTTATGAACTCTTTATTTACTGTTTAAGACAATGTAACTCTTATGTTGATAAATAAAATAAAACTTTGAATACCATGGTTATGAAACAATTAATTCTGTCGCGATCACTCCCCGGCGTTTCCGCCGCGGTTCGTTGTTATACGCGGTTGGGGTGTGACAGAAGAGTTGGTATCAGAGCCAATGGTTATAGGGAATTAGGTTATTAGTAATGCTTTGACCTAGACTATAACTTTTCTAGGACCCTAACACAAGTTATCTTGTGTTTAGATCTTAAAACATGCACATCACCTATCCTTAGGTGATTATCAAAACGAAAACCAAATTTTCCGAAACGATTTTTGAAAAACAATCATCTGTTTTTGGATGATATATTACAAGGTTTTGAACCCTCTATTGTAAGGTTTTGAACCCTCTGTTATACGGTTTTGAACCCCTTTGAGTTTTCAAAATCTCGTCAACGTTTTGGGTTTTAAATAATGTGAACACGTGCAAACTGGAAGAGTGAATGCCTGTATTCTGGGTTTTCTATCTAGGCAAGCACTTCGTATATATCTCATCAGACGCGAGACCAGTTGTGTTTACCTGGGGATTCTTGGGATGAGTGTTCACTTATAGGCGAGCATATCTTCACGATACATTATTTTTGATCCATTTACTTTGATTAGTCACTGTGTGTCGTTTGTTTGCTTGGTAATGCGGACAAATGACCACCATCCTTGCTGTTGTCAATTTTTGTTTCATCTCATTCTTTTCATCCAATCATCTCACTCGTTCCTTTTCATGTTTCCTCTTTTAGAATGCCTCCTCGACGCGAGCATCAGATAGCGACTGCCGAACTGGCAGAAATCATTGCGCAGCAGATGGCTGCTCAATTCCCAGTTTTCATTGCTCAAATGAACCAAGCCAACAACAACAATCATGCTCCATGCAATTTCAAGACTTTTAGCTCGGCTAAACCACTCAAGTTTAGTGGTTCTGAGGGAGCGACTGGGCTTCTTCAATGGTTCGAGAGCATTGAGAATACTTTCCGCCACGTGCAGTGTCCTGACAATCGCAAGGTCGAGTTTTCTTCGAGTGTGTTTCAGAAGAGGGCTCTCACATGGTGGAATGGGGTTATGAGAGACCGTGGTGCAGAAGTTGCTCTAGCACAAACTTGGGCCGAACTTAGGGCCCTTATGATGAGGGAGTTCTGTCCTCGTCATGAACAGCGAGCTTTGGAGAAGGAGTTTGATGACTTGAAACAAGACAGTGGCGAGCACAGGGCATATACTGATAGGTTTGAGGAGTTGAGTCTGCTTTGCCCAACAATGGTTACCCCACTCGACAAGGCCATTGAAAGGTACATCGATGGTCTACCTGACTCGGTACAAGACATCATTACTGGTAGTAACCCTACCACACTCCGTCAGGCGATCGAGTTATTCACAACTTTGACTGAGTCACAGATTCGGAAGAATAAGTTACATAGGAAGGGTGACAAGGGCAAGAAACAATCGGCTGACAAAGAGGATAGCAAGAAAGGTCAAAACAAGAAGGGAAAGAATTCTGGAGGGTCTAGGAAGCGAAAGGCTTCCCAAAACTATGTCGTTACTGCACAGGCCCAAGCTGCACCAAATCAGCCCGCGCAACCACTAGCCAAGAAGCCTTATCTTGGCAATTCACCTTTGTGCAACAGGTGTAACGGCCATCATCAACCACACCTCCAGTGTCGTCAGTGCACCAATTGCGGAAGACCTGGTCATCTTGCCGCCACTTGTCGAATTCCTGTTAACCAGAACCAAGCAGTTCAGAACCAAGCCCAACAAGTTGCTCAGCCTCTTACTCAGCAACAAGGTCAAGCTGCACGACCTCATTTTCCTCCTGGTTCGTGCTATAATTGTGGGGATCTGACCCACTACAGGAACCGGTGCCCAAGGCTAGCCAACCAGAATCAGAATCCAAACCAGAATCAGGCTCAGGCTCGAGGGCGAGCTTTTAACATGAATGCCCAAGAGGCGCAGGCGGACGATAATGTGGTGAACGGTACGTTCTTTATTAATAATCAGCCTGCATCTGTTCTTTTTGATTCGGGTGCCGATAAGAGTTTTGTGTCATTGTCTTTTGAACCAATGCTTCGTGTGTCTAGAACGAAACTAGGTACACCTTTGACAGTAGAGGTTGCTAATGGTGAACCTATTGTTCTTGATTCTGTTCTTCGCAACTGCCAGTTGAACCTTAACGACAATCTTTTTTGTATTGACCTCACGCCAATGCAACTTGGAAGCTTCGACGTTATAGTGGGTATGGACTGGTTATCTAAGCATCGCGCAGAGATAGTTTGTTCTGAGAAGATTGTTCGTGTGCCGCTTTCGACAGGCGAGATCCTACAGGTTCGTGGTGAGAAGCCTGCTGGTGGTCTCAAACTGATGTCTTGTTTTAAAGCTCGGAAGTATCTGCGAAAGAATTATGTGGCCTTCTTAGCACATGTTACAGCAGATAAAGGCAAGGGTAAGTCTATTTCAGATATTCCTGTCGTTCGGGATTATTCTGAAGTTTTCCCTGAAGATTTACCTGGTCTACCCCCAGCACGCCAAGTCGAGTTCCGCATTGATCTCGTACCTGGTGCAAATCCCATTGCCAGAGCTCCATATCGTCTTGCACCGTCTGAGATGCAAGAGTTGTCTAAGCAATTGCAGGAGCTCTCTGACAAAGGTTTTATCCGTCCTAGCTTTTCACCTTGGGGTGCTCCCGTTCTTTTTGTTAAGAAGAAGGATGGATCTTTTAGGATGTGTATCGATTATCGTGAGCTTAACAAGCTCACCATCAAGAATCGATATCCCCTACCGCGCATTGATGATCTCTTTGATCAGTTACAAGGCGCTTCTTATTTTTCGAAGATAGATCTGCGATCTGGATATCATCAACTTCGGGTGCATGAAGAAGATATTCCCAAGACAGCGTTCCGCACTCGATATGGGCATTACGAGTTCACAGTCATGCCATTCGGTTTGACTAATGCTCCTGCTGTTTTCATGGACTTAATGAATAGGGTCTGCAAACCTTATTTGGATCTTTTCGTCATTGTTTTTATTGACGACATCTTGATATACTCTAAGACGCGAGCTGATCACGAGCAACATCTTCGTCTTACTCTGGAACTCCTAAAGAAAGAGCAACTTTTCGCCAAATTCTCCAAGTGTGAATTATGGCTTAAAGAAGTTCAATTTTTGGGGCATATTATCAACAAACAAGGTATTCATGTAGATCCCTCCAAGATCAGTGCGATTAAGGATTGGGATACGCCTACTACTCCTACTGAAGTTCGTTCTTTTCTTGGTCTAGCGGGTTATTACCGCCGCTTCATTGAAGACTTCTAAAAAATTGCAGTTCCTCTAACTGCTCTAACTCAGAAGAATAAGCCCTTTGATTGGGGATTCAAACAAGAGGAAGCTTTTCAAAGCTTGAAGCAAAAACTTTGCGACGCACCTGTTCTAACTTTGCCTGAGGGCAATGATGATTTCGTCATTTATTGCAATGCATCTAAATTGGGTCTTGGCTGTGTTCTGATGCAAAGGAACAAAGTCATAGCATATGCATCAAGGCAGTTGAAGATACATGAGAAAAACTACACCACTCATGACCTTGAGTTGGGTGCAGTTGTCTTCGCTCTTAAGATCTGGAGACACTATTTGTACGGTACAAAATGTGTGGTTTTCACGGACCACAAAAGCCTTCAGTATATCTTCAACCAGAAAGAACTCAACATGAGGCAACGACGTTGGGTTGAGCTTTTAAACGACTATGACTGCGAAATTCGCTACCATCCTGGTAAGGCGAATGTCGTAGCTGATGCATTGAGTCGTAAGGAACGAACTAAGCTTCATTGTGTTCGTGTTCAATCTGTTATTCAAGCTCGATCCGATATCCAAGCACGTATTTCTCAGGCTCAACAATCTTGTGTTTCACAAGGTTTGATGGATAAGGAATTTCCCTATCACATAACACCTGATCTGGAACTGAAGGACAATGGATCATATTACTTCATGGACCGTTTGTGGGTCCCAAGCCAAGATGATCTTCGTACCTTGCTCATGAATGAAGCCCATAAGTCACGTTATTCTATTCATCCGGGCTCAGATAAGATGTATAAGGATCTTCGTACTCGTTATTGGTGGCCTGGTATGAAGAAAGACATTGCCTTATACGTATCAAAATGCCTTACTTGTCTTAAGGTTAAGGATGAACATCAGCGTCCTTCTGGATTATTGGTGCAACCAGAGATCCCAGTTTGGAAATGGGAAAACATTACTATGGATCTCATTACTAAACTTCCCCGCACAAAGAAAGGTCATGATGCCATCTGGGTAGTCGTTGATCGTCTTACTAAGTCAGCACATTTCTTGCCAATCCGTGAGGATTTTCCTGCTGACAAACTTGCTAAAATCTATGTGGATGAAATTGTAGCTCGACATGGTGTTCCTTTGAACATCATTTCTGACAGAGATGCTCGTTTCACTTCTCATTTTTGGAGAACCATGCAATCTGCTATGGGGACCCAACTTAATCTGAGCACAGCTTATCATCCGCAAACGGATGGTCAATCTGAAAGAACAATCCAGACTCTGGAGGATATGCTTAGAGCTTGTGTGATCGATTTTGGTGGTAGTTGGGATTCACATCTTCCGTTAATTGAATTCTCCTACAACAACAGTTATCACACCAGAATCAAAATGGCTCCTTTCGAGGCTCTCTATGGTCGAAAATGTCGTTCACCAGTCTGCTGGAATGAGATAGGCGAGGCTCAACTTACTGGACCTGCCCTCATTTTAGAGACAACTGACAAGATAAAGAAAGTTCATGATAACCTTCAGACAGCTAGAAGCCGTCAAAAGAGTTACGCGGACCCAAAACGCAAACCCTTGGAATTTCAAGTCGGTGATCGAGTATTACTTAAGGTCTCACCTTGGAAAGGTGTGATCAGATTTGGAAAGAAAGGAAAACTTGCACCTAGATACGTTGGACCATTCAAGATCGTCGAAAGAATCGGTAAGGTAGCCTACAGACTTGAGTTACCTCCTGAACTTGGAAATGTTCACCCAACCTTTCACGTATCCAATCTCAAGAGGTGTTTAGCTGATGAGAACCTCCACATACCGCTTGACGAAATTCGTGTTAACAAAACACTGAAATTTGTTGAGAAGCCAGTGGAAATCATGGAACGTGAAGTCAAGTGGCTTAAACGCAAGCGCATTCCTTTGGTCAAAGTTCGCTGGGAAGCTAAACGTGGACCCGAGTTTACTTGGGAACGCGAAGATCAAATGAAGGCGAAATATCCGCATCTTTTCCCACGAGTTTCCTCTAAATAAATTTCGGGATGAAATTTCCACAAGTAGGGGAGACTGTAACATCTGTGCTTATTATCATTATGACCAGTTCTATTATCAATAAAACAATGTTATTTGATCCCAATGTTTGTTTGGTTGTGTTTTACATTTTTCATGTTTTGACTTTTATGTAATTTCAAACTCTATATCGCTTTCTGGAGAGTTATACGCAAACTGATGCGTAAACGTAACCAGTTTAATGCGACAAATACTCCGGAACATCAACATATACTTAACATACCTTAAATAACCTTTACATAACTTAGAAATAAGTTTTGAAGGCTTTGGTATGGTAAAAACAAGTTAATTCGACTACAGGGACTAAAATTGACAAACTGCGAAAGTATGCCAATTCGTACTAAAACAGACATTCCGGAACATGACCATAAGTTAAACACACCTTAAATATCCTTTACATAACTTAGAAATAAGTGTCAAAAAGTGCACAAGTTTGCACTTTCACGCATAACTCACGTTCTGAATACATCCGGACATCCAAAAATTTATGTAAGCACTAAAATATTTTATTTTAGTGTTTGGCGTAAGAAAAATCCATTCGTTGCGTCATTTGGATCGTTTTTCGCGCTTGTGCGCATTTCGTCGTAATTAAGCGAACATCGCGTTCGTACGACCAAACGAACCAACATCCAACATATTTTTAAGCATGTTTCATGTCCACAATGTTTAGGCATCATTTTAGGGCCTTAAAGTTGGCTTTACGGGCCTTAGAAGTGTCGGAAATGGCCTTAAAACACAACAGGGACTGAAACTGTCAAAATGGAAACATGTTTTCTGATCAGAAGCTCCAGGCGGCCCTCCTGAGCTTTGTCTGATCCTAAAGCGGGCCGCGTCAGCCCTTCAGATCAGCAGAGGTCAAGTAAACAGCTGAGAACAGCCTTTAAACACTCTCCAAAGGTCAAGTGCCACATGTTAATCTCCTATGGTGGCCAAAATTAGTTACCACAACATTTTGACAAGTGTACGGGCTAGATCATTCCCTCTTTTCCAAGAAACGATCCTAACGGTGAACCGAAAACTATAAATACCCACATACCCCAACTTCATTTCTCACTAGAATCTGATCATTTGTGCTCTAAGTTGAAACCTTTGTTTCATACCTGAGGTATTTTGATCTAGATTAGCATTCGGGGACCCTTTGTAAGTGTTCCTTCGTTCTTTTATTGCTTTTCGAGTCCGAAAGTCAAACTTTGTTTGACTTTCTGCATTGACCAGTTTATGGTCAATGCGAAGTTCATTAGAACTTCGCAACGTGATTGTAATCACGATGGTTATAGTCCTAGTGACTATGCCTACTGATTACCACGTTGTCTAGGGTCGTAAGGGTAAGCTACTTGATCAGTCGCTTTTGCTTTCGAACTCGACCCATTTGGTCGATCATTAGGATCCGACCAAACACATTAGTGACCATAGCATATAGGGAATAACCTTCCGAGGTTATACCTTATGGTCGCTTCGTTTAAGTAGTTGTATGATAGGTAGTTTATATGCCTTAGGTAAATTACTAAAATGCCCCTTTGATGCCAAAATTCGTTTTAATCATATATAACATAACTTTTGACATCTAAACTGATTTGACAACCATATTAGACATGATAAGGCATATGTTACTTGTCATAGGACTAGTTAGGCGGTCCGAACGCGTTTCACGCGAACGACGCGTTAAAGTAGCATAAGCTACCTAAACGGGTCGTAATGGGTCGTAAGCACTTAGGCTAGGTTTCATTTAGTATGTAGGCTTTGTTAAACCATATCACATGAGTTCCTACACTCATTTGGTTTACAAACCCTCATGCTACCCAATCTTCCGATTTAGGTCCGGTTTATTAACATAGTTATCTATATTAGGTGCCGTTTGATATCCGTGATCTCTAGCATTGTTTGGTTGTTACAGAAGGACTTCTAAGCAATCTCAAGTGAGTACATAGACCCCTCTTTTACTGTTTTCCAAACTGTTTTGGGGTGAAACACATGTGCCTACTTGTTACTTTCATGCTTTCCTGTTTTCACATCATATACCTGCTATGTTTGTTAGTACATACATTATAGTACATGATTTCATTACATTTCATGCTATGTATGCCCATTGTGTGGGTGCCTAGTACATCGTTTTACATTACATTTCATGCTATGTATGTCCATTGTGTGCATACTTAGTACATTGTTTTACTTTACATTTCTGCTATGTATGTTGACTGATAGCATGCTAGCACATTGATTTACATGACTTTTCTGCTTTGTATGTTAACTTAGCATACTTAGTACATTGTTTTCATATGACATGTATACAACTGCTATAACATTTGGTTTGCACAAACGAGACTATTATACGTTCATTAACAATAGCTACGCCGCTCGGTAGTAAGTACTGGTACCATAGGACTTGACAAATCCCATTCCTGACATCCCGGGTTTGTTTGGATGTAAGGAATGACTGAATCCGAAAACATTTCTTTTGATAACCTTGACTTAGGGTTATCCGACTGTCTCAAGGCTTGAATGTATGCGTTAACTTACCACATAAATGTTTGTATCAATGTAACATGCATTACTTTGCAAAACATAACTTTTTGATATATTCAAAATACTTTGTTTTGTACATTTCTACATTTGGTCTATATGACAATACTTTACTTACAATACATAACATTTGATACACATTACTTGTCTACTTTTGGACTTATAAACATTTGACATGAATTATACAAGGACTTTTGACTATTGGTTTAAACATGGACTTTATACATTGGTAGTTTGTTTAAGTGACTTAAGTAACGAGATGTGAGTAATATGATACAAGCATGGTGGATACGCCGATGGTACTTCCTATATATAAGTGTTTGTATTATATTATATATCATAGCGTTATTTAAATCATTCAATTTGGACTTATACATTTTACACAAGTAACATGATTTTCACAAGACTTTGGTTTACAAACAATTTACTTTATAACAACTCATTTTACTTTGTTATACATTTAACCATACATTATTCTTTTATTTATACATATCATTCGATCTTATTGTTTTCAAACGACTTACAAAACAAATCAACTTACAAGGTTCATGACTGACTTTTACTAAACAACTTTTCTTAAACTTAAGTCATGAATCCTACTTTCACAAAACCTATGTATCTCACAGGCATTTTTATGCTGACGTACCTATTTTCACATGTGTTTTCAGGAGCTGTTCCATAGGATGATGATCGTGACACTAGGGCGGACCTGTGCCTTAGAGACTTAAAAATGAAGATAGACTTTGTTTAATTATGTTATGAACTCTTTATTTACTGTTTAAGACAATGTAACTCTTATGTTGATAAATAAAATACAACTTTGAATACCATGGTTATGAAACAATAAATTCTGTCGCGATCACTCCCCGGCGTTTCCGCCGCGGTTCGTTGTTATACGCGGTCGGGGTGTGACACTTATATTCCATGCTGCTATACTACCCATTAACACCCTGCCTCTCCGGGTGTGCTTGCACCCTCAGATCCTTTATGCTCCATCTTTTTATCTAAGAAATTTGGGATTTCAGCTAATAATTCATCTACCTGAACCCCATCATCAATGACCTCATCAACCCCCATTTCTCCTTGACCTTTTGGTTTAGCGTGGCTCCTTTGTTTACGGTTCAAGTTTTCCGACTGAACATACCCATGATTCTCTCTAAGAACCTCAAATGGATTTGAGACTTGAACCCGAGACGACGAAGCATTCACCCCTTCGACCTTTTTTTTCACAACCGGCCGATATACCAACTTTTTTTTTTGCGAGTTTAAGTGAACACCCTGCTGCCCAGCTTTCTTGTTTTTACCTTTTATTTCCTGAAACTCATCATTCTTTTTGTTAGCATCATCCGTTTCCACTGGCTTCGGTTTCTTAGGACACGTATTGTCATCATGCCCAAAGACACAACATGTAGAGCATCTAAGCGGTTCCCAATCATATTCAATTTTCACCTCGGCTGTAGAGTACCCATTTCCTTCCATGGACGGTATAGCAACCTTCACGCTACGTTTCAAATCTTTTCCTGCATGAACTTCTATTAATGCCCGCGCAAAGCTACTTCTACCCCATGATTCTGAACACATCGAAGCGGTGTACGAGTCCACCATCTTTGGAACCCCTAGCTTTGAAGCTAACAAACTCAATCCATCTTCAGTAAAAGCTGGCAAAGGCACATCATGCATTTTAACCCAAACAGGGATCTCAGTAATTTCTTCCTTCATTACATTATCCGACGATGACCATTGCTTCAGAATGATAGGGATATTCCTGATCATCCATGGTCCATCCTCCATTAACTGTTCCATACCCTGCTTAGTCTTAAACTTGAAAAAGAAAAATCCCTTAGCATTCATCATCATTCTGGATAAGCCGTACTTGGCCTAGTTATGCTTCACAAAATAATCAACCACAGGATAAGCTAACCTCTTGCCTAAGAAATATCCATACAATGTATTCGCAAACCTATCATGTACTTCCTTAACAGAAGATACGGGTATAACAACATCCATTCCATCCATAGTATCCTCAGCTACCATTGGCCTAAAGTTGATTTTTGGGCCCTCCTTTTGAGCCTGAACGACTTTGGCAAACGACATAGGTTTAACCGTACCACTAGTCCCTCCAACCGATGACTTAGGGTTTGCATGAACATATGTAGACTTAGGGTTTGCATGAAAATCCAAGTTAATAGGAGAAGAGATAGCCTCTAAACCATTGAGAACTGAAGGATTATTCATGGAATACATACCTCTTCTTGGCATAAGTGGGTTCCCTTCGATGTTAGTAACTCGTAATCCGATGCCACGCACAGGAGCCGTACCCGGTTTTGTATCATATTCCTCATTCCCCATATCAGATTTGTTGTTACCTCCATTCTCATTACTCATATAAGGATATCCATCATCATCATCATCTTGTTCGACTCTCTCCATTATCACGTACACTTAACAACCATGCAACAACACACCTTCAATCCAGCAATCCAAGAACAGATCAAACGAAACCCTAATTCCTTAAACCCTAGAATCTATCTTCAATCCTTAACTGATTAGAAAGACGTTATCAATCTAGCTAAATTAAACTCAGTTAACCGCAATCAATAACAGCCAATATAATTAATCAGGATTTCGAACAGAATTCCAAGGCGGCGATTAGCAAAGAAAACAAAAAACAGGAACCCTAATTCTAATCGGTCACTATTGCTAACAAGTTCATTATAGAATTTTGATAAATCAAAGCTCTAATCACAGAGTGTTATGCAAAAGATCACAAAAAAATCTAGGGTTTCATGAAGCACCAGAAATCGCCCAAGGAGAGAGAGAAAAGGGTCGCTGAAAGTCAAACACTATGTTTAATTCACAATAGCTTTGTCTAAATCCAATTCATTAATCATAAAACCAATCAATAACAAAATAATCACATAGCAAACGCGCATCCGCTACAATGCAACGAATTATAAAACATAGCTATGAAAGCAAGCAACGTGTCGGGAAGGACCTTGAAAACTCGGGTTGTCACACTGGGCTCGAAGATCCTTATACATTTTATTTGCACCAGGATGAATAGAATAACGAGACTTATGAGCTTCGTCCATTAGCAAGGTGCGAAGATTATCTTGACTTGGGATCCACAAACGATCCATGAAATAATATGATCCATTGTCCTTCAGTTCAAGATCAGGCTTAATGTGACATGGTAATTCCTTACGCATCAAACCTTGTGAAACACAAGTATGTTGAGCCTGAGAAATGCGGGTTTGAATATCAGATCGAACTTGAACACAGTGAAGCTTGACTCGTTCCTTACGACTTAATGTGTCAGCCACAACATTCGCCTTACTAGGATGGTAGCGAATTTCACAATCGTAGTCGTTTAGAAGTTCAACCCAACGTCGTTGCCTCATATTAAGTTCTTTCTGGTTGAAAATATGCTGAAGACTTTTATGGTCAGTGAAAACCACACATTTTGTACCATACAGATAGTGTCTCCAGATTTTGAGGGCAAAAACTACTGCGCCTAACTCAAGACCATGAGTCGTGTAGTTCTTCTCGTGTATCTTCAACTGTCTTGATGCGTAAGCTATGACTTTGTTTCTTTGCATAAGAACACAGCCAAGACCCAAATTTGATGCATCACAATTGTGACAACTGTGTTCTATAGTCGTGGTTCAGTATAAAACAATGTTGATTATTAATAAAACAATGTGCTTTGGTGTTATTATATGTGTTTTTGAGCTATTATATGTGTATTTGTGTTTGGTGATTTTGCAATTTAATTAGATTCCAATTTCAAGCTCTAAATCGCTTTCAGGAAGGTTATACGTGCACTGATGCGTAAATATAACCAGTTTAATGCAACAAACACTCTAGAATAGTGAAATAGGCTTAACATACCTTAAATAACCTCCACATAACTTAGAAATAAGTTTTGGATGGTTTGGTGTGTTGAAATCAAGTTTGTTCGATCGCAGGGACTATTTGTGTCAAACTGTGAAACTATACCGATTTGTATAGTAACGAACATTCCGGAACTCATGGGAATCCGTGTTCTTTTGTAAGTATGATCTAGACTCAAGGGATCATTTGTTTTTCCAGTGTTCTTTTGCGGCTCAAGTGTGGAATAATGTGAAGGCTATGGTTGATATGAATTCTGTTAACAACTTGTGGGAATCCGTTATAGATTGGTTGATACATCATGCTAGCACAAAGAAGATCGAACACATTATTTGCAAAATGGTAGTTGCTGCTTCAACGTATTTCATTTGGCAAGAAAGAAATGCTCGTCTTTTTACACCTCACCAAAGCAGTGTCTCTATGGTTACGGAAAGAATTATGATTGCTGTCCGGTTACGAGTTATGGGATTAAAGGCTTGTGGGGATGCTAAGTTTACATCGCTGATGAGGAAATGGAAGATTCCTATTCTTGAAGACGACAATGGCCCGGGCTAGCTCCTAACAGGATTAGGTCGTTGTGTGTAGTCTTGGTTGTGCCGGTTGTTTTGGTTGTCTTAGTTTTTGGTGTTTTTGTTTGTTGGGTTATGTTTTTTCAGGACTTCCTAGTCTTGGTATGCCAAGTCTAGCATTGTGTATCATTTCTGATGCACACGTGTTATTCTTTGATTATTTATAAAATTCTCCGGGGTAACCCTTTACCCAAAAAAACGAACATTCCGGAACTTGATCATAAGTTAAACATACCCTAAATAACCTTTACATAGCTTAGAAATAGGCTTTGAGGGGTTCGGTATGCTAAAATAAACTTTATTGATCAATAGGGACTAAAAGCGTCAAAAAGTGCACAAGTTTGCATTTTCGCGCATATCTTACGTTCTGAATATATCCGGACATCCAAAAATTTATATAAGCATTAAAATATTTTATTTTAGTGTTTGGAATGATAAAATTCCATTCGTCGCTTAATTTGGATCGTTTTTGCGTTCGTTACGACTTCCGTCATAATTAAGCGAATAACGCAACCGTACGACCAAACGAACCGACATCCGAGATATTTTTTAGCATGTTTTGAGTTCCCTATACTTTAACTTTATTTTAGAGCCTTGAAATGGGGTTAACGGGGCTTAAAAGTGCAAAAAAATCAAGTTTTACTAGTGCAGGGACCATTTTTGAAATTTCTGACCAGATTAAATGAACCTAGTCCATTTTGAAGTGTTGATGGTTTTAACCCATGGTTTTTCAAAACCATGGGCTAGTATTCAATGAACCTAGTCCATTATGACTCATATTAGGGGCTCCCATGGTTTTAGAAAACCATGGGCACACATCTAAGGTCCAGATCAAAGTTCAGTTTTCGATGAACGATCTTAAAGGTTCTTGAATTCCTATAAATACCCATCCCCTTTCCTTGCAAACTCACACTTGAATCTGATTTTGGCTCTCTAAGTTGAAGTTTATGCTTCATACCTGAGAGTAAATCGGATCAAGAGCTTGCGGGGACCTTCTGTAAGTATTCTTTCGTTCTTTTCATTCGTTTCTATCGTTAAAGTCAAACTGCGTCTGACTTTCTGCTTTGACCAGTTTATGGTCAACGCGAAGTTCATTTGAACTTCATAACGTGAGTGTAATCACGATGGTTATAGTCCCTAGTGACTATACCTACTGATTACCACGTTATCTAGGCTCAGTGACGAGTCGTAGTTTCGGCCAAAATGCCTATTCTCGAGTATTTTGTTACCAAACTACTCTAGGGTATCAAAACCGTTTGTTTTGATATCAAAACATGTTTTCTAACTTAACTAAACATGTTCTAGCATGTTTAGCTCGTCACTTTTTAGATTAGTGCTTGTGTAGAGTCGTAAGTCAAGCGGACTAAACACCCGCTTAGACTTTCGACCACGACCCGTTTGGTCGATCATTAGTATCCGACCAAACATGTTTAGTGACCATAGTAGCATAGGGAATAACCTTCCAAGGTTATACCTTATGGTCACCAAGTTTAGGTAGTTGTATGATAAGTAGTTTATACGCCTTAGGTAAATTACCAAAATACCATGCTTCCACTAAACACTTAACTATGTACCCTTACCACCGTTAACCCTAATGCTCTCTCTCTAGCGCAGGCGATTTCAACATCCTGAAACCCTAAATGTCATCGTATTCTTCCGATTAACAGGTTGGTCATAAGCTCTTGCTCTAGTACTGATTCTGTTCATCGCAGGGTTCGTGTGAAATTAGGGTTTTGTTCAAAGAATTATCGCCGCCTCATTTTTTCTGTGTTTCGTTCGGATTTGATAGTTATCACTATCTGATTTGCATGTTTCATGGGATAGGGCGCTGCTAGATTAGGGTTTTATTTTCGGTTTTGTTAGTTGTTTATTGGTGTTCGGGTTTCTTGGTGCATCGGTTGAGTTCGTGTTTATTGGAGAGAGTTGTTTTTGTTTCGTATGGATGAGCATAACACACATGAGGTCTTTCAACATTATGACGACAGCAGATCTTCTTTTTCGTTTGAAGGTTTAGACAACCAAGTTATGGATGTTGAAGGTACCACATGGCTTCCTCGACGGGGTATAATTCAGTCTTAAACTGAACCTCGTAAATTTAATTTAATTGATGAATTGTCAAAGGTTTCCATTCCAATATCTGTGGAGAAGCTGTGTTCAGATTCGGAGAGTGCAGGGATTGTTCATACTACCAGGGGGTATGCGCCAACATCAGAATTCAATGGAACATCTTGTGCGGCTGATAAAGGGAAACCAACAGGTTCGGGGTCTGCGAGACGGGTATCCTTTGCTAATGTAGTGAAGGATAATAAAGAGACCGTGAATGTGAATTTTAGGGTGATGGAATCGAGTGAGGTAGTTGACGGAGCTGACGTTGTTATCCCATTATCTTCAGTTAAACAAGTTACTGGCAGGTATGCGAACACTTTGTATGGGTACTTTTTGGGTAAACGACTGGCATTTCCTGTGGTGGATTTTTATGCGAAGAACAATTGGGTTAAATATGGTTTGACAAGAATTATGATGAATGACCGCGGGTTCTTTTTCTTCAAGTTCAAAACTAAAGAAGGGATGGACCAGATGGTAGAGCATGGACCGTGGATGATAAGAAATGTTCCAATAATTTTGAAGCAATGGTCTGCCTCTATCAAGTTGGAAAAAGAGGATCTAAAAGCTATTCCAGTTTGGGTCAAGATGCATGATGTGCCTTTAGCGGCATTTACTGAGGATGGGCTTAGTTTACTCGCATCTAATATTGGGGTGCCTAAGATGTTGGACTCGTATACTGCCGCATTGTGTGCGGAATCTTGGGGAAGAAGCAGCTATGCTAGAGCACTTATTGAGGTTCAGGCAGGGGTTGATTTAAAGAAGAGTGTAACTGTTGCAATCCCATCTCTGGATGGTAATGGCCATTCAATGGTGGAGGTTAAGATTGAGTATGATTGGGAGCCTTTAAGGTGTTCATCTTGCTGTGTTTTCAGTCATGAAGACAGCTCGTGTCCTAAGAACCCTTAGGTAAGTTCGATTGGGGAAACTGAGAAGAGGAATAATGGTGAATTTTAGGACGTGGGTGCCAAAAAAAAAAAAGAAAGCTAATAATCAAGGGCTTCATATGAAAAATCAAAAGCCAAAGTTAGTCTATCGTCCTGTTGTCAAACCTAAACCGAAATCGTCTTTGAGAAATCCGACTATTAATCAGGTCTCAACGTCGAACCCTTTTGATATTCTTAAAGACGACGACAGTAACCAAGGAGGTACCACTGTGGGTCGAGTGGAGAAGAAGGAGAAACCGTCGAGTGACAGGCAGGAATCGGATGGGGAGGAGGTCGTTGAAGTCTACAATGAAACTACTGAATTTACGACATCGGGTACTCATCCTTTTTCTTCGAAAGCAGAGGTAAGCACCTCTTCTACCAAATTCTCTAATGGAGAGGCTGTCTTCTTTTCGCTTGAAGGGGTTGCTGATTTGTGGCAACTTTATCTTTGATGATGGTGGTTGAGAATTATATTTTGTTGTTTGCGTTGTTTTGTCTACTAGATATCTTGTCATGATGTATAGTAGACTAGGTTATGGGGTGTCATAGGTTTTTTGTTTTTCTTGTTTGATATACATATATGGGGCATGTCCTGTATATGAACTAGTGTGGAACACATCCTCACTACTTGTACTTAATTGCGGTTGTATTTTAATAGAATCACCGGGGTAACCCTTTACCCAAAAAAAATTACCAAAATACCTATTCATACATAATTGGTAATTAAGCATATGTAAACCAAACTTTTGTCACGTAACTGATTATGTAACATATTTAAACATGTTTTGGCATATAATACTTATCATAGGACTAGTTAGACGTCTCAAACGCGCTTTGCGCGCGCGACGCATTAAAGTAGCGTAAGCTACCTTAATGGGTCGCAATGGGTCGAAAGCACTTAGGTTAGGTTTCATTTTAGGATGTAGGCTTTGTTAAACCATATCACATGAGTTCCAACACTCGTTTGGTTTACAAGACCTCATTCTATCCGATCGTCCGACTTAGGCGTCTATTGTTTGACTAGTGGTTCGATTACTAGGTGCTACTTGATTCCTTTGATTTGCTTGAGATTGTTGGAAGTTCTATTGATTGAGGATACTTTGCACTTCACGTGAGTACATAGTTCCCCTATTTTACTGTTTTTAAATCTTTTGGGGTGATTCATATGTACGAAATGTTTTCAAGGTTTAAACGATGATTTCAAAAACGATTAAAATGATTTTTACTAAACTAATAAAGATTTCAATAATGTGAACAAAACTTGATGGTTGTAGTTACATAACAAATGACATCCATTAATTTTGGCCCAACCGACCAGTATTAGGTTATGGTACCATAGGATCTGACAAATCCCGTTACTTTACTACACCCATGGTTATGTGTGGGGGTTGTGGGTAGCGACTGAATCTGATGTTTGTTAACTTACCCTTTGGTGGTTTGTTAATTCGAGAAGCGAGAAGCGAGGTGATCGAGTCACGAAGGTTTGAATGTTGTTAGCGAGACGACCATAAATTGTTTTTTCACAAATTAAAACGAGGATGATCTAAACGATTTTAAACGAGTTAACAATTTTGAAACGATTTTAACAAGTTAAACGATTTGGGTAAACGATTGGTTTTTGGTTAGTGTTTAGATAACGGGACGGGTGTAATGTTATGAAAACATGGTGGATACGCCGCTGGTACTTCCTATATATAAGTGTTTTCAACATATTACATACCGTGGCGTTATTTAGTTCGCTTGGGTAAATGATTTTGAAACGATGTCACACAACGATGTTTTCTAAAAGATATAAACCATACGAGTTTTTAACAAGTTTTTACAAGATGTTTTACAAGTTGGTTTTCTAAAAAAATGTTTTTGGGTTAAGAAGCATGGCTACGGGATTTTACAAACTATAACCCACTTGATTTGAGTTGGTTAACTATGTTGCAATACACTTTTCAAAACAAGGTTTGTATTTCGACTCTTGTAGTCTAATAAAGTACTGCAACATATAAACAAGCCATGATTCCGATACTCTTATAAAACCTATGTACTCGCCAGCATTTCTTTGCTGTCTAAGTTTTTACATATGTTTCAGGTGTTGATGCTTGATTGATTTCTAGGATGCATGCGTCACGTAGGATCTGGACATGGCCTTAGTGACATAATAACTATGATAGACGATATAAAACTTGTTTGTTCTATGTGTTAAGACAATGTAATGTTTAATTTCATCAATAAAACGAAACTATTTTGCATCCATGGTTGTGAAACAATAGCTTCTGTTGCAACACTCCTCGACGTTTCCGCCACGGTCTGTTGTCCTACGGGGTCGGGGTGTGACAGAAGAAGTTGGTATTAGAGCCAATGGTTATAGGGAATTAGGTTATTAGTAATGTTTTGACCTAGACTATAACTTTAGGACCCTAACGCAAGTTTACTTGCGTTTAGATTTTAAAACAATACCTTCACCTACCCTTAGGTGATAACCACAATAAGTTCGAATCTGCTTTGAAAACTAATCATCTGTTCTAGGATGATTGATTACTAGATTTTGAACCCTCTGTTATATGGTTTTGAACCCTTTAAGTTTTCAGAATCTCGTCAAAGTTTGGGTCTAAATAATGTGAACACGTGCAAACTGGAAGAGTGAATGCCTGTACCTTGAGTTTTCTGTCTAAGGCTAGAGTGTTCGTACAAATCCACATAATCAGACCAGTCACTCTTACCTGGGAACTCTTGGGGTGAGTGTTCACTTATAGGAGAGCATGTCTTCGGCGATACATTATATTGACCCATTTACTTTGATTAGTCACTCCGTGGCGTTTGTTTATTCGAGGTAACGAACAAATGATCGCCTTTCTGGTGTTTTAACGGTATTTTCAATACCTCTTTTGCTTTTCAACCTCACTCGTTTCTCTTGTTTCCTTATTAGACAATGCCTCCTCGACGTGAAGCACAATCCTTCACTATTGAAGAAATTGCAGCCTTGGTTTCTCAGCAAGTGGCTGCTGTGCTTCCAGGCGTTGTGACCCAAGTCCATGAGATATTCAACAACAATAACAACAATAATGCATCGTGTAATTTCAAGAGCTTCAATTCTGTGAAGCCTCTAAAGTTTTCTGGGTCGCAAGGAGCAACTGCGCTCCTGCAGTGGTTTGAGAGTATCGAGAGCACATTCAGACATGTGCAGTGTCCGAATGCGCGTAAGGTTGAATTTGCTTCGAGTGTGTTTGAGAAGCGAGCGCTTACCTGGTGGAATTTTATTATGCGCGATAGGGGTGCCGAAGTGGCAATGGCACAAACATGGGAAGAGCTTCGAGCTCTCATGATGAAGGAGTTTTGTCCCCGTCATGAAATTCGGGCGTTGGAGCGAGAGTTTGACGATTTAAAGCAAGATGGGGCTGAACACCGTGCGTACACGGATCGTTTTGAAGAACTCAGTCTATTGTGTCCCACCATGGTTACCCCTCTAGAGAAAGCAATCGAGCGATATATCGATGGTTTAACCGATTCCATTTAGGATATTGTGACCGGTGTTAATCCTACTACCATCCGTCAAGCGATCGAGTTATCTACTACCCTGACTGAGTCTCAAGTCAGGAAGGTAAACTCACCCGCAAGGGTGATAAGAAGAAGTCTACCGATTCTGCAAAGGACAAGAAAAAGGGTAAGGGTAAGGAAGGTGAGACGTCGAAGAAATCGAGGAAGCGAAAGGGTGCCCAGAACTTTGCTGTTACGGCACAGACTGATCAGAACCCACCGGCTCAGCCACCTGCGAAAAAGGTGTATGCTGGTACCGCACCTCATTGTGCACGCTGCAACGGTCATCACGTTGCACAACAAGCTTGCAAGCAATGCACAACGTGTGGAAAACTTGGGCATTTGGCCAATATTTGTCGTATGGGACAAAATCAGGCTGCTCAGGTTCAAGCTCCGGTTCAAGGGAATGCTGCGAGATTCCCACCGGGTTCATGTTTCAACTGTAGAGAGTATGGTCATTTCAGAAACAACTGTCCGAGGCTGGTGAATGCAAATGCGAATGCTAATGCAAACCCGAATGTGAACGTCAACGTCAATGTGAATCCAGCACGTGGACGAGTGTATAACATCAATGAGGCAATCAATGATGCAGCAGTGAACGATTAGTATTTTGTATTTCCTCTGGTTGTTGTCTTTTAACATTTAAAGATAATGCGGTTGTTATATAAATAAAAATTTATGGTTTTTATTTTTTGTGAACCAATGCAATTGTATGAATGTTTGATGCAACCTTATGATGTCAATACAAAAATAAACTACTCGTGTGGTTTTGTCTTTTTTATGATCACTTGTGATCTCTCCAAGAACCTTAAACTCTTGTTTCTTTTAAGAAACAAAAGCCCAAAGTTGTTTGAGAAAAGGATATGTTGCTTTCCTAGCACCTGTCACTAAGGAGAAGGACAAGAGTAAGAGTATACAGGATATTCCAATTGTTCGGAATTATCCAGAGGTGTTTCCTGATGAACTACCTGGTTTGCCTCCAGTTCGTCATATCGAGTTTCATATTAACCTTGTACCCAATGCCAACCTGATTGCAAAAGCGCCTTATCGTCTTGCACCGTCGGAGATGCAAGAGTTATCGAAGCAGCTTCAAGAGTTATTTGATAAGGGATTCATCCGTCCGAGCTTTTCACCCTGGGGAGCTCCTGTCCTCCTTGTGAAAAAGAAAGATGGATCTTTTCGAATGTGTATCGATTATCGTGAGCTTGATACGCTCACCGTCAAGAATCGATATCCCCTACCTCGAATTGATGATCTCTTCGACCAGCTGCAAGGTGCTTCATGCTTCTCAAGGATCGATCTGCGTTCTGGGTATCATCAACTTCGTGTTCTCGAAGAAGATATTCCCAAAACTGCTTTCCGCACAAGATATGGGCATTATGAGTTCGCTGTCATGCCTTTTGGTTTGACAAATGCTCCAGCCATCTTTATGGACTTAATGAATAGGGTCTATAAACCTTATTTAGACAAGTTCATCATTATGTTCATCGATGATATTCTTGTCTATTCGAAGTCTCGAGCCGAGCACGAGCAACACCTTCGCTTAACATTGGAACTCCTGAAGAAGGAACAACTTTTTGCTAAATTCTCCAAGTGTGAATTCTGGCTTAAAGAAGTTCAATTCTTGGGTCATATAGTCAATGAGCAGTGTATTCATGTGGATCCATCCAAGATTGTTGCTATTAAAGACTAGAATACACCAACAACACCTACAGATATTCGATCTTTTCTTGGTCATGCTGGATATTATCGTCGATTCATTTCAAACTTCTCAAAGATCGCGGTTCCACTCACTGCTTTGACTCAGAAGAATAAGCCTTTTTAGTGGGGACCCAAACAAGAAGAAGTGTTCCAAACGCTATCTGATCTTCAAACTCGTATTCTTCAAGCTCAGCAATTTTGTGTTTCACAAAATTTGATAGGTAAGGAATTGCCATGTCAACTTGAGCTTAAGCTCGAAGCAAAGGACGATTGGGTTGCTCTATTTCAAAGATCGTTTGTGGATTCCAAAACAAGACGATCTTCGCACCTTGGTAATGGACGAATCTCACAAGTCTCGATATTCTATCCATCCTGGTGCTGATAAAATGTACAAGGATCTTCGTACTAAGTTCTGGTGGCCTGGTATGAAGAAGGATGTTGCCTTGTATGTATCAAAATGCCTGACTTATCTCAAAGTCAAGGCTGAACATCAACGACCTTCTGGTTTGCTTGTGCAACCAGAGATACCGGTTTGGAAGTGGGAGAGCCTTGCGATGGATCTCATCACTAAGTTACCGCGTACGTCTAAAGGTCATGATGCTATATGGGTTGTTATCGATCGATTAACGAAATCAGCTCATTTTATCCCAATTCGCAAGGATCTATCTGGCGATAAACTTGCAAAGATTTATGTTGATGAGATTGTATCACGACATGGTGTTCCTTTGGATATCATTTCTGATCGTGATGCTCGATTTTCATCTCATTTCTGGAAGACCATGCAATCTGCTTTGGGAACCCAACTGAATCTAAACACTGCTTATCATCCCCAAACAGATGGTCAATCTGAGCGAACAATTCAAACTTTGGAGGATATGATTAGAGCTACCTCCAGAGCTTGGGATATTCACCCGACTTTTCACGTGTCCAATTTGCGAAAGTGTTTAGCTGACGTTGATCTTCATATTCCTCTCAACGAGATCCGAATTGATGAAACGATGCACTTTGTCGAGAAACCCGTGGAGATCGTGGACCGTACTTTCAAGCAGTTGAAGAACAAACGGATTCGATTGGTAAAAGTTCGCTGGGAATCCAAGCGTGGCCCAGAGTTTACTTAGGAACGTGAGGACCAGATGAAGGAGAAATATCCTCATTTGTTTTCACAAGCTTCCTCTAGTTAAAATTTCGGGACGAAATTTCCTGAAGTAGGGGAGACTGTGACAACTGTGATCTGTAGTCGTGGTTCAATATAAAACAATGTTGATTATTAATAAAACAATGTGATTTGGTGTTATTATATGTGTTTTTGAGCTATTATATGTGTATTTGTGTTTAGTGATTTTGCAATTTAATTAGATTCCAATTTCAAGCTCTAAATCGCTTTCTAGAAGGTTATATGCGCACTGATGCGTAAATATAACCAGTTTAATGCAACAAACACTCCGGAATAGTGAAATAGGCTTAACATACCTTAAATAACCTCCACATAACTTATAAATAAGTTTTAGATGGTTTGGTGTGTTGAAATCAAGTTTGTTCGATAGCAGGGACTATTTGTGTCAAACTGTGAAACTATACCGATTTGTATAGTAACGAACATTTAGGAACTTGATCATAAGTTAAACATACCCTAAATAACCTTTACATAGCTTAGAAATAGGCTTTGAGGGGTTCGGTATGCTAAAATAAACTTTATTGATCAATAGGGACTAAAAGCGTCAAAAAGTGCACAAGTTTGCATTTTCGCGCATATCTTACGTTCTGAATATATCCGGACATCCAAAAATTTATGTAAGCATTAAAATATTTTATTTTAGTGTTTGGCATGATAAAATTCCATTCGTCGCTTAATTTGGATTGTTTTTGCGTTCGTTACGACTTCCGTCATAATTAAGCGAATAACGCAACCGTACGACCAAACGAACCGACATCCGAGATATTTTTGAGCATGTTTTGATTTCCCTATACTTTAAATTTATTTTAGAGCCTTGAAATGGGATTAACGGGGCTTAAAAGAGCAAAAATATCAAGTTTTACTAGTGTAGGGACCATTTTTGAAATTTCTGACCAGATTCAATGAACCTAGTCCATTTTGAAGTGTTGATGGTTTTAACCCATGGTTTTGCAAAACCATGGGCTGGTATTCAATGAACCTAGTCCATTATGACTCATATTAGGGGCTCCCATGGTTTTAGAAAACAATGGGCACACATGTAAGGTCCATATCAACGCTCAGTTTTCGATGAACGATCTTAACGGTTCTTGAATTCCTCTAAATACCCATCCCCTTTCCTTGAAAACTCACACTTGAATCTGGTTTTGGCTCTCTAAGTTGAAGTTTATGCTTCATACCTGAGAGTAAATCGGATCAAGAGCTTGCGGGGACCTTCTGTAAGTATTCTTTCGTTTTTTTCATTCGTTTCTATCGTTAAAGTCAAACTGCGTTTGACTTTCTGCTTTGACCAGTTTATGGTCAACGCGAAGTTCGTTTGAACTTCATAACGTGAGTGTAATCACGATGGTTATAGTCCCTAGTGACTATACCTACTGATTACCACGTTATCTAGGCTCAGTGACGAGTCGTAGTTTCGGCCAAAATGCCTATTCTCGCGTATTTTGTTACCAAACTACTCTAGGGTATCAAAACCATTTGTTTTGATATCAAAACATGTTTTCTAACTTAACTAAACATGTTCTAGCATGTTTAGCTCGTCACTTTTTAGATTAGTGCTTGTGTAGAGTCGTAAGTCAAGCGGACTAAACACCCGCTTAGACTTTCGACCACGACCCGTTTGGTCGATCATTAGGATCCGACCAAACATGTTTAGTGACCATAGTAGCATAGGGAATAACCTTCCGAGGTTATACCTTATGGTCACCAAGTTTAGGTAGTTGTATGATAAGTAGTTTATACGCCTTAGGTAAATTACCAAAATACCCTTTTCATACATAATTGGTAATTAAGCATATGTAACCCAAACTTTTGTCATGTAACTGATTATGTAACATATTTAAACATGTTTTGGCATATAATACTTATCATAGGACTAGTTAGACATCTCAAACGCGCTTTGCACGCGCGACGCGTTAAAGTAGCGTAAGCTACCTTAATGGGTCGCAATGGGTCGAAAGCACTTAGGTTAGGTTTCATTTTAGGATGTAGGCTTTGTTAAACCATATCACATGAGTTCCAAAACTCGTTTGGTTTACAAGACCTCATTCTATCCGATCATCCGACTTAGGCGTCTATTGTTTGACTAGTGGTTCGATTACTGGGTGCTACTTGATTCCTTTGATTTGCTTGAGATTGTTGGAAGTTCTATTGATTGAGGATACTTTGCACTTCACGTGAGTACATAGTTCCCCTATTTTACTGTTTTTAAATGTTTTGGGGTGATTCATATGTACGAAATGTTTTCAAGGTTTAAACGATGATTTCAAAAACGATTAAAACGATTTTTACTAAACTAATAACGATTTCAATAATGTGAACAAAACTTGATGGTTGTAGTTACATAACAAATGACATTCATTAATTTTGGCCCAACCGACCAGTATTAGGTTATGGTACCATAGGATCTGACAAATCCCGTTACTTTACTACACCCGTGGTTATGTGTGGGGGTTATGGGTAGCGACTGAATCTGATGTTTGTTAACTTACCCTTTGGTGGTTTGTTAATTCGAGAAGCGAGAAGCGAGGTGATCGAGTCACGAAGGTTTGAATGTTGTTAGTGAGACGACCATAAATAGTTTTTCACAAATTAAAACGAGGATGATCTAAACGATTTTAAACGAGTTAACGATTTTGAAACGATTTTGAAACGATTTTAACAAGTTAAACAATTTGGGTAAACGATTGGTTTTTGGTTAGTGTTTAGATAAAGGGACGGGTGAAATGTGATGAAAACATGGTGGATACGCCGCTGGTAGTTCCTATATATAAGTGTTTTCAACATATTACATACCGTGGCGTTATTTAGTTCGCTTGGGTAAACGATTTTGAAACGATGTCACACAACGATGTTTTTCTAAAAGATATAAACCATACGAGTTTTTAACAAGTTTTTACAAGATGTTTTACAAGTTGGTTTTCTAAAAAAAATGTTTTTGGGTTAAGAAGCATGGCTACGGGATTTTACAAACTATAACCCACTTGATTTGAGTTGGTTAACTATGTTGCAATACACTTTTCAAAACAAGGTTTGTATTTCAACTCTTGTAGTCTAATAAAGTACTGCAACATATAAACGAGCCATGATTCCGATACTCTTATTAAACCTATGTACTCGCCAGCATTTCTTTGCTGACTAAGTTTTTACATATGTTTCAGGTGTTGATGCTTCATTGATTTCTAGGATGCATGCGTCACGTAGGATCTGGACAAGGCCTTAGTGACATAATAACTATGATAGACGATATAAAACTTGTTTGTTCTATGTGTTAAGACAATGTAATGTTTAATTTCATCAATAAAACAAAACTATTTTGTATCCATGGTTGTGAAACAATAGCTTCTGTTGCAACACTCCCCGACGTTTCCGCGACGGTCTGTTGTCCTACGTGGTCGGGTTGTGACAACAATACACGACAAAATCATCGTTGCCCTTAGGTAAAGATAGAATAGGCACGTCACAAAGTTTCTGTTTCAAAGTCTGAAAAGCTTCTTCCTGTTTGGATCCACAATCAAAGGGTTTATTCTTCTGAGTTAGAACTGTGAGAGGAACTGCAATCTTGGAGAAGTTTTTGATAAAGCGGCGGTGATAACCCGCGAGACCAAGAAATGAACGAACCTCGGTTGTAGTAGTAGGCGTATCCCAATCCTTAATCGCACTGATTTTGGCGGGATCTACATGAATACCTTGTTCGTTGACGATATGTCCCAAAAATTGAACATCCTTAAACCAAAATTCACACTTGGAGATTTTGGCGAAAAGTTGTTCGTTCTTCAGGAGTTCCATAGTAAGACGGAGATGTTGCTGATGATCGGCTCGGGTCTTAGAATAAATCAAGATGTCATCAATGAAAACGATGATGAACTTATCCAAATAAGGCTTACAAACCCTATTCATCAAGTCCATGAAAACAGCAGGAGCATTAGTCAAACCGAATGGCATAACAGTGAACTCATAGTGCCCATATCTCGTGCGAAATGCAGTCTTGGGAATATCTTCCTCGAGTACACGAAGCTGATGATACCCAGAACGTAGATCAATCTTTGAAAAACAAGTAGCACCCTGTAACTGATCAAAGAGATCATCAATGCGAGGTAGGGGATATCGATTCTTGATGGTAAGCTTGTTAAGCTCACGATAATCGATGCGCATTCTGAAAGATCCATCTTTCTTCTTGACAAAAAGAACGGGAGCACCCCAAGGTGAAAAGCTCGGACGGATAAAACCTTTGTCAGAAAGCTCTTGAAGCTGTTTAGATAACTCTTGCATCTCAGACGGTGCAAGATGATATGGAGATCTAGCGATAGGATTAGCACCAGGTACAAGATCAATACGAAACTCAACTTGGCGTGCTAGGGGTAAACCAGGTAATTCTTCAGGAAAAACTTTAGGATAATCCCGAACAACAGGGATATCTTGGATAGACTTACCTTTGCCTTTCTCCTCTACAACATGTGCCAAGAAGGCCACATAGTTCATGCGTAGATACTTTTGAGCTTGAGTACAAGACATGAGTTTGAGATTACTAGCAGGTTTCTCACCACGAACCTCTAAGATCTTACCAGACGAAAGCGGTACACGAACTATCTTCTCAAAACAAACTACCTCTGGCTGATACTTGGCTAACCAATCCATTCCCACTATAATGTCGAAACTTCCAAATTGCATTGGCGTGAGATCGATCGAAAAAAGATGGTTATTAAGGTTCAACTAGCAATTTCGAAGAACAGAATCGAGTACAACGGGATCACCACTAGCAACTTCTACTGTCAAGGGCTTTCCTAGTTTTGTTCTAGTCATGCAAAGCAAAGGCTCAAAAGATAATGATAGAAAACTCTTATCGGCACCCGAATCGAAAAGAAAAAATGCAGGCTGATTGTTAACAAAGAACGTACCATTGACCACCTCATTATCTGCACGCGCCTCATTTGCGTTCATGTTAAAGACTCGTCCACGAGCCTGAGTCTGATTTGCATTAGCCAACCTCGGACACTGATTTCGATAGTGGGTCAAATCCCCACAATTGTAGCACGAACCAGGAGGATAGTGAGATCGTGCAGCTTGTGCCTGTTGTTGAGCAGGCAGTTGAGCAGGTTGCAGAGCTGCTTGGTTCTGGTTAGGAGGAAGACGACAAGTGGTAGCAAGATGACCCGATCTTCCACAATTGGTACAATAACGACACTGAACTTGCGGCTGATGGTGGCTGTTAAGCACGGTGTTCACCACTGTCTTGTTTCAGGTCATCAAACTCCCTTTCTACGCCCTCTGTTTGTGTCACACCCCGACCACGTAAAACAACAAAACGTGGCGGAAACGTCGGGGAGTGTTGTAACAGAATCATTGTTTCACAACCATGGATTAAATAATTTTGTTTTATTGAATCATTGAAGTCTTTGTTCTATTACAAATCAGATAAATACAAATATTATCTTTCAAGTTTTAAAGTCGCTAAGGCACGAGTCCATCCTAAGTGTAGCATGTATCAACAATCATCACAAAGCAGCACCTGAAACATGTATAAAAATAGGTACGTCAGCATAAAAATGCCTGTGAGATACATATGTTTTATTGTAACTAGGATTCATGACTTATAAGTTTAAAGGAAATGTTTAACAAAAGTAGTCATGATCCTTGTAAAATATTTTCTTTTATAAATCATACTATAATTTATAAGAAATTAGATGATATAAAATAATAATACATAGGTAATTAAATAACTAAATAAAATGAATTTGTATAAAGTATATTGTTTATAAAACAATATTTTGATAAAAAGATTTATAGTATATATAAAAATATACTTTGGTTTTAAGAAAATCGAATAAGTAATATATTAAAATATATTTTAGTTCCAAATCGTTAACCCAAGTATACTAAATAACGCCACGGTATGTAATGTGATGAAAACACTTATATATAAGAAGTACCAGCGGTGTATCTACCATGTGTTTCATCACATTACACCCGTCCCGTTATCTAAACACTAACCAAAACCCAATCGTTAAACAAATAGTATATTAAATATACTTTAGTCGTTAAAAATAATAATTTTCAGTAGTATATATCAAAAGTATACTTTGGATTTATAAATAACATATTAAACTATGTTTTGGTTTTATAAATAACATATTAAACTATGTTTTGGTTTTATGAATAATATATTAAACTATGTTTTCGTTTTTAACAAAATATATGTTGGTTTTGTACAATATCACATATGAGAGCATATCAAACTATACTTTTGGGAGTATAACTAAATATACAAAAATAATGTGATTTAAGAATTCATTCAGACCTAGTGCATCAAAATACACCTTTGAGACTATAGAAATACCATAAAGGTAATCCCTATTTGGAGAAAAATAAATTGGTTTCAGACATTCCATGACAACAGGAATGGGGTGTCAAATCCTATAGCGCTATATCATACTACCAACCGGTTTGGTGAACAAAAATAAGTACTATTCCAACAATTAATTTTATAATCTTTGAAAAATCAGTGTTTAAACCATAAATAATCATTCAGTTTGTCAAAAGATAAGTATTAACAGGTATAATCAATTATACTTTGAAATCATGAAAATAACAGATAGGTACACATGCTTCACCCCAAAACATTGAAAACAGTAAAAGAGGGGACTATGTACTCACTTGAGAGTTCTTAGAAGTCTTGAACAACTACCAAGCAAGCTAGAGAAGTCACGGAAATCAAACGACACCTAATATAGGTAACTACATAAATAAACCGGACCTAAATCGGGAGATCGGATAGTATGAGGTTTCATAAACCAAATGAGTATTGGAACTCATATGATATGGTTTAACAAAGCCTACATACTAAAATGAAACCTAACCTAAGTGCTTACGACCCATTACGACCCGTTTAGGTAGCTTGCGCTACTTTAACGCGTCGTTCGCGTAAAACGCGTTCGGACCGCCTAACTAGTCCTATGACAAGTATTATATGCCTAAACAGGTTTAATTATGTTGCATAATCAGTTAAGTGACAAAAGTTTGGGTTACATATGCATAAATATCAATTATGCATAAAAAGGGCATTTTGGTCATTTTCCTAAGGCATATAAACTACCTATCATACCACTACTTAAACGAAGTGACCATAAGGTATAACCTCTGAAGGTTATTCCCTATACAACTATGGTCACTAAACATGTTTGGTCGGATCCTAATGATAGACCAAACGGGTCTAGTTCAAAAGTCTAAGCGGTTGTTTAGACCGCTTGACTAACGACTCTACATAAGCACTAAACCTAAAGTGACGAGCTAAACATGTTAAAACATGTTTAACGAGGTTAGAAAACAGGTTTGGTATCAAAACAAACGGTTTTGATATCCAAAAGTAGTTTGGTTACAAAATACGCAAGAATACGCATTTTGGCCGAAACTACGACTCGTCACTAAGCCTAGATAACGTGGTAATCAGTAGGTATAGTCACCAGGGACTATAACCATCATGATTACGCTCACGTTATGAAGTTCAAACGAACTTCGTGTTGACCATAAACTGGTCAACATAGAAAGTCAAACGCAGTTTGACTTTTAAGCTAAAAACGCATGAAAAAAACGAAGGAATACTTACAAAGGGTCCCCGTAAGTTTGATTTCCCAAGTATTCTCAGGTATGAAGTGGTTAACACTCCAACATAGAGAAATCTCAGAAAATCAAGTGGGTTTTTAATGAAAGGGTGAGGGGTATTTATAGATTTGGCACAACCGTTAAGATCGTTCATCGTAAAACGAGCTTAGATCTAGGACGTACACTTGCACCCCTTGTTTTGCAAAACCATGGGCGCCCCTAATATGAGCCCATAGTGTTGTAAAAACCATTTGCTAATGAGTAAAACAGGTGCAACAGCTGTAAACAGCTGGAAAAAGAAGTCTGCGTAGGTCTGACGTTCCCACGCGGCCCGCGTAAGAGACAATAGGAGTCTACACGGCCCGCTTGAGTTCTGCAGATCAGCAACAGCTTTACATATTTAACAGTTTCAGTCCCTGTAGTCTATTTAGGCCCATTTTGACCCATTCAAGGCTCGTTAAGCCAACTTTAAGGCCCTACAATGATGCCTAAACATAGTGGACATGAAACATGCTCAAAAATATGCCGGATGTCGGTTCGTTTGGTCGTACGATTGCGTTATTCGCTTAATTACGACGGAAGTCGTAACGAATGCAAAAACGATCCAAATTAAGCGACGAATGAAATTTTATCATGCCAAACACTAAAATAAAATATTTTAATGCTTACATAAATTTTTGGATGTCCGGATATATTCAGAACGTAAGATACGCGTGAAAATGCAAACTTATGCACTTTTGGACGCTTTTAGTCACTATTGATCAAGAAAGTTTATTTTTGCGCACCAAACACCTCAAAGCCTATTTCTAAGCTATGTAATGGTTATTTAGGGCATATTTAACTTATGATCGAGTTCCAGAATGTTCATTACAGTACGAATTGGCATACTTTCGCAATTTGACACAAATAGTCCCTGCGATCGAATAAACTTGATTTCGGCATACCAAACCCTCCAAAACTTATTTCTAAGTTATGTAAAGGTCATTTGAGGTATGTTAAGCTTATGTCACTGTTCCGGAGTGTTTTTTGCATTAAACTGGTTATATTTACGCATTAGTGCGCGTATAACCTTCCAGAAAGCGATTTAAAGCTCGAAATCGAACAAGAATTGATATGTGCAAATGATACACATATTTATACAAATCACAAGTATGAAATACAATATTTCATTGGTTTGGTATTTGTTTGATGGTTGAAGTGGCACAGGTGTCACAGTCTCCCCTACTTTAGGAAATTTCGTCCCGAAATTTAATTTTAGAGGAAACTTGTGAAGACAACTGTGATGGTTTCGCTTTCAAATAAATCCATTGAACCCTAAGTAAAACTCTAGGCCATGTTAGGATTCTTAGCGAAATTGTCAACCCTCAAAGTGAAGTCCTTGTAGTATCAAAACATGGGGTTTCGAACTACGGACAGAGGAACGTTTCTTATGAAGACTTATCATAGGAAACTTGTGTGTGCTTGAAATCAGTGTTGGAGAGTGTAAGATAAAATGACATTGGTCAAGGTCCAGGACTTCTAGTAACTTAAATAACGCTACGTTTGCAATGTAATAAGGAACACTTATATATAGGAAGTACCAGCGGCGTATCCACCATGCCCCTTTTTACATTGTTCCCGTATCGTTATTCTTGTCACTATAGGTCTTAACACATGACAAAACTTGCTGTGGTTTCTGTGCACTGAATTCCATAATTATGTATGCATCCATAATTACGTAATTCCTTGCATAGTCCGCACGGTTCATTTCATAATGCGTAGGGTAAAAATCAATTGAATAAACATGAAGCGATTTGACTAGACCACCAAAGGATCTTTTTAACTAGATCAACACATGATCTTCTTAACTAGACCGTTGTATAATCTTTTTAAATAGACCACTTAAAGGGATCTTTTCAATTATATCATCACATGATATTCCTAACCAGATTTTCAAAATCAATCTGTTTAACTAGACCACTCAAGGGAAGAAGTCCCACCAATGAAAGTTTAACATGGCAAGTGGCAGTAGAAACCCTAGTCTCTCTGGCGATTCTGGCGATTTTGGCTCCTCATGAAACCCTAAACTCTTGTTACGATCTTTTGTATAACAGTCTGTGATTGGAGATTCGTTTCTTCGAATCTCTATAACGAACTAGTTAGCAATTGTGACCGATTTTGATATTTGGGTTTTTTCTTGTTCGTTTCTTTTAATCGCCTCCTTAGTGTTTTAATTCGAAAACCCTGATTTATTAGTTTAGTAGTTTCTGATTGCGGTTAACTGTGATTAACTTAGCTAGATTGGAAACACTGGATTAATCGGTTAAGGGTTGTAGATTAACACTAGGGTTTTTAGGATTAGGGTTTTATTGGTGGTTGCATGGTTTTGACGTTTAGTTGAGATCGGTTAATTCGTGGTGCATGGAGAGAAATAGGGATCAAAGTTTGGAGGACTTAGGGTTTCAGAAGTTCACTGAAAAGTTGCATGGAGATGTTTTTATTACTTCAAGTATTGCCAAGTCGGCAAGTTCACAAGAGGTTCGAGGCAATGTCACTAAGTTTGGGAATAATCTTGATGCCAGATCTTTAAAAATTGATGGAAATCCACTGCTGCCGAGACGAGGTGTTGTCCAAAAAGAGCCGAAAATGATAAATATCATAGATGAGTTGGAAAAGGTTTCAGTTCTTGCCCAAGAAGCGAGTGTGCTGCCTGAACGTAATGTTGAAAAGATGTCTGCTCCGGTTCAGGTGGTGAGGGTGGATATTGATTGTAGTGATGATCAGAATCAGAAGCCAAGCTCTTATGCTGATAAGTTGCAAGCTAATGTGCGGAACAGAAAGGAAATTAACTTCCGTCTAATGGAGCCATTGGAGACCCGAGAGGATGCGGATGTGGTTATTCCTAAAGAGGTAGTTAAAAAGGTTCAAGATAAGTTTGATAATGTCCTCTATGGTTACTTTTTAGGGAATAGATTACCTTTCCCTGTAGTTGAATACTATGCAAAAAATGTTTGGGCAAAGTTTGGGTTCTCAAAACTCATGATGAATTCTAATGGTTTCTTTTTCTTCAAGTTTGAATCTAAGGATGGTCTTATAAAAGTTCTGGAAGGGGGGCCATGGTTGATAAGGAAAATCCCTTTATTTCTAAATGTATGGTCGCCAAAGGTTACTCTGAAAAAAGATGGTATCAAAACTGTCCCTCTCTGGGTTAAATTGCATAATGTGCCCATTTCGGTATACACGGATGATGGTTTAAGTTTGTTGGCCTCTAAGCTAGGGGTCCCGAAAAGGTTGGATTCTTATACGGCGGATATGTGTGCTGAGATTTGGGGTAGGAGTAGTTATGCTCGTGCTATGATTGAGGTAAATGCGGAGAATGATCTTAAAGACCATATTACTCTTGCTATCCCTAAAATGGACGAGGAGGGTTATATTATGGAACGAGTGAAAGTGGAGTATGAATGGAAACCGTTAAGGTGTGCAGCATGCTGTTTATTTGGTCATGATGAGGCTACGTGTAGTAAAGTTGACAAGGGTAAAGCAAAACAGGTGATTATTGATGATGATGGCTTTGTCACGGATAGGAGGCGAGTGGCAAAACAATCTTTCCCTTAGAAAAAGCAAAAGTCTAGGTTTGTGTACAAACCAAAGTTGAACAAAGCTGGAGCGAGTACTTCTGGAACGAAAAAGGATGACCAAACAACTAGTAGTGGAACGTCAACGGTGAGAGTAGCTAACTCGTTTCAGGCTTTGGCTATGGATGGAGATGGAGAGGGTTCGAAGGAAGATAATGCTTATGTTCAACCGGAAAGAGTTATTAAAAAGGTCACTAGTCCGAGTGGTGATGTTTTAGAAAATAACCCAACGGAAATGTCAAAATTTATGGCTAGCAATTTAAAGAGTTGTCAACCTGAGATGGTGTCTTTCATGGGTAATAATGTTACTAATAGTCGGCCTGAGGGGGCAAGCACTCCCAGTTCTATGGGTTTTAATGGGTAGTGTGGCATCGTGGAATATAAGGGGTTTGAATCGTCCCCTGAAACAAAACAAGGTCCGGTACTTTATTGCTGAAAACCAGTTGAAGGTTTGTGCCATTTTAGAGACGCATGTGAATGTTAGTAATTTAGACAAAGTGTGTAAGGGTGTCTTCCGGAATTGGAGTTGGACGTCAAATGGAGGTTTATGTCAGCGCGGAACTAGAATCATATTGGGGTGGGATGCGGATGCAGTTCAGCTTATGGTGTTATCCCAATCGGATCAGGTCATACACGCACAGATTCATTTCAAGGCTGAGTCTAAAGTATTTTTTTTGTTCTTTTGTTTATGCTGAAAATAAATATCAAGATCGTAGGAGTTTATGGGAGGCTCTTTGCAATCATAAAAGTTTAGTTCATGATAAACCTTGGGCTGTGTTGGGGGACTTTAACTCTGCTCTTAATATGGAGGATTGTTGCTATGGCCCTTCAACTCACACCATAGGCATGAGGGAGTTCTTTGATTGTGTTCAAGCTACGGAGCTCTTGGATGTAAAAAGTCATGGGCTTCATTATACATGGAGCCAGAAGCCAAAGGAGGGTATTGGAGTTGTCAAGAAAATTGATCGTATTATGGGTAATGTCATGTTTTTGGATTTATTTCCGGCTGCTTATGCGTTGTTTCAGCCTGCTCGAGTGTCCGATCATACTCCTTGTGTTCTTAAACTTTTCTCTGGTACCCGTACTAAGCAAAAGCCGTTTAAGTTTCCCAATTTTTTGACATCTAAAGTGGAGTTCAGACAATATGTCGCTACTGAATGGGCCAAAACAATCGAAGGATTTGCCATGTTTTCTGTTGTTAAGAAACTGAAAAACCTGAAACCTTTTTTTCGCAAACTATTACATCAGCAAGGGAACCTTCATGATAAGGTTTGTCGATTGCGTAAGGAGCTAGATGATGTCCAGAAATTGGTTGACGCTGATCCTTTTGATGTGGACATCCGTGACTCGGCTGCAAAATGTCTTCGAGATTTTCAGGTGGCAGCTTATGACGAGGAGTGTTTTTTAAAGCAAAAATCCAAAGTGGAGTGGCTTTGTGCTGGTGACTCAAATACCTCCTATTTTCATAAATGTGTGAAAACTAGGAATGCTAGAAATAAGATTAGCTGTATTAATGATGTGCATGGCAATAGATTTGAAGGTGAGGATGTTCCTCATGCCCTTGTAGATCATTATTCAAACTTCTTGGGCACGGCTCAAATGGGTACAGATGTAGTGGATGCGGATTTATTTCTTAACACGCTTAGTCAACACTCGGCTGATCATATGATTAGGCAGGTCACTCGTGAAGAGGTTAAGCAAGCAATGTTCAGTATTGGTGAAAATAAGGCTCCAGGCCCTGATGGGTACACTTCGGCGTTCTTTAAACAATCTTGGGATATAGTGGGAGATGAGGTTACAAATGCTGTTCTTGATTTCTTCGAGAATGGTAAACTTTTAAAACAACTCAATCACAATATTATGGCTCTGGTGCCTAAGAAGGACACTCCAAACTCGGTTCTTGATTACCGTCCTATATCTTATTGTAAGGTGCTGTATAAGTGCATTAGCAAGATCATCATGGATAGAATTAAGGGAAGCTTGGATAAGTTGGTTAGCATAAACCAGCCGGCGTTTGTCCTGGGCAGGAAAATAACAGATAATATTCTTCTTACTCAGGAGTTGATGCACAATTACCATCTTAATAGAGGTCAGCCAAGGTGTGCTTTTAAGATTGACATTCAGAAGGCGTATGATACAGTTAGCTGGTCATTTCTTGAGTCAATTTTACGTCATTTTGGATTCCATCATAAAACGGTTAATTGGATTATGACATGTGTAACTACGGTGTCCTATTCATTAAGCGTTAACGGTGAGCTTCATGGTTATTTTGAAGGGAAGCGTGGTCTTAGGCAAGGGGATCCTATGTCCCCGTATCTGTTTACCCTAGGTATGGAGGTTTTGACCCTTCTTCTTCAACAAGTGGCTTCGAACACTTCGTTCAAATTTCATGCTCATTGCTCTAAGCAAAAGATAATAAATATTCCGTTTGCGGATGATTTGTTCTTGTTCTCCCATGGGGATTGCGTCTCGGTGAAGAGGTTAAAACAGGCCCTAGATAGATTTACTGAAATATCGGGTCTGGTTCCTAGCTTGCCTAAAAGCACAGTTTTTTTAGTAACGTCTCGACTTCTTTAAAAGATCAGATTTTGCAAATAATGCCCTTTCAAGTGGGTTCCTTGCCGGCTTGTTACCTTGGAGTTCCGTTGATTTCAACAAGACTAGCGGCTAGAGACTGTAAAATTCTGCTCGAACGAATGGAAAGGAGAATAGATAATTGGATGACTAAATCACTGTCGTTTGCCGGGAGACTTCAGCTAATTAATTCAGTTCTTGTAGCCATGTACTCTTATTGGGCTTCGGTTTTTATGCTGCCCACGAGTGTCATAAAGGACCTGGAGAAAAGGTTACGCAGATTCTTATGGAACGGTGGTACTCAAGGCCCGGTTCGTGCTAAAGTTGCCTGGAAGGAGGTGTGTATGCCTAAGGAGGAGGGTGGCTTGGGTATACGCAGTATTATGGACGTTAATAAAGCTCTGTTGACGTCTCATATCTGGAGTATAATTACTAAGCGTCCATCACTTTGGGTTCAGTGGATTCACGCTTATAAGTTACAAGGTAAAAACTTTTGGGAGGTGCAGGGCCGGAACAATATTACTTGGGGGTGGCGAAAGCTTTTGGCTATCCGTTCTATAGTGCGTCCCTTTATTTGGAAGTCTGTTCAGAGCGGTCGTCAAACTAATGCTTGGAGTGATAACTGGTGTACTTGCAGCCCTCTCAGGTCGTTTATTACTCCACGTACTGTTGCAAGAGTGGGTTTTTCTCTGAATACATCGGTGGCAGACCTTGTTGATGATAACGGTCAATGGCGATGGCCTCAGGAGTGGTATGATCTTTTCCCGGTTCTCATTAATGTTAATAATTTGCATCTTATTCCTGAGGTGGAAGATAGATTTCGCTGGAAAGATCGAGAAGGTAACTTACAGTTTTTTGGTTCTTGGGAGGTTTGGAATAACCTACGAAATAGAGATAGTAAAGTGGTTTGGGTTAACTCGGTTTGGTTTAGTCAATGCATTCCCAGGTATTCCTTCCATTAATGGCTGGTTATCAAGAATAAGCTGAAGACGCAAGATAGGATGGATATTTGGGAGGCGGGTAGTGCTACTAATTTACGGCTCATGTGTTGTTCCTTATGCAGATATGATCGTGATTCTAGGGATCATCTATTCTTTCAATGTCCATATGCTTCTGAAGTCTGGGGTTTGGTTAGGAGTATGGTTGATATGGCGAGTGTTACTGATTCTTGGTCCTCAATTATGCAGTGGATGGAGCTCAATGCTAACTCTAGAACTCTTGAAAATATAGTTTCCAAATTCTGGTGGCTGTTGCCACGTACTTTATCTGGCAAGAAAGGAATAACCATTTATTTTCGCAAGTAACGAGGACTGCTATTGTTCTTTCGAAGGTCATTATTGACACGGTTCGACTCAAGATTATGGGATTCAAAATCGGTGGAGATTACTGGATAAATGGCTGATCTTGAAGAAGAATGTGGATATCGACCCTGTCTAGTGTCGATATAGGTGTTTAGTTTTGTTTGGGCTGTGTCTTTTGTTTTTATGTTGCTTGTTTTGGGTGTGACAGTTTGTCGGGTCTTGTTTGGTTGTCTTTTCCTAGTCTTGGTATGCCATGTCTAGTAGTGTGTATCGTTGTCTTGATACACCCTGTTTTTATTTTGGTTGATATATAAAATTCACCGGGGTAACCCTTTACCCAAAAAAAAAAAAAGTAGACCACTCAAGGGGTCCAATTATAGAATAGTACTTTATAACCCAAGGGACTTAACTACAACGTAGAAGTCCATTAAGGATTTAAGATAGTACCTTTGGATATCCTACTATGAATCCCTCATATGAGATATGGAAGATTCTATGAGGATTTGGATAACGAAAATTCAGATTACACAGAAACACAAGACATAAAAGGAATCACATAAGCACATAATCACATAATTAATTAACTTGATCTTTACTTTGTTATCTTTGGACACGGGTATTTAAAGCACACCAGGAATCCAATCCGTGGATTTCATTTGGCACTTTAAACATAAGAATCTAACTATGAAGATAGGAAGATCTTAATAAGAATTCGGCTTTGTCCTTATTGAATCGTAATGTACGTATTAAGGCATACGAATAATTCAATTAAGGGCTCCGATTTTGAACGATAATTATCCATAAGGATCTAATTATGAGGATAGAAAGATCCTATTTTGGATTTTGGAATTTGTGTAACGAAAGGTGTTTCGAAACCTTGCACTAAACGTGCTTAAGTTGATACATAAGGTAGAAAGTTCATGAGGTTGGGGTACTAGATATGTCAAAGTGACATATGAAGCAGAGTTTGAAGGTTGGGTACTACGTATGTTAAGTCGATCATACGAGCAGGGTTGACTTGGGGTTGGTTTAGACCACCTTGGTTTGGGTTGAATTGACAAGCATTTGTCAGGTGACCGAGTCGTCCATGTGATGCACACAGACGACACTGCAGGTAAGCTTGGTTAGGTGCATTACATTTGTTGCACATAAGCACAGTACCGACATTAGGCTTCCTTGCAAGAGGTTGAGCAGCAGTAGGATTTGTAACAGCTTTGCTTTGGACAGCAAAGCGGCACATGTTAACCAAATGTCCCCATCGTCCACCGTGGGTACATTTGAAACAGGGCATTTGATTTGGATGATGACGGTTGCATTGATTGCTCCAAGGAGCGGTTCCATTGTACGGCTTCATCCCTGAGGCGAGTCATGGTGATAGCTAAATCAACGGTCCTCTGGAGCACGACGCCTAATTGTTGGGCAATTGCAGCACCTAGTTCGGACATTGTTGTTGCGATGAAGAGGCATCATGAAGATGATGAAAGATGTGGGAGGAAACAAGGGAAATGAAAACAAAATGATAATGCATAAAATTGCGATCATTTGTTTGATACCTAAGGCAAACAAATGAGACGGTGACTAATCAAAGTAAATGGGTCAATATAATGTATCGCGAAGACATGCTCGCCTATAAGTGGACACTCACCCCAAGAGTTCCCAGGTAAGAGTGACTGGTCCGATACTGCGGATTTGTACGAACACTCTAGCCATAGACAGAAGACCCAGGGTACAGGCACCCACCCTTCCAGTTTGCACATGTTCACATTATTTAGACAAAACTTTGACGAGATTTTGAAAACTTAGAGGGTTCAAAACCTAGTAATCAATCATCCTAGAACAGATGATTGGTTTTCAAGGCGGATTCGAAATTTTGTGTTTTTATTGTGGTTGTCACTTAAGGATAAGTGACGGTATTGTTTTAAAATTAAACACAAGATAACTTGTGTTAGGGTCCTAGGAAGGTTATAGTCTAGGTCAAAGCATTACTAATAACCTAATTCCCTATAACCATTGGCTCTGATACCAACTTTTCTGTCACACCCCGACCACGTAAAACAACAAAACATGGCGGAAACGTCGGGGAGTGCTGTAACAAAATCATTGTTTCACAACCATGGATTAAATAATTTTGTTTTATTGAATCATTGAAGTCTTTGTTCTATTACAAATCAGATAAATACAAATATTATCTTTCAAGTTTTAAAGTCGCTAAGGCACGAGTCCATCCTAAGTGTAGCATGTATCAACAATCATCACAAAGCAGCACCTGAAACATGTGTAAAAATAGGTACGTCAGCATAAAAATGCCTGTGAGATACATAGGTTTTATTGTAATTAGGATTCATGACTTATAAGTTTAAAGGAAATGTTTAACAAAAAGTAGTCATAATCCTTGTAAAATATTTTCTTTTATAAATCATACTATAATTTATAAGAAATTAGATGATATAAAATAATAATACATAGGTAATTAAATAACTAAATAAAATGAATTTGTATAAAGTATACTAGGTTAGAACCCCGTGTATTACATGGGTTGAATAAATGTAATTTGATTTAATAACTTTAGATTAAATTGATTTTATCTAGAATTTTATAATAACTTTAGATAAAACTGATTTTATCTAGAATTTTTAAATTAAAAACTGATTTATCTAGAATTTTTTAAAACTGATAACTTTTATTAATGATCAAGAGATATTGATTTCTTTTATTAATGATCAAGAGATATCGAGAAATTAATACATACAAAGAATATATATTATTATTAATATTATCTCTACATTTGAGTATGATACAAATCCTCATCTAACTGATAATACAACAATAACTAAAACAATAAACGAACAAAAAATCATCCTGCATGTAAAATTACACATCCTAGAATACTCAAATCCAGTAAACTCTACCAAATCAACAAATCATAAAAATCAAAACGTAAAATCAAAACCTGAGTGACTCTGTAATTGAAATACGGATCGAATTCATGAATCACACTCTCATACTTAATAACATGTAACAAAAACGTTTCAAAACACATAAAAAACATACAAAAACAGATCAGTATACACAAATCGAAACTATATCATCATATACACATAAAACGATGTCCAGTAATTTTACCGAAAAAAGACGGATCGAGAACGCAAGCACTCCGATCAACAACAGAATAACACACACCAAGGGTAAATCAGTAACAAACTCACTCATCATACCTTCATCACTCTCTCAGGAGGCTCTCTCTCTGAAGCCAAAGTCTCCTCTTCATAAGTCTCGATTTGACTCCAAATCTCACACACAGAGGTCGTTAATGGCGGTTCCCGTAGATAGTCTCGCAAAACCACCGCCTGCATCGTCAACTCTACGGTTCGCGTTTGGAAATGTTCTCACGTTTAATCATCCATCGGAGAGAAGAAATTCAACCAGAGATCTGTTCATATTATCATCAAATTCACATCAGATTTGCTTCAATTTCCAGTCCAGCAAGTCCGACGAAAGCAATCAACAATAGATAGTGAAGATTTGGGGGCGTTGTTTGCATGCCAAAGGTTTTATTAGGGTAAAGATGAGAAGGGAAAGAGAATATGATGGGAAAAAAGGCGTGGGTACGGATATAATAGGATCCGAAAGTGGTTCATGTGTCAGGAATTTTACCCGCACCAACGACCCATTTAACCAAATGCCCTCTTTGAGTGACATGTGTCCCAAACTTGGTTTCTTTTATTATAGTAGATAGATTGTTTATAAAACAATATTTTGATAAAAAGATTTATAGTATAAATAAAAATATACTTTGGTTTTAAAAAAAGTCGAATAAGTAATATATATGAAAATATATTTTAGTTCCAAATCGTTAACCCAAGTGTACTAAATAACGCCACGGTATGTAATGTGATGAAAACCCTTATATATAAGAAGTACCAGCGGCGTATCTACCATGTTTTCATCACATTACACCCGTCCCGTTATCTAAACACTAACCAAAACCCAATCGTTAAACAAATAGTATACTAAATATACTTTAGTCGTTAAAAATAATAATTTTCAGTAGTATATCAAAAGTATACTTTGGATTTATAAATAACATATTAAACTATGTTTTGGTTTTATAAATAACATATTAAACTATGTTTTGGTTTTATGAATAACATATTAAACTATGTTTTGGTTTTATAAATAACATATTAAACTATGTTTTGGTTTTATGAATAACATATTAAACTATGTTTTGGTTATTATCAAAATATATGTTGGTTTTGTACAATATCACATATGAGAGCATATCAAACTATACTTTTGGGAGTATAACTAAATATACAAAAATAATGTGATTTAAGAATTCATTCAGACCTAGTGCATCAAAATACACCTTTGAGACTATAGAAATACCACAAAGGCAATCCCTATTTGGAGAAAAATAAATTGGTTTCAGACATTCCATGACAACAGGAATGGGGTGTCAAATCCTATAGCGCTATATCATACTACCAACCGGTCTGGTGAACAAAAATAAGTACTATTCCAACAATTAATTTTATAATCTTTGAAAAATCAGTGTTTAAACCATAAATAATAATTCAGTTTGTCAAAAGATAAGTATTAACATGTATAATCAATTATACTTTGAAATCATGAAAATAACAGATAGGTACACATGCTTCACCCCAAAACATTGAAAACAGTAAAAGAGGGGACTATGTACTCACTTGAGAGTGCTTAGAAGTCTTGAACAACTACCAAGCAAGCTAGAGAAGTCACGGAAATCAAACGGCACCTAATATAGGTAACTACATAAATAAATCGGACCTAAATCGGGAGATTGGATAGTATGAGGTTTCGTAAACCAAATGAGTATTGGAACTCATATTATATGGTTTAACAAAGCCTACATACTAAAATGAAACCTAACCTAAGTGCTTACGACCCATTACGACCCGTTTAGGTAGCTTGCGCTACTTTAACGCGTCGTTCACGTAAAACGCGTTCGGACCGCCTAACTAGTCCTATGACAAGTATTATATGCCTAAACATGTTTAATTATGTTGCATAATCAGTTAAGTGACAAAAGTTTGGGTTACATATGCTTAAATATCAATTATGCATAAAAAGGGCATTTTGGTCATTTTCCTAAGGCATATAAACTACCTATCATACCACTACTTAAACGAAGTGACCATAAGTTATAACCTCTGAAGGTTATTCCCTATACAACTATGGTCACTAAACATGTTTGGTCGGATCCTAATGATAGACCAAACGAGTCTAGTTCGAAAGTCTAAGCGGTTGTTTAGACCGCTTGACTAACGACTCTACATAAGCACTAAACCTAAAGTGATGAGCTAAACATGTTAAAACATGTTTAACGAGGTTAGAAAACAGGGCATATTTAACTTATGATCAAGTTCCGGAATGTCTGTTACAGTACGAATTGGCATACTTTCGCAGTTTGACACAAATAGTCCCTGCGATCGAATAAACTTGATTTCGGCATACCAAACCCTCCAAAACTTATTTCTAAGTTATGTAAAGGTAATTTGAGGTATGTTAAGCTTATGTCACTGTTCCGGAGTGTTTGTTGTATTAAACTGGTTATATTTACGCATTAGTGCGCGTATAACCTTCCAGAAAGCGATTTAAAGCTCGAAATCGAACAAGAATTGATATGTGCAAATGATACACATATTTATACAAATCCCAAGTATGAAATACAATATTTCATTGGTTTGGTATTTGTTTGATGGTTGAAGTGACACAGGTGTCACAGTTCGTGACGAGGACAAAATTCCCTCATCATAAGAGCCCTAAGCTCTTCCCAAGTCTGACCCAGAGCCTGGTATGATTCGTGGTCCGATGTGGGGCCGCTAGGTAATTTCATTACTCCTAGGAGAATAACAAATGCAGGTTTTCGATTGGAGGATTCGGTTGCGGACATTTATGATAATGGGGAGTGGTTATGGCCAGCTGCATGGCGTGATATTTTTCCGGTCCTTATACAGCTTGATCAGATCCAGTTAAGCCATAATAAAAGAGATAAAGTCCAATGGAAGGATGGGAATCTGATGGTGGAGGTCTCGGCTTCGAATATGTGGCAAACGGTTCGATATACTGAAGCAGAAGTGGATTGGAGCAGGTTAGTTTGGAGTGCTAAATGTATTCCAAGGCATGCGTTTCTCATGTGGCTGATTATGAGGAAGAAATTGTTAACCCAAGATATTATTCTACAGTGGGATCTATCTCGCAGGAAGAATATGAATATGATGTGCTGCTTGCTTTGTTATGAAAATCATGATTCTCACGATCGTTTATTTTTCGAGTGCAAATACTCATCGAAGATATGGATTACGGTTAGACAAAAAGTGGGTATGGACGATGTGAATCCAAAGTGGGATGATGTGGTGGGATGGCTTATGTTGCGTGTAAACTCTAAATCGGCCGGTATGTATGTTAGCAGGATTTTAGTTGCGGCTACTGCTTATTTTATTTGGCAAGAAAGGAACACTAGATTATTCAAGAACCAGTTGAGACCACCGGAGCATCTATGTCAAGTAATATTGGATACGGTTCGGTATAAAATCATAGGAGTTCGGCTGAAGAGAACTGATGGAGTGGCAAGGCTGTTGTAGGAATGGGATATTCGTGATGATGGATACGAAGGTGGCTGATTAGAGATTCGAGTTAGAGTTTTTCTAGTTCTTTAGACTAGTGGTTGATTTGGTTATCTTGTATTTGTTTTTGTTTTTGCGTGGTGAACTTTCTTGAGGTATGCCTCTTGATTGAACTAGTGTAGGCTCTCTACACTACTTGTTTTGTTTTTGGTTGTGAATATATAAAATCACCGGGGTAACCCTTTACCCAAAAAAAAAAGTCTGAACCAGAGCGACATTAGCACCACGATCTCTGATTAACCCATTCCACCAAGTAAGAGCCCTCTTTTGAAACACACTAGAAGAAAACTCGACTTTGCGATTATCAGGACACTGAACATGACGAAAAGTACTCTCAATACTCTCGAACCACTGTAAGAGCCCAGTTGCTCATTCAGAACCACTAATCTTGAGCGGTTTAGCTGAATTGAAACTTTTAAAGTTGCATGGAGCACTATTGTTGTTATTGTTGGCTTGGTTTATTTGAGCGATGAGATTTGGGAGTGCAGCAGCCATTTGCTGCGCAATGATAGCCCGGCATTAGGTATCTGATTGTCGTGTCGAGGCAGCGTTCTAAACGAGGAAACATGAGAGAAAACGAGTGAGATGAAAAAAAATAAGATGATACAAATAACGACAAAAAGCATGGATGGTGGTCATTCGTTCGTACCACAAAGCAAACAAATGACACATAGTGACTAATCAAAGTAAATGGGTCATGGATCAAATAGTTGTGGCTATACCGAAGCTGGAGGATAAAGGGTTTATCATGGAAAAAGTCACAGTCGAGTATGAGTGGAAGCCGCACCGATGTGCTACATGTTGCATATTAGGTCATAATGACCAAAATTGTCCAAAGAATGTTAATGTTAGCCAGAAGCAAGTTATGGTGGATGAGGAGGGGTTTGTCACGGATAAGAGAAAGGTAGCTAAGTTTGGAGTTGGGCAAAAAAAACAGAAACCAAAGTTTGTTTACAAGCTAAAAGCCAATAGATCGGGTGCGAGTACATCAGGAACGAAGCCAGGTACTAGCTCGGGGTCTATTCATATTAAAACAGCGAATACGTTTGATGTCTTAGCGGATGTGGATGGAAATGGAGAGGAAAACAGAGATGCTAAGAAGGAAGGGCCTCATGTTAAGACCAATCGGTCTGCTCAGGCTGAGGACGAGATAAGGGAGGTTACTCCGACGGAGATGGCACAGTTTATGAAGCATGACCTACATATTAATTCTGAGGGGGCAAGCACTCCCGGGTCGACTGGTTTAAATGGGTAGCATAATGACTTGGAATGTAAGGAGCATGAACCGGCCCCTGAAACAAAGTGAGGTTCGTTCTATTGTTGCTAATAATAAATTAGATATGTGCGCGATTCTTGAATCTCATGTGGATGTCTCGAAGTTGGCTAGAGTGTGCAAGTATGTTTTCCGTAATTGGTCTTGGACGTCTAATGGTGGTTTATGTGCTCGTGGTACGAGAATTATTCTGTGTTGGAATCCTGTTATGTTCGATGTTATGATCCTGTTTCAATCAGATCAACTTATTCATGCTCAGGTTATTATTAAAGCTAGCAAAAAGGTTCTTTTTTGCTCGTTTGTGTATGCTGAAAATAAGTATCAAGATCGTAGACTTCTCTAGTATGACTTATGTAAGCATAGGGTTTTCTGTCATGACAAGCCGTGGGTGGTGATGGGAGATTTCAATTCGGCTCTCAAGATTGAAAATTCGTTGTTTGGGTCCTATAATTCCTCTATTGGAATGCGCGAGTTTGATGCTTGTGTCCAACAAACTGAATTGTTTGATATTCAAGCGCATGGTCTGCAATACACTTGGAGCCAAAAGCCGAAGAGTGGAGTGGGTCTTCTCAAAACGATTGATAGAATTATGGGTAATGTTTCGTTCATTGATCAGTTTCCTGATGCTTTTGCTATGTTCCATCCGTATCGACTGTCTGATCATACGGCTTGTATTTTAAGAATGATGAACTATTATGGTACTCGACCAAGTCCATTTAAATTTCCGAACTTCATAGTGACGAAACCTGAATTTAAGGGGCCCGTTCAACATGAGTGGATGAAAAGGGTAGAGGGTATTACTATTACTATGCTTTCCGTTGTGAAGAAAATGAGAAATTTGAAACCTAGGTTGAGGAAGATTCTGTTCAACCAAGGTAATTTGCATGATAGGGTGAATGAGTTGAGGAAATCTTTGGATGATAGTCAGATTCAGGTGGATCAGAACCCGTTGGATGCTTGGCTTCGGCAAATGGAGTCTCAATGTCTTCAAGACTTTCAATCAGCAGCTTATGATGAAGAATGTTTCCTTAAACAGAAATCTAAGGTAGCATGGCTTTGTGCGGGAGATTCTAACACTCGGTTTTTTCACAATTCTGTGAAAGCCAAAAATGCTCGTTCCAAAATATACAGTATCACAGATCGGATGGGTGTTCGGCATGAAGGTGATGAGGTCGCTAATGTCCTAGTCTCGCACTATATGGAGTTTTTGGGGCTGGATGACGCGGTCGATAAGGTAAACATGGATAATCTCTTCATTAATGTTCTGAGTAGGGAAGCTGCGGATCGAATGGTAAATCAAGTGACTCGTCAGGAAGTAAAGAATGCTATGTTCAGTATTGGAGAGGATAAGGCTTCGGGGCCTGACGGTTCTCATCGGCGTTCTTTAAACATGCGTGGGATATTGTTGGTAATGAAGTCACTGATGCGGTGTTACAGTTTTTTGAGAATGGCAAGCTCCTAGCTCAGGTTAACCACACCATTCTTGCTTTGATTCCGAAAAAAGATGTTCCGGATTCAGTTCTAGACTACAGGCCGATTTCTTGTTGCAATGTGCTTTATAAATGCATAAGCAAGATTATCACGGATCGCTTAAAAGGTAGCTTGGGAACTCTTGTTAGCATCAATCAATCTGCTTTTGTGCCTGGCCAAAAAATTTCTGATAACATCCATCTTACCCAAGAGCTAATGCATAATTATCACCTCAATCGGGGACCGGCTAGATGTGCATTCAAAATTGATATCCAGAAAGCTTATGATACGGTTAACTGGTCCTTCCTGGAAGATGTTTTGAATCGGTTTGGGTTTCATCACAAAATGATTGGGTGGATTATGACATGTGTTTCTACAATGTCATACTCATTGAGTATCAATGGCAATCTTCATGGTTACTTTAGAGGCAAACGTGGGCTACGGCAGGGTGATCCAATGTCTCCCTGTTTATTCACGTTAATTATGGAGGTTCTTTCTCTTTTGCTCCAGCAGGCCGCTAGTTTTCCCTACAAATATCATTCTTATTGTGCCAAGCAAAAAATAATTAATGTGTCGTTTGCTGATGACTTATTTATTTTTGTGCATGGTGATGTTATTTCGGTTAAGAAGGTTAAGGAGGCCCTTGAGACGTTTACCAACATTTCTAGTTTGGCTCCTAGTCCAGCGAAAAGTACAGTTTTTTTCTCAATGTTCCTCCGTCGATTAGACAGGAAATTCTGGATATCATGTCGTTTCAAGAGGGTGAGTTCCCGGTCCGTTATCTGGGGGTCCCACTCATTTCGTCCAGACTTCTTTTTAAAGATTGCAAGGTCCTTATTGATCGAATGGATAAGAAGATTGCTAACTGGATGACAAAGTCTTTATCGTTTGCTGGCCGGCTTCAACTTATAAACTCGGTTCTGTCATCTATGCATATTTATTGGGCCTCTGTATTCATTATTCCCACTCGAGTTATTAACGAACTTGAGAAAAGAATTCGTAGATTCTTGTGGAATGCGGGATCGGAGGGTAGAATCCGTGCTAAAGTTGCTTGGAAAGATGTGTGCTTGCCTAAAGAAGAAGGTGGGTTGGGCATTCGAAGCATTTCTGATGTCAATAAATCGCTTATGGCAAAGCATGTTTGGAGTATTATAAATAAACGGGAATCGATTTAGGTTAAATGGATTCACGAGAACAAGCTAAAAGGGAGGAGTTTTTGGGAGGTTCCTTGTCGGGGTAGCATGAGTTGGGGATGGAGGAAAATTTTGTCTATTCGGTGCATTATGAGACCTTTCATATGGTCTTTGCTCAAAAGTGGAGTGCAAACAAATGTTTGGAGTGACAACTGGTGCCACATAAGTCCGCTTAGCTCTTTTATTACTCCTCGTGCTATAGCAAATGATGGGTTCAGTTTAAAGTCGTCGGTTGCGGATGTTATTGATGTTAATGGGAATTGGAGATGGCCTCAAGCCTGGTTAGATTTGTTTCCGGTCCTAATATCTATTCAAACGCCTCAGCTGATTGAGAATGCTACTGATCGTTTGGTTTGGAAAGAATTGGATGGGAATGTTAGTGACTTTGAATCGGCCCAAGTATGGAACACGATTCGGAACAGGGATGATTATGTGACCTGGGCTCATATGGTTTGGTTCTCTCAATGTGTGCCTCGCCACTCATTTCATATGTGGCTGGTGATTAGGAACAAACTGAAGACTCAGGATCGGTTAGCGGTTTGGGAAGCTGGAAGTGCAACAAATCTCAACCTTATGTGTTGCCCATTGTGCAAAAAAGATCGAGATAGCCGAGATCACTTGTTTTTTCAATGTGCATTTGCAGATCATGTTTGGACAAATGTGAAGACTATGGTGAACATGGAAAGCGTTGATAATACATGGCAGTCATTAATGGTTTGGATAGAGCAGTACTCTAAGTCGAAGAAAGTTGATGACATTGTGTGTAAATTGGTGGTTGCTGCGACTGCTTATTATATTTGGCAAGAACGGAATAGTCGGCTCTTTAGCTCTAATCATTTGACTGAGTCTCAAGTTGCGGAGAAGATCAAAAATTCGGTTCGTCTAAGACTTATGGGCTTTAAGTTTCGAGCGGATTCAGCTAGGAGGAAGATTTTCAGCATCTGGAAGATTAATGATAGCAAGGATGACCAACCTGACCCGGGCTAGAAGTTTATTGTTCTAGATTTGTTTTTTTCGGCCTGTTTGTTGTTTTGGCCATGGTTATGTGTCATTTCATTCGTTCGTTTGTTTGGTTGTTTTACTTTGGTTGTTTGTTTGATGTCCTAGGCTTGGTATGCCAAGCCTAGTTGGTGTGTCGCGTTGACACACCCTTGTTTTTACGGGTTAATTTATAAAATTCATCGGGGTATCCCTTTACCCAAAAAAAAAAAAAAGTAAATGGGTCATAATAATGTATCGCGAAAACATGCTTTAGCCTATAAGTGGACACTCACCCCAAGAGTTCCAAGGTAAGAGTGACTGGTCTGATTATGTGGATTTATACAAACACTCTAGCCTAGACAGAAAACTCTAGGTACAGGCACCCACCTCCAGATTGCACGTGTTCACATTATTTAGACCCAAACCTTGACGAGATTTTGAAAACTTAGAGGGTTCAAAACCTTATAACAAATCATCTAAGAATAGATGATTGATTTTCAAAATCGTTTTGGAAAATTGTGTTCTTGTTTTGGTAATCACCTGAAGATATGTGACGTGTATTTTTTAAGATCTAAACACAAGATAACTTGTGTTGGGGTCCTAGAAAAGTTATAGTCTAGGTCAAAGCATTACTAATAACCTAATTCCCTATAACCATTGGCTCTGATACCAACTCTTCTGTCACACCCCGACCGCGTAAAACAACAAACCGCGACGGAAACGTCGGGGAGTGGAGCAACAGAATTATTGTTTCACAACCATGGTATTTAAAGTTTCATTTTATTTGAATTAAAAAGAGGTTACATTGTCTTAAAACAAAGAAACATAACATAATTAACTAGTCTTGCATCTTTTATGTCACTAAGGCCCAAGTCCGCCTAAGTGTATCTTGAACAACCCTATGCATCAGCTCCTGAAAACACATGTGAAAATAGGTACGTCAGCATAAAAATGCCTGTGAGATACATAGGTTTATTGATTTAGCATTCATGACTTGTGGTTGAAAGAAATGTTTAACAAAAAGTGAGTCATGAATCTTGGGAAAGTGTTTTCTTTTATAAATTATATAAAAAGTGATAAGAAAATCAGATGATATATAAAAGAATATTGCATTGTTAAATAAATAACCAAGTAATAATGAATTTGTATAATTTATGTCATTTGTAAAACAAAGTCTTGTGAAAATATGTTATTTGTATAAAATGTAACATGTTCTAGTCGAAATAATTTAAATAACGCCGCGATATGTAATATCATAAAAGCACTTATATATAGGAAGTAACAGCGGCGTATCCACCATGCTTTTATCATATTACACGTCGCCTTATTATGTAAATCACTTATCAAATAATCCACCAAATTGTCTAGTTTAAACGAATATCAAAATGTTTATGTGTAAACAATGTTCAATAGTCAAATGTAAATCATGTCATGTATAATCGAATGTATTGTATGGCAAGTAAGTAATATCTACTCAAACCATATGTATAATGTCAATGTGTAACCAAACGTTATGAGAAATCAATGCTATCTACGGTGAATAAAAGAATTTACTCAACCCCATATGTAAAAATGTACAATACAATGTATTTGATATAAATCATAGTTTAAGTCAAAAGTTATGTTTTGCAAAATCCATGCTTTACTGATACAAACACTTATGTGGTAATGTTTATCGCATACATTCAAGCCTTGAGACTGTAGGACAAGCCCTTAACAAGTTAAAGGTTTACCAAAATGTTTTCGGATTCTGTCATTCTTTAGATCCAAACAAACCTAAGATTCCAGTAATGGGAGTTGTCAAGTCCTATGGTACCACTACTTACTACCGAGCGGCGTGATCAATGTTAATGAACGTATTTTAGTCCCGTTAAACAAACCAAATGTCATACCAAATGTAAGCATTGATGCGTGTGAAGTGTTATATATATTAGGTGTATATTTTAAGCCCCTTTAACACTTATTTTAGCCAAGTTTTAAATTTATAAAACACGATATTTTACTAACACTAAACACACATATGGGCAAGTGCACCCATCGTGAGCGTAGTATAGCGTTGGTAAGATACCGAGGTCGTCCAAGGACACAAGAGCTTTTAATACCGGTTTATCCTCAACGTCTAATCAAAATCAAAAAGTTAGAAAAATGTTTTAATCTAAGAAAAATAAAAACTAACTAAAATGCTGAAAATAAAAATAAAAAAAACAGATAGACAAGATGAATCACTTGGTTCCGACTCGTATCTAGTATAACCTTTGATTATTTCTGCACTTTTGCACATAATTAAGAGATTATCTTAGTTATTGTAGTAGGCCCCTCTTTTGAAGGTGACGTTACCCTCACCCCAGTAGTTTGAGTCAACAAGGATACAATCCTAAAAGGGTGGATTATTGGAAGATAATTAATTAAGTTATTAATGCAAATTATGGTAGGCCCCGCTTTTGGCGGTGACGTTACCCACGACTAAGTAGTCTGAGTCAGCAGGGATACAATCCTAAATAGCCGGGTTATAGTATTAATAGTAGTTAACTTATGAGGGGATCAAAGAGTTTGCACCCCCGCCATCCAATACCGTGAAGTATTGAAGGAGGTCCTACTAAATTTGACCCAGGTCCATTGCAGGACCTCTAAACGCTGAACAATGGCAAGACCTTTACCAAACCGTTCCCTTAACCCCCGACCAGGTAGCCAACATACCTCTATATAGACCGTGGAGATATGAATGGTGAAAATCTTTTATTTTATATAGACAGTAAAATAATGCCAAGACACCACGGACAAACGATAAGGAAAGATCACCTTCAACATAAGTAACTAGTTATTAAAGTCATTAATACAAAATCAAATAAAAAGTGCAAAAGATTAGAAATAAAAAGTATTATACTAGACACTTTGTCTTCACCAAGTGATGTAAGAGACTTAGGTAAACATGGCCTTGATTGTCAAGAACTCTTACGATCAATCTTGGATCCCGAGACGACTCACACACTCTTTGATGGACAATGGATGTTGGTGGTGGATGATGGTATTGTGATGGTGGTGGGTGGTGGATGAAGTGTGAGAGAGGTGGTGTGCCAAGGGATGAGTTGAAATGAAACCAAGCACTCCTATTTATAGGCTAAACAGAAGGCTGGGCACGGCCCCGTGTCCGCTGGATACGCCCCCGTGCCTGTCTGACACTCTCTCTCTTCATTAATTGTAATTCGCAATTACAATTGATGCGCCTGCTATACTTTCGCCACGCCCCCGTGTTCACTGGACACGGCCCCGTGGTGGGCAATAGAAGCTTCTATAGGTTTGTCTTTTCTGCTGCTTCTTGGGCACGGCCCCGTGCTGGCTGAGCACGGGGCGTGTTCAGTCTTCTGCCTTCTCTATTTTGCTTGGGAAGATGCCGTTGAGGGGTCGGGCAGTCCACTTATGTTCCTTTTTTTGTATTTATGTTAGATTTAGCTGTCTTTTTGCTTCTTTTGTGAATTTGAGCTCATTTAATCTTGAAAATACAAAAGGAAGACAAAAACACTCTTTTTCCAACATTAGTACTTAAAAAGGGTTAGTTTTATGCCTCAATTGATGTAATTTATATGTTGCATTTTACACACATCAAATACCCCCACACTTGAACTTTTGCTTGTCCTCTAGCAAAACTCTTTAATAAGTGGCTTACACTCCCAAATGGAATTGGTAGAAGAGAAGGTTTTGGGCTTGTCGTAGAGTGTCGGGATTTCCAAGATTCTTTATGTAGTTTTATTTTTATTTATTTACAATCCTATTCGTCATGATTTATTTAAAACTTTTCATAAGATAAATTACTTATTAGGGCATAACATGCCTTTTTAAAATTCCATTTATATACAAGTTCACATACCTCACGGGGATCACTCAACACTCGGCCGAAAATGTATTTTTGTGGATCACTCGAGAGCGGTATGGAACTTACTCCTACCATAGGCTTGCCAAGCAATCAATCCTCCTCCTTTTTAACTTTTATACCTTTGTAAATATCAAGAGGACTTTGTGGGTGAAGGGTTAGGCTTGGGTTAAAGGTAGGTGGTTGGGTTAGTGGTTAGTGAAAAGCGTAACAAGTATCGGTTTTCGTAGGACTTTCTATTTTTTGTAACTTTTATTTTGATGAAGCTATTATTCAAACAAAGTTATTTTTGATGAACTTGTTTGTTTATTTTCTTTTGCTTCATCATCAACAAAAAAAAGTTTTTTTTTTTTTGAACGATCATGCGAAAAACCGAACTTGTTACTAAAACAAAGGGTTAAAAATGAAAAAGGTTTTGGTGGGTAAAAGGGTGTTTGGTTTGGGTTATGAAATGAAAGGGTTTAGGCTCAAAGGGGCTAACTAGGGGGATTTTTTTTTTGGTAGGTGGTAAAAGAAAAAGAAAAATAATGGTGTAGAAGAAATAAAAAGGGTTAGTCCTAATGCCTCCATCATTTACTTACTCGGGTTTAAGTTGATAAGGACCGGGAATGTATCGTCATGGCAAGTTCTAGAGTCGTAAGAACCAAACGGCTATTCACACAAGAAACGAAAAATGAGCATTTAGTTTAATGATATGTAATTGTATGCTCAATAAAGGCTCAAAACTCACTTTTGTGGGAATGGGTTTTTATGTGATCAAGTATATATAATCAAATTTTAACTAAGTTTGCCATGCCTTTTCATAATTTTCTTATGTTGGTTCTTTTTATCACGACGCTATCGGTTGTAAATTCGTAAAAATATAACCTTTTTGAGAACTTGAATTTCCCGAGTTAAACCTAGACAAGTAAAAAAAATGGAATTTTTGAAAAAAAATTTGGGGTGATTAGCGGTTCCAATAGAGTTTTGTGTAAGGCTTGTATTTAGGACTTGCAAAATTTCAAGGTTTTAGCATCCCCCCCCCCCCCCCCCACACACTTAAATTACACATTGTCCTCAATGTGTCCCAAAAATAAATTTTTAGGTTGATTAGATGTGTAAAATGGTGTTAAAAGCAAAGATTTATGTTACTGGCAGTTTGGACACGGCCCCGTGTCCACTGGACACGACCCCGTGGCGAACTGCCAGTAACGAAAACTTACAGAAGGCGAACACGGGGGCGTGTTGGTTAAGCACGGCCCCGTGTCTTGACAAAAATCTGTAGGACAGTAACCAAACAGCAGGTCTGGGAGGTGAGCACGGGGGCGTGTTGGCTCGACACGTCCCCGTGTGGACAGTCTGTAAGCCTGAAAAACAGGTTTCTTCCCCCGGTTTCTCCATCTTGGCCCTATAAGTGCTGAGGCTTAGCACTCCAAGCCTTGGTTTGTTCCTGTTTCATCACTTAATACCACACCAAGTAACACAAACATCCTACATTACCATAGTTAATTGTCCCAAGCATAAAGTAAAAGAAAAAAATAAAACGGAAAATAAAAGTGGTCAAGGAAAGTAAATTGTTCACACTTGGCACGCAGGCCACCAACTGTTCGATAGATAAAGGGACTTAAACCTGTGGGCTCACCATCAACCCGGTCCTGCTCCTTCAAACCCCCTACTCCATATCCTCATCGTTATCATCACCTCCATCCCCATGCCCCGCCATATACTCCCGGATGCTGCCGATATCGTCTTGTATATCGTTGATGTTGCGTTCAATAGCTCCGACCCAGTGGTATGTGTTGTTGGCGAGGTTGTAGGCGTTCCTGGTACACATGAGGTTCTCCTGCATAAGATCATGTAAGCTTTGAAAGTTAGGAAAACCGCCTCCTTGTGAGGAGGATTGACCCGGATCACCATGGGGTTGATACTGGTAGTGGGGAGGTGGTGCGTGAAGAACTAGGGCCTCCTGCGGGTTCCATGCATATCCTTGCGTCCTTTGGAAACTCACCGACCCGTCTTCCGCCTCATAAAGTAAGTTCATGGCTCGGCAAATGTGGTAGTCAACTCGTCCCGACCATGGGCTTCTTTCAAAGGACCTTGGAATTCGCGTGTAATGCTTGAAGAGACGGTACACCCAACCTCCGAAGAAGATAGGTGTTGGAGCGCGAGCAAGGCGGTTGAGATGCATGTTTCGTAACAGGAGATATGGAACATCGAGGGGCTTCCGGTTGTGGATACAGTGAAGGACAACCAAATCTTTCAACCCTACAACTCCGCTACTGTCGTGACGTTGGTTAAGAGAGTAGGTGAGAAGCCTGTGAATGTAGCGATAGAGCGGATCCCTTAGCTTCGTACTCTTGGGGCTGCTAGGGTTGTAGATTCCTTCACCGATTTGAGCCCATGCGGCTTGTCGTTCATTTTCATCCAAGTCTCGTAATCCCCCGGTATCTTCCTCATTTCCCGATTCCTCTTCCCCGTACAGTCCTATTATAGCTCCAAACTGTGCCATGGAGATCGAGTACCTTGTCCCTCCACACCGAAATGCAACCCCTTCATTGTCAAATGGGTCACACCTTGAAGTGAAAGTGAAAGTACTGTAGAACTCCATGGTGCATTGATGCACCGACCGAAGCCGAGTGTTCAATGCAACAGCTAGTGGTCCCGTAACGATGTTGTTGAATCGGTCCAGCTGGTTTACCAAGGTTAACAGGTCCGTGCATGCTCGCCTGGGGTACTCCTTGGGTCTTGTTTGAAGTATCTCGTATCTTGCCCTGGCATCGAGCTCACTTGCATTGAACCTTGTGAACTTTGCCATCTGAAAGAATACACCAAAAATTAGCATGAAACAATGAGATTTTCAAAGAAACTGCAAACAGTGGGCTGGACACGGCCCCGTGTTCAGCGGGCACGGCCCCGTGTCCAGACGTCTGTAACCCAAAAACTTCATTTTTCGTCCCGGTCCTGAAAACTTGAAAATTTTTGGTCCATTAGATGCGGTTTTCCCTGAAAATGAAACCCTAAGTGCCGCTTTTCCCAAAATATCCCGTTTACCCTATCAATTTTATCTTTTTCGGTTCAAGAACAAGGGTTTGGGGTTTTTGTAAGAAATCGGGTGAATTTATGAACAATACAAGTGTATTTACTTCCCTTAACACTAATCTAACTAAATGCAAACAGATCTAAACAAAAAAATTGAGGTTCGATCCGGATGAACTTCAAGAACCCTAGATTTTTCCCCAAATTTTTGGTGTTTTAACTACATGCAAGTAACTAATCTAACTACTAAAAGTGATAGAATCATACCTTGATGTTGTTAGATCGATAGGAGACGTTGAAATTTTGCGAAAAATCGCCTGAAACCAGAGCTTTTGCGGGGAAACGGGGCGTGTGGAATGAAGAAACTGTTTTGAAATAAGGGATTTATCCCGACTGCAGCGCGGACACGGCCCCGTGTCCAGTGGACACGGCCTCGTGCCGAGCAAGTTTTTTTTTTTTTTTTTTTGTGCTCGTGTGAGTGCCCCTTTTTCCCATAGGCTATGGTTAGAAAACTTACCGCTTCATTTTGTTGTCTCAATCGTTCGTAACTTACCAGGCATGATGTTTTTATTCTTCCACCGTTTGAAGCGAGATCTCTTCCTCTTCATCCTCAATGAATCCTTGATAAAGTTTCAACCGTTGCCCATTGACTTTGAATGGAGGTCCATTTCGAGATTTAATTTCTACTGCACCGTGTGGGAAAATATGGGTGACGGAAAAAGGTCCTGACCACCTTTCGTGCGGTACTAGCAGCACCATGATGTCCCCCGTATGGACCTTCATGACAATGGCGGAGAATTCTTCGTGCTTCACTACCATGTACGCATCGTCGGACGAGTTGGTCGGCACACATTTTGAAAAGATATGGATCTTCCCAAAAGTAGTGTTTCACATTGGCAAAGAATTTTTTTCTTTGATGATGTGGCCATCCTTTTGCGACTATACCGCCAGCTAGGTAGTTAGCATAGTCGGCGTACCATGGCTCTTCCTTGTATTCCACCATCTCCAGGGACTCAGTTGGGAATTTTTCATTGATTTGCTCGTCCCTGGTTGCTTCCAAAGCTGGGTCTTCTAAGCGCGAAAGATGATCTGCAGCGGTGTTTTCTGCTCCTCTTTTGTCCTTGATTTCGATGTCAAATTCTTGGAGGAGTAGAATCCACCGGATCAAACGTGGTTTTGCATCTTGCTTTTTGAAGAGATATCGGATGGCTGCATGATCTGTATAAACTATAGTTTTAGAAAGAACAAGATAAGAACGAAATTTATCAAAAGCAAATACCACAGCTAGTAACTCTTTTTCAGTTGTTGTGTAATTTGCTTGTGCATCATTAAGTGTTTTACTAGCATAATAAATTGGGTGGAAATGCTTTTCTTTTCTTTGTCCCAAGACAGCTCCAACTGCAAAGTCACTAGCATCACACATGATTTCGAAAGGAAATTTCCAATCAGGCGCTATTATGATAGGTGCATTGACTAACATTTCTTTTAAGGTGAGAAATGCTTGATTGCAATCATTGTCAAAGATGAAAGGAGCATCTTTTTCAAGTAATTTTGTTAGAGGTCTAGAGATTTTAGAAAAGTCTTTGATAAACCGCCTATAGAATCCGGCATGCCCTAGGAAACTTCTGATAGCTCGTACGGAGGATGGAGGTGGTAATCTAGAAATGGTATCTATTTTGGCTCGATCCACCTCCATTCCTTCGCTTGAGATCTTGTGACCGAGTACTATTCCCTCCGTTACCATGAAATGGCATTTTTCCCAATTAAGGGCGAGGTTAGTTTCCTAACATCGGGATAGCATTCGTTCAAGGTTATCGAGGCATTGGTCATATGAATCCCCAAAGATAGAAAAGTCGTCCATAAAGACTTCCATTGTCTTTTCTATCATGTCGTGGAAAATGGCTACCATGCAACGTTGGAATGTTGCTGGGGCATTACATAGACCAAACAGCATGCGTCGATAAGCAAAAGTTCCATAGGGACATGTGAAAGTTGTCTTTTCTAGGTCTTCGGGCGCTATCGGAATTTGAAAGTAACCTGAAAAACCATCCAAGAAACAGTAAAATTTATGACCGGATAATCTTTCTAACATTTGATCAATGAAGGGTAAAGGAAAGTGATCCTTTCTTGTTGCTTCATTTAATCGTCTATAATCTATACATACTCTCCATCCTGTGACGGTTCTCGTTGGTATTAGTTCATTCTTTTCGTTGGTTATTACCGTCATACCTCCTTTCTTTGGAACTACTTGGACAGGACTTATCCAAGGGCTATCGGAGATAGGATAGATAAGTCCGGCGTCAAGTAATTTGATGACTTCGTTTTTAACCACTTCTTGAACATTTGGATTCACTCGACGTTGTGGTTGTATTACTGATTTGTAGTCATCATTCATCAAAATTTTGTGTGTGCACATAGAAGGACTAATTCCTTTTATGTCTACAAGTTTCCAAGCTATTGCATTTTTATGTTTTTTCAAAAGATTAATTAGTTTTTCTTTTTCTAAGTTATCCAATTTAGACGAAATAATTACAGGTAAATTACCATCTTTGTCTAGAAAAGCATATTCCAAACCTTTTGGAAGTTCTTTGAGCTCAAGTGGTGGGTCTTTGGGAGACTCCTTATTTGGTTGCTCATTTTGATCAAGAACTTTAAAAGTTTGTTCTATGGCGACCTCTTCTTCAACAAAGTGGTCAATCTCTTCACTTGTATCGGGTGGTTCATCTTCATCTTCAATTAGGGGGTCATTATTGCTGAATGGATATTTCATTGATCGTTCGAGATCGACACTTCTTTTAAATGCCCCTAATTGAAGAGGTAGATTGTTGAACTTCCGGTTTTTCAAAGCTTCGTGAGTTTTTACAAATGGTCGTCCCAACACTAGAGGAGCGTCATCAAGGATGACAAAGTCGGTCGGGATTACCGTTTGATTTGTTTGAACCAATACATCTTCAACTATACCGATTGATTTTATTACTTTCCTATTGGATAGAAAAATGGGTATTTGAAGTGGAGAAAAATCACTAATACTTAATTTTTCGAAAATGTAGTTAGGCATTATGTTAACACAAAGATCTTTATCGATTGTGACATTACTAATAAACGAATTTTGAAAGAAACATGAAACCGGTGTAATGTTAATTTCAAATGGGTCTTCTTTTATTAGTGAGGTTTGATCATTAGTTAACTTAACACTTACCATTTCGTCAATTTTAGTGTTAGTGCTTAACTCTTTTAAAAACTTAGCATGAGGGGGTACTAAACAATGATTTTCAAAAGAAGGTGACAAGAGATTAATTTTTTCAAAATTAGACTCTTCTTGAATTTTAACGTTGTTGGACTCACCTTTTTCGTTGTTTAACTCATGTGTCGGTTTTTCATTTATTTGTTCTTCCATTTTTACACTTTTGGTTATCTCTTCCTTTTTTAACTCTTCTCTTGCGCGGGACTCCTCTTCCCTTGCGCGAGCTTCTTTTATACATCGATCGATAACTCTAATGTGTTCTAATATCCTATCGGTCACTTCGGTTATAGAAAAAAAATCGGAATTTTCTAAGCTTGAATCCGGTTGTTCGATCCTTTGTTCCTCATAATACCCATATGAAGTAGATGGTTCACACCATTGTTCTTCATTGTAAGTATATGATGGATAAGGTTCATAATTTTGTTCTTCATAATACTCATATGAGGTGGGTTGATCACGCCATGGTTCCTCATAATAAGCATACGAAGGTGGTGGCTCATATCTTGGTTCCTCAAAGTATGAGTATGAAGGCTCATACCTTGGTTCATCAAAATATGAGTATGAGGGAGGGGGTTCATACCTTTGGTCTTTATAGGATGTGTATGAAGTCGATGGCTCGTACCTGGGCTCCTCATAGTAGGTGTATGAATTGGATGGTTGATATGAGTGATTATTTTGAACCGGGCGTGTGTTACGACAATTAGTGCAATAATTACCCCTATAATCATCCTCCTCATAGGTGTAGTTGGAACCTCCTGAGTATTGATCCATCAGAATCACTCAGCAGACCACAACCAAGTCTCGAGATCAGAAAACAAAAATAAAAACGAAAACAGAGGCTGGACACGGCCCCGTGTCTGATGAACACGGCCCCGTGTACAGGATCTGTATCTGGGCGTTTTAATTAAAGTTACTGGTCACGTTGAGCACGGGGGCGTGTTCAGTGAGCACGGCCCCGTGTTCAGACTCTGTATCTGGGTATCTAACTAAAAATATGCAGCACGGGGGCGTGTTCAGTGAGCACGGCCCCGTGTTCAGGCTACTGTAAATGCAAACTAAACTAAAATGCAGAAAAATGTGTGCGCGTTTTGAAAAGGTTTTGAAAAACTGATTAGGCCGTCGATTTTAAGCTTTCTTAAAATCCTTGTGTCCCCGGCAGCAGCGCAAAAAACTTGATGCGTGTGAAGTGTTATATATATTAGGTGTATATTTTAAGCCCCTTTAACACTTATTTTAGCCAAGTTTTAAATTTATAAAACACGATATTTTACTAACACTAAACACACATATGGGCAAGTTCACCCATCGTGAGCGTAGTATAGCGTTGGTAAGATACCGAAGTCGTCCAAGGACACAAGAGCTTTTAATACCGGTTTATCCTCAACGTCTAATCAAAATCAAAAAGTTAGAAAAATGTTTTAATCTAAGAAAAATAAAAACTTACTAAAATGCTGAAAATAAAAATAAAAAAAACAGATAGACAAGATGAATCACTTGGTTCCGACTCGTATCTAGTATAACCTTTGATTATTTCCGCACTTTTGCACATAATTAAGAGATTATCTTAGTTATTGTAGTAGGCTCCTCTTTTGAAGGTGACGTTACCCTCACCCCAGTAGTTTGAGTCAGCAAGGATACAATCCTAAAAGGGTGGATTATTGGAAGATAATTAATTAAGTTATTAATGCAAATTATGGTAGGCCCCACTTTTGGCGGTGACGTTACCCTCGACTAAGTAGTCTGAGTCAGCAGGGATACAGTCCTAAATAGCCGGGTTATAGTATTAATAGTAGTTAACTTATGAGGGGATCAAAGAGTTTGGACCCCCGCCATCCAATACCGTGAAGTATTGAAGGAGGTCCTACTAAATTTGACCCAGGTCCATTGCAGGACCTCTAAACGCTGAACAATGGCAAGACCTTTACCAAACCATTCCCTTAACCCCTGACCAGGTAGCCAACATACCTCCATATAGACCGTGGAGATATGAATGGTGAAAATCTTTTATTTTATATAGACAGTAAAATAATGCCAAGACACCACGGACAAACGATAAGGAAAGATCACCTTCAACATAAGTAACTAGTTATTAAAGTCATTAATAAAAAATCAAATAAAAAGTGCAAAAGATTAGAAATAAAAAGTATTATACTAGACACTTTGTCTTCACCAAGTGATGTAAGAGACTTAGGCAAACATGGCCTTGATTGTCAAGAACTCTTACGATCAATCTTGGATCCCGAGACGACTCACACACTCTATGATGGACAATGGATGTTGGTGGTGGATGATGGTGTTGTGATGGTGGTGGGTGGTGGATGAAGTGTGAGAGAGGTGGTGTGCCAAGGGATGAGTTGAAATGAAACCAAGCACTCCTATTTATAGGCTGAACAGAAGGCTGGGCACGGCCCCGTGTCCGCTGGACACGCCCCCGTGCCTGTCTGACACTCTCTCTCTTCATTAATTGTAATTCGCAATTACAATTAATGCGCCTGCTGTACTTTCGCCACGCCCCCCGTGTTCACTAGACACGACCCCGTGGTGGGCAATAGAAGCTTCTATAGGTTTGTCTTTTCTGCTGCTTCTTGGGCACGGCCCCGTGCTGGCTGAGCACGGGGCGTGTTCAGTCTTCTGCCTTCTCTATTTTGCTTGGGAAGATGCCGTTGAGGGGTCGGGCAGTCCACTTATGTTCCTTTTTTTGTATTTATGTTAGATTTAGCTGTCTTTTTGCTTCTTTTGTGAATTTGAGCTCATTTAATCCTGAAAATACAAAAGGAAAACAAAAACACTCTTTTTCCAACATTAGTACTTAAAAAGGGTTAGTTTTATGCCTCAATTGATGTAATTTATATGTTGCATTTTACACACATCAGCATGTTATGTGAAAAAATGTACTATGTATGCTAAGTAAACATATAAAGCAGAAATGTTCATGTAAATCAATGTGCTAGCAATCTCAGTAAACATACATAGCAGAAATGTAATGTAAATCAATGTGTCCATATGCTGAGTAAACATATGCAACAAATGTGTTTATGAAATCAATGTGCTAGCATGCTCAGTCAACATACATAGCAAATGGCAATTTAAATCATGTACTATATGCGTACTAATGAACATAGCAAGTATATGTCATGAAAACACGAAAAGCACGAAAGTAACAAGTAGGCACATGTGTTTCACCCCAAAATATTTGAAACCAGTAAAATAGGGGACTATGTACTCACTTGATATTGCTAAAAAGTCTTGAAATAACAACCAAACAAAGCTAGAAGGATCGCGGAATCAATCGGCACCTAGTATAGGCAACTACGTTAATAAACCGGACCTAAATCGGAAGATCGGATAGAATGAGGTTTCGTAAACCAAATGAGAATTGGAACTCATGTAATATGGTTTAACAAAGCCTACATTCTAAATCAGAACCTATTCTAAGTGCTTATGACCCGCTACGACTCGTTAAGGTAGTTTACGCTACTTTAACGCGTCGGTCGCGCAAAAGCGCGTTCGGACCGCCTAACTAGCCCTATGGCAAGTATTATATGCCTTTACATGTCTAATAATGTTGTATAATTAGTTTAGATGTCAAAATTTAGGTTACATATGCTTAAAATGAAATTATGCGTAAAAAGGGCATTTTGGTCATTTACCTAAGACATATAAACTACCTGTCATACAAGTAACTAAACGAAGTGACCATAAGGTATAACCTCGGAAGGTTATTCCCTATACAACTATGGTCACAAAACATGTTTGGTCGGATCCTAATGATCGACCAAATGGGTCGGGTTCGAAAATCTTAGTGATTGTTTAGACCGCTTAACTTACGACCCTATATAAGCACTAGACTAAAAGTGACGAGTTAAACATGTTAAAACATGTTTAACCAAGTTAGAAAACAATTTTGATAACAAAACAAAGTGTTTTGATACCCAAAGATAGCTTCGTTGCAAAATACGCATAAACACGTATTTTGACCGAAGCTTTAACTCGTCACTACGCCTAATCAACGTGGTAATCAGTAGGTATAGTCACAAGGGACTATAACCATCGTGATTACGCTCACGTTGCAAAGTTCAAACGAACTTTGTGTTGTCCAAAGACTAGTCAAAGTAGAAAGTTAAACACTGTTTGACTTTCATGCTTAAAATGCATAAAAAGCATGAAAGAAGCTTACAAGAGGTCCAATGCTTGAAGATAGAACAAGAAAACAAGAAGAAAGGAGCCTTCAACCAGAAGGGATAGCTCCTATTGTGCAGAAGATGAAGAAAACTCAGATTGTGCAAGTTGTGAAATGAAAATGGATGGGTATTTATAGATTCTCGACAACCGTTAGGATCGTTTCTTGGGTTTTGAGCTTCAATCTGGACCTTACAAGTGTTACCCACTGATTTAGAATACTAGGGGAGTCCAAAATCAGCTCAAGGTATGTTAAAACCATGTACAAAAACCAAGGAAAGGCTGCTGTTTGCAAAGAAACCAGTTTTGCAGACATGGGGGTCTGTCGTGCCCCGCGAACGAGCCAGCCTTGGCTTACGTGGCCCGCGACCTCATGGCAGTTCAGCAACAGTTTGTTATTTTACAAGTTCAGTCCCTGCATGTTATTTAGGCCATTTTTACACGTTTAAGCCCCGTTTGTGACAACTTCCACTTTTCGGTAACTTTCTTACACTTAAAGTCTTTATTTTTAGCTACATTTTTATGCATTTTGAACACCCGAACTGCGTATTTCGTGACATACACTTAGAATACTCATGGAATACTTATTTAGGATGCACATGATTCATTTTTATTGAATACATTTGAAACAGTTTAAACAATGCATCGAAACTACTAGAAAAGCACCTAGTAAACTAATATTCTGACGAAAACGCAGGATCCGCAGAAACCATCTAAACGACATCTTTAGGACTCAGACGAAAGTCCAACATCTAATATACATTAAACCATAACTAGAAATGCAAGGGTTTGATTTAAAACCTTCCTAAAGTCCGATAACACTAAAAACTGCCCGAAAAGCACTAAAAGCGACAATTTCAACACTTTTCCGCAGAAATTCTGCAGAAATCAGCAATTTAATCTTTTTGCAACATGTAAAAGTGCTGTTTAACTTGGAATTCATATGAGGATACCTTCGGGTATCATCCGAACCATAATTGCATCAATTCACACAAGTTACACAACTTAGCGTTCAAATAACGTCTAACGGAAACAATTCGAAACGAATATCCAAACAATATCAGATCTTTTTTTTAATGACCATCTAGTGTTAATTGGATCATTATGGTCTAGTAATGGCCACTTAACACTCTCTAATCACTTAAACACTTGAACATACAAGTATTCCTAACATAACATCTCAAAAACTAAAATTCACCGGGGTAAAACTCTTTACCCAAAAAAAAAACATCTCAAAAACTAACATTTTTACCTAAGGAAACAAGTTGCAACTTACCCATGTGGGACCCACTTTTTTTACCATTGTTCCCATAAATATCTTAGATATTACTAAGTTGTTGCAACTTGCACAAGTTGGTGAACTTGGTGGAAGACTTATAACATTACTTACCTTAATCACTAAAGCATTTCATCTCACTTTTCACCTTCTTTTACACATAGTTAAGAAACTCTCTCAACCTTCATATCCTAGCCAAGAACACCCACCAAAATCACTCATCTTTTTAACACTATTTGATGACCAAAATGGAGCTTGAAGTTACTTAAGGTAATCTAAAGCAACAACAAGAAGAAGCAAGTCTTTCCATCCATTCCAAAGCTTTCAAAACACCAAGATCCACACTTTTTCTTTTTCTTAATCATCATCAAGATCATCGCTAGCCATTAGTGCTAGAAGTAAGCTTCACAAATCTCTTTTTCATACTTGTTTATGCATTATTTGTTTAAGAACATGTAATAAACTAGATAATCATACAAAATAATATGAAAAATACAAAGAAGCAAAATAATAATCATGATATAAAAATGTGTTTATGTTGTGATTTAAGGATGATTACTTGCATATTTGATCTAGTTTTGATGATTAGCATATGAATAACTTGTTAGATGATGTTTAGAAACATAATCTAACAAGTATACATGTTAATATTTAAGGGTTTTTGTTAAACATAAATGTTTAGATGGATGATCATAATCTTTGATTTTGTTAAAGTATAAGAGGTTTTTCACTAAAAATAATACTTTTACAAAGTTATAAAAAGAAACATACAAGATGGGTTTTTATAAAAAGTTTGTTAAAACTAGAAGTAAAGCATAAATTTTGAACTAGTTAACTTATGTTATGATCACACCGAAACCCTACATATTTTTGGTTTCATCTTGTTTTGACATAAATCTCATATGCTTTTATTAAGAATAACATGAGATTATTGTTGGTGATTTTTATAAGAAAAAGATATGTTTTATTGAACATGGCTAAGTATATATTTCAAAGGAAATATGGCCATTTTTCTTAAAAATCATGTGTTATAAAAACTACCATTTTTGACAAAATCTTTATTAGATTAAAAAGATTTTAAAAGAATAGTTTTTATAAAAGCAAAATTTGATGTAAATATATATTTTTTTGAGAAAATATATATTTAATTAACTTAACAACTTATGTGCTATGTGTTATTTGTTTGTATTAGTTATATGTATGATAACTAGGAACTTGAATAGAATGGTACAAATAAACACAATGTACATTTCGACTAAAGTCTTACAAGACTACATGTAAATACGCCTTAAAAACAACTTACGGACATTCCGAGCCTTCGGACACAACTTATGGTCAAAACGGACGACAGGCGAATCTATAAACATATCGCCATTCCGAGGAGTTACTACGACGCTTAGGCGATCTTTCGATGCGGATACATATATATATTACCGTTAACAAAAGTCGAAATTTTAGAAACTTATAAAAACTTATATGTCTTCTATTTAACTAAAAACTCCATGTATGGTGATTTTTATAAAATGAAAGATGTTTTATAAATGGGCTTATAATTACAAATGGGCTTATTTTTATAAATGGGCTTATACTTACAAATGGGCTTATTTTTATAAATGGGCTTATATTTACAATTGGGCTTATCTTCATAAATGGGCTTATCAAAATACTTGGGCTAAGCCCAATAACATGAATACATGGGCTAAGCCCAATGTCAAAACATATGGGCTAAGCCCAATGTCAAAATATATGGGCTAAGGCCCAATAACATTAAGCCCAATAACATGAATACATGGGCTAAGCCCAATGATAAAACATATGGGCTAAGGCCCAATAACATTTGGGCCCAATAATATTTAGGCCCAATAATATTATGGCCCAATAACATAAATTCACGGGCTAGGCCCAATAACATTAAGACATGGGCTCAGCCCAATGACATATAATTGATGAAAATACAATTATACAATTTATTCATACAAGACATGAAATTAAGAGGACAAGACCTGATGATACAACTCACAAGATACAAGATTACATATATATATTTGGTGAAATATATATATATATAACAGTTTAACAAATCATACATCAAATACACAATTCAACGAAAAACAAAGACATACAAGTCTTACACATATTCAAGATAAAAGACTTGTACTCAAGTCATTACAAGACCGAAGTGTCTAACAAATATAGAACGTTTGTAGGTCGTGACACTATTCAGGACGACCGTACGTCAGATCACAGATACTTACCATTCACGGACGCAATTCTGTGAGTTCATGTCCCCTATTCATTTTAAATGTTTTACAACTTTACAACTATCGGGGAAAATACATGTTTATAGTATGATAAGTCATGGAATGAAACACCTTAGATCATGTGCGATTAGGGTCATACATCTAAGCACCATTAATCCAGTTAGGACCTAGGTACAGAGGGTTAGATCTAATGGGTATTGGCGAGCCCCACTCTTGGTCGTGGACCCATACAGAAGAGTGCGTTTGTGTCCCAGTCGATAGTAGTCGACACGATATCGTCTAGGTTTGGATTGCTTCCTAATTCGTCACACATATTAATGTCCTCGCGAAACATTAATGATCAACGATTTCATTGACGCTTTACATACTACATCATTACATACAGATACATCTTATACAACTCACATTTTATGGATACAGTTTATACAACTCACATTTTATGGATACATTTTATACAACTCACATTTTACAGATACATTTTATACAACTCACATTTTACAGATACATCTCATACAACTAAACTGCATGAACTCGCCAACTTTTGTTGATGTTTTCAAACTTAACATGTATTTCAGGAAATAAGTGGACTATGCGGACATTTCAGTCAAGGAAAGCAAGTATCAAGACTCCATGCCACCATTTGAAGGGCTTGCCCGTTATATACCGCCTCTTTGCGGTGATATAGTGGTCAAAGCCTTGACATTTTAAGACTTACATTTTGATGTATAAAACAATGATAACTTATTTTCATTTGATTGTTTGTAACCATTACACTTAACTTATGTTGCGTTCTTTTGAAACGATTATGACAATGGCATTGGAGCTTGTTTTTATTCATTTAGTTTGTTCACTTATATTGTTATGCAATGAGAACCGATCAGATCACACCTCGCGCTTCCGCTATGAGTGGGTGTGACAGATTGGTATCAGAGCATCGATTGTAGTGAACCAGGATTCTTTCTCGAGTCTAACTCTACAATCACTAGGGACCTCTCACGAAAACCACTTGTTCATGTTGAACAGATTATAAATAAAATTGGATAGGTCAAAAGGTTTTCATTGCATAAACATTTTTCAAGGTCCACTACAACAAAAATTCACTTCACATAAATTAAGCGAGGACATTTCCATGAGTGAAGTCTATGAGAAATAGACACATTACATTAACAGACTATGTGCCTACAATACATTACAATATCAGTTTACGCATTATAAACGGTTTACAAGTTCAGCTTATGCAAGATAGAAATCCTTGTTAGATAGGATTTTATGTGATTATATATAAATGATTTATATATGATGGGTGGAATATTAATTAAAACAAACAAGTGGCATCAGCCAGCATTTCGGCCACAAGTGCCATCTTGAAATATATATATATATATATATATATATATATATATATATATATATATATATATATATATATATATATATAGTAGGAGTTGGGTAGAAAGTGGGTTTTTCCTAGAAAGTCTAGGAAGCAATCAGAATGCGACATGTGGCATTGAAGATTTTTAACTAGAAGGGCAATTGTGTACTTGCACATTCTATTTTTATTTTTGAAATTTATCTTCATTAACTAACTATCCATGTCCATATTTTGTAACCGTTTTTCTCCATGATTTTCTGAATAATTTGTTTTCGAAATCTAAACCAATCGCATATTCCATTGTTCAGAAGATTACTGGAAATTATCAGCATGTTTGTGACAACCCAAACTTCCAAGGTCAGCGTCTCTCAGTCACGTGTTCCTGTTTCTATTATTTCTCTTTCATGTCTCTTGCGATGATGAAAATTGATAAACACTCGTGACTGTAGTGTACTTGCTAGGGGCATAATGTGTTTGAGTATGTGTACGCGTGTTTGACTGTTTACTACAGGAAACCGTTAAACGTTTTTATGTGTCGTATAGCTAATTTAGAGAATTAACCTAATTGGGTCGCGAACATGTTTAAACCTCACATTATCTGATTGGGCCGGAGGCCACACCCTCGTGATTGTTTCTCGGCCCACACCACTTGAAGCCCACATACTCCTTATGCTATTATACGTAACACATGAGGAGTAGTCCCCATAATTCTCTAACCACAAAAAAGATCTCAAACCCTAGTTTCCTTCTACCCCTCCCTTGAATCGCGACGGCAGACAACTCTCATCGGATATCATCATCTTCGAAGCATCATCTCTCGGGTCTTGGAATTGATCGGTATGTTAACTTGTTATTCGCAATCATGACTCTTGACTGTTTACGTGTTTAGCGATAAGGAAACTAAGTTGAGTGTTATTTGTAAATAATAAGAACAGTGATTGTCGTTATTGTATGATGAGGTTTAGTTTTGATATTATATGATGTATCCAATTTAATTGATCTCATTGGTAGTAACACTTGAATGATAAATAGAAGTTCAGATTGTGCCTCTAAATGATATATATTAACTAAAACTTCACCTATAATCTTCTGATTGTATATTCTTTCAAACAAAAATGATTTCATATACAATTCCTTAATGGCCGACATATATTAATTATTATCACATGATTCTGACAATTTAATCACTAAACTCACATGCAAATATTAGTAATCATTCGGATATGCAGGGCCGACAACAATCAGTTTAGTGGAATGTAGCTTGTTTCTTTTAACCACATAGACTTTAGGTGACCTTTTGACTTTAATGAAAAGAATCGATATGATGGCTTCATTCATTAAGATGATGATATAATCACAAGATCATGTGGGTCGGTTATTATGATATGGGGATAAGTTATGTGATGTCAGTCATGTGGGTCGGTTATTATGATAAGTTATGTGATGTCTCTTATGCGAGGATGGGTATCTATTTGTATTGAATGGGGTTCGGCTCGGTTGGTTGGGTGCTAACTATTGGGCCACCAACCGAGAGAACAACATGTGGGACTCTTGGGCTGTGTGTAGGATTAAGGTCCACGAAGTAAACGGGGTGGTGATTGGGTTCGGTTGTGATCTCGGGCCCAATTACAATTAACATCGGTTTTATTCTACTTGGGCCGCACCGTCCGTTAATTGGCATACACTTGGGCCGGGTTTTAGGCCGGGTAGGTTACTGGGTTACGAATCAGATTGTTGGGCCGGGTGGTGCGGTTTGGATTGGCCGGGAAGTGTGGGCTGTATAACTTTGATTTGGGCCGAAACCTAATGGATTATTATAACTCGAGATACTAAAAACTGGTGTAAAATATTTAGTTGTGTTACATATTGAGCTTGGGCTTCGATAAGCCACTTATGTGCGCACATGTTTTTGGGCCGAACAATTGTTGGGCCGCATCTCTCAGATAGTGAGTTTGGGTTGTAAGAATATGTGTAATAATGGTGTGTGCATGGGTATGTGGTGTGTTTAACTGATGAGTAGTAGATAAACCAAGGATACGTTGTGCATGTTTATCGTAACTTCTTGTGTGACAACGTGGTTAACATGGATGCAAACTGATTGTTATATACACATGAACCTTATAGGCTTTGATTAACTGAGTGTGGTCAAGTAACATATTCTACCGAGCACTCTAAGGTGAGTTTATCTCTCTTGAGCATGCGTCCCGGTGGTTGGGACAGTCAGTGGTTATCCCGGGGAGGGATAAGTCTTTTGGGTAAAAACGGGAATGTTGGATAATATACTCTTTCTATCACCTTTAAAGTCCCTCCGTGTTGTTTGGTTACCAGGGAGGTAACATGGTATTAGTTAGTAGCGCTACTTAGGTTTGGCAACCTCACCCCGTACCTGGGAGAACGGGTGTTGAACTAATGACCTAGTCATGACCAATGCTTTGATATGAGCATTGGAGAAAGGGCAATGTAAATCAGAAGCCGTCTTGTATTCGGGATATTATCAACATTAAATTCAATGGATTAACTAAACACTTGGTAACCAATGTTTTCGTAAAACTATGAACTCACAAGCGTTGTCTGACACACTTGTTGCATGCTCGCAGGTCGTTAGGTATCTTGGATTTGGGAACTTGCTGTCTGGAGTAGCTGGAGTGGTCATGGGTCGACTGGGGGGATTCATGTTATTGATTTCTTGATACTATACATTGGTTTTAAAACTGTTTAACTTTGCTTCCGCTGAACACCTCGGTTTTCACTTACACTTGTTGACGGTATTCTTATCAATAATTAAGAACTTTATTTTGAAACGTGTATGGGTTCAAGGTAATTAGTGGCTCGTTGTTGGTACGTCACACGCCTAACAGGGACATTCCCTAGGTAGTATTTTGGGGGTGTGACAGTTTGGTATCAGAGCCATTGGTTATAGTGAACTCGGTTTTAAAACATTTTTATAAAACCAGACTATAACCCAACAGATCCGAAATCAACCATGACACTCGGCTCCAGATTGCAAGATTCGTCTCTTGTTTACTATTGCATAGTATATCTAGTGTACACTTATGTATGACATTTACACATGAACGCACATTTGGCACTACAGTATGAGTTCCTATGTTAACAACCCATGATACATGTTTTAAGAGTGGGACTCTTCTTGAACATTCATGATCTATGTGGTGGTGTCATCTGTCTTATTGCTTGAATTCAGGGAACCTTGTAGGATCGAATCGTGACCAAAACGAGTCGTTCAGAAGAGTTCTTATCTATACGAAAGGCGGAAACAGACGTATAGACTTAGAAACAGCTTGATTCACACTTTAAACGTCTTGTATATTGATTTAACACTGTTTACAATTACTAGACAGACCGGCAGCACCTCGGTATATCAATCTAATTCCGTTACAAATGACAACACAACTAGGATATTTATAGTGGAGCTGATTCAGCTTGAAAGTGGCACTGACCATTTCAAGCGGAATTAGAATAAATCTAATTTCCCTTGAAAGTGGCATTGACCATTTCAAGCGGAATTAGAATAATTCTAATTTCCCTTGAAAGTGGCACTGACCATTTCAAGCGGAATTACCCACTTTAACACAAAACCTAGTTTCGCCTACAATGTGCCCTGATCTAACAATTCTAGTACAAGACTCGATACAAGACGAAGTCAATAGACGTAATGCACCAACAGACTCCCCCTCGGATATTGACGAGTCTTCAGTGTCGAGTCTTCACAATCTTCAGTCTTTATCATTCTTTGGGCTTCCAGAATCTCAATCTGGTTCTTGTCTCACTCTAACTCTTTCTTCAGCTAATCTCCCCCTCGGATGATGCTCTATCAATCTCTGGCATCTTCAGGATCAAATTCCTAGCTCTTGCATCTTCAGACTCTCTTTCTCTAACAGACTCCCCCTCAACTTGTGCTGGGATCGTAGTCTGGCTCTTACTCTTGTTCACAGGTTTACAGGATCAGGAATCACAATCTGGCTCTCTCATAGCCAAAACCTGCATATTCTCTACCCAAAACATAAGTTTCATAAAAGATAAGATATAATAAATTTAGAAACCTTGCTAACAACTTGAAAACACAAACTGAACACATCATTTTCAAGTATTGTATAAAATGATTTAACATATCAATTTCTGATGACCCACTTGCATGTATATCAATTTTCTTTTCAAACATCTTCACACAAGCTTTCCTAAACCTCTTCGTCAAGATCAGCACTCGGAATTTTGAAAATCAGCTTTTCGACATCAGTTGTCTAAAATCTTTTTGAATTTTTCAAAATTATGCTAAAACACACCGAAAATCTTTTTGGATTTCTGATATAATATGAAATGCAGTACATAAATATTTTCATACAATATTTTTGTGAGTTTGTGTAAGAGGATCATATCAGTTTTTGAGACAAATCACCAACACCGTTAAGCTTTAAACATTTTAAGTTCTAAACGATTCACTTAGATTGTCAGTATACTGGTCCACTTAAATTTCCACACAATGTTCAACTGTTCCGAGATACGAGATTAATGTCTTAAGCACTTAAACTTATTCGCGTGTCCCACCACTTGAATATACTCCCGTATCCAGATCCCAATATTCAGTGTTACAGGTGAGTATACCTAGATGATATCTGTAAAGGGTTAAATGCGAAACCGTGAGAGCTCAGGTCAGAACTTCTGTTCAGCAGAGAGATGACGGTTCGAATTTTGGTGTGTCCCCTTTAGAGGATCTTTTCTTCAGCAGCACATGATTAGCATTTTGCAATGTTTCATCATCTTTTGTACTGAGGGCGATGCTATATTTCAAGCAATTTGCAAAGTATTATACGGGGACTAGGCCATTGCTTCCGCAAAATCAGAAGTCCCGGGATAATACCCCAGATATCACTGAGTATAAAGACCTAGTATCTCAGAAAGAGGGACCTTTCAAACAAGATTTTGGGGGTTACCCATATATCCAAGAAATGTTCCCCATGATATAAGCAAGTTTGAAATTTAGGTTTATATCTCGAATACAATCTACTGAATGTGTAAAAACCTACTGACACATCCACAATGAGATTGTTTATCACATTTTAACTTTCCATTTCTTTAGCATGTTGTGATAGTCCACTGATGTACTATCATTTCCTCTTTTCACAACAAAAACCCATTTTTGATTTTATCATGTTTTTGTCTTTTTCAAATTTTCTGATGTTTTTGGATTTTCTGAAATTTTTACTCCCCCTAAAATGCAAACACATTTAAAGAAAAACTTGAAAACAAACTGTACAAGCAAAATGACAACATGATTTTCAAGCTTCAATTCGCCATCCACTTGGCATCAACAATCAGAACTCCCCCTCACAACAAACTATTTTCCCATTAAGATTTTAAAAACACTCAAGTTTGTTTTAATCAAAATGGTTTTTCCGGAAAATAAGTTTTGTTTTAACCACTTGTAGATTCGGGGTAAACTCATCACATTGTCCATTTTTAACCACATGTATGAGGATTACATCAAGTTCAAATTAATGACCTAGACGAATCACATGTAAAATACCACATGTATCACTTGTAGGAATAACACATCTACACAAATTCATGTTACCAATAAAGATGCCGATTCCTGATTCACACTTACCAACCTGGAAGCTCCGGCAAGTCACACTTAACCTGTAAACATTTAACCATTATAAGATTCATTCATAAAATCAATTATCAAGAAAGATGCCGATTCCTGATCCACGATTACAAACTTGGGATCTCTGGCAAGTCAGGTGTTTACTCAAACATTATGTCCACCCAAGCCTGACCAGCCTTGGGTGATTTTGGTACACATCTATCCCACCAACAATTTGATTTGTAAAACTCTTTGGCACCTTTTACCTTTCTGTCAACCATCTTACCAAAAATATGCTTGACTTTTCCATTGAAAGCCTTCTCAACATCAAATTCTCCTTTACAAGTGAAGAATTGATTTGAGATCTCAACCTTTCCAACTTTCAACTTCAGATTTTCCTTTGATAACGGAGGAAAATTTTCATCATTCACCTCTGGAATTAGGGGTGAGCGTATAACCGAAATAACCGAACCGAAACCGAAATAACCCAAATTACCGAACCAAAAATAACCGAACCGAGCCTTAACCGACGGTTCGGTTATCCGTTTTATAATAACCGAAAAAATCAGGTTGGTTACGGTTAAGCCCATTTTACCGAACCGATTTATCCATAACCGAACCGATTGGCCCAATGCATATTTTTGTGATTATATTTATATATAGTCCTAAGTTTTTAAGAAGCCCATTGTTTTAGACCCAAGTTACTAAGCCCATTTACATTAATAAAAAACAAATTCAGGTCCATTACATTACACTAATAAACAAATGAAAGTGAAAACCAATTCAAACCCTAAATCTGATCATAATACGACGCTCTGGTTCTCCCGCTCAAAGAAGACGACGCTTCAACTTTTCGGCTCTTCTCATACGATCTCGGTTCTGCTCGACGTCGCTTCTCTGCTCGACGTCGCTTCTCTCTGTAAGTCTATGTTCTGTTCTTATAAAAATGGTTAACAGGTCGATTGAAACCTATATACGGTTACGATAGTAGAACTGCTGTAGATGTGGATGTTATACCAGAATCAGAAGATGGGTATGTAGTAATAAGCAGTTTAAAACCGGCAAGTTGAACCGGAAGTGGAGAATTTAGTGTACCGATCGAATGTGTAATGTCGTGATAATTAGGTAGTTCGAATGACTTGTTAAGTTTCATTTTCATCTAGATTTTTGTAGAAGTTAAAACTGTTGCTTTTGAAGTTTCTTGTATTATTTGTACATACAATAGTAGAACTGCTGTAGATGTGGATGCTTTTTGAAGTTTCTTGTTAAGTTTCATTTTCATCTAGGTTTTTGTAGAAGTTAAAACTGTTGCTTTTGAAGTTTCTTGTATTATTTGTACTTACGATAGTAGAACTGCTGTGATGTGGATGCTTTTTGAAGTTTCTTGTATTATTTGTACTTATGCAAATTTGAAGTTAACAGTAGGTTTTGTAAATCTGTGTAAACGTAGATGGAAGAATCGAGTAGCGCGACACCTGATGTTGATGTAACTAAAGAAACATTGAACGAACCAGTTGATAGTGTTGATGAGCAAAACACGGAACAAGAGAACAATGAAGGTGGTAGTAAAAGATCATTCGTGTGGGATCATTTTACATTTGATAAAGTTTCTCAAAAAGCAAAATGTAGTTATTGTTTAAAATGGATGGCAGCCGGTTCTAAAACAAATGGTACGAGTCCCTTGCGGTATCATATGTTGAGAGTATGCCACAAGTCACCACTTTATAAGAAGGCTGATTTAAAACAATCTAAATTGAGCTTTAAGCCTAAAAGTTCGGGGGAAGGCATTGGTAGCTTGGCTTCTCATTCTTTTAGCCAAGAAAAATGTAAAATCTCTCTTGCTCGTATGTGCATAAAAGATAATCAACCGTTTAGTATAGTTGATGATGAGGGATTTAGAGAATTCGTATGGGATTTAAATCCTATGTTTAAGTTTCCTTCTAGATGGACAATAGCTAGGGTTTGCTTGTCGGTGTACCAAGAAGAGAAAAAGAAACCAACACAAGTTTTAAGAGGTCAGACTGTATCTCTTACAACCGACACATGGACATCCGTTCAAAACTTTAATTACATGTGTCTTACCGCACATTGGGTTGATGAAGATTGGGTTTTGAGGAAGAAAATTCTAAACTTTTGTCAAATAGCAAATCATAAGGGTGAGACAATAGGAAAACTTCTTTATCGTTGCTTACAAGATTGGGGCATTGATAGGGTTTTTACGGTAACCGTTGATAATGCTTCATCAAATGATGGAGCAATTAAGTTTTTAAAAAGAATGCTTAAAGGTCCTCATTCCGTGTTAGATGGAAAATATATGCATTTGAGATGCAATGCTCATATCATAAATCTTGTTGTCAAGGATGGTTTAGAAGAACAAGTTGATTCCATAGCTAGGATTCGAAATGCTGTAAGATATATAAGATCATCTCCTTCTAGGTTTCTAACCTTCAAAGATTGTGTTGAGAACGAAAAGATTGATTCTAAAAGGAAACCATGTCTTGATGTGGATACTCGATGGAATTCAACTTTCTTAATGTTGGAAATGGCACTTAAGTTTTCAAAAGCATTTGATAGGTATTTTTTAATATTTTGTCGCAAAATTTTATTTGCTTTGTCTGATACTAATTATCTAATATCTTATGATGCTATATGTTTTTTTGTTAATAGGCTTCAAGATGTGGATATCAATTATAGAACATATTTTCATAGTGAAGTCGCCGATGAAGAGACGAGTACAAGGAAAAGAAAAAAAAGTGATAGAGTTTTGGGGGCACCCGATGAAGAAGATTGGGAAAATGCGAGGTACATTATCTTTTAACCTAATGCTCCTTTTATTATTGTATATGTATTATAGTATAGTTGAGATGTTATTGTTTTAGGCTATTCATGGAATTTTTGAGGATATTTTTTGATGTGACAAAGAAGATGTCGAGGTCTAAATATGTGACCGCAAATTGGTTTTTTGTTGAGCTTTCCAAAATGCACTCAAGTATAGCAAGTATGTGTTTAAGTATTGATGAGAAGAAGCGAGCCATGGGTTTGTCTATGAACACAAAGTTTGAGAAGTATTGGGATAATTTAGACAATATTAACCATTTGTTGTATGTGGCACTTGTTTTAGACCCACGGAATAAGATGTCTTATCTTGGTTATTCTTTAAGTTTATACATGGCAAAGGTTCCATAAAAATCAAGCTAATCAAGGAGCTAGTGAAAAAAACATTAATGGAGCTGTTTGATCATTATAAAGGAGCGACAAAGGAGCGACAAAGTACTTCATCATCCTCGTGTAATTTGGTTGATGATGTTGGGTATGTTGACTTAGAAGATGGTTACAAGAAGTATTTAGAGGAGGAAGGTGAAGAAGTTCTTGATGATCATGAAGTAGAAATTTATTTACGGGATGGAACGGAAAAAAGAGAGGAAACATTTGATGTTTTAGTTTGGTGGAAGGCAAATAAGATTAAGTTCCCTGTCCTCTCTGAAATTGCTAAGCATGTTTAGGAATGCCGATCTCAACTGTTGCATCCGAGTCGGCTTTTAGCACCGGTGGTAGGGTGATTGATAAATATAGGAGCTCTCTTACTCCTAAAACTGCAGAGGGATTGATTTGTGCCCAAGATTGGTTATGGTCTACACCAAAAGATTTGCAAGATCTTTACGTGCATGGTGAACAACTAGAGGTGTTGGTTGATGCTTTGGAGAAAATGGAAATTGGTAATAACATTTTTAATTTACATGTTCTTATTTTTACTTAGATATTAATTATTTAAGTGCGCTTTTGTAGATTGCATACCCGGAAAGAAAACGCCCAAAGACTCGATTGCTGAAGATGATGAAGATGAAGATTGGGACTAACGTCTAGAAGTAGAACTTTTAGCGTTTTTGTTTTAAAACTTTGTTAACTTTAAAACTCTAGCCACTTTTTTGTATTGTTGTGGCTTCACGTAACACGTGCCTACTTTAGATTTTCGGGTTAACATTATGATGTTATTTTGTTGGATTTAAACCCTTATGTTGGGTTGTATAACATTTGCTTGTCTAGTTAGCTGCTATCTTGCAATGGTTTAAGTTGCATTTTGTTTATGACTTTATGCTTTAATTATTAATTATTTCATGTGGGCTGTTAGTTTTTTTGAATTGTATTTGTATCATTCACACTTTCCCAACAAGTCAACAACAACTTACACAAACTATAAAAAAAAATTGAAAAATTAAAAAAATAAAAAACGGTTATTTAACCGTAACCGAACCGTAACCGAACATTAACCGAAAATTAACCGAATTATCCGAAACCGAAATAACCGAACCGATCGGTTAAGGATATGTAATAACCGATCAAATCGGTTTCGGTTACGGTTACGGCTCAAAACCGAACCGAACCGAACCGTGCACACCCCTATCTGGAATGGAATTCACATCACTTTTCTCATTTTTCTCAACAACTGACTCCTCTGATTTTATGGAATCAGATTCATTGTCAGAATTACTCTTAGTTTTAACAACCCATTTTTGTTTGTTCATATCACCTTTTCTTTTGTAAAACCGTTTTGAACTTTCACCTTTTTTAGAAATAGAATTTTCAAACAGTTTATCCTTTTTCAAAAAATTTTCTGTCTTATCAACAAATTTCCTTCTTGAATCACAGTTAGAAGAAACTCCCTGTTCTTTGTAGTTGGACTTGGGACAATTCCAAGCTATATGTCCAACTTCTTGGCATTTGAAACAGGTTCTTCTGTCAACTCTTTTAGCAAACTTTCTCACATTCTTCTTCACTTCAGCAAGAAACTCCTGGTTTGACTGTTTCTAGAAAGGTTTCTTCTGTTCATCCTCTGAACTTCCACCTGCAACAAATTTTGTTTTTGGTTTAAGATTTTTCTCATTTTTATAATTTTCTGGTGGTGTAAACCCTAAACCTTTCTTTTTGAAATTACTGTTATGGTTTGGTCTCTGTTGAAAACCATAACCAGAACCGTAACCTTTTTTCTTGTTCATTCTCTGTTGAACTCTTGAAGTGTATTTTTTAGGTTTTTCAGAAAGATTTAAATCTTTTATTTCAGAAACATTAATATCTGTTAATTTGAAAACCTGTTTGATCTTTTTCAGTTTTAACACTTCTTATTGGGAATTCCTCATCAGAATATAATTTGTCTGAATCATTCAACGTATATGCTACTTTGATTGATCCGTCATTCAAATTAGATTTTGATAACAGGAATTCTTTATTGTAAACCCTTTTAACCGGTGAATGTCACACCCCGACCACGTAAAACAACAAAATGTGGCGGAAAACGTCAGGGAGTGTTGTAACAGAATCATTGTTTCATAACACATGGAAATTGAAATATTGATTTATTGAATAAAATAGTTACAATGTCTTGACAATCAAAGAAACATAACATAAATAACTAGTCTTGCATCTTTTATTGTCACTAAGGCCCAAGTCCGCCTAAGTGTATCTTGATCAATCCTTATGCCTCAATTCCTGAAACACATGTGAAAATAGGTACGTCAGCATGAAAATGCCGGCGAGTACATAGGTTTTGTGAAAATGAGATTCATGACTTAAGTTTATAAAAATGTTTAATAAAGTTTAGTCATGAACCTTGTTAATTGTTTTATTTTGTAAATCATTTGAAAAACGATAAATAAATCAAATGATATATATATGTATAAAAGAATAATACATGGTTAAGCGAATAACCATGTGAAATGAGTTTGTATAAATTAAGTTGCTTGTAAAACAATGTATTGTGAAAAGTATGTTATTTGTATAAAATGTTATATGTCCAAATTGAAATGATTCAAATAACGCCACGATATGTAATACCATACAATCACTTATATATAGGAAGTACCAGCGGCGTATCCACCATGCTTGTATCATATTACACACGCCTCGTTACTTAAATCACTTACTCAAACCAAACCAACAATGTAAGATGTCTATGTTTAAACCAATTGTCAAATGTACTGAATAATATGTCAAAGTGTTTATGTCAAGATGTAAATCATGTAATGTGTAATGTGTAACCAAAATGATATGTATGGCTAGTGAAATGCATCAACTAAACCATAGGTGAAACGCACAAAACAAAGTATTGAAGTAAAACTTGGTTTAAATCAAAGTTATGTTTTGTGGAAATGCATGATCAAATGTAAATCATGTCAAAATGTTTGTGTCATAATGTCTATGTCAAATGTCTTTGTGTAAACCTTGTCAAAATGTCATGTATGGCAAGTGGAATATATATATGTATAAATATATCCATTAAGCCATAGGTAAAAATGCACAAAACAATATATTGAAGTAAAACATGGTTTAAATCAATGTTATGTCTTGTGGAAATGCATGCTATACTGAATATGAACATTTATACGGTGTTATGAAAATGCATACATCCAAGCCTTGAGACTGTGGCGATAAACCCTTAAACAAATTAAAGGTTTATCTAAATTATGTACATCGAATTCGGTCATTCCTTCCAATCCAAACAAACCCAGGATTTCAGGAACGGGAGTTGTCAATTCCTATGGTACCATTACCTACTAACGAGCGGCGTAGCTAATGTTAATGAATGTATTGTCACATTTAAATGAACCAAATGTCATACCAAAATGTAAGCATGTGATGAAATGAAAATGTACTAAGTATGCAACAAATGAACATACATAGCATGTGATGTGATGTGATGTGATGTAAAACAATGTACTAAGTAGGCACACAATGAGCATACATAGCATAAAATGTAATGTAAAACGATGTACTAAGTAGGCACACAATGGGCATACATAGCATAAAAATGTAATGTAAAACGATGTACTAAGTAGGCACACAATGGGCATACATAGCATAAAATGTAATGTAAAACGATGTACTAAGTAGGCACACAATGGGCATACATAGCATGAACACAATGAAATCATGTACTATAAGTGTACTAATGAACATAACAAGCATATGATATGAAAACATGGAAAGCATGAAAGTAACAAGTAGGCACATGTGTTCCACCCCAAAACAGTTTGGAAAACAGTAAAAGAGGGGTTCTATGTACTCACTTGAGATTGCTCAGAAGTCCTAAGATAACCACCAAGCAATGCTAGAGATCACGGAATCAAACGGCACCTAATATAGGTAACTATGTTAATAAACCGGACCTATATCGGAGGATCGGGTAGTATGAGGGTTTGTAAACCAAATGAGTGTAGGAACTCATGTAATATGGTTTAACAAAGCCTACCTACTAAATGAAACCTAACCTAAGTGCTTACGACCCATTACAACCCGTTTAGGTAGCTTATGCTACTTTAACGCGTCGTTCGCGTAAAACGCGTTCGGACCGCTTAACTAGTCCTACGACAAGTAACATATGCCTTAACATGTCTAATATTGTTTTTCAAATCAGATTAGATGTCAAAAGTTACGTTTTTTTTTTGGGTAAAGGGTTACCCCGGTGATTCTATTAAAATGCAACCGCAAATAAGTACAAGTAGTGAGGATGTGTTCCACACTAGTTCATATACAGGACATGCCCCATATACGTAAAACAAAACAAAAAACCAAAGACCTATAACACCCCATAACCTAGTCTACTATACATCAAGACACGACATCTAGTAGACAAATAGTGCAAAACCATAAAACATAGTTCTCAACCACCATCATCAAAAATAAAGTAGCCACAAAACAGCAGCCCCTTCAGACGAAAAGCAGACAGCCTATCCATTGGAGAACTTGGTAGAAGAGGTGCTTGCCCCTGCTTTCGAAGAAAAAGGATGAGTACCCGATGTCATAAATGCACTAGTTTCATTGTAGACTTCTTCAACCTCCTCCTCATCCGATTCCTGCCTGTCACTCGATGGTTTCTTCTCCACTCGACCCACAATGGTACCTCCCTGATTACCAGTATCATCCTTCAGAATGTCAAACGGGTTAGACGTTGAAACCTGATTCTGCATCGGATTCTTTGAGGACGATTTTGGTTTAGGGTTAACAACTGGCCTGTAAACTAACTTAGCCATATGATTTTTCATATGGATGCCTTGGTTGTTCACTTTCTTCTTCTTGACCCCTACAACCTGAAACTCATCATTATTCTTTTCAGCATCCCCACTAGAAGATACCTGAGTGTTCTTCGGGCACGAGCTGTCATCATGACCAAACACACAACAAGAGGAGCACCTTAGAGGCTCCCAATCATATTCAATCTTGACCTCCACCTTTGAATACCCACTACCATCCATAGATGGGATAGCAACAGTAATACTCTTTTTTAACTCAGCCCCCACTTGCACTTCAATAAGCGATCTAGCATAGCTGCTCCTAACCCAAGATTCAGCACACATCGAGGCAGTATACGTATCCAACATCTTAGGTATCCCAATCATAGAGGCAACCAGGCTAAGCCCATCTTCAGTAAATGCCGCTAACGGCACATCATGCATCTTGACCCAAACTGGAACCACTTTAATGTCCTCTTTTTCCATCTTGATAGAGGGCGACCACTCCTTCAAAATTATGGGAACACTTCTGATTAGCCAAGGCCCATCCTCTAGCATTTGATTCATCCCTTCCTTAGAAGTAAACTTAAAGAAAAATAACCCGTTCGCATTCATCATGAGCCGGGAAAGACCATATTTAGCCCAGTTATTTTTAGCAAAGTAATCGACCACAGGAAATGCCAACCGTTTACCCAGAAAATATCCAAACAAAGTGTTAGCATACCTATCAGTAACTTGTTGAACCGACGACAATGGAATAACAACATCAGCACCATCAACTTTTTCGGCAGATTCCATCGCCCGAAAATTCACTTTAACCTTTTCCTTTGTATTCTTTACAATGTGAGCGAAAGAAACAGGATCTGCAGGCCCCGAAGTTTTACCTTGAGCAGCCCAGTTGTCAGCCGAGAAAGAAGCACCAAAAAGGTCTGAATTTGGCGTATACTTGTTAGGGAAATCCCAAAAGTTTTCTGACTTTTCGGCATCCCGTTTTTCCAAGTGAACCGGAACTGTGACCTTTGTGAGATCATCGATGATGTTTGAAGACTTAGGGTCATTTTGTGTTCCAATCGTTACACCACGCTTTGGCCGCAAAGTGTTCCCATTCACATCAAGAAACCTTGCAGCAATTTCGTCAAACGATAATCGCGGCTTCCCACGAATATCCGGTTGGTTTCCACCAGAACTGTTACAGTCATCCATTCCAATATTGACCAAACCCTAGCAGCCGTCACCTGAAAAACGTTCAAGATCAAACTCTAATCAGATGTCGCGCAGTCTGATTAAAGTAGAATATGTATGACGGCTGAAACTAGACAACAGGAAGTTGACAAAAAGCAAACCCTAGCAGCCGTTAGACACAAACTCAATCAAGAAAAAGAGAATCAGAAAAAGAAAACTTATGTAGCCACCCTTGTAGAACACAATCTCTCTTTGTCAGCCACAATACGGAACCCTGATCAAATCAGATTAATGAAAACAGCCGCTAACTTCAAAAAACGGAACCCTAGAACTCGAACCCTAATCTGACTTCAAGTGATTAGAACTAAAGAACGATTAAGGATGAAATCGAATTCCTTAGATACTAACCAAGATCAATCGAGATCAAGGATTGGTAGGATCATCTAGGGTTTCACCAAATCGCCAATATCGCCCAGAGCTCCATTCTATCTAATCGCACAACTTGTCAAAAGTTACGTTACATATGCTTAAAATGAATTTTGGCATCAAAGGGGTATTTTGGTAATTTACCTAAGGCATATAAGCTACCTATCATACAACTACTTAAACGAAGCGACCATAAGGTATAACCTCGGAAGGTTATTCCCTATATACTATGGTCACCTAATGTGTTTGGTCGGATCCTAATGATCGACCAAATGGGTCGGGTTCGAAGGTATAAGCGATTTATTAGATCGTTTACCCTTACGACCCTAGACAACGTGGTAATCAGTAGGCATAGTCACAAGGGACTACAACCATCGTGATTACAATCACGTTGCGAAGTTCAAACGCACTTCGCATTGACCATAAACTGGTCAATGCAGAAAGTCAAACAAAGTTTGACTTTCGGACTCGAAAAACAATAGAAGAACGAAGGAACACTTACAAAGGGTCCCCGAATGCTAATCTAGATCAAAATAGCTCAGGTATGAAACAAAGGTTTCAACTTAGAGCACATAAGATCAGATTTGTGAGGAATGAGTGAAGTGGGTGTTGGGTATTTATAGTTTTGGGTTCACCGTTAGGATCATTTCTTGGAGAAGAGGGAATGATCACATCCCTACACTTGTTGGAATGTTGTGGTTACTGATTTTGCTCACCATAGGAGATTAACATGTGGCACTTGACCTTTGGAGGGTGTTAGGGGTTGTTAACTTGTGCTAAAAATGGCTTTTGCTGATCAGAAGGGTCCTAGCGTGACGCCAGGGGGGCTAGGTGTCACGCTAGGGGTTCCCTGATCAGCAAACACTTTCAAGTGTTCCCCTTTCAGTCCCCGTTGCGTATTAAGGCCATTTCCGACATGTTTAAGGCTTGTTAATCATTTTCAAAGCTCCACAAGGATGCCTAAACATTGTGGGCATGAAACATGCTCAAACATATGCCGGATGTTGGCTCGTTTGGTCGTACGAACGCGATGTTCGCTTAATTACGACGGTATGCGCATAAGCGCGAGAAATGATCTAAATGACGCGACGAATGGATTTTTCTTATGCCAAACACTAAAATAACATATTTTAGTGCTTACATAAATTTTTGGATGTCCGGATGTATTCAGAACGTAAGATATGCGTGAAAGTGCAAACTTGTGCACTTTTTGACGCTTTTAGTCCCTGAATGACCCAAAAGTTTATTTTAGCACACCAAACCCCTCAAAGCCTATTTCTAAGCTATATAAAGGATATTTAAGGTGTGTTTAACTTATGGTCATGTTCTGGAATGTTTGTTACAGTTCAAATCGGCATACTTTCACAGTTTGTCAAGTTTAGTCCCTGTAAGCGAATTAACTTGTTTTTGCCATACCAAAGCCTTCAAAACTTATTTCTAAGTTATGTAAGGGTTATTTAAGGTATGTTAAGCATATGTTGATGTTCCGGAGTATTTGTCGCATTAAACTGACTGCGTTTACGCACCAGTTTGTGTATAACTCTCCAAAAGATGGTATAGAGTTTGAAATTGGACAAAAGTCAAAACATGAAAAATGTAAAACATAACCAAACAAACATTGGGATCAAATAACATTGTTTTATTGATAACTGAACTGTTCACAATGATTACAAGCACAGATGTTACAGTCTCCCCTACTTGTGGAAATTTCGTCCCGAAATTTTATTTAGAGGAAACTTGTGAGAGTTTGAAACATGAAGTTGAAAAGATCGAATCAACATTGGTTAGGGTTCTGAACTTCTAGTAACTTTAATAACATCATGCTTGTAATGTAAGAGGGATACTTATATACAAGTATATGAAGCGTCATTGGTGCGTCCACCGTACCTCAATTACATTGTTCACGTTACGTTATTGTTGCCACTATCGGTTCTTACACATGATAAATTTTACTGGGTTTCTGTGCACTAAATTTCATAATTATGTACGCATCCATAATTAGACAATTTCTTGCACAGTTCACGCAGTCTATTTTATAATGTGTAGGGTAAAACCAAATGAACAATCCTGTGATGAGTGTGACTAGACCGCCATAGAGTCCTTTTAATTAAATCAATAAATGATCTAAATAGACTATCAAGGAGTCTGTTCAGCTACATCATTAGATGTCATTCTTTAACCAGATTGTGAATCAATCTTTTTGACTAGACCACTAAAAGGGTCTCTTATGAATTATGGAGTGGTACTATATAATCCAAGGGTCTTAACTATTACATAGAAGCCCATTAAGGATTTAAGGCAGTACCTTTTTGAATATCCTACTACAAATCCCTCATATGAAGATATGAAAGATTCTATGAGGATTTGGATAACGAATATCCGGAGTATACAAAAACACAAAATGCATAAAAGAATACACAAGATGCATAAACACATAGTCATATAACCACACAGATTGTTTATCTAGATCTTTAATTTGTTAATTTGTTTTTCTAACGGAGCATAGGTATTTAAAGCACACTAGGAATCCATCTCGTGGATTTCATTTAGTACTTTAAACATTATCGAGAATCTAACTATAAAGATAGAAATATTTTTAAAAGAAAAATTCGATTTCGATTATAAGGAACCGAAATGTTCGAATTAAGGTACACAAGGAATCCAATTAAGGACTCTGATTTGTATGATAATTATCCACAAGGATCTAATTGTGAAGATAAAAGATCCCATATGGATTTTGGAAGCTGAAGATGTTTTGAAATCTTGCACCGGATGTGCTTAAGTCAAAACATGAAGAAAAAAAAATGCTTATGAAGTTGAGATGCTAGATATGTCAAGGCAACATATGAAGCGAAATTTGAAAGTTAAGTCAATGTATGAGGAAAATATTTTTGAAAACTATGCATGGGGTTCTTAAAAAAAATGTGTTCAATGTTTTCGAAACCTTATATATAATACCCTTGAAATCATCAAGTAGGTGTATTAGGTAGATATATTTACAAAAATGTTTTAAAATTATGCGAGATGAATTTTGAAATTATGTATAAGGTTTTTGAAAAACATGAATGATGCTTTTCGAAATCATGCACTTGATAAGAAAATGTACTGTGTTAATATTGTCTTCAGACTATATGAAACATTTTGAAATTATGAAGGTTGTTTTTGAAAACATAGCCAATGTTTTTGAAATAACATGACAATGCTTTTAAAAAAAATTGTTTTCAAACTATATGAAATGTTTTTAGATCATGAAGATTGTTTTTGAAATACTTGTACTGTGTATGTTGAAAAATCAAAACGTAATGGGTATGAGATTTGAAAATATCCTTAGTTATCTAACCAAGGATTCAGAGGCACAGATGTGCAAAAGCACGATTACTCATAATTTCACTTTATTTCATGTACTTCGTTTCTTAGAATGAAACGAGTACTTAAAATTTTCGAGGGAATCATGAGCGATCATTTGAAAGGGAGAAATCACAAGAGTAGTTTGTAAGGAACATAGTTCCTTGATGTAAGTATCATAGGGAAATGCCATACACACCTGTAACTATACTTGTATATCAGAATTGTGAACAACAACTTTTATTTATAAACAAACAGATTGTTTCACATTACAAGGATAACAAAAGAACAAAAGCATAAGACAGCAACATCTTCTAGTCAGCCAACTGCTCATCCGTGGGTTGGATTTGCATTAGCAAGCTTTGGGCAATCCCTTAGGAAATGACCCATCTCGCCACAGTTGTAGCAAGACCCTGGTGAGAAACGAGCTTGAGTAGAGTCGCCAGCTTGCTTTGGAGCAACTGCAGCTCGGCAAACTCATGCTGTATGACCTTTAAGTCCACAAATTTGGCATTTGCGGCACTTCACACTAGGGTGATGATGAAGGCTACATTGGTTGCACAAGGGTGCAGTTCCGTTGTATGGCTTCCTAGCAGGGAGTTGAGCTGGTTGGTTGGGGACGGCTTTACCATTGTGACTGACCATGGTGAAGTTCTGAGAAGCTTTTCGCTTCTTTGACTTCTTAGGGAATCGTTCATCCATGGTCTTTGATTCCTCGATTGGTTTCTTGGATGGTGGTGCTGTCACCTGACTAGGTCCTGCTTGTCTTGGTGACTCTTGAGTGGCTTCATCCTGGAGACGATACATGGCAGTAGCTAATTCAACAGTCTTCAGGACTACTTCGCCTATTCGCTGAGCGAATTTGGCAGTCTGCTCGGATATCTGGGCGTCATCGTGATGAAGAGACATTCTAGAAAAAAAATGAAAGACATAGGAAGAAACAAGTGAAACGTCATCGGCTAAACAGAACAGAATGGTAATGCATAAGAATTTGCAATCATTTGTTTGTTACCTAAGGCAAACAAATGAGACGGTGACAAATCAATGTAAGCGGATCATATTAATGTATCACTGAAGACATGCTCGCCTATAAGTGAACACTCACCCCAAGAGTTCCCAGGTAAGAGTGACTGGTCCGATACTGCGGATTTGTACGAACACTCTAGCCTTAGACAGAAAACTCAGAGTACAGGCATTCACCCTTCCAGTTTGCACGTGTTCACATTATATGACCCAAACTTTGACGAGATTTTGAAAATTCAAAAGGGTTCAAAACCTTATAACTGAGGGTTCAAAAACCTTACAATAGAGGGTTCAAAACCTAGTAATCAATCATCCTAGAACAGATGATTAGTTTTCAAAGCGGTTTTGAAATTTATGTTCTTGTGTGGTCGTCGCCTAAGGATAGGTGACAATATTGTTTTATGACTAAACGCAAGTAAACTCGCGTTAGGGTCCTAGGAAGGTTATAGACTAGGTCAAAGCATTACTAATAACCTAATTCCCTATAACTATGAGCTCTGATACCAACTTTTCTGTCACACCCCGACCACGTAAAACAACAAAACGTGGCGGAAAACGTCGGGGAGTGTTGTAACAGAATCATTGTTTCATAACAGATGGAAATTGAAATATTGATTTATTGAATAAAATAGTTACAATGTCTTGACAATCAAAGAAACATAACATAAATAACTAGTCTTGCATCTTTTATTGTCACTAAGGCCCAAGTCCGCCTAAGTGTATCTTGATCAATCCTTATGCCTCAATTCCTGAAACACATGTGAAAATAGGTACGTCAGCATAAAAATGCCGGCGAGTACATAGGTTTTGTGAAAATGAGATTCATGACTTAAGTTTAAGAAAATGTTTAATAAAGTTTAGTCATGAACCTTGTTAATTGTTTTATTTTGTAAATCATTTGAAAAACGATAAATAAATCAAATGATATATATATGTATAAAAGAATAATACATGGTTAAGCGAATAACCATGTGAAATGAGTTTGTATAAATTAAGTTGTTTGTAAAACAATGTATTGTGAAAAGTATGTTATTTGTATAAAATGTTATATGTCCAAATTGAAATGATTCAAATAACGCCACGATATGTAATACCATACAATCACTTATAGCGGCGTATCCACCATGCTTGTATCATATTACACACGCCTCGTTACTTAAATCACTTACTCAAACCAAACCAACAATGTAAGATGTCTATGTTTAAACCAATTGTCAAATGTACTGAATAATATGTCAAAGTGTTTATGTCAAGATGTAAATCATGTAATGTGTAACCAAAATGATATGTATGGCTAGTGAAATGCATCAACTAAACCATAGGTGAAACGCACAAAACAAAGTATTGAAGTAAAACTTGGTTTAAATCAAAGTTATGTTTTGTGGAAATGCATGATCAAATGTAAATCATGTCAAAATGTTTGTGTCAAAATGTCTATGTCAAATGTCTTTGTGTAAACCTTGTCAAAATGTCATGTACGGCAAGTGGAATATATATATGTATAAATATATCCATTAAGCCATAGGTAAAAATGCACAAAACAATATATTGAAGTAAAACATGGTTTAAATCAATGTTATGTCTTGTGGAAATGCATGCTATACTGAATATGGACATTTATACGGTGTTATGAAAATGCATACATCCAAGCCTTGAGACTGTGGTGATAAACCCTTAAACAAATTAAAGGTTTATCTAAATTATGTACATCGAATTCAGTCATTCCTTCCAATCCAAACAAACCCAGGATTTCAGGAACGGGAGTTGTCAATTCCTATGGTACCATTACCTACTAACGAGCGGCGTAGCTAATGTTAATGAATGTATTGTCCCATTTAAACGAACCAAATGTCATACCAAAATGTAAGAATGTGATGAAATGAAAATGTACTAAGTATGCAACAAATGAACATACATAGCATGTGATGTGATGTGATGTGATGTAAAACAATGTACTAAGTAGGCACACAATGGGCATACATAGCATAAAATGTAATGTAAAACGATGTACTAAGTAGGCACACAATGGGCATACATAGCATAAAAATGTAATGTAAAACGATGTACTAAGTAGGCACACAATGGGCATACATAGCATAAAATGTAATGTAAAACGATGTACTAAGTAGGCACAAAATGGGCATACATAGCATAAAATGTAATGTAAAACGATGTACTAAGTAGGCACACAATGGGAATACATAGCATGAACACAATGAAATCATGTACTATAAGTGTACTAATGAACATAACAAGCATATGATATGAAAACATGGAAAGCATGAAAGTAACAAGTAGGCACATGTGTTCCACCCCAAAACAGTTTGGAAAACAGTAAAAGAGGGGTTCTATGTACTCACTTGAGATTGCTCAGAAGTCCTAAGATAACCACCAAGCAATGCTAGAGATCACGGAATCAAACGGCACCTAATATAGGTAACTATGTTAATAAACCGGACCTATATCGGAGGATCGGGTAGTATGAGGGTTTGTAAACCAAATGAGTGTAGGAACTCATGTAATATGGTTTAACAAAGCCTACCTACTAAATGAAACCTAACCTAAGTGCTTACGACCCATTACGACCCGTTTAGGTAGCTTATGCTACTTTAACACGTTGTTCGCGTAAAACGCGTTCGGACCGCTTAACTAGTCCTACGACAAGTAACATATGCCTTAACATGTCTAATATTGTTTGTCAAATCATATTAGATGTCAAAAGTTACGTTACATATGCTTAAAATGAATTTTGGCATCAAAGGGGTATTTTGGTAATTTACCTAAGGCATATAAGCTACCTATCATACAACTACTTAAACGAAGCGACCATAAGGTATAACCTCGGAAGGTTATTCCCTATATACTATGGTCACCTAATGTGTTTGGTCGGATCCTAATGATCGACCAAATGGGTCGGGTTCGAAGGTATAATCGATTTATTAGATCGCTTACCCTTACGACCCTAGACAACGTGGTAATCAGTAGGCATAGTCACAAGGGACTATAACCATCGTGATTACAATCACGTTGCGAAGTTCAAACGAACTTCGCATTGACCATAAACTGGTCAATGCAGAAAGTCAAACAAAGTTAGACTTTCGGACTCGAAAAACAATAGAAGAACGAAGGAACACTTACAAAGGGTCCCCGAATGCTAATCTAGATAAAAATAGCTCAGGTATGAAACAAAGGTTTCAACTTAGAGCACATAAGATCAGATTTGTGAGGCATGAGTGAAGTGGGTGTTGGGTATTTATAGTTTTCGGTTCACCGTTAGGATCATTTCTTGGAGAAGAGGGAATGATCACATCCCTACACTTGTTGGAATGTTGTGGTTACTGATTTTGCTCACCATAGGAGATTAACATGTGGCACTTGACCTTTGGAGGGTGTTAGGGGTTGTTAACTTGTGCTAAAAATGGCTTTTTTTGATCAGAAGGGGCCTAGCGTGATGCCAGGGGGGCTAGGTGTCACGCTAGGGGTTCCCTGATCAGCAAACACTTTCAAGTGTTCCCCTTTCAGTCCCCGTTGCGTATTAAGGCCATTTCTGACATGTTTAAGGCTCGTTAATCATTTTCAAAGCTCCACAAGGATGCCTAAATATTGTGGGCATGAAACATGCTCAAAAATATGCCAGATGTTGGCTCGTTTGGTCGTACGAACGCGATGTTCGCTTAATTACGACGGTATGCGCATAAGCGCGAGAAATGATCTAAATGACGCGACGAATGGATTTTTCTTATGCCATACACTAAAATAACATATTTTAGTGCTTAAATAAATTTTTGGATGTCCGGATGTATTCAGAAAGTAAGATATGCTCGAAAGTGCAAACTTGTGCACTTTTTGACGCTTTTAGTCCCTGAATGACCCAAAAGTTTATTTTAGCACACCGAACCCCTCAAAGCCTATTTCTAAGATATATAAAGGATATTTAAGGTGTGTTTAACTTATGGTCATGTTCCAAAATGTTCGTTACAGTTCAAATTGGCATACTTTCGCAGTTTGTCAAGTTTAGTCCCTGTAAGCGAATTAACTTGTTTTTGCCATACCAAAGCCTTCAAAACTTATTTCTAAGTTATGTAAGGGTTATTTAAGGTATGTTAAGCATATGTTTATGTTTCGGAGTATTTGTCGCATTAAACTGACTGCGTTTAAGCACCAGTTTGCGTATAACTCTCGAGAAGATGGTATAGAGTTTGAAATTGGACAAAAGTCAAAACATGAAAAATGTAAAACATAACCAAGCAAACATTGGGATCAAATAACATTGTTTTATTGATAACTGAACTGTTCACAATGATTACAAGCACAGATGTTACAGTGAACTCGGACTCTTTTCTGATGAACTCGGACTATCCGATTTAGACTCCGACTTTGACTCTTCATCCGTATCTAACACCTGATCGACCACTTTCTTTACTAACTCAGACTCATGATCAGTGTCAGACGCTGTGAATGTAACATCAATGTTATCTGGTAACTCATCAATGGTTTCAGACTTTAACTTAATGTTTAGAGCCTTAGTTAAACGTTCCTCATTTGGCTTTCTGGGAGAATAACTTTCATACATCGGAGGCGGACATCTGTTATACTTGACACTTTGTTTCTTACCAGTATCAGTAACTTCAGTCTTTTCCTCCTTGAAAGCTTCCAGACCTGCAACAGTAGAATAAACACGATCAATCAAATAATCACAAGTTGTATAACTCAACAACAAGCGTTTGATTCTTTCACTTTCTATATTTTCCAGTTCCAGATCTTGTTTCAGCTTTGCACAATCTTCAATATACTCATTGATGACCTTTTGCTTCATCATCAATGTTGAGCTCATTTTTTCCATTACCTTTTCAATTTCTGTATTTGTCTTTTTCAAACCATCGACTGTTCTATTCAGAACATCATATGATTCCTTCACATACTTCACATCAGACAGTAAATCTTCTTTAATCTTCTCTAGTTCAGCAATCTTCTTATCTTTCTCTTCACAAACTTTGCAAGATTCTGAACATTTCAAACACGGTTTTTCAACTTCAACCGCTTTTCAACTATCTTTTCAATCTCAATAATTTTCTCAACTTCAACAAGTTTCTCAACTTCAACTATTTTCTCCACCACTTTTTCCACTTTAACGATTTTCTCTACTACTTTCTCAGTCACTGGTTCAACATTAGCTTCTCCAGCTTCTGTCTTTGCTTTTTCATCAGCGAGTAACTTTGCTGCTTCCAGCTCTCTCTTCAATCTGGCAATCTTCTTCTGATTCAGCATCTCCATTTTATCTGCAAAAAACAAATTGAAACTATCAGGATCAATACCTTTTCTAGCTTTGTTAAGATATTCTTCCTCATCATCAGTATCAACATCACTCCCTAGATCTGGAAAAATTGAGATTCTTTTCTGACTAGTCTCATTTTCACCCAGGATTTTAGCAACAAGAGCTGTTCCAGGTATGTATTTGTCCCAACTAAATCCCTCGGCAACTTTTTCATCATCTTGATGGATAATTAAAGCTTTCTTCTTTCCATCATCAATGGAACGAGATGATGATGGTTGTTCCTCAATCTGATGAAAAATTGATTTCTGATAATAATTGTTCTTATCTTGACCATTGGTTGCTTCTTGGTTTTTACACTCTCGTTTAAAGTGTCCTTTTCCTTTGCAACGAAAACAGGTAACTTTAGACTTATCAAAACCTAACGGAGAAGTAGCCAATCCCCGAAACTCATCTCTGTCGGTGATTTGCTGGAATTTTTCAGCTCTTCTAACAGCACTGGCCATGCACCACTTTACATCCATCAACTCAAGTTCCTCTGCATCAATTTGGTCATAATCTTCTTTTGTAAGCATCGGATTTCCGATTTTTCCAGCAATCAAACTCTCATATGATTCCAACATAGCAACAAGTGATGCCATGTGTTGCTTAGCAATTTCTGGAGACAAGTTGTGACCATTTTGAATGTTTAATGTAACATTGCACTGCAGATTTGTAGAATTCTGTTGTTGAGGACTTGATGTTTTGTTGTTTGGATCAAAACTTGAAAATGATGAAGAATATCCACCACTTTGAGTAGTAGTGCTAACATTCGGACTAGACGATCCATCAGCACTAAAAGCAGTACTAATCTTTGAACTTGGACTGGGGGTAGCCTCAAACTTGTTTCCTCGGTAATACAGACTGACATCCTGTTTAGCATTTGGATTTGTCATGATAGCCGTCTTCTGGATATCCAACTCGTGCTCTTCAATCTTTTGAATAAACTGTGCAAGATTCATATTTTCAGATTTTCTTGTATGTTTTAAAATCAACAAGTATGTTCCCCACTTATTCTGTGGTAACGCATCAGCAAGTTTATCCACCCACTCATCATCATCTTTTGTTATCTCCAATCTTCCCATTTCTAAAACTAAATGACAGTATCTATCAATGGTCATTTTCGTTGTTTCATTATCAAATGCAGTAAATGTATCAAATGATTTCTTCAACAAAGCTTTCTTGTTTTTGATCATATCAGCACTTCCTCTGAACTTTTGAATCAACGCATTCCAAATTGACCGTGCAGTACCCGAATGTTGAAGTAACACAAAGATATCTTCTTTAACTGCTTGCTGGAGAATGCTGATCATCATCTTTTCACTTGTGTATTTCAATTTGTCAGTTTCTGAAAAATCACTAAAACCTTTTTCAAGCCCACGTTCGTTTTTCGGTTTCTCGTAATCTTTCTCTAGTGCACACCATGTATCAAACTTGTATGCCTGTACCCAGTTCTCAAACCGATTCTGCCACCCTTTAAAATCTTCAATATACATCAGCTTCGGTGGTTTTTGATAAGTTCCCGTTTCGTTCTCACTGTACAGTGTTTCAACAGCTGTAACTGGTGCAACTGGTGTAGGAAACGCATTGTAGAAATCCTCTTCCATGTTTAAAAAAATTGTTTCTCAAAAGTTCAAGTTTCACACGAAATACAGAAAATTTACTAATTTCCCTTGAAAGTGGCAGTGGCTATTTCAAGCGGAATCACTTTTCAAGAGGAATCACTTTTCAAGCGGAATACCAGTTTCAAGCGGAATTAGATGATTTTTCAAGCGGAATAGCAACTTCAAGCGGAATCAGATGATTTTTCAAGCGGAATAGCGATTTCAAGCGGAATCAGACCAATTTTCAAGCGGAATTACACCCTGAAGCGGAATTAGGTGTAATTTTCAAGCGAAATAACGATTTCAAGCGAAATCAAGTTGCTTATTTCGTTTGAAATGCTGCTGACATCACAAGTCTGATATGATTTTCAAGCGGAATTAGTTAAATCTACCAGTTGTAATTCGAATTAAAGTCCAATACTTTCCAGGATTAGTTAAAACATTGTTTTACTTAATATGTGAGAAAATCGGACCATTTTGACCGTAAAAACTTGTTCAATTTTGAAAAGAAGGTGTAGAAGTAAGAAAATATGGCTGTTTTGGCAAGAACTCTTCTTCCTGAGCTCTGATACCACTTGTAGGATCGAATCGTGACCCAAACGAGTCGTTCAGAAGAGTTCTTATCTATACGAAAGGCGGAAACAGACGTATAGACTTAGAAACAGCTTGATTCACACTTTAAAAGTCTTGTATATTGATTTAACACTGTTTACAATTACTAGATAGACCGGCAGCACCTCGGTATATCAATCTAATTCCGTTACAAATGACAACACAACTAGGATATTTATAGTGGAGCTGATTCCGCTTGAAAGTAGCACTGACCATTTCAAGCGGAATTAGAATAAATCTAATTTCCCTTGAAAGTGGCACTGACCATTTCAAGCGGAATTAGAATAATTCTAATTTCCCTTAAAAGTGGCACTGACCATTTCAAGCGGAATTAGAATAATTCTAATTTCCCTTGAAAGTGGCAGTGTCAATTTCAAGCGGAATTACCCACTTTAACACAAAACCTAGTTTCTCGTACAATGTGCCCTGATCTAACAATTCTAGTACAAGACTCGATACAAGACGAAGTCGATAGACGTAATGCACCAACAGACTCCCCCTCGGATATTGACGAGTCTTCAGTGTCGAGTCTTCACAATCTTCAGTCTTTATCATTCTTTGGGCTTCCAGAATCTCAATCTGGTTCTTGTCTCACTCTAACTCTTTCTTCAGCTAATCTCCCCCTCGGATGATGCTCTATCAATCTCTGGCATCTTCAGGATCAAATTCCTAGCTCTTGCATCTTCAGACTTTCTTTCTCTAACAGACTCCCCCTCAACTTGTGCTGGGATCGTAGTCTGGCTCTTCCTCTTGTTCACATGTTTACAGGATTAGGAATCACAACCTGGCTCTCTCATAGCCATAACCTGCATATTCTCCACCCAAAACATAAGTTTCATAAAAGATAAGATATAATAAATTTAGAAACCTTGCTAACCACTTGAAAACACAAACCGAACACATCATTTTCAAGTATTATATAAAATGATTTAACATATCAATTTCTGATGACCCACTTGCATGTATATCAATTTTCTTTTCAAACATCTTCAAACAAGCTTTCCCAAACCTGTTCGTCATGATCAGCACTCGGAATTTTTAAAATCAGCTTTTCGACATCAGTTGTCTAAAATCATTTTGAATTTTTCAAAATTATGCTAAAACACACCGAAAATCTTTCTGGATTTTTCGATAGACGTAATGCACCAACAAACCTTTTTAACACGAATTGAGAGGAGCTGAGATAAACATGCAAATTGGATTATTATTATTATGGGTGCACACATAATAATAATGTGTGACAACTGCCACTTTTCGGCAACATTCATACACTTAAAGTACTCATTTTTAGCTACATTTTTATGCATTTTGAACACCCGAACTGCGTATTTCGTAACATACACTTGAATACTCATGGAATACTTACTTAGGATGCACATGATTCATTTTTATTGAATACATTTGAAACAGTTTAAACAATGCATCGAAACTACTAGAAAAGCACCTAGTAAACTAGTATTCTGACGAAAACGCAGGATCCGCAGAAACCATCTAAACGACATCTTTAGGACTCAGACGAAAGTCCAACATCTAATATATATTAAACCCTAACTAGGAATGCAAAGGTTTCATTTAAAACTTTCCCGAAGTCCAATATGACTAAAAACTACCCGAAAAGCACTAAAAGTGACAATTTCAACACTTTTCCGCAGAAATTCTGCAGAAATCTGCCATTTAATATTTTTACAACATATAAAGGTGCAGTTTAACAAAGAATTCATATGAGGATACCTTCGGGTACCATCCGAACCAATAACTACATCAATTCACACAAGTTACACAACTTAGCGTTCAAATAACGTCTAACCGAAACAATTCGAAACGAATATCCGAACAATATTGGATCTTTTTTTAAGTGACCATCTAGTATTATTTGGATCATTATGGTCTAGTAATAGTCACTTAACACCTTCTTAACACTTAAACACTTACACATACAAGTTTCCGAACATTTCACCTAAAATTTCTAACACTTGAAACACTTATAAATTTTTCACTAAACAAGACCCCCCCCCCCCTTTATGTGGGACGCCCCATGTGGGACCCATATGCTCAACTTGTTGCTAAAAATATCTAGATATTTCATGTTTAAACCAAGTGGTGTTTCAAGTGGATGATTATATGTATTGTAATCTTATCCTAACTAGATACTTTTCATCATATTTTACACCTTTCAAAACACACAAAACAAACCTCTCAAACATCATCATCATTTTCGGCCAAGAACTAGCACCATCCATCTTCATTTTCAAGCCATTTCCTAGATGATCAAGGTGTACTTTCATGGAAGTTATGAAGATCCAAGACATCTCCAAGTTGAAGCACCCTTTTTCACACACTTTGGAGCTTTCAACCATCAAATCTTCATCTTCCTTGCTTTTCATTTTCATCAAGATCATACCTAGCCACAAGAGCTAGAAGTGAGCATTCTAATCTTTTTTTACTTGTTTATGTATAGATTACTTATGAACAAGTTATATTTAAAAGATTAATGCAAGAATAAGATGAAAATACATAAAAGCAAACTAAAAATCATAATATATAAGATTGTTTATGTTGTGTTTTGAAGCTTGTTACTTGTTTATTTGATCTAGTTATGATAAACATCATATGAAAACTTGTTAGATGATGTTTAAAAACATAATCTATCAAGTGTACATGAAAGTATAAAAAGGGTTATGTTAAACTTCATGTTTAATGGATGAACATAATATTTGATGTTGTAAAAGTATATAAAGCTTTTCACTAAAAATAATGCTTTTTGAAAGATTTATAAAAGTAACATACAAAATGGGTTTTATATAAAACTTTGGAAAAACTAGAAGTAAAGTATGATTTTTAAACAAGTAAACATATGTAAAGATCATACTAAAACCCTACATGTTTATGAGTTCAACTTGTTAAAAATATGTTACAAATCTCATGTGTTTTTTGTGTAGAAATGATATGTTGTTGATTTTAAAGAAAATCACATGTTTTGATAACATGGCAAAGTTCATATTTCAAAGGAACTATGGCTAACCATGGGGTGCAAGGATGTGGGTGGAGGTGGGGATATAGGAGCAGCGGATGCGGAGGAATTGGCTGTGGAGGATGGTTCGGATAAGGGTGGAGAAGTATTGTTTTCGGTGGAAGATATATTAATGAATCATTGTTACAGTCCACAACCCTAATGGCGATTTTCGGCGATTTTCATTGTTCTTGATCCTAAACTCGATTCCATCTAATGATTATGGGCATTGTTAATTGATTCTAATCCCTAGATTAGTGTCTACGTACAATTCTTCATAATCTCCAAGATCGATCGGGTTTTTAGGGTTTCTTTTTTGTTTTTCGTCGGCCTTATATTCTACTGGATTGCTTGATTTGTTATCAGATTCAGGTGGGGCGGATTACCCTAATCTGGATGATTTGCTCAATACTCAATCAGGGATGTTGAATGAAGATGCTGAAGTCACTCCGGGAACAGCTCCAGTTCGTGGGATCGGGTTGCGCGTAACAAACATTGAGGGTAATCCGATGATGCCGAGGAGGGGGATTTTTGCTACGAAATCTGTTTCGGTAATTGATGGATTGGCCACTATTTCTAAACCAGTGGAGTATAAGGGGGGATGTGGGAACGTGTTTCATGCAAACCCTAATTCAGAGTTTTCTCATCCAAAAGAGGATGCTACAAGCTCGAAGAATGATATATCAGGAACCATTTCTTTTGCTGAAAAATTGAAAGGTGGAGTGAAAACTAGTAAGGTAAACTTTCGTTTCCTTGAGAATACTGAACAACATGGTGGTGCAGACGTAACAATCCCTTTGGAATCAGTGAAAAAGGTTCAAGAGAAGTGTAGTAATGTCCTGTTCGGGAACTTTCTTGGTAAAATATTAGCTTTCCCGGTGGTTGAGTACTTTGTTAAGAACCGTTGGAAGAAGTATGGTCTTGAGAAGAGTATGATGAATGCTAAAGGTTTTTTCTTTTTTAAATTTGATTCGAGTGAAGGAATGAACCAGGTTTTGCATGAAGGTCCTTGGCTTATTAGAAACATTCCTATTTTCTTGAAACCTTGGTCATCTGAAACGGAGATAAAAAAAGAGGAATTCAAGAAGGTACCGGCCTGGGTGAAAATGCATGATGTTCCTCTTGCCGCGTACACAGAAGATGGTTTAAGTCTGATTGCTTCAAAGATAGGGTCACCAAAATTTCTAGATAATGAGACATCTAACATGTGCTTGGAGTCTTGGGGACGTAGTAGCTATGCTAGAGCAGTGATTGAATTGGATGCTGCTAAGGATCTAGAAAAGATGGTGTCGGTTGCTATTCCTAATGTTGAAGGTAGTGGGTTCTTACTAAGCTCTGTTAAAGTTGAATATGAATGGTCTCCCCCTAGATTCACTACGTGCTGTGTCTTTGGTCATTCAAAAGAAAATTGCCTGAAGGAAACTAAGGCTGATTTTAATGATAAAATAAGGGTAAGGAACAGGAGAATGGGGATGGATTCACTGATGTGAATAGGAAGAAAGCTTCTAGGAAAGGGGTTGTTATTAAAGAAAAGCCGAAATTCGAGTATAGGCCTATTAAGAAACCAGGTAACCTGGTGATTAATGAACCTAATTCTCGGCCGAATGCCTCAGGGTTAGAGTCAACGAGAGTTGACAAGCAGTCTCTTGCAACTTCCTCGATGCCTTCGAGTAGTATCAAGCTAGGTAATACGTTTGGTTACCTTGGCTCTGAAGGTGAGGATTCTGATGAAGATGAAGTTATAGAGATTAATGAAACTTCAGAATTTATGCAAGCTGGTAATGATAAATCAGGGGCAAGCACTCCTGCTGAAAAGGTGATTAATGGATAGTATTGCTTGCTGGAACATAAGGGGTTTGAACCGACCCCTCAAACAAAGGGAGGTTCGCAATGTGATAAATATAAATAATATTCAGATTTGTGTTATTTTGGAATCTCATGTCAATGTGTCTAATCTTTTGGGAGTTTGTCAAAGAATCTGTCGATCTTGGAGATGGTCTTCGAATGGTAATATCTGCTCCAAAGGCACAAGAATTCTTTTGGGATGGAATGCGGATTACGTAGATGTTATGGTTCTATCCATCACTCCTCAAGTCATGCATGCTCAGCTGGTTTTTAAAGGTGTTAATAAAGTTATGTTTTATTCGTTCGTTTATGCGGATAATTATTACATGGAACGTCGGAAGCTATGGGAAACTTTATGTTTGCATAAACAGTTTGTTAAGGACAAGCCATGGGTTATCATGGGGGATTTTAATTCCTCTTTGTTTCTTGAAGATACATCTATGGGTTCTTCTAGGATTTCGATTGGTATGAGAGAATTCAAAGAGTGTGTGCAGAATCTTGAAGTGTTTGATGTCAATAGTTCGGGTCTACATTTTACATGGAATCAAAAAACGAAAAAGGGAGTTGGTATTCTCAAGAAAATTGATCGTGTTATGGCAAATGTGTATTTTACGGATGCATTCCCGAGTGCTTGTGCTGTTTTTCATCCATTCAGGATTTCGGATCATACGCCATGCCTGTTAAAGATTCCTGGTACGAAAACGAGTAAACCAAGGCCTTTTAAATTTCCGAATTTTATTGTGTACAAGAAAGAATTTGGGGAGATGGTTTCAGCTGAATGGATGAAGAATATTGAAGGGGTGCCTATGTTTAAAGTGGTCAAAAAACTGAAAGCTTTGAAACACCCTATTCGAAGTTTCCTTTACAAGCAAGGTATGTGTTGGATGAAGTGAAAAGAAATATGGATCAAAACCCAACTGATGAGGAGCTGAGACAAAGAGAATCGGCTGCTTTGGCTGAGTATCAAGAAGCTCTGCTTGATGAGGAACGATTTTTGAAGCAAAAGGCTAAGGTGGAGTGGCTTCGGGTGGGAGATGCTAACTCTTCATATTTTCATAATTCTCTTAAATGCAGAAATCACCGTAGTCGTGTTGATATTATTAGAGATGTCGAAGGCAATATTTATGAGGGGAATGATGTTTCTTCAGCTTTTGTCAGTTTTTTTACCGAATTCCTTGGTAAGAAAGGTAACGTGTCTCGGCTGCCAACTCTGGATTTATTCCCTAATGTGCTAGAGGCTCAAGTGGCAACTAATATGGTTCGCGAGGTTTCTAGGGAGGAAATCAAGTCGGCCATGTTCTCGATAGATGACAACAAGGCCCCGGGGCCTGATGGTTATTCCTCGGCGTTTTTTTAAAAGTCTTGGAACATAGTGGGTGATGACGTGTGTATGGCTATTAAAGACTATTTCACCTCGAAACGCATGCTTCAGGAGGTTAATCATACTATTATTGCCCTTATTCCTAAGGTAACTACACCATGTCGGGTTACTGATTATCGGCCTATATCATGTTGTAATGTTATTTATAAATGCATTACAAAAATTCTATCTAATAGAATTTTAGAGGGCCTTGATAAGGTGGTCAGTTTGAACCAATCTGCTTTTGTCCTGGGTAGACGAATATCTGATAATATTCTTCTTGTTCAAGAGCTTATGCATAATTACCACAGGAATATCGGATCCCCTAGATGTGCTTTTAAAGTAGACATTCAAAAGGCCTATGATACAGTGGATTGGGAGTTTCTGGGATAAATTTTGAAGGGGTACGGATTCCATGAGATTATGATTCAGTGGATTATGAATTGTATCACTTCATCATCTTTTTCGGTTAGTGTTAATGGAAACATATTTGGGTATTTCAAAGGTCAGAGGGGTTTAAGACAAGGAGATCCGATGTCCCCATACCTCTTCACTCTTGTAATGGAAGTTTTAACGTTGATGCTCCAGCATTCAACATCGCCTGAGTCTTCTTTCAGATTTCATAAGGGATGTGAGAAGTAGCGGATTGTAAACTTATATTTTGCAGATGATCTTTTTATCTTTTCGAGAGGTGAAGTCGATTATGTAAAGATTATTATGGATGCTCTTAATGGGTTTAAAGATATGTCGGGTTTGGTTCCTAGTCTTACAAAGAGTACGGCCTTTTTCTGTAATGTTCCGAATCAAGTTAAGTGCATTATTCGTTCTATTATGCCTTTTGATGATGGTACTTTGCCGATAAAGTATCTTGGCGTTCCTCTAATTGCTTCTAGATTACTTCTATCGGATTGCAAGGTGTTGGTGGAAAAAATGGAGAACAGAATTACTGATTGGAAAACAAAAACCTTATCTTTCGCGGGTAGACTTCAACTGATTATTTCGGTGTTATCTGCTTTTTATGTCTATTAGGCTTCGGTTTTCATTTTGCCGGTTAGTATTGTCAAACAACTTGAACAAAAGCTTAGGAGTTTCTTATGGTGTCAATGCAATTTCGTTAAAGGGAAAGCTAAAGTGTCCTGGAATATTGTTTGTTTACCAAAGGAAGAAGGTGGGTTGGGAATTAGGCAGATTGCGGATGTTAACAAAGCTTTAATGGTTTTTCATATTTACAGTATCCTCTCCAGAAGAAAATCGCTATGGGTCTAATGGGTGTATTTGCACCATTTACGAGAACGAAGCTTATGGGATATTCCGATTCAGAATAATACCTGTTGGAGCTGGAGGAAGTTGCTCCAAATGCGCCCGATTGTCAGAAATTTTTTTGTCTCGAAAATAGGCAATGGTGAGAGCACTTTCCTTTGGTATGAAAATTGGAGTGAACACTGCCCTTTAAGTTCTTATGTTACAAACTAGACATATGAACCGAGAGGGGTTGTCTATTTACTCTAAAGTGGCTGATGTGATTCAAGATAATAGATGGGTATAGCCGGCTGCTTGGCGGGATATGTTTCCAATTCTATTCCAGCTTAATCCGATTACCATAAATCCTCATAAAGTAGATACCGTTTTATGGAAGAAACAGGGTGATGCTATGGAACCTTTCTCTACAAAGGTGCCATGGGATTTAATTCGAAGAACAAGACAACGGGTTGATTGGTATAACATGGTGTGGTCTTCGTTTACTATACCAAGGCATTCGTTTCTTATTTGGCTCATTTGTAGGAGGAAGCTAGCTACTCAAGATAGAATTCAGCAATGGTATAACGCAATGGGTATGTGACAACCGGTAATTTACGGCTCATAATTACGCGATTAACAGGCGATTAACGCGATAATAAATAGTGTTTACGACGCTAATCAACTTAATTAGGCCTTTGGAGTGCCTAAGAACGCTTATCCGACTCTACAGTACGCGTATGAAGATTCGTGTGGAAGCTGCGGTACATCAAACGACAACGGACTGATACCGTACGAAGTACTGACGACACCGCCAAATATGAATGTTATACGAATATTTATTTCTTATGGAGTTTTGGTCGCGATATCGGATACCGTAGGAGTTACGGGCCACTTACACATGAGATGGGCTTGTAGGCCCTGGACCCAAGCCCAAAGCCCACAAGCCTAAACCTACACCTGATGCATTAGACCTTATATGATCTGTACAAAAGATTTGTCAAATCCCTACAAAAGATTTCCAAAATCTCTGAAAATCTTTATAAAATCCATAGAAGAGATTATTGTCTCTAAAGTTTGGGACATAAGATCCCCACAAATCTCTTCATAAAATCTTGATTCAAAGGATAAAAGTTCCGACCTGCATGTAATTTGTGTACATTAGAGACAAATAAAAACATCCATCTACCCTCATTCTATTAATACTCATACACACATAAAGCACCCTTCACACTCCAAACCTCAGACATAACAGCCAAACACCCCTTGCTCTCCCTCTCGCTGACATCCGGCCACGGATCGGTGACTCCGGCGCCGATTCCGACCGGTCAAACACGCATCCACACTCCATCATCTCTGCACTACCCCACCCCCTCGTCTCTGAACCGGCCCCCTGTGTGTTCACCGACAACCGCACCACTATCTCTGTGCAGTGGATCTCCGGCGACGAGATCGAGGAGTCGAGAAAGAAAGAGATGCGCGGAAGAGAGAGAGAGAGAGAGACGGCGAGGAGAGAGAGAAGACCGGAGGTGGTGGTGGTGAGCGGCGGTAGGTGTCACGGACCAGCAGTCGGTGTCTCGGACCGGTGGTCAACATCAGAGAACTGGCGGTCTATGTCTCGGACCGGCGGTCCAAGTCTTGATCCGGTGGTGGTCGGTGGAGAAGATAGAGACGAGAGAGAAAGACCGTCCAAGCGAGAGAGAAACAGCGGTAGCGGAGGTCTTTGGTTCGGTCCGACAAAAGTTCCGGTAAACCTTCTCCCCATTTTCTTTCTGTGGAGATCGATGATGATGATGATGATGTTGCTGTTGTTGTTAATGTTGATGATTTGGTTCAGAATGGTTCGTCTCTGGATCGGGTTTTCCGTTCGGGTTCTCGGTTCAGCTGGTGTGGTTCGGCTCGGTTCTGGTTCGGGTCAAACGTAGTTGACTCGGTCAACACCCGAGTCAACTCGGGTCAACAGCAGCTTCGGTTCGGGTCAGCAGTCAACGGTTCGGATCAACAGGTTCGGCTCGGTCAACATAAGTTAGCAGCGGTTCGTGGTTCATGATGCGGGAAGACTCGGTCAAACTGAGTCAACTCGACTCGGTCTACTCGGTTGACCCGGTCAACTCAGTCAGCGGCTCGACGATTCGACGCGAAGTTTTGGTAAAGATTTTAGCGTCGCGATTAATATTTACATTGTTTTTATTTAACGAGCTCGAACCGAACGATTAAAGTATAGTTTATGTTTCGATATATTTAACAACTTACATATATTGTTGAATCTTGATTGAGTTTTGATAAAATAACGACGACTTGTGTCGTCGGGGGCGTCCAAAAATAGAGGAAACTCTGCCCGTTTTTCGAGAAAATCCGTAAAACGAAACACGTTTTAAATAAAAAGACACTTTATATACAAGTGTATAATCTTTTCAACGACACTTTACAAGCATACGGAAACGACAATTCTTTATAAAATAAATATATTTTATATATTTATTTCAAGCGTCAAACAACTCGTATTCGTTTTACAAAATAAATATAGCTTATATATTTATTACGAATATCAAACAACACGATCTTGTTTTATAAAATAAATGTAGATATATATATTTATTTCAAACACACGAATTCTTTTACAAAATAGATACAGTTTATCTATTCAACGACTCGATGAAGTTCTTATAAAATAAATATAATATTTTATATTTATTACGAACGCCGAAACGGCATATACATATATTTTGGCAAAATATACAAGACGCAATATATATAATACAAGTTTATTATATATTACTTTCATACGAATATTCCTACATACACAAACGACTTCTCGCGGCAGTTTAACTTAGTCATTTACATTAAGTTAACTATTTACCGTCAAATCGTTCGATCAACGATTCGGTAGAGCTCGATTACACGTAGTTAGTTACTGCGTTATTTAGAAACTTATTAGATATTCCGTGTTAGGAATATTGTAGAACGCACGCTAGCAAGTCAAGTTTTGGAAACGACATCACGAAGTCGTAATTAGCTAGCTTTGCACAGGAATATTCAGGTGAGTTCATAACCCCACATTTTTACACTTTTATAAATGTTTTCGGGGTGGAAAGACATGCACATTTTGCAAAGCATACAAGAATTATATATTTCTAAACCATGTTACAAAGAACACAAATGGTTTACGAAAAGCTTATGATTTATACCGGTTTTCCAAACAAGCGTATTTTTTTGAAAATACAAATACAAGAGTTTAAAAATACATGAGTTATGGTATGAAAATATAAAAATATAAGAAACGCACTTGGTGAGGACGAGAACCAAGTAGGATGCGTTATGAGAAATGATAACAAGAAACGCACTTGGTGAGGACGAGAACCAAGTAGGATGCGTTATGAGAATGATAACAAGAAACGCACTTGGTGAGAACGAGAACCAAGTAGGATGCGTTATGAGAAATAGTGTCACGAATAGGGTGCAGAAGCACCATTAATCAACGTATACATTCAGACCGCAGAACAAAAGGTTAGATCTAACGGGTGCCTGGCAGCCACACTCCCGGTCGGGGCGAGAACCGAGGAGTGCTTTTGTGTCTCAGAATATACCAATTAAATGCCTTAGGTTTGGTGACTTCCTATGACGTGCCACATGTTAATGGCCTTGCAACCCATTAACAATCCTGATATTTACAGGAATACTTTAATTACATGAAATTCATACCATACTAAAACTTGATAAATACTTGAAGTACGTGGGGTACTCAAGAAAACGGGAATTATACTTGAAGTACGTGGGGTACTCAAGAAGATTAGAGTTATACATAAGAACTTGAAGTACGTGGGGTACTCAAGAAGATTAGAATTATACATAAGAACTTGAAGTACGTGGGGGTACTCAAGAAAATTAGAATTATACATAAAGTACTTGGTGTACACATGAATACTTGAATTATACATGAAAACTTGATTTATACATGACACAAACTATGTTTTCATACAAAGTTTCAAGTAACTCGATAAGAAAATGATTTTAAGTACATTTTCTCAACAAAACATCAAAAACCGGTTATTCAAAAAGATTTATTTCAAATCTTTTACAAACAAACTATGAACTCGCTCAACTTTATGTTGATTTTTCGCATGTTTCTTTCTCAGGTTGCTTTTCAAAGTTATGGCACGGTTGGAATAGGAGAACCATTGTGGAGTCGAGTACTTAGTGGCGTTCATTTTCTAAAAGACTTAGCTTATTTGCTTCCGCTGTGCAATGAAGATACCAGTCCAGTCACGCCAACGCTCTGATATTTCGGGGTGTGACAGATTGGTATCAGAGCTATAGGTTACAGCGAATTAGGTTTCTATAGAGATACCTAGGCTCTAACCTCACTTTCCTCTGGGAACTTAGAATATTAAAACCTGAATACATACAGAACGCTTAGTACTCGAATATGGTCTCCAACCGTTGCCGAAAATCAACAGTCGAAATTTTGATTTCAAACATACGCTATAGTGGTGTTTTACACACGGTACACAAAACAGTCGCATACAGTGCACAAAACTCTGAGAATTTAGGAAACATGCATTTAAGACCTTCGGAAACTCATGGTGAAGCTCATTAAAGGTCATCACGTAGGTACCACGTTTATTAACTCGGACAAACGCCATTTTTATGTCATCTATGCTATTTAGCCGAGCAGGTAACCTACGCAAAACGAAGCACGGGCGTGCAAAAGTACACGAGAACTCGATCAACGGAGGTTGAAGTATGTCACATACGACTATCAAGGCGATGCCTTAGAAAAGACGCGATGGCGCGATTCAACGACGACGCTAGATTCCTGTCAGCAGGAGAACTAACGATCAGGAAGCGGAAACTTGTCACGCGATCCTGAAAGCAACACGAGTCATGCTAAAAAGAAGACGTATGTCTCTGCATTCCCCCCTATCGCAATAACAACGAATACGCTATGTTCGACATTCCATGGTAATATCGCCTAACAACTGGTTATCACATGCAACCCCAGGTAAAGTCCTTAAATTTCTTTTATTGAAATTTCGACTTTCACATTTACTGAGTAGATTTTTGTATCTCTACTCCTCCTAATGGCCAGTGGGTCACGATCATTTCTTTCAGTATAGCGAATATTCATTTGCTTCTTGAAAATTCATATGTTACGCATGCATTGTTTGATACGCATGTGGTTTTGTTTCGAATAAAGCGTTTCATTAAAATTCAAATATTATTTCGCTTGTGATTCAAATGACCCGCATTATTGAAATTGTTGGCTTCTTTGTTCTCAAGTCAACACGTTTTCTTAAAAATTCTTTTCTTTTCCAAGATACATGGCATTTCTTTGTGGCCATGCCGGAAGTTTTCTTGTCAATACATGTAATTATTTTCGGCTTGCGCCGAAAATCAAATTCAATTGTTTGAACTTGTTCATTACACATATTCAATTCAAGACACCATATGATGTATTGAAAGCATCATATTCGAATTCGTTTTAACAAGCGTTTCATTTGCTCCGGGTCGTAGTAGACTTGTTTGCTCTACGACTCCATTAAGTCGTCTGATGATTTCGACACATTGTGGTGTCAGTACAAACTTGTAGCTTGGGCTAATCATGATTGAGCGTTTTATGCCAAACACAGGTGATACTTGTTCGATCACCGCTATATTTGAATTGTTTCATTCACTACGACACCTTGTGGCGTCAGTAGAACTTGCAGCTTGGGCTAATCATGATCGAGCGTTCATGCAAACTAGTACATTTGAGCTTGTTGAAATCTGAATTCATTTACTTGATGCAATCATTTCTAGAATTCATTTGCATATTGTGATACGTCCTTGAATTCACATCATTCGAATAAGTCTTGATTCGACTTCATGATCGTTTACTTTGTTACTATTCGTATTTTCTACACATAACGTAACTCTGAGAAGTTAACATAGTCTAAATTTCGAGGACGAAATTTTATTAACAGGGGGAGAATGTGACAACCGGTAATTTACGGCTCATAATTACGCGATTAACAGGCGATTAACGCGATAATAAATAGTGTTTACGACGCTAATCAACTTAATTAGGCCTTTGGAGTGCCTAAGAACGCTTATCCGACTCTACAGTACGCGTATGAAGATTCGTGTGGAAGCTGCGGTACATCAAACGACAACGGACTGATACCGTACGAAGTACTGACGACACCGCCAAATATGAATGTTATACGAATATTTATTTCTTATGGAGTTTTGGTCGCGATATCGGATACCGTAGGAGTTACGGGCCACTTACACATGAGATGGGCTTGTAGGCCCTGGACCCAAGCCCAAAGCCCACAAGCCTAAACCTACACCTGATGCATTAGACCTTATATGATCTGTACAAAAGATTTGTCAAATCCCTACAAAAGATTTCCAAAATCTCTGAAAATCTTTATAAAATCCATAGAAGAGATTATTGTCTCTAAAGTTTGGGACATAACATCCCCACAAATCTCTTCATAAAATCTTGATTCAAAGGATAAAAGTTCCGACCTGCATGTAATTTGTGTACATTAGAGACAAATAAAAACATCCATCTACCCTCATTCTATTAATACTCATACACACATAAAGCACCCTTCACACTCAAAACCTCAGACATAACAGCCAAACACCCCTTGCTCTCCCTCTCGCTGACATCCGGCCACGGATCGGTGACTCCGGCGCCGATTCCGACCGGTCAAACACGCATCCACACTCCATCATCTCTGCACTACCCCACCCCCTCGTCTCTGAACCGGCCCCCTGTGTGTTCACCGACAACCGCACCACTATCTCTGTGCAGTGGATCTCCGGCGACGAGATCGAGGAGTCGAGAAAGAAAGAGATGCGTGGAAGAGAGAGAGAGAGAGAGACGGCGAGGAGAGAGAGAAGACCGGAGGTGGTGGTGGTGAGCGGCGGTAGGTGTCACGGACCAGCAGTCGGTGTCTCGGACCGGTGGTCAACAGCAGAGAACTGGCGGTCTATGTCTCGGACCGGCGGTCCAAGTCTTGATCCGGTGGTGGTCGGTGGAGAAGATAGAGATGAGAGAGAAAGACCGTCCAAGCGAGAGAGAAACAGCGGTAGCGGAGGTCTTTCGTTCGGTCCGACAAAAGTTCCGGTAAACCTTCTCCCCATTTTCTTTCTGTGGAGATCGATGATGATGATGATGATGTTGCTGTTGTTGTTAATGTTGATGATTTAGTTCAGAATGGTTCGTCTCTGGATCGGGTTTTCCGTTCGGGTTCTCGGTTCAGCTGGTGTGGTTCGGCTCGGTTCTGGTTCGGGTCAAACGTAGTTGACTCGGTCAACACCTGAGTCAACTCGGGTCAACAGCAGCTTCGGTTCGGGTCAGCAGTCAACGGTTCGGATCAACAGGTTCGGCTCGGTCAACATAAGCTAGCAGCGGTTCGTGGTTCATGATGCGGGAAGACTCGGTCAAACTGAGTCAACTCGACTCGGTCTACTCGGTTGACCCGGTCAACTCAGTCAGCGGCTCGACGATTCGACGCGAAGTTTTGGTAAAGATTTTAGCGTCGCGATTAATATTTACATTGTTTTTATTTAACGAGCTCGAACCGAACGATTAAAGTATAGTTTATGTTTCGATATATTTAACAACTTACATATATTGTTGAATCTTGATTGAGTTTTGATAAAATAACGACGACTTGTGTCGTCGGGGGCGTCCAAAAATAGAGGAAACTCTGCCCGTTTTTCGAGAAAATCCGTAAAACGAAACACGTTTTAAATAAAAAGACACTTTATATACAAGTGTATAATCTTTTCAACGACACTTTACAAGCATACGGAAACGACAATTCTTTATAAAATAAATATATTTTATATATTTATTTCAAGCGTCAAACAACTCGTATTCGTTTTACAAAATAAATATAGCTTATATATTTATTACGAATATCAAACAACACGATCTTGTTTTATAAAATAAATGTAGATATATATATTTATTTCAAACACACGAATTCTTTTACAAAATAGATACAGTTTATCTATTCAACGACTCGATGAAGTTCTTATAAAATAAATATAATATTTTATATTTATTACGAACGCCGAAACGGCATATACATATATTTTGGCAAAATATACAAGACGCAATATATATAATACAAGTTTATTATATATTACTTTCATACGAATATTCCTACATACACAAACGACTTCTCGCGGCAGTTTAACTTAGTCATTTACATTAAGTTAACTATTTACCGTCAAATCGTTCGATCAACGATTCGGTAGAGCTCGATTACACGTAGTTAGTTACTGCGTTATTTAGAAACTTATTAGATATTCCGTGTTAGGAATATTGTAGAACGCACGCTAGCAAGTCAAGTTTTGGAAACGACATCACGAAGTCGTAATTAGCTAGCTTTGCACAGGAATATTCAGGTGAGTTCATAACCCCACATTTTTACACTTTTATAAATGTTTTCGGGGTGGAAAGACATGCACATTTTGCAAAGCATACAAGAATTATATATTTCTAAACCATGTTACAAAGAACACAAATGGTTTACGAAAAGCTTATGATTTATACCGGTTTTCCAAACAAGCGTATTTTTCTGAAAATACAAATACAAGAGTTTAAAAATACATGAGTTATGGTATGAAAATATAAAAATATAAGAAACGCACTTGGTGAGGACGAGAACCAAGTAGGATGCGTTATGAGAAATGATAACAAGAAACGCACTTGGTGAGGACGAGAACCAAGTAGGATGCGTTATGAGAATGATAACAAGAAACGCACTTGGTGAGAACGAGAACCAAGTAGGATGCGTTATGAGAAATAGTGTCACGAATAGGGTGCAGAAGCACCATTAATCAACGTATACATTCAGACCGCAGAACAAAAGGTTAGATCTAACGGGTGCCTGGCAGCCACACTCCCGGTCGGGGCGAGAACCGAGGAGTGCTTTTGTGTCTCAGAATATACCAATTAAATGCCTTAGGTTTGGTGACTTCCTATGACGTGCCACATGTTAATGGCCTTGAAACCCATTAACAATCCTGATATTTACAGGAATACTTTAATTACATGAAATTCATACCATACTAAAACTTGATAAATACTTGAAGTACGTGGGGTACTCAAGAAAACGGGAATTATACTTGAAGTACGTGGGGTACTCAAGAAGATTAGAGTTATACATAAGAACTTGAAGTACGTGGGGTACTCAAGAAGATTAGAATTATACATAAGAACTTGAAGTACGTGGGGGTACTCAAGAAAATTAGAATTATACATAAAGTACTTGGTGTACACATGAATACTTGAATTATACATGAAAACTTGATTTATACATGACACAAACTATGTTTTCATACAAAGTTTCAAGTAACTCGATAAGAAAATGATTTTAAGTACATTTTCTCAACAAAACATCAAAAACCGGTTATTCAAAAAGATTTATTTCAAATCTTTTACAAACAAACTATGAACTCGCTCAACTTTATGTTGATTTTTCGCATGTTTCTTTCTCAGGTTGCTTTTCAAAGTTATGGCACGGTTGGAATAGGAGAACCATTGTGGAGTCGAGTACTTAGTGGCGTTCATTTTCTAAAAGACTTAGCTTATTTGCTTCCGCTGTGCAATGAAGATACCAGTCCAGTCACGCCAACGCTCTGATATTTCGGGGTGTGACAGGGTAATGCCAATATGATGTGTTGTCTTTTGTGTAATCGAGGTTTGGAAACACATGAACACTTATTTTTTGAGTGTCCTTACTCGAATCAGATTTGGGTTTCAGTCCGCAGAAAGATGGATATGAATCAGGTTGATGGGAAGTGGGAGGATGTGGTCGCGTCGGTGCTCCCTCACGCTAAATCTAAACGTCTCATTTGGGTAATTCGTAAGCTTGTGATTGCAGCGATGGCCTACTTTGTATGGCAGGAAAGAAACACGAGATTATTCAATAACCAGTTGCGACCGCCTGAGAAGCTTGAAGAGCTAATTGTGGAGACGATTCGTTTAAAATTACATTCTTTCAAGTTCAAGGTGAATCAACGGGTGACAAATCTTTTGGAGATATGGAGGATAGCATCTTTGGATGCTGGTCATAGTACTTAATCCTAATAGCTAGTTACTTGATGTATAGTTGTTAGGCGTTTGGTTGGTTTAGTTGTTTTGCTGTTTTGGCTTGTTTACTTTAGTGTGGCCTGTTACACTATTGAACTAGATTGGCACTTTGCTAGTCTACTTGTTTTATTTTGGTTTGGATAGCAATACAATCACCGGGGTATACCCTTTTACCCAAAAAAATTGTCGTTTTTAACAAAGTCTTTACAAGATTAGAAAGTTGGTCTTTCTAAACATAAAAATTGACATAAATATATATTTTGGTAAAATATATATTTAGTGAACATTCAAGTATGTGCTATGTGTTTATTATTTGTATTAGTTATATATAAAAGTTAGGGACTTGATAACAATGACACAAATAAATACAAGACATACTTACAACTAAAGACTTACAAGAATACATATAGACACACTTGAAAACAACTTACAGACACTACGAGCTTTCGGTCACAACTTATGGTCAAAACGGACGACGGGAGAATCTGTGAACATATCGCCATTCCGAGGAGTTACTACGACGCTTAGGCGATCATTCGACGCGAATACATATAAATCACCAAAAACAATATCCGGATGTTTTGAAACTTATAAAAACTATTATGTTTTTATTAACTAAAACTTGGTGATTTTTATATAAATTACAAGATTTTACTAAATGGGCTTATATTCACAAAATGGACTTATTTTTATACTAAATGGGCTTATATCTTTACAAATGGGCTTGTTTTATACAAATGGGCTTATTTTAAACAAATGGGCTTATATTATATAAAGGGGCTTATCTTCCTAAATGGGCTTAACATAAATACATGGGCTAAGCCTAATATCAAAAATTTATGGGCTAAGCCCAATACCAAACATATGGGCCAAGGCCCAATAACATTAAGCCCAATACTATTTAGGCCCAATACTCTTAAGGCCCAATACTATTTAGGCCCAATAACATAAATTATTGGGCTAGACCCAATAATATTAAGACATGGGCTCGGCCCAATGACATATAATTGGTAAAAATACAATTATACAATTTATTCATATAAGACATAAAATCAAGAGGACAAGATCCGATGATACAACTCACAAGATACAAGATTACATATATATTTGGTGAAATATATATATATATATATATATATATATGGAGGGGCTCATGCGAGAACTCCATTTATTGTGAGAACCATGAGAACCAATGTGAACACAACCTAAAATAGCTAAAAAAACCTAACCCCCACCCCCCAAGCTAACCCCCCCCCCCCAAAGCTAAATGCTAAAAGCTAAAACCCCCAAAAAACCTAAAAAAAACCTAAACCCCCCCCCCCCCCGAAAAAACCTAAACCCCCCTCCCCCACCCCCCAAAAACCTAAACCCCCCCACCCCCACCCCCCAAGCTAAAATGCTAAAAACTAAACCCCCAAAAAACCTAAAAAAATCTAAAAAAAATCTAAAAATTTTTTTTTTGATTTTTTTAATAATTTTTTTGGTTAAAATCGCTACTTTTCGAATCCAAAAAAAAAAAAATTTTTTTTTTTAATTTTTTTTTTCGGATTCGAAAAGTAGCGATTTTAACCTAAAAAATATTAAAAAAAAATCAAAAAAAAAAATTTTTGTGTGATTTTTAGCTATTTTTAGGCATTTTTGGTTGTGTTCACATTGGTTCTCGCGGTTCTCGCAATAAGAGGTGGTTCTCGCATGATCTTCTCCCTATATATATATATATATATATATATATATATATATATAACAATATATAACAGTTTAACAAATCATACATCTAATACACAGTTCAACGAAAAACAAATACATACAAGTCTTACACACATTCAAGACACAAGACTTGTACTCAAGTCATTACAAGACCGAAGTGTCTAACAAATATAGAACGTTTGTAGGTCGTGACACTATTCAGGACGACCGTACGTCAGATCACAGTTACTTACCATTCACGGACGCAATTCTGTGAGTTCATGTCCCCTATTCATTTTAAATGTTTTACAACTTTACAACTATCGGGGAAAATACATGTTCAATTGTATGTTAAGTCATGGAATGAAACACCTTAGATCATGTGCGATTAGGGTCATACATCTAAGCACCATTAATCCAGTTTGGACCTAGGTACAGAGGGTTAGATCTAATGGGTTTTGGCGAGCCCCACTCTTGGTCGTGGACCCATACAGAAGAGTGCGTTTGTGTCCCAGTCGATAGTACTCGACAAGAAATCGTCTAGGTTTGGATTGCTTTCTAATTCGTCACACATATTAATGTCCTCGCGAAACATTAATGATCAACGATTTCATTGACGCTTTACATACTACATCATTACATACAGATACATTTTATACAATTCACATTTTATGGATACATTTTATACAACTCACATTTTATGGATACATTTTATACAACTCACATTTTACAGATACATTTTATACAACTCACATTTTACAGATACATCTCATACAACTAAATTGCATGAACTCGCCAACTTTTGTTGATGTTTTCAAACATAACATGTATTTCAGGAAATTAGTGGACCATGCGGACATTTCAGTCAAGGAAAGAAAGTATCAAGACTCCATGCCACCATTTGAAGGGTTTGCCCGTTATATACCGCCTCTTTACGGTGATATAGTGGTCAAAGCCTTGACATTTTAAGACTTACATTTTGATGTATAAAACAATGACAACTTATTTTCATTTGATGGTTTGTAACCAATACATTTAACTTATGTTGCGTTCTTTTGAAACGATTATGACAATGGCATTGGAGCTTGTTTTTATTCATTTAGTATGTTCATTTATATTGTTATGCAATGAGAACCGATCAGATTACACCTCGCGCTTCCGCTACGAGCGGGTGTGACAGGTTGGTATCAGAGCATCGATTATAGTGAACCAGGATTCTTTCTCGAGTCTAAGTCTACAATCACTAGGGACCTCTCACGAAAACCTCTTGTTCATGTTGAACATATTATAAATAAAATTGGACAGGTCAAAAGGTTTTCATTGCATAAACATTTTTCAAGGTCCACTACAACAAAAATTCACTTCATATAAATCAAGCGAGGACATTTCCATGGGTGAAGTCTATGATAAATAGACACGTTTCATTAACAGACTATGTGCCTACAATACAGTACATTATCAGTTTACGCATTATAAACAGTTTACAAGTTCAGCTTATGCAAGATAGAAATCCTTGTTAGATAGGATTTTATGTGATTATATATAAATGATTTATATATGTGTTCTAAGGAATATTGTGGCAAGAACAAAATGCCTTCGACTTCGGATTCCATTGTCATCCTTGACACACATAACATGGTTAAGACATGACATCTTTTACACAAGACATAATACTCTATTTCAAAACATAACATATTTTATACAATACGTCTTCCATGAGATATCAACCTCACGTCTATTGCGGAGCTTATGGCGAACGTGGTTCCTAAGTGAGACCATAAAACATTGATCCCGTGGAAGATGGCTGCTTTCTCGCAGATGCTGAGATGCCTTACTTCAGTAGTGACGATGAGGCAGAGGTGGTAGCCTTGGACAACAACTCCATTAGTGGGACGAGGTCCCTGTGACTCACACAAATCGTGATTGACGACACTCTTGTCCAGACAAGGAAGATGAAGTACTCATCTTGAAGGCGTCCCTCCAGTCGTTATTATTACAAATTCTCTCTATTTTTATTTCATCTAACGTCGTGCCATTCCGTGAGTAATGACAACGGACGTTGACACGTGAACTATCACGAAGGTCCCTCCTATGTTGAAGGTATATAGACAATAATGTCCTCTCTCTGACTGATCGTCTGCTTTGAACGAGAGAATGCTAGGGTGACCATGCAAGACAATTTATTATTACGGGGACCCACGTAATAACAACTTGTAGTGCATGGAAATCCTGGTGGACTCTGCGGGTCAAGCTAATGATCACTATTCATTCAAGAACTTTAAGCTGTTACATAAAATTCAGTCTTTTCTATCCAATAGAACACTAACCAAGATGATTACTATAACACCCTACAATACAATACAGGAAGACGATACGTATTGTTCGCACCTAACATTCCATCTACAACACGAGTTGTTTGAGACTAGTCATCTAAACAAACAAAACTTGTTAACCACTCATGGAGGATCTTTCCTCAACATTCTATAATTCTTGTACACGAGTTGGTTCTTTGGTGTCTATGACACCTTATCTTATTTATTGGAAATGAATACGATAAATTCTGTCATTTTGACATTTGTCTTATCCAAAAAGGATAGTATGGTATGAGCCATGCTACAACTCCCTCATTGCATTCTATTCGACATCTATGAAGATCTTAATGATCTTGTTGGAGCTCGTGAAGCTCAAGCACTATTACCATATTCGTCACATGGACAAGTACAACAAAGGAATTTCTCTACTTCGGATGATCAAAACCTATGTAGTATGGAATGCATATTATAGGGACGGAGGCCACTGGTTGGTTTCCCCTCCTCAATAAATTATTTTGTTTTCCACTTAGACATATGACCAATACACGCAAGAGGCGCTACGCATTTTGGTTGCGGTTATCCACATTATCATTTATTCAAACATGTATGAACAATACGATCTTGAGGATTTTATGATCAATTTCCTTCTTCATTCTTGGGCACATGATAGACTATATTTATCCAAAATATATGTCTAGATTCTTTTAATGTTGTATATTAAAAAGATCATGGCGCCAGGAGGATGGTCTACACCCAAAAAGGGGTTAACTAATCAACATCTCACAGTCAAACTAAAGTTCTTATGGAACAACACGAGGGTGCAGAAATTGCACAACATGAGGTTAATCGGGACGACACTAGTGACGGTACTGGTGGTACTGGTAGTTCAAGTGATTCAAATCCCGATGGATCGGGAATGAGTAGCAATGCCACACCAGAAGATGCGACCACACAAGGCCTTAATTTTAAGACTTTTCGGACTGTAAGCGGCAAGACCTCGTTAATACGAGAGGTGCGGTAGGTTCTGTCTGCCATGTAAAGACAATGAAGTCAGTTAGTCATACTAGGAAACGCATTCCTGAGTAGACAATTAGATACACAAAGAGTCTCCTGCTGAACGCAACCTTAACTTGGTGGAATCTCCAGGTACAACGCTAGGAAGGGATACAGTGAAGAGGTTGTCGGGGGAAGAACTCAAGGATCTTACACGAGAAGAGTATTGCTCGCTGATTTAAATTCAAAGGTTGGAAACAAAATTCTAGAACTCGATCATGATTAGAGCCAATGTTGTTGGTTACACTCGAGGCTTTCACGATATCTCAAGGGTTGTTTCCATACTATGTAACACCCGAATTCAAACGCATTGCGCGTTACATATGGGATTTAGCCCCGGAAATCTGAGGCATGACCGCATCATCCCACCATACCTCGATCACTCAAACAGTAGTTACTTGACACGTTTCCAATCAACCAACATTTCACATCCATGTTATTTGATACTGGTGCCAATTTTAGCTTCATCTCAACATTTCACATACATGAGTTTCATGGCTAGGGACGGGATTGTCCTAGTTACAATTAGGGATTGGGTTATCCTACATCTAAACATATGGTTGGGTTATCCTACATCTAAACATAGGGATTGGGTTATCCTACACCTAAACATATGGATTGGATTATCCTACATCTAAACATATGGATTGGGTTATCCTACATCTGAACATATGGATTGGGATATCCTACATTTAAACATAGGGATTCCTAAAACTATACAGTGAAGTCCTCGCCACATAGAATTCAAAATGTACTTGTCCTAGAGTCAAGTAAACTAGACGTCCTCTCATTCTATAGTATTGACATACGGTAAACTAGTCGAGTCAGGGAAAGTTGTTAGAGAATGTTCCTTGGAACTTGGCAAGTGAAAATTCAATATTGATCTCTTACCCGTTGAGTTGGGTAGTTTCGACGTAACGGTTGGCATGGATTGGTTATATGATAACCGAGCCAAAGTCGGTTTTCACGAGAAAATCATTTGCATACCACTATCGAACAAAGAGACACTTATTATTCATGGAGAGAAGCGCGACACCCCATTGCGGATCATCAATTACAAGAAGGCCGTTAGGCCACAGCTAACAGATATTCCTGTGGTAAAAGAATTTTCCGAAGTCTTTACTAAAGACTTGTAGGGACTACCACCATATCGATAAGTCGAGTTTCACATCGACTCAGTGCTGGGAGCTACACCCGTAGCCAAATCTCCATATCGATTAGCACCTTCTGAAATGCAAGAGTTATCCACACAACTTCAAGAGTTGTTGGATAAAGTATTCACTAAACCAAGCTACTCACCTTGGGGAGCTCCAGTCCTATTTGTGAAGAAGAAGGACGGAACGTTCATAATGTGCATAGAGTACATAGAGTTGAATAAACTCACCGTCAAGGATCGGTATCCACTACCGAGGATTGATGATTTATTCGATCAATTGCAAAGTTCAAGCTACTACTCCGAGATAGACTTACGATCGGGGTATCACAAGTTACGAATACAAGAGGAAAGCATAGCAAGGTCGGCTTTCAAACTCGTTATGGTCATTACGAGTTTCTTGTTATGCCCTTTGGTTTAACGAAAGCACCAGCGGTCTTCATGGATTTATTGAAACACGTGTGCCAGCCGTATTTTGACAAATTCGTCATAGTGTTCATTGACGACAATTTAATATACTCACGATCGGCCGACGAGCACGAACAACATTTGAGAACCATTTTAGAACTACTCAAGAAGGAGACACTATACGCAAAAATTTTCCAAATACGAGTTTTGGATTCGTGAAGTACAATTTCTCGGGCATATAGTGAACGAGAAAGGCATTCAAGTAGACATCTCGAAGATCGAAGCAATTAAAAACTGGGAAGCGCCCAAGACTCCAACTGAAGTCCGACAATTCTTGGGATTAGCAGGGGATTATAGGAGGTTTATTGAGAATTTTTCAAAAATTGCTCAACCGCTAACCTCCCTCACACAGAAAGACAAGAAATTCGATTTGGGGTGAAAGACAAGAAGAATCATTTCAACTTCTCAAGGATAAGTTGTGCGATGCACCAATCTTATCACTACCCGATGGTACTGATGACTTTGTAGTTTACTGTGATGCTGCGAATCAAGGATTGGGTTGCGTACTTATGCAACGGGAGAAAGTTATCGCGTACGCATCACGTCAACTAAAAGTTCACTTAAAAAAAACTATACCACTCACGACCTCGAGTTAGGCACAGTGGTATTCGCATTGAAAATATGGCGACATTACTTATATGGTACTCAGTGTACGATTTTCACGGATCATAAAAGTCTTCAGCACATATTTAATCAAAAATAACTAAATATCCGTCAGCGATGTTGGATTGAATTGCTGAACGATTATGATTGTGAAATAAAGTACCATCCGGGCAAGGCGAACGTTGTAGCAGACGCCTTGAGCCGCAAGGAACGAGTTAGAACTTTGAGAGTTCGAGCATTAGAGACGATGATTCACACGGATCTTACCACACGAATTCATGATGCACAACAAGAAGCGCTCAAGGAAGAACATATTCGAGCAGAAACACTTTGAGTCACATAAAAACAATTAGTGCTGAAAACGATGGAACTGTATACTCTGTGGGTAGAATTTGAGTTCCACTCTTTGGCGGCCTTCGAGATGTTATTTTGAGGAAGCACATAGGCCCAAGACTTGAAAGAGTACTATTGGTGGCCTAACCTCAAAAAGGATATCGCGACTTATGTCGGGAATGCTTGACCTGCGCAATGGTCAAGGCAGAATATCATAAACCCTTGGGTTTGCTACAACAACCCGAGATTCCCGTCTGGAAATGGGAACAAATATCGATGGGCTTCGTTACGAAGTTACCCAGGACCTCAAGAGGCCACGACATGATATGGGTAATCGTCGATAGATTGACAAAGTCCGCACACTTCTTGCTGATTCGGTAGAAGGATAGCATAGAGAAACTAGCAGAACTCTATCTCAAAGAAATAGTGGCTCATCATGGAGTGCCTATTTCAATCATCTCAGACCAAGACGGTCGCTTCATTTCACGAATTTAGAAGTCATTTCAAGAGGCCTTTGGATCTCTTTTAAATCTAAGCACGATCTTTCATCCACAAACTGTGACACCTGTGTCACTGCGACCATCAAACAAATACCAAACCAATGAAATATTGTAATTCATACTTTGGACTTGTATAAATATGTGTATCTTTTGCACATATCAACTCTTGTGATATTTCAAGCTCTAAATCGCTTTCTGGAAGGTTATACGCGCACTGATGCGTAAATACAACCAGTTTAATGCAACGAACACTCCGGAACATCAACATATTCTTAACATACCTTAAATAACCTTTACATAACTTAGAAATAAGTTTTGAAGGCTTTGGTATGGCAAAAACAAGTTAAATCGCTTACAGGGACTAAAGTTGACAAACTGCGAAAGTATGCCAATTTGAACTGTAACAGACATTCTGGAACATGGACATAAGTTAAAGATACCATAAATATCCTTTACATAGCTTAGAAATAGGCTTGGAGGGGTTCGGTGTGCTAAAATAAACTTTTGGCTCATTCAGGGACTAAAAGTGTCAAAAAGTGCACAAGTTTGCACTTTCGCGCATATCTTACGTTCTGAATACATTCGGACATCCAAAAATTTATGTAAGCACTAAAATATGTTATTTTAGTGTTTGGCATAAGAAAAATCCGTTCGTCGCGTCATTTGGATCGTTTTTCGCGCTTATGCGCATTCCGTCGTATTTAACCGAACATCGTGATCGTACGGCCAAACGAACCAACATCCGACATATTTTTGAGCATGTTTCATGTCCACAATGTTTAGGCATCCTTCTGGAGCCTTGAAAATGATTTAACGAGCCTTAAACATGTCAGAAATGGCCTTAATACGCAATGGGGACTGAAAGGGGAACATTGGAAAGTGTTTGCTGATCAGGGGGACCCTAGCGTGACACCTAGCCCCCTTGGCGTCACGCTAGGCCTCTTCTGATCAGAAAAAGCCATTTTAAACACATGTTAACAGCCCCTAACACCCTCCAAAGGTCAAGTGCCACATGTTAATCTCTTGTGGTGGGCAAAATCAGTTACCACAACATTCCAACAAGTGTAGGGATGTGATCATTCCCTCTTCTCCAAGAAATGATCCTAACGGTGAACCGAAATCTATAAATACCCATCACAACTTCACTCATTCCTCACATTTGAATCTGATTCTACACTCTCTAAGTGGAAGTTATGCTTCCTACTTGAGAGTGAATCGGGTTCGAATCTTGCGGGGACCCTTTGTAAGTTTTCCTTCGTTCTTTTATTGCTTTTCGAGTCTGAAAGTCAAACTTTGTTTGACTTTCTGCATTGACCAGTTTATGGTCAATGCGAAGTTCGTTTGAACTTCGCAACGTGAGCATAATCACAATGGTCATAGTCCCTTGTGACTATGCCCACTGATTACCACGTTGTCTAGGGTCGTAAGGGTAAGCGATCTAATAAATCGCTTATACCTTCGAACCCGACCCATTTGGTCGATCACTAGGATCTGACCAAATACTTTAGGTGACCATAGTATATAAGGAATAACCTTCCGAGGTTATACCTTATGGTCACGACGTTTAAGTAGTTGTATGATAGGTAGTTTATATGCCTTAGGTAAATTACCAAAACGCCCTTTTTACGCCAAAATTCATTTTAAGCATTTGTAACATAACTTTTGGTATCTAAACTGATTTGGTAACTATATTAGACATGTTAAGGCATATTTTACTTATCATAGGACTAGTTAGGCGGTCCGAACGCGTTTTACGCGAACGACGCGTTAAAGTAGCATAAGCTACCTAAACGGGTCGTGATGGGTCATAAGCACTTAGGTTAGGTTTCATTTAGAATGTAGGTCTTGCTAAACCATACTACATGAGTTCCCATACTCATTTGGTTTACGAGCCCTCATTCTATCCGATCCTCCGATATAGGTCCGGTTTATTAACATAGTTACCTATATTAGGTGCCGTTTGATTCCGTGATCTCTAGCATTGCTTGGTGGTTATCTTAGGACTTCTGAGCAATCTCAAGTGAGTACATAGACCCCTCTTTTACTGCTTTCAAACTGTTTTGGGGTGGAACACATGTGCTTACTTGTTACTTTCATGCTTTCCTGTTTTCATATCATATACATGCTATGTTCATTAGTACACTATTAGTACATGACTTAATTGTGTTTATGCTATGTGTGCCCATTGTGTGCATACTTAGTACATTGTTTTACATCACATTTCATGCTATGTATGTTTATCATACTTAGTACATTTATTATTCATTCACATGCTATGTATGTTCATCATACTTAGTACATCTATTATTCATTCACATGCTATGTATGTTCATCATACTTAGTATAGTTATTTTCATTCACATGCTTACATTTTGATATGATATTTGGTTTGTTTTGATGGATCAATATACATTCATTAACACCGATCACGCCGTTCGTTAGTAGGTAGTGGTACCATAGGAATTGACAACTCCCGTTCCTGAAATCCTGGGTTTGTTTGGATTGGAAGGAATGACCGAATTCGATATACATTTTACAACAAGATAGAACTTTAATTTGTTTAAAGGTCTATCGCCACAGTCTCAAGGCTTGGATGTATGCATTCTCACAATACCGCATAAATGTTTATATCAGTATAGCATGCATTTGTTCCACAAAACATAGCTTTGATTTAAACCATGTTTTACTTCAATACTTTGTTTTTGTGCATATGGTTTAGTTGATCCATTTCACTAGCCATACATATCATTTTGGTTACACATTACATGATTTACATTTGACACATAAACATTTTTGACATTTGTTATACATTACATGATATACATCTTGACATAAACACTTTGACATATTATTCAGTACATTTGACAATTGGTTTAAACATAGACATCTTACATTGTTGGTTTGGTTTGAGTAAGTGATTTAAGTAACGAGGCGTGTGTAATATGATACAAGCATGGTGGATACGCCGCTGGTACTTCCTATATATAAGTGATTGTATGGTATTACATATCGTGGCGTTATTTGAATCATTTCAATTTGGACATATAACATTTTATACAAGTAACATACTTTTCACAATACATTGTTTTACAAACAACTTAATTTATACAAACTCATTTCACATGGTTATTCGCTTAACCATGTATTATTCTTTTATACATATATATCATTTGATTTATTTATCGTTTTTCAAATGATTTACAAAACAAAACAATTAACAAGGTTCATGACTAAATTTTATTAAACATTTTCTGAAACTTAAGTCATGAATCTCATTTTCACAAAACCTATGTACTCGCCGGCATTTTTATGCTGACGTACCTATTTTCACATGTGTTTCAGGAAGCGAAGCATAGGATTGATCAAGATACACTTAGGCGGACTTGGGCCTTAGTGACAATAAGAGATGCAAGACTAGTTAATTATGTTATATTTCTTTGATTGTCAAGACATTGTAACTATTTTATTCAATAAAACAATATTTCAATTTCCATGTGTTATGAAACAATGATTCTGTTACAACACTCCCCGACGTTTTCCGCCACGTTTTGTTGTTCTACGTGGTCAGGGTGTGACAGAAAAGTTGGTATCAGAGCCAATGGTTATAGGGAATTAGGTTATTAGTAATGCTTTGACCTAGTCTATAACCTTTCTAGGACCCTAACGCGAGTTTACTTGCGTTTAGTCATAAAACAATACCGTCACCTATCCTTAGGCGACGACCACAACAAGAACATAAATTTCAAAACCGCTTTGAAAACTAATCATCTGTTCTATGATGATTGATTACTAGGTTTTGAACCCTCTATTGTAAGGTTTTGAACCCTCTGTTATAAGGTTTTGAACCCCTTTGAGTTTTCAAAATCTCGTCAAAGTTTTGGGTCCTAAATAGTGTGAACACGTGCAAACTGGAAGAGTGAATGCCTATACCCTGAGTTTTCTATCTAAGGCTAGAGTGTTCGTACAAATCCACATAATCGGACCAGTCACTCTTACCTGGGAACTCTTGGGGTGAGTGTCCACTTATAGGCAAGCATGTCTTCGCGATACACTATGAGGATCTATTTGCTTTGATTCAGCCTTTGCGTTGTTTGTTTGCTTCGTGGTTCAAACAAATGACCATCAACCATGATTTTGGTCGGTATTTGTAACATCCTATTCTTACCCAATGCCATTTCATTTGTTTTCTCTCTTGTTTCCCTTTTTTTTTTAATGCCTCCTCGACGCGAAAATCCGGTATCTATTGAAGAGCTGGCAGCTGTCATTACACAACAAATGACTGCTGCAATCCCGAACATCGTTGCTCAATGTTACCAAGCTCTCAACAACAATAATGCCCCTTGCAACTTTAAGACGTTCAACTCGGCTAAGCCATCAAAGTTTTCCGGGACTCAAGGAGCGACTGCACTTCTGCAATGGTTCGAGAGTCTAGAGAGCACCTTCCGACATGTTCAATGTCCAAACGAGCGAAAGGTAGATTTCGCATCTAGTGTCTTTGAGAAACGAGCTTTGACGTGGTGGAACGGTGTGGTGAGAGATAGGGGTGCCGATGTGGCACTGGCTCAAACGTGGGAAGAGCTTCGAGCTCTGATGATGAAGCAATTTTGTCCTCGTCACGAGATCAGGGCCTTGGAAAGGGAATTTGACGATCTTAAGCAAGACAGCGGTGAACATCGAGCATACACTGATCGATATGAGGAGCTGAGCCTGTTGTGTCCTACCATGGTTACGCCTTTGGATAAGGCGATCGAAAAATACATTGATGGTCTCCCTGACTCAGTTCAGGACATTGTTACTGGTAGTAACCCTACTACAGTTAGACAGGCCATTGAGCTAGCTGCAACCTTGACTGAATCTCAGATCAGGAAACGTAAACTTTTTCGAAAGGGTGACAAGAAGCCAATCTAGGAATCAAAGACCATGGATGAACAGACTGGATCTCCTAAGAAGTCAAAGAAGCGAAAGGCTTCTCAGAACTTCGCCATGGTTACTCACAATGATCAAGCCGTCCCTAACCAACCTGCTCAACCCCCTGCTAGGAAACCATACAGTGGAACTTCACCCTTGTGCAACCAATGTATGTAACACCCCAAAACCCGAATATTTATATTCGTTAAAATGCTGTGATATGGTACATCAAGAAATAGATAACTAGGCTATTTAACCTACTTAAATGTATGGTTAAAATTATTAAAAGGTGGAATGTAGTAAAATGTTTAGCAAAGCAAACAAGGGAGCAAACTTGAGGGACCAAAGATGAACAAGGGGGAAAGTTATGTTTTAATTAACAAACACACCCACACAAACACACACACATTTCGTGTGTTCCAGATCAATCAGGGGAAACTCCCCATGAACCAAACCCTAGTTCTAACATGATCATCAAATTGAGGAGTCAAATGAAGCTTAAATTCTTAACCGAGCACAGATTAATGATCACCGTCACAAGGGGATCGCAAGGTATGTCTTAAAAGTTAGTTTGGTGATTATGCATGAAGCGGGTTATGATGTAAATTGCGAAATTGTATGAAATTGATAATGGGTATGTGTTAGAATTATCATATATAACATGGATTATGCATGGTTTAGGTTAATTTGATGTTTAATGGTGAAACCCATTTCTACTAGTAATGTTATGAAGATGATGATGTTGCATGTGTTAAATCAAGTATGGTTTTGATGTATATGAAGTTGAATATTGTGGATTATTGTTAATGACCTTGATTTAGGATGAAAGTTATGTGAGGTTAGTGGGAATTTGATGATCTTGATATGAACTAGTAAGAAGATGCAAAGAATGCTTGTACTTTATGCTTAGGAAGTAGTATGCACACCAAGTGTATGATAAAATGTCTAAGTGAAGTTAAGATGTGAGATTTTAAGTAGTGGCTTGACATATATGAATGATGTATGATAATGATGTAATTAGTGGTATACTAACTTAAAGAGTGTGCTTTAGATGGAACTAGTACAAGAATTCGGGTTGAATGTATGTGTTGTCAAGATTATGCATTAGAGGCTTGTACATTATGCTTAAATGGGCGATGCTCGCCATGTGTTTCTATTAATCACTTAATTGCGATTAAGAAGTGAATGTATATTAAATGTATAACATATGACCATACTAGTAAAAGGTGATGTTATGAAGTACGTTAAGTTGTCTAACTTAGCTATGTGATTGTCAAATGTAGAATCATGAAAGCATAAGTATGTGTATATTGTGTATGTGAATAGGCGATCATGTAGTTGTTTGTGTCATACAACATTATGTATGAAATGAATATCATGTCATTGATATGGTCCACTATATCAACATGAATGCGTGTTCATAAGTTGGGAGTTATATGCTAAAAGGTTGACTTTCTGAAAGTCAACCGAGAATTTATAACACGGTTAGGTATTTTGACACAAATATAAGAATCGAGAGATCATGGAATACGTGTTAGACCAATTATGTGTTACGTGTGATAACGAATTTAGATTTCGAAGATATTGAGCTATGTGATTGACGAGTCATGTCATATGCGTGTTAGTGAAAGTCAAATAGATAAAAGTTGGAAAATATGTGTTAATATGAATAAGCATGAATACTAACATAATCATGGCATGACGGCATGAAAGAATAGGAACCACACTAGCACGAACCAAGCATGGAAGGCTAACGGGTCAAGATGAGGCAAGGAAGATGTTACGAACGCGGATGCACAAGGTAAGTGATTTCTGTAATCACTTCTTAGTACGATTAAGTAATATACTGTTTAAATTAATTAAACATGATGTTTGAGGTCATATATGTATTGAGGTCTTTCGTCGTAAATGAATGAATTAAAGTTGACCAAAATGCCCTTGATGGGTATTTTGGGCAAACGATATGAAAAGTGGTTTAGAAACAAGTTGTGCGATCAATGTAATGTTTTAGACAAGTATGGAAGCAAGAAGTATGGTCTTTGTAAGCCATAGACCTTAAAATGCGTAAATACCCATAACGGGTCAAAATAAGCTTTTGAGCGAAAATGGGTTAAGAGAATGCTAGACATCCGAGAAGTTAATATTTTATGATAGGCGTCAATGAAATTATTAAGTTCATATGAGATTGAGGTCAAATAAATAGATTATGTTGATAAATGCACGAACGGGTCAAATAATTAGAAGATAATAATAAGCCGAATGTATGTAAGTTAAGAATTTCCTTAATCCGGATGTGGGATTTTAAGTTCATATGATAGAATGTGAATTTACAAGCATGTAGGAAGGAACGGGAGGTTAAACGGATAAACGGGTTGAAAGTTATGCGAGTTTTAGTGTATGCGAACAACGAAACAACACAGCAGGTAAATGAGTGAACGAGGGGCCGTCGCCGACGCCCAGAAGGGCCGTCGCCGACGGCATGTGTAACTTGGTTTTTGGCCGACGGCCTAAGTTTCTGTCTACGGGACTTTTGGACGACGGAGGTGCGTCGCCGACGGTCCATTTGGGCGTCGGCGACGGTGCCCAGAGTCTATGTTTTCTGTTTTCTTCCGTTTGTGATCCCGGTTGATCCAGTTCGTGTCCCGGCATTTCGTTAAGCTCCCGAATGGACCGAAATCAAGTTTCTGATGCATTTTTGATAAAGGAAAGGTATGTATAAGTGTATGCTTGTATGTAAAGATGTAGGAGAGGTACGTACGTATGTATAAAAATATGTATGATCGTATGCATGTATGTAAAGAAGTAGGAGAGGTATGTACGTATGTAGCTGTGTATGTATGTATGTATGCATGTATAAAGGTATGTACGAGTGTATGCATGTATGTAAAGATGTAGGAAAGGTATATACGTATGTAGATGTGTAGATACGTATGTAAATGTGTATGTACGTGTGTATAAAGATATGTATGAGGGTATGCACGTATGTAAAGATGTAAGAAAGGTATGTACGTATGTAGTTGTGTAGGTATGTATGTGTAAAGACATGTGTGAGTGTATGCATGAATATAAAGTTGTAGGAAAGATATGTATGTATGTAGATGTGAATGTATGTTTGTATGTAAGTACGTATGTAAGTATGATTTAGACACGTTGAGTGTTAACGTTTTAATGGTGTACCTTGAGAATGAAAAGTAATGCAGGTACATTACTAAAGCCTCACCAGGATATGGATACGCAGATGAAATGCTTAAAGTTTGTTAAAGAACGAAATGGGAAGTGTACATGAATGAGCTTGTTTATATAACGTGTGCTAATGTTTCGAATGTATGTGGTGAATGCAGGTTGTGTGGATAACGGGGGATTATAACAAGGATTAGAGATCGAAGATCGAGCCACAAGATAGATTGTACGGGGACGTTGAATGTAAAATGTAGCAATCATAAGCTATGTTTTTAATTAGTAAATAAGAGGATGACGGATTTATGAATAAGAGCTACGTTAAAGTTAAAACTTAAATAAGTTGAGGTATTTATAAAGGAAGAAATTTTATGGTTCGTGTTTTCCGCTGCGACTTTTGTCATGTACGATTTAGGGTGTAACAATGTAACCTCCATCATCATGCTAATGTGAAGTGCCGCGAATGCCAAATTTGTGGACTTAAAGGTCATACAGCAAAAGTTTGCGTAGCAGCAGTTGCACCAAATCAAGCTGACAACAATCCTGCTCAAGCTCGCTTTCCACCAGGTTCTTGCTACAATTGTGGCGAGATGGGTCATTTCCGAAGAAATTGCCCAAAGCTTGCTAATGCTAATCCAGCACAGGGATGAGCATCTGACCGACTAGAAGACAACACCGTTTAGAAATAATCACGTCTTACGTATTATTTTCTTTTGTTATCTAGGTCCATGAAACAGTTGTTATCATTGTTTATAAATAAATCTTTTATTTACATTGCAATGTATTTATGTGGTTGTATGCATAAAGAACATATCCCCTACAATACCGACAAGCAAGGGATCGTATTCCTTGAAAAGCAAACTACCCCCAAAATTCTTCCATTTTACAATCTCTTACGTTTTCCACAAAAATCCTAAGTACCCGTTTCTTGCAAGGAAACGAAGTACAAGGTACAAGTTATAATTCTGTATGAATACCCAAAGTACCACTATAGATTCTTAATAGGGTACCCAAGGGTATTTCTGTATGTCCTAATTTATTGTGTTCCTTAATTCAAATATTACGTTTCTTTGAAAACGAAGTCGAATTTTTTTGGAGATCTTCCTATCTTTTCAGATAGATCCCAGAGGACATTGAAGTCCATCGACTGGTTTCCATATCCATTTTCAATCGATGACAAGTTAATAACAAATTTATAATCAAGTTAAACAATTATGTGATTAAGTGTTTATGTGTTCCCTTTTGTGTTGTTGTGTGATCCATATTATGTTATCCAAATCCTCGTAGAATCTTACATATCCTTGTACAAGAGATTCATAGTAGGATATCCAAAGGTACTATATTAAATCCTCAATGGCCTTTTACATAATAGTAAAGACCCTTGGATTATATTGTACTATTCCATAATTAGATCCCTTGAGTGGTCTAGTTAAACAGATTGATCCAAAAATCTGGTTAGGAATATCATGTGATGATATAGCTGGAAAGACTCATTGGTGGTCTAATTAAAGAGATCATCTGCTGATCTAATTAAAAGGACCCTATGGTAGTCTAGTCACCCTCATCACAAGTTTGATATCCTTCCCCAAAACATTACAAAACAAACTGTGCGGACTGTGCAAGGAATTACGTAATTATGGATGCATACATAATTAAGGAATTCAGTGCGCAGAAACCACAACAAGTTTTGTCGTGTATCTAGAGTTAACCCTATTCATTTTGGTTTCTGAAGAAATTGTGGAAAATGACTCGTTCCGTTCATTTTCGTTTCTGAAGAAGTTGTGAAAAATGACTCGTTTCGTTCATTTTTGTTTCTGAAGAAATTGTGAAAAATGACTCGTTCCGTTCATTTTTGTTTCTGAAGAAATTGTGAAAAATGACTCGTTCCGTTCATTTTCGTTTCTGAAGAAATTGTGGAAAATGACTCGTTCCGTTCATTTTTCGTTTCTGAAGAAAGTGTGAAAAATGACTCGTTCCGTTCATTTTGGTTTCTGAAGAAATTGTGGAAAATGACTCGTTCCGTTCATTTTCGTTTCTGAAGAAGTTGTGAAAAATGACTCGTTCCGTTCATTTTTGTTTCTGAAGAAATTGTGGAAAATGACTCGTTCCGTTCATTTTCGTTTCTGAAGAAATTGTGAAAAAATGACTCGTTCCGTTCATTTTCGTTTCTGAAGAAGTTGTGAAAAACGACTCGTTCCGTTCATTTTCGTTTCTAAAGAAATTGTGAAAAATGACTCGTTCCGTTCATTTTTGTTTCTGAAGAAATTGTGGAAAATGACTCGTTCCGTTCATTTTCGGTTCTGAAGAAATTGTAGAAAATAACTCATTCCATTCTTTTTCGTTTCTAAAGAATGCCTGTTGAAAATAACTCTGTTCATTTTTCATTTCTGAAAAATGTCCATTAAAGAGAAATAACAGGATTATGCCTTGCTTATCTTTGATGGTTATTTAACACAAAGTCACAAATAGGCTCCTACGAATAAATTTCGGGACGAAATTTCCTAAAGTAGGGGAGACTGTGACACCGGTGTCACTGCGACCATCAAACAAATACCAAACCAATGAAATATTGTATTTCATACTTTGGACTTGTATAAATATGTGTATCTTTTGCACATATCAACTCTTGTGCGATTTCAAGCTCTAAATCGCTTTCTGGAAGGTTATACGCGCACTGATGCGTAAATACAACCAGTTTAATGAAACGAACACTCCGGAACATCAACATATTCTTAACATACCTTAAATAACCTTTACATAACTTAGAAATAAGTTTTGAAGGCTTTGGTATGGCAAAAACACGTTAAATCGCTTACAGGGACTAAAGTTGACAAACTGCGAAAGTATGCCAATTTGAACTGTAACAGACATTCCGGAACATGGCCATAAGTTAAACATACCATAAATATCCTTTATATAGCTTAGAAATAGACTTGGAGGGGTTCGGTGTGCTAAAATAAACTTTTAGCTCATTCAGGGACTAAAAGTGTCAAAAAGTGCACAAGTTTGCACTTTCGCGCATATCTTACGTTCTGAATACATCCGGACATCCAAAAATTTATGTAAGCACTAAAATATGTTATTTTAGTGTTTGGCATAAGAAAATCCGTTCGTCGCGTCATTTGGATCGTTTTTCGCGCTTATGCGCATTCCGTCGTATTTAACCGAACATCGCGATCGTACGGCCAAACGAACCAACATCCGACATATTTTTGAGCATGTTTCATGTCCACAATGTTTAGGCATCCTTGTGGAGCCTTGAAAATAATTTAACGAGCCTTAAACATGTCGGAAATGGCCTTAATACGCAACGGGGACTGAAAGGGGAACATTGGAAAGTGTTTGCTGATCAGGGGGACCCTAGCGTGACACCTAGCCCCCTTGCCGTCACGCTAGGCCTCTTCTGATCAGCAAAAGCCATTTTAAACACATGTTAACAGCCCCTAACACCCTCCAAAGGTCAAGTGCCACATGTTAATCTCTTGTGGTGGGCAAAATCAGTTACCACAACATTCCAACAAGTGTAGGGATGTGATCATTCCCTCTTCTCCAAGAAATGATCCTAACGGTGAACCGAAATCTATAAATACCCATCACAACTTCACTCATTCCTCACATTTGAATCTGATTCTACACTCTCTAAGTGGAAGTTATGCTTCCTACCTGAGAGTGAATCGGGTCCGAATCTTGCGGGGACCCTTTGTAAGTTTTCCTTCGTTCTTTTATTGCTTTTCGAGTCTGAAAGTCAAACTTTGTTTGACTTTCTGCATTGACCAGTTTATGGTCAATGCGAAGTTCGTTTGAACTTCGCAACGTGAGTGTAATCACGATGGTCATAGTCCCTTGTGACTATGCCCACTGATTACCACGTTGTCTAGGGTCGTAAGGGTAAGCGATCTAATAAATCGCTTATACCTTCGAACCCGACCCATTTGGTCGATCACTAGGATCCAACCAAATACTTTTGGTGACCATAGTATATAGGGAATAACCTTCCGAGGAACCTTATGGTCACGACGTTTAAGTAGTTGTATGATAGGTAGTTTATATGCCTTAGGTAAATTACCAAAACGCCCTTTTTACGCCAAAATTCATTTTAAGCATATGTAACATAACTTTTGGTATCTAAACTGATTTGGTAACTATATTAGACATGTTAAGGCATATTTTACTTATCATAGGACTAGTTAGGCGGTCCGAACGCGTTTTACGCGAACGACGCGTTAAAGTAGCATAAGCTACCTAAACGGGTCGTGATGGGTCGTAAGCACTTAGGTTAGGTTTCATTTAGAATGTAGGTCTTGCTAAACCATACTACATGAGTTCCCATACTCATTTGGTTTACGAGCCCTCATTCTATCCGATCCTCCGATATAGGTCCGGTTTATTAACATAGTTACCTATATTAGGTGCCGTTTGATTCCGTGATCTCTAGCATTGCTTGGTGGTTATCTTAGGACTTCTGAGCAATCTCAAGTGAGTACATAGACCCCTCTTTTACTGCTTTCAAACTGTTTTGGGGTGGAACACATGTGCCTACTTGTTACTTTCATGCTTTCCTGTTTTCATATCATATACATGCTATGTTCATTAGTACACTATAAGTACATGACTTAATTGTGTTTATGCTATGTGTGCCCATTGTGTGCATACTTAGTACATTGTTTTACATTACATTTCATGCTATGTATGTTCATCATACTTAGTACATTTATTATTCATTCACATGCTATGTATGTTCATCATACTTAGTACATCTATTATTCATTCACATGCTATGTATGTTCATCATACTTAGTACAGTTATTTTCATTCACATGCTTACATTTTGATATGATATTTGGTTTGTTTTGATGGATCAATATACATTCATTAACACCGATCACGCCGTTCGTTAGTAGGTAGTGGTACCATAGGAATTGACAACTCCCGTTCCTGAAATCCTGGGTTTGTTTGGATTGGAAGGAATGACCGAATTCGATATACATTTTACAACAAGATAGAACTTTAATTTGTTTAAAGGTCTATCGCCACAGTCTCAAGGCTTGGATGTATGCATTCTCACAATACCGCATAAATGTTTATATTAGTATAGCATGCATTTGTTCCACAAAACATAGCTTTGATTTAAACCATGTTTTACTTCAATACTTTGTTTTTGTGCATATGGTTTAGTTGATCCATTTCACTAGCCATACATATCATTTTGGTTACACATTACATGATTTACATTTGACACATAAACATTTTTGACATTTGTTATACATTACATGATATACATCTTGACATAAACACTTTGACATATTATTCAGTACATTTGACAATTGGTTTAAACATAGACATCTTACATTGTTGGTTTGGTTTGAGTAAGTGATTTAAGTAACGAGGCGAGTGTAATATGATACAAGCATGGAGGATACGCCGCTGGTACTTCCTATATATAAGTGATTGTATGGTATTACATATCGTGGCGTTATTTGAATCATTTCAATTTGGACATATAACATTTTATACAAGTAACATACTTTTCACAATACATTGTTTTACAAACAACTTAATTTATACAAACTCGTTTCACTTGGTTATTCGCTTAACCTTGTATTATTCTTTTATACATATATATCATTTGATTTATTTATCATTTTTCAAATGATTTACAAAACAAAATAATTAACAAGGTTCATGACTAAATTTTATTAAACATTTTCTGAAACTTAAGTCATGAATCTCATTTTCACAAAACCTATGTACTCGCCGGCATTTTTATGCTGACGTACCTATTTTCACATGTATTTCAGGAAGTGAAGCATATGATTGATCAAGATACACTTAGGCGGACTTGGGCCTTAGTGACAATAAAAGATGCAAGACTAGTTAATTATGTTATATTTCTTTGATTGTCAAGACATTGTAACTATTTTATTCAATAAAACAATATTTCAATTTCCATGTGTTATGAAACAATGATTCTGTTACAACACTCCCCGACGTTTTCCGCCACGTTTTGTTGTTCTACGTGGTCGGGGTGTGACACAAACTGACGGCCAAAGCAAACGGATAATCTAAACACTCGAAGATATGCTTCGTGCATGTGTTATGGATTTGGGAGGCAACTGGGATACTCATTTACCTTTGGTTGAGTTTTCCTACAACAACAACTACCATACAAGCATACAAGCTGCACCGTTCGAAGCTCTTTATGGTCGAAAGTGTCGCTCTCCGCTATGTTGGGCGGAAGCGGGCGATAAACAACTAATTGGTTCAGAGTTAGTCCAAGAGACCACGGATAAAATCTTTCAGATCAGAGACCGTATCAAGATGGCTCGCGATCGACAAAAGAGCTACGCAGACAAGAGACGGAAGCCATTATCTTTCGAGGTCGGAGACAAGGTCTTGTTGAAAGTCTCGCCTTGGAAGCGCGTAGCAAGATTTGGTAAGCGTGGGAAGCTTAACCCACGAAAAGCGTGGGAAGCTTAACCCACAGAGACAAGGTCTTGTTGAAAGTCTCACCTAGGACCATTTGAAATCTTGGAAAAGATTGGCATCGATGCCTAGAAGCTGAAGTTACCAGAAGAACTTAGTAATGTACACGACACATTTCATGTGTTGAATCTTAAGAAGAGTCCAACACAAGAAACGGTTATCATCTCGGAGGATGAAGTTCACATTGATGACAAACTCAAATTCATAAAGCACCTGTTAAGGTCATGGACCGGAAGGTCCAGAAAATATGAAGGAGTCGTAACATATTAGTAAAAATTCATTTGAACTCTCGACACGGACCCGAATATACTTGGGAACGTGAAGATCAAATCAAAACCAAAATACCCCCACCTATTCGAGAATACTCCTACAAAGGATGACTCAGCTTGAATTTCGGGACGAAATTCTCAATAACAGGGGGAGAATGTGACAACTGCCACTTTCCGGCAACATTCATACACTTAAAGTACTCATTTTTAGCTACATTTTTATGCATTTTGAACACCCGAACTGCGTATTTCGTAACATACACTTAGAATACTCATGGAATACTTACTTAGGATGCACATGATTCATTTTTATTGAATACATTTGAAACAGTTTAAACAATGCATCAAAACTACTAGAAAAGCACATAGTAAACTAGTATTCTGACGAAAACGCAGGATCCGCAGAAACCATCTAAACGACATCTTTAGGACTCAGACGAAAGTCCAACATCTAATATATATTAAACCCTAACTAGGAATGTAAGATTTTGATTTTAAAATTTCCCGAAGTCCGATAAGACTAAAAACTACCCGAAAAGCACTAAAAGTGACAATTTCAACACTTTTCCGCAGAAATTCTACAGAAATCTGCCATTTAATATTTTTACAACATATAAAGGTGCAGTTTAACATAGAAGTCATATGAGGATACCTTCGGGTACCATCCGAACCAATAACTACATCAATTCACACAAGTTACACAACTTAGCGTTCAAATAACGTCTAACCGAAACAATTTGAAACGAATATCCAAACAATATCGGATATTTTTTAAAGTGACCATCTAGTATTATTTGGATCATTATGGTCTAGTAATAGTCACTTAACACCTTCTTAACACTTAAACACTTACACATACAAGTTTCCTAACATTTCACCTAAAATTTCTAACACTTGAAACACTTATAAATTTTTCACTAAACAAGACCCCCCCCCCCCCTTATGTGGGCCGCCCCATGTGGGACCCATATGCTCAACTTGTTGCTAAAAATATCTAGATATTTCATGTTTAAACCAAGTGGTGTTTCAAGTTGATGATTATATGTATTGTAATCTTATCCTAACTAGATACTTTTCTTCATATTTTACACCTTTCAAAACACACAAAACAAACCTCTCAAACATCATCATCATTTTCGGCCAAGAACTAGCACCATCCATCTTCATTTTCAAGCCATTTCCGAGATGATCGAGGTGTACTTTCATGGAAGTTATGAAGATCCAAGACATCTCCAAGTTGAAGCACCCTTTTTTCACACACTTTGGAGCTTTCAACCATCAAATCTTCATCTTCCTTGCTTTTCATTTTCATCAAGATCATACCTAGCCACAAGAGCTAGAAATGAGCATTCTAATCTTTTTTTTACTTGTTTATGTATAGATTACTTATGAACAAGTTATATTTAAAAGATTCATGCAAGAATAAGATGAAAATACATAAAAGCAAACTAAAAATCATAATATATAAGATTGTTTATGTTGTGTTTTGAAGCTTGTTACTTGTTTATTTGATCTAGTTATGATAAACATCATATGAAAACTTGTTAGATGATGTTTAAAAACATAATCTAACAAGTGTACATGAAAGTATAAAAAGGGTTATGTTAAACTTCATGTTTAATGGATGAACATAATATTTGATGCTGTAAAAGTATATAAAGCTTTTCACTAAAAATAATGCTTTTTGAAAGATTTATAAAAGTAACATATAAAATGGGTTTTCTATAAAACTTTGGAAAAACTAGAAGTAAAGTATGATTTTTAAACAAGTAAACATATGTAAAGATCATACTAAAACCCTACATGTTTATGAGTTCATCTTGTTAAAAATATGTTACAAATCTAATGTGTTTTTGTGTTGAAAGGATATGAGGTAATTGTTGTTGATTTTAAAAGAAAATCATATGTTTTGATAACATGGCAAAGTTCATATTTCGAAGGAACTATGGCTAATTTTTCTTAGAAATCATGTGTTAGAAAGTTGGTCTTTCTAAACATAAAAATTGACATAAATATATATTTTGGTAAAATATATATTTAGTGAACATATCGAGTATGTGCTATGTATTTTTTATTTGTATTAGTTATATATAAAAGTTAGGGACTTGATAACAATGACACAAATACATACAAGACATACTTACAACTAAAGACTTACAAGAATACATATAGACACACTTGAAAACAACTTACGGACATTCCGAGCTTTCGGACACAACTTATGGTCAAAACGGACGACGGGCGAATCTATGAACATATCGCCATTCCGAGGAGTTACTACGACGCTTAGGCGATCATTCGACGCGAATACATATAAATCACCAAAAACAATATCCGGATGTTTTGAAACTTATAAAAACTATTATGTTTTTATTAACTAAAACTTGGTGATTTTTATATAAATTACAAGATTTTACTAAATGGGCTTATATTCACAAAATGGACTTATTTTTACTAAATGGGCTTATATCTTTACAAATGGGTTTGTTAAATGGGCTTATTTTAAACAAATGGGCTTATATTATATAAAGGGGCTTATCTTCCTAAATGGGCTTAACATAAATACATGGGCTAAGCCCAATATCAAAAATTTATGGGCTAAGCCCAATACCAAACATATGGGCCAAGGCCCAATAACATTAAGCCCAATACTATTTAGGCCCAATACTCTTAAGGCCCAATACTATTTTAGGCCCAATACTATTTAGGCCCAATACTATTTAGGCCCAATAACATTTGGGCCCAATAACATAAATTCTTGGGCTAGACCCAATAACATTAAGACATGGGCTCGGCCCAATGACATGAAAACATGGGCTCGGCCCAATGACATATAATTGGTAAAAATACAATTATACAATTTATTCATATAAGACATAAAATCAAGAGGACAAGATCCGATGATACAACTCACAAGATACAAGATTACATATATATATATATATTTGGTGAAATATATATATATATATATAACAGTTTAACAAATCATACATCTAATACACAGTTCAACGAAAAACAAATACATACAAGTCTTACACGCATTCAAGACACAAGACTTGTACTCAAGTCATTACAAGACCGAAGTGTCTAACAAATATAGAACGTTTGTAGGTCGTGACACTATTCAGGACGACTGTACGTCAGATCACAGTTACTTACCATTCACGGACGCAATTCTGTGAGTTCATGTCCCCTATTCATTTTAAATGCTTTACAACTTTACAACTATCGGGGAAAATACATGTTCAATTGTATGTTAAGTCATGGAATGAAACACCTTAGATCATGTGCGATTAGGGTCATACATCTAAGCACCATTAATCCAGTTTGGACCTAGGTACAGAGGGTTAGATCTAATGGGTTTTGGCGAGCCCCACTCTTGGTCGTGGACCCATACAGAAGAGTGCGTTTGTGTCCCAGTCGATAGTAGTCGACACGAAATTGTCTAGGTTTGGATTGTTTCCTATTTCGTCACACATATTAATGTCCTCACGAAACATTAATAATCAACGATTTCATTGACGTTTTACATACTACATCATTACATACAGATACATTTTATACAATTCACATTTTTTTGGGTAAAGGGTTACCCCGGTGAATCTTATTAAAAAACAATAAGCACAAAAGTGCAACTGAAATGTTACACACTCTCTAGACTTGATATGCCAAGACTAGAAAAAAAGAAAGACACCAAACGCAAACCAAAACAACCAAACAACACGACTAAACGAACATAGCCCAGCCCAGCCTATACAACCCATACAGACACGCAAAACCTATCTAGCCAAGATCGATATCCAAGTTACTGCTAGGAATGTTCCACTTCTGAAGAAGACTTCTATTTGCAAATCCCTGTTTGAATTTGAAGGTCATAAGGCGCATTCGGACGATTTTAATGATCTCCTGAGATAAGACCATCGCCGTACGTTGATTCCGAGTGAAGAGCCTAGAGTTTCTTTCTTGCCATACAAAGTAAGACGCTGCTGCAACCACCAATCTGCTCACAACATTAACTGGTTGTTGAATAGAGTTTTGATTCATCCAATCCATTATATCAACCCATCGGCCATTAACATCAACCATATTAGCCAATTCCTTAATGTTGTTCCAAACCTCCGAAGAATAAGAACATTCAAAAAACAGATGGTCCCTCGAGTCCCGATCATGATAACATAATGGGCAACACATGAGATTCAGGTTTGTAGCACTACCCGCCTCCCAAATGGACATTCTATCTTGAGTTTTTAATTTATTTCTAATGACCATCCACAAGGGAAATGAATGTCTTGGGATGCACTGTTTAAACCATACCATATTTAACCATGAAACTACATTCTCACGATAACGAATATTGTTCCAGACCTCCCACGAAGAAAAATGACATGATTTCCCTTCAGAATTTATCCAAATCAGCCGATCCTGCATGTCATGAAGAGCCGGAACATGAATATTGATTAAAACTGGAAATAAGTCATACCAAGCAACCGGCCACCTCCAATGACCACTAGAATCCACCATATCTGCAACTGAAGATTGCATGTTGAAACCTGCATTTGCAATAATTCTCGGACTAATATAAGCACGGAGGGGACAAGCACTACACCAAGTGTCACTCCATACATTTGTATTAGCTCCATTACCGATAGACTTCCACAAATAAGGACGGATTAAATCACGCATAGCAAGAATTTTCCTCCAACCCCATGTCATACATCCGCGACAAGGAATCTCCCAAAAACTTCTCCCTTTGAGCTTATAGATATGAATCCATTGAACCCATAGAGACTTCCTGTTCGCCAATATACTCCAAATATGATTCAAAATTAGAGCTTTGTTGACATCAGCAATGCATCGAACTCCCAACCCACCCTCGTTCTTGGGTAGACAAACCAGCTTCTAAGCAACCTTGGGCTTGACATTCAGCTGGTTCTTACCAGACCATAAAAAAGCACGCATACGTCTTTCAAGATCACTCACAATTTTAGCTGGCAAGAGAAAAACTGTAGCCTAATAAATGTGCATAGCAGAAAGAATCGAATTAACTAGTTGCAATCTACCTGCAAAGGATAAAGATCTCGTCATCCAGTTATCAATCTTCTTGTCCATTCTTTCAACCAGGATTTTACAATCCTTGTAAGAGAGTTTAGATGATATTAATGGAACTCCCAGGTAACGAACAGGAAGCGAACCCTCTCTAAAAGGCATAATATGAAGAATTTCCTGCTTGACCGACTGAGGAACATTGCCAAAAAAACCGTACACTTCGGCATACTAGGGACGAGACCCGAGATCTTCGAAAACTGCTGAAGAGTATCCCTTACCACTTTGACCGAGGCGACATCACCATTTGCAAACATAAACAGATCATCCGCAAACGAGACATTAATAATCTTTTGTTTTTTACAGTGAAGATGGTATCTGAAAGCAGTACTATTACTGGCTGCATCTTTTAGAAGAAACGATAAGACCTCCATCACCAATGTAAACAAATAGGGGGATATTGGATCACCCTGCCTCAACCCTCTTTTACCTCTGAAAAACCCATAAAGGTTACCATTAATGCTCAACGAATAAGACACCGTGGTAACACATACCATGATCCAGTTTACCATCTTCTGGTGGAACCCAAATGCACGCAGGATACTTTCAAGAAAAGACCAGCTTACCGTGTCATAGGCCTTGTGTATGTCAATCTTGAATGCACATCTCGCAGGGCCAATCCTCAGGTGATAGTTGTGCATTAACTCCTGGGTTAGTAAGATATTGTCCGAAATCTTTCTACCCGGAACAAAAGCCGACTGGTTAATATCAACTAGAACATCCAAACTTCCTTTTATTCTATCCGTTAAAATTTTACTAATGCATTTATAGATCACATTGCAACACGAAATCGGCCTGTAATCAACCACAGAGTTAGGAGTAGGAACTTTCGGGACCAACGCTATTATCGTGTGGTTAATTTGCTGCAATAACTTACCATTTTCAAAAAAATCCAAGATGGCTTTTGTAACCTCATCCCCCACAATTTCCCAAGAATTTTTAAAAAACGCCTAAGTGTACCCATCCGGACCCGGAGCCTTATTTTCACCTATAGAGAACATTGCATTTTAACCTCCTCGCGAGTAACTTGACGTACCATATTACTAGCAGCAATCTGATCCAGGACATTAGGAAATGTAACGTTACTAGCTAAAGCATCCACCTGATCCTATGTACCCAAGAATGCGGAATAGTGAGAGACCAGAACCCCATACACATTATCACCAGTAAATTGGACCCTGTGAACATCTTGAATGCTATGAATCTTCGTGCAAGCATTTCTCGTTTTGACACAGTTATGGAAATATTTCGTATTCGAGTCACCCGCTGCCAACCACTCCGCTTTAGCTTTCTGTTTGAGGAAACATTCTTCATCATATGAGACAGCTTGAAACTCTCGAAGACATCTGGATTCAGATTCTCTAAGAGTAATATCCGAGGGATTAGCATCAATAGCCATATGAATCTCATCCAGCTTCGATCTCAACAATTTGACTCGTTCATGCAGGTTACCTTGCTTGAATAGAAGACGTCTCAACGGAGACTTCAAGAAAGTAAGCTTCTTAACAACCGAAAACATTGTAACACCTTGCACCTCCTTAGCCCATTCATTAGACACACAATTCAAGAATCCCTCCTTGTTCACCAAGAAATTAGCAAACTTAAAGGGTTTGGGCCGATTATGCTTAATCGTATGGAGATTAACAATACATGGCGTGTGATCGGAAACCCGGAAAGGGTGAAATAACACAAACGCATCTGGATAAATATCTAAAAATTGAATGTTGCCCAAAACTCGATCAATCTTCTTTAGAATACCTACACCATGCTTTGGTTTTTGATTCCAAGTATATTGCATCCCATGACTTTTGATATCCATCAACTCATTATGCTGAATACACTGATAAAATTCTCTCATACCAATCGAAATAGTAGACGACCCAACGAGGCAGTCATCCAGCGATAAAGCTGAGTTAAAATCCCCTAACACCACCCAAGGCCTATCATTCACAAAAACCTTATGTCTATTTAAATTTTCCCATAGATCCCTTCTAGCTTGATATTTATTTTTGGCATAGACAAAAGAGCAAAAATAGTTTTATTATCAGACTTTGAACGAAGCTGAACGTGCATAACCTGGTCCGTTTGAGATATCACCATGAGGTCCACCATATTATTGTTCCAGCCTACAATAATTCTAGTGCCTTTAGAACAACAGGAGCCATTAGACATCCAATCCCACAACCAAAACACATTCTTACAAACTCTATCAAGATTAGACATAGAAACATGCGATTCCAAGATAGCACAAACCTGAAGCCGCTTCTCAGCAATGAGCAACCGAACCTCTCTTTGTTTCAGGGGAAGGTTCAATCCCCTTATGTTCCAAACCGCTAAACTATCCATTAACACCCATTTGACCGGGAGTGCTTCCCCCTCAGCATTTTTTCCATTCGTATCAGCGTTCATAAAATCTGAGATTTCAGTTTGAAGCTGCTCCATGACCCCATCATCATTTTTACTAGAACTATCCAACTTAATAGAAGATGACATCTTCATTACAGCATCACCATCCATCACTTGATCGTTCGAAAGAGCTGAAAAGGAGTTCCTCAGATTCAAATTGCTCGTAATAACTTTATCACTACCTTGATCCTTTTTTCCTTCTCCATCATCGTACTTAATCCCAGAAGTACTCGGCTTAGATTGGTTAGCCTTTTGTCTATAAATAAATTTTGCCTTCGGCATCTTTTGTGGGAACACATGTTTCGCGGTTTTCCTCATATCTGCCACAAAACCCTCCTCATCCATAGTCACCTGCTTAGTTTTAACAGTGGGGGCCTTCGGGCATGTAGTGTTAGTATGGCCGAACAAACAACACTCCGAACACCTTTGAGGCTTCCATTCGTATTCAACCTTTACTTTTTCAGTAACATAGCCCTCCTCATCCAGCTTAGGAATAGCAACAACTATATGCTCTTTTAACTCATTATTGGCGGACACCTCTATCATAGCACGAGCAAAACTAGTTCTACCCCAATTCTCCATGCACATATCAGCGGTATAACTATCCAATCTTTTAGGTAACCCAAACTTGGACGCCAACAGGCTCAAACCATCATCTGTATAAACTGCAATTGGCACATTGTGAAACTTAACCCAAACAAGAACCGTTTTGATCCCCTTCTTCCTAAGAATCACCGACGGGGACCAGACATTAAGGAACAGCGGATTCTTTCTGATTAACCAAGGACCCCCCTCAAGCACTTTAGACATACCCTCAGCTGAGTCGAACTTGAAGAAGAAAAAACCGTTAGAATTCATCATAAGCCTTGAGAATCCAAATTTTGCCCAAACGTTTTTTGCATAGTATTCAACTACCGGGAACGGCAACCTACTACCCAAAAACTAACCATACAAGACATTTGTGAAACGCTATTGAACTTTACGAACAGCCTCCTTGGGGATTACTACATCAGCATCTTCCAGCACATCTTGAGCCTCTATGTGCCTGAAATTAACCTCTTTTTTCTGGTTATTAATATTGGACGATTTACGTTTTTCAGCATAAGAGATCGACGAAGATCTCTTTTCATTCTGCTCCACATTACAATCAGGAATGGTGTTCGGCAATTGAACTGGTATACTAGTAACTGGCTGAACTGGAACCGTGATTTTCTCCAACTCATCGATAACATTAATAACCTTATGATCTTTCTGCACTACACCCCGACGAGGCATCAATGGATTCCCATCAATCTTCAGCGGCTTAATAAATAGGGAGGATTTATCACGCATATCATGAACATTCGTTGAACCCTTTGAAGTAATGAAAACATCCTCATGCAACTTTTCTGAGAAAGACTGAAACCCTAAATCCTCCAAACCCCTATCACGATTTCTCTCCATGCAAGAATACGTACAAAAACCCTAGACGACAGAAACATGCAACGAAAAAAACGAACAGAAAGAGACAAAACCCTCAGCGACAAAAAGCTACAGAAACCCTAAAGAAAAGAAACGAAAACAAAAACAAAAAACCCTAATTCCAACTTCAAAAGATTAGAAACCAGGGTAGAAGTCTAGAAGCCTTACTCAGAAGGATCGACAACACCCCAATACCTAACCCAGATCGATCAAAATTAAGGTTGAAAATCAAGATCTAGGGTTTCTAGTGAAATCGCCAAAATCGCCTAAGGGACCAGAGAAAAGCCATTCTTCGTATAGCCGATATATGGATACATTTTATACAACTCACATTTTATGGATACATTTTATACAACTCACATTTTACAGATACATTTTATACAACTCACATTTTACAGATACATTTTATACAACTCACATTTTACAGATACATCTCATACAACTAAATTGCATGAACTCGCCAAGTTTTGTTGATGTTTTCAAACTTAACATGTATTTCAGGAAATTAGTGGACCATGCGGACATTTAAGTCAAGGAAAGCAAGTATCAAGACTCCATGCCACCATTTGAAGGGTTTGCCCGTTATATACCGCCTCTTTGCGGTGATATAGTGGTCAAAGCCTTGACATTTTAAGACTTACATTTTGATGTATAAAACAATGACAACTTATTTTCATTTGATGGTTTGTAACTAATACATTTAACTTATGTTGCGTTCTTTTGAAACGATTATGACAATGGCATTGGAGCTTGTTTTTATTCATTTAGTATGTTCACTTATATTGTTATGCAATGAGAACCGATCAGATCACAACTCGCGCTTCCGCTACGAGCGGGTGTGACATAATGTGGGGTGCATGTGAGTCCCAGTGAAACTCAACGAGTGCAAAAAGGGGTTCCACACTGTTAATTGATGATATGATAGAACTCATTAGTCCATAGAGGTCATAGTAATACCTGACTCCTACTCAAACTTACATTTTAAATCTTTCCCTCTTCTTGTATAGAAACATGAGCGAACGAGGCCATGGACGCGGCCACATTGCTATGACTCAGGCCGAACTAACCAACTTGATCAACACTCGTGTAGCTGAAGCCCTAGCGGCTTACCAGGCTGGTACGATATGTGCCAATCTCTTTATGTCCTTGTGTTGTATACTCGAATCTTATTTATGTGTTGTACGTCCCTTCGTTTTAGGTCAACCTGCGAATCAAAACAATCCACCTGCCTGCACGTTTAAGACCTTCATGGATTGTAAGCCACAGACCTTCAGTGGGACTGAAGGAGCTGTGGGACTCTTACGATGGTTTGAGAAGGCCGAATCTGTGTTCGCTATGTGCAACTGTCCCGTGGGGGGCCGTGTGAAGTATGCTACAGGCACTTTGGAGGACGGTGCCTTAACTTGGTGGAATGCCCAAGTGCAAATGTTGGGCATCGAGATGGCTAATGCCACTACCTGGGAGGACTTCAAGAAGTTAATGCGTGAAGAGTACTGCCCTCGTGATGAGATTCAGAAGCTTTAAAATGAGTACTACGATTTGTAGATGGAAGGATCCGAGATCGAGGCGTACACGAGACGATCTCACGAACTGGCAATTCTGTGTCCAAACCTGTCTCGACCTCCACCTCGAAGAATTGAGTTGTATCTCAAGGGCCTAGCACCAGCTGTTAAGGAGTATGTCACTGCTGCAAACCTTAATAACCTGCCCCAGATTATTCATTTAGCGCACAAGATCACTGACCAAGAGGTCGAACGTCGCAATTTACCGCCTCGTAAATCTGCTATTACCTCTACTGCTACAGCTACCACACCTGCTGGTGATAACAAGCGAAAATGGAACGACGTTGACAAAGCAACCAGTGCCACTCAACCTCAAAAAAGGGCAGACAATAGTACCAACTGCAGTTTCAGTCAGTCATCTCCTGTGAACCAGAATCAAAGCAACAACTCAAATCAGGTTTCCTAAGCTGGAAAGCTACCAAAGTGTGATAGGTGTATGTTTCACCATCACGGGCCATGCACCCGGGTATGTCATAGGTGCAACAAGGTGGGTCATATGGCTAAAGATTGTAGGGTCTGGCTCCCAAAGCAGCCGCAGCAGCAGTAACCACAGCAACAGGAGAGGCAACAGCCTCAACAGAATCGGGGAAATCAAAAGGGGTGCTTTCAGTGTGGTGAAGAGGGTCATTTTAAGAGGGGTTGCCCTCAGCTTAATCAGAATCCTGGCAACAACAACAATACTGGGAATGACAATAATGGGATCAATGGTGGGAGCGGGGCGCGTGGAAGAGTATTTACTATTGGCGCTGGGGGAGACTCGCAATGATGGCAATGTTAAGATCGGTACGTCTTCTTTGAATGATCTTTTTGCTTCTGTTTTATTCGACTCTGGTGCCGATTAGGAGTTATGTGTCTTTAGGGTTCAGTCGTCAGTTAGGACTGACTCCCACCCCTCTTGTAAAATAAACATGTAGTAGAATTAGCTGATAGTACATCGATAGAAGCTTCTCATGTTCTTTTTAGTTGTAAATTTGATCTCATGGGTCAAGTGTTTGACATTAACCTACTTCCTGATACTCTTGTAAGCTTTGACGTGATCGTTAACATGGATTTGGTTATCTATGCATCAAGCGGAAATTCTCTGTAAAGAGAAAATCATGCGTATCCCTCTCCCTAGCGGGGAATCCTTATCTATTCAAGATCATCGTAGTGGTGCCATGGTTGGCATCATCTCAGCTATGAAAGCCCATAAGTGTCTACGGAAGGGCTACCCTGCTATACTAGCTTTCGTTACCGATTCGCAACCTGAAGAAAGGAAGATCGAGTATCTTTCAGTTGTTCGTGAATTTTTTCTGGCGTGTTTTCTGAGGAGTTACCTGGTTTACCTCTACATCGTCAGGTGGAATTTCAGATTGACCTTATGCAATTTCAGGTTCCCTTCGGGATACAGCAATCCTTTGGGTTCGCAGGATACTATCGCAGATTCATCATGGGATTTTCGAAGACGGCGCAACTTCAACATCCTTAGTACAGCGAGGAGCTGTGAATTCAGGGGAAATAAAATAGGGAAACGTCTTTTCGACTTTTGAAACTCAACCCTGCAACGCACTCAGCATCACTTCTATCCAAGGGTACCAATGATCTGACGGTATACCATGATGGTTCGAATCGGAGTTCCAGTTACACAACGATGCAACATGAGAAGGAGATGGCCCACGTATTGGACTTACAGGAAGAACTACACGAGTCATGACCTACGATGGAAGCCATGGTCTTTGGATTTGAGTTGGAGGCATTACTTGGACGGTACCAAATGCACTACTTAGACCGATCACAAGGGCCTCCCGTATACCCTTGTTTTGAAGGAGCTAAACATGTAACGACATCGCTGGATGGAGCTATTGGATGAATACGATTGTGAAACCTGGACGTGCACGAGCTTTGTAGCTTGCTATCGACTCTTGCATACCTGAACAGACTCGCCTTGCTCAAACTGAAGAACTGTAGTGAGAGAGTTCTCAAGATTAACCCATGCGGGGCATGGGGAAGCAACCTTTGGCAGGTCGGACGATATTTTCTACTTCGTGGAACAAATATGGACCTCACTATACGGCAACAATAGGGAACTGGTGCAGGCGAAGTACACGGATCTCGATATCCTATTCATCAGAGTTTTGGATAGGATGTATTAAAACCTGAAGACCATGTATGGATGACCGGGCCTAAAGGCCCGCATAGCCACGCATGGGAACGATGTTTGACGTGTGGGAAAGTCAAGGTGGGGTATTAGCAACTAGAAACACATGTATGGAAATGAGAACAGACTGCCATGGAATTTGTCACCAGTCTACTTGCAACTCGAAATGGAAACATTATCACTTGGGTGATCATTGATGGACTCAAGTTACCAGCACACCTTATTGTAATCAAGAAAACTGACGAGTCTTCACAGTTGTGAATGTTCCTCTGAGAAAGGCGACTTTTAGGCACGAGGAGCCAACTCATGTTACCTTTGATTTTGATCTATACCTGACTTATGACAGGCATTACACAACATTCCTGGCTCACGTCCAGACATGAGCATTACTTATCACCACAGGACAAATGGTCAGAGTCAGCAAACCCCCTGCCACTCGAAGACATGCTGCAGGCGTGTGTTGAGATCTACTGTGGCAGCTACCATTCTAGCATTCAGACAGCTCGGTTGAGGCGTTGCATAAGCAGTTACGTCAATCTCCTTGTTGGATTAAGGTGGGTGGATGACAGCCTAATCACAGGTCTAAGACTTGTACTCGAAACTCTTGGGAAGATTGCTGGGATCAGATAACACTAGAAGTTCATTGTAGGCCGTCTAATCATGTTAAAAACCCTGGGAGGGTGTGGTACGCTTTGGAAGCGTGGCAAGCTTAATGTACGTTACGTTAAGTTATTAAGAATTCTGGAAAGGATCGGTCACGCCACCTACAAACTCGAGTTACCCGACGAATTGGGTAACGCGCATAATATCACTTATGACTCGATTCTAAGGCAGTGTTTGTCCGATGAAACACTTGTGATACCTTTATTAGACAAGTTGCAGTTGTCAAAGAACCCATCAAAATCATGGATCAGAAAGTTAAGGTTCGTAAGCGTAGTCGTATTCCAATCGTGAGAGTTTATAGGATCTCAAGTCATGGACTGGACTTCATATGGGAACGCAAAAGATCTGATGAAGCCCTGGTATCCATAATTGGTCGAACAGTTGTATCAACTTCTGATATCATTGACGAATTTTGGGACGAAATTCCTTTTCAAGTTGGGGATGATGTGGCACCCGCGGAGAATCCACAGTCATCCTGAGTTAACATCTTGTATCTGTTGGACTCTGTATGCCCAAGACACATATTAAATTGATGTGGCTAGTACGTTATGATCCAAGTCGAGTCATACCCAATAACAAGCTAGACAAACACTTACAATATTTACTTATGATATGATCAAACAAATAAATATCAACACTTAGAATATTTAGAAATTGGTTTTCTAAATAATTGCACTTGACAAACTAATAAATTATATGGATAATTTGTTTTGAGAGAGTATTTTATTCTGTTATTTAATTGGTTAAATAACATAATAAAAATAGCATAAGTCTTATAACATATGATGTTATATTTTATAAAAGTTATAAAATATATATATATGCAAGACTTTTATTATTTAAAAGAAAATTTGATTTTTTTTTAAATAAAAAGACTAGGCCGCCACCCCCCCCCCCATGGGGTCTTCCCAAAGTTTTTGGTCCAATGAGGTTTCATGCATGTGTAGGAGCCTTTTGATTGGGTGGTCTTTTCAAGAATTTTGCTCCAATCAAACAACATGCATTTTGCATGGTTAGATGTTCATGCATTGGTCAATAGGGGTGGCAATTCTCTCTCATGGCTCTATAAATACCAAGATGTCAAATGAATGAACTTGCTACACTTGAATGAACTTGAAAGACTTAGAGAACTCTCTCTAAAAAATCAGCCAAGATAAGAGCCAAATGAGGAGATAATTTCAAGTGAAGAACTTGTAATACTATCTCTAATTTTCGGCCATGGTGTGGTTGATCAAGAAGGGTCTTTCAAGTTGATATATCAAGTGCAAGAACTCCATAACTTCCCTTGATAATTTTCGGCCAAGAGTTGGTTCCAAGAGAGATTTTTCTAGTGAGTTCATAAGTGTAAAATCCTAGCTAAAACTAAGGTGTTTGTCAGAAGGCTTGGGGTATACAAGCTTGAGGTCTTCTACACTTGAAGGCAACCATTCAAGAAGCATCATCATCTTCATGTCCTCTACTCCTTGGAAGGTAGTATTCTAAACACTCTATGGTTGTGTTTTATTTTGATAGCATGCATGTTCGTATATGGATCCGGGATTGGGTTTTACATATAAAATGAGTTTTATATCTTGTAAGTAACATGTTTTAAATAAGTATTTACGCTGCGTTTTTATTTCATATGGATGAAATTGCTTTGATAAACATGTTAAAATCTCAACAGTGGCATCAGAGCCGCTTATATGAATGCATGCTTCATAGGATATGAAATTTTCAGATTTCGGGTTTGAATAAAACCCTATGGCCGAAATTTTATATATGGTTATCCTTTTGTTTTTCAAGATTATTTTAATACATGCATAAAAGTATCTTGAAAAATTATGTCATTTGGATGATTTGTTTGTTTGGACAAAAACCCACTTTTTTGGTTTTTTCATTCTTGACCGAAAAGTAGGTTGTAAAAAGGAAACCATTTTTTTGCTTCTTGAAATTTATATATATGGATATATATATTTTGGTGTTCATAACCTAGCCATGACCTTGTGTGAATATGTTGAATGATTGTGTTTGTGATTTGTATTTAATTATTTCAAAGGGTTGTAATAATAATTATTTTTGTTCTTCCATGTGTAAAAATATGTAATTTATTTATTTTCATTTGGTATGTAAAATAAATAGATTAGGTGCATTTTATTTTACTAGAAAAATGTATTAGGATATTTTTTGTAAAAGAAGATGCACACAAAAATGCGGTTTTGGTTTTGGCTATTTTCGGGCCTAAGGGACTTCACGGTTCTTAACGGGATTTTAGCCCGATAACCAAAACACATTTTTGAAGTCCAAAGGAGTTTGGAGCTGAATATAAAAGACATTTGGAAGACCAAAGAATGTGAAGAAATCACAACACAAGAAGAAGACTTGAAGCATTCGGATGCGGGATCAAGTGGGAGTTCAACGACACATTATTTGTGTCAATATTCACCCTTTAGGAAGGATCTTTTGGCACACTTGTTTCGGCTAACAAGTGTGGTCAAAATAGTTGGCTATGGTTATGCACCTAATGATATGTGTGTTGTGCTTGTGTGGTTGTTTATTTATGTTGTTTGGATGATATGTTGATATGCATGCTTAACAAACTAATAATCAACAACAAGCTTAAAATTGGTTCTTTAAAAGATCATTAAAAATGGTTAATAAAAGGTTATTAAAAATTAATGATTTTATAATAAAATAGGTTTTATTAAAAGAACCTTAAAAATTTGTTTTCACAAAAGTACCAAGGATTTGAATACATGCAAATGTATGGTACATAAAGTTTTCTAAACTAGAATTTTTGAAAACTCAAAAAATCCCTTTTATAAAACAAGTCAAACACCATCCTTTTATACAACACTCGAAACACTTGGGAACTCTTTTGTGGGATAAAGGTCACCTAACCACATTTGAGGGAACTTGTATGTTCGAGGTGGGTTTACCATGTTTGTGGGATAAAGGTCACCTAACCACTTATGTGAATAAACTCACACGTGTGTGTAAGTTGGACGACTTGATTTGGAAACCATGAACTTAGGGTCACCGAAGCATGGGGAACAAAGGTGTTGATGGGATTAAACATGCCAACTAAACATAAAGATGTTTAACCGATCCCATATGGCTAGAAGTTGCAAAGAGTTGCAATTGTCAAACGTTGACTACCTTGTTAATTTAAATAGAGGGATAAAGATCACCTAACCAATATTTAAATGTAACGTTGGATTCTAGATTTTAATTATTAATTGTCTATGAGACATAAAAGGGTATTAATAATAAAAATATAATAATATTGAAAATACTAAAATTTGAACCTTGTTAAATTTTGTAGATGGCCGCTAACAATATTACCCAAACCGTCCGTAACCTATCACTAAAAACAATCCTTGACAAGGATCGTCTCAATCATAACACTTCATGGATTAATATCGAAACTTAAGAATCATTCTCAAGTAAAAGATATTCTATATGTTGAACGATCCTAATCCCGATGAACATCTTATGGAAGATAAGGATGCCTATAACGATTGGATTAAGTATATCGAGGATACTACGCAAGTCTCTTGCCTCATGTTAGGAATTATGATTTCCGAGATTCAAAAGGTTTTGAACATCATGAGCATACGACATGATTATCCAATTGTAGGAAATGTTCCTAAGGGTAGAACGCTTCGAAACGGTTCGAGCACTTCATGCTTGTCGAATGGAGGAAACCCAATCGGACTCATCTTATGTTTTAAGATGAAAAGCCACATTGATCACCTCGAAAGGCTCGATATGGATAAAAGGGTTTTATCCATTCTAACGATCAATGAGGGTGGGAACTAGAAAGGGCATCACCCCGACACCAAAGCAAATGTTGAAAATGGAAACGGGTAATTCAAAGGGAAAAGATTAGAAAGACTAAAGCAAAACCACCGAAACCAAAAGAGAAGAAGGCAAAGGTTGCCATGAACGATCCATGCTTTGAGTATGGTGAGATAGGACATTTAAATAGGAATTGTTCAACCTATCTCAAAGAGTTGAAAAACAAGAGGGATGCGGGGCAAACCTCAAGTACAATTTTATGAAACATATTGGCTTTAATGTCATTTCTTCAATCACATGGGTATTAGATACCGGATGTGGAACTCATGTTTACAATTTGTTGCAAAAGGGTTCAAAAGAAATAAGCATTAAAAGAAAGGAGACTATGTTTTGAAACTTCCAAATGGTTTGGAAATTGTTTTAAAATGTCTTGAATGCTCCTAGTTTGACTAGGAATATTATTCAAGTTTCCCTTATAAGACAATATGGTTTTGACTTAAAGTTTGCAAACATTGACATTTATATCGATGAATGACATGTTTTACTTTAAACCTAAGCCTTCAAATGGTATTTATGAATCGGTTCATAATAATACATCATTTGATAGTTTAATGTACCAATCAATCACCAAGAAACTCAAAATGGATTTGAGTAAGACCTATCCTTGGCATTATCGCCTTGGTCATATAAACAGATGTCGCATGTAAACACTTCGAAAGAATTGTCTTTTGGAAACAAATGAAATTGCTTCATTTGATACATGCGAATCTTATTTACAAGGTAAAATGACCAAGTAATCCCTTAGTGGGAAAGGGCAAAAGATTTATTAGGTATCATACATTCGAATGTATGTGATCCTTTTAAGCCAATGACTAGGAATGGTGAAAGATACTTCATTACTTTTACCGACAACTATAGTAGTTAAGGTTATGTGTACTTGACACAAAGAAGAAGTTTTGAAACGTTCAGAATCTTCAAAAAGTGAAGTACAAAATCAACTCTTTTAAAGTTCTTCGTTTCGATAGAGGGGGAGTCGAACTCTATTAGATATGGTTCGATCTATGATGGCTAGGAGCGCCTTATCTCTATCACTTTGGGGTTACGCTTTGCTCTCTGTGGCCCGTATGGTCCAACCAAGAAAGTGTATAAGACACCTTTTGAAATATGGCATGGAAGGGTTCCATCATTATCCTATTTAAAGGTATGGGTTGTGAAGCTTCTGTGAAGCAATACACCCCAAATAAGAGTACAATCCACTAAGTGTATCTTTGTAGGATATCCTAAAGATGGTATAGGATATTATTTCTATGATCCAATAAAGCAAAAGGTATTTGTTACTCGAAAGGCTGAGTTCTTGGAAGCAAAGTTCCTTGTGGAAGGAATTATTAGAACAAGTGGAACTTGATAAGGATCAAGAACCACAAGCCGATACACGTTTGGTTAAAACTAGCACTCAACAAAAGGTTGTTGAAAAACGATCAAGTGGTTGATCAACACACACAAAGCGTTCGCAGATCTGGTAGAATTAGTAGTCCACCTGAAAGATATGGATTTTTCAAAGATGGATGCTACGTGGTAGATTCAGGTGAATCAACCACATACCATGATGCAATGTCAAAATTCGATTGTGACAAATGGCTTGAAGCCATGAACGTAAAGATGCAATCCATGTATAACAACCAAGTATGGGAATTGGTTGTAGCACCTCTTAACTCCAAAGTAGTTGGAAGTAAGTGGGTTTTCAGGAAGGAAACCGATATGCATGGTAACTTGGATACTTGTAAAGCGAGACTTGTAGCAAAAGGTTTCACTCAAACTCAAAGGGTTGATTATGATGAGACCTTCTCGCCCGTGGCGATGCTAAAGTCAATTAGAATATTATTTGCCATACCTGCATAATACGATTATGAGATTTGGCAAATGGATGTCAAAACGGCTTTCCTAAATGGATATCTTGAGGAAGATGTCTATATGGTTCAGCCTGAAAGTTTTGTCGATCCAAAACATCCTAAAGTATGCAAGTTAAAGATATCATTCTATGGATTGAAACAAGCATCTTGAAGTTGGAATCACCGTTTTGATGAAGAGATTAGGGAATATGGAATCATCAAGAACGGTGATGAAACTTGTGTGTATAAGAAGGCTAGTGGGAGAATTATTACCTTCTTAGTATTGTATGTCGATGACACTCTACTATTTGGGAATGGCATTCCAACCATGGAAGGTGTAAAAGCTTGGCTTGGAAGTTGTTTTTCCGTTAAGGATTTTGGTGAAGTCGCCTATATTTTGGAATAAAGATCTATAGGGATAGATCAAGGCGCTTGATAGGTTTATACCAAAGTGCATACATTGACAAATTCTTGAAAAGGTTCAAGATAGTGAACTCTATGAAAGGTTTGTTGCCTATTCAAGAGGGGACAATATTGAGTGCGTTTCAATGTCCAAGCTCAAAGGATGAGCTGGAAAGAATGAAAGGAATCCCATATGCGTCATCTATAGGATTCATTATGTATGTAATGATATGCACTAGACTGGACAAGTTATGTGCTTTAAGCATGACGAGTAGATACCAATGAGTAACAAGTCATTAGGTGACTGTTAAAATATATATTGAAATACCTTAGAAGGACTAAGGATATGTTTATAATATATGGATCTGGTGAAAAGGAATTCGTTGTAAAGGGTTACATGGATACGAGTTTCCAAATTGATCAAGATGGTTCTCGATCACAATCAGGGTAGCATTGTCCACTACATAATCAGAATACATCGCCGCTTCATTGATTGAGATAATTCATATGGATCTGCCACTTGAATTATTGCCAATCTAGGGGTAGTCCCTACCATTCAGGACCTTAGAGATCTTTGTGATAACGATGGTGTGATTGCTCAAATCAAGGAACCTCGTGTATATCAAAAGACTAGGCACATTGAGCGGAGTTTCAACTACATAAGGGATGAAATTGAAAAAGGGAAAGAAATGTATTCGCAAAGTTCACACTGATCAAAATATTGCGGATCCACTCACGAAGCTCCTTGAATGGGCAAAGCATGAAAGGGTCATACTTGTGCCTTAGGACTTCGATATTCTAGTGATTGGATTTGATCTATTTTGTATTTGGATATTGGAACAATTGTTAATATAACTCTTTATGGTATTTTGAGTTATGTTCCATATTAGCATGTTTAAATCCGTGAATAAGTTACTTATTCTAAATGTTCGTAGTCGATCATACTTGTGGGAACAAATATGAATGTAAGACTATTATGAATTTGGATTGGTGGATATTCATTAGGTATGAATATAGAGCAAAGTGTTGCTGCCAAAGTTCATAGATATTTGTGGGACACAAATATTGGACTGACTCGCTCTCAAATATTACTGCATGGAATCATTTGTGATTGATCATAAGTAAATTTGAGTAAAGGAGAATATCATAGTATCCTCTGACCTGATATGCATATTGGGTCTTGATATTCACCAAATATTATACCTTGACTTTTTCTTCGCTGTTAGTAATATGACAGTACATAAGGCTAAGCTCAGGTGTGGTACAAGGTGATTGTGAGAGACGTATGTAGTCAAGATGGGATTTGTTCCTCTTATTCGTTGAGAGTAAGATGTCTAAGGCCTGCTAAAGTTAAATCAACAGAGAGTGATCACTCTGTGTCTCTGGATTTGACATGACATCTGTAACGAAAGGATAAATGATAGATTCACCTAAATCATGTTCAAGTAAGGGACTTGAAGGGGATGATGTTATTGAATGGCAAATATAGTCATACGTATTGGGGGTAGTAAACCGTAGTTAGGCGTCATTTACTACTTGCATCAATCTTCTATGTATCTTGTGCAAGTGGGAGATTGTTGGACTCTGTATGCCCAAGACACATATTAAATTGATGTGGCTAGTACGTTATGATCCAAGTCGAGTCATACCCAATAACAAGCTAGACAAACACTTACAATATTTATTTATGATATGATCAAACAAATAAATATCAACACTTAGAATATTTAGAAATTGGTTTTCTAAATAATTGCACTTGACAAACTAATAAATTATATGGATAATTTGTTTTGAGAGAGTATTTTATTCTGTTATTTAATTGGTTAAATAACATAATAAAAATAGCATAAGTCTTATAACATATGATGTTATATTTTATAAAAATTTATAAAATATATATATATGCAAGACTTTTATTATTTAAAAGAAAATTTGATTTTTTTAAATAAAAAGACTAGGCCGCCACCCCCCCCCCCCCATGGGGTCTTCCCAAAGTTTTTGGTCCAATGAGGTTTCATGCATGTGTAGGAGCCTTTTGATTGGGTGGTCTTTTCAAGAATTTTGCTCCAATCAAACAACATGCATTTTGCATGGTTAGATGCTCATGCATTGGTCAATAGGGGTGGCAATTCTCTCTCATGGCTCTATAAATACCAAGATGTCAAATGAATGAACTTGCTACACTTGAATGAACTTGAAAGACTTAGAGAACTCTCTCTAAAAAATCAGCCAAGATAAGAGTCAAATGAGGAGATAATTTCAAGTGAAGAACTTGTAATACTATCTCTAATTTTCGGCCATGGTGTGGTTGATCAAGAAGGGTCTTTCAAGTTGATATATCAAGTGCAAGAACTCCATAACTTCCCTTGATAATTTTCGGCCAAGAGTTGGTTCCAAGAGGGATTTTTCTAGTGAGTTCATAAGTGTAAAATCCTAGCTAAACTAAGGTGTTTGTCGGAAGGCTTGGGGTATACAAGCTTGAGGTCTTCTACACTTGAAGGCAACCGTTCAAGAAGCATCATCATCTTCATGTCCTCTACTCCTTGGAAGGTAGTATTCTAAACACTCTATGGTTGTGTTTTATTTTGATAGCATGCATGTTCGTATATGGATCCGGGATTGGGTTTTACATATAAAATGAGTTTTATATCTTGTAAGTAACATGTTTTAAATAATTATTTCCGCTGCGTTTTTATTTCATATGGATGAAATTGCTTTGATAAACATGTTAAAATCCCAACAGTATCGTGCCGTTTTGGATTACTTGTCAAATTTCGGGACTAAATTTCTTTCAAGTTGGGGATGATGTGACAACCCAAACTTCCAAGGTCAGCGTCTCTCAGTCACGTGTTCCTATTTCTATTATTTCTCTTTCATGTCTCTGGCGATGATGAAAATTGATAAACACTCGTGACTGTAGTGTACTTGCTAGGGGCATAATGTGTTTGAGTATGTGTACGCGTGTTTGACTGTTTAACTACAGGAAACCGTTAAACGTGTTTATGTTTCATATAGCTAATTTAGAGAATTAACCTAATTGGGCCACGAACATGTTTAAACCTCACATTATCTGATTGGGCCGGAGGCCACACCCTCGTGATTGTTTCTCGGCCCACCCCACTTGAAGCCCACATACTCCTTATGCTATTACACGTAACACATGAGGAGTAGTCCCCATAATTCTCTAACCACAAATAAGATCTCAAACCCTAGTTTCCTTCTACCCCTCCCTTGAATCGCGACGGCAGACAACTCTCATCGGATCTCATCATCTTCGAAGCATCATCTCTTGGGTCTTGGAATTGATCGGTATGTTAACTTGTTATTCGCAATCATGACTCTTGACTGTTTACGTGTTTAGCGATAAGGAAACTAAGTTGAGTGTTATTTGTAAATAATAAGAACAGTGATTGTCGTTATTGTATGATGAGGTTTAGTTTTGTATTATATGATGTATCCGATTTAATTGATCTCATTGGTAGTAACACTTGAATGATAAATAGAAGTTCAGATTGTGCCTCTAAATGATATATATTAACTAAAACTTCACCTATAATCTTCTAATTGTATATTCTTTCAAACAAAAATGATTTCAAATACAATTTTTTTTTGGGTAAAGGGTTACCCCGGTGAAATTTTATATCTACCATCAAAATAAAACAGGGTGTGTCAAGACATCAACACACACTTCTAGACTTGGCATACCAAGACTAGGAACAACAATCAAAAGCAAAACCCGACAAACGTCACAACCAAGACAAAAACGAAACAAGGGAACACAACCCAAAACACAAACACAAACACTACCACTACCACTAACACTAGGCTAGACTATCTTTAGCCCGGATCCAAAACCATATTCTTCAAGATCAGCCATCTTTCCAAGATCTTCTCATGCTTCGGATCCCTACCCATCTTGAATCCCATAATTCTGAGCCGAACCATATCAATGATAATCTTTGAGAGAGCACCAGCATTTCGTTGAAGCGAAGAAAATAAACGATTGTTTCTTTCTTGCCATATAAAATACGTGGTAGCCGCTAGCAGAATATTGCAAACAATATGTTCCAGCGTTCTTGAGTTAGAATTAAGCTCTATCCACTGCATAATCGACGCCCAAGTATTCGAAACACCGGCCATGTCCACCATTTTCCTAACCAATCCCCATACCTCGGATGCATAAGGACATTGGAAGAAAAGATGATCTCTAGAATCACGATCATAATTGCACAAAGGACAACACATGAGCTGCAGATTAGTAGCGCTGCCCGCTTCCCAAACAGCCATCCTATCTTGCGTTTTAAGTTTGTTCTTGATAACTAACCACAAGTGGAAAGAATGTCGAGGTATGCATTGACTGAACCACACCGAATTTACCCAGTAAACCTTATCATCTCTATGCCGCAAGCTATTCCAAACCTCCCAAGATCCAAATTGCTGAATTTTACCATCCAAATCTTTCCAACCGAACCGATCGTCCACACCAGCCATGATTTGAGGAATATCAATATTTATAAGAACTGGATAAATATTATACCATGCCTCGTGCCACAACCATTGACCATTTTCAGCAACAAGGTCAGCAACCATAGAACTTAGAGAAAAACCAGCATTAGCGATCGCTCTTGGAGAAATAAAGGACCGAAGAGGGCTGCATGAACACCAATTGTCACTCCAAGCATTAGTTTGACGCCCACTCCGAATAGTCATCCAGAAAAAGGACCGAACTCTAGTACGAATAGACAAGAGCTTCCTCCATCCCCAACTAATGTTACCTCTACTCTGGACCTCCCAAAAGCTTATACCTTTCAACTTATAAGAATGAATCCATTGAACCCAAAGAGATTTTCGGTTAGTGATTATGCTCCAAATATGTGACGTCAAAAGAGCTTTATTCACATCCATAATACTCCGAATGCCTAAGCCACCCTCATCTTTAGGAATACAAACGTCCTTCCAGGCAACTTTAGCACGAGCCGAGCCGTGGGAACCACCATTCCATAAGAAAGTACGCAATCTTTTCTCCAAATCCTTTATAACACCATGTGGAAGCATAAAAACCGAAGCCCAATAAGAATACATGGCTGCCAGGACTGAGTTGATAAGTTGAAGTCTCCCTGCAAAAGACAAGGACTTAGACATCCAGTTATCTATACGTCTTTCTATACGCTCCAAAAGAATTTTACAATCACGAGCCGCCAGTCTAGTAGATATCAATGGAACTCCAAGATACCGAACCGGTAAAGAACCCTCTTGAAAGGGCATAACTTCCATAATTTGATTTTTAACATACCGGGAAACATTACTGAAGAAAACAGTGCTTTTAGACGAGCTAGGGACCAAACCCGAAATGTTTGTGAACTTTTCAAGGGCATCTCTCAGATGTTTAACCGACCCGCAATCCCCATGAGAAAATATGAACAAGTCATCTGCAAATGAAACATTTATGATCTTTTGTTTAGAGCAACGAGCATGGAACCTAAAGGACGTATGCACAGCTGCTTGTTGAAGTAGAAGAGTTAAAACTTCCATAACTAACGTAAATAAATACGGAGACAACGGGTCCCCTTGTCTAAGGCCCCATTTCCCTGCAAAATAACCATGAAGCTCACCATTAATGTTTAGCGAATATGACACCATTGTAACACAGGTCATAATCCAATTCACCATTTTACGATGAAACCCAAAACGATGAAGAATTATCTCCAGGAAAGACCAGTTGACTGTATCATACGCTTTCTGAATATCTATCTTAAAAGCACATCTTGCTGGGCCTCTATTAAGATGATAATTGTGCATCAATTCCTGAGTCAGAAGAACATTATCCGTAATTTTCCTACCCAGAACAAAAGCCGATTGATTTATGCTGACCAATTTATCCAAACTCCCTTTGATCCTATCGGTGATAATCTTGCTGATGCATTTAAAGAGAACGTTACAGCAAGAAATAGGACGGTAGTCAATAACCGAATTGGGAGTATCCTTTTTAGGAACCAGAGCAAGAATAGTGTGGTTGACCTGTTTCAGAAGTTTACCATTATGAAAAAAATCAAGTACAGCATTCGTTACCTCATCTCCCACAATATCCCATGAATGTTTAAAGAACGCAGATGTGAATCCATCTGGACCAGGAGCCTTATTCTCACCAATGCTAAACATGGCAGCTTTCACCTCCTCTCGAGTCACTTGTCTAACCATGTGATCAGCCGTGACTTGATTAAGGGTATTGATAAAAAGATCTTGATCATCAAAATCCTGAACACTTTTCTCAATACCCAAGAAATTCGAGTAATGATCCACCAGGGCAGTAGTTACATCCTTACCCTCAAACTGATTCCCATGCACATCATGAATACAACATATTTTGTTTCTAGAGTTTCTACTTTTCACCGCATTATGAAAGTAAGATGTATTCGAATCACCAGCACACAACCATTACATCCTTACCCTAAAACTGATTCCCATGCACATCATGAATACAACATATTTTGTTTCTAGAGTTTCTACTTTTCACCGCATTATGAAAGTAAGATGTATTCGAATCACCAGCACACAACCATTCAATTTTAGACTTTTGTTTTAAGAAACACTCCTCATCATAAGCCGCCACCTGAAAATCATGAAGACATTTGGCTGCCAAGTCACGAGCTTCTACATCTAATGGATTGGCGTCAACAAGCTGCTGGAGCGAGTCCAGTTCACTACGCAACCGAGTAACCTTGTCATGAAGGTTTCCTTGTTGATGCAATAGCTTACGGAAACACGGCTTCAAATTTCTCAACTTCTTAATAACCGAAAACATAGCAAAGCCTTGAACACCCTTAGCCCATTCATTAACAACATACTGTCTGAACTCTGGTTTAGAAGTCAGAAAGTTCGGAAATTTAAATGGCTTCTGCTTATTTCGAGTAATAGACGATAATTTTAGAATACAAGGGGTATGGTCAGAAACCCGAGCAGGCTGAAACAACGCATACACATCCGGAAATAAATCCATAAATTTAATATTACTCATAATTCGATCTAATTTCTTAAGGACTCCAATCCCCTCCTTAGGTTTCTGGTTCCAGGTGTAGTGTAATCCATGACTCCTAACATCTACAAGCTCGGCAAGCTGAATACAATCAAAAAATTCTCTCATACCAATGGTGTGACTTGAAGGGCCATATAAACAATCTTCCATATTAAGAGCTGTGTTAAAATCCCCTAACACTACCCACGGCTGATCATGAGCTAAGCAGTTATGCTTACATAAATCTTCCCAAAGACCTCTACGATCCTGATATTTATTTTCCGCATAGACAAAGGAACAAAGAAAAAAATTTTGATTCAGCTTTTAAACGAATCTGAGTGTGAATCACCTGATCTGATTGAGAAAGCACCATGAGATCAACATCATACGAGTTCCACCCCAAGATAATTCTGGTTCCTCTTTGGCATAAGTCCCCATTCGAAGTCCAATTCCACCTACGGAAAACATTCTTGCATACTTTTGCTATATTATTAACATTAACATGTGTCTCTGATACAGCACAGACACTCAACTGATTTTCAGCAATAAGAACACGAATTTCGTTTTGTTTCAGAGGACGATTCAAACCCCTTACGTTCCATGCAGCAACACTGTCACACCCCCAAAATCCACACCCAAGGAGCAGGAACTGCCATTTTAACCCTTCTCGGGGGATTCCATCCACAAACCCAAAGTTTATGGCTGACTGATATGGCTCATCATCATTTAGCTATTGCGGCGGAGTATCACCGCTTGGAGGCGTGACTGACCAGGATCAAACCACTAATCATATTGAACAAGTAAGTAATTAATTGTAAAAGTCCAACCAACACAATTAATGTTTAAAACAACCATAGTTTAAGTTATGAGCGGAAGCATAATGTTTTAAACCAAAACAATAGTTTAAATATCCAAAGGTTTAACATGGCACACAGCTGTCCATGTCCCACAACGACTCTTCCTTGTGCAAGCTCCAGCTAAGTACCTATTGACCTGCAAAGCATGTAGTAACAAGTCAACAATAATGTTGAGCAAGTTCACAGTTGGGTGTTGGTTTTAGTTGTTCCAAAAATAGTTCCTTTAACTGGCATCCCTGCCGTGGGGGTTACCCCATATTTGAAAACGTGATTTGTTTAACCCATTAACTCTGGCAATCCAGCCGTGGGGGCTACCCCATGATAGTTATCTGGCATTTCAGCAGTGGGGGCTACCCCATGTTACACTAGACTCGTTACCATATCGACTACTGACGAAAGTCATGTTTAAGTGCCCTGAACTGTCAATGTCTATCATCATTGACGTGCCCAGATCCATTAGTTCATGCCCGTCCTCTACGGCACGGTGTGAGGCTTGTCAGACCTAAATAGCGCTATCTAACTAATGACCCACTCGCCATTGGCCCGACGATTAAGTCGATATAAAAAGGAGGGACTTCGTGATAGAGATTTGGTCTAGTAAAGTTATCTGTCCGTGAGGACGAGGAATTACATTCCTGGACCAATACTGTCCTACCCAAGAAAGGACGAGGAATCCATATTCCTTAACCCCATTCCCAACCCCTGGGAATCCCATGCTTTGTAGAGTGTGAACTCACCTTGGTTTGCTCGGCAGATACACAGAAAGGTCAAGTCTAGCAGCTAGTGGTCAACCACGTCCTAACATGGTTACCATACAAGTCAGGTTTTGGTTTCAAGTAGTGCACACAAGTATCACAACATATAAGGAACACATACGAATCATGGCAACATGCAACATCACGTTCAACAGTTATATCATAATCAAGGTTGGGCTCGCACAAGCTTAGTGGCCTTGTGCGAGTCGTCCATTAGAGCCCAATAAAATCCGGCCTGTAACTCATAAAGCCCAACACATTTATACACATATGCATGACTCAACATATAAGCATCTTGTGCGATCCATACATCTTGTGCGACCAGCCTTGTTACCCAGCCCAACAACTATACACACGGCCCAAACAGTCCAAAGCCCAAACATAACAATACGCGACCCAATCTAAATAACATGTAATTGTCTTGTGCGATCCGGGTGAGCTTGTACAATCCAACCGACTTGTGCGATCGGAACCAGCCCAGCCCAATATATATATGTCCGGCCCAACAGATAAACAAATATAATTAACTTGTGCGATCCGACAGTCTTGTGCGACTGGGGACCCCTTGTGCGACTGGACTCCTGGTGCGATCAGATCAGATCTTGTACAATCTGATCTTGTGCGACCGACTAATTTGGTGATCTGTTAAGATTTCCTAATTTCATGCACATCAGTTACAATTATTCAATAGTTTCCAAGTTTGCCATTTATCAAATAACACAATCACAAACTCTAACCAATCCCTTAATCGATTAAACAAGGTTTTTATATTACATTTCATATGAACCCTAAAATAATTCATAACATGAATATCAACCATAACTTCAATCACTAGAACATATCATCACAACAATTCGTCTAATATACACAATCACAGCCGAGAATATATATATATTTTTGATTCTAAATCATTAACACCCACATGTGATTAACGACCCTATGTCGATCTACACCACTATGCATGTGTACCAATTTCTTCTAGATCAACATCAAGCATATATCAAACCCTAAAATTGTAAGACAGTTTGTTCATATTATCCAATCCGAGTAACATATATTCTAACACCTAGCATCATATCAAATCATCATACAAGCATCATCAATCATACATTATTCCTATATCATCATGTCGAGCGTAAATAGCATAATATCATATAATCATGGAAGCAAGTAGTTAACATACTAACCGATTAGAGAATGAACAAGGATGATTCGAATGCTAAGGTCTTCGATGATGAGAGAATGCTTGCTGTCAAGCTTGAGAGGAGAGAAAGAGAGAGCTAGGGTTTGTGTGTGTGGGTGATTTGCAACAAATGAGAAACAACTCCCTAATGGTGGGTGTGTGTACGTATAAGAGGAGTGGGCCGACCCTTACTTGGGTTGCCCTTGATCCGAATACAAGTTGTGGCCCGAATGGGCTTGTGCGATCGGGTGAGTGTTGTGCGTTTGGGTCGTTTATTTACATACAAACATTACACAAAGCACGTATTAACATAACATTCACATAATTATTCACTTTCATAAATTCACATATCGTACACATTCGTTACTTCAAAGTACAAAGATAGGTTCGGAAATACGAGTTGTCACATTATCCCCAAGTTGAAAGAAATTTCGTCCCGAAATTTAGCACGTACTCACTGAGGAAGCTAGTTAAGTTGCATGGTTTTCCTGGGGTGTCAAATCCTCCCCCCGTTGATCTGGAATTTCGTCCTGAAATTCCGTAGCTTCAGCCTCAGCAGTAGTTGTACCGTTTGCGAACAGTTGGGGATACTTTTGTTTCATCTGATCTTCGCGTTCCCAGGTGAACTCTGGGCCGCGACGTGAGTTCCAACGAACTCGAACGAGAGGTATTCTAGTACGCTTGAGGACCTTAACATCCCGGTCCATGATTTCGACTGGTTCCTCGACGAATCGCAACTGTTCGTCGATAGTGAGCTCCTTCAAAGGAACTATGTGGGTCTCATCTGACAAGCACTTCTTCAGATTCGACACGTGGAAAACATTGTGAACTGCACTGAGTTCTGCTGGTAAGTTCAGTCTGTAGGCCACTTTGCCTATTTTCTCAATGACTTCGAAAGGTCCAACGTATCGTGGGTTAAGTTTGCCCCGTTTACCAAAACGAACCACACCCTTCCAGGGTGAAACTTTGAGTAGCACACGCTCCCCAACCTGGAGCTCTAGTGGTTTTCTGCCCTTATCGGCGTAGACCTTCTGACGGTCACGAGCTGCCGCCATGCGTTGTCGTATCTGAGCAATTCGCTCGGTTGTGTCTACCACAAGTTCTGGACCAGTAATCTGACTATCTCCCACCTCTGCCCAACAAAGAGGTGACCGGCATTTACGCCCGTACAATGCCTCAAACGGAGCAGCTTTAATGCTGGTGTGGTAGCTATTGTTGTACGAAAATTCCACAAGTGGCAGATGCTTTTCCCAGCCGTTGCCAAAGTCAATTACACATGCCCTAAGCATGTCTTCGAGGGTCTGGATGGTGCGTTCAGATTGCCCATCCATTTGCGGGTGATAAGCTGTGCTCATATCTAATCGTGAGCCAAAGGACTTGTGCATTGCTTGCCACAGTTCTGATGTAAAACGTGCGTCTCGATCCGAGATAATAGAGGTGGGCACCCCGTGCCTCGAGACAACTTCCTTAAGATATACGTCTGCTAGGGTGGAGAACTTATCTGTTTCCTTGATGGCCAAGAAGTGAGCAGACTTTGTGAGTCGATCCACGATCACCCAAATAGTATCGTTACCATGCTGAGATCTAGGCAGGTCAGTAACAAAATCCATGGAAATTTGCTCCCATTTCCATTGTGGTATCTCTGGTTGTTGAAGTGGGCCTGAAGGTTTCTGGTATTCCGCCTTGACTCTCGCACAAGTCAAGCACTTGCTAATATAAGTTGCTATGTGGGCCTTCATGCTAGGCCACCAATACGTAGTTTTGATGTCGTGGTACATTTTATCCGAACCAGGATGTACCGAGTAGCGAGACTTGTGTGCTTCATCCATCACAAGCTCTCGTAGGTTGCCATAAAGTGGGACCCAGATGCGTCCTGTAACGTAGTAAGCACCATCTTCCTTCTGTTCTAAGCGTTGCCTTGAGCCGCGTAGGGCTTCAGCCCTGATGTTTTCTGGTTTCAATGCTTCTACCTGAGCATCTCGTATCTGAGAAAGAAGACTAGACTGTATAGTGAGTTGTAAAGCTCGTACGCGCTTGGGCGCAGTGTCCTTTCGACTGAGGGCGTCGGCCACAACATTGGCTTTGCCCGGGTGATATCTGATCGAGCATTCGTAGTCATTCAGTAGTTCGACCCATCGTCGTTGTCGCATATTGAGTTCCTTCTGTTTGAAGATATGCTCGAGGCTCCTGTGGTCAGTGTAGATAGCGCATTTTGTACCATACAGGTAGTGTCGCCATATCTTAAGTGCAAAAACAACAGCTCCCAGCTCCAAATCGTGTGTAGTGTAGTTCTTTCTATGAACTTTGAGTTGGCGTGAGGCGTAGGCTATAACTTTATCCCGTTGCATCAATACACAACCAAGACCCTGAATTGACGCGTCGCAGTAAACCACGAAGTCATCTATGCCCTCTGGCAATGAAAGGATAGGTGCACAGCAAAGTCTATCCTTTAAATGCTGAAACGCTAACTCCTGTGCACTTCCCCAATGATAAGCAACGCCCTTCTGCGTTAGTGAGGTAAGGGGCTGTGCAATCTTGGAAAAATCCTTGATAAACCTCCTGTAGTAACCTGCCAATCCCAAGAATTGGCGAATTTCCGTTGGCGTACGAGGTGCAGGCCAGCTCTTAATCGACTCTACCTTGGATGGATCAACGTGAATCCCATCCTTGTTCACTACATGGCCTAAGAAATGGACTTCTCGAAGCCAGAAGTCACATTTTGAAAACTTGGCGTACAGCTGTTCTGCTCGAAGAAGTTCCAAAATGAGCCGTAAATGTTGTTCGTGTTCCTCCTGACTCTTAGAATAGATCAGGATGTCGTCGATGAATACAATAACGAATTTGTCTAGGTACGGCTTGGACACTCGATTCATCAAGTCCATAAAGACTGCAGGTGCGTTTGTCAGTCCAAAAGGCATGACCAGAAATTCATAGTGTCCATAACGGGTTCTAAAAGCTGTTTTAGAGACGTCCTCCTCTCGGACTCTCAGCTGGTGATATCCTGATCTCAAATCAATCTTTGAATAGTAGGTCGACCCTTGCAGCTGGTCGAACATGTCGTCAATGCATGGAAGATGATAGCGATTCTTCACAGTCACCTTGTTAAGCTCACGGTAGTCGATGCACATTCTGAAAGTACCATCCTTCTTCTTTACGAATAGCACTGGAGCTCTCCAAGGCGATGAGCTAGGGCGAATAAAACCCTTATCCAAGAGTTCTTGTAGTTGCGTAGAGAGTTCTTTCAACTCTGAGGGAGCTAAACGATACGGTGCACGAGCTATGGGCGCTGCTCCAGGAGCTAGCTCAATTTGAAATTCGACCTGGCGATGAGGCGGGAGGCCAAGTAGTTCCTCAGGAAATACCTCAGGATAGTCGCGTACAATCGGAAAGTCTTCTATCTTCTTCTCTTTCTTCGAGGTGTCAGTAACGAGAGCCAGAATAGCAGTATGGCCCTTACGCAAACACTTTTGGGCCTTAAGGAAAGAGATGATGCTCACAACCGCACCACTCTTGTTGCCACGAATCATAAGGGGTTCATCACCTGGGCGAGGAATACGGACAATCTTTTCGTTGCAAAGAATCTCTGCTTGGTGTTGGGATAACCAGTCCATCCCAATAACAACGTCGAAACTACCCAGAGTGATAGGAAGGAGGTCGATCGAGAAAGTGTGATCAGCAAGAACAAGATTACAACCTTTGACTACGTGTGTGACCTCTATACTTTTACCATTAGCTAACTCTACATCGTGCTTGGGGTTCAAAGGTGTTGGGGTACGCTTAAGCAGTTGACTAACTTTTAGGGACACATAACTAGTATCAGCACCCGAATCAAATAAGACAGTAACGTAAAATTCGTCTAGAAGGAACTTACCCGTCACAACATTGGGATCATTCCTAGCTTCTCCCTGGCCAATAACGAACACATGACCCCTTGCACCATTGCCATTCTTACCCCCGTTGTTCCCATTCCCCTGATTGTTGTTGTTATTATTGTTGTTCTGGTTCAACTGGGGACAGTCTTTCTTGAAGTGGCCTTCAGCTCCACACTGAAAACACCCTTTGTTGTTACCTTGTTGTTGCTGCTGCTGACGTTGGTTCTGTGGAGCTTGTTGTTGCTGACGATTCTGGTTTGTGGGGTAAAAACTTCTACAATCCTTCGCTGCGTGGCCTGGCTTGTTGCACCGATGACAGTTACCCCTGGTGCATGGCCCGCTGTGATGTAGGTTACAACGATTACACTTTGGGTGATTCCCCTTGTACACACCACGACTTTGGCTGCCAGATGATTGCTGACTAGGACTCCTATAGTCGTCAGTCCTTCTCTGCTGAGACTGAGATTGCACAGAAGTTGAACCTTTGCTTGAAGCTCCATCCCATTTTCTCTTGTTGTCGCTAGGAGCGTCCGAAGTAGCTATAGCACTTATACGCTTTGGTAACCGGTTCTGCTCCACCGCCTGATCAGTGAGACGGTGAGCCAACTGAACAACCTGCTGGATGGTGGCGAGGTTTGCTGAAGTCACATGACTTTGGATTTCTGGCACTAAGCCCTTGAGAAAAAGTTCAATACGCTTAATTGGAGGGTCCACCATGGTAGGGCACAATAACGCAAGCTCATTCGATCTCTTAGTATACGCCTCAATTTCCGACCCCGTCATCTTGAGGTTATAGAACTCGACTTCCAGCTTATGAATGTCGTCACGACTGCAGTATTCCTCTTTGATCATCTCCTTAAAATTGTTCCATGGGGTGGCGTTAGCAGCAACCAACCCCAGCAGTTGGACCTGAGCGTTCCACCATGTGAGGGCTAAACCCTCGAGAGTACCGGTAGCATACTTCACCCTGCGTGCCTCAGGGCATTCACACATTTCAAACACAGATTCTAGTTTCTCAAACCAGTGGAGGAGACCTACAGCTCCTTCAGTGCCGCTAAAAGTAGTTGGTCGGCAGTCCATAAAGGTTTTGAAGGTGCACACAGGTGGCTGAGCATGCTGACCTGTTGTGGGCGTCAGAAAGGACAAAGTTTAACACAAGATAGGTTCACGAGAGTAGGATCTAAAGATCCTAGAATGAGTTTTAAACTGCAGGGTATACCTCCTGCCTGTGCGGCTGCAAGTGCCGCAGCAACCTGTTCGTTAATCAGAGCCGTCAACTGGGCTTGTGTCATGTTAATGCGTCCAGACATGATCTTCATATCAAGGGAAACACAAGTGAGAAAGGTTCGCGAAAGTGCGATGATAGGAGAGAGTAAGCACACATGTGTTCAAGCAATAGTAGCTATACTAACTAAACATATCATGAGCAAAGTTCTACGTAATCTAGCATGTAGGTAATAAGACATAAACCATATCACCTAGAATGTCGAGCCTTGCACGTGGAGTGAAGCGTCGTTGTGGATCGTAGAGCACTGTACAGGTTATAGTCTGGTTTTAACAAAAATCATTTTCCCTTATTAAAACCAAGTTCACTATAACCAATGGCTCTGATACCAATCTGTCACACCCCCAAAATCCACATGCGGAGTATCACCGCTTGGAGGCGTGACTAACCAGTATCAAACCACTAATCATATTGAACAAGTAAGTAATTAATTGTAAAAGTCCAACCAACATAATTAATGTTTAAAACAACCATAGTTTAAGTTATGAGCGGAAGCATGATGTTTTAAACCAAAACAATAGTTTAAATATCCAAAGGTTTAACATGGCACACAGCTGTCCATGTCCCACAACGACTCTTCCTTGTGCAAGCTCCAGCTAAGTACCTATTGACCTGCAAAGCATGTAGTAACGAGTCAACAATAATGTTGAGCGAGTTCATAGTTGGGTGTTGGTTTTAGTTGTTCCAAAAATAGTTCCTTTAACCGGCATCCCTGCCGTGGGGGTTACCCCATATTTGAAAACGTGATTTGTTTAACCCATTAACTCTGGCAATCCAGCCGTGGGGGCTACCCCATGATAGTTATCTGGCATTTCGGCCGTTGGGGCTACCCCATGTTACACTAGACTCGTTACCATATCGACTACTGACGAAAGTCATGTTTAAGTGCCCTGAACTGTCAATGTCGGCATCATTGACGTGCCCAGATCCATTAGTTCACGCCCGTCCTCTGCGGCACGGTGTGAGGCTTGTCAGACCTAAATAGCGCTATCTAACTAATGACCCGCTCGCCATTGGCCCGACGATTAAGTCGATATAAAAAGGAGGGACTTCGTGATAGAGATTTGGTCTAGTAAAGTTATCTGTCCGTGAGGACGAGGAATTACATTCCTGAACCAATACTGTCCTACCCAAGAAAGGACGAGGAATCCATATTCCTTAACGCTATTCCCAACCCCTGGGAATCCCATGCTTTGTAGAGTGAGAACTCACCTTGGTTTGCTCGGCAGATACACAGAAAGGTCAAGTCTAGCAGCTAGTGGTCAACCACGTCCTAACATGGTTACCATACAAGTCAGGTTTTGGTTTCAAGTAGTGTACACAAGTATCACAACATATAAGGAACACATACAAATCATGGCAACATGCAACATCACGTTCAACAGTTATATCATAATCAAGGTTGGGCTCGCACAAGCTTAGTGGCCTTGTGCGAGTCGTCCATTAGAGCCCAATAAAACCTGGCCCGTAACTCATAAAGCCCAACACATTTATACACATATACACCACTCAACATATAAGCATCTTGTGCGATCCATACATCTTGTGCGACCAGCCTTGTTACCCAGCCCAACAACTATACACACAGCCCAAACAGTCCAAAGCCCAAACATAACAATACGCGACCCAATCTAAATAACATGTAATTGTCTTGTGTGATCCGGGTGAGCTTGTACAATCCAACCGACTTGTGCGATCGGAACCAGCCCAGCCCAATATATATATGTCCGGCCCAACAGATAAACAAATATAATTAACTTGTGCGATCCGACAGTCTTGTGCGACTGGGGACCCCTTGTGCGACTGGACTCCTGGTGCGATCAGATCAGATCTTGTACGATCTGATCTTGTGCGACCAGGAGTCTTGTGCGACCGGCTAATTTGGTGATTTGTTAAGATTTCCTAATTTCATGCACATCAGTTACAATTATTCAATAGTTTCCAAGTTTGCCATTTATCAAATAACACAATCACAAACTCTAACCAATCCCTTAATCGATTAAACAAGGTTTTTATATTACATTTCATATGAACCCTAAAATAATTCATAACATGAATATCAACCATAACTTCAATCACTAGAACATATCATCACAACAATTCGTCTAATATACACAATCACAGCCGAGAATATATATATATTTTTGATTCTAAATCATTAACACCCACATGTGATTAACGACCCTATGTCGATCTACACCACTATGCATGTGAACCGATTTCTTCTAGATCAACATCAAGCATATATCAAACCCTAAAATTGTAAGACAGTTTGTTCATATTATCCAATCCGAGTAACATATATTCTAACACCTAGCATCATATCAAATCATCATACATTATTCCTATATCATCATGTCGAGCGTAAATAGCATAATATCATACAATCATGGAAGCAAGTAGTTAACATACTAACCGATTAGAGAATGAACAAGGATGATTCGAATGCTAAGGTCTTCGATGATGAGAGAATGCTTGTTGTCAAGCTTGAGAGGAGAGAAAGAGAGAGCTAGGGTTTGTGTGTGTGGGTGATTTGCAACAAATGAGAAACAACTCCCTAATGGTGGGTGTGTGTACGTATAAGAGGAGTGGGCCGACCCTTACTTGGGCTGCCCTTGATCCGAATACAAGTTGTGGCCCGAATGGGCTTGTGCGATCGGGTAAGTGTTGTGCGTTTGGGTCGTTTATTTTCATACATACATTACACAAAGCACGTATTAACATAACATTCACATAATCATTCACTTTCATAAATTCACATATCGTACACATTCGTTACTTCAAAGTACAAAGATAGGTTCGGAAATACGAGTTGTCACAAACACTACCCATTTAAACCCTTCAAACCGGGAGTGCTTGCCCCCTTAGACTGATTAGCCGCAATATTGCTACCCATAAATTTAGACATTTCAGTTGGGATCTTCTCTAGAACCTCCTCATTCACATTACTGTCCTTTTCCATATTTGTTTTCTGTTGAACATGAACATTATCAGGTTTTGGCCCATCACCATCATCTTCCGAAGATAAAGCCTGGAATGAGTTTGCCACTTTCACCATCGGCTGGTCATTATTCGTTCCGGAAGAACTAGCTCCAGATTTATTCGTCTTTGGTTTATACATAAACTTCTGCTTCTGTTTCTTTTGAGGAAAAACTTGTCTAGCTACTCATCTCCGATCAGTAACGAATCCTTCCTCATCCACGATAACCTGTTTTGCCTTACCCTTGTCAACCTTGCTACAAGTATTTTCATCATGGCCGAACAAACAACATGTAGCACAAAGAAGAGGTTTCCATTCATATTCCACTTTTACACATTCCATAATGTATCCCTCTTCATCCATCTTAGGGATAGCTAGAGATATATGATCTTTAAGTTCATTCTCCGCATTTACCTCTATCATAGCCCGAGCATAACTACTCCTTCCCCAATTCTCCGCACACATATCTGCTGTGTATGAATCCAATCTTTTAGGAACTCCTAACTTAGAAGCCAACAAACTTAAACCATCATCCGTATAAACTGAAATCGGAACATTATGCAATTTAACCCAAAGAGGAATTGTTTTAATACCATCTTTTTTCAAAGAAACCTTCGGAGACCATTTATTTAGAAATAAAGGAACTTTTCTTATCAACCATGGCCCCCCTTCCAGCACTTTCATCATACCATCATTCGATTCAAACTTGAAGAAAAAGAAACCAGTTGAATTCATCATGAGCTTTGAGAATCCAAACTTCGACCAAACGTTTTTGGCATAATATTCTACTACCGGAAACGGTAATCTATTCCCCAAAAAATAACCATAGAGAACGTTTTCAAACTTATCCTGAACCTGCTGAACAACCTCTTTTGGTATAACAATGTCAGCATCATCTTTGACTCAACAGGTTGCATAAATCTGAAGTTTACCTCCCTTTTGTTTCGGTTCTTGGACAGCAGCTTCTCAGCATACTTCTGTTTCGGTTCTTGGACAGTAGACTGAAGTTTCTCCGCATAACACACAGGTGCTGACAGCACCTCATGCTGATCATTCTGACTATCGGATAAACTAGTTGCTGGCTGTACTGGGACCGTGATTTTCTCCAACTCTTCAATAACATTAATAACCTTATGATCTTGCTGCATCACACCTCGACGAGGCATTAAAGGATTCCCATCAATCTTTAGCGGCTTACTAAACAAGGAAGAATTATCACTCAAATCCCGAACATTCATTGAACCTTTTGACGTAATGAACGCATCCTCATGCAACTTTTCCGAGAAAGACGAAAACCTAAATCATCCAAACCCGTAACACGATTTCTCTCCATACAGAAGTATACGAACAGAATACCCAGATGGCAAGAACATGCAACGAGAAACAAACCGAAAAGAAAGAAAACCCTCAGCGACTAAAAGCTACAGAAACCCTAATGAAAAGAAAAGAAACGAAACGAAAACCCTAAATCCAACTTCAAAAGATTAGAAACCACGGTAGAAGTCTAGAAACCTTACTCAGAAGGATCGACAACACCACAATACCTAACCCAGATCGATCAGAATTAAGGTTGAAATCAAGAACTAGGGTTTCTAGTGGAATCGCCAAAATCGCCTAAGGGACCAGAGAAAAGCCATTTCGCCTAAGTTGGAGCTTCTTTTTGATTTCATATACAATTCCTTAATGGCCGACATATATTAATTATTATCACATGATTCTGACAATTTAATCACTAAACTCACATGCAAATATGAGTAATCATTCTCGGTTTGTGTTAATGGCTCAGTACATGGTTTTTTCAAAGGCAAACGAGGGCTAAGGCAAGGTGATCCAATGTCCCCATATTTATTTACTCTAGTCATGGAGGTCTTAACGAGCATTTTGCATCATTCGGTTCGAATTGATTCTTCGTTTAAATTTCACAATAGATGCGAAAAACAACGGATTATTAATCTCTGTTTTGCAGATGACCTATTTCTTTTCGCTAGAGGTGAAGTAAATTCGGCTAATTGTATTATGTCTTCTCTTTCGAAGTTCACCAAGATGTCGGGTTTGGTGCCTAGCAACCAGAAGAGCACGGTTTTCTTTTGCAATGTTAAAAATCAAACTAAACAAGCCATTCTGGATATTATGCCTTTTACGGAAGGAAAGTTGCCTGTCAAATACTTGGTGGTTCCCCTGGTTTCGGCTAGGCTAGGGTACAATGACTGTCGAGTGCTAGTGGAAAGATTAGAAAAGCGAATTATGCATTGGAGGAATAAGCTCTTATCATTTGCGGGTAGATTGCAGCTTATTATTTCGGTCCTATCTTCTATGCATATTTATTGGTCCTCGGTTTTTATCTTGCCGGTTCGGATTATTAAGGAGCTTGAAGCTAAAATGAGAAACTTTTTATGGTCTCAAGAAGTTGCGTTTAATAAAGGTAAATCTAAAGTTTCTTGGAAATTGGTTTGTACGCCTAAGTATGAAGGTGGTTTGGGTATTCGTCGTGTTGGGGATATGAATAGAGCGCTGATGACGTCTCACATTTGGAGCATTGTCTCTAAGCGAGATTCCTTGTGGGTTGATTGGGTGCATTCGTATCGTTTAAAGGGTAAGAGTTTTTGGCTTTGCAAAGCGCCCTCAAATAGCTGCTGGTCGTGGCGAAAGCTCACTCAGTTGCGGCCGTTGGTTAGAAATCATATATGGTCGGAAGTAGGTAATGGTGATAACACTTCAGCCTGGTACGATAACTGGACAGATTTGGGGCCTCTGGGTGATTTTCTTTCTTCTAGAGTTATCACTGATGCTGATTTTAGGTTGGAGGATTCGGTGGCTGATGTGTATTCGAATGGTGCTTGGAGATGGCCTACGGCTTGGAGGGACCTATTCCCTGTTCTTATTCAGATTGATCAAGTTATACTGGATCCCTTGAAAACGGATAGGCTGTTATGGAAGGATGGGAATGATCTTAATGGGTTTTTGTCTGCTGGGGTTTGGCACTCGTTGCGACACAAAGAGCCGGAAGTGACTTGGTGTAGTATTGTGTGGTTCGCCCAGTGTATACCGAGACACGCCTTCATGATGTGGTTGATTATGAAACGTAAGCTCCTTACGCAGGATAAAATTCTGCAATGGGATCTGTCTCGTAGAAAAAACATGAACATGATGTGTTGTTTATTGTGCTTTGAGAATTTCGACTCTCACCCACATCTCTTCTTTGAATGCAAGTACTCTTCTCAGGTGTGGACTCAAATTCGGGATCGGGGAGGGATGAACTCGGTTTGCCCGAAATGGTCGGAGATTGTTGACTGGCTTTGTGCTCGTGCTCATCAAAAGAGGGCTGATACTTATGTTGCTAAGCTTCTCGTTGCGGCTACTGCATACAATATTTGGCAAGAGAGGAATGCAAGGTTGTTTAAAAATCAATTGAGACCTCCGGAGACTGTTAGTGATGTTATTATAAAAACAGTGCGATACAAATTGATGGGAGCAAAATTGAAGGATACCGTGAGGGTGTGGAAGATTCTTGAAGAATGGGAGATCCACGCGCATGAAGACGGCGACGATGGGGGCTGATTAGTTTTTACGTTGTTTTGGTGGGTCGTTTCTAGAGTTTAGTCTAGTTGTCGTCCATTTTATTGGTTGTCTGTATTTTGTTTTGGTTTTCGGGATTACTTTCGTGAGGCATGTCTCATGATTGAACTAGTGTAGACTCACTACACTACTTGTGTTTTTTGGTTGTGAATATATAGAATCACCGGGGTAACCCTTTACCCAAAAAAAAATATGAGTAATCATTCGGATATGCAGGACCAACAACAATTAGTTTAGTGGAATGTAGCTTGTTTCTTTTAACCACATAGACTTTAGGTGACCTTTTGACTTTAATGAAAAGAATCGATATGATGGCTTCATTCATTGAGATGATGATATAATCACCAGATCATGTGGGTCGGTTATTATGATATGGGGATAAGTTATGTGATGTCAGTCATGTGGGTCGGTTATTATGAAAAGTTATGTGATGTCTCTTATGCGAGGATGGGTATTTATTTGTATTGAATGGGGTTGGGCTCGGTTGGTTGGGTGCTGACTATTGGGCCACCAACCGAGAGAACAACATGTGGGACTCTTGGGTTGTGTGTAGGATTAAGGTCCACGAAGTAAACGGGGTGGTGATTGGGTTCGGTTGTGATCTCGGGCCCAATTACAATTAACATTGGTTTTATTCTACTTGGGCCGCACCGTCCGTTAATTGGCATACACTTGGGCCAGGTTTTAGGCCGGGTAGGTTACTGGGTTACGAATCAGATTGTTGGGCCGGGTGGTACGGTTTGGATTGGCCGGGAAGTGTGGGCTGTATAACTTTGATTTGGGCCAAAACCTAATGGATTATTATAACTCGAGATACTAAAAACTGGTGTAAAATATTTAGTTGTGTTACATATTGAGCTTGGGCTTCGATAAGCCACTTATGTGCGCACATGTTTTTGGGCCCAACAATTGTTGGGCTACATCTCTCATATAGTGAGTTTGGGTTGTAAGAATATGTGTAATAATGGTGTGTGCATGGGTATGTGGTGTGTTTAACTGATGAGTAGTAGATAAACCTAGGATACGTTGTTCATGTTTATCGTAGCTTCTTGTGTGACAACATGGTTAACATGGATGCAAACTGATTGTTATATACACATGAACCTTATAGGCTTTGATTAACTAAGTGTGGTCAAGTAACATATTCTACCGAGCACTCTAAGGTGAGTTCATCTCTCTTGAGCATGCGTCCCGGTGGTTGGGACGGTCAGTGGGTATCCCGAGGAGGGATAAGTCTTTTGGGTAAAAACGGGAATGTTGGATAATATACTCTTCCTATCACCTTTAAGGTCCCTCCGTGTTGTTTGGTTACCGGGGAAGTAACATGGTATTAGTTAGTAGCGCTACTTAGGTTTGGCAACCTCACCTCGTACCTGGGAGGACGGGTGTTGAACTAATGACCTAGTCATGACCAATCCTTTGATAGGAGCATTGGAGAAAGGGCAATGTAAATCAGAAGCCGTCTTGTACTCGAGATATTACCAACATTAAATTCAATGGATTAACTAAACACTTGGTAACCAATGTTTTCGTAAAACTATGAACTCACCAGCGTTGTCTGACACACTTGTTGCATGCTCGCAGGTCGTTAGGTATCTTGGATTTGGGAACTTGCTGTTTGGAGTAGCTGGAGTGGTCATGGGTCGACTGGGGGGATTCATGTTATCGATTCTTGATACTATACATTGGTTTTGAAACTGTTTAACTTTGCTTCCGCTGAACACCTCGGTTTTCACTTACACTTGTTGATGGTATTCTTATCAATAATTAAGAACTTTATTTTGAAACGTGTATGGGTTCAAGGTAATTAGTGGCTCGTTGTTGGTACGTCACACGCCTAACAGGGACATTCCCTAGGTGGTATTTTGGGGGTGTGACAATGTTCTTGGTGCTGTGTTTTAACAGTTTACAGGGCTAAATTTTATAGATCCCATAATATAAAGGTGGTTTTGTAATTGGCATATTACTATTTTGTAATCTGCTTGCTGTTAAAACACAGCGTATGAATCTGCTTGTTGTTAAAACACAACTGTATGAATCTGCTTGCTGTTAAAACACAACTGTATGAATCTGAATGCTAAAACACAACTGTATGAATCTGCTTGCTGTTAAAACACAACTGTATGAATCTGCTTGCTGTTAAAACACAACTGTATGAATCTGAATGCTAAAACACAACTGTATGAATCTGAATGCTAAAACACAACCGTATGAATCTGCTTGCTGTTAAAACACAACTGTATGAATCTGCTTGCTGTTAAAACACAACTGTATGAATCTGCTTGCCGTTAAAACACAACTGTATGAATCTGAATGCTAAAACACAACTGTATGAATCTGCTTGCTATTAAAACACAACTGTATGAATCTGAATGCTAAAACACAACTGTATGAATCTGCTTGCTGCTAAAACACAACTGTATTAATTTGCTTGTTGTTAAAACACATCGTCAAGAAAACGGAGATGATACGAACAGTATTTGAATGGTGATGATGAACTCGGAGATGGTGGAGATGGAGAAGTGTTTTAATTTGATCCGGTGCTCTCCATCCTTTCTAAAGTTATCTTCTTCCATGATTGTAGTTATTTTTAGTAGGGATTGGGGTTTTGAAGATGGGTTTGGAGAGAGAGAGGGAAAATCGCGTGAAATTAGGGACTGGGTTTGACTGACGGTTATCTTATTGATTTAAAACACGATATATTGACAAAATTGCCCCTAGTCTTTTTAAAACAATGAAATAAATAAACTAAAAAGTTACAAGATTGCCATTGACTTCATCTTAACCATTAAACACACCCATTGGATGGCCAGATCGCTTCCTAGACTTTCTAGGAAAAACACACTTTCCGCAGGATCACTACTCTCTCTCTCTCTCTCTCTATATATATATATATATATATAGGGGACCGCTAAAATGAAAACCACCTCCAGTTATAAGAACCATGAGAACTTTTTGATCCGGGGCGAGTTGGACCAAAATTTTTTTTCATAGACGTAGATGCGTGTATTATAAACACATTTGTAAAAAAAATTCAAAAAAAATGTCGTGAGTGTAGTTCTGAGCACCACAAGTTTGTTTTTACGGGTATCGTAAATTTTATTTAAATTTTATGGTACCCGTAAACACAAACTTGGGATGCTCAAAACTACCCACATGACATTTTTTTTAATTTCTTTTTTACAAATGTGTTTATAATACACGCATCTACGTTTATGAAAAAAAAAATTTGGTCCAACTCGCCCCGTACGGTGTAGTTCTCATGGTTCTTACAACTTACAACTGGAGGTGGTTTTCATTTTAGCGGTCCCCTATATATATATATATACACACACATGGTAAGGTTCATGCGAGAACCACCTTTATTGCGAGAACCGCGAGAACCAATGTGAACGCAACCTAAAATAGCTAAAAAAACCTAAAAAAGCCTAACCCCCACCCCACCCCCCCCCCCCCAAATAAAATAAACCTAAACCCCCCAACCCCCCCAAGCTAAATGCTAAAAACTAAACTCCCCCAAAAAACCTAAACCCCCCTCCCCCACCCCCCCTAAAAACCTAAACCCCCCCCCCCCCCAAGCTAAAAACTAAACACAAAAAAAAACCAAAAAAATAAAAAAAAACACATAAATTTTTTTTAATATCTTTTACATTAAAATCGCTACTTTTATAGCCAAAGAAAAAAATTTTAAAAAAAAAATTAATTTTTTTTTGCTACTAAAAGTAGCGATTTTTGTATAAAAAATGTTAAAAAAATTGTGTGTTTTTTAGTTATTTTTAGGTATTTTTGGTTGTGTTAACATTGGTTCTCGCGGTTCTCGCGGTTCTCGCAATAAAGGGTGGTTCCTAACGGATCCTTCTCCTATATATATATATTTTTTTATTTTTTTTCTTGTTTGAAATGCAACATTCACGTTAATTGTAATATATTATAATTATTATTATTATAACTACTAGAATTATTATTATTATTATTATTGTGATATTATTATCAGAATTTAATCACGTATTTAATAGTTACCAGGCATGTATAAGTTATGAGTACCAGTATGTCGAGTATAGGTTGCGCGTATGCATTCAAGATTGGTAACGTATAACCCAAGTATTGTGACACGTATAAGCATGTATAAGAAAAAAATTTCATTACGATCGAAGTCTCGGATTTACAATGGTTTGAAGTGAGATACGAAATACAAAAGGAACAAGCTTCCAAAAATAGAAATACAAGACACGTTCCCTAATTAAGGAATGTTACAAAAAAAAGCGGAGCGTTACAACAGGAGATGAAGCTTTTAATGAAACTCATCTACCGATCGGAGAAATTAGAAACAAAAATAGATGTTCGAGGCCTACCCAGAACATTACTACTGTTAACGGACGTACGTCGTCTCCTCCTCCTCTCTTACACTGCTTATCTCTCTCTTTCTCTCTCTCTCCGTCGTCTCTCTCTCTCTCTCTCTGCTCTATCTCTCTCCAATTCTTCTCCCGATCTAGATGCGTGTGTGGTCGTTTCACCGGGTGAACACAGTAGGGACTCACCACCATCGCCGGCCCCGCCGTGTCTGGCCGGGGTCCGGCCGTTCATCTTCGTCAGAGAGGGGGTGCGGTTCTGTTGAGGGAGATGGTTAGGGCTTTGGTTTTTATTTGTGTGTGTAGTGATAGTTGTAGTGTATAAGAAATGGGAGGGAAGAACTGTGGTGTCGGCTTATAAGATTTTTAGATAGGGTTTCAAAACAATCAAAGACATAAGGTATAGGTGTATATATATGTCTAGGGTTTTCTTGGTGGGCTTGGGCCTAAGGCTCACAAGCCTACCTCTCGTGTTTTGAGTGGTCCGACCGCTCCTACGAATTCGTTTTCGCACCCGCTCATCGTAAATTTTCGTTTTAAGATTAAAAAGGCGTAAAATTATGTTGGTAGACGTTGTTTGTGCGCTTGATCATCGATTGCCAAAAAATGCGTAAATTGCGTCGTTCGCCGTTCTAATCCTTTTTTCGATTCGGTTTCGACTACGGATATAAAAATTTAATTACGAAGCTAAATATATCGTAAAATTTTAAGTTTTGAAGGTAACACACGTGTCCGATGCTTCCGTTTCGTTGCCGGTGCAGTTTCCTGCAGTCGCTTTTTTCATTCACGTTTGCGTTTGTGACGTACGGAAGCATGATAAATTCACAAAACTAAATTTATAAGTTTAAATTAACCGTATAAAATACGTATTTGTAGGCATGGTCAGTATTTTGTACGGCATCAGTTCGTTATCGTTTATCGTTACGCATTTTTCTCTAGAAATCACCATACGCGCACTGTATTCATTAGATAAGCGTTCCTAGACATTCCCAAGCCTAATTAAGTTTATTAGTGCCTTAAACACTATTTATTATCATCTAAACGCTTATTAATCATGTAATTAGAAGCCGTTAATTACCGGTTGTCACATTCTCCCCCTGTTACAGAAATTTCGTCCTCGAAATTTGTTCTACGTTATCTCCTTTGAGTTGTGTCATTCCTAGGTAAGTCCGAATAATACCAAAGTGAATGACCGTGTAATCGAATCAAGACTTATTCAAATTACGTGAGTGTAAGGACATTTTGCGTCAATAAGAACCCAATGGTTAAAAGGATTATGTTTCAGAATTTGATCTCAAAGGAAACGAGACGTACAAATACAGTCTCTAGTGTGACTAAGTTAACATGACTCCAATAAAAGAGGAATTTCGAGCAACAGAATTCCAAACGAATGTTCACAATATGCGTATGAATTCTAGAAACAATAACGTCCACTAGATGAAACTTAGAATTAACAACTCAAATGAAGTAGTTTGCATGAAACGCCCGATCATGATCAGCACAAGCTGCAAGTTTCACCGACGCCACAAGGTGTCGTAGTGATCGAGATAATTCAATAATAGTGGTGACCGAACGAGTTCACCGTGTTTTCCATCAAATGAAAAGCTCGACGAAGTAAATCTGAACGTTTGTTCCAAACAAACATCAAAGGATTTTTAATTGAAAATGGAACATCAAGAAATAGCGTTTTTGATTGAAGATGAATAAGAAATGAGTATCGCACAAATATTCGATCGATAATGAAAGAACCCTTAGTAGGTACACCGGAATATAAAATGAATTTGTGTACCATTGTCTTAACACACGATTGTGTTAAGATTGCTTTAATATGATAAATCAACAAAGAGGATTTAATATCAATAAACAAATAAATATATAATTAATTCCGTACATGAGGTGAGCAACGAGATTAGCGCAAGATTCAAACTTGTGAAAAACGCCACCACAAGGTGATCGTGATCAAAGAAACGATTCAATGAAGTCGAAGACCAAACAAGCATGTTATGGTTCAAAGCAAAGGAAGTGCTTGTTGGGATTATTTCGAATATGATGGCCTCAATCCATCATATGGAATCTTGAATCGAATATATATTACGAGCAAGTTCAATCAATTGAACTTGGTTGAAACATAATCCAACAATAAATTCATGTATCAATAAGAAAGTTTCGATATGGTTACAATGAAAAACCATGTATACCATTCAAAAGAAAATGAGTTTTCCAAGAAATCTGTCGACTCGATATCAAAGAGTCAACGCTTTGCAATAATGCAGTCATCTAGATCTCAATGCAAGGATTAAGTATAGCGAAACAATATTTGGACTTTGATAAAGCAATAATTTGGATTGAAACCACAAACGCAACAACCAATGCACGCGTATCGGATGAATTTGTCAAGAAATGAAACAATTGAGTGTTCGCTATCATGAAATAATATCTTTGTGATACAATGGCCATTAGGGGGAGTAGAAATGCAAAAATCTACTCATTACATGCAAAAGTCAGGATTTCAATAGAAAAAGTTTAAGGACTTTCCTGGAACTTCGTGTGATGGCCGGTTGTTAGATGAAATTACTATGGAATGTCGAACATAGTATAATCGTCATTAATGAAGTAGGGGGAATGCGAAGACATGTGACTTCTTTTGCAGCGCCAATAGTTGTGAGTCTCATTAGACTAAGTATCGATCGTTATGAAATCTTGTTTCAACATACCTCAACGTGACTCGTGTCATGTCACACCCCCAAATTCCACAAGCGGAGTATCACCGCAGGTGGCGTGACATGACCAGGATCAAGCCACCAATCATATTGAACAATATAGTAAAGTAAACAAAAGTCCAACCACACAATATAATCGGTGTTCAAAAATAAGTTAACCAAGTTCAAGTTAATCAGCGGAAGCATAAAATGTAAAACTAAAATATCAGTCAATAGTTCACGAAGTTTAACATGGCACACAACGGTCCATGTCTCACAACGACTCCTCCTGCTCGTGCAAGCTCCAGCTAAGCATCTAACGACCTGCAAGGCATGTAACAACAAGTCAACAACAAAGTTGAGCGAGTTCACAGTTGGTTGTCCAATTTAAAGTTGTTTCAGAATCCATAAGTTCATTTGAAAACCAGTTGTTTATCAGTTCCTTTGTTTCCCAAACCATAACCAGTGGGGGCTACCCCTTGTTGTAAACCACTAGACTAGTTATATATATATATTGGCGTCCTTCCCAACCGAGGACGGAGGTACGTATTCTACCTAACCGAGAATACGTAGATTAAATGGAGGCGTCCTTCCCAATCCGAGGACGGAGGTACGTATTCTTCCCAATCCGAGAATACGCAGGTTTAGTGTAGGGGTCCTTCCCAATCCGAGGACGGAGGTACGTATTCTTCCCAATCCGAGAATACGCGGGTTTAGTGTAGGCGTCCTTCCCAATCCGAGGACGGAGGTATGTATTCTTCCCAATCCGAGAATACGCAGGATTAAATGTAGTCTATTAGTGGTGAATATACAGGTTTCATCTTAGCTTCTTAATCCCATTCCTAACCCACCGAGAATCCCATGCCTTAAGAGTGTGAACTCACCTTTGCTTTGCTCGGAAGATAATTTACTTGTTTTAAGGTTGGTCAACCACGTCCGTGAAAATTGGGTGGTCCTCATGGGTCCCCGGTGTCTGCTGCTGAGCTCCAACAGAACAATCACCACCACTATCACCTGGCACTGCTGCCCCTTCTGCTAATGTCATCCACCGGGACCGAACCACAGTCACCACCACTGTGCCGCCGCCGCTGCCTTGGTCTCTCTGCATTATCTTTTATGTTTGCGCTTAAATGGAGCTCTGATGGCAAATCCGGTCGTCGGAGCAGCGACTTCGCCGCCCGACGCCGCCGCTGATCTCCTCTCTCTCTTTCTCTGTTGTCTCTCTCTCTACTGTGTAACAAACCGAGGTGGGGGTGTGCGTGTGGGAACGAGACAGGGGAAGAGGGGTTTTGTGGGAGTTTGTTTAGACAGAGAGGAGGGGCGCCGGAAAGTCACCGTCGGCTCCGTCGGTAATCTTCGTCGGAGATTAACGAGTGTCAGGCGCTTGGTTCGGGAGTCTTATTTGCTTTTGTGTGAGTTCAGGGAAGATAAGAACGGGGAATAGGATATGGGATTTGCAGGTGAGTGTGTGTGACCGGAGTCACCGTGCGGTCGCCAGTGTGGTCACCGGAATTTTTGATCGGACAAGAGGGGGAGGGGTTATGATGTGCGGCTGTTTGATGATTAGGGTTTTCCCTTAAATATATGATGGGTGAGGTTTATAAGATAAATATATATAGTCTAGGGGTTAGGGTGTGATTAAGTTAAATTGGGTTTGGGCCGCATATAAGAACTCATAAAATATTATGCCTCCCGTTTGAACGTACTAACTCGTTTAATTATCGACTAATTATAACGGTGAAATATATATATATATATATATATATGTCATGCCTGGGTTATCAGTTAAATGATTTGTTTATTTCGTCGCTCGTTATTATTATTTATTAAATAATAATAATAATAATAATAATAATAGCAATAATAATGACAGTAATGAGATACCTTTCTCTCGACGGTTAGAGTTGCGAGTACGGGTTGTCACATTCTCCCCATGTTAAAGGAATTTCATCCTCGAAATTTAAGTCAAGTCATACGGAACGTTCTAGTTGTATATTCGTCAATAACCTTTCGTCGTACGTAAATACACGTAGTTTCATGAAAAATTACAAAACGAGCATGTAAGCCACACAGCACATAAAGTCATGTATCACATAAAGTCATGTATCACATAAAGTCACGTAATTCGCATATCATGAAAATTCACATAGTTTATACTTATCTCACACGGTATAAGATTTCACGAAATTAATCGTAACTTCAAAGAAATGTGCAGGAAAACCCGAAGTGCCACATTGTCTCCAAGTTCGAAGAAATTTCATCCCGAGATTTAGCGCGCAGCCACTGACCAGCTAGAATATTTAAACGTTTTCACTGGGTGTCACATCATCTCCCCGTTGATTGGAATTTCATCCCGAAATTCTGTGGTAGCCATAGTGCTGGAAGTTTGGTTTGTAACAACTGGGGATACCTGTGCATCATCTGGTCTTCCCGCTCCCGAGTAACCCTCAGGCCACTACGTGAGTTCCAACGAACTTGATCTATAGATAACTTACAAACCTTGGGGGGGGGGGGTTTGGTCACACCCGGTTCCTCAATGAAGTGATAAAGTTGAGTTTATCAACTAACTATCGAAATTAAATCAATATGTTTAAAAATATTCCTCCAGGAATATTAGTTTGAAAAGTATTCCTTCCCAATCCAGGGAGATTAGTATTCCAATCTAGAATTATAAGGCAGTCCCAATCCAGGGGTTGTAGTGGTTCCCAATGCCCGGGAATATGTACTTTTCTAAGGGCGCGCGTGTAGTCTCAAGCTAAGGGTACCGTATGTTTTTTCAAAACCGAGGAAATAGTGTGTTGTCCCAAACTATGGACATATGCCTTTAGTAAGAGTTGTTAACTCGCTTTAGGGTGCACGTTTTATCAAAAGTCTTGTGTCGATGACGCGTACTGGTATAGTAGGCAAACAATCACCAAAACACTCTTAATAATGGTTGTACGTCCCGAGTGGTAGTACTAGTGGATGGTTGTTTCACATAAGGTTGAGTTCCATTAGTACTGTAAATGAGGTAGGTGTTGTTTCCAACCGTGGACAAAATCGGTAGCACATGCCTGTAGCATGTCTTTAGGAGTTTGTTTGGTTCGACCATTCGTTCGTGGGTGTTAAGTAGTGCTCATACATGATCGTGAGCCGAAGATTTTGTGCGTGCCTTGCCACAAATCTGACGTGAAACGTAAGTCATATCTAGAGACAATGGGAGTCGGGCACCCTGCGCCTAGTAGCTACTTCCTTCAAGTAGATGTTTGCAAGATTTGAAAACTTGTCGGTTTCTTTGGCCATGAGAAAATGTTCAGTTTTAGTCAGGTGATCACATCACTACTCAACCGATGCCATCTTTGAGTTTGTGTTACTTACCCATGCCCTGCATGGACTTGGCTAAAAGGTTATCTTCCTTCAATGCTTCAACCTGAGCATTACGGATTTAGGTAGGAAGACTAGAGTGGATAGTAAGCCGTAACGCACGTACACGCTTAGGGTTGATTTTCTTATGACTAAGGGTATCAGCCTTGTCGTTGGCCTTGCCTGGATGATACTTGATTGCGCACTCGTAGTCGTTGAGTAGTTCGACCCATCAACGCTATCGCTTGTTCATCTCCTTCTAACCCAAGATATGCTGGAGACTCTTGTGATCGGTGTGGATGGTGCACTTGGTACCGTACAAGTAATGTCTCCACATCTTGAGTGCAACCACTACTGCTCCGAACTCCAAGTCCTGGGTAGTGTAGTTCTTTTCGTGAGCCTTGAGTTGGTGTGATGCGTAAGCAATGACTTTCTCACGTTGCATCAACACACAACTAAGTCCTTGAATTGAGGCATCACAATAAACAACAAAATCTTTTGTGCCTTCTAGTAACGAAAGAATGGGTGAACTACAGAGTTTCACCTTCAACTGCTTGAAACGCGGATTCCTGAGCAATCTTTCGAGTTAGCGTTGTGAGGGTTTGTGCATACGATCAAGAAAAGCGGGCTTCATGACGTCAAAAATCGCACGTTGGAAACTTAATGTAACGTTGTTTGTGTTGTAGGGGCTCCATGGTAAGGTGTAGGTATCGTTCGGATTCCTACTAGTTCTTGGAGTAGTCTTGGATATCGTCGAAGAGAAAAAAGTGGTATATCCGTCAAGGTAGGCTAAATTCGAATGCTGTGACTGAGAATCTATATCGGTCGTACCGAGTTCCAAAGACAGTGCTTATGATATCATCATATCGGTGATATTCATTGCTCATTGCTACTCGAGCAACGTTCGTAGAGAGTAACTCTTCCAAGCGAAAGTTCGCGGGGAATGTTGTTAGGATGAGGATCATAAGATTCGAGAAGTCTATCGCGACTGGATGTGGAAACGTGCAAAAAAACGTAGTCGCAATCGATGCGTAGGTGTTTAAGAATCTGTAGTGGGGTTCTATCTGTTGTTGAGGGCATAGCTGGTCGTACACAAATTGCATAAGGTTAAAATGAAGAATGCCGCTTGCCGAATAGAGGCGTCACGTTGGTCTATCAATCATAACAAGAATTTACCATAGGAGAATGGTTGTTGCACGAGTTTGTAGGGTTATGGTTCATTGAAACTTCCGTCTAAGCTGTCAGGCTCGCCCACATGCGAAGGAGAAATAATTCACCTTGATCCATGAATTTAGATGATTTTGTGATTTATCGAGTCGGTAAGTAACCAAATTCGGAGGAGTTTCTTTAGGTCGTGTGAGTGAATCCAAAATACGTCTGTGTAGTCGAGAGGTTCTAAAGAAAGGACGCGAAAAACGTGTTCAGTAGGGTATGATCATACCAGCAACACATTACCACACTCAAGGTTTCAAGGAGTGATCACCAATGATCGAAAGTCGTGCCTTCCAAATTCTCTAAACTAGAGTGAGTTCGTTTTAGTGTCTCTGCATGGAGAAGCGAGGACGTAATGTTACTGTGGTAAGAGAATGATGGTTTGGTCTAAGCCAATGGTAGAAATTAGGCATAGCATTAATCAACAATCATGTGTCGGTACAAGGGCTAGTGCAAAGGTTCTGCATATTTAAGATAACTATCATGGAATTAAAATACGACTCTTGAAGTGTAGGAGGGGTATGGGAAACGTATAGATCATCATGTTCGTCTGTAGGTTGGGTGATCCGTATCTCTGTTCATGAATGTCCCGAAGACTATACCGTCATTAAGAAGCATCCACTTGTTAAGTTAGGTATACGAAGGTGTAACTCAAGTTAGAATAAGACTTAACCACCCAACAGGGTAATGGGGTAATCTTGTGATCAGTGGAAATCGTGCTATGGTTATTAGCGTTTCGTCATATCGGTTGCCGATCGAAGAAACATGAGATTGGTGAGGTTTATACGAAGAATTGAGTGAAAACAAGAGTCCAACAATAACCGAAGAATTCAACCAACTAATATGTTCTCTAGAAGCAATTCCAGTAGTGGTGCATGGCGGCACGGCAGGAAAGAGAAGTTGGTTGTATCGCGGTCGCATGAGTATATCACTTATCCAAAACAGAGTTTGGTTGGTAGGGCTTCGAGTTGCAAAACGATAAACGCGTGCAACTGTGACTGCTTCGTTTCTGGTGACAATGACCGGTGGAGATGATAAGGTTCGTCAACACGAATGCGTGGGTATAGTTCTCCTAAATCCGAGTTCGCTTGGTCCAGGTCCGGTCTTCGTGAATGTTGACGTGCAAACCGAATGTACGGAGGGTCAGATCTGAATTTCAGCTGTAACGGCGACGTCACGTCGAGATAAGCGCATGAATAATTAGAACGCATAAACAGTTGTCGTAGTGAGGTGACGAGGAAACAGAAAAGAATTTGTCCACTACTTGTTAAGTTTCAAGTAAACAATTCGAGTGTCATAAAGAATGTATTAGGGCTAATAGACAGCATGCTACTTCCTTAAATACACATACCATAAACAGCACACCATGCAAAAGTAATCTAGCAAGTAGGCAATATAAACTTAAATCATACCACCTATAGTGTTGAGCCTTGCACGTGGATCGAAGCGTCATTGTGGATCGTTGAGCACTAATCAGGTTATAGTCTGGTTTTTTGTTAAAAAGATTTTTCCCTTTTTAAAACCAAGTTCACTATAACCAATGGCTCTGATACCAATCTGTCACACCCCCAAATTCCACAAGCGGAGTATCACCGTAGGAGGCGTGACATGACTAGGATCAAGCCACCAATCATATTGAACAATATAGTAAAGTAAACAAAAGTCCAACCACACAATATAATTGGTGTTCAAAAACAAGTTGACCAAGTTCAAGTTAATCAGCGGAAGCATAAAATGTAAAACTAAAATATAAGTCAATAGTTCATGAAGTTTAACATGGCACACAACGGTCCATGTCCCACAACGACTCATCCTGCTCGTGCAAGCTCCAGCTAAGCATCTAACGACTTGCAAGGCATGTAACAACAAGTCAACAACAAAGTTGAGTGAGTTCACAGTTGGTTGTCCAGTTTAAAGTTCTTTCAGAATCCATAAGTTCATTTGAAAACCAGTTGTTTATCAGTTCCTTTGTTTCCCAAACCATAACCAGTGGGGGCTACCCCTTGTTGTAAACCACTAGACTAGTTATATATATTGGCGTCCTTCCCAACCGAGGACGGAGGTACGTATTCTACCCAACCGATAATACGCAGGTTAAATGTAGGCGTCCTTCCCAATCCGAGGACGGAGGTACGTATTCTTCCTAATCCGAGAATACGCAGGTTTAGTGTAGGCGTCCTTCCCAATCCGAGGATGGAGGTACGTATTCTTCCCAATCGAGAATACGCAGGTTTAGTGTAGGCGTCCTTCCCAATCCGAGGACGGAGGTACGTATTCTTCCCAATCCGAGAATACGCAGGATTAAATGTAGTCTATTAGTGGTGAATATACAGGTTTCATCTTAGCTTCTGAATCCCATTCCCAACCCACAGGGAATCCCATGGCTTAAGAGTGTGAACTCACTTTTGCTTTGCTCGGCAGATAATTTACTTGTTTTAAGGTTGGTCAACCACGTCCGTGAAAATTGGGTGGTCCTCACGGGTCCCCGGTGTCTGCTGCTGAGCTCCACCGGAACAATCACCACCACTATCACCTGGCAACGCTGCCCCTTCTGCTAATGTCATCCACCGGGACTGAACCACAATCACCACCACTGTGCCGCCGCCGCTGCCTTGGTGTCTCTGCATTATATTTTATGTTTGCGCTTAAATGGAGCTCTGATGGCAAATCCGGTCACCGGAGCAGCGACTTCACCGCCCGACGTCGCCGCTGATCTCCTCTCTCTCTTTCTCTATTGTCTCTCTCTCTACTGTGTATCAAACCGAGGTGGGGGTGTGTGTATGGGAACGAGACAGGGGAAGAGGGGTTTTGTGGGAGTTTGTTTAGACAGAGAGGAGGGGCGCCGGAAAGTCACCGTCGGCTCCGCCGGTAATCTTCGTCGGATATTAACGAGTGTCAGGCGCTTGGTTCGGGAGTCTTATATGCTTTTGTGTGAGTTCAGGGAAGATAAGAAGGGGGAATAGGATATGGAATTTGCAGGTGAGTGTGTGTGACCGGAGTCACCGAGCGGTTGCCAGTGTGGTCACCAAAATTTTTGATCGGACAAGAGGGGGAGGGGTTATGATGTGCGTCTGTTTAATGATTAGGGTTTTCCCTTAAATATATGATGGGTGAGGTTTATAAGATAAATATATATAGTCTAGGGTTTTAGGGTGTGATTAAGTTAATTTGGGTTTGGGCCGCGTATAAGAACTCATAAAATATTATGCCTCCCGTTTGAACGTACTGACTCGTTTAATTATCGACTAATTATAACAGTGAAATATATATATATATATATATATATATATATATATATAAGTATGTCATGCCCGGGTTATCAGTTAAATGATTTGTTTATTTCGTCGCTCGTTATTATTATTTATTAAATAATAATAATAATAATAATAATAATAATAATAATAATAGCAATAATAATAACAGTAAGGAAAACATCTGTGCTTGTGTAATCATTTTACAAACTCTGAACACACTAAATAATATAAATATATTTGTCCCGATTAAACACACCAAATGTCATAACCAATGTAAGCATGCTATGAAAACCATGTACTAGGTATGCTAAGTAAACATGCCTAGTAGAAATGTTCATATAAAACAATGTGCTAGCATGCTCAGTAAACATACGTAGCAAAAATGTCATGTAAAACAATGTGTACATATGCTAAGTAAACATATACAGCAAATGTGTAATAAATCAATGTGCTAGCATGCTTAACATACATAGCAAAACATAATTGAAATCATGTACTAGATATGTACTAGGTGAAACTAGAATGTTTATGTCATAAAAGCATGAAATGCACGAAAGTAACACGTATGTACATGTGTATCACCCCAAAGTATTTGAAAACAGTAAAAGAGGGGAACTATGCACTCACTTAGGACTGCCTAATAGTCTTGAGAATAAGACCAAATAAGGCTTCAAGGATCACGAATCAACCGGCACCTAATATAGGTAACTATGTTAATAATCGAATCCTAAATCGGGAGATAGGATAGAATGAGGTTCTATAAATCAAATAAGTATTTGAACTCATATGGTATGATTTAATAGACCTAACATTCTGATTTGAAAGTCTACCTAAGTGCTTTTGACCCGTTTCGACCCATTATGGTAGTATAAGCCACAATAATGCGTCGTTTGCGTAAAACTATGTTCGGATGGTTAACTATGTGCTATGTCAAGTCTTACATGCCCAATTATGCCTAAACATGTTACTAAATCAGATTATATGTCAAAAAGTTGATCACATATGCAAAATATGGATTTATGCTTCAAAAGGGCATTTTGGTCATTTCCTATGGGCATATAAGCTAACTAACAAATGACTAACCAATCCTATGTGATCATAAGGTATACCCTCAGAGGTTATTCCCTATGCAACTATGATCACTAATCAAGCTTGGTTGGATCCTAATGATCGACCAAACGGGTCGGGTTCGAAAGTCTAAGCGGTTGTTTAGACCGCTTAACTTACGACCCTAAACAAGCACGAAACTAATAGTGACGAGTTAAACATGTCAAAACATGTTTAACCTACTTAGAAAACTGATTTGGTATCAAAACAAAGTGTTTTGATACCTAAAAGTAGTTCCGTGGCAAAATGCGTGCTAAAACGCATTTTGACCGAAACTTTGACTCGTCACTACGCCTAGTTAACGTGATAATCAGTAGGTAAAATAGCTAAGGATTATAACCATCGTGATTACAATCACGTTACAAAGTTCAAACGAACTTTGCGTTGACCATTGACTGGTCAATCTGAAAGTTAAACACTGCTTGACTTTTTAAGCTAGAAAGGAATAAAAGAATGAAAGAAGGCTTACAAAAGGTCCTTGCTTGAACTTGATCTTATAAATTCTCAGGTATGAAGTTATTTAACCCCAACTTAGAGAATTTTAGACCAAGTGTGAAGAAACAAATGAAATGGCCAAGCTATTTATACTTGTTGCAAACTTACAAGATCATGACACTAGTTTATGTAGCTTCCAAGCAAAAATCATGGCCATACAAATGTAACAAGCAGGTACAAAGCCTTGGGGAGGTGTTAACTTGGTTGACACACAATAAAAATGGCATAAACAGTCCCTGCAGTATCAAACAGTTTCTAAAAATCATTTTCTGTTGGTGGGGGTTTTCAGGCGGCCCACGTAAGTTCTTAACTGGGCTTACGCGGCCCATGTGAATGCAGCAGATCAGCAACAATTCTTAATAATTAAAGCTCAGGTCCCTGCACTTGTTTAAGCTTATTTTAGGTCCTTTTGACCCCCGTTAAGCCATTTTCAAGGCTCTACAAGGTCAATAAGGTTTAGAGGACTCAAAATATGCTTGAAAAACTCTCGGATGTCGGCTCGTTTGGTCGTACGGTCGCGTTATTCGTTAAATTACGACGAAAACTTAAACGGACGCGAAAACGATCCAAATTAAGCGACGAATGGTATTTTTGCATGAAGATCACTAAAATAAAAATATTTTAGTGTGTACAAAAATTTTGGATGTCCAGATGTGGTCAGAACGTAAGATATGCGCAAAAATGCAAACTTACGCCGTTTTTGACACTTTTAGCCCCTGTAAGATCATATAAGCATGTTTTCGCACACCGAACCTATCAAAGCTTATTTCTAAGCCATGTTTAGGTTATATATGGTATGTTTAACTTATGATCATGTTCTGGACTGTCCGTTGCCTTACGAAACGGCAGACTTTTGCAAGTTGACGCAAATAGTCCCTGCGAGCGAATAAACTTGTTTTTGCCATACCAAAGCCTTTAAAACTTATTTCTAAGTTATGTAAAGGATATTTAAGGTATTTTAAGCTTATGTTGCTGTTCCAGAGTGTTTGTTGCGTTAAACTGATTGCGTTTACGCACCAGTTCGCGTATAACTTCCTAGAAAGCGATATAGGGTTTAAAATCAATCAAAAACCAACATGTGCATAAAGTCAAACATAAATAACAAACATTGGGATCAAAACACACTGTTTTATAAATATTGAATTGTTTAGAGTTTGTAAAATGATCACACAAGCACAGATGTCACAGTCTCCCCTACTTTAGGAAATTTCGTCCCGAAATTTATTTAGAGGAAACTTGTGAAAATAGATGTGGATATTTCGCTTTCATCTGATCTTCATGCTCCCAAGTAAATTCTGGGCCACGTTTAGATTCCCAGCGAACTTTGACAATATAAATGCGCTTGCGTTTGAGCTTTTTGACTTCACGGTCCATGATTTCCACAGGTTTCTCAACGAAGTGCATCGTGTTATCAACACGAATTTCATCATGTGGTATGTGGAGGTTCTCATCAGCTAAACACTTTTTGAGATTGGACACGTGGAATGTTGGATGAACATTTCCAAGTTCAGGAGGTAGCTCTAATCTATAGGCTACTTTTCCGATTCTCTCAACGATCTTGAATGGTCCAACATAGCGTGGTGCAAGTTTTCCTTTCTTTCCAAATCTAATCACACCTTTCCAAGGAGGTACCTTGAGTAGGACGTGATCACCGACTTGAAATTCTAAGGGCTTGCGTCGTCGATCCGCATAACTCTTTTGACGGCTTCTAGCTGTCTGAAGGTTATCACGAATCTTCTTGACCTTTTCTGTAGTCTCTAGAATGAGATCGGGTCCAGTAAGCTGAGCTTCACCTATCTCATTCCAGCAGACCGGTGAACGACATTTTCGACCGTATAAAGCTTTGAAATGAGCCATATTGATGCTAGAGTGATAACTATTGTTGTAGGAGAATTCGATCAACGGTAGATGCGAATCCCAACTACCACCAAAGTCAATCACACACGCTCTAAGCATGTCCTCCAGTGTCTGGATTGTTCTCTCAGATTGACCATCTGTCTGCGGATGGTATGTTGTGCTCAAATTAAGTTGGGTTCCCATGGCAGATTGCATGGTTCTCCAAAAGTGAGATGAAAATCGAGCATCTCTGTCAGATATAATGTTCAACGGAACACCATGTCGAGATACAATTTCATCTACATATATCTTGGCAAGCTTGTCAGCAGATAAATCCTCACGGATCGGCAAGAAATGTGCTGACTTTGTAAGACGATCAACAATAACCCAAATGGCATCATGATCTCTTTTAGTGCGCGGTAGCTTGGTTATGAGATCCATAGCAATGTTTTCCCATTTCCAAACCGAAATCTCTGGTTGCTCCAAAAGTCCAGATGGATGTTGGTGTTCTGCCTTAACCTTAAGACAAGTAAGGCATTTGGAAACATATAAGGCAATGTCTTTCTTCATACCCGGCCACCAATACTGGGTTCGAAGATCCTTATACATTTTGTCTGCACCAAGATGAATAGAATAACGAGACTTATGAGCTTCATCCATTAGCAAGGTGCGAAGATCGTCTATACTTGGGACCCACAAACGGTCCATGAAATAGAATATCCCAAAGTCTTTCAGTTCAAGCTCAGGCTTAATGTGACACGATAATTCCTTACCCATCAAGTCTTGTGTAACACAAGTATGTTGAGCCTGAATTATGCAGGTTTGAATGTCAGATCGAACCTGAACACAGTGAAGCTTGACACGTTCCTTATGACTCTATGCGTCAGCCACAACATTCGCCTTACCAGGATGGTAGCGAATTTCGCAATCGTGGTCGTTTAGGAGTTCAACCCAACGTCGTTGCCTCATGTTTAGTTCTTTCTGATTGAAGATATGCTGGAGACTCTTGTGGTCAGTAAACACTACGCACTTTGTACCGTAAAGGTAGTGTCTCCAGATTTTGAGAGCAAAAACTACTACACCTAACTCAAGATCATGAGTGGTGTAGTTTTTCTCGTGTACTTTCAGCTGTCTTGATGCATAGGCTATAACTTTGTTTCTTTGCATAAGAACGCAGCCAAGGCCTAAATTGGATGCATCACAGTACACAACAAAATCATCGTTACCCTTGGGCAAAGATAGAATAGGTGCATCGCAGAGCTTCTGTTTCAAGGTCTGGAAAGCTTATTCCTGTTTGGATCCCCACTCAAAAGGTTTATTCTTCTGAGTTAAAGCAGTGAGAGGAACCGCAATCTTGGAGAAGTTTTCAATGAAACGGCGGTAATAACCCGCGAGACCAAGAAATGAACGAACCTTGGTAGGAGTAGTAGGTGTATCCCAATCCTTAATCGCACTGATTTTGGCGGGATCTACATGAATACCTTGTTCGTTGACGATGTGCCCCAAAAATTGAACTTCCTTAAGCCAGAATTCGCACTTGGAGAATTTGGCGAAAAGCTTTTCTTTCTTTAGGAGCTCCATTGTAAGACGAAGATGTTGCTCATGATCAGCTCGAGTCTTAGAATAGATCAAAATATCATCAATGAAAACAATGATGAACTTGTCCAAATAAGGCTTACAAACCCTATTCATCAAGTCCATGAAAACAGCTGGAGCATTTGTTAAACCGAAGGGCATAACAGTGAACTCATAATTACCATAACGCGTACAAAAAGATTTCTTGGGAATATCTTCTTCGACTACTCGAAGTTAATGATACCCACCACGCAGATCAATCTTTGAAAAGCAAGTAGCGCCCTGTAGCTGATCAAAGAGATCGTCAATGCGAGGTAGGGGATATTGATTCTTGATGGTAAGCTTATTAAGCTCACGGTAATCAATACACATTCTAAAAGATCCATCTTTCTTTTTCACGAATAGGACAGGAGCGCCCCAAGGGGAAAAGCTCGGACGGATGAATCCTTTGTCAGATAACTCCTGAAGCTGCTTAGACAACTCTTGCATCTCAGACGGTGCAAGACGATAAGGTGACTTAGCAATAGGATTTGCACCAGGTATGAGATCAATGCGGAACTCAACTTGGCGCATAGGGGGTAAACCAGGTAATTCTTCATGAAATACCTCAGGATAATCCCGAACAACAGGGATATCTTGAATAGTCTTACCCTTGCCTTTGTCCTCTACGACATGTGCCAAGAAAGCAACATATTTCTTTCATAGGTATTTTTGGGCTTGGGTACAAGACATAAGCTTAAGACCACTAACGGGTTTCTCCCCACGAACTTCTAAGATCTCACCAGTCGAAAGCGGTATACGGACCAACTTCTCAAAACATACCACCTCAGCATGGTACTTGGATAACCAATCCATTCCTACTATTACATCGAAGCTCCCGAGTTGCATCGGTGTGAGGTCAATAGGGAAAAGATGGTTATTGAGATTCAACTGGCAATTTCGAAGAACCGAGTCGAGTATAACAGGTTCACCACTAGCTACTTCTACTGTCAAGGGCTTTCCTAGTCTTGTTCTAGTCATCGAAAGCAAAGGCTCAAATGCTAAGGACACAAAACTCTTATCGGCACCCGAATCAAATAGAACAGAAGCAGGATGGTTGTTAACAAGGAACGTACCGTTCACCACTTCGTTATCCGCGCGAGCCTCATTTGCATTCAGATTAAAAGCTCTACCACGAGCCTGTGCTTGATTCGCATTTGCCAACCTCGGGCAGTTGTTCCTGTAGTGGGTCAGATCCCCACAATTGTAACACGAACCAGGCGGAAAGTGAGGTCATGCAGGATTCTGGGCAGGGTTTTGTACAGCTTGGTTTTGAGCTGCCTGATTTTGGTTTGGAGCAAAGCGGCAGGTATTCGCAAGATGACCAGACGCCACAATTTGTGCAGATGCGACATTGCAATTGTGGCTGGTGGTGGCTATTACATCTGTTGCACAGAGGTGCATTACCAGCATACTGCCTCTTGGTAGCAGATTGTGCAGCCTGATTCTGTGCTGCCTAATTAGTCTGAGCAGTGACAGCGAAATTTTTGGAAGCCTTGTGCTTCTTAGATTTCTTTGAAGACTCAGCAGCCTTCTTGCCCTTTTTCTCAGTGGCGCTATCAGACTGTTTCTGCTTTTTGTCACCTTTTCTGTGGAGCTTACCCTTTTTGACTTGCGATTCAGTAAGGGTTGCAGCTAGCTCAATGGCCTGTCGGACGGTAGTAGGGTTGCTGCCAATGACAATATCTTGAACAGGATCTGGCAAACCGTCTATGTATTTCTCAATAGCCTTATCCAAAGGCGTGACCATTGTAGGACAGAGCAAGCTTAACTCCTCATATAAGCCTGGTGTTCACCACCTCTTGCTTCAGATCATGGAACTCATTTTCGAGTGCCCTCTGCTCGTGACGAGGACAAAATTCTCTCATCATGAGAGCTCTAAGTTCCTCCCATGTCTGACCCAAAGCAACATCAGCACCTCTATCTCTCATTACCCCCATTCCACCAGGTAAGGGCCCTCTTTTGGAATACACTTGAAGCAAACTCGACCTTACGATTGTTCGGACACTGAACATGGCGAAGGTTGCTCTCAAGACTCTCAAACCACTGTAGGAGCCCAGTTGCTCCTTCTGAACCACTAAACTTTAGTGGTTTAGCCGAGTTAAAACTTTTGAAGTTGCACGGAGCAGGTGCATTAACATTGTTATTGGTGGCTTAGTTTATTTGAGTTATGAGATTCGGTAGCATAGCAGCCATCTGCTATGCTATAATAGCTGCTAGTTCGGCATCAGGTTGTTGAACGTTACGTCGAGGAGGCATTCTAAAAGAGGAAACATGAGAGAAAACGAGTGAGATGATGTGATGAAAAATGAGATATCAATAAAATCGACAAAATGCAAGGATGGTGGTCATTTGTTTGTTACCACAAAGCAAACAAACAACACACAGTGACAAATCAAAGTAAATGAGTCATAATAATGTATCACCGAAGACATGCTCGCCTATAAGTGAACACTCACCCCAAGAGTTCCCAGGTAAGAGTTGTGACACATGTGCCTCCGTGACCATCAAACAAATACCAAATCAATGAAATATTGTGTTTCATACTTGGGATTTGTAAAAATATGTGTATCGTTTGCACATATCAATTCTTGTTCAATTCCGGGCTTTAAATCGCTTTCTGGAAGGTTTACGTGATCTGATGCGTAAATATAACTAGTTTAATACAACAAACACTCTGGAACAGTGAAATAGGCTTAACATACCTTAAATAACCTTTACATAACTTAGAAATAAGTTTTGGATGGTTTGGTATGCCGAAATCAAGTTTATTCGCTTACAGGGACTAAATTCGACAAACTGCGAAAGTATGCCGATTTGTACTGTAACGAACATTCTGGAACTTGATCATAAGTTAAATACGCCCTAAATATCCTTTACATAGCTTAGAAATAGGCTTTGAGGTGTTTGGTGCGCAAAAATAAACTTTTGGTCATTCAGGGACTAAAAGCGTCAAAAAAGTGCATAAGTTTGCATTTTCACGCATAACTTACGTTCTGAATACATCCGGACATCCAAAAATTTATGTAATCATTAAAATATTTTATTTTAGTGATTGGCATGATAAAATTTCATTCGTCGCTTAATTTGGATCGTTTTTGCGTTCGTTACGACTTCCGTCGTAATTAACCGAACAACGCAACCATACGACCAAACGAGCCGACATCCGAGATATTTTTGAGCACATTTTAAGTTCCCTATACTTTAACTTCATTTTAGAGCTTTGAAATGGGGTTAACGGGGCTTAAACGTGTCAAAAATGAATCGAAAACCAAGTTTGGGGCTTCAGGGGCTAAATCTGTCATTTTTTAAAGTTGCTGGTCTGCAGGTTCCTTACGGTCCATATGGAGCTTTGCTTACGGTCCGTAAGCAGTTCCCAGCACATCAGAATTGCAGAAACATTGAATCTGGTCATTCCCCCTTGTTCCAATGGTTTTGATCCATGGTTTTTCATGCTATGGGCTGGTTTGTGTGGAGAACAAGTCCCCCAATCTTTCTTTGACAATTGTATGACCAAGATCATTCCCTCTTCTCCAAGAAATGATCCTAACGGTTTGCGAAATACTATATAAGGCCATGTCCCTCATTCATTTTCCTCACATTTGGTCTGAGATTTCTCTAAGTGGTTGTGATTATTCACTACCTACCTGAGAATATTTGGAACCAAATCTATTTGGACCCTTTGTAAGTATTCCTTCATTCTTTTATCGCTTTTCGAGTCCAAAAGTCAAACTGTGTTTGACTTTCTTCTTTGACCACGAGTTGGTCAACATGAAGTTCGTTTAAACTTCGCAACGTGATCGTAATCACGATGGTTATAGTCCTTAGTGACTATACCTACTGATTACCACGTTGACTAGGCGTAGTGACGAGTCATAGTTTCGGTCAAAATGCGCATTTAAGCGTATTTTGCAACCAAATTACTCTTGGTATCAAAACACTTTGTTTTGATATCAAAAACATGTTTTCTAACTTAGTTAAGCATGTTTTAACATGCTTAGCTCGTCACTTTTAGATTAGTGCTTATGTAGAGTCGTAAGTCAAGCGGTCTAATCAACCGCTTAGACTTTCGAACTAGACCCGTTTGGTCGATCATTAGGATCCGACCAAACATGTTTAGTGACCATAGTTGTATATGGAATAACCTTCCGAGGTTATACCTTATGGTCACAAAGTTTAAGTAGTTGTATGATAGGTAGTTTATATGCCTTAGGAAAATGACCAAAATGCCCTTTTCATGCACAATTGGATTTTAAGCATATGTAACCTAAACTTTTGTCACTTAACTGATTATGCAACATATTTAAACATGTTTAGGCATATAATACTTGTCATAGGACTAGTTAGACGTCTTGAACGCACGTTTGCGTAAACGACGCGTTAAAGTAGCGTAAGCTACCTTAATGGGTCGTAACAGGTCGAAAGCACTTAGGTTAGGTTTCATTTTAGTATGTAGGCTTTGTTAGACCATAACATATGAGTTCCAATACTCATTTGGTTTACGAAACCTCATACTATCCGATCCTCTGATTTAGGTCCAGTTATTAATGTAGTTACCCATATTAGGTGTCGTTTGATTTCCGTGATCCCTCTAGCTTTGCTTGGTTGTTAGTCAAGACTTCTAAGCATCCTCAAGTGAGTACATAGACCCCTCTTTTACTGTTTTCAAACTGTTTTGGGGTGGAACACATGTGCCTACTTATTACTTTCATGTCTTTCATGATTTTATGATAAATACTTGCTATATTCATTAGTACACGTATAGTACATGATTTCATTATGTATTTATGCTATGTATGTCCATTTATTGCATACGTAGTACATTGTTTTACATTACATTTTGTCGCATATGCTCATCCAGCATATGGACACATTGTTTTTACATTTTGAACCGTTGTAACCGTTTGATCATGTGAACCGTATGTGACCACTTGACTATGTGAACCGTTTGTAACCATTGGACTATGTGAACCGTTTGTAACCATTGGATTATGTGAACCGTTTGTAATCGTTTGATTATGTGAACCGTTTGTGACTACTTGACTATGTGAACCGTTTGTGACTACTTGACTATGTGAATCGTTTGTAACCATTGATTGACATGAACCGTTTGAAATCTGTTTGAACCGTTGGGTTAGGGAAGTGATTAGGTAACGGGGCGGGTGTAATGTGTTAAAGGCATGGTGGATATGCCGCTGGTACTTCATATATATAAGTGCTTTTAACACATTATATATCGTTGCGTTATCTAGATCACTTGGGCAATGGTTAACAAAACAAAGTTATATTACAAGGTTTTTCCAATGATATATATATACTATTCGAGTTTTTATTCCAAAAACGATTTACAATCTGGATTTAATTAAACAAATGTTTTGGAGTTAAGAATCATGGCTACGAGATTTTATAAACTGTAACCAACTTGATTTGAGTTGGTTAATTATGTCGTAATACTATACTTTTCGAAACAAGGTTTTTAAATAAGTATTGCAACATCTAAAACGAGCCATGAATCTGAAACTCATACAAAACCTATGTACTCGCCGGCATTTTTATGCTGACGTACCTATTTTCACATGTGTTTCAGGTACATTAGTTGATGATATTGGTGTATGCTCACATAGGAATGGATGAGGCTTTAGTGACATTAAAAGATACAAGACTAGTTAATTATGTTATATTTCTTTGTTGTTAAGACATTGTAACTCATTTAATTCAATAAAAATGAAACTGTTTGATCCATGGTTGTGAAACAATGATTCTGTTACAACATTCTCCGACGTTTCCGCCACGTTTAGTTGTTTTACGTGGTCGGGGTGTGACAAGAGTGACTGGTCCGATACTGCGGATTTGTACGAACACTCTAGCCTTAGACAGAAAACTCAGGGTACAGGCATTCACCCTTCCAGTTTGTACATGTTCACATTATTTAGACCCAAACTTTGACGAGATTTTGAAAATTTGGAAGGCATAAAGCCAAAAGAAATCATCTAAGGATAGATGATTGATTTCAAAATCATTTTGTAAAATTGTGTTCATGTTTTGGTAATCACCTAAGGATAGGTGACGTGTATTGTTTTAAGATCTAAACACAAGAAAAGTTGTGTTAGGGTCCTAGAAAGTTATAGTCTAGGTCAAAGCATTACTAATAACCTAATTCCCTATAACCATTGGCTCTGATACCAACTCTTCTGTCACACCCTGACCGCGTTAAAACAACAAACCGTGGCGGAAACGTCGGGGAGTGATGCGACAGAATTATTGTTTCAACAACCATGGTAATTAAAGTTATGTATTATTGAGATTAAAGTTTACATTGTCTTTGAGTTCAAAATAAAATAACATAATTAACAGTCTTTTAAGTCACTAAGGCCGAGTCCGCCTAAGTGAAGCACAAACATCATCATGCATTAGCACCTGAAACACATGTAAAAATAGGTACGTCAGCATAAAAATGCCTGTGAGATACATAGGTTTTGTTTATGCAGGGTTCATGACTTGTAGTTTAAAAGAAGTGTTTAACAAAAATGTAGTCATGAACCTTGTAAAATGTTTTCCTTTATGAAATCATATGAAAATCAAATGATAATGAAAGGAGAATGCATGGTTAAATGAATAACCAAGAAAAAGTGAATTTGTATAAAATGTGTAATTTGTAAAACAATGTCATGTTCTTGTATAAAATGTTTCATGTCTTGCCAAGTGGTTTAGATAACGCAACAATGTATAATACAATAAAAGCACTTATATATAGGAAGTACCAGCGGCGTATCCACCATGCCTTTATCATATAACACATAGCCCCGTTACATAAGTCACTTATCAATAACCAACTAAAATGTCATGTTTAATGTCAAAATGTATATGTATAAACCATGTTCAATGTCATGTGTAACATGTATCATGTATAGCCAAATGAAATGCATAGCAAGTAGCAAGTACCTACTTAAACTATGTGATGATGACAATGTGAAACAAATGTCATGTATGGTGAATAACAAGTAATTACTCAACCATAGGAAAAATGTACAAAACAAGGTTTTTGAATAAACCTAAGTTTAAATCAAATGTCATGTTTTGCAGAAAACAATGCTTTATGATTACAAACATTTATGCAGTAATGTTAATCGCATACATTCAAGCCTTGCGACTGTGGCGATAAACTCTTAAACAAATTAAAGGTTCATCTAAGTTATGTATATCGGATTCTGTCATTCCCAACTTCCAAACAAACCTAGGAAGTCGGAAACGGGAGTTGTCAATTCCTATGGTACCATTACATACTACCGAGCGGCGTAGCTAATGTTATTGAGTGTATTATTGTCCCGATTAAACACACCAAATGTCATAACCAATGTAACGATGCTATGAAAACCATGTACTAGGTATGCTAAGTAAACATGCCTAGTAGAAATGTTCATGTAAAACAATGTGCTAGCATGCTCAGTAAACATACATAGCAGAAATGTCATGTAAAACAATGTGTACATATGCTAAGTAAACATATGCAGCAAATGTGTAATAAATCAATGTGCTAGCATGCTTAACATACATAGCAAAACATAATTGAAATCATGTACTAGATATGTACTAGGTGAAACTAGCATGTTTATGTCATAAAAGCATGAAATGCACGAAAGTAACACGTATGTATATGTGTATCACCCCAAAGTATTTGAAAACGGTAAAAGAGGGGAACTATGTACTCACTTGGGATTTCCTAATAGTCTTGAGAAAAAGACCAAATAAGGCTTCAAGGATCACGAATCAACCGACACCTAATATAGGTAACTATGTTAATAATCGGATCCTAAATCGGGAGATAGGATAGAATGAGGTTCTATAAATCAAATGAGTATTTGAACTCACATAGTATGATTTAATAGACCTAACATTCTGATTTGAAAGTCTACCTAAGTGCTTTTGACCCGTTTCGACCCATTATGGTAGTATAAGCCACTATAATGCGTCGTTTGCGTAAAACTATGTTCGGATGGTTAACTATGTGCTATGTCAAGTCTTACATGCCTAATTATGCCTAAACATGTTACTAAATCAGATTATATGTCAAAAAGTTGATCACATATGCAAAATACGGATTTATGCTTCAAAAGGGCATTTTGGTCATTTCCTATGGGCATATAAGCTAACTAACAAATGACTAACCAATCCTATGTGATCATAAGGTATAACCTCAGAGGTTATTCCCTATGCAACTGTGATCACTAATCAAGCTTGGTCGGATCCTAATGATCGACCAAACGGGTCGGGTTCGAAAGTCTAAGCGGTTGTTTAGACCGCTTAACTTACGACCCTAAACTAGCATGAAACTAATAGTGACGAGTTAAACATGTCAAAACATGTTTAACCTACTTAGAAAACTGATTTGGTATCAAAACAAAGTGTTTTGATACCTAAAAGTAGTTCTGTGGCAAAATGCGTGCTAAAACGCATTTTGACCGAAACTTTGACTCGTCACTACGCCTAGTTAACGTGGTAATCAGTAGGTATAATCGCTAAGGATTATAACCATCGTGATTACAATCACGTTACAAAGTTCAAACGAACTTTGTGTTGACCATTGACTGGTCAAACACTATTTGACTTTTTAAGCTAGAAAGCAATAAAAGAATGCAAGAAGGCTTACAAAAGGTCCTTGCTTGAACTTGATCTTATAAATTCTCAGGTATGATGTTATTTAACCCCAACTTAGAGAATGAAATGAAATGGCCAAGCTATTTATACTTGTTGCAAACTTACAAGATCATGACACTTGTTTGTGTAGCTTCCAAGCAAAAATCATGGCCATACAAATGTAACAAGCAGGTACAAAGCCTTGGGGAAGTGTTAACTTAGTTAACACACAATAAAAATGGCATAAACAGTCCCTGAAGTATCAAACAGTTGCTAAAAATCATTTTATGTCACTGGGGGTTTTCAGGCGGCCCGCGTAAGTTCTTAACTGGGCTTACGTGGCCCGTGTGAATGCAGCAGGTCAGCAACAGTTCTTAATAATTACAGTTCAGGTCCCTGCACTTGTTTAAGCTTATTTTAGGTCCTTTTGACCCCTGTTAAGCCATTTTCAAGGCTCTACAAGGTCAATAAAATTTAGAGGACTCAAAATATGCTCAGAAAACTCTCGGATGTCGGCTCGTTTGGTCGTACGGTCGCGTTATTCGTTAAATTACGACGAAAACTCAAACGGACGCGAAAACGATCCAAATTAAGCGACGAATGGTATTTTTGCCTGCCGATCACTAAAATAAAAATATTTTAGTGTGTACAAAAATTTTGGATGTCCAGATGTGGTCAGAACGTAAGATATGCGCGAAAATGCAAACTTACGTCGTTTTTGACACTTTTAGCCCCTGTAAGATCATATAAGCATGTTTTCGCACACCGAACCTATCAAATATTATTTCTAAGTCCTTTTTAGGTTATATATGGTATGTTTAACTTATGATCATGTTCCGGACTGTACGTTGCCTTACGAAACGGCAGACTTTTGCAAGTTGATGCAAATAGTCCCTGCGAGCGAATAAACTTGTTTTTGCCATACCAAAGCCTTTAAAACTTATTTCTAAGTTATGTAAAGGATATTTAAGGTATGTTAAGCTTATGTTGCTGTTGCAGAGTGTTTGTTGCGTTAAACTGATTGCTTTTACGCACCAGTTCGCGTATAACTTCCCAGAAAGCGATATAGGGTTTAAAATCAATCAAAAACCAACATGTGCATAAAGTCAAACATAAATAAAAAACATTGGGATCAAAACACACTGTTTTATAAATATTGAATTGTTCAGAGTTTGTAAAATGATTACACAAGCACAGATGTCACATTCAAGGTTTTTGTTTTCTGTGTGTAATCGTTTCGTGTAACGTGTATCCAACATAACACTTGTGTATGTTTTAACCAAAACTGTTGTCTCGTTGTTTTTGGCAACGGTTGGAACCCATATTAAAGTCCTAGGCGTTCTGTATGTACTCAAAGTCTTAAAAGTCTAAGTTCCCAGAGGATATTGAGGTTAAAGCCTAGGTATCTCTACAGAAACCTAATTCGCTGAAACCTATAGCTCTAATACCAATCTGTCACACCCCGAAACATCAGAGCTTGGCGTGACTATACCGGTATCTTCATTGCACAGCGGAAGCAAATAAGCTAAGACTTCTAGAAAATGAACGCCGCTAAGTACTCGAATTCCCATGGGTTCTCCTATTCCAACCATTCCATAGTTTTGAAAATGCAACCTGAGAAAGAACATGCGAAAAAGTCAACATAAAGTTGAGCGAGTTCATAGTTTATTTTGAAAAGATTTAAAATAAATCTTTTTGATAACCGGTTTAAAAGTTGAAAAATATAGTAAAATCACTTTCTCGGCATGATATATGAAAATTGTGAGTCTAGCCCACGAGAGTTTTGTGCATTGCACGAGAGAGAATGGGCCGAGCCCAAAAGAGTCTTTCTAAGCAGGACCAACTCGTCCTCTTACTTGTACGTAAGTTGAAAACGTTACAAAATTTTGTAATTCCATGTGTTTGTGAGTTTCCATCAAATGAATCTTAAAAACATTGGAAAAGTCGAGTATCAAAAACTGGTATGTAAGCGTCTATGAACCTAATGATCATTAATGTGTAGCTAGGACATTAATACGTGTGCCGACATAGGAAGCACTCAACCCGATAGACGATTTAAGTGTCGATTCACTTCGACAGGGACACAAAAGCACTCTAAGTGGCCGCACAAGGACCGTGAGTGGGGCTCGCCCGTACCCGATAGATCTACCCCCTGTTTCGTGGTCCTTAAAAGGATTAATGGTGCCTAAGTTAGCGCCTATTTGCACGTGATCCAAGAATTCATTCAATAGCTTAATCATACCCTAGTTAATATGTATTTCAGAAGAAAAGGGGGACATAAACCCATTGGGTTGTCTCATTGTTCGTACGCAGACCAACCCAGTCCCGTTGTAGTAACTAGGACATTCTCGTCACTAGTCATGAAAATCATGCACGTTTTGTAGAACCAGTATGTTTAGTAAAAATCGTTCGTAAACCATTCGAGTTCCTTGAAATCCATTCGCAACGTGGTTTAGAGTTTTCGTTCATCGAAAAGTTGTTTACTTTTCCAAAAACTTACATGTCTTTCCACCCCGAAAACATTTATAAACATGTAAAACCGTAAAAAGTGGGGGTTATGAACTCACCTTGACATTCCTGTGCAAAGCTAGTTTAACGTGATTCCGTAGTGTCATTCCAAGAATGTGAACTCGCTAGCGTGCAACTATAGCATCCCTAACAGGGAATAACTTATCAGTTTCTATTTTTAACGTAGCTAAACTACGTGTCCGAGCTCTACCGAGTCGTAAATAAAACGACTCTACAAAGGTGTTAATACTTTGATATGAAATAACCGAACCATGGTTATTTTGATCCCATTGATAATCGGGATAAAACCAAGTCACAAAATCGACTTAGTTTTCGAGTGTTATAAGATATATATATTTATATATTTAAATATAAATAGACTCACGGCGTCGTGTTAGTTGTCGCGAATAGAAATACGTAGATGAAATATTGTACGTATTCGAAACATCGCATATGATTCGGTAATATAGCATTGTAGTTTTCGTAGGATGGAAAGAAATAGATATATATACATATATATACTCAAAAACTTGACATTTGAAACGAATATAACAAATATATTCATTTTATAAGAATATTTGGATCCGAAATAATTGAAATAAATATAAACAACTATATTTATATTATATGATTTCACGAATACTAAATGTTTGAGGTAAATATAAAACATTACATTTATTTTATTTGCAAAAGTATACGAATTAACGACGTTTAAAATAAATATATCATATATTTATTGTATAAAAGTGTCCGGAAATGTCGGTGTTCGAAATAAATATAAGTAATTATATTTATTTTAAAAGTGTATTGGGTTTCGGTAACTTATAACGTCGTCACATAAAGTATAAGTTTATATTTGTTTTATAAGAAAACCTAAACTTCGATAAGTGTCGTTTTAGAATATAAATGTGTGTCGTGTTTCGGGTTTTTAGGAAAAAACGGACAGAGTTTCCTCGGTTTTTGGACGATCCCGACATCTAAGTGTCGATATATGTTTTTGTTTCCAAAACTCAATCAACAAACAATATATATAGAACTTTTCGTAAAATTTTGCAAGAATCGTAAATAAATCACTAATGTGTAAACGGTTTAACCGGTCGAGCTCGATTCGCGTAGTATAAAAAAAACTAAAATATATGTACGAGAGTTTGAACGCATCGTTAAAACTTTACCGGGTCTTAAAGTTGACTGATTTTGACCTCAGTTGACCGAGTTTGACTGTCTTTGACCGATGCTCGAAACTGAAATCTGAACCCGAACAAAACCTGTTGTTGACTTTGTTTGACTGAAATCGAACCGAGTTGACTGAATGTTGACCGAGTCGACTTGATTTGACCGAGTCAACCGGGTTTGACCCGCTGCGAAACCCGAATCAGATCTTGAGGTTACTAACCATGTGACTGAACCGAGCCGTCTTGTGACAACCCAAGATTTAAAGCTCGTATTACTTGTTCGTAATGTCGTATAACAATCAATTTTATTTTATGTAACGTGAAGTTGTTAGATTGGAGTTTTACTAATTATTGAACTTGTTGTCTAATTAATGAAAACCTTGATAACCCATTAACCGTTTAAAAAGGAACCCGATGAAAAATGAGACATGTTTTGTCATCCCTATGTTTTCGTCTGGGAGAAGTTTTGCCGTGATGGGTTTCGGCCCAGGTGGAGCCCAAGTATGTCTCGTTATATTTATACACAGAGAGTCAGTTACAAAACACTAGTTTTCCCTACACCTATCGACGGCAGAGGAACCCTCTCAAAGCATATCATCTCTTTGGTCCGATTACCCTAGCTACTATATCGAGGTTGGTGTTTTGTTTGTTCATCGGATTTATATCCGATACGTCATTTGGCGATATCATGCTTATGTGTGAATACGTTGGATCTGATATGTGTAATGTTTATCGTTCAATAATCGTGATATGTAGTTAGAATTATTCGATGGGGTCCTGAATAATCTTGTGTTTTCTCGTAGTTACCGTTTGATTTGGATGATTAGTAGATGTTGATTGAATGACTGTTGTAATAATCATGATCATATGTGTATGCAAATTGTTAAGGCAATCATTGCGTGATGATTGGTGATTGAGAACTGAATAATTGATTGATGAATAAGATGTAACTGTTATCATAACGATTGTAATGATTGCTTGATACACCTATGAACCGATTAGGTAACAGAAACAGTAAACATTAGGGTTTGATGAAACGTTGAAACTGTCAAGATAGCCGACGAAACATAGTAAGTTTCGTCCCATGATAACTCGACGAAACCTTGCGAGTTTCGTCACAACATCAACTCAACGAAACATGTGAGTTTCGTCACAAGGGGTTTCGTCGAGTGTAACTTTCGTCGAAGGACTTCACATGAACAGTAGGTTTTGATGGTTGTGTAAACTGCATGTATAATAGTGAATGAATATGTTATGGTATCCACTGTTAATAATGTTTGATTATGATCAAGTGACATGATTTGGTTCATACACCGGTACACTTAACTGTTAAGTATTATTACGGAACGTACACGTGTAATGTGGATTTGGATGAGTATGTAACTGCTATGTGACATTTGGGAATCACTGTATGAAACGCGTACTGTCAACTATATGTGTGAACATGATGAATGTAAACTGACATTGCACATGTGAATACCATAGGATGTGACTGTTTGAGTGTGAACGAGTAGTTAATCTTACCGAGCAAACCAATGTGAGTTCACTGCTCTTTTTCTAAGCATGTGTCCTGGGTTGGGGACATCTGGTAAACGTTCCGGGGAGGAACGCTGGGTAATTGGATTTGACAGGAATATTAAACCTGGGTTGTTGATTAATACACCTCTGTACCTATCATTCAACTCCCTCCTACCGATCGTTGCTTGTAGGGCAACGATGTACTAGTTAGTAGCGCTACTTAGGTTTGGCACCCTCACACCGCACCGAGGAGGTCGGGAGTGAACTAGTGACCCCCATCTTGACCATTGCTTTGATAGAGGCAATAGGGTTTAGGGCAAATAATCTGGAGCCATCGGCGGTAAGCGTGTGATTAACAACATTGAATCTGTGAAACGTTTTAATCTGGTAACTGGTAACTAAACACATAAACAAACTTTGAACTCACCAGCGTCGTCTGACACACTTGTCTGCATGCTTGCAGGTCGTTAGATTTGTGATTATGGACTTGCTATCTGGGAGTGCTGGAGTGGTCATGGATCGGGACTCTTGGATATTTGATGCATTGGTTTTGAATATTTATTTTGAAACAGTTGTTTAACAATTTAATTTATGCTTCCGCTGAATGTTTTCTTTGATTTAAACTTATGAGATGGATTTATCTTATGCAATGAAACGAATGTTTTATTTAAATATTTATTACGCGTAGTTCAATGTGATTGGTGGCTTGGATCCTGGTACGTCACACGTCCCGCGGTGAATCCGCATGTGGTATTTTGGGGGTGTGACAGTTTGGTATCAGAGCCACTGGTTATAGTGAACTAGGTTTTAAAACGTTTTTATAAAACCAGACTATGACCGAACAACTTCGAAAATCGACCATGACACTCAGCTCCAGATTGCAAGGTTCGTCTTCTGTTTACTTTATGCATTACTTGTTTAGTAGTCACACACTCACAGCTTGCATGAAACAATATATTAGATACTATGGTGATTTGATAGTGTGACACTACTCTTCGATTCTTTTGATTCGTAATCCTGTAATACCTTCTGTTTTGCTACTTGAATGCGGGGGGGGGGGGGGACTTTTAGCGCAAGTTAAGAGGCACTGAGATGACCATGCAAATTGCCTTATTATTATGGGTGCACACATAATAATAACATGAGGTGCATGTAAGTCCTAGTGAGGCTTAAAGAGTGTGAGAAGGGTTCTGCCCTATTGTGTGTAAACTTGGTAGTTTGTAGATTACAACGTGATACTTGACTCTTATCTCATCTCGACTCTTAAAATTTGCTCCCTCTCCTTGTATAGAATCATGAGTGGACGAGGTCATGGACGTGGTCACATCGCGATGACCCAAGCTGAGCTGACAAACTTAATCAACACACGTGTGGCTGAGGCTTTGGCAGCCTACCAAGCTGGTACGATATGTACCATTTACCCTTTATTCTTGTGTCGCGTACACAACTCTTATCCTTGTAATGTGTTTTCTTTCGTCTATTAGGTCAGCAAGCACAAAACCAAAACAATCCACCTGCTTGTACGTTCAAGACGTTCATGGATTGTAAGCCATATACCTTCAGTGGGACTGAAGGGGCTGTAGGACTCCTACGTTGGTTTGAGAAAGCAGAATCTGTGTTTACAATGTGTAACTGTCCTGCTGGGGATAGAGTGAAGTATGCATCAGGCATACTCGAGGATGGTGCCCTTACATGGTGGAATGCCTAGGTTCAGATGTTGGGCATTGAGGTGGCGAATGCCACTACTTGGGACGATTTCAAGGAGTTGATCAGGGAGGAGTATTGTCCTCGTGATGAGATTCAGAAACTGGAGAATGAGTATTATGATCTGAAGATGGCAGGATCCGAGATTGAGGCATACGTGAAACAGTCTCATAAGTTGGCTATCATGTGTCCGAACTTGTCCCGACCTCCGCACCGAAGAATAGAACTGTTCATCAAGGGATTAGCTCCACGGGTGAAAGGTTTGGTTACTGCAGCTAACCTCAACAACTTGCCTCAGATTGTCCGTTTGGCTCACAAGATCATCGATCAGGAGGTGGAGAGTGGTTCGCTACCACCGCGTGTTTCTGTCACTACTGCTGCTGCAACCACAGCTACTACGCCTGCTAGTGATAACAAACGAAAATGGAACGATGCTGACAAAGCAACCAGTGCCAGTCAAACTCAGAAAAGGCCTGATAACAGCAACAACCATAGTTTCAATCAATCCTCTTCAGTTAATCAAGGCCAGGGCAGCAATCAGAGTCAAGGCTCCTATGTTGGTAGGAAGCCAAAGTGCAACAAGTGTGGGTATCATCATCATGGATCATGTGTTCGGGCTTGCCACAGGTGTGACAAGGTAGGCCATATGGCAAAGGATTGAAGAGCTCCATACCCAAAGCAGCAACAGCAAAACCAGCAACAGCAGCAAAGGCAACAGTCCCATCAGAACCAGGGCTTTAAAAGAGGGTGTTACCAATGTGGGGATGAGGGTCACATTAAACGGGATTGCCCTCAGCTGAATCAGAATGCCAACGATAACAACCGTCAGAACAACAACAATGCTGGGAACAATAATAATGGCAACAACGGGGGCAATGGAGCTCGGGGAAGGGTATTTACTATTGGAGCAGGGGATGCTAGGAACGACGGCAATGTCGTGACCGGTACGTTTTCTATGAACAATCTTATTGCTTCTGTGTTATTTGATTCCGATGCCGATTGGAGTTATGTGTCCCTAGAGGTTAGTCAGCGCTTAGGGTTAGCACCAACACCCTTAGAAGTTAAGCATGTAGTAGAATTAGCCGATGGCAAAACCATTGAAGCTTCGCATGTCCTATTTGGGTGTAAGTTAGATCTCGTGGGTCAAGTGTTTGATATTGATCTCCTTCCTGTTACCCTCGGTAGTTTTGACGTGGTGGTTGGTATGGATTGGTTGTCTAAACATCAAGCTGAGATTCTATACAAAGAGAAGATTGTACGTATTCCTCTCCCTGGTGGAGAGTCATTATCGGTTCAGGGGCATCGTAGTGGTGCGATGGTTGGTATCATCTCAGCTATGCAAGCATAGAAGTGTCTACGAAAGGGGTGTCCTGCTATTCTAGCACTTGTCACTGATACTCCTTCAGGGGAAAGAAAGATCGAGGATCTACCAGTTGTACATGAATTTGCTGATGTGTTTCCTGAGGAACTTCCTCGTTTACCTCCTCACCGTCAAGTGGAATTTCAGATCGACCTTGCACCAGGAGCGACTCCAATAGCTCGTGCTCCTTATCGTCTTGCACCTGGGGAATTGCAAGAATTATCTAATCAACTTCAGGAACTGTTGGATAGGGGTTTTATCCGACCCAGTTCTTCGCCTTGGGGAGCCCCAGTTTTGTTTGTAAAAAAGAAAGACGGGTCCTTTCGCATGTGTATTGATTATCGGGAACTCAACAAGGTGACTGTCAAGAACCTTTATCCATTGCCATGCATCAACGACTTGTTTAACCAGTTGCAAGGGTCAAGTTTTTATTCGAAGATTGACTTAAGATCGGGCTATCACCAGGTGAGAGTCCGAGAGGAGGATGTTCCAAAAACGGCTTTTCGAACGCGGTATGGGCATCCATTGCCATGCATCAACGACTTGTTTAACCAGTTGCAAGGGTCAAGTTTTTATTCGAAGATTGACTTAAGATCGGGCTATCACTAGGTGAGAGTCCGAGAGGAGGATGTTCCAAAAACGGCTTTTCGAACGCGGTATGGGCATTATGAGTTTTTGGTTATGCCGTTTGGGTTGACGAACGCGCCAGCGGTCTTCATGGATCTCATGAACCGCGTATGCAAACCGTATCTCGATGATTTCGTTATTGTATTCATCGACGACATTTTGATCTACTCGAAGAGCAAGGAAGATCACGAGCGGCACTTACGTCTTATTTTGGAGCTCCTGAGGAAGGAGCAACTCTATGCGAAGTTTTCTAAGTGTGACTTCTGGATTCGGGAGGTACACTTTCTTGGACACATTGTTAATGGATTCGGGAGATACACGTGGATCCTGCAAAGGTTGATGCTGTTAGGAATTGGGCGGCAAAGAATCCTTCGGAGGTGCGACAATTTCTTGGTCTCGCTGGGTATTATCGAAGATTTATTAAAGACTTTTCGAAGATCACTCAACCTCTTACCTCGTTGACACAAAAAGGTGTTGTGTATTCTTGGGGAACGAAGCAAGAGGATGCTTTCCAATTGCTGAAACAGAAACTCTGTAGTGCGCCGATTTTGTCTCTACCTGAAGGTACCGAAGATTTCGCGGTATACTGTGATGCATCTATTCAGGGTCTCGGTTGCGTGTTGATGCAACGCAACAAGGTTGTAACACCCCAACCCCGATAGGGCTGACGTGTCACTCTTACAGATATCAAAATTAAAAACCAATCCATAACATTAAATAAAAGATCCTAATTACATTTATTACATTACTTATATAAATAATCTTGGCCAGCAACTTCCTAACGCTCCTCACTGAAATCCCAGATCATCCCATATTACCTGTAAAACAAATAGGAAATAAAATAAAAAAGAAAAATACGGCTGAGCCAATGGCTCAGTAATGGATAAATCAACAGTACAAGTAAAGTAATGTCAAGGGAAGCAAAACACAACATAACATAACTGAGACCGAACTGAAACGGTTACTGACACGAGTACTAAAAATAGATGAAGACACTAGGCTGATACAAAAAAAACTGATACACGAACCGATCTGAAACTGTAACCGAAACTGATACGGAAACAAAAGGCTGACATATAGATAACTGTTACCGAACCCAACACAAAACTGATGTAGAAACTAGAAACTAATACATCGTTGACCATGATGTCAAAAACATTTTATCTTGTATAAACGGACTTATTTTAAAACATTATTTAATAATCTAGTATTCGTATAAAAAGAAAATTTTCTAACCTATCGTTTGTCAATGAAACATTTGAACAAATCAAAAACTAATGACTATCAGATAGTTTGAAGAACGTTTAATAATGCTATTATTTTTAGAACAAGATACTTAACAAAGCTATTTTCTTATATTGAACGTTTGAACTTCATCATCATAGAATAGTTTATCTTTTTTCGTAGCAAATCATCATTGGACAAAATGAACTAATCTTCTAACCTTGAAAAGTTATATTCTAAAAATAGAATAATTTAAATAATCTGGATTTTCCGAGTGAAACACTTTCGACCATTCCGTAAAACGACATAGGAAACAGAAACAAAACAAACAGCTAAGCCAAAACATTTTAAATACCATTTAAAATCCCATGATCTTTAAAAGAAAAGAATTGTCGAACTATTATCTTTAAATACATGTTTAGATTCAAATTCATATCTTTTAATTAATCAAATTCAATAAGTTATTATTTATTTAAAATAACTATCTTTAAAGCTTTGTAGATTCATATTTAATAACCAAAATAATCTAGCTGACTTGAGTTTTAAAGTAGAATAATGTAATCCTTACGAAATTACTTAAACCGATTGAGAGAATCGACACGAAATAAAGACAAATCCAACGACAAGAATAGAACAGACATTGAATCAAATACTGAATACATGTACTGACGGATACAAACTAAACCTATAACACCGAATCTAAATCTAAATCAAGACTGATACTGAGATGTAACTGATACAAACCGGTATAGATACTGAGTCAAAATAGACATAACTAATACATAACAGAATCGGACACTGAACATAGTCAGAAGCATACTTAACCCAATACTGATCGGGAACACAACCATATGCGTACACATATCAGAACAGAGATACTGAACATAATCGGAAGCATAACTCCATACACGATCGGAAGCATAATCATATACGTACAAACATATCAGAACAAATACTGAACATATGCACATACAGAAATGTATACTAACTTACACGACAGATATATCAACAAACTAAGTCGTGTAACACAGACGCACCCAAAGCCATAAACAGAACAGACTGGTACACAGCTAGCTAGTCCATGCACCTATGAGATGGTGAGTGTGGCGTTCACCCATTATTCCATCTACAGACAAACAAACAAACTCAAACTCAGAGCTAAGATCGATCTATACGCCTCTAGTGGCCAAGGTGCTACACAAGCACGGGCTAGAGACGCCGTGAACTTTTATTACGCACTGTCACGATAAGTGCCATGCCGTTGACGCCCAAACGACAAGCCAGACATGCTTGGGTGACAGAGTACAAATACTAAGGCCTTATAAATAATTTTAAAGGCAACTAAAAATTATACTAACTGGAACATGCGACCATGAGTACAAGTCTGAGGTATGGCATGCTACAACTCACTAATAAGCAAACAAACATATACAAACCGACTTCGGCCAATTATTCGGAAACACATATGGAAAAAATTGGGTAGTGGTACCAATACGCTAGTATGGTTCGATATATGGGATAGTTTGTGTCCGTTAAGTGAATTTATCACTCCTCGAATGATAGCAAATGCTGGTCTCAATATGTCTTCTACAGTTGCGGATATGGTTCAGAATGGGGAATGGGTTTGGCCGAACTCTTGGATAAACCATTTCCTAGTCTTACAAAATGTTCCTAATGTTGTCTTAAACTCGGATTCTCATGATAGAATTGTTTGGAGATCTAGAGAAGGGTCGGACATGGAGTATAGTACTTTTGTCGTTTGGGACGATATTCGCCAAATGCAGGATCAGGCTCCTTGGGCTCGTATGGGGTGGTTCCCTCAAGCGATTCCACGTCATTCGTTCCCAATGTGGCTACTTGTTTGCAAAAAACTCAAAACTCATGATATGATGTGTAAATGGAAATCGAACTACAACCTCATGTGTTGTTCTTTATGTACAGCGGGTCCGGATTCTCATAACCACCTATTCTTTGAATGCGCTTTTGCATCCCAGATTTGGTATGGGGTTCGTGAAAAGGCTGGTATGGGAGCTATCGACAAAAACTAGGAGGAAATATTTGAACATCTGGTGCAATATGCTGATTCCAAACGGGCTAATCATATTATCGGAAAGCTAGTGGTCGGGGCGTCGGCATACTTCGTGTGGCAGGAACGTAATAACCGGTTGTTTTCTTCAAAGAAACGTAGTGCAGCTCAACTAATTGAGGTGATCTTATCAACTATTCGTATGAAGCTACATACAATGAAGTTTAGAGAGACGAGTTACGTGAATCAAATTCGTCTCGAGTGGAAATTGCCGCGAGATTTGCTTATGGATCAAGATGAATGCTGCTAGCATGATAAAAGATGGTCAATGTAGCTTTGGGTTACTTGTTTGTCGTTAGACTTTGTTTGTTTTTGTTGGCGTTTCTTTTTTTGTATTCGCGTGTCACTCTAGATTGGCATGTCTTTCTAGAGAACTGGGGGATTTTTTGTCTCTCACTTGTTTGATTTTGGTTGTTGAATGAAATTTAACTGGGGTAACCCTTTACCCAAAAAAAAACCGACTCCTATAATGTATCACATTACATATAAAACGAGTATAGGTACCGAATCATGAAAATAACACTTTAGGACACAGACAATAATCCGTACTACAAAGTAACGGATATGATAAAGAGAACTACTATGATGAGAAGACTAAAGAATTCGTACCAAAGAGTAATGAATCTAACAAATAAGAGATACTAAGATGTAATCAAAATAGAATCCGTACCAACGAGTAACAAAAAATACAAGTATACTACGATGAAAAGAAAACAGAATCCGTACCTTAATTTAGCAAACAAGCAAAACGAACAATCAAAACGTCCACAAATAATCACCGACCTATAGACCCGTTAACCCAAATTAGTTTATAGTAATTTAATCCCGTTAATAGACTCATTCCTTTAAATTTCCCAACGACTAAGGTTTATATTTGAGTTTATTAACATTTTATTGTTTAAAAAAAAGAAATTGTGGATCGTTTAGGAAAATATTGAACCTATTGTTATTTAAAACAAAAGACATGGGTTGGATATTTAACCCACATACTTGCCCAACCACAAAAATTGTGCTAATTTTGATATGATTAAAATGTAATTTTGTTTATCCACGAAATACCAATCTTCAGGATTCATTAGTAACATCTATTAAATAATTTAAACATATTTAATATTCAATCAATTTAATTCTAATAAGAAATTGGGTCATGATTGCAAATAACTAAAACACATAAGTTGAAGACATAAATAACCGTTGCTTCGACTTGCTTTTAAAATCTTAAAATCAATTATAGGATGAAGTATTTGTTATGACAAAATCTAGTTTAGAATATGTGACTTCTTAAAACTATAATATTCAATGAAAACAGAAGCATCATAAACGAACATCGCAGAGGTTGGTTGTCGAAACTATTAGTATGGCTATTTAATCGGCATCATTTGCTATTCAAATAATTTTTAAACTTTAGTCGCCAGTATGAATTCAAGCCAAAATCTAACATCCAAATTCGATTCGAACGATGGATCGATTAGGTACCTTAATCACCAAACGGGATGGAAACGAGACTAACGAGTAGCAGTAGGTAGTCAAAAGGAACTGAACTGAGGTGAGCAGTGTAGGAACCGTTCGCATAAATAAATAAAATAAACAAATTTTATTATTATTGATTACAATACAGAAATGAGAAAACAAATTACTGGTACAATTACAACTGAAATAAAAAGAAATACAAGAATAAAGATGAAGAAGAAGGCTGAGGCACGTGAACACACGCTTCCCTTAAAACAAATTCCGAGTCTCCCAGGAGTACTCGTTTTGTTTCCCAGGGTACAACAGCCGGAGCAGTAGTACTGCCGGAGTTAGCACAAGACCCGATGTCTACCTTGAAATCTGCAAAGAAAAGAGTAGGAGTAGAAAGAAAGTTGTATGCATAAGCTGTTGTTGCTGGTGTACTTCTCTGCTGGGTATACAGCTCCTAAGTCGAAACAGTCAAAAACGAATTAAAGAGAGGTTTAAATTGCATTAAACGTCTTCAATGCAATTTAATACGTCTTTTAATTCTCAGTTACGAAGCTGAACTGAAACTGTTGTCATTCAATGCTGGAAGCTTCTGTGCGCGCGCGCCAAGTTCTACACGCGCGTGCGGTCAAAAATACAAAGGCGGCTCTCAAGCGGCTCGCAGCGATGCGAGCGTGCGAAGTGCAAAGTGCGCCATCAAAGCGCCACATTGCGCCTCATCGCCCACGCCACGCGAGCGTGTGCGAGTGCGAGTGCGAGTTAGGGTGCTCCGCACCCTTCGCGAGGACACTAGTGTGTGCTTCCATGAAACAATAAGGATGGAGAGTTCCACCTTAAATACCCATTTAAGTTCCAACTCTCATCCGATGTGGGACAAGGTGCTACTTTCCCTTTTGTTTCAGCATTGAATGTTCCAAACACCCAACTTTGAGCATCGATATCTCATTCATCTTAGCTCGGTTTTGGACGTGGTTTAGTTCGTTGCGAAGCTCTTCCAACATAGAACACAAACCCACAAATAAATATATAAAACCCGCTCATTTTATTATATTTATTTCTAGTCCAAAATAGGAAAAAATCATTTTCCTATATTTGTGAAAAATGCTATTTTCACTTATTTTCCAACAATCCCCCACATGAAAAATGCTATTTTCATCAAATTTCCAACAATCTCCCACATGTATGGAAATGGATCTTTTCCTTACACTTTTCAACGATAAACTTCGACAGTTGAGTATTGCAAGATAGGTAGGTTTTACCCTTTGAACCTTCTTTTGTGAAGCGCACTTAGCTTACTAGCGGTGTGTAGACGTGATGTCCTTGAACATACCCCCATTTGTGTAAACGGCAATACACTTCACACAATACTCTCCCTGGTTTGGCCAACTCCTCATTGTCGTGTCCTATTATGGTCCTGGAACACTAGCCTGGTTCTGCGAGAGCTCTAGGATTTGCGCACCCCACAAATCCATTCGAAGCGACCCTACTTCTCTCTAACATAGGTGATTCCCATGAATCATTAAAAGCATCATGGTTATTTGATTTCCCGAAATCGTTAACCTTAATATGCTTAGCCTCACTTCAATGTCACTGATTGGAATGGACTAGGAAGTTTATATAACTCCCCTTTTTATTTAGTTTGGGGTACTCCCCCACAGTGACTCCGTTTGGTAATATGATTAAGTTGTCCTATTGAACTTAGATCTTGGGATCTCCAGTCAACTAAGTTAGGTTTCCCGCATATTCCCATTTACCACGGGCTTTAGTCCCATTCCTCTTGACGACGTTTCTACTAACTCTCTGCTTAAGCCTTTTGTAAACGGGTCCGCAATGTTATCCGCTGATCTCACATAATCAATTGTGATAACACCCGTTGAGAGTAGTTGTCGTATCGTGTTATGTCTACGTCGCATATGCCTTGATCTGCCATTGTACATCAAGCTTTGAGCTCTACCAATCGCTGATTGGCTATCACAATGTACACATATGGCTGGCAAAGGCTTTGGCCATCTTGGAATATATTCCACGAATTGACGTAGCCATTCCGCCTCCTCGCCTGACTTATCCAAGGCGATAAATTCGGATTCCATTGTGGATCTTGCTATGACCGTTTGCTTAGAAGACTTCCAAGCAATAGCAGCTCCTCCAAGTGTAAACACGTAACCACTTGTTGATTTGGAATCTTTATTATCCGATATCCAGTTTGCGTCAGTGTATCCTTCGATCACTGCTGGTTGTCGGGTATAATGCAATCCATAATCTCTTGTGTATCTTATGTATTTAAGCACCCTCGTGATAGCTTTCCAATGATCCGCGCACGGATTGCTGGTGTATCTACTTAGCCTACTCACCGCGTAAGACAAGTCGGGTCTAGTACATGTCATTAGATACATTAGACTGCCAATAATTCTTGAATACTCTAACTGAGCAACTCCATCTCCTTTATTCTTCTTGAGATGTTGGGAGGTATCAACTGGAGTTCGAGCTACACTCATATCTCCCGAGTTGAATTTTTCAAGAATTTTATCCACATAGTGAGATTGACTTAACACAAGACCATCTTGGGTTCTTATGATCTTTACTCCAAGAATCACATCCGCTAAACCCATGTCTTTCATGTCAAATCTCGCTTTCAACATGCTTTTAGTAGCTTTGATAATTTTATCATTACTCCCAATGATAAGCATATCGTCTACATAAAGGCATAAAATCACATAACCTTCATCTGTGTCTTTGAAATAAACACATTTGTCGCACTCATTTATTTTGAAACCATTGTCAATCATGACATGATCAAACTTTTGGTGCCATTGTTTTGGTGCTTGCTTCAAGCCATACAAAGACTTGACGAGTTTACATACTTTACCCTCTTGACCTGGGGCGGAGAAACCTTCAGGTTGCTCCATGTAAATCTCTTCTTCTAAATCGCCATTTAGAAATGCGGTTTTAACATCCATTTGGTGAACTTCCAAATTTCTTAAAGCCGCTATAGCAAGAACCAATCTAATCGAGGTTATGCGCGTCACAGGCGAGTAGGTATCAAAGTAATCTAGACCTTCCTTTTGTCTAAATCCTTTAATCACCAACCTAGCCTTGTACTTATCAATACTTCCATCAGTTTTCATCTTCCTTTTGAATATCCAACGATATCCAAGTGGTTTGCAACCAGGTGGAAGATCTACTAACTCCCAAGTATGATTTTGCAATATAGAATCTATTTCATTTCTTATTGCTTCTTTCCATTGAGGTCCTTCTGAAGAGGAAACCGCTTCGCAATATGTATTGGGCTCGCTCTCAACCATATAGCTAACGAAGTCTGGACCGAAGGATTTTTCAACCCTTGGCCTTTTGCTTCGCCTACGGTCACTTTCTTCAACCTCAGGTTGTTCATGTGTCTTATCATGAACTACCTCATCAGCTCGTCTAGATGAGCTTTCACCTACTTCAAAAATAGGTGTTGATGACGTTGCATGTGTTTGTCTTCTCAAAGGAAACACATTTTCAAAGTAAGACACAACGTTAGGATTCACCTCCATGATAGTGTTTACGTGTACATCAGGATTCTTGGACTCATGTACAAGAAATCGATGTGCACTACTTTGATGCGCATACCCAATAAATATGCAATCAACAGTTTTGGGTCCTATCCTAAGAGCCTTAGGAGGTGGTGCAATCACCTTTGCTAGGCACCCCCACACTTTCAAGTATTTATATGAAGGCTTTTTCTTTTTCCATAACTCATATGGAGTCTCGTCTCTCTTTTTCAATGGTATCTTGTTCAAAAGATAATTGGCCGAGAGAATGGCCTCCCCCCACATTTCCTGGCTCACCCCAGAACTTATCAACATGGCGTTCATCATTTCTTTCAATGTGCGGTTCTTTCGTTCCGCCACGCCATTTGATTGTGGAGAATAAGGAGGTGTACACTCATGTACAATGCCACTTTTTGCGCATAAATCAGCAAAAGGTGCAACATATTCGCCTCCTCGGTCGCTTCGCAAAGCTTTTATCTTCTTTTGAAGTTGATTCTCAACTTCATTTTTATACAAGATAAATTTACTTATTGCTTCATCTTTATTTTTTAGTAAATATACATAGCAATATTTAGTACTATCGTCAATAAACGTGATGAAGTACTTATTTCCACCTCTTGTGGGTACCGCTTTTAAATCACAAATATCAGTGTGAATTAAATCAAGGGGTTCGGTTATTCGTTCAACCGATTTTGATGATGTTCTTGTAAGTTTGGATTCAACGCATGTTTCACATTTATAGTGTGAATCAATATGGAATGTTGGTATACAATTTAAATTGATTAAACGGCGTATTGAATTAAAATTTACGTGACCTAATCTACCATGCCATTTATTCGATTCAGAAAACTCAAGCATATAAGTAGAAGTAGTAGCAATTTTATTCATGTCCTTTTTGACAGCCATTACATTCAATTTGAACATACCATTTTGGGCATAGCCCTTGCCTACATACATTCCTCGTTTAGTTAACACAAATTGATCGCTCTCAAAGACTAAACGAAATCCAAACTTGTTAAGCAACCAACCCGAGACTAGATTCTTGCGCAAGTCCGGGACATACAACACGTTGCTTAGAGTGAGCTCCTTCCCCGAAGTCCACTTCAAGATCACCGTTCCTTCACCCATGATGTCAGCGGTGGCTGTATTTCCCATATACAGCTTATCTTCTCCAGAAAGCGCCTTGAAGGTGGTAAATAGGCTTCTGTCCGCGCAAGCATGACGGGTCGCGCCCGTATCAATCCACCATCCTTTTGGAGTGTTGGTCACAGTATTGACCTCATCCATCATCGCGCTTTTGTCGGAAATCATTGCCACCATAGGCATTCCGTCTTCATCCACCATATGCGCACGCTCACGCTTTGGTTTCTTGCATTGGTTAGCCCGATGCCCCGGCTCGTCACAGTTGTAACAAGTTCCTTGGAACGTTGGAGGTTTCTTTTTCACAACCCCTTTCTTCGGTCCAAGTTTGTTAGCCTTTGCTTTCTCCTTGTCCTTTTTCCCCTTACCCTTCGCGCCCTTAGAGGATTGCCCATGCTCAACCAAATTTGCGCTAGCAGAAGCTTGCGCTTGGCTGCCTTTTAGGACAATTCTATTGCCCTCTTCAATCCGAAGACGAACAATAAGGTCCTCTAAAGTCATCTCCTTTCGTTTGTGTTTAAGACAATTCTTAAAATCCAACCAACCAGGAGGTAACTTTTCAATCATCGCTGCCACTTGAAATGTCTCACTAAGTGTCATGCCTTCCGCAAAGATGTCATGTAGTATAATTTGGAATTCTTGGACTTGATTCATAACACTTTTAGAATCAACCATTTTGAAATCCAAAAAACGGGCTACCACAAATTTCTTTATGCCAGCATCCTCCGTTTTGTACTTCTTGTCCAAGGCATCCCAAAGTTCTTTGGAAGTCTTGACGTTGTAGTACACATTATACAACGCACCTGCTAGGCCATTTAACACATAGCCACGACATATGAAATCCGAATGCTTCCACGCATCTACCGCGCACTGTCTTTGTGCGTCGGTCTCCCCTTCCACAGGTTGGGGAGCGGTTTCCGTCAAGAACCTCGCAAGGTTCATGGTGGTCAGGTAGAAGAACATCTTCTGCTGCCACCTTTTGAAGTGTAGACCCGAGAACTTCTCGGGTCGTTCCGCGTGATTGGCCACTGTGGACGCTCCCACAGTGGTGGCGTTCAAGGGGGTTCCCGTCACAACATTCGCAGTGTTGTTAACGTTGACATTCTCGTTCGACATGCTGAAAAATTAAAATTTAAAGTTTTTAGTCCAAAAAATTCTGTTTTACGCACAAAACAGAAGTAAACTAATAAATTTTAATTTTACCACAATTTACTGTTTCGGCTTCTAAGTCCAACTTTGAAGACCAAAAACAGAAAATTTATAATTTTAGAACTTACTGACTGGCTTCTAAGTCCAACTTTGAAGACCAAATCAGAAAGTTTTATCAATTTTTAGGACAAATTCTGAAGTAATCAAAAAATGTTTTCAACCAAAGTCGCTCCTTTGAAGATGAAAACACAAAAAATCTGTTTTTAAAACCCAAACTGAGTGAAACAAAACTGGTTTGAATCACAAACAGAAAGGTTTTGATTACACGAACGGTTTTAAAAATTTGTTTTAAGATTGTAGGAACCGTTCGCATAAATAAATAAAATAAACAAATTTTATTATTACTGATTACAATACAGAAATGAGAAAACAAATTACTGGTACAATTACAACTGAAATAAAAAGAAATACAAGAATAAAGATGAAGAAGAAGGTTGAGGCACGTGAATACACGCTTCCCTTAAAACAAATTCCGAGTCTCCCAGGAGTACTCGTTTTGTTTCCCAGGGTACAACAGCCGGAGCAGTAGTACTGCCGGAGTTAGCACAAGACCCGATGTCTACCTTGAAATCTGCAAAGAAAAGAGTAGGAGTAGAAAGAAAGTTGTATGCATAAGCTGTTGTTGCTGGTGTACTTCTCTGCTGGGTATGGAGCTGTATATATACAGCTCCTAAGTCGAAACAGTCAAAAACGAATTAAAGAGAGGTTTAAATTGCATTAAACGTCTTCAATGCAATTTAATACGTCTTTTAATTCTCAGTCTAAGCCCATGAACTCGTCAGTTACGAAGCTGAACTGAAACTGTTGTCATTCAATGCTGGAAGCTTCAGTGCGCGCGCGCGCGCAAGACACACTGGTGCGCGCGCGCCAAGTTCTACACGCGCCACACTGGTGAGCGTGCGAAGTGCAAAGTGCGCCATCAAAGCGCCACATTGCGCCTCATCGCCCACGCCACGCGAGCGCGTGCGAGTGCGAGTGCGAGTTAGGGTGCTCCGCACCCTTCGCGAGGACACTAGTGTGTGCTTCCATGAAACAATAAGGATGGAGAGTTCCACCTTAAATACCCATTTAAGTTCCAACTCTCATCCGATGTGGGACAAGGTGCTACTTTCCCTTTTGTTTCAGCATTGAATGTTCCAAACACCCAACTTTGAGCATCGATATCTCATTCATCTTAGCTCGGTTTTGGACGTGGTTTAGTTCGTTGCGAAGCTCTTCCAACATAGAACACAAACCCACAAATAAATATATAAAACCCGCTCATTTTATTATATTTATTTCTAGTCCAAAATAGGAAAAAATCATTTTCCTATATTTGTGAAAAATGCTATTTTCACTTATTTTCCAACAAGCAGCTGGTGATTCACGGTTTGCGGTCGGCTACTTCGTCACCGGATCAAAAGAACAACTTCCATATCAGATTTTGCATCAAGGCATGACTCGAAAGAAAATAATAAGTTAACTACCGATACCTGGTCGGGAGTCGGAATGACCCAAACAGAATGCGAATCACACGCGACGGCTATCGATGGTACTGACCCTGGTCCATGGTGGCCGACGGTGGCGCTATGAGAATGTATGGCGGCGCTGAATAGGAAGCAAAGCAGAAAACCGGTGAGAGGAGGAGTTCGAATGCGGTGCCAAGGCTTAAAACGAATTTGAAGGTCGGCTATAACGAGAAATTCCCCTATCTTCGTCAAGTTTGTTTGAAGGAGGTCAAGAACAAAAAGATATTTGCACATGGAAATATATGGCGGTTTCGGTGATTTATAATTGGCAAATTTACAAAGTCAAACTTCTCGTATATGCATCTTATTATTATTGATCACATCTATGTTTAAGATGATTTCATTTATATCATTGAAAGAATAATATACTTGACTTATAATAACATAAATATAATAGTTTAAATATACCTTTACATATACGAATTTAGTTTTTTGACAAAAGTTACATCTAAATTAGTCTAAGCATTTATTAAATTACCATATACCCACTTGCGATGTGCACATATAATGTATATATGTGTGGGCGCTCGGGGGGCAAAAGTGAAACGGTACTAACTTTAACGTTATTTTACTAATTTCGTGAAAATAACGTTAAAAGCGGCGGATGGTTAATCATGCATCATGTGGTGATGTTGATAGCTGAAAGACACGAGGTACATGCACCAATCAGTCTCTGTCCCGATTGTTTGAGTGTTATGTGTCTTAGGTCCAAGGCTTGATACAAAACTATAATCGAGCCGGGGGTCTCACCGGAAGCAGCCTCTCTATTCCTACGGGGTAGAGGTAAGGCTGTCTACATCTACCCTCCTCAGACCCTACCTTAGCATTGCTATTGGTGGGATTTACTGAGTATGATGATGATGATACCAAACCTTTTACTAATAATTATTACTCTTCAAGGATTTTTTTTTTTTTGATATATAGTAACATAATTCGTTAGTAAAAAACAAAACAAATACATATATGTTTGATCAAATTAAATTATTATTAAAATTTCTGGATATTACAATTCTACCCCACTTAAAAAAATTTCATCCTTGAAATTGCTAAAAGCACGGATACGAACGATTTCCCATGTAACGGTCATGGAATAGACTTTACACATCGCAAACATTTAGACATCATACATACTAAGGTACGATGGCAAATAAACAGATACTAAATCAAATAAAAACAAGTATCCCTAAAAGGAGAAGATGTAACTTGAGGATACTCTAAAACAGTGGACAAGGACTTCTACTTAGCAGATAAAGGTGATAAAACATACATACACACTTAATTATCAAAAGTTTAGGCAAATAATCTAAGAAATGATCATCAAATTCTATGTAGAATTTTTATTCGTTTTATTATAAAAAAATAACTTTTATTTTCAAATATTACAATTTTACCCACTAAAAACAAAATTTCGTCCTCAAAATTGTTAAAGTATGGATGATGAGCAAATTTAGATATAACAGTTACAAAACGAATTTTAAACATCGTATATTTATGAAACATAACCAAGTGTGGAGTTCTGAGTCGATCAAAAGACGCATACAGAACAAATTCAAATTCAGAAATAACAAAACAAGTAAAGTGAGATTTAGAATGCTAAGGCACAACAAATTCGGGTACATACTAATCTACACAATAGGAGTCCAAAAGCACACATATGTACCTGTAATTCACGATTATGTTCGCGACCATAATTGTCAATTACCTTACATAAGTGGCCTAATGGTCCTCTTATCATGCATCTCAGTGACCCATTAAAATTGTAAAGAAGGGTAGCGTGGCGATAAACACATCATGGTTAGCTATAGAAAAAAAAATAATAATGTAGTGATATATAAAGTAATTGTGACGATTCCGCAAGGATACTTATTACTGATGTGAAACACCTCTTGAAGCACGTATGATAGCAAGGTCCACGGGGCGCGCACTCGAGTTTGTTCGATGACATAGTCACTTCAGGCGCGTAATCAACAATGTTCTGACTCATTCACGAACTCGACGACGATGATAGAATAATTTATCCGATACAATTGGGTTGCAGATCATGAAAGAAGAATTCAACAACAAAAAGCCCCTTTAACGGAAAACTCAAAGATCACTATCCGATGATTACGAAGATTGATGGAAAGTCGAAATCCTAACCCAACGTCTACCCATTAACTCACAGGTTTAGTATTTTTTTTAAGGTTTAAGTTTTCAATAGGAAAGAGCCTTGGCTCTGATACCATAATTGTAACACCCCAACCCCGATAGGGCTGACGTGTCACTCTTACAGATATCAAAATTAAAAACCAATCCATAACATTAAATAAAAGATCCTAATTACATTTATTACATTACTTATATAAATAATCTTGGCCAACAACTTCCTAACGCTCCTCACTGAAATCCCAGATCATCCCATATTACCTGTAAAACAAATAGGAAAAAAACACAAAAAGAAAAATCCGGCTGAGCCAAAAATTGCTCAGTAACGTATAAATCAACAGTACAAATAAAGTAATGTCAAGGGAAGCAAAACATAACATAACTGAGACCGAACTGAAACGGTTACTGACACGAGTACTAAAAATAGATGAAGACACTAGGCTGATACAAAAAAAAAAATTGATACACGAACCGATCTGAAACTGTAACCGAAACTGATACGGAAACAAAAGGCTTACATATACATAACTGCTACCGAACCCAACACAAAACTGATGTAGAAACTAGAAACTAATACACTGTTGACCATGATGTCAAAAACATTTTATCTTGTATAAACGGACTTATTTTAAAACATTATTTAATAATCTAGTATTCGTATAAAAAGAAAATTTTCTAACCTATCGTTTGTCAATGAAACATTTGAACAAATCAAAAACTAATGACTATCAGATAGTTTGAAGAACGTTTAATAATGCTATTATTTTTAGAACAAGATACTTGACAAAGCTATTTTCTAATATTGAACGTTTGAACTTCATCAACACAGAATAGTTTATCTTATTTCATAGCAAATCATCATTGGACAAAATGAACTAACCTTCTAACCTTGAAAAGTTATATTCTAAAAATAGAATAATTTAAATAATCTGGATTTTCCGAATGAAACACTTTCGACCATTCCGTAAAACGACATAGGAAACAGAAACAAAACAAATAGCTAAGCCAAAACATTTTAAATACCATTTAAAATCCCATGATCTTTAAAAGAAAAGAATTGTCCAACTATTATCTTTAAATACACGTTTAGATTCAAATTCATATCTTTTAATTAATCAAATTCAATAAGTTATTATTTATTTAAAATAACTATCTTTATAGCTTTGTAGATTCATATTTAAGAACCAAAATAATCTAGCTGACTTGAGTTTTAAAGTAGAATAATGTAATCCTTACGAAATTACTTAAACCGATTGAGAGAATCGACACGAAATAAAGACAAATCCAACGACAAGAATAGAACAGACATTGAATCAAATACTGAATACATGTACTGACGGATACAAACTAAACGTATAACACCGAATCTAAATCTAAATCTAAATCAAGACTGATACTGAGATGTAACTGATATAAACCGGTATAGATACTGAGTCGAAAAAGACATAACTAATACATAACAGAATCGAACACTGAACATAGTCAGAAGCATACTTAACCCAATACTGATCGGGAACACAACCATATGCGTACACATATCAGAACAGAGATACTGAACATAATCGGAAGCATAACTCCATACACGATCAGAAGCATAATCATATGCGTACAAACATATCAAACATATCAGAACAAATACTGAACATATGCACATACAGAAACGTATACTAACTTACACGACATATATATCAACAAACTAAGTCGTGTAACACAGACGCACCCAAAGCCATAAACAGAACAGACTGGTACACAGCTAGCTAGTCCATGCACCTATGAGATGGTGAGTGTGGCGTTCACCCATTATTCCATCTCCAGACAAACAAACAAACTCAAACTCAGAGCTAACATCGATCTATACGCCTCTAGTGGCCAAGGTGCTACACAAGCACGGGCTAGAGACGCCGTGAACTTTTATTACGCATTGTCACGATAAGTGTCATGCCGTTGACGACCAAACGACAAGCCAGACATGCTTGGGTGACATAGTACAAATACTAAGGCCTTATAAATAATTTTAAAGGCAACTAAAAATTATACTAACTGGAACATGCGACCATGAGTACAAGTCTGAGGTATGGCACGCTACAACTCACTAATAAACAAACAAACATATACAAACCGACTCCTATAATGTATCACATTACATATCAAACGAGTATAGGTACCGAATCATGAAAATAACACTTTAGGACACAGACAATAATCCGTACTACAAAGTAACGGATATGATAAAGAGAACTACTATGATGAGAAGACTAAAGAATTCGTACCAAAGAGTAATGAATCTCATAAATAAGAGATACTAAGATGTAATCAAAATAGAATCCATACCAACGAGTAACGAAAAATACAAGTATACTACAATGAAAAGAAAACAGAATTCGTACCTTAATTTAGCAAACAAGCAAAACGAACAATCAAAACGTCCACAAATAATCACCGACCTATAGACCCGTTAACCCAAACTAGTTTATAGTAATTTAATCCCGTTAATAGACTCATTCCTTTAAATTTCCAAGCGACTAAGGTTTATATTTGAGTTTATTAACATTTTATTTAAAAAAAAAAAGAAATTGTGGATCGTTTAGGAAAATATTGAACCTATTGTTATTTAAAACAAAAGACATGGGTTGGATATTTAACCCACATACTTGCCCAACCACAAAAATTGTGCTAATTTTGATATGATTAAAATGTAATTTTGTTTATCCACGAAATACCAATCTTCAGGATTCATTAGACCATGCGTACTGGGGCGTTGTTTTTAAAAATTTTTCATTTAAAACGTCCTATAACGCCCCGCCTACCACTACGGTAGGCGTTATAGGGCGTTATTTTCAAATAAAATGCAAGTCGGAAACTATCAAATAAAATGCGTTATAGTACCATCTATTAAATAATTTAAACATATTTAATATTCAATCAATTTAATTCTATTAAGAAATTGGGTCATGATTGCAAATAACTAAAACACATAAGTTGAAGACATAAATAACCGTTGCTTCGACTTGCTTTTAAAATCTTAAAATCAATTATAGGATGAAGTATTTGTTATGACAAAATCAGTTTAGAATATGTGACTTCTTAAAACTATAATATTCAATGAAAACAGAAGCATCATAAACGAACATCGCAGAGGTTGGTTGTCGAAACTATCAGTATGGTTATTTAATCGGCATCATTTGCTATTCAAATAATTTTTAAACTTTAGTCGCCAGTATGAATTCAAGCAAAAATCTAACATCCAAATTCGATTCGAACGATGGATCGATTAGGTACCTTAATCGCCAAACGGGATGGGAACGAGACTAACGAGTAGCAGCAGGTAGTCAAACGGAACTGAACTGAGGTGAGCAGCTGGTGATTCACGGTTTGCGGTCGGCTACTTCGTCACCGGATCAAAAGAACAACTTCGATATCAAATTTTTCATCAAGGCATGACTCGAAAGAAAATAATAAGTTAACTACTGATACCTGGTCGGGAGTCGGAATGACCCAAACGGAATGCGAATCACACGCGGCGGCTATCGATGGTACTGACCCTGGTCCGCGGTGGCCGACGGTGGCGTTATGAGAATGTATGGCGGCGCTGAATAGGAAGCAAAGCAGAAAACCGGTGAGAGGAGGAGTTCGAATGCGGTGCCAAGGCTTAAAACGAATTTGAAGGTCGGCTATAACGAGAAATTCCCCTATCTTCGTCAAGTTTGTTTAAAGGAGATCAAGAACAAAAAGATATTTGCACATGGAAATATATGGCGGTTTCGGTGATTTATAATTGGCAAATTTACAAAGTCAAACTTCTCATATATGCATCTTATTATTATTGATCACATCTATGTTTAAGATGATTTCATTTATATCATTGAAAGAATAATATACTTGACTTATAATAACATAAATATAATAGTTTAAATATACCTTTTTTTTTGAACGGTGACTTTCTTATGGGTGACCCATTGTCACTGAACCCCGTCGAAGACGGTATTCCCCAGCCAAGATCTGCCGACGATGTTCTATCGGGCCCCGTACGGTATCAGACTTGGATGGCGTTCCCCCCGGAAACCGTACTGCCTCCACACGAGTTGCCTCGCTGGAGTAACAACCGGGTGAAAACCGGGGTGACGCTCAGGATCGAACCCCCCTCGGTGGGTTAGTCACCATCATTGCGCACGGGTGTCCTACCCCCTTTCGCCACAAGCGGGAATCGAACCGGTGACCTCTAGGAGACCAAACCAGCCCTCAACCAACTGGGCTATGAAGGCAGGACAGTTTAAATATACCTTTACATATACGAATTTAGTTTTTTGACAAAACTTACATCTAAATTAGTCTAAGCATTTATTAAATTACCATATACCAAACCTTTTACTAATAATTATTACTCTTCAAGGATTTTTTTTTTTTTTTTTTTTTTTGATATATAGTAACATAATTCGTTAGTAAAAAACAAAACAAATACATATTTGTTTGATTAAATTAAATTATTATTAAAATTTCTGGATATTACAATTCTACCCCACTTAAAAAAATTTCGTCCTTGAAATTGCTAAAAGCACGGATATGAACGATTTCCCATGTAACGGTCATGGAATAGACTTTACACATAGCATACATTTAGACATCATACATACTAAGGTACGATGGCAAATAAACAGATACTGAATCAAATCAAAACAAGTATCCCTAAAAGGAGCAGATGTAACTTGAGGATACTCTAAAGCAGTGGACAAGGACTTCAAATACTTAGCAGATAAAGGTGATAAAACATACATACACACTTAATTATCAAAAGTTTAGGCAAATAATCTAAGAAATGATCATCAAATTCTATGTAGAATTTTTATTCGTTTTATTATTAAAAAAATAACTTTTATTTTCAAATATTACATAGGTGATAGCTTACGCCTCTTGGCAGTTGAAGGTTCACGAGAGGAAGTATACGACACACGACTTAGAGTTGGGAGTCGTGGTGTTTGCACTCAAAATCTGGAGGCATTACCTGTACGGTACTAAATGCACTATTTATACCGACCACAGGAGCCTTCAGCATATTTTCGACCAAAAGGATTTGAATATGCGACATCGTTGTCACACCCCGACCACGTAATACAACAAAACGTGGCGGAAACGTCGGGGAGTGTTGTAACAGAATCATTGTTTCACAACCATGGATAAAACAGTATCATTTTATTGAATTAAATGTATTGTATTACATTGGAATTTGAAACAAAACAGGTACAAATAGTCTTGTATCTTTTAATGTCACTAAGGCCTCGTCCAATCCTATGTGAGAGTACACAAATATCATCATTAAGCATCATCAACTATTGTGCCTGAAACACATGTGAAAATAGGTACGTCAGCATAAAAATGTCGGCGAGTACATAGGTTTTGTATGAGTTCTTGATTCATGGCTCGTTTTACATGTTGCAATACTTATTTTAAAAAAAAACTTGTTTTGAAAAGTATAGTATTGCGATATAATTAACCAACTCAAATCAAATTGGTTACAGTTTTGAAAAGTATAGTTGCAATACTTAACTCCAAAACATTTGTTTAATTAAATCCAGATTGTAAATCGTTTTTGGAATAAAAACTCGAATAGTATATATATATTGTTGGAAAAACCTTGTAATATAACTTTGTTTTGTTAACCATTGCCCAAGTGATCTAGATAACGCAACGATATATAATGTGTTAAAAGCACTTATATATAGGAAGTACCAGCGGCGTATCCACCATGCCTTTAACACATTACACCCGCCCTGTTACCTAATCACTTCCCTCACCCAACGGTTCAAACAGATTTCAAACGGTTCATGTCAATCAACGGTTACAAACAGTTCACATAGTCAAGTAGTCACAAACGGTTCACATAATCAAGTAGTCACAAATGGTTCACTTAATCAAGTAGTCACAAACGGTTCACATAATCAACGGTTACAAACGGTTCACATAGTCCAATAGTTACAAACGGTTCACATAGTCCAATGGTTACAAACGGTTCACATGGTCAAGTGGTCACAAACGGTTCACATGATCAAACGGTTACAACGGTTCAAAATGTAAAACAATGAGTCCATATGCTGGACGAGCATATGCGACAAAATGTAATATACGGGAATCAATGTGCTAGCATGTTAAGGGCACATACATAGCAAAACATAATGAAAATAACAAGTAGGCACATGTGTTTCACCCCAAAACAGTTTGAAAACAGTAAAAGAGGGGGACTATGTACTCACTTGAGGGTGCTTAGAAGTCTTGAACAACAACCAAGCAAAGCTAGAGGGATCACGGAATCAAACGGCACCCTATATAGGTAACTATGTAAATAACCGGACCTAAATGGGGAGATCGGATAGAATAAGGTTTCGTAAACCAAATGAGTGTTGGAACTCATATGATATGGTTTAACAAAGCCTATATTCTAAAAAGAAACCTAACCTAAGTGCTTTCGACCCGTTACGACCCGTTTAGGTAGCTTACGCTACTTTAACGCGTCGTTCGCGTAAAACGCGTTCGAGACGTCTAACTAGTCCTATGACAAGTATTATATGCCTAAACATGTTTATTTATGTTTCCTAATCAGTTAAGTGACAAATGTTTAGGTTACATATGCTTAAAATCCAATTATGCATGAAAAGGGCATTTTGGTAATTTACCTAAGGCATATAAACTACCTATCATACAACTACTTAAACTATGTGACCATAAGGTATAACCTCGGAAAGTTATTCCCTATGCAACTTTGGTCACTAAACATGATTGGTCGGATCCTAATGATCGACCAAACGGGTCGAGTTCGAACGTCTAAGCGGTGGTTTAGACCGCTTGACTTACGACTCTAAACAAGCACTAAAAGTGATGAGCTAAACATGTCAAAACATGTTTAACCTACTGATTTGGTATCAAAACAAAGTGTTTTGATACCTAAAAGTAGTTCCGTTGCAAAATGCGTGCTAAAACGCATTTTGACAGAAACTTTGACTCGTCACTACACCTAGTTAACGTGGTAATCAGCGGGTATAATCACTAAGGATTATAACCAACGTGATTACAATCACGTTGCAAAGTTCAACCGAACTTTGCGTTGACCATAGACTGGTCAAACTGAAAGTCAAACAATATTTGACTTTCAAACTAGGAAAAACAATAAAAAGAATGAAAGAATGCTCACTATGGATCCTTGCTATCTTTTCTACAAGAAAACCAACTTCCAAATCAGATTGAGAAAGCTCCCAATGCAGATTGTAGAGAAGAGAATGAGGGAATGAGCAAGGAACAAGTGAAAGATGGATGGCTATATATAGTTTTTGAAACACCGTTAGGATCGTTTCTTGGAGAAGAGGGCATGATCTAGGCCATACAAGTGTTAAGGACTGATTGGGGGACTTGTTCTCCACACAAACCAGCCCCTAGCATTGAAATCCACTGATCAAAACCATCAAAAACGAGCTAAAAGACCAGATTCAATGTTTCTGTCTGATAGGCTCTCGCGCCCCGCGTAAGAATTAAGCTTGGGCTTATGCCCCAGGCCTGGCCAACTTTGACAGATTGTCAAAACAGGTCCCTGAACTTACAAAACATGCATTTCGGCCCATTTTTTACACGTTTAAGCCCTGTTAACCTCATTTCAAGGCTCTAAAATGAAGTTAAAGTATTGGGAACTCAAAACATGCTCAAAAACATCTCGGATGTCGGTTCGTTTGGTCGTACGATTGCGTTGTTCGGTTAATTACGACGGAAATCGTAACGAACGCAAAATCGATCCAAATTAAGCGACGAATGGAATTTTATCATGCCAATCACTAAAATAAAATATTTTAATGATTACCTAAATTTTTGGGTGTCCGGGTATATTCAGAACGTAGGATATGCGCGAAAATGCAAACTTGTGCACTTTTTGACGCTTTTAGTCCCTGTGAGATCATATAAGTATGTTTTCGCACACCGAACCTATCAAATCTTATTTCTAAGCTATGTTTAGGTTATTTATGGTATGTTTAACTTATGATCAAGTTCCAGACTGTTCGTTACAGTACAAATCGGCATACTTTCGCAGTTTGTCGCATTTAGTCCCTGTAAGCGAATAAAGTTGATTTCGGTATACCAAACCATCCAAAACTTATTTCTAAGTTATGTAAAGGTTATTTAAGGTATGTTAAGCCTATGTCACTATTCCGGAGTGTTTGTTGCATTAAACTGGTTATATTTACGCATCAGATCGCGTATAACCTTCCAGAAAGCGATTTAAAGCCCGAAATCGAACAAGAATTGATATGTGCAAATGATACACATATTTTCACAAATCCCAAGTATGAAACACAAAATTTCATTGGTTTGGTATTTGTTTGACGGTCACAGTGACACAGGTGTCACAATCGTTGCTGGGTAGAACTTTTAAACGATTATGATTGTGCGATCAAGTATCATCCGGGTAAGGCCAATGTTGTAGCTGACGCTCTCAGTCGGAAGGAATCGAAACCCAAGCGTGTTTGCGCCTTGCAGCTTACCATTCATTCTAACCTGCCTGACCAGATTCGTTCGGCTCAGACCAAAGCGTTGAAAGAGGAAAACTTTGAAGCAGAATACCTAAGGGGCATGGAAAAACAACTTGTAGAGAGATCGGATGGTATTCTCTACTTCATGGAGCGTGTATGGATTCCTTTGTTTGGTAACCTTAGAGAACTTGTGATGGATGAAGCGCACAAGTCTCGATACTCTGTTCATCCAGGTTCGGATAAGATGTATCAGGATCTCAAAGTCATGTATTGGTGGCCGAAGATGAAAGCTCACATCGCAACTTATGTGAGTAAGTGTTTGACCTGCTCGAAGGTTAAAGTGGAATACCAGAAACCGTCTGGGTTGCTGCAACAACCAGAAATATCCATGTGGAAATGGGAGCAAATCGCAATGGACTTTGTCACGGGGCTACCAAGAACTCAAAGCGGGAACGATACAATTTGGGTGATCGTTGATCGTCTCACGAAGTCAGTGCACTTTCTAGCAATCAAGGAAACAGATAAGTTCTCGCAATTAGCTGTTGTATACCTCAAGGAGGTGGTTTCCAGGCACGGGGTGCCAACTTCCATTATCTCTGATCGTGATCCGCCTTTCATATCTGGCTTGTGGCAATCTATGCATAAATCATTCGGCTCACGTCTCGACATGAGTACTGCTTATCACCCACAGACGGATGGTCAGAGTGAGCGAACCATCCAAACGCTTGAAGACATGCTACGAGCATGTGTGATTGATTTTGGTAAGGGCTGGGAGAAACATTTGCCATTGATCGAGTTCTCCTACAACAACAGTTACCATACTAGCATTCAGGCAGCTCCATTCGAAGCATTGTACGGATGAAAATGTCGTTCACCTCTCTGTTGGGCTGAGGTGGGTGACAGCCAGGTTACAGGTCCAGAACTTATACTCGAAACCTCCGAGAAAATTATGCAGATCAGAAATCGTATGGCGGCAGCGCGCGATCGTGAGAAAAGCTACGCCGATAAGCTTAACCCTCGTTATGTAGGGCCATTCAAAATTATGTGCGATCGTGAGAAAAGCTACACCAATAAGCTTAACCCTCGTGAGAAAATTGTGCAGATCGTGTTATGTTGAAGGTCTCACCCTGGAAGGGTGTAGTGCGTTTTGGGAAACGTGGCAAGCTTAACCCTCGTTATGTAGGGCCATTCAAAATTCTGGAGCGAATTGGCAAAGTGGCCTACAAGTTAGAGTTACGTGCTGAGTTAGGTAACGTCCATGATGTGTTCCATGTGTCGCAATAAAGAAGTGCTTGTCGGATGAAACATTAGTCGTACCGTTTCAAGAGCTGAAAATCGATGACAAGTTGCAGTTTGTTGAAGAACCAATAGAAATTATGGACCGGGAGGTCAAGGTCCGTAAGCACAGTCGTATTCCGATAGTGAGGGTTCGTTAGAACTTAAGACGTGGACCGGAGTTCACGTGGGAACGCGAGGATCAGATGAAGCTCAAGTACCTACATTTATTCCCAAAGGACAAGACCAAACCTGGCAAATCTAAATCCAATGCAACTAGTGAATTTCGGGACGAAATTCCCATTCAAGTTGGGGATGATGTGGCACCCGCAGAAGATACACCGACATCCTGATTCGACGCCATACCGTTTTGGATTGCTTGTCAAATTTCGGGACGAAATTTCTTTCAAGTTGGGGATGATGTGACAACCCAAGATTTCAAGCTCGTATTACTTGTTCGTAATGCCGTATGACAATCAATTTTATTTTATGTAACGTGAAGTTGTTAGATTGGAGTTTTACTAATTATTGAACTTGTTGTGTAATTAATGAAAACCTTGATAACCCATTAACCGTTTAAAAAGGAACCCGACGAAACATGAGACATGTTCCGTCATCCCTATGCTCGACGAAACCTAAGTTTCGTCTGGGAGAAGTTTCGCCGTGATGGGTTTCGGCCCAGGTGGAGCCCAAGTATGTCTCGTTATATTTATACACAGAGAGTCAGTTACAAAACCCTAGTTTTCCCTACACCTATCGACGGCAGAGGAACCCTCTCAAAGCATATCATCTCTTTGGTCCGATTACCCTAGCTACTATATCGAGGTTGGTGTTTTGTTTGTTCATTGGATTTATATCCAATACGTCATTTGGCGATATCATGCTTATGTGTGAATACGTTGGATCTGATATGTGTAATGTTTATCGTTCAATAATCGTGATATGTAGTTGGAATTATTCGATGGGGTCCTGAATAATCTTGTGTTTTCTCGTAGTTACCGTTTGATTTGGATGATTAGTAGATGTTGATTGAATGACTGTTGTAATAATCATGATCATATGTGTATGCAAATTGTTAAGGCACTCGTTGCGTGATGATTGGTGATTAAGAACGGAATAATTGATTGATGAATAAGATGTAATTGTTATCATAATGATTGTAATGATTTCTTGATAAACCTGTGAACCGGTTAGGTAATAGAAACAATAAACATTAGGGTTTGATGAAACGTTGAAACTGTCAAGATAGCCGACGAAACATAGTAAGTTTCGTCCCATGATAACTCGACGAAACCTGGCGAGTTTCGTCACAGCATCAACTCAACGAAACATGTGAGTTTCGTCACAAGGGGTTTCGTCGAGTGTAACTTTCGTCGAAGGACTTCACATAAACAGTAGGTTTTGATGGTTGTGTAAACTGCATGTATAATAGTGAATGAATATGTTATGGTATCCACTGTTAATGGTGTTTGATTATGATCAAGTGACATGATTTGGTTCATACACCGGTACACTTAACTGTTAAGTATTATTACGGAACGTACATGTCAAAATGTGGATTTGGATGAGTATGTAACTGCTATGTGACATTTGGGAATCATTGTGTGAAACGCATACTGTCAACTATATGTGTGAACATGATGAATGTAAACTGACATTGCACATGTGAATACCATAGGCTGCGACTGTTTGAGTGTGAACGAGTAGTTAATCTTATCGAGCAAACCAAGGTGAGTTCACTGCTCTTTTTCTAAGCATGCGTCCCGGGTTGGGGACATCTGGTAAACGTTCCGGGGAGGAACGTTGGGTAATTTGGTTTGACTGGAATGTTAAACCTGGGTTGTTGATTAATACACGTCTGTATCTATCATTCAAGTCCCTCCTACCGATCGTTGCTTGTAGGGCAACGGGGTACTAGTTAGTAGCGCTACTTAGGTTTGGCACCCTCACACCGCACCGAGGAGGTCGGGAGTGAACTAGTGACCCCCCATCTTGACCATTGCTTTGATAGAGGCAATGGGATTTAGGGCAAATAATCTGAAGCCATCGGCGGTAAGCGTGTGATTAACAACATTGAATATGTGAAACGTTTTTATCTGGTAACTGGTAACTAAACACGTAAACAAACTTTGAACTCACCAGCGTCGTCTGACACACTTGTCTGCATGCTTGCAGGTCGTTAGATTTGTGATTATGGACTTGCTATCTGGGAGTGCTGGAGTGGTCATGGATCAGGACTTTTGGATATTTGATGCATTGGTTTTGAATATTTATTTTGAAACAGTTGTTTAACAATTTACTTTATGCTTCCGCTGAATGTTTTCTTTGGTTTAAACTTATGACATGGATTTATCTTATGCAATGAAACGAATGTTTTATTTAAATATTTATTACGCGTAGTTCAATGTGATTAGTGGCTTGGATCCTGGTATGTCACACGTCTCGCGGTGAATCCGCATGTGGTATTTTGGGGGTGTGACACGTCTGTTCAACTGCCCTGACCGAAACCGAGATTCAGTTGAACGACTCAAAACACGAGTCTGCTATTGACTTGGTTTAACAGAACCCGAAACTCAGTTAAATCCGAACCCAGAATCTGAACCCGACCCAACCCATTAACCCACTCCTTGTAAATCCCAGTTGAACCACACCTTGTCATTGTCGTTGTGGCTCCGACGGCGCCGCCGTCGGCCACCACCATCATCGTCTATCATCCTTTCAGTCACCAATCTCATCATCCATCATCATAAGTCTTCATCATTGCAAAAAGAATGAAAACAGGAGATGAAGCTTTTAATGAAAATCGTCTACTGATCGGAGAAATAAGAAACAAAAATAGATGTTCGAGGCTTACCCAGAACATTACTGCTGTTAACGGACGTACGTCGGCTCCTCCTCCTCTCTCGCACTGCTTATCTCTTTCTTTCTCTCGACGTCCGCCGCCGTGTGCCGCCGCTCTCTCTCTCTGTCGTCTCTCTCTCTCTGCTCTATCACTCTCCGATTCTTCTCTCGACCTAGATGCGTGGGTGGTCGTTTCACCGGGTGAACCGCAGCAGGGACTCACCGCCATCACCGGCCCCGCCGTGTCTGGTCGGGGTCCGGCCGTTCATCTTCGTCAGAGAGGGGGGTGCGGTTCTGTTGAGGGAGATGGTTAGGGCTTTGGTTTTTATTTGTGTGTGTAGTGATAGTTGTATTGTATAAGAAATGGGAGGGAAGAACTGTGGTGATGGCTGATAAGATTTTTAGATAGGGTTTCAAAACAATTAAAGACATAAGGTATAAGTGTATATATATGTCTAGGGTTTGCTTGGTGGGCTTGGGCCCAGGCCCATAAGCCCACCTCCCGTGTTTTGAGTGGTCCGACCGCTCCTACGAATTCGCTTTCGCACCCGCTCATCGTAAATTTTTGTTGTAAGATTAAAAAGGGGTAAAATTGTGTTGGTAGACGTTGTTTGTGCGCTTGATCGTCGATTGCGAAAAAATGCGTAAATTGCGTCGTTCGCCGTTCTAATCCGTTTTTCGATTCGGTTTCGACTACGGATATAAAAATTTAATTACGAAGCTAAATATATCGTAAAATTTTAAGTTTTAAAGGTAACACACGTATCCGATGCTTCCGTTTCGTTGCCGGTGCGTTTCCTGCAGTCGCTTTTTTCGTTCACGTTTGCGTTTGTGACGTACGGAAGCATGATAAATTCGTAAGACTAAATTTATAAGTTTAAATTAATCGTATAAAATACGTATTTGTTGGCTTGGTCAGTATTTTGTACGGCATCAGTTCGTTATCGTTTATCGTTACGCATTTTTCTCTAGAAATCACCATACACGCACTGTATTCATCAGATAAGCGTTCCTAGACATTCCCAAGCTTAATTAAGTTTATTAGTGCCTTAAACACTATTTATTATCGTCTAAACACTTATTAATCGCGTAATTAGAATCCGTTAATTACCGGTTGTCACAAAGGGCATGGTGAATACGCCACTGGTACTTCCTATATATAAGTGTTCCTTATTACATTGCAAGCGTGGCGTTATTTAAGTTACTAGAAGTTCTGGACCTTGACCAATGTTGTTTTATCTTACACTCTCCGACTCCAACTTCGAGCACACAAAAGTTTCCTATAATAGTATTCATAGGAAACATTCTTCACCCGTTGTTCGAAACTCCAACTCCTTTTCAAGTTTACACCCTCTTCGAATCCTTCTACAACAAGAATACCACTTTGACATTTACATGACTCTCTTGAGGCTCGGTACAATCGATAATGTCATACACCTGTCAGTTGGAGTGAAGTTTAAATCTTTGGATCTGAACTCAAACGTTCGTCGTAATTAAGCGAAAAACGCGACCGTACAGCCAAACGAACCGACATCCATGACATTTCCGGTCATGATTCAAGTCCCTTATGCTTAAACGTCCTTATAAAGCCTGAATCTTGGGTTAACGAGGTTTAAACGCATCAAAAACACATTTAAATGTGTATATCGACCATTTTTTTACAATTTCTAAAACTAAGCCACAAAGGGGTAGCGGAGCGCGATGGGAAACCCCCCCCCCCCGGTCGCGTGACGCGACAGACACACCTGGCCAGAAGTTATTTCTAAAACACTGCTGGTGCACCTTGGTTTGTTTTGATTGTTTTTCATTCTTGATGGCCAAGATATGTGTTCTCCAAGCCAAAAATCTGATCATAACACATGTTGCAATCCTATTAATCCTTGGAGAACACTCATGACACTTTTCATGATCCCACAACTCAAGAATTAGTATAAATAGCCTTCACCATTCACTTCATCTTTGCTCATTCCATTCTCTTCAACTCTCCCACTTATTTGGAGCTTGCTTCCATCCTTGGAGGCCTCCTACCTGAGAGCTTAAGTGTTTCCCAACACAAGTAAGTTCTCATCCTAGTCTATTTCAATTCATTTAGCTATTTTGAGCTGAAAGTCAAACTATTTGACTTTCGGTTTTGACCATGTTTGGTCAAGTCAAAGTTCAATCAAATTTTGCAACGTGATCCTAATCACGAAGTTTATAATCTCTTGCGATTATACCTACTGATTACCACATTTTCTAGTCGAAGTGACGAGTCAAAGTTTCGGTCAAAAATGCACATTTTGTGCATTTTATGAAGAAACCGTTTTCGGGTATCAAAACACTAAGTTTTGATATCAAATCATTTTCGCTACTTAGTTAAACATGTTTTGACATGTTTAACTCGTCACTTCTAGTTTAGTGCTTGTTTAGGGTCGTAAGTCGAGCGGTTTGACCACCGCTTTGACTTTCGAATCCGACCCGTTTGGTCGATCTTAGGATCCGACTAAACACATATTTGTGACCATAGTTGTATAGGGAATAACCTCTTGATGTTATACCTTATGGTTACTTCGTTTGGTTAGTTATATGATAAGTCGTTCTTATGCCTTTTAAAATGACCAAAATGCCCTTTTGCGCATAAATCCGTTTTAAGCATATGTAACCAACTTTTTCACATATAGACTAATATTATAACATTTTCAAACAAGTTTGGGCATTTAAGACTTATCATAGGACATTTATAACCATTCGAACACGCGTTTACGCAAATGACACGTTAAAGTAGCGTAAACTACCTTAACGGGTCATAACGGGTCCAAAGCACTTAGGATTCATTCCAAATCAGAATGTAGACTTTGTTAAACCATTTCATATGAGTTCCAACACTCATTTGGTTTACAAGACCTCATTCTATCTGATTCCCCCGATTATGTCCCGTTAATTTAACATAGTTACCTGATGTTAGGATACACTTGATTCCTTGATCTCTTGGGCTTTGTTTACACATTCATACAAGGCTTATATGCAATCCCAAGTGAGTACATAGCTCCCCTCTTTTATGCTTTTAATTGTTTTGGGGTGACTCATATGTGCCAAATTAGTTTTCGTGTTTTCAAAAATAAAGTTTATGGTTTATATGAAACACGACGATTTCAATAACAAACTTGTTGGTGCGTTATCCATAACACGAATGACATTCATTAACTTTGATCAAGCCGACCAGTAGTATGTTATGGTACCCTAGGACTGACAATCCCGTTACTAGACTATTCACTGGATTTGGTGGGTAGTTTGGGGAACGATAGAAACTGTTTCCGATTAACAAATCATGTGTTGATTTGTTAGTCTTATTAAAGAGACCTTTCAGGGTCTATTAAAGATACCCCATGGGTGGTATAGTTGAGTCACACGGGTTTGAATGTATTCATTAAAGAACGACCAAAAGTTTTCATAATTAAAACACGGACGATTTATTCATGACACAGACGATTGATTGATGACACGTACAATGGTTTACAACACGTACAATGATTTATGACATGTACAATGGACGATTGGTTTATAACAAGGATGAATGGTTTTTGAACAATGTCACGCAATGATTTTCACTTAAAGATATAAACCATACAAAGTTTTCTTTGAAAGACGATTTCCTACTCGGTTTTACAAAACAAATGTTTTCAGTCAAGATTCATGGCTACAAGGTTTTGTTTTACTTATATTAACTTGTAAAGTTGATAAAATATATTGCAATATCAAACACCTTTTGGTTTCAAGATTTATACTAGTCGACTCTCGAAGTCGAACGAGGTATTGCAATATGAATTCAAAGCCATGAAATTGACACACAAAACCTATGTACTCGCCAGCTTTTTATGCTGACTGTTTTTCACATATGTTTCAGGAACTATTGTTTGATGATTGATTGCTTACTTCACATAGGATGGACGCGGGCCTTAGTGACTTAAAAACATGAAAAACAATTTATGTGTATTCTGTTCTCTGTTTATTCCAAGACAATGTAAACAATTATCCTTATAATACAAAAAATTAAATACCAAGTGTTGTGAAACAATTCCTGTAACGTGACTGCCCGATGTTTCCGCCGTGGTTTGTTGTATTACGTGATCGGGGTGTTACAAGTACTAACTAATTATCTATAATTTTGTTAAAGATGTGGGATTAAAGTGTAATCTAGATAAGAGAATTAAATTGACGGTATTTAATCACTTAACATTCTGTAGCTATTAAACATTCTGGGATAATTACTAAGCACGTTGGGCTTTAATCACTTGTACAAAAAGGCATCATCTACTTGTACCTTTTAAACCACGCGTCAATATTGACTAAGGCAACTATCGAAACATCGACAAAAATGAGGAGGTCATCACGATACTTATGGATTTTTTTTTAAAACATTATAGTTTATAAGGTATGACAAGAATACGTAAAAGAATTATAAGTTGTTGTGGAGGGGAAAATGTAACTAATTACCCATAATTATGTTAAACTCACGGATTTAAGTGTAACAAGATGGGGAGCTAAAATATAATTATTTTTTAGAAGACCAATTTCGGTTCAGCTAATTTTGGTTAAACGAGTGTACAAAAATTTGATAACCGGTTTCTGGTTAATTCGGTTTTCAGTTTTCAGATAATTTAGTTTTTGGTTGATTTCGGTTTGATTTCGTCTATTTTAGGTTTGGTTTAGGTTAATGGTTTAATTATTGCTCATCGATAACCAATTTTGGTTAATAACCGATGCGTGCGTGCGCAATGCGGAGGTAAACACAGACATTACCACGGTGTGCATTGTTCAGTTGGTAAGATTATTATCCTCAACCAAAATCGAGGTCATTGATTAGTCTATTTTATTAACCAATCCGTTTTCAGTTAATCGGTTTGGTTTATTCAGTTAGATTGACGGTTTTTTGTTTGATTCGTTTAATTTTGGTTAATAGCCAAAACCAAACTTAGGCTAAAACTTTTGATTTGAAATACATGAAATTTGGTATAAATACATGAAATTGATGTATAGGTATATCAAATGGAGGTATAAATACATAAAATGGGCGTATAAATATGAAATACATGAACTAAAGGTATAAAAGCTAGTAATATATGAAAATGTGAATGATTCGTTTAAGTTAATTTAGGTTTAATGAGGGTACAAAAAAATCGATAATCATTTTCGGTTAATTTAGGTTTCAGCTAATCAGTTTTCAGTTAATTCAATGTTTTGGTTGATTCGGTTCGGTTTCGATTAACGATTTAGTTATTACTCACCCTTGGACATTGTTAATCACGTTACATATCAATTTTTTTAATTTAAAAAAATATAGCAATACTATACTAAATACTTGTTTATATGGTGTAATTTTAAAAAATATTAACGTAACAAAAAGTTATGACCGTTTAAAAATCATGGGGGAGTTAGTTTTTTTTATAAGGGATAAAGTATAACTAATAACTAATTATCTATAATTTTGTTAAAGATGAGGGATTAAAGTGTAATCTAGATGAGAGAATTATATTGACGATATTTAATCACTTGACATTCTGTAGCTATTAAACATTCTGGGATAATAACTAAGCACGTTGGGCTTTAATCACTTGTACACAAAGGCATCATCTACTTGTACCTTTTAATCCACACGTCAATACTGACTAAGGCAACTATCGAAATGTGGACAAAAATGAGTAGGTCATCACGATACTTATGGATTTTTTTAAACATTATAGTTTGTAAGATATGACAAGAAGATGTAAAAGAATTATAAGTTGTTGTGGAGGGGGAAAAGGTAACTAATTACCCATAATTATGTTAAACTCCGGGATTTAAGTGTAATAAGATTAGGGGGGCTAAAATATAATTATTTTTTAAAATACCAATTTTTGGTTCAGCTAATTTTGGTTAAACGAGAGTACAAAAAAATGATAACTGGTTTTTGGTTAATTCGGTTTTCATTTTTTAGATAATTTAGTTTTTGGTTGATTTCGGTTCGATTTAGTCTGTTTTCGGTTTGGTTTAGGTTAACGATTTAATTATTGCTCATCGATAAATGATTTTGGTTAATAACCGATAGGTGCGTGTGCAATGCGGTGGTAATCACAGACATTGCCATGGTGTGAATTGTTCAGTTGGTTAGATTATTATCCTCAACCAAAATCGAGGACATCGATTAGTCTATTTTATTAACCAATCCGTTTTCAGTTAATCGGTTTGGTTAATTCAGTTAAATTGATGGTTTTTTGTTTGATTCGTTTAATTTTGGTTAATATCCAAAACCAAACTTAGGCTAAAAATTTGGATTTGAAATACATGAAATGTAGGTATAAATACATGAAATGGATGTATAGGTATATGAAATGGAGGTATAATGTGACAACTGTGCTTGTAATCATTGTATTAACTCTGAATAGTTCAATTATCAATAAAACAATGTGATTTGATCCCAATATTTGTTTATTTATGTTTGACATTTTGCACGTTTTGATTTTTGTTCAATTTCAAACTCTATATCGCTTTCTAGAAAGTTATACGCAAACTGATGCGTAAACGTAATCAGTTTAACGCGACAAACACTCCGGAACATCAACATATGTTTAACATACCTTAGATAACCTTTACATAACTTATAAATAAGTTTTGAACGGTTTGGTATGGCAAAAACAAGTTTGTTTGCTTACAGGGACAATTTGCGACAAACTGCGAAAGTATGCTGATTCGTATAGTAATGTACATTCCGAAACTTGATCATAAGTTAAACATGCCTTAAATATCCTTTACATAGCTTAGAAATAGGCTTTGAGGGGTTCGGTATGGGAAAAGAAACTCATTTGGTCAATCAGGGACTAAAAGCGTCAAAAAGTGCATACGTTTGCATTTACGCGCATATCTTACGTTCTGAACATATCCGGACATCCAAAAATTTTGTAATCAGTAAAATATTTTATTTTAGTGATAGAAATGCAAAAATTCCATTCGTCGCGCAATTTGGATCGTTTTTCGCGTCAGTTCGTGTTTAGTCGTAATTAACCGAATAACGTGATCGTACGACCAAACGAACCGACATCTGAGATGTTTTCAAGCATATTTCATGTTCCCTATACTTTGACATCGTTATTGAGCCTTGAAAATGGGTTAACGGGGTTTAAAAATATCAAAAATGGGCTTATAAGCATGTAGGGACTGAAACTGTTAAATCTGAAACTTTTACGGAAACACCAGTCGCTCGCGGGGCGCGTAAGACTCAGCTGTCACACCCCAAGATATCAGAGCTGGTGTGACTGGGCCGGTATCTTCATTGCACAGCGGAAGTAAAAAAAGCTAAGACTTCTAGGTAACGAACGCCGTTAAGTACTCGAATTCCCATGGGTTCTTCTATTCAAACCGTTCCATAGTTTTGAAAATGTAACCTGAGAAAGAACATGCGAAAAAGTCAACATAAAGTTGAGCGAGTTCATAGTTTGTTTTGAAAAGATTTAAAATAAATCTTTTTGTATACCGGTTTAAAAGTTGTTGAGAAAATATAGTAAAATCATTTTCTCGGCATGATATATGAAAACTGTGAGTCTAGCCCACGAGAGTCTTTGTAAGCAGGACCAACTCGTCCTCTTACTTGTACATAAGTTGAAAACGTTACCCAAGTTTGTAAATCCATGTAGTATGAGTTTGCGTCAAATGCATATTAAAAACATAAGAAAGTTATAGTGCTGTAAGTTGGTATGTAAAGCGTCTATGAACATGTTGATCATTAATGTTTCGCGAGGACATTAATATATGCGACGACATAGGAGGTACTCAACCCGCGTAGGCAATTTAAGTGTCGGACTCTCGACGATGGACACAACAGCACTCTAGTGGTCACTCCTGGACCGTGAGTGGGGCTCGCCCGTACCCATTAGATCTAACCTTTGTTCCTTGGTCCTCAAAAGGATTAATGGCACCTCAGTTACAGCCTATGCTCACATGATCTAAGAGTTCATTCCATAACTTAATCATACCCTAGTTTGACATGTATTTCCCCCCGAAAGTTGTAAACCGAAACGTTGAAAGAAAAGGGGGACATGATCTCACTGAGTTGTCTCGTTTTTCGTACGCAGGCCAACCCAATCCCGTTGTTGTAACTAGGACATTCTCGTCACTAGTCATGAAAATCATGCACGTTTGCGAAAATACGCGTTTGTTTTGTAAAACCGGTATATTTAGTATAAACCTTTCGTAAACCTTTCGAGTTCGTTGAAATTCATTTGCAACATGGTTGATAAATATGTGTTTTCGTTCATCGAATTAGTGTTTTCTTTTGCAAAAACTTGCATGTCTTTCCACCCCCGAAAACATTTTATAAAAATGTAAAACCGTAAAAAGTGGGGGTTATGAACTCACCTTGACATTCCTGTGCAAAGCTAGCTTAGTGTGATTCCGTAGTGTCATCCCACGAATGTGAACTCGCTAGCGTGCAACTAAAGCATTCCTAATCAAAGAATAATTATAAGTTTCTAACTAAATTGACGTAGCTAAACTACGTGTCCGAGCTCTACCGAATCGTAAATAAAACGACTCTACGAAGGTGTTGTTACTTTTACTTAGAATAACCAATCTATGGTTATTCGGTTTCGTATATATTCGGGACAAGTACTAAGTCCCGAAATGACTTAGTTTCCGAATGATTAGGATACGTATATCTATATATATAAATATACTTATGAAGTCGTGTAGGTCATCGTGAATTAGAAGTACGTGGATGGATCAACGTACGTCTCGTCGTAGCTTTCATAAGACGTAACTAAATAAATACATATATTTATGTTCAAATCGTTGGCATTTGGAATAAATATAAAACATTACATTATATTTATTTTGTAAAAGTATACGGACTAATGACATTTGAAATAAATAAAACGATTATATTTATTTTGCAAGGTCGCACGAACTAGCGACGGTTGAAAGAATATTTGGATTCTAAATAATTGAAAGAAATATAAATAATTAAATTCACTTTAAAAGATTTCCGAATGCTAAACGTTTGTCATAACTATGAAAACTACATTTAGTTTGTAAAAGGGTTTAATGTCGTCGTTTGAAAATAAATATAAGTGATTATATCTATTTTATAAAATGACACGTAGTAACGACGTTCGAAATAAATATAAACACTATATTCATCTGATAAGAGTTTCGGAAATATCAATGTTTGATTAAATATAGATAATTATATTTATCAAAATAATTGTCGGGTTTCGTTAAGTTGTAACTCACTTGTTGTCGAAATATTATAATTTCAGTTTATAAGTTATAAAACGACACTAAAATACATATACTTTAATATTTAGTTTTATAAGAAAACTAGGATTCCGATTGGTGTCGTTTTTAAGTTTTAAACACGTTTTGTAATTCGGGTTTTTAACGAAAATCGGGCAGAGTTTCCCCTGTTTTTGGAATAACCCGACAATCAAAGTGTCGTTATTTCTCAAAATTCAATTAGTCATTCAACAAATATTATATATAAGGTTTCCGTCAAATATATTAAAACGTCAAATGCAAAAGCGTGGTAATTACTAATGTATAAAATTTCCGTCGAGTATATCAAAAATAAACTAATAATTAATCAATTCGGGTCGAGCTCGGGTCGCGTATAAGTCTAAAATCTAATGTAAACTGGCGTAATAACGACTCGCTACGCCTAAACTTTACCGGGTCTTGCGTGTTGACTGCTGTTGACCGACTAACTGAGTTGACTCGGTTTGACCGAGTCAAACCGAGTTGAACCAAACTTTGACCAGCTTTGACTGTACTTTGACTGAGTTTGACCGAGACCCAAATGCTGACCCGAAAACCCGAACAAAATCTGACCCGGTTGTCTAGATTAACCGGGTTGACTGAAACTCGAGCCGAGATTCAAAACCAAAACAATCACCAGCACTGCCGTCGACACCGCTGCCCGTCTTCACTCCCGCCGGACCCATTGTTACCTTCAGCTTAACATCATCACGCCGCCACCACCCACAGCCGTTGCTAACTCCGGCGGCTTCACTGTCGCCGTCGACCACCCCGCGACCATCATTCTCCGACATCATACTCCAAACACCGAAAAACTAATAAAAAAAAACATCGTAAGAGGACTTTTTGAAGAGACGATCCTACCCATTTGAAAATCAAAAGGCACTAACGATTACCGGAGAAGAAGACTGCCGTCGGGATTCCACTGTCGCCGCCTCATACGGAGACGCCGTCACCGGAGCCATCACCGGCTCCCCGTCTCTTCTCCGATGTCCTCTCTTTTGCTTGAAACGGCGGTCCGATGCCATCCACCACCGCCGCTACTGGTCCGATTAGGGTGTGATGTCTGTGTTGGATGATGTTGTGGAGATGTAGGGGGTTTGAGATGTTGGTGGTGTCTTGCCGGCCGGTTAACCGGCACCGGCTCCTCCTGTGGCTTCCCATTGTTCAATCGATAAAGAGAGAGTGAGGCAAGGGGGTGTGAGTGTGGATGAAGATGAGGTTCATCTTTAGTTTGTGTGGGTTTGGTTTTGATAAAAAGCAGTAAGGAGAAATAGGAGGGAAGAGGGGTGTCGGCTGGGAGTATTAGATTTAGGGTTTAAAAAAATGATGAAGTGATGAGGGATAAGATGCATATATACCAGGTCATCAAGTGGGCTTGGGCCCAGGGGCCAGGGCCCACAAGCCCGTTACTAGTGTTTTGAATGGCCCGATAAAAATTCCAAATCCCGTTTCTTGAACCCGACTTTGTAAGACATCGTAAATTATATTATTAAGTTGAAATACTACAAAACTGCGTCGGAAGTTGACATTGGACGAGTATTTCTTGTCGGTTGCGCTAAAACGCATGAAATGTTCCGTTTGTCTTTTTAAATCCATTTTTCGATCCGTTTTCAACTACGGGTAATAAAATTTAAAAACAAAGCTAAATATGTCATAATATACTAATATCGAGACGAAATTCGAGTCTGGTGTTTCTGTTTCGTCATTGATTGTCGGTGCGTTACCGTTTCCGTGTTTTTCGTTCACATTCGCGCTTTGTGCCGTACGGAAGCACGATAAATTCATGAAACTAAATTTGTAAGTATAAAAAAAATTCGTATAAGATTCGTATTTTTCGGCGTTGTCAATATTTTGCTCGGTTTCAATACCTTGTCGTTTAACGTTTAACAGGTTTTCCCGTAAACCACCGTTCGCACACTGTAGAACCGAATAGACGTTCCTAGGCACTCCAAAGGCCTAATTAAGTTAATCTACATCTTAAACACTATTTATTATCGTCCTAAACGTTTGTTAATCGCGTATTTAGAAGCCGTTAATTACTGGTTGTCACATTCTCCCCCTGTTGCAGGAATTTCGTCCTCGAAATTTAATCTATGTTATCTCCTCAGAGTTGTGTCGTTCCTAGGTAAGTCCGAATAATACCAAAGTGAATGACCGCGTAATCGAATCAAGACTTATTCGGATTACGTGGGTGTAAAGACATTTTGCATCAATAAGAACCCAACGGTTCAGCTGAGTTTGTTCCAGAAATCGATGTCAAGTGAACGAGATGTTGTGATACTATCACCAATGTGACTAGGTTTACTGGGTTCAACAAAAGAGGAAAATTCAACCCGTGGAATTCCAAATGAACATTCACAAACCGCAAATCAATTTTTGAAACAACAGAATTTACTACCAACGGAATCTTGCGTTGGTTGTCATATAATTGAAATTCGAATTTAACAAGCTTGAGTAAATAGAATCATAAAAATGATTTATCAACTCTTGAACCATTAAATGAATAAAATCAACGTGTTGCAAGGATACACCGAAATGAAATACAACCGAACCTGGTGTATCATCGTCTTAATACATAGTTGCATTAAGACTATTTAAATGATTAGCCAAGCAAAGAGCATACGTAGTTTTGCATCAAACGATCGATCATGATTAGCGCAAGCTACAAGTTTATATCGACGCCATAAGGTGTCGTAGTGAATGAAACAATTCAATAATAGCGGTGATCGAACAAGTATCACCTGTGTTTTGCATGAAACACTCGATCATGATTAGCCCAAGCTACAAGTTTATACCGACACCACAAGGTGTCGTAGTGATCGAAATAATTCAATAATAGTGGTGACCGAACAAGCATCACCGTGTTTTGAAATCAGATGCAAGGTTCAACGAAGTAAAAAAACAAATCTCATAGGATTTTCAATTGATATTGAAAAAACAACCCAATAATGTTCTCGATTGAAGATGAAGAACAATGAATATCACAAAATGTTCGATCGATGTTGAAAGAATCATTAAGAGGTACACCGAAATATAACATGAATTTTGTGTACCATTATCTTAACACACGATTGTATTAAGATTGCTTTAATATGATAATTCAGCAAAACGGATTTAATATCAATAATCAAATAAATAAATAATTAAATCCGTACATGAGGGAGCAACGAGATTAGCGTAAGCTTCAAACTTGTGAAAAAAACGTCACCACAAGGTGATCGTGATCAAAGAAACGATTCAATGAAGTCGAATACCTAACAAGCATGTTATGGTTCAAAGCAAATGAAGTGCTTGTTGGGATAAATTCGAACATGATGGCCTCAATCCATCACACAGAATCCTGAATCGAATATATATTACGAGCAAGTTCAATCAATTGAACTTGGTTGAAACACAATCAATGAATTCATGTATCAATAAGAAAGTTCCGACATGGTTACAACGAAAAAAACCATGTATACCACTCAAAAGAAAATGAGTTTTCCAAGAAATCCATCGACTCGATATCAAAGAGTCAACGCTTTGCAAAAATGCGGGTCGTCTAGAATACAATGCAAAGATTTAGTATAGTGAAATAATATTTGAGCTTTGATAAAACAACAATTTGGAGTGAAACCACATGCGCAACAGACAATGCTTGCGTATCGGATGAATTCGTCAAGAAATGAAACAATTGCATGTTCGCTATCATGAATTAAAATCCTCATGGTGCAATGACCGTTAGGGGGAGTAGAAATACAAAAATCTACTCACTATATGCAAATGTCAGAATTTCAACAAAAGGAAATTTAAGGACTTTACCTGGAATTTCGCGTGATAGTCGGTTGTTAGGTGACATTACCATGGAATGTCGAACATAGCGGATTTGCCACAAATGAAATAGGGGGAATTGCAAAAGCATGTGACTTCTTTTGCAGTGCCAATAACTGTGAGTCTCTATAGACTAAGTAGCGACTGTTGTAAAATCTTTTTCTAATGTACCTCAGCGAGGTTCGTGTCATTTGCATGATCACGTGGCAAAGTGCTGCATTGCAGTCAGTAGTTCTCCCGCTGTCGGGATTAGCATCATTGTTATCGTGCCCAATCATGTTTTCCCAAGGACTTGTCTCGAAAGTCGTGTGTGATATACTTCGACGTCCGCTGACGTATAGTTTAAGTTTCATGTGCACTCGCACACTAGCGTTTCGTTCCACGTAGATTACCTGCTAGGGTAATTAAAATAGCATAGATGACAAAATATAATGGTGTTTGCCCGAGTTAATAGTCGCGGCTCCTACGTGAGGACCTTTAATGAATTTCGACATAAGTTCTCATCAAGAGTTTTCCAAAGGTCCTAAATGCGTGCTACCAAAACTCTCAAAGTTTTGCTTTCTATGTGTAATTGTTCCGTGTACTGTGTATCAACACAACATTTGCATATGTTTAAAACCAAAATTGTTGACTCATTGTTCTCGGCAACGGTTGGAACCCATATTCGAGTCTTAGGCGTTCTGTATGTGTTCAATTATTGATATCTAAGTCCCCAGAGGAAGGTGAGGTTAGAGCCTAGGTATCTCTACAGAAACCTAATTTGCTGTAACCTATAGCTCTGATACCAATTTGTCACACCCTGAAATATCAGAGCTGGCGTGAGTGGACCGGTATCTTCATTGCACAGCGGAAGCAAAAAAAGCTAAGACTTCTAGGTATCGAACGCCGTTAAGTACTCGAATTCCCATGGGTTCTTCTATTCCAACCGTTCCATAGTTTTGAAAATGTAACCTGAGAAAGAACATGCGAAAAAGTCAACATAAAGTTGAGCTAGTTCATAGTTTGTTTTGAAAAGATTTAAAATAAATCTTTTTGTATACCGGTTTAAAAGTTGTTGAGAAAATATAGTAAAATCATTTTCTCGGCATGATATATGAAAACTGTGAGTCTAGCCCACGAGAGTCTTTGTAAGCAGGACCAACTCGTCCTCTTACTTGTACATAAGTTGAAAACGTTACCCAAGTTTGTAAATCCATGTAGTATGAGTTTGCGTCAAATGCATATTAAAAACATAAAAAAGTTATAGTGTTGTAAGTTGCTATGTAAAGCGTCTATGAACATGTTGATCATTAATGTTTCGCGAGGACATTAATATATGCGGCGACATAGGAGGTACTCAACCCGCGTAGGCAATTTAAGTGTCGAACTCTCGACGATGGACACAACAGCACTCTAGTGGTCACTCCTGGACCGTGAGTGGGGCTCGCCCGTACCCATTAGATCTAACCTTTGTTCCTTAGTCCTCAAAAGGATTAATGGCACCTCAGTTACAGCCTATGCTCACATGATCTAAGAGTTCATTCCATAACTTAATCATACCCTAGTTTGACATGTATTTCCCCCCGAAAGTTGTAAACCGAAACGTTGAAAGAAAAGGGGGACATGATCTCACTGAGTTGTCTCATTTTTCGTACGCAGGCCAACCCAGTCTCGTTGTTGTAACTAGGACATTCTCGTCACTAGTCATGAAAATCATGCACGCTTGTGAAAATACGCATTTGTTTTGTAAAACCGGTATATTTAGTATAAACCTTTCGTAAACCTTTCGAGTTCGTTGAAATTCATTTGCAACATGGTTTATAAATATGTGTTTTCGTTCATCGAATTAGTGTTTTCTTTTGCAAAAACTTGCATGTCTTTCCACCCCCGAAAACATTTATAAAAATGTAAAACCGTAAAAAGTGGGGGTTATGAACTCACCTTGACATTCCTGTGCAAAGCTAGCTTAGTGTGATTCCGTAGTGTCATCCCACGAATGTGAACTCGCTAGCGTGCAACTAAAGCATTCCTAATCAAGGAATAATTATAAGTTTCTAACTAAATTGACGTAGCTAAACTACGTGTCCGAGCTCTACCGAATCGTAAATAAAACGACTCTACGAAGGTGTTGTTACTTTTACTTAGAATAACCAATCTATGGTTATTCGGTTTCGTATATATTCGGGACAAGTACTAAGTCCCGAAAAGACTTAGTTTCCGAATGATTAGGATACGTATATTTATATATATAAATATACTTATGAAGTCGTGTAGGTCATCGTGAATTAGAAGTACGTGGATGGATCAACGTACGTCTCGTCGTAGCTTTCATAAGATGTAACTAAATAAATATATATATTTATGTTCGAATCGTTGGCATTTGGAATAAATATAAAACATTACATTATATTTATTTTATAAAAGTATACGGACTAATGACGTTTGAAATAAATAAAACGATTATATTTATTTCGTAAGGTCGCACGAACTAGCGACGGTTGAAAGAATATTTGGATTCTAAATAATTGAAAGAAATATAAATAATTATATTCACTTTAAAAGATTTCCAAATGCTAAATGTTTGTCATAACTATGAAAACTACATTTAGTGTGTAAAAGGGTTTAATGTCGTCGTTTGAAAATAAATATAAGTGATTATATCTATTTTATAAAATGACACTTGGTAACGACGTTCGAAATAAATATAAACACTATATTCATCTAATAAGAGTTTCGGAAATATCAATGTTTGATTAAATATAGATAATTATGCATAAAAGAAAACACAAGATGCATAAACACATAGTCATATAACCAAAAAGATTGTTTATCTAGATCTTTAATTTGTTAATTAGTTTTGCTAACAGAGCACATGTATTTAAAGCACACTAGGAATCCATCTCGTGGATTTCATTTGGTACTTTAAACATTATCAAGAATCTAACTATAAAGATAGAAAGATTTTTAAAAGAAAAATTCGATTTCGATTATAAGGAACCAAAATGTTCGAATTTAGGTACATAAGGAATCCAATCAAGGACTCTGATTTGAATGATAATCATCCACAAGGGTCTAATTGTGAAGATAAAAAGATCCCATATGGATTTTAGAAGTTGAAGATGTTTTGAAATCTTGCACTGGATGTGCTTAAGTCATAACATGAAGTAAAAATGCTTATGAAGTTGAGATGCTAGATATGTCAAGGCGATATATGAAGCAGAATTTGAAGGTTAAGTCAATGTATGAGGAAAATATTTTTGAAAACTATGCATGGGGTTCTTTTAAGAAAAATGTGTTTAACGTTTTTGAAACCTTATATATAATACTTTTGAAATCATAAAGTAGGTGTTTTAGGTAGATATATTTACAAAAATGTTTTAAAATCATGCGAGATGAATTTTGAAATTATGTATAAGGTTTTTGAAAACATGAATGATGCTTTTGAAGTCATGAATTTTGATATATACTGTATTAATAACATTTTGAAGTCATGTAGGTTATTTTTGAAACGTAGACAATGTTTTTGAAATCATGGAGGTTGTCTTGAAAAAAACTTATGTTATGCATGTTGAAAAAGTCAGAACATAATGGGTATGAGATTGAAAATATCCTTAGTTATCTAACCAAGGATGTAATGGCATAAATGTGCAAAAAGCACGATTACTCATAATTTCCCTTTATTTCTTGTACTTCGTCTCCTGGAATGAAACGAGTACTTAAAATTTTTCGAGGGAATCATGAGTAAACACAAAAATAGGAAATTCACAAAAGTAGTTTGTAAGGAACATAGTTCCTTAATGTAGGTATTATAGGGAAATGCCATAAACACATGTAATTATACTTGTATATCAGAATTGCGAACAACAACTTTTATTTATGAACGAGACATATTGTTTCACAATACACGAAAACAAAAGAAACAAAGGCATAAGACAGCTACATCCTTTGTTCAGCCGAATGCTCATCCAAGGGTTGGATTTGCACTGACAATCTTCGGGCAGTTGTTCCTGAAATGGCTCGTCTCGCCACAGTTGTAGCAAGTACCAGACGGAAAACAAGCTTGAGTAGGGTTAACTTGGAGTTGGGTAGCAGCAAGATTTATAGCAGCTTTGTTTTGGATAGCAAAGTGGCATATGTTAACCAAATGTCCCCGCCGTCCACAGTAGGTACATTTGGAGAAGGGCATGAGGTTTGAATGATGACGGTTGCATCGCCTGCACCATGGGGCAGCTCCTATGTATGGCTTCCTAGCCGGTGGCCTTGCCACTAGGCTAGGTCCCGCTTGATTAGGTGTAACTGCTGCGGGTTTCCTTGAAGCTTTACGTTTCTTTGGTTTTGGTGAAGACTTGGCTTCCGTCTCCTTTGGTGATTCTTGAGTGGCTTCATCCTGGAGACGATACATGGCAGTAGCTAATTCGACAGTCTTCAGGACTACTTCGCCTATTCGCTGGGCAAATTTGGCTGTCTGCTCGGACATTTGACTGTTGCTGAGAGGAAGAGACATTCTAGAAGAAAATGAAAGACATAGGAAGAACAGGTGAAAGGTTATCGGATAATCAAAACAGAATGGTAACACATGAAAATTGCGATCATTTGTTTGTTACCTAAGGCAAACAAATGAGACGGTGACTAACCAAAGTAAGCGGATCATATTAATGTATCACTGAAGACATGCTCGCCTATAAGTGAACACTCACCCCAAGAGTTCCCAGGTAAGAGTGACTGGTCCGATACTGCGGATTTGTACGAACACTCTAGCCTTCGACAGAAAACTCAGGGTACAGGCATTCACTCTTCCAGTTTGCACGTGTTCACATTATATGACCCAAACTTTGACGAGATTTGAAAACTCAAAGGGGTTCAAAACCTTATAACATAGGGTTCAAAACCTAGTAATCAATCATCCTAGAACAGATGATTGCTTTTCAAAGCAGTTTTGAAATTTGCGTTCTTGTTGTGGTTGTCACTTAAGGATAAGTGACGGTATTGTTTTATGTCTAAACGCAAGTAAACTCGCGTTAGGGTCCTAGGAAGGTTATAGACTAGGTCAAAGTATTACTAATAACCTAATTCCTTATAACCATGAGCTCTGATACCAACTTTTCTGTCACACCCCGACCACGTAAAACAGCGAAACGTGGCGGAAACGTCGGGGAGTGTTGTAACAGAATCATTGTTTCATAACACATGGAAATCGAAATATTGTTTTATTGATTAAAAGAGTTACAATGTCTTGACAATCAAAGAAATATAACATAAATAACTAGTCTTGCATCTTTTATTTGTCACTAAGGCCCAAGTCCGCCTAAGTGTATCTTGATAAATCTTATGCATCATATCCTGAAACACATGTGAAAATAGGTACGTCAGCATAAAAATGCCTGTGAGATACATAGGTTTTGTGAAAATAGAATTCATGACTTATGTTTTAGAAAATGTTTAGTCATGAACCTTGTAAATTGATTTGTTTTGTAAATCGTTTGAAAAACAATAAGTTCAGATGATATGTATAAATAAGAGAATAATGTATGGTTAAATGAATAACCGAGTAAAATGAGTTTGTATAAGATAAGTTGTTTGTAAAACAATGTCTTGTGAAAAGTATGTTATTTGTATAAAATGTTATATGTCTCAAATTGAAATGATTCTAATAACGCTACGATATGTAATACCATACAAACACTTATATATAGGAAGTACCAGCGGCGTATCCACCATGCTTGTATCATATTACACACGCCTCGTTACTTAAATCACTTACTTAAACCAAACCACCAAAGTAAAATGTTTATGTATAATCAAATGTCAAAATGTTTATGTGAAAACCATGTCTAACGTCTATGTCTAATGTTTATGTCTAATGTAAATCATGAATTGTGTACGTAAATGTCAAAATGTTTATGTATGGTAAGTGAAATATATCAACTAAACCATATGTAAAATGCACAAAACAAGGTATTGAAGTAAAACATGGTTTAAATCAAAGTTATGTTTTGTGAAAAAGAATGCATGCTATTCTGATATAAACATCTATGCGGTATTGTGAAAATTCATACATCCAAGCCTTGCGACAGTCGGATAACCCTTTTAGTAAAGGTTATCAAAACAATGTATTCGGATTCGGTCATTCCTTCCATCCAAACAAACCCGAGATTACAGGAATGGGATTTGTCAAGTCCTATGGTACCACTACCTACTACCGAGCGGCATGATCGGTGTTAATGAATGTACATTGTCTCATTTAAACAAACCAAATGTCATACCAAAATGTAAGCATGTGATGAATAATAAATGTACTAAGTATGCACACAATGGGCATACATAGCATAGAATGTAATGTAAAATAATGTACTAAGTACGCACACAATGGGCATACATAGCATAGAATGTAATGTAAAATAATGTACTAAGTACGCACACAATGGGCATACATAGCATAGAATGTAATGTAATGTAAAATAATGTACTAAGTACGCACACAATGGGCATACATAGCATAGAATGTAATGTAAAATAATGTACTAAGTACGCACATAATGGGCATACATAGCATAAAATGTAATGTAATGTAAAATAATGTACTAAGTACGCGCACAATGGGCATACATAGCATGAAATGTAATGTAAATCATGTACTATAAATGTACTAATGAACATAGCAAGTATATGATGTGAAAACAGGAAAGCATGAAAGTAACAAGTAGGCACATGTGTTCCACCCCAAAACGTTTGGAAAACAGTAACAGAGGGGTCTATGTACTCACTTGAGATTGCTTAGTAGTCCTTGAGTAACAACCAAACAATGCTAGAGATCGCGGATATCAAACGGCACCTAATATAGGTAACTATGTTAATAAACCGGACCTAGATCGGAGGATCGGATGGAATGAGGGTTCGTAAACCAAACGAGTATAGAGACTCGTGTAATATGGTTTAACAAAGCCTACATACTAAATGAAACCTAACCTAAGTGCTTACGACCCATTACGACCCGTTTAGGTAGCTTATGCTACTTTAACGCGTCGTTCGCGTGAAACGCGTTCGGAACGCCTAACTAGTCCTATGATAAGTAAAATATGCCTCTACATGTCTAATATTGTTATCAAATCAGTTTATATGTCAAAAGTTATGTTACATATGTTTAAAATGAATTTTGGCATCAAAGGGGTATTTTGGTAATTTACCTAAGGCATATAAACTACCTATCATACAACTACTTAAACGATGTGACCATTAGGTATAACCTCGGAAGGTTATTCCCTATACACTATGGTCACCTAATGTGTTTGGTCGGATCCTAAAGATCGACCAAACGGGTCGGGTTCGAAAGTATAAGCGATTGTTTAGATCGCTTACCTTACGACCCTATATAAGCACTAAACTAAAAAGCGACGAGCTAAACATGCTAGAACATGTTTAGAAAATAGGTTTTGATATCAAAACAAATGGTTTTGATATCCTAGAGCAGTTTGGTTACAAAATACGCAATAACACGCATTTTGGCCGAAACTACGACTCGTCACTGAGCCAAGATAACGTGGTAATCAGTAGGTATAGTCACTAGGGACTATGACCATCGTGATTACGCTCACGTTATGAAGTTCAAACGAACTTCGCATTGACCATAAACTGGTCAATGCAGAAAGTCAAACAAAGTTTGACTTTCGGACTCGAAAAGCAATAAAAGAACGAAGGAACACTTACAAAGGGTCCCCGAAAGCTTTGATTTCTCAAGTATTCTCAGGTATGAAGTGGTTTCACCTCAACTTAGATAACTCTCAAGAAATCAAGTGGGTTTTGCAAGAAGTGGGGTGGGGTATTTATAGTGTTCGGAGAGCCGTTAGGATCGTTTCTTGGAAACCGTGCTTTGATCTAGGCCATACACCTCAAGATAGTGGTTTTACAAAACCATGTGAGCCCCTAGTATTGCCCAAAACCATGTGCATAAGTGAAAGGGACCAGATGCAATGTTTCTGCAAGTTTCTGCTGTCTGGGGACTGCTTGCGCACCATAACACTCAGAGTGTTGAGGTGCGCAAGGACCTTCTTTCACAGAATTACACTTTTGGTCTCTGTCATGCATTTAAGTCATTTCCGACACGTTTAAGGCCCGTTAACCCCATTTCAAAGCTCTAAAATGAAGTTAAAGTATAGGGAACTTAAAATGTGCTCAAAAATATCTTGGATGTCGGTTCATTTGGCCGTACAATTGCGTTGTTCGGTTAATTACGACGGAATGCGCATAAGCGCGAAAAACGATCCAAATGGCGTGACGAATGGATTTTTCTTATGCCAAACACTAAAATAAAATATTTTAGTGCTTACATAAATTTTTGGATGTCCGGATGTATTCAGAACGTAAGTTATGAGCGAAAATGCAAACTTATGCACTTTTTGACACTTTTAGTCCCTGAATGAGCCAAAAGTTTATTTTAGCACACCGAAACCCTCAAAGCCTATTTATAAGCTATATAAAGGATATTTAAGGTGTGTTTAACTTATGGTCATGTTCCGGAATGTTCGTTACTGTTCAAATTGGCATACTTTCGCAGTTTGTCAACTTTAGTCCCTGTAAGTGAATTAACTTGATTTCGGCATACCAAAGCCTTCAAAACTTATTTCTAAGTTATATAAAGGTTATTTAAGGTATGTAAAGCCTATGTCACTATTCCGGAGTGTTTGTTGCATTAAACTGGTTATATTTACGCATCGGTGCGCGTATAACCTTCCAGAAAGCGATTTAGAGTTTGAAATTGAACAAAAATTGATATGTGCAAAATGATACACATATTTATACAAATCCCAAGTATGAAATACAATATTTCATTGGTTCGGTATTTGTTTGATGGTCGCAGTGACCCAGGTGTCACACTAAGGGTTTCGTCGGGTTACCATGTGACGAAACTTACCAGGTTTCGTCGAGTGGACATTGCGACGAAACTTACCAGGTTTCGTCGACTATCATGACAGTTCCAACGTTTCATCATACCCTGCTGTTGCAGTTTCCTTATCTCTGATTACTGGTCAATCAGTTTCTGGTTTCATCATGCAAGTAATTCATTGTTTTTACTCCTGATTAGTCTACCAGCAATATCATCAATCATCATATCATTATTATTCATCAAAATAGTTAACATGAATTTATCAGTCAATTATTCAGTTCTTAACCACCATTAATCATGCAACATGTGTCTTCACAACCCGTAATCGAGGATTATCACAATCAGAGCAGTTATCCAATCACATCAGATCATTAATCTATCTATTCAAACAGTAACCATAATAAAACACAAGAAGATTCAAGACTCCAATGAACTATCTTAACCACATAACATGATTATCGAACAATGAACACTCGCGCATAATCATCGGATAATAGATTTAAAAGAACCAACAAACGCTAACCTTGATGCAGTCGCTAGGGTTGTTAATCCAAGGAGATGATGTTTCAAGAGAGGGGGGTTTGCTGCTTTCGGCAAGTTTAGAGTGAGTCTAGGGTTTCCTAACTGACGTATTACGTATATTTATAATCAAGGCATGATTGGGCCTTGTTTGGGCTGAAGCCCTTCGTGGCGAAAGGCCATCTCAGATGAAACTTATGTTTCGTCGAGTGGGTGATGGCGAAACCCTTAAGGTTTCGTCGACTCATGCTTCGTCGACCCTCAAACACCTTTCGTCGGGCAAAGTTTGGTTATAACTGATTGCATTAAATGTTAATCATTACATGTACTAAATGTTTAATCAATATGTTAACACATAGACATAAGTAGTTTATACAAAATCATTCTAAAATAATACACATGGTATAATGTACAACGGAACCTAGGACAAGGTCGTGAAACAAATGTTGCAAAAAGGAAAGATCTTGGAATCTCGAGTTGTCACAGTTCCAATACTCATTTGGTTTACGAAACCTTATTTTATCCGATCTTCCGATTTAGGTCCGGTTTATTAACGTAGTTACCTATATTAAGGTGCTGATTGATTCCGTGATCCTTCTAGCATTGTTTGGTTGTTATTTCAAGACTTTTAAGCAATATCAAGTGAGTACATAGTCCCCTCTTTTACTGTTTTCAAATATTTTGGGGTGAAACACATGTACCTACTTGTTACTTTCGTGCTTTTCGTGCTTTCATGACATATACTTGCTATGTTCATTAGTACGCATATAGTACATGATTTCCATTATGCTTTGCTATGTATGTTTACTTAGCATGCTAGCACATTGATTTCATAAACATTTTTGTTGCATATGTTTACTCAGCATATGGACACACTGATTTACATTACATTTCTGCTATGTATGTTTTCTGAGCATGCTAGCACATTGATTTACATGACATTTTTGCTTCGTATGTTTACTTAGCTACTTAGTACATTGTTTTCACATAACATGCTTACATTTGGTATGACATTTGGTTTGTTCAACGAAACTAAAATACGTTCATTAACATTGATCACGCCGCTCGGTAGTGCGTAGTGGTACCATAGGAATTGACAACTCCCATTCCTGGAATCCTAGGTTTGTTTGGACGTAAGGAATGACAGAATCCGAAAACATTTTTAATAAACCTTTGATTTGTTTGAAGGTTTATCCTACAGTCTCAAGGCTTGAATGTATGCGTTTAACATTACCGCATAAATGTTTGTACCAGTAAAGCATTGATTTTGCAAAACATAACTTTTGACTTAAACTATGATTTAATCAAACACATTGTTTTGTACATTTTACCTATGGGATTGAGTAATACTTTTATTCACCATACATATCATTTGATTTCACATAGACATTATGCATATGGTTTGAGTAGATACTTCTTGCTTGCCATACATAACATTTGATTATACAAGACATGATTTACATTAACTTTAGACATTGTTTACACATAAACATTTTGACATTGGTTTAAACGAAACATTTTGGTAGATATTTGATAAGTGATTTAATTAACGAGGCGTGTGTAATATGATAAAAGCATGGTGGATACGCCGCAGGTACTTCCTATATATAAGTACTTTTATGATATTACATATCGTAGCGTTATCTAAATCATTTCGACAAGGACATGATACATTTTATACAAATGACATATTTTCACAAGACATTGTTTTACAAACGACATAACTTATACAAATTCGTTGTTACTAGGTAATTTACTTAACCATGTAGTATTCTTTTATATCATCTGATTTTCTTATCGATTTTCGTATGATTTATAAAAGAAAACATTTTCATATGATTCATGACTACTTTTATTACATAATTCTTTTAACTTACAAGTCATGAATCCTTCATTAACAAAACCTATGTATCTCACAGGCAATTTTTATGCTGACGTACCTATTTTCACATGTGTTTTCAGGAGCTGATGCATAGGGTTGATCGTGATACCCTTAGGCGGACTCGGGCCTTAGTGACAATAAAAGATGCAAGACTAGTTTAAATTAAGTTATGCTTTCTTGTTTTAAGACAATGTAATCAATGTTAAATAAATAAAACGAAACTTTAATTACCATGGTTGTGAAACAATAATTCTGTTGCTCCACTCCCCGACGTTTCCGCCGCGGTTTGTTGTTTTACGCGGTCGGGGTGTGACATATAAATACATAAAATGAGGGTATAAATATGAAATACATGAAATAAAGGTTTAAAAGCTAGAAATATATGAAAATATGAATGATTCGGTTCAGTTAATTTTGGTTTAATGAGGGTACAAAAAAATCGATAATCGTTCTTTGGTTAATTCAGGTTTCGGTTAATCTGTTTTTAGTTGATTCAGTTTTTTGGTTGATTTCGGATCAGTTTCGATTAACGATTTAGTTATTACTCACCCTTAGACATTGTTAATCACGTTACATATCAATTTTTTAATTTAAAAAAAAGTATAGCAATACTATACTCAAATTAAAGAGAATAAAATACTCGTTTACATGATGTAATTGAAAAAAAATATATTAACGTAACAAAAAGTTATGACCGTTTAAAAATCATGGGGGGAGTTAGTTTTTTTTTTTTTTGTAAAGGGATAAAGTGTAACTACTAACTAATATGTATAATTTTGTTAAATATTTGGGATTAAAGTGTAATCTAGATAAGAGAATTAAATTGACAGTATTTAATCACTTGACATTCTCTAGCTAATAAACATTCTGGAATAATGACTAAGCACGTTGGGCTTTAATCACTTATGCACAAAGGCATCCTTTACCTGTACCTTTTAAGCCACACGTCAATACTGACTAAAGCAACTATCGAAATATCGACAAAAATGAGTAGGTCATCATGATATTTATGGATTTTTTTGAACGTTATAGTTTATAAGATATGGCAAGAATAGTAGAAGAATTATAACTTGTTATGGAGGTGAGAAAATATAACTAATTACCCATAATTATGTTAAACTCAGGGATTTTAGTGTAATAAGATGGAGGGTTAAAATATAATTATTTTTTAAAAGACCAACTTACCTTCATTTCAGAAGTGTACTTATAAATTAAGAGAGAATTTTTTTTTTTGTTATCTCAAAATGCCCCCTCCCATGCATTATAGTATAGATAAAATGTTATTTTATTTTGTAAAAACTTCCTTTTTTTTCTTTTAGAGAAACTATTGAATAATATAGTATAGATAAAATGCTATTTTATTTTATAAAAACTTCTTTTTTTCTTTTAGAGAAACTAGTGGGAATGTCCGCGCGTTGCGGCGGGTGTCCGAACTCATATCAGATTCAATTATGATGCCTATTACGGACCCCAACCCATTACGGATATCTAACACTTTTTTTCCATTCAACAAAAAAAATAGTCGTAGAAGTTTGTATTCCACATAATATGCATAACTGGCAAACGGGTCATGGGTCATTGGTCAAAACGGGTCAACTATAAAAAAGGGTTTTTTGGTTCGGGTCGAAATGGGTCCGAGTTAGAACGGGTTTCGGGTTGGGTCGGGTCAGTTTTTTTTAACAATATAAGTTTATAAAACTCTAAATGTGACTAATTTTCACTTAATGAACCATGATTTCAAGCTACATCTAACTAAACAAATACACATCAAGGCATGATTTCAAGCTACATCTAACTAAAACAGATACTCCATTTGACAGTTTTACATGCAACCCGCATGATCATCAATAACAGTTTTACATGAAACCGTGCCATTATCGGATTAGGGTTGATGTCACCTAATTGGTTGCTCGGCCGCATTATTTTTGATTTTTAAGGCCAAAACTACACCATTTGTGATATGTTAGTCCAAATTAGAGAGGTCAATGAGACGGGTTTAGAATGGACATTGGTAATCCTATACCCATATCTGGTTGTGAAAACAAATCCTGTACCCGTCAGTTAATCTGTTAAAGTTACCCATTTGGATTCCTACGTACATTTCCTAAGGAAATTACAATACAAAAACTAAAATGTAAGTAGATTACTCTATTACTTAAAAAACTGACAATTAAAATAAAAAGAAATATTGTTTAGGAGCATGGTTCAGGTAAATAGATTTGTATGCTTCATCTAAACCGGCTTGATATCACCTAATACCATACATGACTCATACTTGTGAGCTTGTATAAAACTAATCCTATAACCAACTACTCGTCCTGAATGTCTCAGGTTTGATACTTTGCCAATCGGGTTTGGGTTTGTTTGCCATTCCTAGTCCACATGGCGTCTTTTGATTGAGTTATACTTTCGTGTAATCATTTGTACCGGTCAGATGGTTATATTTTTTAAACGTTGGTCAAGTGGCTATTTAAGTAAGGGATATTGGATTTATAAACCTTAGATTTCACCATATGGCTGAATAGCTCCCAACTTACGAATTGTACCACACCACTCCGAACTTTCAACTTATTTTCCTCTGGCACTCTCAAACTAACTAACCCTAACCCAGTTAGCTGATATCAAAAGCCGTGTCACTAAACACGTGTCATATCGGATGCCACATCATAAAAAATGCCACGTCGAATGTCACGTCACTAAATAAGTGTTGCATCAGATGCCACATCACTAAACAAGTGTGAAGTGTGTTGCATCACAAAGTTGAAAGTATTATCGGCTAAATGGTGAAAGTTTAAGTTATTTAAATCCAATGTTCAGTAAAAAGGTAAGTCAAAATGGCCATTTTCCTGATTTTCTCTCCAAACACCACCCCAGAAGTTTCAAAACATTGCAATTAATCCCTAGGACTTTGACCAAGTGATAGCAGTTGAAATTGGAAAATATGATTGGTCACTTAACAACACTTGTACATGACATAAATAATGTACTGAACTTGCAAGTTGTATCACCATATATTATGTCTTTTTTGGTAGGAACAAACAACCTGCTGTACTCCAATAGAATCATCCACCCTTGTCCTCAGCCACTTACCACCTTGCAATCTGATTTTTTTTCTTTTTTGGGTATTAGTTTCTTTTTTTATTTTTCATTTTCTTTACTACTAAATTTCTCCATCTTATCAATCTTACTTTAGTGAGCCAAGAATTTGAAGATAGGGCGTAAGCCAGGCAAAACGGATGGTCGGGCAATGTGTCAAAACAGGCCCAGTTAAAACTGGGTTTCGGTCAAAACGGGCCATTATCCGCGACCGAAGGAATTGTCAAAAAAAATATGCACATTTTTCCTTTTAATCACATTTACGGCTAAAAAGAGCAAATCTTTAAAAGCAAAAAATAAGCTCTGGTACAGTTAAACAAAGAACCGGCTATCCATATAGTCTATCCAACAGGAAGTATATTTCCTCACAAGATTCATGACACTTATCCGAAGCTGAAAACCGATGAATTTTCCCATTTATCTCGATCCAACTTGATCCCGGGCTCTTTTTTTCCACATGAAGATCTTTCATAGTGGCCTGTATTCTAGCTACTTCACTCCATCTGTTTGCTTCGGCAAACATCTATATAATCTATAATAGGAGATTAGCCGCTGATGTAAGTTTGTATACGTGTCAACCATCTAGCCATGCCACGTAGGATATGTTGATGTCATAATTAATAAATATGAATGAATAATAATGAATAATAAGTTGGTCAAAAAGTAGTAGAAAGAGGGAGGAAAATTTGAATTTCAAAATTCAAATCCTTCCCCACATTTCAGAGAACAAAGACCAGATTTATGAGAGAGAAACATGAGCTCTTTCAAAACAAAAATTTTACCCAACCGTCTTCAAATTTCAAACCTCTCCAGCTTTCCTTATACGCAGCTACCTCTCAATCCATCTTCAAATAATCTTCATCTGTTGTCTATCTCCCCTGTTCGCTCGCTCGCTCCATCTTCTAAACCTAAAAAACAACCGACATATCTTCTTTCATTCGCAGGGAAGGTAAGGTTCACTCAGCCAGCAGGTAAGCTTCGATTTAGCAACTTCGATTAGCCCCCATTTCTTCTCTATTACATTTGAATTGTTTTTCGGAATTGGATCAGACGAACCAAAACGAAAATCACCAGCGAATTATGTGACTATGATGAATCGCGTGAGTCAGATCATTAAGAATGAAGATCCGAACATTCGTATCACTCAAGAAGCGGTTTACATCATTAACAAAGCTTCGGTATTACTAATTTTCCCTAATTTTGCCCTAATTTGTTAGTTATGTTGAATTAGGGTTTCTTTTTTGTTTTGTGTGGTTATTTGTGGTTCTGTTATGTTAGTTTTGTAATTTGTAGGAATGCAGTTAGATGATATATGATAGTTAAGGTGATGGTTTGAAAATTGAATTATATACAGAAACATTTGTTGTCATTAGTTACTTTTCTGTAGGTTAGGTTACTGTTTTTAGGTTAAGTATGATGAGATTGTAGTGAATAAGTAAAATGTTAGAAAGATGCTTGATTATTATGTGCAGCCAAGTTATAGAAAACTTTAAGCGGATCATTTATTATCTGTTATCGCATACGAAATTTGTTATTGAAGTTGTGTAAATGGCCTGGAAATTTAAAGGGGTTTTAAGCAGATGATGATGACTGATGCAAGAAAAGATGTTAAGAACATGTGTTTAGAAAATAAAGGAAAGGTATGTGATTTATGTGGAATTGGGGAGTGATTAAATGCTTAACTCTTGAAAACTATCTTCCACATTTATGATCCTGTCATCTTAATATTAGGCATCTGTGGTATCTTTTATGACATCATTCCATGTTGTCATGCATCCCCTTCTTTACTACATTTTATCTTTTGCTTTATATTAGTTATATTTAGGTATCTAGATTAGTGGTTAGTGGTCTATTTCATGTTCCTGTCAACTTTTCTTTCGGTTATTTCCCTTTGATTTTAGGCCTATAAAAGGCACTGCAAGTTTATGAATGAATATGACATTGTCTCTGTTCTTCTCCCTTAATTGGCTTCTATCATTCTGTGAATGATTTCATTTATCTTATGTGGCATGTCAACATGTATAAAATTACTCTTAATGATTACACTTTACCTCCTTTTGGTTGTTGAACTTGATATTTCTTGGGGAATTTAGATACTGTTCACTAGGGGTGGATAGCATAGTAGTCAAAGTCTCAAGGTGCAAATAAGGCGCAAATGCACAAAAAGAGCGCACAAACGGCAGGCCGAGACAAAAGAAGTGTAATAATAGGAAAAATAAAAAATACATATAATAACAGCCATAGAAATTCTAGAACTTAAAAGACTCTTCCACGAACATTGTGAAAAAACCTAATAGAACTTAAAGAGCAGTTAGATGATTCCAATTAATAGCAAAATAATAAAATTTACAAAATATAAGCGGCAATAAATATCGTCGTCATTGTTCATAACCTCAGCATGTGTCATATATTTAGCAATAATTATATCTGGTGACTGGTAAGAAAATATAAATAACTTGAGATCCACTTGCAACATTAATTGTAAAATCTGAATGTTGTTGAATGATAGCAAAAGATTAGCTACAATGTATAAGCAAACAACAACTATAACCAAATGTATATGCATCTTGATATCCAAATTTCTGCAACTTAATGTCCAGAATATATGCATAATCATCATTCATTTATACGATTATCTGATTTTTTGTGCATTCCATGTGTGTGCAGGAAAAATTTCTTGCTTTCACATAGCTTTGAAGTTCGATATATGTCATTATGTTGATTAGGTTAAATTTAAATACATTTTGATAGTGTGTACAAGAGTATGGAGTTTGATATGTGTTTTAGATGTACATACATGTTTATCTTTTGAAGCTTATAGAAGGATAATATTCTTGAGAATAATTATGCTTTCACACGACTTTAAAGTTTGATATATGTCATTATGTTAATAATTAGGTTAAATATATTTGATATTTGTTTTAGATGCACGTATTTATTATTGTTTTAAAGCTAGGTGAAAGTTGTTATACAAGGATAATATATTTTGAGAATAATTATGCTTTCATTATGTTGTGATATTTGTTTTAGATCCACATATCGTTTGTGTGAGACTTGGTTTCTTAGGTGATTGGTTAAATTTCATATCAGACTAGAATATGTTTCTTTCAATCTTTTTTGATATCAAAGCAAATGATCTCTTTAGTGTTTTGGACCAGAATAATTCCACGGTTGCTTTGAAACTGCGCAGAATTGTGAATCTTAAGCTAATTTGATGCATGTTTGTGTAATGATTAAACCCTAACAGATGGAGACACATTTGGGACTTTTATTAGCCAAGATGAAGCTGATTCTAACCTGTTAGAGGCTGCCCACGAAGGAGCTGATTGGAGTCACTATTTCCAGCAGTTGCAAGGTGAGTTTTGAATGTATTTTACTCGGTTTTGATGAATGAGAACCGATTAAGCCTTAGGAAACAAATGTGATGTGTTTCTGTTGTCTTAAAGCAAGTTGTGATGTTGTTTAGAATTGGTTTCGGGATAGTATGATACGAAGGTTGCAAGCTCTTGATTACAGGTTTTTTTTATGGATATTAAAGGATTTTTTTATTGCATTAGAGGCTGCTGGTGTATGGCGTTTAAAAGCAATTTAAGATGTCAGTGGCTGGAAAGATAGAACCACTATGGAGGACATGGATCATGCAGTTCGGGATAGCCTTAAGGGGTGGATATTTGTCTTTGTTGGGAACCCGTCACTTTCAAGTTAAACCAGTTGGAAGTCAATTCCTCAAAGGACCAAATCCTTCAGACCTTATTTTGGCTTTCAATTTGTGCTACTTTCTATATGAATTTTTACTTTTGTTTCTTTTACAGACCCTCTTGAGACTGCAATAATTCCTAAAATGGTTGATGAAGCTAGAGCAAGGGTTTTATCTTAGTGGCAGCTGGTGGCGGGGGTATTGTAGTTGGTGATGCAGCTAGTGGTGGCACTGCACCCCAGTGGCTGCCGTTGCTGAAAAGAAGGAATTAATGGTCGAAGAAAAAGAAGAGTGACCACCGATACTGTTCTTGGTGATGTTGAAGATACACATGTCAAGTTCTTGCATAAAGGCAGATAAACATGATGTTTCAAACGAGATGGTGAGATCATTATTTTGATCCCCATGATTCAATGTGTTAAAAGAAACTATGATGGGGAGCAGTCTTTATATACTGACACTCCATTTGCTGAGTTTTATAATGCTTGGGAAAGTAAATGTTTCTTTGTAATTTGTATAAATATAGTTAGGGGTGGAAATGGGTAGGTTGGGTAATGTCATTTAATTATTTTATTTTATTTTTTAAGTTGTTTCTTTTTATTTAAAACCAAAATGGCTTTGTTCTACAATCAAATTCTTAAAATTGGCTGGCTCTACCAACCTGCCGGTTTGGTTTGTCGCTTCTTGAAACCTTATTTAGTGGCTCCGCCTAGATTTTCGTCTGCACCAGCTATAACAAACCAGGCCATGAATACCCTTAATTGGAAACCTCTTTGGCATTTAATCAGCCATGTAACCTTTTTGGCATTCAATCAACCGTGTACTTAATTGAATCAATTTGATTTTTTTCTGTTCAACTGTTTATGATTCATGATTTAAATTGGTTTTGATAGGCAATTTCTTCCTCAAACATGGCTCCAAACTACGCCTGATTCCTCGCGATCGGGTTGGTGCTTAGGTTGGCTGGTTTAGTAAACTTTCTTGATAACTTTGTTACTATGGTTTGTATTTTGCGAGGAAAATAATTTATTGATGTTACAATAAAGCTTTTACTTAACTTGAAATTATACCTCTACCCTTAAGTTTCACGTTCGAATTACGATGCTGGCTGAATGGTTTTTTGTACATTTTTATTAGGGAATCCGACAAGGGTTTCCATTTCAAGCCAGCTGATGCAGTGATGATTGGAAAAGGGTATGGCCTATAGCTGAGATGATACGACCATGAATAGTGTGGTCTAATTACCTTTGTGTCACTTCCTTCTGTGTTTCTCTTGATCATCCTTTTGCTATATTAGACTTTTTGATAAGGCTATGATGAGTTCAAAGTTATGAGTAAATATTGTTGAATGTCATCTTGGCTTGGCAGGGTTGGAGGATGGTAGATCTTCATCTGCAACCTCCCTTGCAGCCATGGTGCTTTCACTATTTTGTAAACTCTGAGCCTTAAAAGTTACGGAGATCTTTCTGTCTTCTACTATTGTCTTCAACATACAGAGTTGAAGAGTCAGATCTACGAAGAGATAAGATTGGGTATAATATTCATACCGATTTATAGCTGGTAGTTTTTGTCAGATCCAAAGTTTAACCTACTCGAAATCTTTCAAAACAAACTACAGGTTTCTAATTTATCATAAAATGTTTGCTTGATAGCCAATCTTCAGTTTCCATTGTCAGAAAATGTTTGCTTGATAGCCCATTCAAGGTTAGAAAATTTCTGAGGCATATTCAGTTTCCATTGTAGCTTATTTTGCTTATCTTAAGGTATGTGGACACTATTTTCATTCTTTATTTCACAAAATTTGGAATAAAATTGTTAAATTCTGTTTAAAATCATTGTGTTAGTTTTTCCTGTTTCACATTTGATAAGCTGCCATCATCCCACAATAACATGAATCATAATAAGTATTTGGAGCACAGTCGTGTAGAACAAAACAAATAGCTCAGAAACTGCTATGCCGTAAACCTCAAGTTGTATTATAAATTACAAGTGAATAAATGGGTGGGTCGAATGCTAACAAGTTGGATAGGTAAGTGGCCAAATCAGGTTCAGCCCAAAACGAACTGTATTTAAGTGGTCAAAATGGGTCGGGCCAACCTACACACATTTCTTATTCTTTATTATATTCTATAAATAATTGCGTTAAACATGATTACAAAACTATATTGCTACTATCAAAATCAAATCTTTTATTAATAATAAGAGGTTAAGAACATTTAATATCTTCGATGACTTTAGCACAATTTAACGTTCTTCGTATACTCATTACATATTTACAGGTTCGTTCAATTCATTCAAAGTTTGTTTACTAGGTGTGTTACTGACGTGTAATTGTGATTGGCATCTTAGCCGGGAATTTATTAAGGAGTACAGTGCTTCCCATCCCAAATCCTCTTGTCTTAAAAATGTAAGCATCATGACTGCGATTTAAATTATGATGACCTGTTATTGTTTTATATATAAATCCTTAAAAAATGTTTAACCGGAGTTGGTGTTTTCCTATTTAGCCTCGGATGCATGGAAAGTGATGTCTCTTGAACAAAAATCAAAATACACAAAACGGGCTTGTGAAGTATGGGATGACTACTTGAGTGATGCTCCTGCGCGCGAACCTAAACCTAGAAAGCAGGTAACACCGTGGCGGGTTTTTTTGCATGTTGTGTTTTACGTGGTGAAGTTTTAAACTTTTTTACTTATGGGTGGTTTTGTGATGCAGGCCAACTTAGTCACTCGGTGTTCTCCCGGTCGTTTAGTCAATGCGATAAAGCACTTCACGGAAGACCAAAAGGAAGCCGTGAAAAGCATGGGCTTTGGTAGTCTTCTCGATCTCAAATGTAGAACTTTGAGGCGTAGTTTATGCCTATGGTTGTTAGAAAGATTCAACACCATAAGGCGTAGCTTAGAGATATGCGGTGAAAGAATTCCTATATACCCTTGTGATGTTGAACTTGTAATGGGTTTACCTGCTAGCGATAAAGTTGTGGTCAACTCAGGTCCTGACGACTTGGTTGCAGAATTGCGCCTAAAATACAACGCTTCGAATCGAGGAATTTCAGTTCGTTTTCTTGAAGAACGATTGGGACAACCGGAAGCAGGAGATGATTTTAAAAGAGCGTTTTTGCTTTATGTTTTAGGGACACTTTTGTGCCCTACAATAAGGCTAGATGTTAGCCCTTCATTTCAGCATCTTTTGAAGGATATGGATTGTATTCATGAATACAATTGGGCAAAATTTTTGCTTGATAGGTTAGTTAGGGAGGTGTTTCGCTATCGTCAAGGGAAACAACGGGGCGTTGGTGGTTGTCTTTGGTTTCTTCAGGTAAACTATAATGCATTTTTAAGTGATTTGCTAAGTGTGTTTTTAAGTTTTGTTTAGATCCAAAAGGTTTGAAATCTTGCCACTTTCATCCGATTGGGTATTACCGTCTTTTTAGACCTTCTTTTAATAAACTAAAAACACTACAAGAAATAAAGTCAGCAGAGGTGGATCTTTATTTCTTATAGTGTTTTTAGTTTAATAGAAAAATGTCTAAAAAGACGGTAATACCCCCGACTTAATGGATAAAAATGGATGAAGTTAACGAGTTGGATGAAAATGGTAAGATTTCATACTTTTTGGATCTAAATGCGGAAAAACAAACCTTTGGACGAATGTCACAACACTGGCCAAACGTCAGGGACGAAAATGGCATTTTACTGTTTTGTTTGGAAATCTAATACTTATTAACATTTGCAGATATTTTACTATGAAAGTGTTGTTATTGGAGGAACGTGTGAACCGAGCCCCGTTGTTGTTCCATGCATAACATTGTGGACCGAAGAAGCTATTTCTGAGCGAGAGAAACAGGAGAAAGAGCTTGGCGGTTATGGTAGTGGAGAGGTCAGCCGTCGATTTGTGATATAAATCATCTTTTTTCATATGGCTACAAGCTACATATACATTAATCACTCAATACATCATTGTTCAGGTGATTTGTAAGGAGAGGGGTCTCGATTTAGGGTTGTTAAATGGTTGTGATCATGTTGATGTGCGCCCTTTAAGACAGGTGGCTACGAAGAGGACAGATCTGAGGAGCTTCCTCATAATATTTTTAATACTATCATTGTTTTCCTATTTTTGATTATCTACTATTGAATGGGTAAAAATGATATTGTGAGAGTTTCCGAAACTTAAAAGGATATACATGAAAAATTAAACTTTTAGAAAGATGTATGTAAAGTTACTCCAGAGTATGCACCTGTATTCTATTTTCATAAAAACAAAGAGTCATTAATGATTTCAGTTTGAACGATGAAATTATGCCCTAACACATACTGTCTTTAACATTGTTTTATAAAGATACGTAACTAAACGCAAACAATTTAAATGATATATTATAATCTGTTTTTTAGTAATTGATTTCGATCGTTATTAAACCTGCCCGTGTGTTCACACGGGTCTTACTACTAGTATTAACTAAAAGCGTATAATATCCACTGTTATCCGGTTCCAAAATCATCAACTTATCAACAGCAATCATAGCAATTTCTAGATTCTTCTAAAGTTTACATCCACCCAATAACACACCCCAAATAACTGCATTCGGTTCCATTCTCATTTCTTCTATCACTTGCAGTGCGTCTTGTAGTAAAGCCGCCTTGCATAAAAAATCAACCATACATCCATAATGTTCGATTTTCGGAAGAATATGAAAATCATGAATCATGCTCAGAAAACACCTTTGACCCTCTTTGACCAAGCCCGCGTGCGTACACGCGCTCAGGACACTGATTAAAGAAACCCCGTTTGATTTTATACCATATTTCACCATAAGATTAAACATTTTTAATGCTTCGTTCGCGTAACCATGTACCGCAAGCCCTTCGATTACCGAGTTCCAACAAAAAAGATATTTTTCAGATAGTTTATAAAACACTGCTAGAGATTGATCTAAGCTGCCACACTTTGCATACATATCAATCAGTGACGACCCGATATAAACATCGAGTTTTAAACTGTGTTTTTGTATATAACGATGTATCTTTTTGCCTATGTCGAGTGCCCCGAGGTGAGCACAGGCTGAGATAGCAGTAGCCATGGTTACTTCATCGAGAATGATACCATGTGCTGTCATATCATTAAACGTTGCTAACGCATGTTGGTATAGTTTATTTTGAGAGTAGCAGTTTATCATAGTCATCCATGAAATTAAGTCTTTTTGAGGCATCTTGTTAAACAAAACCTCTGCAGACTCGACATCTTTTATTCTAGCGTATCCGTCGATCAAAGAGTTCCACGAAGCAAAGTTTCTTTCGGGCATTTCCTCAAACAGTTTCTTTGCGGAAACTAAGTCTCCAGCCCGTGCATGAACCGAAACCATTGAAGTCCAGGCAAAGACATCCCTCTCCGTCATTTCATCAAACACCTGGCGTGCGTCAAAGATCCTCCCCACACATCGTTCAACGCTATCTGAACAAACACGTGAGATTTGAACCCAAACTTCCATATATGCCCGTTAACCGCTTCACCAATTCTTGAACTAAAGCACAACCTTTAATAACCGACGAAAAAGTATAGCTAGTGGGAAGAACTTGAGCACTTGACATTTTTGAATAAAACCGAAGAGCTTGAACTGGGGAAGAACAACAAACACACGCTCGGATCACAGCATTGTACACGAATACATTCGGATGATCCATCTGCGTAAAGGCTCGAATACCATAATCCATCTTGTTAAAGATGGAACAAGCTGACACAAACTGGTTAATCATGAAACAATCTTGATTGTAGTTGTTCTTGACAATGCAGGCGTAAATACACTCTAGTGTAGACCTCTACTAACCGTCAAGTATAAATAGAAGAAGCAGCTTTTCTCACCATCTCGTATAGGATTCCGAGTCACGTATTTCACGTAAGGACTAAGACTAACGAAAACAGATGACAAGGGTCTTGAACTTAATATAGAACAAACCTGTGCCTTGAGTACATACTCTGGTGCAATTGTTTTACGATCTTCTTTGCTACACATTTCATTTGACTCTGACGAAACCAGATTGATGAACTCTGTAATACGAAGCACAGTGGAATTTGTATACGACATAATAAGGATGAGGATGATCCAGTGGATCACAAGATCGTTTATTTTAGCAAATAGCTAAAAGCACAAAAAGATATTCTTACCGACACAACAGTTGATCAATAGATCTTGAGTATCTCTTGCAACACGTACGTCAGAAGGTAACATTTCCTTAATTATCTTAGTCTTGGTAGCTGTAAAATTTAAGGCTGGCAAATCGTGTCTTAACAGGTTTAACAGGTTTCTGACGGCGCGCACAACATAAGTTTCAAACATGATTACGACTCGTTTAACAACTTTCTACCTCATGTTTATAAAACAGTTTTATGTACAAAGATGAATAAATGATAGATCCTAACATTGTAATTTTAATTATTTTAAAAATTAAAAAAGTCAAAGGGTGTATTTTTCAGTCAAACATGTCTAATCGTGTCTTAACAGGTACCCAATTGTCAGCCCTAGTAAAATTATAAACTTTGCATTAGCATTTAACTGTTTCATCAAATCAAACAACAAAAAAACAAAGAATCGAACAGACCTTTCGATAATCAGGTAGCAGTAACAAACGGATTACTCACAATTGATTACTTAACCACTACATTATCAGACAATCAAAAACAAGAAGTAGGTTATTGAAACAGCATAAACTTACTGTTGCACCACTAAATGGTACATCTTCTTAGCCTCAGTGAACTTCTTCATCTTCTCATAATAAAGAGTATAAGCCTGGTGAAACAGTGAACTTTTGTTCAAAATATGATTCTCCTTCATATGCTCCGGAATAGCACCAGGATCATCAACAAAATCCAACTTCACACAAATCAATACAAATACATAGATCACAAACCTTTCTAACCCTACGGAATAAACTAATAATACAATTAATAAAAGACCATAACGTGCAAACTTCTACAATCACTTAAATCGACTTTCTATGGAGATTAAATTCTAAAAAATCAAATAAGTAGGGTTACTAGTTTCATCCAAACGCGAAGGTATTGAATATCGTTGCGGTAACGGAGATCTGTTTCAAAAGTTTGGACGCGTTTTTGAAGAAACCGAGGAAGCTTCTGTTTGAGTAACTTGGGAGGTAATAAATTTGTCATCTTCAAGCAATTAAAAGGGAAATTTAATCACTATTCAACCATAACTTAAAGCAACACTATACAGCCACCATGAGCAGAACTTGTATAAATTGACAAATCTATTCAAAACCAAATCTATTTAAAAAGTAAGTTTCTCCTGCAAATTGTGGTGTTTTTACTAAAAATGTGTCTCGAAATGCATATACTTACACTAAAATTGACTAATTTCATACTATCATTTCCCATACAATTCCACCAAACACTAAATCAGTTACAGTTTCAACTACCTAACCCTAAAATTCCACTAAAATCCCTACAAATCACCCCAAAACAAGCATACATCTACATATACTTAACGTATCCAGTGTGTAAACGAAGTCACCTCTGATGAATTCCAGCGGACGTGAGTTTGTAGGTTTAAAGGAATGAAATCGATCTGGACCTGAAACTGGTGTGTAAACGAAGTCACCTCTGATGAATTCCAGCGGATGTGAGTTTGTAGGTTTGAAGGAATGGAATCGATCTGGATTTGAAACTAAAGCATTCAGTCATCCATATACTGAAATCCCCCAATTACCCCTCTAGTGTCTTAAAACTTTATATTTAACCCCTCTAAAATGGCTTACACATCCTTGTACATGGTGCTTAATAACTTGTAAGCATGGTAAAATTACATTCTTGTACATCACATTTAATTTATATAGTATAATGACAATCCACAGAAAAAAAAATCCTATTCAATAAATTCTTGAAATATATCAAACTCTCCAGTTGGGTATAAGGGATCCTAATAGATCGATAATATGATTCTTTATCTACTTTACGTAGCAATATAAGTATAAAATTGAACACAGATTTTGGTATCATACCTTTTTCCCAATTGCAAGTTCGATCAAGAAACCTAAATGGGTCATCACACTCGCCAGGGGCATATGTTTTCCGACTCCATTATGGTCGATTGGAAAGCCCTTAGGGTGGAGCTCCCCCGTAGAAAGCACTTTATTCAGCCATGTTTGACCCTCTCTGTCATTGATTTCACGAAAATTTAACCAAGAAACCCTAATTTGAAGAGGATGACAAATCATAAATTTAATATAAATGCGGAGAGTTGTTACCTTGAATTGTGATTAACATACAATGGTACAATCAATCGGTGTAGCAGAGATTAACATCACTGACTAAACACAATCATCGGGGATCAAACAGAATAATACAAAATTGGAAAAACAAAACTAAAGGATCATGAAATTTACCTATAGAGAAAGCTCTGATCATGTAAATCGACGCCACACCAAATCCACAATCCTTCCACACCAAATCCACAATCCTTCCACCTTCAATCGATTAGATTCATGGCATATTGAATGAAATTGGACGTTTTGTGTGCTTGACATTCACTCTTCCGTTTGATTGTGAGGGACGTCTATTAGGTTTCCTGAGGGCAAAGAAGTAATGGATTTGGGGGGTTATAAGTATGGGGTGTAGGTTGAATTTACTATCATACCCCTACAGTGTCTTAAAATTTTGTACTTTTTACAATTTTACCCTTATAAAACAAGCATTTAGTCATTGTACATATTGTTTAAAGTGTTGGACGCGATGTAAAATTACATGTATGTACATCACATTTGCTTTATATAGTACTAGTGGGAAACCCGCGCGTTGCTGCGGAGTCAATAATACAGGACGAGTATATAATTCAAACCTTAAAACAATAAAATTTATAATATATTAGGTGTGGTTCTCATTATCCGCCTATGCAAACAATCAAAATAAACAAAAGGAATTAAAGTAAAGTTCTTATCGAGGTTTCATTCTTTATACGATTTTTTTTTTAAATTGGGATACCCTGAATCTTTCTTCTAGATCCGCCACGGGATATAATACAACCTTAATAACAAGATATTTAAATACAAAAAACATATATGCATCAATAATTTATTAAAAATGCTGGTTGATACTTCAACAATTTAAAGGTTGCAGGTAAGAAGCCCTCAATTTCATTTTCCTCTGGCTTATCTTCTAGATTCATGACTAATGTATAAAAGAATACACTAATAATATAAACAAGATAGAACACTACAAAGTCATGCTTTAAAATTCCAATTAGTTTTAAAGCATAAGAAATAGTGGTGGCTGCCGGCCAAACTTTAAATACGTGTATTTGACTATTTGTTTGTTAAGTAATTAAAATTTTAACTATTTAAACATTAGGAGAACTGTCCCAATAAAAAAAAATCCAACAGCCAGCCTAAGTTTATACTTTACATGGAAATAAATAGTGAACATAACATGATCAATATTCACTATTCAGACACACTCACCTGATTGCAGTTACCAGAATGTCTGCACACCGTCAAATTGTCGAACGCATCGTCCTCCTCAGCGTCAAACCCGACATTGACTCTACCGAAGTCGAGACCATGATAAATGAAGTCAACGGATTGATCTCTTTATCGCCAACACAAAGGATGTTTTTAAGAAGTAAAACCATATACGGAACTCGAAAACAGAGAAAATCAGCATACTGTTGATTTATTGGTATTTTGGTCAAACCAGACAATGATCTTGAACATAGTTCTTGGCCTTTCTCCAAAATGTTTGATAGGTTTGTTGATGAATTCAAGTTTAACAAGTTGTAAGCAGCAAAGAATCCGGATAACGCGTGGAAACGTGCAGCTGAGTGAGTTTTTCTAACTGAATTGAGCATGTTTTCACCTGCAATAGAAGTTGGTGTTGAGTTTTTGTGCCACTTTCAATTGTAAATGTATCATATCAGTTCATTGAGCCCGTAATAGAATATAATCCGACAAGATTCTACCATAATAGAATATTAAACATTTAATAGTCTAAACCATTTTGTTTACTATTCTCATTCTCCTGCAACTTGGTGGACAGTCAGCTCCCACCATAAAAGACAGAGCTGTGATAATAAAAACAGACGGACCTGTGTCTCTTACTTGTCACCAATTCCTGCAGCTCAAACCCATCAATAATTTAGTTACATCTTGTGAGGTAATAACCATAAGGCTTAGTACATTATCATAAGACCGCTATATTATCACATTTAAGGCTGGCAAAACAGAGATCAGGTAAAGGGTCGAAGCAGGTCCGGGTTAAAACTTGCCGCTTTAAAAACTTATCAATTTGGTTTAAGTCAAGACAGGTCGTGGCCGAAATGAGCTCGCCTTGAATTGGGTCATTTCAGGAGCAAAAAGAGTATTAGATTGAGTTATCTCGCCACATTTGCTTTTATAGCGCTAGTAGCGATGGTGGCATTGTGCATCTAGCCTATATAGACACCAACTGACACTAAGCAATAAACAAATATTTAAGCAACAATACAGAGAACTCACTATTTGTTCATAAGCCATGCGGTTGTCCTCACTTATTGAGACATCAATTAAACATCTACCAGTTTCACCAGACCCTACCTGTTTTGACTCAAACCTATTTTGCACATTTTTGCCGTCTATGATGATATCAGAATCAATATCATTCTCTAACAATAAGTTGCGAAGTACTGGGAAGGGTTTAAAGCGCCTTACTTTACAAGAAAATTGTCATAAAAATTAGTTAAAAGAGACAAAATCATTACCTACATTGACATATTCAAGTCCGCCGGTAACGTTAGTCTTCAAATTTGATCTTCTTTGCTGCAGGCACACCACTCTCCACCTGTTTACCATAGTAAACAAAAATTAAGCATCAATCAACACATTCAATGTAAATGGATGATAACTGCCACATGTATCCATCAAAATGTATAGCCACATGTATCCAGCAACCTCAATCTGCTTCCGCCTTTTCTGGTCTCTTTTCAAAATTCCATCTACCAACTTCTTGTGTTCTTCAAACGTCCTTTTCTGAATAGTCATCACATTATACCTAAAAAAGTGGTGCCATTTTTTCTGAATAAATTTGAGAACATAAAAAGAAAATTGAGTTTAACAAATTATTCATACCATTTCTTGTTATGGTGTTTACGTTCGATATGGACCCAGTCGAAGGGTTTATAGAAACGGTTAACGCCTTTCCACCTGCAATCCATATGATAGTTTTCCTATGTATGTCAATAAAAAGAACGAACCTTTAATCATAACTTAGGTGGGTAATGATCTGTTCATCTTTCTATTTTTTAATAAACAACTAATACAATAAACATGATTATAAAAATAGAATATTATTACAACACTAATCTAAACTTTTCAAGTTCTAGTTACAATTAATCAAACAAAAACATAAAAAAATGTACTTACAGGTTGGGATGAACACTCTCAGGAGGGATGATCTGTGCTTGCAACAAATTCTTAACGAAGAGAAAGTTATGCATGGTTTCGGCAACAATCTTTGTCCCCTGCCCGTATTTATAATCATCAGGTTAACATCTCCTGGTAATGTATTAAAAAAAATTATAAAAAAAGGTTACATAATGACTATATTTATAACCTCTGGAGATGCAAACTGAATGAAGCCAAAATGCTTTGATTTTCCTGGCTGACATGGGTTTATTAAATAAAAAGAATACTATGGGGGTGTTTGGGTTAGCTTATTTTGGAGCAACTTATTCAAAGGCCTCATCAGATAAAAAAAAAACAAGTTCGTAATCCAAAATCAATAAGAGAATCAAGCAATTTTACCTGTAATCATCATCAATCACCACCAAAGTCACTACCAAACCTCAACTTCACCATCTGAGGATTCCTCTGCCGGAATCCTAACCGCCCCCGACTGACTTATGAAGGAACCCTAAAGCCGCCACTGTTGAGGCTTCGATTTTTCACTACCTACCACTGCCATCGCCGCAAACAGCATAATCAAGAAGGATCGTCTACCACAAGATTCATCTGCCCGAATCCTAACAACCCCTTGACTGACGACAGAACCCTAAAGCCATTGTTGTTGGGGCTTCGCTTTGTCCACAACCTACCACGGCCATCATCCGAACACCATCATCACTGACCCGGCGTCATCTCAGGAGGACTTATGCAAACGGACAGGGCTATTGAATTCAAGAATATGATGATTGCATTGAAAGAGGAACGGTTGAGTTGAAGAAACAGATAATGGCATTGAATGAGAAGGGAACAGGCGTGGAGAGATCGAGATTGATTAATCTTGTATCTATTTGATGTGAGAAGGGCAGAAAGGGAACAAAATGGTAAAAAACTAGGCATTTTTCGCTTTGTCCACAACCTACCACGGCCATCTTAAAAAATTGAATGGAAATTACTATTTTGTACATAGGAGATGCTTTATATAGTATATAGATAGATATATAGATATAGATATAGATTATAGACTATTGAAGATTCATATAGGAGCTCAAAAGGGCAGGGTCCGAAAGTTTTTTTTGTAACAAATTCCTTAATAAATTGGAAAATTGGTTTTTAATAAACCAACCTTTATCCCGTTGGTAAATAATAATTTTACCTACGTAATTGGTATACAATAATCCTACCTATCAACATGTTGGTACTCAATGAACTTCCGTTAATTTTTTAAACTGAAGTTAATTTTTAAGTTTTATTTATTACACAAAAAGTCCCTGTAGTTGTAATTTACTAGTTTTAACTTTTTTATAAAACAAAAAAAACCTCAAGAGACTGTAATTTACTAGTTTTAAATAAAACTAGTAAATTACAACTACATGGACTGTTTGTGTAATAAATAAAATTTAAAAACTAACTTCAGTTAAAAAAAATTAACAAAAGTTCATTGAGTACCAACATGTTAATAGGTAGGATTATTGTATACCAATTACGTAAGTAAGATTATTATTTACCAACGGGACAAAGGTTGGTTTATTAAAAACCAATTTTCCTAATAAATTAAGATGGTTAATATAAATACATAAACTAATTTTATTATCCATATGTTTTAGGAATTTATCTATACATCTATATAAAACATTTCAATGGGATAGAGATGTAATTTTGCTACACTTGCAAGTTTTGAAACACCATGTACAATAGACTATAAGCCATTTGAGATGGGTAAAATAGGAAATAACTAAATATTTTTAAGACGCCATAAGGGCATAATTGGTAATTCGGATACCTGAGCTTTAATTGCCAAAGGGAGAAACGACGATCAGTGAAATTAATTGCCACCATCATTTGGAAACCTAAAGACAACCCTATCGATTCCCTTTCTTCATCCCATTTTGGTCTCACCACTCTCTTTCTATCTGTAAGTAAAACTGTAACACCCTTCTTTCTCTTAATGACATTGTGTTATGGTGATGGTGGTGATTTTGGATGGTGATTGTGCTAGTGGCGGCTTGGTTGACGTGGTGGTGGTGTTGGATGGTGTTGATGGTGGTAGTTGTAGGAGTGGCTACATGGTTGTGGTGGTGAATCGCAACAACGGTGGATTGAACACCGACAGCTATCATACTTTTTCCTTTTAACAAACCCTAATTTCAAGAATTTGTAATTTGGGGTTTTTAGTTTCAAAATTGTGTTTTGGGTTTTTATTGATTTTAGTTGTTAATTATCTTATTTTGTGGTTTTTTTGGGAGTTAGAAAAGACTTTTATCAATTATGTTTATAGGTATAACTGACCTTTGGATTGAAGTTAGTTTATTTTCCCTCAACTTTTGTTTTATTTTATTTGGCAGGGTTATTTTGAGTGGTGTGCTAAGATAGGTTAGGAAGGTAAAGCCATAAATGTTCTCACAGATTCATTGCGGGAAGCCTTGATCAAGCTGGGAAAGATTATAACTCTGGTGATGAGATGGAGATGGAGATGGGGGCTTGATTATTTCTCGAGAAATGATGGTGTGAAGTTGCCTTCTTCCGGATTTTAAGATCTTCCCTATCATCATCACTTACTAAGAACCGAAAGATGGTATTGTTTATTTATCTTGTAGGTATACATACATGATATGCAGATATATTTGGATTTCTTGATTGCCACCCTAATTCTCTTTGACATGTTGTATATAATTAACAATGATAAATGTAGATAGATATATTAGATTTTGTTAATTAATTTGATGATTTTTAGGATTCTTTTCCCAGACATGTTGACAATATATATGTAGATATATTAGATTTTGTTAATTAATTTGATGATTATTAGGATTCTTTTCCCAGAAGATCATATAGTAAATGAAAGGGTCGAAGCAATTACAGATGAAATCAATTTGATGAGAGAGAGGAAGAGAAGAATACAGAGAGGGGAGAAGGCCCAGGGCTCTCCAGCCACAGCGACATCGATGACAACGGGAGATTTGTGTTGAGAGAGAGAGAGATGATCTAGAGAGAGTACATGATTGAATCTCGACCTAGGGATTCCGATGGCAGCGCCCGACACTTGGATGGTGGTCGATCGATCATCTGAAAAGACTGGTCGTTGGGCTAATCTGGTGGTGGTTAAAGATCAGGTGATGGATTAACCGAGGGTTGAATGGAACCATCATCCTCTGACCTCTCTATGTTATTATGGAAATCAGAGACATGACGCTTCAAGTAAATCGATCAAGCTTGCAACCTGGTAATACAATCTAAACCTTGTTAAATCGATCAATGTAGTTTTTGTCCGTGGTTGCCAGATTTCATTCGATAACCCTAGGTGGCATATAGCGAATTCACAGATCCAGCTTATCAAATGTTAAAAGTATATGGTCATGTTTTTTATTGAAAGTACCATTTTCCCCTTTTGTATAGTTTAAAGTGTATGATTTAGTGCATATAGCGACTTCACATATCCAGCTTATCAAATGTTCTAATATCAAGGTTGTTTTAAAACCAAGGCCAAAATCGTCATCGGATGGAACAAGTGTCGGAATGAAATCGGATTCCGTAAAAACCATTGAAGAAAGGAAGGAGGATTATGATCGGGCCAGGGCTTGTATTTTTAGTCCTCACACAGAGGGTCCATCGTTAACGATCAATCCTGACGGGAAGAGTTTGTGTAATTTTAAAAGTGATGAAAATGACGGTTTTAAAAACGATGGAAATACATCTTGTGTAGCCATTCTTAGGGATAGGGAAAATGATTTAACAGATCCTGTGTGACAACCTAGATCTCCACGGTTCTTTTTGTACGTGTCATTTCTATTCATGTTCCGTAGTCATATGTTGACGACATGTGTTCGTTATGTGCTATAATTAAAAGTGTTTGCGATGGTTGAATGTCTGGAATGTATGTATAGAAATTATTAAGTGCTTATGTTTTATGATTAAGCCGCACACACATACACTTGGGCCGGAGGTCGCACACTTCTCTCGACTCGTACATTCCCTTGCCTTCTCGACCCATAGTACTCGAACCCGGACTGAGCCCAATTTGTTACCCGTTTGTATGCGCATTAGCAGTTACGTTTACATAACAATCCTCTTTCAACATCTATTGAAAACCCTAGTGTTCTCCTCTTCTTCTCCCATGGAGTGGCGACAACTTCCCTGGCCGAAAACTCCTCACCCTTTGAAGTATCATCTTCCATATTTTAGTACCTGGTTAGTATGTTCATCATTGATCAAATTTATACTCATCGATGTTCTTTTTATTTGCTTATGTTATATTTGTTAGTGTTGTGCTCACACTAATGTGTATAGAATTAGTAATCGATTATAATGTTTAAACTTAAGGTTAGTCAGTATGATATTGATGAATCTGATTGTGCGACTGTGAACTTATGTCAATGAACTAGGGTTCCGTAATAGATGATGTTTGTACTATCAGATCTGATGATATATTGATTCTTATATGATGAATGCCATTGATGATCGATGATGATGAACAGTGAGTAAGGTTTGTTTGATTTACAAAGGGGTAACTTTGTAGAAATGTAACAAAGTTTGCTAACTGTTCCAATTAAGTCACTAAATCTTTTCTTATGTCCCTAAAGTCACTTAAGTTTCATTTATTGTTCTAGTACTATGTAATTAGTAGGTTACTAGGTCACCATGATGATGTGTCAGGTTCCATTAACTTTTTTTAGTTTTATTTTTAATATAATGTGAAAAATATCAAGAATGACATAGTTTTTTCAATTAAAAAAAACTGAAAAAATATATTTCTCTTTGTTAATTTATTATTAATGAAATTTTATAAAATAACAATCGATTTTATTAAATAAAAAAATATAATCCCATCCATGTTCTATCTCTTACAAACCCTAGAAACGAAACCCATGGCCGTCCTTTCCCACTCGTCGCTTCCCGCCCACCCCACCGCTTCTCCGGCCAACACCACCGCCATGACGCCACCATAACGAGGAACAAATATCCCACATGACCATTTCCGTCTTCCACCGTCATCTTCCCGAACTACCGCAACACCTCGCCACTATAAAGTTTCTACATATATCATTTTTCTGACGACCTGCAACTTTAAGATGAAGAAGATAATTGTCAAGTTCTTGCAAGATTTTGGTGTGGTTCTGATCGAAATAGAGGAGTTGGGTGCAAGAATTGTAATTGTAGATTGAAATCACAAAGTAAATTTGCTAACTATCTGAACCAATTTCAAGTAATCAATGGTTCTTTATCAATAAAGAAAAGCAGAGAATATCCATCTGGAAATGAGATATGATATATAAATAATATTAGTATAATCATTAAAAAGATAAAAAAAAATGGTAACCTGGTGACTTCGTAATTACACACAATTTGAACACTATATTAAAGTTTAGTTATTTTATAGATACAAAAAAAGTTTGGATGACTTAATTGGAACAACTAGCAAACTTGGTTATATTTCTATGATATTTTCCCATTTACAAATGTCAAGAAATTATTAGATATTGAATTAGGGTTACCGGTGCGCCATGACATCTGATGTTACCCCCGACGAAACATAGTGTTTTGTCACACACACCTTCACGACGAAAGATTGTGTTTCGTCACATTCCTGTCGATGAAATACATGGTGTTTCGTCACACACACCTGCTGACGAACAACCTGATGTTTCGTCACCTACATGCCGACGAAATACCTTGATGATTATCATGTGGTTTACTGTCTGCCTGTGGTTTATCAAGAGACTGTGGTTTATCATGTGTATGGAACCTCATGGGTATGGAACTTGGATGATTTATTGTCTGCCTGCTAATGATGTGTATGATATATAATGAAACTGCATGATGTGTATGATATATAATGAAACTTCATGATGTGTATGATATACAATGAAACAGTATAATGTATATGACGTTGAACGAAACTGTGTGAATTGAGTAGTTGGATTATAAAAGACAATCTGTTGCATGGTAATAATGTTAATCAGATGAGAACCTTGACTTAACCCGTATGAATAGACAGTACATCTGTGAATGTTGATATGTGTCATAAACATGGGATGTAGACTTGTTTGGGAACAAAACACTTGTTATGTGACTTTACGACAAACGTTATAGATTAATGGATTGAATGAATAACAGTTACGACTTGTATAAGCATGTGTGTCTTACTTGTATGCTACTCACGTAACGTGTATGTTGGATACGTGATATATGTGAACAACATGAATGTAAACTGATTTCGTGTACATGAACATCATAGGCTTTGACTGATTAAGTGAGAACAAGTAACTAGTCATACCGAGCAAACCAAGGTGAGTTCACTTCTCTCAAAACAAGCATACGTCCGATGGGGACAATCAAACTGACAAAACTTGTAAACGGATTTCGTAAACCCATATCCTTGTAGGGGATATGAGGCGGTTTTCAAATACCCACATCCTTGTAGGGGATGTGAGGCGGATTTCACATACGCATATCCTTGCAGGGGATATGCAACGGTTTTCAGTAAACGTTAATGTTGGATAATACACTCACTTTCTATCACTTAAGTCCCATCATACTACCGGGTTAGTTGCTTGTAGGGAAACGGGGTTATTAGTTGATAGCGCTATTAGGTTTGGCACCCTCACGACGTACCTGGAGAGGACGGGCGTGAACTAATAACTTTAAATCATGACCAATGTTTGATAGAGCATTGGAGAAGGGAAAAAAGGGCCGTCTGCGATATCGAGTTATTATCAACATAACATAACATGAATCAGTAATCGGTAACAAACGGTTTAACAAATCAGTGAACTCACCAGCGTTGTCTGATACACGTTTTTCTGCATGCTTGCAGGCCTTTAGGTACATGTTGTTGGGACTTGCTGTCTGGGATGCTGGAGTGGTCATGGGTCAAGTTACAAGGAATCACAAGACAAGTTTAATGGCTTTTATACACTTGGGTTATGAAACTATTAAATAATGTAGTATGCTTCCGCTGAAATGTAAACAGTGTTTTGTAATGAATATTTTAATAAATGAAGGTTTTGTTTGAATTAATATTATGAGTTCTACGTGATTGGTGGCTGGATCCTGGTACGTCACACGCCTCGCGGGGTTTCCCGCATGTGGTATTTTGGGGGTGTGACCGTTTGGTATCAGAGCCACTGGTTATAGTGAACTTGGTTTTAAAAATGTTTTTATAAAACCAGACTATAACCGAACAGTTCTGAATACGTGAATACGACCATGACACTTAGCTCCAGATTGCAAGGTTCGTCTTTCTCACTTGTTGCATACATTACATGACTAGTACACATTTGTTTATGACGTAACATACGAACACACACACTCGTCACTATAGCATGATGGCATGGATTGCTTGCTTACGTTATGACGCGTTGATAGTCTGTCATAATCTATGGATTTGTATTATTTTATCGTTCTGATAACCTCCGTTTGACATCTGAGTTTGAAGAACCATTTGACACGAGTTAGGAGGAACTGAGATGAGCATGCAAATCACAATACTATTGTGGGTGCACACATAATAATAATGCGGGGTGCATGCAAGTCCCAGTGAGGCTTAACAAGTGGCAAAGGGGTTTTGTTCGGTTATTTAATCAGTGAGAAACGTAGCAAACCTATAGGAGTCCTAGCAGTGATTGTCTCCTACTCGAACGTGATCTTTTCACTCCTCTCTGAATCCTTACGAATCTCGATGCTATCGAGTATTACCTGAACACCCATCTGAATGCCTAGCAAACTGTATAGAATGTTAGGTGCTTTTACGAACATCCCTGAGTGGATGTTGCAGCGTCAATGATTGGTCTATACCTCTCTCACTCCTCTTTGTTTGCTGAAACTCAATGTACTGACGTCTTAGACCCCGAAGAGCGATCATTTCTGCAACACTCTGGAAACATACCGTACATTACTCAGTCAACTTGAAAGAACGATGGACAAGAGGATGATCGTGGTACCTCACCGACCTCAGTATTAGAACGACTCTGATTACCAACAACGAACACCAGTAAGTTGACTTCAATCGAAATCTTAACCCTAGTCAACGACTCATGGGAGTCAACTCTTACGAATCAATCGAGGCATAAATGATGACAATTGACTATAGAAAGGAATGTGTAACTGCCAGCACAATGAGTAGTGCCTTAGGGCGCGGCACGGAATGTGAAATGATGGACCTTGTTGGTGAAAGATCGTAGAACTCCGTTTCAAGCAACAACATTAGAGGCAACAGCCACGGCAACATCAAGGTATGTGTAATGGTAGTCAACAGAATGGAAATGAAGGTGCCTACGACATGGAGTGGCCGTTGTTGAATCAAGACGACAACAACCAGGGGAACGACGACGGTACTGGAAATTCTCGTAACGAAAACAACAACATGGGAATGATGCTCATGGAAGGGCACTTAGAGTTGGCTTGGGCGATGCCAGGATTACAGCAACAGGGTGGCCAGCACGTTCTTGGAGGCTAATCGTTTCGTTCCTATTCTGTTCAACCCTAATACTTCTTGAAACCAAACTTGTTGTGGAATCGGTTGATGACGGGTCAATTGAAGCCTCGTATGCTCGTTGGGATGCAAACTCGACCACGTGGGACAAGTGTTCGACACCGACCTTCTTTCTACTATCCTTGATAGCTTCGATGCAGCAGTTAGTGTGGAATGGTTATCCAGGTATCGCGCAGATATACCCTGCGAGAAGATAATTTTGAGTATTCCTCTCCCTAGCGGAGAATCGTTATCTCTTCTAAAGCGTGTTAGTGGTGCAGAGGTTAGCGTCATTTAAGCTATGAAAGCCCAGAAGTGTCTACGGAGGGATTACCCCGCTATGGTAGCAACCGTTACTACTGATAAGGCTAAGGAAAAGAGGATCGAGGATCCACCAGTTGTTCGTGATTGCTCTAAGTGTGCTACCCGAGGAACTTTCAGGTTTATTTCCAACTGTTTGATAGAATCTCAGTTTGATCTCACGCCAGAGGTAGCCCTGATTACTCGTACTTCTTACCATCTTGCACCAGGAGGGTTGCAAGAACTTCCTAGTCTACTACAGGAATTGTTGGACAGAAGTTTTGTCGGACCTAGCTCCTGTCGCTTTGGGGAGCCCCAATTATATCCGCAAAGATAAGCCTTTTCGTATGTGTACTGACTATCGAGAACTCAACAAAGTGACAGTCAAGAACAGTTCGCCTCAATCACGTATTGACAACCTATTGACCAGTTGCAAGGGTTAAGCTCCTATTCGAAGATGGATTAACGAACGAACTAACATCAGATGGAAGTCCAAGGGGAGAATGTTCCTGGAACGGCATATCGAACGCGATGCGGCTATTGCAACTTTGTATTCCATGACCTTTGGGTTAATCAACACACTAGCAGCTTTATGGACCACATGAACCGACCATGTTTATTGATGACGTTTTGGATCATTTCCAGGAGAAAGGTGTGACAACTGCCACTTTCCGGCAACATTCATACACTTAAAGTACTCATTTTTAGCTAAATTTTTATGCATTTTGAACACCCGAACTGCGTATTTCGTAACATACACTTAGAATACTCATGGAATACTTACTTAGGATGCACATGATTCATTTTTATTGAATACATTTGAAACAGTTTAAACAATGCATCGAAACTACTAGAAAAGCACCTAGTAAACTAGTATTCTGACGAAAACGCAGGATCCGCAAAAACCATCTAAACGACATCTTTAGGACTCAGACGAAAGTCCAACATCTAATATATATTAAACCCTAACTAGGGATGCAAGGGTTTGATTTAAAACCTTCCCGAAGTCCGATAACACTAAAAACTGCCCGAAAAGCACTAAAAGCGACAATTTCAACATTTTTCCGCAGAAATTCTGCAGATATCAGCTTTTTAGTATTTTTGCAACATGCAAAAATGCTATTTAACATAGAATTCATATGAGGATACCTTCGGGTATCATCTGAACCAATAACTACATCAATTCACACAAGTTACACAAGCTTAGCGTTCAAATAACAACTAACGGAAACAAAGCGAAACGATTATCCGAACAATATCGGATCTTTTTTTAATGACCATCTAGTGTTAATTGGATCATTATGATCTAGTAATGGCCACTTAAGACTCTCTAATCACTTAAACACTTGAACATACAAGTATTCCTAACATAACATATCAAAAACTAACATTTTTACCTAAGGAAATAAGTTGCAATTTACCCATGTGGGACCCACTTTTTTTTACCATTGTTCCCATAAATATCTTGATATTTTACCATGGTTGCAAGTTGTTTAACCAAGTGGGCAAGTTGGTGAAGTTAGTGAAAGACTTATAACATTTGATCCATAATCACTAAAGCACTTCATCTTACTTTACACCTTATTTTTCACATAGTTAAGAAACTCTCTCAACCTTCATATCCTAGCCAAGAACACCCACCAAAATCATTCATCTTTTTAACACTTTTTGATGATCAAAATGGAGCTTGAAGTTACTTAAGGTGATCTAAAGCAACAACAAGAAGAAGCAAGCCTTTCCATCCATTCAAAAGCTTTCAAAACCCCAAGATCAACAACTTTTCTTTTCTTTAAATCATCATTAAGATCATCCCTAGCCATTAGTGCTAGAAGTAAGCTTCCAAAATCTCTTTTTCATACTTATTTATGTATTGTTTGTTTAAAGAACATGTAATAAACTAAATAATATTACACAATAATATGAAAATACAAAGAAGCAAAATAATAATCATGATATAAAAGTGTGTTTATGTTGTGATTTAAGGAGGTTACTTGCATATTTGATCTAGTTTTGATGATTAACATATGAATAACTTGTTAGATGATGTTTAAAAACATAATCTAACAAGTGTACATAAAATGTTTAAGGGTTTTGTTAAACATAAATGTTTAGATGGATGATCAAAATCTTTGATTTTGTTAAAGTATATAAGATTTTTCACTAAAAACAATACTTTTATAAAGTTATAAAAAGAAACATACAAGATGAGTTTTTATTAAAGTTTGTTAAAACTAGAAGTAAATCATGGATTTTTGAACTAGTTAACATATGTTATGATCATACCAAGACCCTACATGTTATTGATTTCATCTTGTTAAGATTTTGATATAAATCTCATATGTTTTTATTAAGAATGATATGAGAACTTGTTGGTGAATTTTATAAAGAAAAAGATATGTTTTATATAAACATGGCAAAGTATATATTTCAAAGGAAATATGGCCATTTTTCTTAAAAATCATAAGTTATAAAAACTATTATTTTTGACAAAATCTTTATTAGCATAAAAAGATTTAAAAGAATAGTTTTTATAAAAGCAAAAACTACATATAAATATATATTTTTGAGAAAATATATATTTAGTTATCTTAACAACTTATGTGCTAAGTGTTATTTGTTTGTATTAGTTATATACTTGAAAACTAGTAACTTGAATACAATGGTACAAATAAACACAAGACACATTACAACTAAAGTCTAACAAGACTACACAAAAATACACCTTAAAAACAACTTACAGACGTTCTGAGCCTTCGGACACAACTTATGGACAAATCGGACTTACGGACAAATATACGGACTATATAAATATTACGGACTGTAATATACCATATATCGACGACTTGGTAAAAACTACATTTTCTAAAACCAAAGAAGTAAACATATATTTTTCTACAAAAATACAAAATATTACTTATGGTTTATTATTAAAAAGGTATTTTTGGAAGATATAAGTTATATATATTTTCTAAACATCTAAAATATATAGTTTTAGTAAAAGACTAAAATTATATTATTAAAACCAATCTTAAAAATAGATTATTTTTAAGATATTTTTCTATACCTTTTATTACCAAGTGTTAATTATATATTTCACATATATCTTAGAATATATAAGCATATATATATTCTAAGAATACAAGAGCACGCATAATACACACGAGAACATACGTATTCCTATACGTGTAATGATATGCACTTTCACATCACCTAACACTTGGTGAAAACACATTTATACAACTACGATACAACTCACGAGATACAAGAATATATATTTGGTGAAATATATACACTAAACAGTTATCAGTTAATACATCTAAGACACAACTCAGCGAATAACAAAGACATACAAGTCTTAACACATATTCAAGATAAAAGACTTGTACTCAAGTCATTACAAGACCGAAGTGTCTAACAAATATAGAACGTTTGTAGGTCGTGACACTACTCAAGACGACCACACATGAGATTACAGTTACTTACAATTCACGGACGCAATTCTGTGAGTTCATGTCCCCTATTCATTTTAAATGCTTTACAACTTTACAACTATCGGGGAAAATACATGTTCAATTGTATGTTAAGTCATGGAATGAAACACCTTAGATCATGTGCGATTAGGGTCATACATCTAAGCACCATTAATCCAGTTTGGACCTAGGTACAGAGGGTTAGATCTAATGGGTTTTGGTGAGCCCCACTCTTGGTCGTGGACCCATGCAGAAGAGTGCGTTTGTGTCCCGGTCGATAGTAGTCGACACAAAATCGTCTAGGTTTGGATTGCTTCCTAATTCGTCACAAATATTAATGTCCTCGCGAAACATTAATAATCAACGATTTCATTGACGCTTTACATACTACATCATTACATACAGATACATTTTATACAACTCACATTTTATGGATACATTTTATACAACTCACATTTTACAGATACATCTCATACAACTAAACTGCATGAACTCGCCAACTTTTGTTGATGTTTTCAAACTTAACATGTATTTCAGGAAATTAGTGGACCATGCAGACATTTCAGTCAAGGAAATCAAGTATCAAGACTCCATGCTACCATTTGAAGGGTTTGCTCGTTATATACCGCCTCTTTGCGGTGATATAGTGGTCAAAGCCTTGACATTTTAAGACTTACATTTTGATGTATAAAACAATAACAACTTATTTTCATTTGCTGGTTTATAACCAATACATTTAACTTATGTTGCGTTCTTTTGAAACAATTATGACAATGGCATTGGAGCTTGTTTTTATTCATTTAGTATGTTTACTTATATTGTTATGCAATGAGAACCGATCAGATCACACCTCGCGCTTCCGCTACAAGCGGGTGTGACAAAAGGAACACCATGAACGGCACCCGTATTTTGTCCTAGAGCTCCTAGGGGAGGAGCAACTCCACGCGAAGTCTGCCCAAGTGGGACTTCAGGATTTGGGAGGTACACTTTCTGGGTCACGTAGTCAACGAAGTGGGGATACATGCAGATCTCGTTAAAGATCCATTTCATTAGATATTGATCGACACCAAACAGTCCATCGGGGATACAGTAATTTCTTGGTCCATCTAGATACTATCGTAGACACATCACAGGATTTTCGAGGATTTCGCAGCTTTAAGCTCTTTAGCACAGCAGGGTGCGGTGTATTCGTGGGAGATGAACATAGGGACGTCTTTTCAGCTTTTGAAACCCAACACTACAATGCATTGAGCATCATCTTTACCCGAGGGTACGGGTGATCTAGTGGTATACCATGATGGTTCGAATCAGAGTCCCAGTTACACACCAATGCAACACGAGAAGGTGATGACCTACGTAGCGGATTTGCAAAGGGGAAATTGCACGAGTCACAACCTGTGGTGGAAACCGTGGTCTTTGGATTTAAGTTGGAGGCATTACTTGGAAGGTACCAAATGCACTACTTAGACCGATCACAAGGGCCTCCCGTGTACCGTAGTTTCGAAAAAGCTAAATAACATCGCTGGGTGGAACCTTTAAACGATCACGACTGTGAAACCTGAACGTGCATGAGCCTTGCAGCTCACTATCGACTCTAACCTACCTGGTCAAACTCGCCTTATTCGAACCGGAGAACTGAAGGAAGAGAATTTTCAAGTTGAACCCATGCGGGACATGGAGAAGTAACCCTTGGCAGGTTGGACGATATTCGCTACCCCATGGAACGAATGTGGACTTCATTATTCGGCAACTGTAGGGAACTTGTGATAAGCAAAGCACACTAGCCTCGATATTCTAGTAGTCTGGGTTTTGATGAGAGATATTAGGGTCTATAAATCTTGTATTGGTGATCGGGCATGAAGGCCCACATAGCAATGTTTGTGAATGATGTTTGACTTGTGGAAAAGTCAAGGTGGAGTATCAGCAACCAGAAACACCCATATGGAAATGAGAACATATTGCCATGGATTCTGTCACTAGTCTACTTACAACTCAAAACGGAAACAATATCACCTGGGTGATTGTTGATGGTCTCACGTTACCAGCACACTTTCTTGCAATCAAGGAAACTGACGAGTCTTCACAGCTGTGAATGTTCCTCTGAGAGAGGCGGCCTTCAGGCACGAGGCGCCAACTCCTGTTACCCCTGATTTTGATATATGCTTGATTTATGACAGACAACACACAACACCCTTGGCTCACGTCTAGACATGAGCATTGGACAAACGGTCGAAGTAAACGAACCATCCTGACACTCGAAGACATGCTGCGAGCATGTGTGTGTTTGGCTTTAGTGAGAATTGGGAGGATACTTATCTTTGGGTGAGTTCTACTGTAGCAGTTACCATTCTAGTATTCAGACAACTCTGTTTGAGGCATTGCATGGACAGTAACACTAATCTCCTTGTTGGATTAAGGTGGGTGACAACCCAATCGCAGGTCCAGGACTTGTACTCGAAACTCTAGGGAAGATGGCTTGGACCAGGAAATCGAGGTTTGCTAGCAAAGCCGAATACCAATCGCGAGAGTTCGTTGGAACTCAAGACGTAGACCGGAGTTCACGTGGGAACACGAATACCAGATGAAGCTTAGTACCCTAATTTGTTCTGATACAACTGGTGAATTTCGGGACGAAATTCCCTTTCAAGTTGGGGATGATGTGGTACCCGAGGAAAATCCACAGTCATCCTGAGTTAACATCTTGTTGTTTTGGATTTTCTGTCAAATTTCGGGATGAAATTTCTTTCAAGTTGGGGATGATGTGACAACCTGGATTTCCACGGTTCTTTTTGTACGTGTCATTTCTATTCATGTTCCGTAGTCATATGTTGACGACATGTGTTCGTTATGTGCTATAATTAAAAGTGTTTGCGATGGTTGAATGTCTGGAATGTATGTATACAAATTATTAAGTGCTTATGTTTTATGATTAAGCCGCACACACATACACTTGGGGCGGAGGAAGCACACTTCTCTCGACTCGTACATTCCCTTGCCTTCTCGGCCCATAGTACTCGAACCCGGACTGAGCCCAATTCGTTACCCGTTTGTATGCGCATTAGCAGTTACGTTTACATAACAATCCCCTTTCAATATCTATTGAAAACCCTAGTGTTCTCCTCTTCTTCTCCCATGGAGTGGCGACAACTTCCCTGGTCGAAAACTCCTCACCCTTCGAAGTATCATCTTCTATATTTTAGTACCTGGTTAGTATGTTCATCATTGATCTAATTTATACTCATTGATATTCTGTTTATTTGCTTATGTTATATTTGTTAGTGTTGTGCTCACACTGATGTGTATAGAATTAGTAATCGATTATAATGTTTAAACTTAAGGTTAGTCAGTATGATATTGATGAATCTGATTGTTCGACTGTGAACTTATGTCAATGAACTAGGGTTCCGTAATAGATGATGTTTGTACTATCCGATCAGATGATATATTGATTCTTGTATGATGAATGCCATTGATGATCGATGATGATCAACAGTGAGTAAGGTTTGTTTGATTTACGAATGTCAAGAAATTATTAGATATTGAATTAGGGTTGCAGGTGCGCCATGACATTTGATGTTACCCCCGACGAAACATAGTGTTTCGTCACACACACCTTCACGACGAAAGATGGTGTTTCGTCACACTCCTGTCGACAAAATACATGGTGTTTCGTCACACACACCTGCTGACGAACAACCCGATGTTTCGTCACCTACATGCCGACGAAATACCTTGATGATTATCATGTGGTTTACTGTCTGCCTGTGGATTATCAAGAGACTGTGGTTTATCATGTGTATGGAACCTCATGGGTATGGAACTTGGATGATTTATTGTCTGCCTGCTAATGATGTGTATGATATATAATGAAACTGCATGATGTGTATGATATACAATGAAACAATATGATGTATATGATGTTGAGCGAAACTGTGTGAATTGAGTAGTTGGATTATAAAAGCCAATCTGTTGCATGGTAATAATGTTAATCAATTGAGAACCTTGACTTAACCCGTATGCATCGACAGTACATATGTGAATGTTGATATGTGTCATAAACATGGGATGTAGACTTGTTTGGGAACAAAACACTTGTTATGTGACTTTACGACAAACGTTATAGATTAATGGATTGCATGAATAACAGTTACGACTTGTATAAGCATGTGTGTCTTACTTGTATGCTACTCGCGTAATGTGTATGTTGGATACGTGATATATGTGAACAACGTGAATGTAAACTGATTTCGTGTACAGGAACATCATAGGATTTGACTGATTAAGTGAGAACAAGTAACTAGTCATACCGAGCAAACCAAGGTGAGTTCACTTCTCTCAAAACAAGCATACGTCTGGTGGGGACAATCAAACTGACAAAACTTGTAAACGGATTTCGTAAACCCATATCCTTGTAGGGGATATGAGGCGGTTTTCAAATACCCACGTTTTACTTGTAAACGGGGTGCCCACCTCTATTATCTCTGATCGTGACGCACGTTTTACTTCAGAACTGTGGCAAGCAATGCACAAATCTTTTGGCTCTCGTTTAGACATGAGCACAGCTTATCATCCTCAGACAGATGGGCAGTCTGAGCGCACTATTCAAACTCTAGAAGACATGCTTCGGGCGTGCGTAATTGACTTTGGCAAGGGCTGGGAAAAACATCTGCCACTTGTGGAATTTTCGTACAACAACAGTTACCACACCAGCATTAAAGCTGCTCCATTTGAGGCATTGTACGGGCGTAAATGCCGATCACCTCTTTGTTGGGCAGAGGTGGGTGACAGTCAGATCACTGGTCCAGAAATGGTAGTTGATACTACTGAGAAGATTGCTCAAATACGACAACGCATGGCGGCAGCTCGTGACCGTCAGAAAGCATACGCCGATAAAGACAGGAAACTACTCGAGTTCCAGGTTGGGGATCGAGCGCTACTCAAAGTTTCACCCTGGAAGGGTGTTGTTCGTTTTGGCAAACGAGGCAAACTCAATCCACGATACGTTGGACCATTTGAAGTCATTGAGAAAATAGGCAAAGTGGCCTACAGACTGAACTTACCAGCTGAACTCAGTGCAGTTCACAACGTCTTTCATGTGTCAAATCTGAAGAAGTGTCAGTCAGATGAGACCTTCATAGTTCCCTTGAAGGAGCTCACTATCGACGAACGGTTGCATTTCGTCGAAGAACCAGTTGAAATCACGGATCGGGATGTTAAGGTCCTCAAGAACACCAGAATACCTCTTGTTCGAGTTCGTTGGAACTCCCGTCGTGGCCCAGAGTTCACCTGGGAACGCGAAGACCAAATGGAACTCAAATATCCCCAGTTGTTCGAAAACAATGCAACTACTACTGAGGCTGAAGCTACTACAGAATTTCGGGAAGAAATTCCAAATCAACGGGGGGATATTGTGACACCCCAGGAGAACCAGTAAACGATAACTTGCCTAGCTTCCTCAGTAACCGCATGCTAAATTTCGGGACGAAATTTCTTTCAAGTTGGGGATAATGTGACAACTCGAGTTTCCGAGATTTCCATCTTCGCATTTAGTGCACGTTATTTTTTTTATTGTTTATGTGTTTGTTTACACGACTCGTTGTTTCACAACGCTTACCTTTGTAATACGTTATATCGTGTTTCGATTGATATTTTATACTTGGGATCCATAATATATTTTTATATGTGATTGTATGTTAAATAAAGATGAACTCTTACTGAAAACAATACCCATGAAAACACCCCAAGTATTTTCGTCCACATGAGGCAACAAATCAAAAGTGGGCTTAAATGGGCTTTGGCCCAGTTCTAAGTTGATAAATATCTTAATAAATATCTTGATAAAATATCTGATTTGATAAATATCTGTTTAGCCTTTACCCTAATCACCACACACACTCTCTCTCTACCCTTTGTGCCCGACGGCAGACGTGAACATTCAAGCTTCATTCACCGTTCGACTTGTTGTCTCCTTTGCTTAGGTTAGCAATCAACCGATAAGGATTATTATATTTGTTTCATCATGTACTATCTATTTGATTATCACGTGTTAACTGCGATTGCGATTTGTTTAGGATCGTAATACTGAATGATGAATTGGTCAGTAGCTAGATCTTTATATATTGAATGTTATGATGAGATTAATTTTGATGGATATGTGATCGGATATTACTTGTGTAAATGTTTAATGATTCTGTTATGATAATAACTATTAATAGATGTTCTTCGAATTGTGTGTATATTTGATAAGAAGTATGACTTTAGAGTCCTTGCTATATTCAATGATTATTGAATCACATGGTTTGAATGTATTGTTGCCGTCAACAGTATAGGGTCACATGGGCATTCAATTGTATACACTTAATATTTGACTAAAGAACACTCAAGGTATTTGATTAGGCTGCACGATCACATCATGTGACTATCTTGTTGGATTCTAGGCAAGGTTGTTTAATATTAAATGAATGACTATGTTAGTGATAGGGTATAATGATGATGTTAGCATGTGACTGTGAGACTCTGAAAGTATGACAAAAGCTTCAGTTTGGTCGAGTATGTGTAGTATGAGTTTGTTGACTTCAAGAGAAAGCATGATTTAATATTTGTAGTGGTAGTTAGTTTAGGGGTTTTGGTGTTATTCGTAACCTGCTGTTGTTGATGATGATGCTACCAACGAAAACACAAGGGATTTCGGCCCAAGTGTTTTCTTCACAAATTTGATTTCGGCCCAACTGTTAACTCTGTTAATTAGTTAAATCTGTTAATTTGTTAATACTGTTAACTATCAACTATGTTTAGTCTGTTAACTGAGTCAAGTTTATTAACTCTGTTAACTGTATTAATTCTGTTAAGTTATGCTACTCTAATAAACCTGTTAACTTGGTTGGGTATGTCAATGGATAACTATGTTGGAATTAACTGAGAAAGCTCTTATGTGAAACATGAAGTTGCATGAGTTTGATTTACTGTTTACATGATACAAGATGCAAACTGCTAAGCACACTCTGTGTTATACTGTGATGTTAGTTGCATGCGAATCATTACGAACATGAACTGACTGTGTGTAAATGCATTACCTTAGGCCTTGATTGATTGATTGATTATTTGCGAGCACATAGTTTAGCATACCGAGCAAACCAAGGTGAGTTCACACTCTTACCAAGGCATGGGATTCCCGGGGTTGGGAATGGGATTGAAGGAATGGATTTGTACTTACAATGTTACTAGACTATCTACCATCGTCCTCGGATGCGCAGGACACATACGTAAAACCTACGTATACTAGTACACATCACTGTCCTCGGATGTGAAGGACACTTACGTAAAACCTACGTAAACTTATACTTATTACTGCCTCGGGTTGTGTCAGGCACTTACGTAAAACCTACGTAAACTTAGTACGTACTACTGTTCTCGGTTGTGAAGAACACTTATGGTTACAAATAGTCTAGTGTATATGCAACATGGGAAGCCCCCACTAATAGAACATACTATCGGCCTAGTAGCGCCAAATGTTACGAAACAAACTTACTATTACGAACTTACTTACTGTGAACTCGCTCAACTAGTTGTTGATTCTCTGTTACATGCCTTGCAGGACCTTAGGTACTTTTGGAGCTTGCACGGGAGGCACGGTCGTTGTGGACTTGGATCGTGAATGTGTTGTTAAACATTATGACATTTTGAACTTAAACTTATGTTGGGTTTTTACTTTAAATGCTTCCGCTACACACTTGTTTATATTTGATTTTGGAAACACCTATCGTATTGATGAATGACTTTTACTATATACTTATGTTCAATATGATTGGTGGCTTGATCCTGGTCATGTCACGCCTCCAAGCGGTGGTACTCCGCGTGTGGATTTTGGGGGTGTGACAGATTGGTATCAGAGCCATTGGTTATAGAGAACTCGGTTTTAATAAGGGGAAAACGTTTTTATTAAAACCAGACTATAACCGAAACAGTGCTCAACGATCCACAACGACGCCTCGCTCCACGTGCAAGACTCAACATCCTAGGTAATATGGTATATGTTTTATTACCTACTTGCTAGAATTGCATAGAACTTTGCTCAGGGTATGCTTAGATTAACGTAACACTAATGCATGAGAACACTTGTGTGCATACTCTCTTCTGTCATCGCACTACTCGCGAACCTCTCTCACTTATGTCATATTTGCTATGAAGATCATGTCTGGACGTATCAACATGACGCAAGCCCAATTGACGGCTCTCATTAACGAACAAGTTGCTGCGGCAGTTGCAGCCGCACAAGCAGGAGGTCAGCACGCTCAGCCACCTGTTTGCACCTTCAAAACTTTCATGGACTTCGTCCTACTACTTTTAGTGGCACGGAAGGAGCGGTTGGACTCCTCCATTGGTTTGAAAAGCTCGAGTCTGTATTTGAAATGTGTGAATGCCCTGAGGCTCGCAGGGTGAAGTACGCCACTGGTACTCTAGAAGGCATTGCGCTGACTTGGTGGAATGCGCAAGTTCAGATGTTAGGGTTGGCTGTTGCTAACGCCACACCCTGGAATGATTTTAAGGAATTGATCAAAGAGGAATACTGTAGCCGTGATGACATTCATAAGCTGGAGGTAGAGTTTTACCACTTGAAAATGACGGGGTCAGAAATTGAAGCGTACACCAGAAGATCGAATGAGTTGGCTATTCTGTGTCCTACTATGGTGGACCCTCCCATTAAGCGTATCGAACTGTATCTCAATGGTCTGGTGCCGGAGATTCAAAGCCACGTAACCTCAGCAAATCTTGGCACTATTCAACAGATCGTCAAGCTAGCTCATCGCCTTACCGATCAGGCAGTGGAACAGAACAGGCTGCCTAAACGTATCAGTGCTACTACCGTTACCACTCCAGCTACTCCTGCTACTCCCAGCGACAACAAGCGGAAATGGGAAGGGGATTCCAGCAGGGGTTCAGCTATTGTACAGTCTCAAGCACAGCAACAGCGCAAGACTAGTGATTATCAGAGCCCTAGTCAGCAATCTTCGGGCAATCACAGGCAGGGTAGTTATCGAGGGAACCTCCCAAAGTGTAACAACTGTAACAGGCATCACAGTGGCCAGTGCAACAAGGGTCGTTGTCAGAGGTGCCTCAGGATGGGCCATGAGGCCAAGGATTGTAGGAGTCCGCGGCCTGCGAATCAGAATCAGCAGCAGCAACAAGCACCGCAGAATCAGCAACAGGGCAACAAAGGATGTTTTCAATGTGGTGCTGAAGGTCACTTCAAAAGACACTGCCCTCAGTTAAACCGAAACCAGAACAACCACAACAACCAGGGCAATGGGAACAACAACAACGGGGGAAACAACAATGAAGGGAACAATGGTGCAAAGGGTCGTGTATTTGTGATTGGTCAGAGTGACGCAAGGAACGATCCTCATGTGGTTATGGGTAAGTTTCTTCTCGACGACTTTTATGTTACTGTACTATTTGATTCGGGTGCGGATACCAGTTATATGTCTCTGAAAGTTAGTCAAATGCTTAAACGTGCACCAACACTGTTGAACACCAAACATGTCGTAGAGTTAGCTAACGGTAAAAGTCTAGAAGCCACACACCTAGTTCAGGGTTGTAATCTTATCCTCGCTGGTCAGACTTTCTCTATCGATCTCATTCCTATAACTTTGAGTAGTTTTGATGTCGTCATTGGTATGGATTGGTTATCCCAACAACAAGCAGATATCCTATGCAAGGAGAAGATCATTCGTATTCCCCGTACTGGCAAAGAACCTCTCGAAGTTCAAGGCGATAAGAGTGGTGTCGTGAGTGGCATCATCTCCTTCTTGAAGGCTCAGAAGTGTTTGCGAAAGGGTCACACAGCTATTTTGGCACTCGTTACTGATACATCGACGATAGAGAAAAAGATTGGGTATATTCCTGTAGTACGCGACTTTCCTCAAGTGTTTCCTGAAGAGTTACCTGGGTTACCGCCTCATCGCCAGGTCGAATTTCAGATCGAGCTAGCTCCAGGAGCAGCACCTATAGCTCGAGCGCCTTATCGCTTAGCTCCAACTGAACTGGAAGAACTGTCTAAGCAATTGCAAGAACTATTGGAAAAGGGTTTTATACGTCCTAGCTCTTCGCCCTGGGGAGCTCCAGTATTATTTGTGAAGAAGAAAGACGGTACCTTTCGTATGTGCATAGATTACCGCGAACTAAACAAGGTGACCGTAAAGAATCGTTATCCACTTCCACGCATCGACGACTTATTCGACCAGTTGCAAGGGTCGAGCTATTACTCGAAGATTGACCTAAGGTCAGGCTATCATCAATTGAGAGTCCGGGATGAGGACGTCTCCAAAACAGCATTCAGAACTCGCTACGGCCATTACGAGTTTTTGGTCATGCCATTCGGGCTAACGAACGCGCCTGCGGTTTTCATGGATCTTATGAACAGGGTGTGCAAACCTTATCTTGACAAGTTTGTTATTGTTTTCATTGATGACATCCTGATTTATTCAAGGAATCGGGAGGAACACGAGCAGCATTTACGAATTATTTTGGAACTCCTTCGAACGGAACAGCTATACGCCAAGTTTTCGAAATGCGACTTCTGGCTTTGTGAAGTCCACTTCCTAGGCCACGTAGTAAACAAGGATGGGATTCATGTTGATCCATCCAAGGTAGATTCGATCAAGAACTGGCCTGCACCTCGCACACCGACAGAAATACGCCAATTCTTGGGTTTGGCGGGTTATTACAGACGGTTCATCAAAGACTTCTCAAAGATTGCACAGCCGCTTACATTACTGACACAGAAAGGTATTGCTTACCGTTGGAGTGATACACAGGAAACAGCGTTTCAGCACTTAAAGGATAGACTTTGTAGCGCACCTATCCTCTCATTGCCTGAAGGCACGGACGATTTTGTAGTCTACTGCGATGCATCTATCCAAGGTCTTGGATGTGTGTTGATGCAGCGGGATAAAGTTATTGCTTATGCTTCACGCCAACTTAAGATTCACGAACGGAATTACACTACACACGATTTAGAGCTGGGAGCTGTTGTTTTTGCGCTCAAGATATGGCGACATTATCTGTATGGCACCAAGTGCACCATCTACACCGATCACAGGAGTCTTGAGCATATCTTCAAGCAGAAAGAATTGAACATGCGACAACGTCGATGGGTCGAGTTACTGAACGATTACGAATGTGCTATAAAGTATCATCCGGGCAAAGCCAATGTGGTGGCCGACGCCCTCAGTCGAAAGGATACTACACCTAGGCGTGTACGAGCGTTGCAACTCACTATTCAGTCCAGTCTTCCTTCACAGATACGAGATGCTCAGGTAGAAGCATTGAAACCAGAAAACGTCAGGGCTGAAGCCCTACGCGGCTCAAGGCAACGGTTAGAACAAAAGGCAGACGGCGCCTACTATGTAACAGGACGCATCTGGGTCCCACTCTATGGTAATTTACGCGAGCTTGTAATGGATGAAGCTCATAAGTCTCGCTACTCAGTACATCCTGGTTCGGATAAGATGTACCACGACCTCAGAACTACATATTGGTGGCCTAGCATGAAGGCCCACATAGCAACTTACGTTAGCAAGTGTTTGACTTGTGCGAGAGTCAAAGCGGAATATCAGAAACCATCAGGCCCACTCCAGCAACCTGAGATACCACAATGGAAATGGGAACAAATTTCCATGGATTTTGTTACTGGCCTACCTAGATCTCAGCGTGGAAATGATACTATTTGGGTGATCGTGGATCGACTCACAAAGTCTGCTCACTTCTTGGCTATCAAGGAAACGGATAAGTTTTCCACTCTAGCAGAAGTATACCTTAAGGAAGTTGTCTCGAGGCACGGGGTGCCCACCTCTATTATCTCTGATCGTGACGCACGTTTTACTTCAGAACTGTGGCAAGCAATGCACAAATCTTTTGGCTCTCGTTTAGACATGAGCACAGCTTATCATCCTCAGACAGATGGGCAGTCTGAGCGCACTATTCAAACTCTAGAAGACATGCTTCGGGCGTGCGTAATTGACTTTGGCAAGGGCTGGGAAAAACATCTGCCACTTGTGGAATTTTCGTACAACAACAGTTACCACACCAGCATTAAAGCTGCTCCATTTGAGGCATTGTACGGGCGTAAATGCCGATCACCTCTTTGTTGGGCAGAGGTGGGTGACAGTCAGATCACTGGTCCAGAAATGGTAGTTGATACTACTGAGAAGATTGCTCAAATACGACAACGCATGGCGGCAGCTCGTGACCGTCAGAAAGCATACGCCGATAAAGACAGGAAACTACTCGAGTTCCAGGTTGGGGATCGAGCGCTACTCAAAGTTTCACCCTGGAAGGGTGTTGTTCGTTTTGGCAAACGAGGCAAACTCAATCCACGATACGTTGGACCATTTGAAGTCATTGAGAAAATAGGCAAAGTGGCCTACAGACTGAACTTACCAGCTGAACTCAGTGCAGTTCACAACGTCTTTCATGTGTCAAATCTGAAGAAGTGTCAGTCAGATGAGACCTTCATAGTTCCCTTGAAGGAGCTCACTATCGACGAACGGTTGCATTTCGTCGAAGAACCAGTTGAAATCACGGATCGGGATGTTAAGGTCCTCAAGAACACCAGAATACCTCTTGTTCGAGTTCGTTGGAACTCCCGTCGTGGCCCAGAGTTCACCTGGGAACGCGAAGACCAAATGGAACTCAAATATCCCCAGTTGTTCGAAAACAATGCAACTACTACTGAGGCTGAAGCTACTACAGAATTTCGGGAAGAAATTCCAAATCAACGGGGGGATATTGTGACACCCCAGGAGAACCAGTAAACGATAACTTGCCTAGCTTCCTCAGTAACCGCATGCTAAATTTCGGGACGGAATTTCTTTCAAGTTGGGGATAATGTGACAACTCGAGTTTCCGAGATTTCCATCTTCGCATTTAGTGCACGTTATTTTTTTTTATTGTTTATGTGTTTGTTTACACGACTCGTTGTTTCACAACGCTTACCTTTGTAATACGTTATATCGTGTTTCGATTGATATTTTATACTTGGGATCCATAATATATTTTTATATGTGATTGTATGTTAAATAAAGATGAACTCTTACTGAAAACAATACCCATGAAAACACCCCAAGTATTTTCGTCCACATGAGGCAACAAATCAAAAGTGGGCTTAAATGGGCTTTGGCCCAGTTCTAAGTTGATAAATATCTTAATAAATATCTTGATAAAATATCTGATTTGATAAATATCTGTTTAGCCTTTACCCTAATCACCACACACACTCTCTCTCTACCCTTTGTGCCCGACGGCAGACGTGAACATTCAAGCTTCATTCACCGTTCGACTTGCTGTCTCCTTTGCTTAGGTTAGCAATCAACCGATAAGGATTATTATATTTGTTTCATCATGTACTATCTATTTGATTATCACGTGTTAACTGCGATTGCGATTTGTTTAGGATCGTAATACTGAATGATGAATTGGTCAGTAGCTAGATCTTTATATATTGAATGTTATGATGAGATTAATTTTGATGGATATGTGATCGGATATTACTTGTGTAAATGTTTAATGATTCTGTTATGATAATAACTATTAATAGATGTTCTTCGAATTGTGTGTATATTTGATAAGAAGTATGACTTTAGAGTCCTTGCTATATTCAATGATTATTGAATCACATGGTTTGAATGTATTGTTGCCGTCAACAGTATAGGGTCACATGGGCATTCAATTGTATACACTTAATATTTGACTAAAGAACACTCAAGGTATTTGATTAGGCTGCACGATCACATCATGTGACTATCTTGTTGGATTCTAGGCAAGGTTGTTTAATATTAAATGAATGACTATGTTAGTGATAGGGTATAATGATGATGTTAGCATGTGACTGTGAGACTCTGAAAGTATGACAAAAGCTTCAGTTTGGTCGAGTATGTGTAGTATGAGTTTGTTGACTTCAAGAGAAAGCATGATTTAATATTTGTAGTGGTAGTTAGTTTAGGGGTTTTGGTGTTATTCGTAACCTGCTGTTGTTGATGATGATGCTACCAACGAAAACACAAGGGATTTCGGCCCAAGTGTTTTCTTCACAAATTTGATTTCGGCCCAACTGTTAACTCTGTTAATTAGTTAAATCTGTTAATTTGTTAATACTGTTAACTATCAACTATGTTTAGTCTGTTAACTGAGTCAAGTTTATTAACTCTGTTAACTGTATTAATTCTGTTAAGTTATGCTACTCTAATAAACCTGTTAACTTGGTTGGGTATGTCAATGGATAACTATGTTGGAATTAACTGAGAAAGCTCTTATGTGAAACATGAAGTTGCATGAGTTTGATTTACTGTTTACATGATACAAGATGCAAACTGCTAAGCACACTCTGTGTTATACTGTGATGTTAGTTGCATGCGAATCATTACGAACATGAACTGACTGTGTGTAAATGCATTACCTTAGGCCTTGATTGATTGATTGATTATTTGCGAGCACATAGTTTAGCATACCGAGCAAACCAAGGTGAGTTCACACTCTTACCAAGGCATGGGATTCCCGGGGTTGGGAATGGGATTGAAGGAATGGATTTGTACTTACAATGTTACTAGACTATCTACCATCGTCCTCGGATGCGCAGGACACATACGTAAAACCTACGTATACTAGTACACATCACTGTCCTCAGATGTGAAGGACACTTACGTAAAACCTACGTAAACTTATACTTATTACTGCCTCGGGTTGTGTCAGGCACTTACGTAAAACCTACGTAAACTTAGTACGTACTACTGTTCTCGGTTGTGAAGAACACTTATGGTTACAAATAGTCTAGTGTATATGCAACATGGGAAGCCCCCACTAATAGAACATACTATCGGCCTAGTAGCGCCAAATGTTACGAAACAAACTTACTATTACGAACTTACTTACTGTGAACTCGCTCAACTAGTTGTTGATTCTCTGTTACATGCCTTGCAGGACCTTAGGTACTTTTGGAGCTTGCACGGGAGGCACGGTCGTTGTGGACTTGGATCGTGAATGTGTTGTTAAACATTATGACATTTTGAACTTAAACTTATGTTGGGTTTTTACTTTAAATGCTTCCGCTACACACTTGTTTATATTTGATTTTGGAAACACCTATCGTATTGATGAATGACTTTTACTATATACTTATGTTCAATATGATTGGTGGCTTGATCCTGGTCATGTCACGCCTCCAAGCGGTGGTACTCCGCGTGTGGATTTTGGGGGTGTGACATTATAATCATGCGGATTCGGTTCAGGTTGTGGAGCGGGTCAACTGAGGATATAAAGTTTGAAGACCCATCCAAGTTCGTACAGTTCACATCTTTTTACAAGATCGCCATTTTCTCTCTTAGGGTTTCAAGTCGATCCCTGATTTAGAGCATTTGTGATCTTCTTTCGTTTCTTCGTTTCTCTCTTAGACTGCGGGGTATGGTGGGGCGGGGGTTGGGCTTGGGTTGGGGCATTTGTTGACACGTGGCTTGGGGTGGCAGACATGGGGCGACCCACATTTAACAGGGTATGGTGGGGCGGGGGTTGGGGGCGTGGGTTTGGTGGGCTTCGCTGGGCTGACCCGGCTGGGCTGTTTGTATTTGTTTTTAATATTTTTAATTAAAGAAAATTACATAAAAATTACATAAAAAAAAGTACATATAAAATTTCCTAATGTTTATATTTGTTTTTTTTATCTCTTCTCTCATCTCCAAGACTATTTCCAACTCGTCACCCTTTAGGTGATCAATCGGCTGGGATAGAATTTTCAAATCCTCCCGTCTTTGTCTCTGGGCTTCTCTAGCGGCATCTCTAGCTTCTTTTCGTTTTGTAGATGGAGAATTGAAGATGAATGTGGTAAAAAATGGAAGAAATTGTGAGTTTTATAGTGGAAAAATATTTTTTTTTTAAGATTGTCGTTGGCCAACGGCTAGCCCAATGGCTTCTTTGGTTTGTCCAATTAGAGCCCGCCATGTCAGCTTGGCCAGACCGCCCCACGCCCGGCTTGAAACCCATGCCCCAAGGGCCACGCCGAAACCCATGCCCACCCGGGGTGGTGGCTTGGGCGTTTTCCCCCTACCCACGCCCAAACTCCCGCCCCATACCCCGCAGTCTTAGGGTTTCATGATGACGTTTTGTATGAGAGTTTGAGTCGATTTGTTTGTAAACCTATTTTTGGTTAGATTTTTGTGTAAAACTCTTCTGATAGTTGATTTTTGAGTATTTGATCCATGAATCTTGACATGGTATCAGAGCTAAAGACTCTGTTATTGATTTGGGGCATGTTTGGGTAAGCTTTTTGAAACAACTTATTGACTTATTGGCTTCTTGGAAAAGTCAGGATTTTGTGACTTATTGACTTATTGGCTTTTCCCCCTCACATACACCCTCTTTGCCAAACATCATTTTAGAGCTTATGACTTTTCAAAAAGCCAATAAGTCAATAAGTTGTTTCAAAAAGCTTACCCAAACATGCCCTTGGTATCCTTCGTTTAGTTATTCTATTTGAGGTTCTGTTCGAATTTCCGTTGCTCACTTCTAGTTTCTTTAAGGTTTAATATCTTGATTTATTTCCTTGTCTTGATTATCTTTTTTAAGGTTTTCACCAAATCAATCGCTGACTTGTTCTGAATGTTGTCTCTATTCGTTTTGAGTCGTTTCTCATCTTGTTTCGGGTTTAATCGACTTAATACATATTGTGAATTCAATATTTATTTGTTTGGGCGAGATTATGGGTTAGGTCGTTTGCTTCCTCTCTGGTTCTTACCTCTGCCATTGTTTGGGTTTCAAATAAAAAAAACACTCTCTAGATCTTGCACTTAATGTTTAACGATTTCAAAAGGAAGTCAATCTCTGGATTTTGTGGTTGTTGAGTTAGGGTTTAGACTTGGCTATCTTTTTTGACTCTCAACTAGTTGCACACGCTCTTGGAAGAGTCCATGCCTCTGGGAGTATAATCTTGTTGCTAGGTTTTTTGTTCTTGTTCACTTCAAATTTGGGATCTTGGTCTACCGTTTATATCGATTTTTTAATCAAACCTCACCAGACTCTCATTTTTTACCTCAATATTCCACTACACACCTGAAACTTAATTCCGTTTGAACACCAGCGCCAGGATTCTGACGATTGGGCTCGGAACATGGAAGAGCGGCGTTGGGCTTTGTGTGGAGGCTGTGAAAACAACTATCTCAGTGGGTTACCTTCGCATCTATTGTGTGCATCTGTATGGAAGCGAAGCTGAAATTGGGGAGGCACTAGCTTAACTTTTCAAGGGTAACTTATTTTCTTGAAATATTTGTTGTATTGGAGAGTGGTTGAACTAAAGATCATCAAATGAAGTGGTGCAACATAGTTATTGTTTGTTTTCGTTGCTTGGTTGGATTGAATGGCATAAGCTTCATTGAAGTTTTCTTGGCTAGTCTAAGTTTTCTTGGCTAGTCTTGAAGGTTTTGCCTTGTTTACGACACTGTAAGCCTTCTCTTTCTCTAATCTTGTCTAATCTCAGTATCATTACTACATAAGTTAGGCATGCAATTGTTGTGGCACCTGCATTTAGTTTAGGGACTGCTGGTTTGTTGTTGCTTCATACATATTATCTGTGAAGATTCTTGAGTTGTTTTATTACTTATTCAGAGTTTTTTTTTTCAAGAAAAATTAAAATGTAACTGTTGTTTCTATGAGGAATTGTACTTCTTTGGTTGTTTTTCTTGATAAACTATAAACTTGTTTGGTCTTTGTGCATCTAAGGTGATTACGAACATTGCTTTCCTTTGTTATATAGCAGTTAGTTCTTGATTAGATAATAGCATAACATTTTTGCTAAACCTTTTGAAACAATTTTTATGTTTTGGAAAAAATGACGATTTTGCTTGTTATATAAATATTTTACATGTTTTCTTTCTAAACAAAGTAAAACTATTCATTCAAAAATATGGACTTTTGTTTGTGTTGTTCGTATAAAATAATTTATCCAAGTTATGACAAGTTTAAACGTGGAAATTCTGATATTGGATAATGTTGTTTCGTTGAGAGATTTTTTATGCATGTATGTTTGTGTGACATCACACTTTATATGTTTAGGGTTATTTCATTTTTGAGAACTCTTGTTTTATTTTTATGAATCTTCGTTGTCATACCAATTATGTAATTGGTAAGACAGTTGTATTGTTTCTTTGAGAGCTACTCTGTATCGTCTTCTCTCATTTGAGTTTCGTGTCTAAATTGAAATCAAAGGTTCTTGAAGTTAAATTGTCAAAGTCATCACATGCTCATGGTGTGTATCTTTTGTAATGTATGCATCTAAGTTTCGTACCTCCCTTTCTGTTGACATGTTTGTTTACTAGGTTTATATAAAAAAAAAAGTTTCTACAGAAGTTTCTTTAAATTTCACTTTGTATCATCTATTAAGAGGTAAGTCAAATGTGTTTTTTTAAGTTCTCAATCTTGTGCCAATTCATGCTTTGTGTGACTTTGTAAGTTCCGTTTTCTAGTTGTTTTCCTTATGTGAGTGGTCCAGATATTTTTCAGTTTTCTCTCTCAATGGTTTCCTACATCAGTATTAGGGTTTCGCTTAGTTGTCTATTGTGCAGCCTCTCTCAAAATTGTTTCTAGGGTTTGAGCATGTTGTTTGTTTACCTGTTAGATCGAGTGTTTTGTGAGAGTAGATCGTCATGTTGAGGATCTACATGTGTGAGCTGTATTAGATTGTTGAGCGTTGTTGCTAAACTCATGTAAATCTTGTTTGTTGTAGGATTGTTGAGTTAGTTTTTTAGTCGAAAAGGGGATTTTGATTGCAAGTTGGCTTTATATGGGATTTTTTCAGATTTGTTAGTTTGTGACTTTGTCACTATTTTATGTGTTATCAGATATGTATTTGTATCTGATGATTCTTGAACAATCATGTATTCCTTTGGTTATTGGAATCACCGTGTGATTGTTTTTTCGTAAAGGTTATGCTATCTTGAAGTTGTATTCTTCGATAGTGTTTGTCTTTGTCTCACTGGTCTAGGACTCTTCATGTTTTGAGTTTGACCGTAGTGAGGTTTGTGTAGGATCATCGTGTTGGTGATCTTATGTCTCTTTGAGACTTCATCGCCGATCGTAGTGATGTTAGTTCATTGGTCTAGGTGATGCTTGTTTTTAACTCACTGGTCTAGGGTCGTTTGTAGGTTCTTCGTGTTGTTGAGTCTAGTCCCGTTAGATCCTAGTGTTGGTTTTCTATCAGTTATTCGTGTTGTTGATATGATTTTATACATACTTACGCCTGGATAAAACCATAAAGTGAAACTTGGCGTTTTCTTGTTGTTTGATCCTCATGCTTATATGTCACGATTATGTTCCTCGTTCAAAGAGTGTTTGACTGATAGGTTGTTTTGATTGTTGAACCAAGTGGTTTGATGTAGTTGTAAAAGTTATTTCTTGAATGTTTTTACAGCCTTGTGTTTGTTCTCTTGTGAGATGTATGTTTCGTTTGCAAATCGTGTGATTTTGTGTTCTGTCGGAACTTGTTTGGTTGTATTTTGTAGTCTGATGTATACATTAATTATTATCAGACTTATTTCTTGAATCAAGTGATTCATTTTTGTTGTGGAGTTGTAAAAGTTTTTGCTTGGTTCAAATTAGTCTTTATGCTCTTTATAAGTTTTCTACTGATATGTTTCTTGTATAGTTGTAAAAGTTTTTGAACAAGTCAAATTAGTCTTTAAGTTCTTCATAAGTATTGTCTTTTAGATTTGGTTCTGAGTTCGTAGAAGTCGTGTGACTTTTTGGTTTGTCTGAAATAATTGTCGTATTGTTGTGGATCGTAAGATTCAAATGTTTTTGATGTTCTGATATTGTTGGTGAATCAAGTGGTTCATTTGTTTAGTCAGATTATGTTTTTCTGATTATTTTCTTTCTGGAATTTACAAGAAAGTTGGTTTTGCTCATTGGCATATGTCTTTTGTTCCGTTGGTTGTGGATATAAAGTTCACTTTCCAATTAGAAAAGTTCTTGATGTTTCTGGTTGATAACACTAGTTTTTTTTTTTTTTTTTGTTTGTTTATGGTATAAATGAACAAAATTAGAAATTACTTTGGTGTATTTTAAAACGTAGTTGGAAATTATTGATATGTTTGCAAGGATTTCAAGGTTCAATCTTTTTTTTAAATCTTTGGTCAATCGTTTTTGATATGTGATTAAAGGGAGTCTAATAAATTGTTTATCTCAGGTTTTTTTTACAAAAGATGTACTCATATCAACTAGTTAAGTTCTTTCTAGGAACTTTTGGTTGTTTTTCAGTATATTATTACTAAGTAAAGCTTGTTTAACATTTTGTTTGTTAAATTCAAATACAAAATAAGCTTCCAAAGTTCAACCCTAAATTGGATTTTTTGAAATCTTAAAGTGAGAAAAAAGGAGATTGGTGACGAACTCTACTCTTGAATGTTGGAACTATAATTCCTGCAGTTTGGATCTATTATTCTTGTTTTCTTATAATTACAATTGGAGAAACACGATAGTTATAGATGAAAAAACTTGTATATAAATTTGTTGTTGGAATAGAAGGCAGATCTACATGTTGTCACCATTCAACTTGTTTGGTCAGACTTGCGTTTTACAAAAGTAAAGGTAGTTGCGGTTGTTCTCTAAGTCTTGAGAAGTTGAGATTAAAAATGGAACTCGGTTTGCATACGTCTTTACAACAGGTTTGTTTTATGATCTATATGTTTTGTGTGTAAAAATTATGCATGAAGAATTTGTTTGCCATTTGAATTGTGGGGGGATGTTGAAATATATGCAATTCCCTAAATGGCAAATACATAAATATATATTGGTAATAACTTATAAATATATATTGGTATGCTTATAATTGTCACACCCCCAAAATCCACCCGCGGAGTATCACCGCTTGGAGGCGTGACTGACCAGGATCAAGCCATCAATCATATCAAACATAGTATTTAAGTGTAAAAGTAGGAAAAGGTAATTCATCTTGACATGACTGATGTTCATAACCAAACATTGTTTAAGTAGCGGAAGCATAATAATGAAAACCCAAAATAAGTTATAAGTTCAAATATTGTCTACGATCCGTATCCCACAACGACCTGCTCCTTCCTGTGCAGCTCCATATGTACCTAAGGTCCTGCAAGGCATGTAAGAGAGAGTCAACAACTAGTTGAGCGAGTTCACAGTTAACAGTTCAGTAATAGTATAGTGTGAGTAGTAGTATGTTCGTTCGTTACAAAGTATTGTATTATTTCCCATCGCGGCCCTCCAGGCAGGTGTGCGAAGATGTTGGGGAATGTTATTCCCCAAGTATTCTAGACTAGGTTTGTTTGTATCGCGGCCAATGTCCTTGGCAGGTGTGCGAAGATGTTGTAAATTTAGTTCGCGGCCAATGTCCTTGGCAGGTGTGCGAAGTCAGTCATAATATCGCGGCCAATGTCCTTGGCAGGTGTGCGATGATCGTTCAATAAGTGTTACTAGTCTAGCAGTAGGTTCTGTCATCTATGTATGTACAGTCATCATCAAATCCCCATTCCCCCCTGGGAACCCCATGCCTTGGCTTGTGTGAACTCACCTTGGTTTGCTCGGTATGCTAAGTATGTGTTCGCAAGTAATCAATCCCGTCCTAAAGTATGCATGTATGTGAAATCAGTTTGTGTTCAAGTTGTTCACGTATAAACATGTAGCACGTATTCACAATCGTATACAAGATGGTTACACTTAACAGCAGTTAAATATTCCAGTTAACACTTAACAGAATTAACTCAAGTTACTGTGCAGATTAACTGTTCGGCGAAACACACATAATGGCGAAACACATAAGTTGGCGAAACACACTTTCGGCGAAACACAAATTGACGAAACACATTCTGTTTCGTCGTGGCCTTGTTTGGCGAACAGGATTCTAATTCGTCGATGACTCTTGGCGAAACACATTCTGTTTCGCCGGGAGTCCTGTTTCGTCGGATGTCTGTTTCGCAGACATCAGTTACAGCAGATGCGAATAACACATAAACCCTAATCCTTCTAGCAGCCGTCAGCAATAACAGAAATCATACGAAGGTCAATGTGCATATCGAATCATCATAAATCAATCATCCCAGAGTCATTGTCTAGCATAAACCCTAGTTTATGTGTATAACATATCAACATACAACATCATATCATTGTACCCTATCAAGATACTAACTTGGATTCATAATCAGAACATAATAACAATATCCAGAACCGAGCACTCGATTGTATTAAATTTCTCATACCATTTTATATAAATCCTACTACATCATACATATCAAAATCAATAACATCATAATCATACTCTTATCACAGCAGTAACACACATCAATCATATACACAAGCAAGAATCGTGATATAACAGAAACATGGAATCGATTAACAAACACACACTAACCGATTCAAGATGAAGAAACAAGGATTCGAGAGCTAGGGATGATGGTGAACAATGGTTGTTGCCGTCGCACAGAAGAGAGAGTGTTCTAGGGTTTCAGAGTGTTCAAAAGTGTGAAACAATAGGTTGATTCACGTAGTAGTATGCGAGTTTACGTTCTGGGCCCAAATTGGGCTTCGTGAATTACTGGGCCGGCGAAACAGACTTCTGTTTCGTCGGAGTGTTCATGGCGAAACAGCCTGTTTCGTCGGAATGGGTTATGGCGAAACAGCCTTGTGTTTCGTCGGGTTCTTAACAGTTTAAGTTCTACAAACAGTACACATGATATACAATCACACATAACCATGCAAACACAGTAGGTTTTATCATAACACAACCATATAGTCAAAGTCAACGTGCATTAAATGCGAATAAAGAAAGTCGGAAATTCGAGTTGTCACATTATCCCCAACTTAAAAGAAATTTCGTCCCGAAATTTAGCATGCAGTTACTGAGGAAGCTAGTAGTGTGACGTTGTTTACCTGTGTCGTATCGCGGCTCCTCGAGCAGGTTTGCGAAGATTACTGGTTTTCTTGGGGTGTCACATTATCCCCCCGTTGATTTGGAATTTCGTCCCGAAATTTAGTATTGGTAGCTTCAGCCTCAGTAGTAGTTGCTTGGTTTCCGAATAACTGGGGATATTTAAGTTCCATTTGATCTTCACGCTCCCAGGTAAACTCTGGGCCGCGGCGGGAGTTCCAACGAACTCGTACAAGAGGGATTCTCGTGTTCTTGAGGACCTTAACATCCCGATCCGTGATTTCAACAGGTTCCTCGACGAAGTGCAACCGCTCGTCGATAGTGAGTTCCTTTAAGGGAACTATGTGGGTCTCATCTGACGTACACTTCTTCAGATTCGACACGTGAAAGACGTTGTGAACTGCACTGAGTTCAGGTGGTAAGTTCAATCTGTAGGCCACTTTGCCTATTTTCTCAATAACCTCGAAAGGTCCAACATATCGTGGATTTAGTTTGCCGCGTTTGCCAAAACGAACCACACCCTTCCAGGGTGAAACTTTAAGTAGCGCTCGATCCCCAACCTGGAATTCGAGTAGTTTCCTGTCTTTATCAGCGTATGCTTTCTGACGGTCGCGTGCTGCCGCCATGCGTTGTCGTATTTGTGCAATCTTTTCTGTAGTATCGACTACCATTTCTGGACCCGTGATTTGACTATCTCCCACCTCTGCCCAACAGAGAGGTGACCGGCATTTACGCCCGTACAATGCCTCGAATGGTGCAGCCTTAATGCTGGTGTGGTAGCTGTTATTGTATGAAAATTCCACGAGTGGCAGATGTTTCTCCCAACCATTGCCAAAGTCAATTACGCACGCCCGAAGCATGTCTTCTAGAGTTTGAATAGTGCGCTCAGACTGCCCATCTGTCTGAGGGTGATAAGCTGTGCTCATGTCTAAACGAGAGCCAAAAGATTTATGCATTGCTTGCCACAGTTCTGAAGTAAAACGTGCGTCACGATCAGAGATGATGGAGGTGGGCACTCCGTGCCTCGAGACCACTTCTTTTAAGTAAATGTCTGCCAAGGTAGAGAACTTGTCTGTTTCTTTGATTGCTAAGAAGTGAGCAGACTTTGTGAGTCGATCCACGATCACCCAAATAGTATCATTTCCGCGCTGAGATCTAGGTAAGCCAGTAACAAAATCCATGGAAATTTGCTCCCATTTCCATTGTGGTATCTCAGGTTGTTGGAGTGGTCCTGACGGTTTCTGATATTCTGCCTTGACTCTCGCACAAGTCAAGCATTTGCTAACGTATGTGGCTATGTGGGCCTTCATGCTAGGCCACCAATATGTGGTTTTGATGTCGTGGTACATTTTATCCGCACCTGGATGTACCGAGTAGCGAGACTTATGAGCTTCATCCATCACTAGCTCACGTAAGTTGCCATAAAGTGGAACCCAAATGCGTCCTGTAATGTAGTAAGCACCATCTTCCTTCTGTTCTAAACGTTGTCTTGAGCCACGTAGGGCTTCAGCCCTGACATTTTCTGGTTTCAATGCTTCTACCTGAGCATTTCGTATCTGAGAAGGAAGACTAGACTGTATAGTGAGTTGTAAAGCTCGCACGCGCTTAGGCGCGGTGTCCTTTCGACTGAGGGCGTCAGCCACAACATTGGCTTTGCCTGGGTGGTACCTGATCGAGCATTCGTAGTCATTTAACAGTTCGACCCATCGTCGCTGTCGCATATTCAGCTCTTTCTGTTTGAAGATATGTTCGAGGCTTCTGTGGTCAGTGTAGATAGCACATTTGGTACCATACAAATAGTGTCGCCATATCTTAAGTGCAAAGACAACCGCTCCCAGCTCTAGGTCGTGTGTCGTGTAATTCCGTTCGTGAATCTTAAGTTGGCGCGAAGCATAAGCAATGACTTTATCCCTTTGCATTAATACACATCCAAGACCTTGGATAGATGCGTCGCAGTAGACTACGAAATCGTCCGTGCCTTCCGGCAGTGAGAGGATAGGTGCGCTACAGAGTCTATCCTTTAAGTGTTGGAACGCTGTTTCCTGTGCATTACCCCAACGGTAAACAACACCTTTCTGTGTCAGTAGTGTAAGCGGCTGAGCAATTTTTGAGAAGTCTTTGATGAAACGTCTGTAATAACCCGCCAAACCTAAGAATTGGCGTATTTCTGTTGGTGTACGAGGCGCAGGCCAATTCTTGATTGAATCTACCTTGGATGGATCGACATGGATCCCATCTCTGTTTACCACGTGGCCTAAGAAGTGGACTTCACGAAGCCAAAAGTCACATTTAGAAAACTTAGCGTATAGCTGTTCCGTTCGTAGAAGTTCCAGTATGAGTCGTAGGTGCTGCTCGTGTTCCTCCTGACTCTTCGAATAAATCAGGATGTCGTCGATGAAAACAATGACGAACTTGTCGAGATAGGGTTTGCACACCCTGTTCATAAGATCCATAAATACGGCAGGCGCGTTCGTTAGCCCAAATGGCATGACCATAAACTCGTAGTGGCCGTAGCGTGTTCTGAACGCTGTTTTGGAGACGTCCTCATCCCGGACTCTCAGCTGGTGGTATCCTGACCTTAAGTCTATCTTGGAGTAGTAGCTCGACCCTTGCAGCTGATCGAATAAATCATCTATGCGCGGAAGAGGATAACGATTCTTGATCGTCACCTTGTTGAGTTCACGGTAGTCTATACACATCCTGAACGTACCGTCTTTCTTCTTTACGAATAACACTGGAGCTCCCCAGGGCGAAGAGCTAGGACGTATAAAACCCTTTTCCAAGAGTTCTTGTAGCTGCTTTGACAGTTCTTCCAATTCAGTTGGAGCCAAACGATAAGGCGCTCGAGCTATGGGTGCTGCTCCAGGAGCTAGCTCGATCTGAAACTCGACCTGGCGATGAGGCGGTAACCCAGGTAATTCCTCAAGGAACACTTGAGGAAAGTCACGTACTACAGGAATATCTTCAATCTTTTTCTCTTTCTTCGAGGTATCTGTAACGAGTGCCAATATAGCAGTGTGCCCCTTGCGCAAACACTTCTGAGCCTTCAAAAAGGAGATAATACCACTCACGACACCACTCTTGTCGCCTTGAACTTCGAGAGGTTCTTTGCCAGAACGAGGAATACGAATAACCTTTTCTTTGCATAAAATCTCCGCTTGTTGTTGAGATAACCAATCCATGCCAATGACGACGTCAAAGCTACCCAGGGTTATAGGGATGAGATCGATGGAGAAAGTCTGACCAGCGAGAATAAGATTACACCCTTTAACTATGTGTGTGGCTTCTAAACTCTTACCGTTAGCTAACTCTACGACATGCTTGGTATTTAGGAGAGTTGGTGCACGTTTTAACATTTCACTAGCTTTTAAAGACATGTAACTTGTATCCGCACCAGAATCAAATAGTACAGTTACATAAAAGTCGTCAAGAAGAAACTTACCCATAACCACGTTGGGATCATTCCTGGCATCACCCTGACCGATCACAAACATACGGCCTCTAGCACCATTGTTGTTATTGTTCCCACCGTTGTTGTTGTTCCCGTTGCCCTGATTGTTGTTGTTATTGTTCTGGTTCTGGTTTAACTGAGGGCAATCCCGCTTGTAATGACCTTCAGCCCCACACTGGTAGCATCCCCTGTTTCCCTGCTGCTGCTGCTGCTGAGGCTGGTTTCGTGGAGCAGGTGGTTGTTGTTGCTGGTTCTGATTTGCTGGCCGTGCGCTTCTACAATCCTTAGCCTCATGACCCATCTTGAGGCATCTTTGACACTGTTCCCTGCGGCATCTTCCACTGTGGTGTTTGTTGCACCTTCTACACCATGGGTGATTTCCCCGATAGCCACTCTGCCCTTGACTACCTGATGATTGCTGATTCGGACTCTGGTAGTCATTTGTCTTGCGTTGCTGAGCTTGAGACTGAACAGTAGCTGAACCTTTGCTAGAATCCCCCTCCCATTTCCTCTTATTGTCGCTGGGAGTAGCAGGAGTAACTGAAGTGGTAGCGGTAGCAGTAGCGTTGATGCGTTTAGGCAACCTGTTTTGCTCCACCGCCTGATCAGTGAGACGGTGAGCCAGCTGAACAACCTGCTGGTAAGTAGCATGATTTGCTGAAGTCACATGACTTTGGATCTCTGGCACCAGACCCTTAAGATAAAGTTCGATGCGTTTGTCCACCAGAGTAGGACACAGTAACGCAAGCTCATTCGACCTTTTGGTATACGCTTCAATCTCAGACCCCGTCATCTTGAGGTTGAAAAACTCGACTTCCAGCTTATGAATATCATCTCGACTGCAGTATTCTTCCTTGATCATCTCTTTGAAATTGTTCCATGGGGTGGCGTTAGCAGCAACCAACCCCAGTATTTGGACCTGAGCTTTCCACCAGGTGAGGGCTAAACCCTCGAGGGTACCGGTAGCATATTTCACCCTGCGTGCCTCAGGGCATTCACACATCTCAAACACAGACTCTATCTTTTCAAACCAGTGCAGGAGACCTACGGCTCCTTCAGTGCCGCTGAAAGTGGATGGACGACAGTCCATGAAAGTCTTAAAAGTGCAAACAGGTGCTTGACCTCCTGCTTGTGCGGCTGCAACTGCCGCAGTAACTCGTTCGTTAATGAGGGCCGTCAACTGGTCCTGAGTCATGTTGATACGTCCAGACATGATCTTCATAGTAAAGATAACGTAAGTGAGATAGGTTCGCGAATCGTGCGATGACAGAAGAGAGTAAACACACAAGTGTTCTCTAGTAATAGCATATAATGAGTTCTGTACTCTAGGCATACCACGAGCAAAGTTCTATGTAGTTCTAGCATGTAGGTAATGTAACATGAATAGTAATACCTATGGTGTTGAGCCTTGCACGTGGAGCGAAGCGTCGTTGTGGATCGTTGAGAGCACTGTTCTGGTTATAGTCTGGTTTTAACAAAAAATCATTTTCCCTTTATTAAAACCAAGTTCTCTATAACCAATGGCTCTGATACCAATCTGTCACACCCCCAAAATCCACCCGCGGAGTATCACCGCTTGGAGGCGTGACTGACCAGGATCAAGCCATCAATCATATCAAACATAGTATTTAAGTGTAAAAGTAGGAAAATGTAATTCATCTTGACATGACTGATGTTCATAACCAAACATTGTTTAAGTAGCGGAAGCATAATAATGAAAACCCAAAATAAGTTATAAGTTCAAATATTGTCTACGATCCGTATCCCACAACGACCTGCTCCTTCCTGTGCAGCTCCATATGTACCTAAGGTCCTGCAAGGCATGTAAGAGAGAGTCAACAACTAGTTGAGCGAGTTCACAGTTAACAGTTCAGTAATAGTATAGTGTGAGTAGTAGTATGTTCGTTCGTTACAAAGTATTGTATTATTTCCCATCGCGGCCCTCTAGGCAGGTGTGCGAAGATGTTGGGGAATGTTATTCCCCAAGTATTCTAGACTAGGTTTGTTTGTATCGCGGCCAATGTCCTTGGCAGGTGTGCGAAGATGTTGTAAATTTAGTTCGCGGCCAATGTCCTTGGCAGGTGTGCGAAGTCAGTCATAATATCGCGGCCAATGTCCTTGGCAGGTGTGCGATGATCGTTCAATAAGTGTTACTAGTCTAGCAGTAGGTTCTGTCATCTATGTATGTACAGTCATCATCAAATCCCCATTCCCCCTGGGAACCCCATGCCTTGGCTTGTGTGAACTCACCTTGGTTTGCTCGGTATGCTAAGTATGTGTTCGCAAGTAATCAATCCCGTCCTAAAGTATGCATGTATGTGAAATCAGTTTGTGTTCAAGTTGTTCACGTATAAACATGTAGCACGTATTCACAATCGTATACAAGATGGTTACACTTAACAGCAGTTAAATATTCCAGTTAATACTTAACAGAATTAACTCAAGTTACTGTGCAGATTAACTGTTCGGCGAAACACACATAATGGCGAAACACATAAGTTGGCGAAACACACTTTCGGCGAAACACAAATTGACGAAACACATTCTGTTTCGTCGTGGCCTTGTTTGGCGAACAGGATTCTAATTCGTCGATGACTCTTGGCGAAACACATTCTGTTTCGCCGGGAGTCCTGTTTCGTGGGATGTCTGTTTCGCAGACATCAGTTACAGCAGATGCGAATAACACATAAACCCTAATCCTTCTAGCAGCCGTCATCAATAACAGAAATCATACGAAGGTCAATGTGCATATCGAATCATCATAAATCAATCATCCCAGAGTCATTGTCTAGCATAAACCCTAGTTTATGTGTATAACATATCAACATACAACATCATATCATTGTACCCTATCAAGATACTAACTTGGATTCATAATCAGAACATAATAACAATATCCAGAACCGAGCACTCGATTGTATTAAATTTCTCATACCATTTTATATAAATCCTACTACATCATACATATCAAAATCAATAACATCATAATCATACTCTTATCACAGCAGTAACACACATCAATCATATACACAAGCAAGAATCGTGATATAACAGAAACATGGAATCGATTAACAAACACACACTAACCGATTCAAGATGAAGAAACAAGGATTCGAGAGCTAGGGATGATGGTGAACAATGGTTGTTGCCGTCGCACAGAAGAGAGAGTGTTCTAGGGTTTCAGAGTGTTCAAAAGTGTGAAACAATAGGTTGATTCACGTAGTAGTATGCGAGTTTACGTTCTGGGCCCAAACTGGGCTTCGTGAATTACTGGGCCGGCGAAACAGACTTCTGTTTCGTCGGAGTGTTCATGGCGAAACAGCCTGTTTCGTCGGAATGGGTTATGGCGAAACAGCCTTGTGTTTCGTCGGGTTCTTAACAGTTTAAGTTCTACAAACAGTACACATGATATACAATCACACATAACCATGCAAACACACTAGGTTTTATCATAACACAACCATATAGTCAAAGTCAACGTGCATTAAATGCGAATAAAGAAAGTCGGAAATTCGAGTTGTCACAATAATCATGCGGATTCGGTTCAGGTTGTGGAGCGGGTCAACTGAGGATATAAAGTTTGAAGACCCATCCAAGTTCGTACAGTTCAGATCTTTTTACAAGATCGCCATTTTCTCTCTTAGGGTTTCAAGTCGATCCCTGATTTAGAGCATTTGTGATCTTCTTTGGTTTCTTCGTTTCTCTCTTAGGGTTTCATGATGACGTTTTGTATGAGAGTTCGAGTCGATTTGTTTGTAAACCTATTTTTGGTTAGATTTTTGTGTAAAACTCTTCTGATAGTTGATTTTTGAGTATTTGATCCATGAATCTTGATATAAAGAGATTCGATTCGGAACTCTTATATGTCCAAGGTTCAATATTGAAAAATGTATGGGTTCGATTGGGTTTTGGTTTTATACTTTTGTGTAGTTATCTTTAAGAACGATACTAGCTTTGTTCACATTATAGCTTAATCTCTTACTTTTAAAAGTATGAAATTTGTTCTTGTTTTCGTTACATTATTTATGTATAGTGGAGTGCAAGTATAATGGAAGATGAAACCAGGAGGAAACGGAAGGCCGCAGAACTTCAAAGCTAAGTTGAGGCTTTGGACAAATTATGTACCACCAGCTACTAATTCAAAGGCCATATCAGACAATTTTACTGGGAAGGTTGGTTTAAATATTAGCTTCCTGAACAGTCTATTCCTTTCCTCTCATTTTAAATTAACTTAAAAGCTTATAATTTATTTTTAATTTGTTACAGATTGTTGAAGTTGTTAGCGGAGACTGCATTATCTTTCTGATGATTCTCTTCCATTTGGCAGTCCAGCAGCTGAGAGACATGTAGGTGACTACCATGATGAAATGCCATAATCTCGAAATTTGTTATCGGTGTTGCGGTTTAGATAGACCTGATTTTCCATATCTATTTCAGGGTCGTCTCCTTTAAAAGGAGGGTAACTGACATTTCTATTGACCTTTTCTTTTCAACTCAATAGATGCTGATGTCATAAATTACTTGGAACTTAGATTATGTTACGAGCTTAAAATTTTTAAGTCCCAAAGCTAGGAGCTTCAGTTAAAGGGTGCTGGCAAAACTATGGGATCATTCGATTTAAAGGACTCCATAGAGGAAGCAAAGGTTTTTTTCCTTTTCTTTTTATGTGGCCTACACAAAAATCTTATTCAACCTTTAATTTAATGTAGATACTAGCATCTGATCGCCTTTCAGAGATTTGTCATGGGTCAGTTTGGTTAGGATCAAAACCAAACATATATTCAATTGTTTGTTTTAGAATTTAACAAGTCATACCTTTGTTAGTTTATGATGGTTAACCGTAGGTGCTCGGTATCTGCCAGTTTTCATAAAAAGCAAAATTTGGTTTTAGTGACCATTTGGTTAAGTTTTTTTGTTATAAATACACATATAACCATAGCCTAACATAGATCTTGATTATAAAATAAGTCCTAACGGAACGTTCAGTTATTTCGGATCAGTTGTGGTTTGGATCCGTGATGATTTTTCTCTATTTCATTTAGAAAAATCATTAGAAGGGAGGTTGAGGACGATTCTTATTTCCTTCGAATTCTCGCCACGTCGTCTCCTGGCATCTCATAAGTTCATAACCGTTCAAGATCAATCACTTCGTCACTCCTCATGTAATAATCTTATCTCATCTTTGTTATTATAATTTTGAGAATTATTGTTTGTTAAACGTTGTTTTCTGAATTTTATTGTGTTGTTGCTTCATTCAGATAGGGAAAGTAAGAACGGCGAAACAGAATGAATAAAGGTACTCTCTTTGATCGATTTCGAATTGGGTTGTGTTTACTTTAAGGAATAATGAACTGTGGTTTGTTCAATTTTGATGAAAGTTGGTTGTTTCTGCTATAGGATTATTGATATCCGTAATTGATTCATTGGTATGGAAATTTTGAATTGCAGGTGGAGTTTACCACCGTCACTCCACCGTCTAAAGCTACCGCAACCACACTCGGTACGATTAAGGCAATAAGTGTTCGGTACGAATTGATTTCATTCACTTATTCATGACCCCACCATAAGTTGTTTGATTTAGGGTTTGCTGTAAACGGAACCTAAAATGCTGAAGCATATGGTCAGTTGTGTGTCATTGGTGATTTAATTGGATGTTGCATAGATTCAGAATCTGTTTCACTTGGAATTTCAGATTAATGATAAGATTTCGTATTATAGAAAAACTGTTTCACTTGGTGTGGCATTTAATTAATGGAATATGGAAAGTGTTTCACTTGGTGTGCCACTTGATTTCTCCCTGCTCTCTCTCGGTTCCACTATCTAAGGCGCTTTCTGTATCGGCCCGTGCACCTTGCGCATCAGACACGTCTTTTTAAACTAGGCGTGTTACCGGATATCCTGAAACTCTTTGGTGCATAAAGTAAGTGTAAAAATGGTTTTTTATTCGCTTTTTGGAACTTCTTGTTTTTATCAGTAATAATTAATGTTTGGATGATTATTTACATATGTGCTAGTATATGTACATTTGATTGTTTATTGGCATCTTTATCAACAGTTCTTAACTACCAAGTTTGCTAATCATACATTTTGCTCAAACTGCAAATCAAGAGTTCAAAACTGTTGCCCGACGTGCCATTCTGAGCTGGGAAACATATGGTGTTTGGCTTTGCAAAAAGTAGCAGAATCATTAGAGCTTCCTTGCAAACTAAAACTTGAGAAAAACTATTGATGTCACCCCTACAATTGTCCTTATGTTGGATCCGAATGCACAGTCACATGTGATATTCCAAATCATCGATGGATGCACATTCAATTATTGAATTGTCAAATCCAACCCATCAAATAAACATAATCATTTATGTAAGTCTTTAACCGCCCTTGACATATGTCTTATGCTTGTGTTAATAAACGTCAACAAAAATACATTTGAAATGGTAAAAAAGTCCCGTTCTACTCTACAAAAATAAATACTTTCAGGTAATTTTTTTTATGAATGTGTATCTACACTTCGAATTGCATCTTATAAACAATGGAACCATCAATGTATATGCACTTTGAATAGTATTTTATGATCATTTATGTATAGAAGCGATAATTCCAACACTGGCTACATATTTACCGGTGTAAATTGTCCACCCCGCTGCAACGCGCGGGTTCCCCACTAGTAATCATATAAAAGGAACTCTTTGGCATATTTCTTTTACAAACCTTATCTATCCAAGTGTCAGGATATAATAGGAAGTTTATTTGGGTAGGAAGGCTAGAAAGTAATCTTGAATATCTACTTATTAATCAAGGGCTAAGATTAAATGAGTGAAATTGAAGAAAAAACGAGGCGCGTGGGTTTGTCTAGGGGTATTCTAGTCAATCCAAGTCAATAGTTTCTCTTACCTCCAATTCCCCCCCCCCCCCCCATTTTTTAAACGTTAATAACTCTTCCATACGACATTATTTTTTTATAAAAATTGCACCAAAAACGAGAGTTTTTTATCTTTAAAACTAGTATACTATTGCAATATTTTCGAATTTTTTTCGAAAACCCAGTTGCGTAAAACACAATGGACAAAAAGCGTAAAATGACTTTTTTCTAAAATGCAATAGACAAAAAACACAAAAGAAATGTGTTATTTCTAAAACGCAATGGCTGAAAAACACAAATAAATGTCTTTTTTTGTAAAATGCAATGGACTAAAAACACAATAAAAATGTTTTTTTTTTCTAAAACGCAATGGCCTAAAAACACAAAGAAATGTCTTATTTCTAAAACGCAATGGCCAGAAAACACCAAGAAATGTCTTATTTCTAAAAAGCAATGACCAGAAAACACAAAAAAAATGTTCTTTCTAAAACGCAATGGACTAAAACACTTTAAAATGTGTTTTTCTAAAATGCAATGGACCAAAAAACACATAAAATGTGTTTTTCCTAAAACGCAATAGACAAAAAACACAAAAGAAAGTGTTTTTTTTTTCCTAAAATGCAATGGACTAAAAACACATAAAAATGTGTTCTACCTAAAACGCAATGGACTAAAAAGACTTCAAAATGTTTTTTTCTAAAACGCATTGGACCAAAAAACACATAAAAATGTGTTTTCCTAAAACGCAATAGATAAAAACACAAAAGAAAGTTTTTTTTTTTCTAAAACACAATGGACTAAAAACACAATAAAATGTGTTATTTTTAAAACACAATGGACTGAAAATACAAAAAAAAATTGTTTTTCATTCTTTTGTAAAACGCAATTACTCAATTCAAAAACCCAGATCGTAAAAATGCAATTCAAAATTTTCTTACAAAGATCGAAACCGATTTCTTCAGATCTCTTCAACGACTGACGAAATTTGAATGCTAGAAACACTTATCAACGTTCGAATGGAATGAATCGAGTGATTCCCTTCAAAATCACGGGAAAAAATGATATATTGTATGAAATTAAGCTGAGTTTCTTCAAAAAAGTTGAAGAACACGTTGATTGGGTGTTTCAATCATTGATTAGTGACGAAAATCGCACTATAATGTAGTGATTATTGAGATAGAAAGTGGAGAAAAAGTTGAAGATGGTGGGTTTTGAAAATGGTGGGTTTTGAAAATGGTGGGTTTTGAAGTTACAGAGAGAAGAAGAGAGAAGATTGGATAAAATTGACTAAAATACCCTTCTCCTTTATTTTTAAATTTTGCCACATGTCATAATCTTGTTGCTTTCTATCCTTTCTAGCCAAAAAAAACTTTATATTTGATCATCTCTCATCTATATAAATCGTAAAAAGTGCATTAACTATATATGGTTGAAGAGGCTTGATGAATAGTACATGTATTCTTTATTATTTTTTATGGCAACGTGTCAACAACCATACTTTCTCTGAGCCATGTTTCAAAGTTATGCTAGGTGGCTTCCCTACAAACCTTAATAAGCCACGTTTCAAAGTCATGATATGTGGCTTACCTGCGAATCTTTTAAATATGGAGAGATGAAACAGCCAAATAGACCCTGCAACAAAAGGGTACATCGTTTCTTCCACAGGTCAAACCCACCATCTATTCAACAACATCGACCATGGAACCATGCCCGATGAGCGGCGGTATGGTGAATCTTCACAAAGTTCAACCTCCGGCGACAAGATCTATGGACGGAAAAATGGTTTTGGCAAATGAGGAAGACTACCGGTGGTGGAGTTCGACGGTTCTGAAAGCGGCAGTGAATTCTAGGCCTAGAAGATGGTTTTTTCTTGAGCGGCGACGACTATGATATGGTCTGAAGGAGTAGGTGAACAGTGACTAAGGCTGCTTTTTTTTTTTTGCAGAGATTTCTAGAGAGAAAGTATGGAGTAGAGAGGTAGATGTGGGATCACCGGTCACACGATGGTCGACGTTGTTGCCTTTTCCGGAGGCTTTCATTAGTTTTCTAGAGAGAGAAACCTAACTTTGTTTGCACTGCAAGTTCTGCTTCATTTATTTTATTTCATTTTACATTCTTTTAAATTGTATTACTTTGTAGCATTCATTACATTTGTTCATCTAAAATCTTACAATAAAAATATTTAATTTTGTTTATATTCACAAATTTGGATCTGTACATTAACCCAATATTTGTTAACATCAAACATTCGGTTAATATGAAACACGTGTTTATATACTTTTAGGCATATTATAATTTTATTTTTGAATTTTTTCTTTTGCTAATTATACCGAGTACTAATAGCGACTAATCCTATAATGAACAGAGCCCGCCACAACACACATGGAATTCCACTATGTATATATTTAATTTATATTTACATTGTTGAAGAATAGTATTGGATTATTTTTTGGAGATTCATTTTTAACCCTTATCTTTTAAATAATTCACATCTTTAATCTATTTAATTATCTTTTAATTTGTTTTTCTCTTATAACTTATGTTTGTTACCATTCTTAACAATAATTGAATACGCGAGTGTGTTTAATTTTGTTTATCGGCGCCCGGTTAAGTTTTGTTGTAAACGGAGTCGTATAAAAAAGACTATACTTTGACATCGTAAGCTATAGCGAATGACAGTACCGTACCGTTATTGTGACGCACCGAACCAATACCTACATCGGTATTGGTATCGGGTATTACTGAAACTGGTACCGATATTCGTTTTTTTAGTTTTCGATTGATGTAAAATTCGTATCAATAATTTTTGGGCATATTACAACTTTATTTTTTGATTTCCATACTAGGTGTTGATATCGTAATGTATCGAATCAATACCGGGTTTCCGCCGCATCGCGCGGAGGAAGCCCACCAGTTCCATTAAAAGACTACCTTTGAATTATTCAACATTAGGTGTGTTTGTTTTATTAGAAGGACACATTTGAATCATGCAATAATCCTCTTACCCATTAAGTTTGAAAATAATGGTAAATGAAAATTTTTCCCTTTGTCCTTCACCCGTATTTATAACCCTCACTCGACCACGCACCACCTACTCGACCCGCGACTACTTTCTTTACCACCAACCACCTCCACATCGTCGTACTCTTATTGATTCAGCACTTACTGGCGCAGAGCCGCAGAGGTTGCCAAACAGACCCTTAACTTTTAAAATCAATATAATAATGAATGGTTTGGATTATTGAGTCGACACGAGATAACTAAAGATTCATGGTCATGGATACTTATAACTTACTGGTCTAGTTTTAATAAATCTATTTCTATTATTATATATAATAAATGAAAAGATTTGGGCTGACGTGACGCGTTATTAGAGCTTCTTAGAATTGGTTTTGGCGGGAAAACTGGATGGGTCAAAGATTTTGGTAAATGGGTTGACACGGGATCCGTATTTCGTATATATGACCCGCATATAAGTATGTTTTGTAAAACCCTAGATTTGCATCTCTTCCTGTATTCCTCTTCTCTTCTCACGTACGCTTCTTTAACAAAACTCTAGATTTCCATTTGTTCATCCTTCTTCTCCTTCAAGTTCTGTAATCCATCAACCTCTGCAATCGAATCGATTCAACCATCAGGTACACCTTTATTATTGCTCATTTTTTCACGATTTATAACCATACTCTTTCAAACCCTAATCTTCTATCGACGCCATTCTCTTCAATGTGAGTTTTGGTTCCGATAATCGACGCCGCCACATTAGATATTCTGCTTTTGTGCTCTACGACTATCTTCAAGGTATGCTTCTGGCTCCGTTAATCAACATTGATTTCAACGAACAATTTAATTAAGGTATTCTCTGCTTTTGATTGTAAATCTGTTTGTACGCATATAGCTATCGAATTTGATGCTGTCTTGGGGCTGTTTTGTGTTGATTTGGTGCTTTTTGGGGCTGCAGTTGCACTTTAAATTGATAGGGTTCTGGTACTCAGGGGAACCAATTAATGGCAGCTCAATCCTCATTCAGCATTCAAACGCTCATTTTATGGACCTATGGTATTTATTCTAACCCTAAATATGTTATTCTTTATTTGCAGTCTATGTGCATGTTTCACTTTTTGATACGAAAGAATAAGGGTGGTTATGATGGAATTGTGATTGGTTTTGGAATTTTTTGGTTCTATGAGAAAGATGACTATACTTTTAATGTTAGTTCATCTATGATGTTTAACTTTACAACAAGTATTAAACAAAAGAAGTTTTTGATGCTAAAAGATATAACAAAATCACACTAAAGTTTAATCTTTTGGTGTAAACTAACTACAAGACATTTGAACTATAATAATAATTTTTTTATGATTTTAGATAGCTTATAGTTCAATAGAACAATGGAACTTTTGTTGTGGCTTTGTGCAAACATCTTCTTTAAAAAGTTGGTTTATAAAATAAATATACACGAGGTCTCCAGTTCAAATTCATAACTTATAAAGCTTATACTGTTTCAGATTTGGTTGTTGAGCTGGAAGAGGACATTTGGCGCTTGGCTATTTCTCCGGCAACTTCAACTAAAGACGAAAAGTTTAGCGCTGACGACTCTGACATCACATATATTGCGGAAATACTTCGAGCATCAAAATATTTACTTTCTCGAAAACCAACAAAATGTTCAAAAGTCATTAGAAAAAGATACATGAAGAGGTTCAAAGCTCCGAAGGAAGCTTGTGATTGACGCCATTTATGAAATCATTGACAGAAACAGAGAACGACCGCTGTGGAAGTTAACGGAATCAAGCGACTCCGTGAAGGAGAACTGTTGTGAATTTCAAAAGATTCGCGAAACGGAAACTACTATAAATTTCTTCGGAGTCTGATGTAAATGACATCGTTGTGATCGGATGATACGTGACAACTAAAGATGATGTTTTTGTGCAGCTGATTCTTGACAGTCTCGCAGGTATATGGTTTAATACCGCCATGGATATCAATAACTATCTTTAGCGTACCGAATATGTTTCTCAAGATAGTAATCTCTTTATTCTCATAGGATTTTGTTCGTTATGTACTCTTGAGCCCCTTAGTGATAATCGTTTCATGGTCAATCAGTAGCCGTTTGGTTGCTATTTACAACCATTATATTGAAGCAGTGTAGTGTTTATAACAATCTAGGTTTTGATTGTTTTGATGTTATACGTACATGTTATCATGTTTGAGATTATATTATTATTTTTTTCATTTTAGTTCTGTCTTAAATTATACAACTTTAAAGAGTTTATTTGTGTGTATAGGGCCTCCAATCTTATGTGAGAAACAGGTTGTTCCTATTTAGTGATCAAATACCTTTGTTCAATAAAATTAATCACAAGGTAACATCTTATCCTTTAGTTCTCTTTATTGCTGATTAATTTTATTAAATCTATGTTCACTGCTAATATATAATTATATTATAATTCAAGTAGGGAGAACTGCTTGAGGGTATTAGTAGAGGCTAACTAATTATATAAAAGAATATTATATCATATGTTGTTTGCCATTGTACAAAACAAAGGTGAGGGTTAAACACTTTAATCGCTGGGCAAATAGTTTGTTTCAAAATCGACTAGGAAAACAATTTAGTGAAGGATAGTTTTATTGTTGGTTTTTATAAGTATAGTCAATGTCTTTTCGTGGTGCTTTAGATGCCACACGTGTCATAATTTGTTTTAGCCACCATGCAAGTTTGATCCACATTTTTGGTTATTTATAACACACAAGAGAACGAACTTGAATAGAAAACTACTCACTAACCATTTAAACCACCAGATCAAGATCAATCTGGTATAAACTAAAGGTCGTGGATTATTTATAAAGTTTTATGTCAATTTCTTTTTTAAAGTTATAGTTATTGCATAAAATACACACTCAAATTAATGTATCACATAAATTATATGTAAAAAAGTAAAATATTTAATAAATGGTTTAAACGGGTCAACCCGCCAACCCGACCCATTTAGCTAAACGAATTTGTGGGTTCAACGTGAAATTGACCCGAACCCAATTAGACTAAACTCAAACCCGTAAATTTCGGGTTAGGTTCGTGTCATGTTTTCGGGTCATGCTAGAAATTCACATCCCTATGTTAGATATTGGTACTGAAAGAGCTACTAGAATTGTTTGGGATATGTCTGGTGGTACAATTTTGACATTATTTGAGGTCTCTCTGATTTCTTTTTTTTAAAAATATTTTTATTTATTGTTTTGACCCTACATTTCAATGCTTACCTTTTCATCATTTCAATTTTTATGTACCATTCCTCTAATCATTGATATCTTTAAAAGGGTCCATATCATGAATTGATATTTTGACTTTTTGAAGTCAAAGTAGAAAAACAAACATGAAGTTCAATTGAAGCTTTTGATCAACATACTATATAACAGTCTGATTTTTCTGTTCAAACCAAATACTTACCGGCAATTTTTTTGTTTATAGGACAAATGATATCTTGAGTGGAGTAAAAACTCTTGCATGTACTGCTATGTGTGGAGTTATCTATTCACTTTTTGATGGACAACCTTTTTTATCTTAGGTGTTGATGAACCCACTGTTATAATGTACAATTACTTATATATTTTTGCCAAAGAAAGACCAAAGGCTATTATTTTTATTAAGAAAATAAATACCTCTGTTAAGAGAAATTTTACTCAGCTTCGAGTCAACGAACCCGTTCAATCCATGCTTAAAGTTGTGAACTGTTGGGAATACTTTTGTGGGAATTAATATTAATTTAAGTTTAAAAATTACACTCTATGTCCTTTATGTTTGCAACCTATAACGGGCGGTGTCCTTTCTCATAAACCCAGTTAACTTTTTATGTTAAAACAACCCAAATTGTAACTTTGTAAAACTACATAACAACAGGGACCACATGTGCAATACTGAAATTCTATTGGACCGAATTTAAACCCCACCTTCATCTCCATTCTCAATCAACCAAACAACGATCCAGATTTGAATTGTATGTAATGCTTGAATAATTTGTGTTTCAATCCAAATATTTTTCTTTTCTGTGCGAGAAATATATCACAACAACAAAGCGTTCTCAAATCTCGTAATGAAAAACCTGCAACAACATCTTCTTCTACGATGAAGACACACCAACAAATCGAATTCACAGCCCACCGTAATACAACAAACTCTACTTCTTCTTTCTTCGAACAACAAATCAAACCCGAGTCGAATCTGAACCGAACATAACCCGCTTGAAAAACCCGATCCAAACATCATCAGCCATCATTCTTAAAAAAATGAAGAAAATAGGGGGTGGTTCTTACCGGAAATCATGTCCTCGTCACCGGCACCGGAACCCTCATCGGTTCTTGCCGTCGCCAGAATCGAGGATAGAGAGGGGGATGTGCTTTGTCGACGAGATGAACCACCGGAGCACCAGATGACTGGCAGCCGGCTCCTCCTTGGCTGCCGGTGTTCAATCGAGTGGCTGTGGGGATGAGGGGTGTGGCAGGTGAGTGTAAGTGTCTGTGTATCTATGTTTGTAAGTGGAATCGAGATAGAAGGAGTGTGAAGATATAAGGTCAGTGGGTGTTTAGGGAGGATGATGAAGTTTTATGTGGGTGTATTGTAATATATAGATACAGATTACAGAGATTTAGATGAATGGTTTGAGGTTGGGGAAGAGGGTAAAATTACAGATATGGTCCTTGTTGTTAAGAAGCTTTACAAAAAGGGGTTTTAACATAAAAAGTTAACTGGGTTTATGAGAAAGGACACCACCCGTTATAGGTTGAAAACATAAAGGACATAGAGTGTAATTTTTAAACTTAAAGGACAGCGCCTGCAGAAACCCTGAAACATAAAGGACGAAAAGTGCAATTTAGCCAAATATAATTGTGAAATGTTAGTATTGTCTATATAGTGTCAGGGAAGTTTATTTTAGACGCATCATACTATGTAACCTCTATTTTCATACAATTATATTGTGATCTCAGGGAGTGTGTTAAGTGGTGGAGGGAGTGTTCCATCCATACAAGCAACCCATGAGGCATGCGTCAACATGGTTAACGATTTTCGAAAGGGTTTTGTAAGTCCATAATACTTTGTTATAGGAATACAAAATGAATCATATGACATTCGACACATTCTTTTAGCTGAGTTTTACTTTTTTAGCTATTTGAGCCACTAGATATATAATATACAAATTTGAATCGCCATTCAAGTAAGTAACTGGAGATAGATTGTTTTTATGATAAAAAAATTTAATGCCAGTTTTCATGTTTTTTAATATAGGCTAACATTAGTTTTATAAAAATGTGGTTGGTTACCAGAACGAGTATGCTAAATGTAATACTACCCAGTTCCTGATAGCTTAGCCACTGCATTACTTTTTGCAACATCAAACTCAAATCATAGACTAACTTTGGATCTCTTGCCTCTTGGATCAGGTGGACGTTCTCAGTTGAAGATTTTTGAATAGCTACATTTTTTGGAGGTTGAAAGGGTGGCAATAATTAGCTATAATTTGTGTCACCACAAAGTCGGCTCCTCACTACCCTTTTCAAGGTAAACACTATTTTGATTAGTATTAGGCATTATATCGAACAATATATGTTTTACTTGGCTCCTGTGATTTCTCTCTTGATATGCTAGGCATTTTGAAATAGATTTCCACATTTGGGTTTGCTTGGCTTTTGTTTCTCATGTAAGTCAAGTAATCGTTCAAATCTGTCCATTTTTTTTATTAGAAATCCTTAGAATCTACAGTTATGACCTCGGATTAAAGTCTCTGACAAAGTCAAAGGCATGGATAGGAAGGATCACGTGGTGGTGACATTATGACGGGAAGTATCTGCCACACACTGAACATGTAAGTCGTTTTGCTAACATTACCAGATTATTCTTGATATTAGGATGTATATACGTTGTTTGATTACCTAAAAATTAGGGGTGGCAAGATGAGTGGGTTAGGTAACGGGTCATATTTTAGTATGGTCCAGCTCAACCAGTAAACACTTTCTAGATTTTTTTATAAATATTTTGTCCTCATGTTTGTATTATGGAAATGAGTATAGTTTTGAGGTGATACTGCTTGAACTCTTGACAAGGAATTAGTGAAGGATCTTAATTGCCAAGTGAGTGTCCAGTGTTATTTTTCGGCGAGTGAGGTTTTGGCGAAGCATGATGAGAAGTATATGCCGGCGGAAGTGGCGAATGCGATTGAGAAGAATAAGAAGAAGCTTGCGGAAGAAGTGGGTGGGCGGATTGATGGACGGGAGGATGCTGCTGTTGTTCCGACCGCGTAAATTTTTAACGTGTTTTCGGGTATGTGTTACTAACCGACTGCCTGCTTCTATTTTTGAAAGGAAGTTTTTATATATATGAATGGAATTATACTATGATTGAAGTTGATTAATTATAAGGAGGATAAATTGTTAGTCGGGAATGAAGAGAGGGTGCGCTATTACACCGAGGCTTTTTGGATTGATTGTTGTTGTAGGTTTCATGGTTTTTACTGTTCTGATTCTATTGGGCATATTGTTCAGATTGTATTAGGCATGGGTATACGTCTTCGATTGGATTTTGATGATTTGATCAAGCTGTTGAGTAAGAAACATTCTTGAAAATGTCTGATTACTATCCTGTGTTTGTCTTATAGAATGCTCCAAAACAAAGTATGCACTTTGTCATTAACTTATCTAATACGTCACATTATTTAAGTTTATTTTAATTGTACACTTGTGAGTATTTTAAAATTAAATTTTCTTACCCGGGAAGCAATCCCGGGTGATAACATGTCATACATTTTGTATCATTTTAAGTATGTATTACTCATAAATAATAAGTATATTAATAACTTTCTCCAGCCCGGGAAGCAATCCCGGGTGATAACCTAGTATATAATAAAACTTAAAATCTGTTTCCAATTAAGTTAATTAAAGACATAAAGTAATTAATTAAATTATATAAAAGAAATATTTTTTTAGTTGATTTCGATTAATTGTATCTTGAACTTATCCAATTTCCTTAGGAAAACTTTATAAAAAAAAACATTTTTAGCTTGATTATCTATCTAGTTAATTTTGGATAGGTTATTCTTCCCAACAAGATTAAAAACAGCTAAATGATATTTTTGTTATTAACGTAATCAAATAACTATTTGATTATTCAGATGATAGGAGAAAAATCCACTAAAAAGTGAGTTTTGTATAAGTAGTTTAAGAAGTATTATGGAGACTAGTGGGGAACCCGCGTGTTGCGGCGGAGTCGACAATACGCGGTGAAAACATGATACACATCAAACAATCAAGAGTGAAATGAGGATGTCATGGGATGTCGTTGTACAATCTATTACAAATATTAGATTTAATTATACCAAAGGTTTATCCGTTTTGACGGTTTTGGGGTCAAACTGTGAGCCAAACCATTAGTAACAATTTTTTATTATCAAAAATCGAAACCGAACCATTGTAAACGGTTTGCTTTGGGCTTTATTGAGGTCTTATATGAAATACACAAAATAAAAATAAAATGAACTATCCAGAAATACATAATACATGTTTTCATATAATTGAACATATCTTAATTGGTTCAAGCACTTCAATTTATTGTACTACATTTGTTCATATGTTCAAAGCTATGTAGTTAATATCGGTGATATCGGTCCCTTAGTAAAATATCGGTGTCAAATATCAGTACCGATATTATCGGCTATATTGACCGACATAACCGATATATCACCGATATTTGACCGAGTTAACAGATATATCACTGATATATCACTGAATTATTGGTGTTAAATTGCTATATATATATATATATATATATATATATATATATATATATATATATATATATATATATATATATATATATATATATATATATATATATAGGGAGCCGCTAAAATGAAAACCACCTCCAGTTGTAAGAACCATGAGAACCACTTTCCACCAATCATATTTTGCCAACAAAAGGGGTAGTTTGGTCATTTACCCCATATGTCAAATCTGACCTTCTCTCTTCATTTATATCCCACCCTCGCTCTCTTCCTTTAAAGTCGCAGAACTCCTTTGATATTCGAAACTTTCTTTTCACTTCATCTCTTATATCTCTCTCTCTCTCTCTCTCTTGAAATACATCACCACCATCAACTTCCTCACCTTTCAGACCTTTGAACCCCACACACTATGTCACACCCCAACCAATGGCGGAATCATCGGAGTAGGACTTGTTCAAGATTGCAAGAGACTTCATAACACTAATTGTGACAATATTTAATTCAACCATTTTCATTTCATAAATTGTCAAAGCATTACAAGAAATTCAAATAACAACATTGTTCAACATCACATAACAAAATTTATACAATGCTTTAAACCTAAACGTCTAAATGAGTATCTAGGCATCTTTGCTAATCCATTTTCGTAGCATCATCAATCCTCAACCTGTCACATGTTTAAAATACAATTCAATGCAAAAGCAAAGGCGAGTATACAAGTTTAAGCATAAGTATAAGTATAAAAGTTTAAAACAAATCCACATGGCAACTTAGTTTATACAAGATCATCCTAACATGGCATGCAATATTTCTATCCAATCCTCTGTTTATGCAAGAAAGTTCAGTTAATTCGACATGACCACAAGTTTAAGGGGGGCGGTGTGTTACTCCTATAGTGCTATACATGTCAAATGGAGGCTCGTGAAAGCTAATGACTAAAACATATCACATAAGTATGGTCCACGTAAGCATCAAGTATCATTACATAGTATTCATGTATAAGGATTGTTTTTGTGCATTGCATAAAGAATAAGTTTAAGTGTGTTTTTAATAATGTAACATGTTACACCCCAAAAAGTGGTAAACATAAAAAGGGGGTTGCGAGTATACTCACAAATTTGCATATGCTTTCCGATTATCCAATGTGACGAAGTTGATGAGGTTAGAAGGTTGAATATGTTCGTTTAGGGGTTTAGGAAGTTAAAACACAAGAATATATGTATTCGAAAGTAATCATCCTTTAACACCAAGTACTTGTTCTTGACACTACGAAACCTCAAGGGTTAATGCTTTCATGAGTAATATACTCATTAGAATCGTAACAAGTCTTATGTCTTAGATGATGTTATTCTAATATCTTGACGAATGAACACACGTCCATCATCAAGGGTTCGAATAGTATATATATGTATAAGTATTATATGTATTATTTAGTCCAATAATCAAGCATGAGGTAGAAGAAATCTTCATTTAGGTACCTCTATTGTGTCATATAATTCATGTAGGAGGTAGGAAGAACAAGCTTCCATTTAGGTACCTCTTATGGTTCACCACTACACTTGATGTAAAAACACACAAGGAGGGTCATGAACTAAGATCAATACAAGAATAAGAAACATCTACACTATGAGAAATCATCAAGAGTTGTGGGGATTTTATGTTGGACAACCCAAGTTAGTCCACAATCACACCTTTATCAAGCTTGAAGCTTGAACACCACTTATGGGTCAAAACCCTAAACAAAACATAAAGCATTTTAGGATTAACCTCTGATTTTGTATGTCTCAGCCCCATTTTTAAGATTAACCAACCATGGAAGAGGTTATAAGCATAAGGACGTGGGTTTGAGTGAGTTAAACTCAAGTTTGCACAAGTATAAACAATGTTTAGTAAAGATGAATGAAAACAGTGAACTTTGGAGCCTATTTGCCGGAGTTCCAGGGAATTATTCTCTGTGAAATACCCATGGAACCGAAGCTAAGGAAAATCCAAGCATATAGGAAAAAGAATGAGCTAAAAGGGACAAGAAATGAAGAAGTTATGCTCATTTTCGTGAACCTTGAATAATCTGCTCGAACAATGAATTACAGCTACGTTTTAGGTGATTTGAGAGTGTTTTAGATGAGTTTGTAAAGTGTTTAGAGCTTGGATTATGATGGGTTTTTATAGGGAAGAGTTTGGTTAGTTGTTAGGTGGATAATAAATGTTAAAACCAAGTTTAAAACCAAAAAAATCACAAAATCGCGCTCAAATAGCGAGCTGGGAATGGTTTCAGCGCTGATCAGGCTATCTGAACGAGATATTAAATAAATTCTGGGTTGGGTTAAGTTCAATAAGGAAGCATAGCTCAACTGGTTGGTGTGCGCGCCTGATAGGTGTGAGAACCGGGTTCGATCCTCGTCTCCATCATATGTTTTTTGAAATAAAACTTTAATATATTACACATTCAGCCCCTGTTATTACATTTTCAGTTAATTACTCAACAGCCCCTGGACTTTAATGAAAACTCAAGTTATGTTATTTTTAAAGGAACTAACTTTTTAGTTTAAACTAACTAGGTTAGTTTGTATTTAGTACATTTAAAAATTAACGAGACTAACTACATATTATATAAAAAATAAACTTTTGAATAGTAAATTAATTAATTTAATTAGATAGGTAAATAACCATATTTATAAACGAATAAAAGTCTTTAAACGATTATTCATTTCACGAACCTTTCGAGTCTTATTATTTTAAGAGTTTTAACAAGTTTAACGAGTACTGAGTTTCATTGTGTAATAACGAGCCAAGAATCTTGGATAATATATCGATTGCAACGAAAGATGGCATACGAAAGTACAAAGTTTCCAAAAATAGGATTTTAAGCAAGGGTTTTCAAATATAGAAAGTATGAAAAACGCAGGGCGTTACAGTCTCCACTCCTTTAGGAAATTTCGTCCCGAAATTTATTCAAGAGGAAGACTTGAAGAGTTTTGGCAAAAAGGTGATTATTCAAAACTGAGACTTGAAAATTTCAAAACGTAAAAAGTAAGAAATTTCGAAGAACGACAAGATAAATTTGTAAAGGAGTTCGTTTGTCTAAATTGATTTGAGGTACTGAAGAAACACTAACTAAATGGTCGGAATCGAGATAGTTAGGGGGTTTGAATCCGCATAAAAGGTTAGCTCTCTCTCGGTTGATTCAGTTGCAATGGAATTTCTTCTCCGATGGTTCTGCAAAAAAGAACACCGTTAGCCTCGTCAAGGGGAGAAGGGGGTTCTCTCCCTGACCCGACTCCGGCGTGAGAATAAGTATTTGTAATGGAGAAGATAAGTATTTGAGAAGTGAGAGTGATCTGAGTTTATACCTGAACAGTTCTCTTATTTATAGCCGGGAGTTTGGGAGGGAAAACCTGTCATTGAAAAGAAGACGGAAGATGCTAACGCCGTAGCGGTTATTTTTTCTTCCGTTAAGTTCTTTGATCCGTCGTTAATTTGTCTCGATCCGATGTGAATGCACACGGATCATGGATTGATCTATGGCTGGGGGAAATGCCACGTGGAAGGTGATTAAGTGGAGATTACTCTTCAATTGCATGCCTTCGTTGTGATTTCAGGGTTGCTTGTGGTGATGACACGTGTCCAGACGGTTATAACCGTCTGGGTAGTGCACGATTGTATTTCCTTCTAGAAGATTACTGCTGTAATCTGGTGTGACACCTTGCTGTGTGGATACAGACAAAATAAATCCCAAGTCTGGAAAAATAATATCCAAGTCTGGATATTTAGGCGGAGGTATTGAACAAAGGATTTTAATCCTTTGTTAAATGGGAGAAGCGCAAGGATTTATGTTTTCCTTTGGGCGCGCGATTATGAATCGCTGATTTCTTCTTCTTTGCAAGACCAATGCGCGGCCGCGCAAGGTCGAAAGGCTTAAAAGGTTGGTTTGTGGTATGGTCTCAAATCCTTTTTATGAGGTTTTTGGGACCTTACCCCTTCAAGTCCCCCCAGTCTAGTGTTGTACTTATGCAAATAAGTGGAGCACTGGACTTTATGAGAGAGAAAGGGTTTTTTGGGCGCGAAAAGTTACGAAAGCTTCTATGAGAAGATTTGAATTTGTAAAGATTTTTGATGGAAAATCTTTGACTTGAAAGTAGCACAGTAAATTGATTTTGACAACCTGTCATTGTCAGTTTGTTTTTTACTGTCCGTGTCTTACACGCGCGCGTGTAAACGCGTGTATGTTCTGACATCTGCTTTTTTCTGTTGCTTGGGGAAACGTGATACCCGGAACAGTGCTGTGACGGTTACCGATGCTATTTATTGCGATGGGTATATAATCGTTTGTGTAACCCCTTCTGTGTAATCATTGTTCTTTTTGAAAACTTTTTCTTCTTCCTTGTTCTTGAGAAACCTTTTTATCATTCTCTTGCTTATGTCAACCGGAGAACGTCAAGAAGAACTTGTTGAAGATATGTCAACTGAACTTCCACCATTGAAGTGGCCCAGGGCGTCTTTTGAAGGTTTGATTCAGAATCTTAAGTTTCCGGAGAACTGGGGTGCTTTATATCCTGGAGAAGGACAAACGGCAGCAAATGCTCCGGCCGGGTATATTACCCTCTTTTGGGATTTCTTCTGTGACGGTAATTTTCGCTTGCCTGTCACCAGATTTTTTCTTGAAATTATTGGATTCTATAATCTACACATCTCCCAACTTCACCCTATCGGAATGGTTAGGGTTCGACATTTCGAATTCGTATGTCGGACTATGCATGTGGAGCCGACTGTTCCCCGATTTAGGGTTTTTTATCAGATGCACTGTATCCAAGGGTTCTATTCATTTGTTCAGAGGGCTTCTGCAAAGAAAATCTTACATCAACCCCCAAAATCTTTTCATGATTGGAAGCAAAAATTCTTTTATATCAAGGCTGGGGTGATTCCTGTAAGGATGGTTCTTAGAGGGAAAGAAGATATTCCGATCGAAACCCTTCAGACTCCGGTTGATGAAAATTGGTACCAGGACTTGAAGGATGTGCCCAACATTGCGTTGCCGGAAAAAGCCCTTGTTGGAGCTGGCATGAGTTTGAACTGGAAGATGGAACGTGATGATAAACCTGTGTACACTGAGGATGGTCACAGTAAGTTTGGGGTTTTTTACTGTTCTCTCTCTTTTCTTTTTTTTTTTGACCTGCTCTCCTTCAAAATGTAGTTGTTTCTCTATATGTTGTTGCCTTCAAGAGGGAAGGCGGGAGAATGGGTACTGTCAAGAAGAAGCCTGAAGAAGAGCTTTGGTATCATCGAATTGTGAAAAATTTTGTTCTTCCGCGGGATGCGGATCTATCTGTTCAACCGGCAGCTGGTGCTGGTGAGCTTACATCTGTTTTTCCTTTTCTTCTTTTTTGCTTTGAGTAATCTTTTGTCTTGCGCTTTTGTAGGTGAATTGTTAAATTTGGGCATAGGCCCTGAAAAGAAAAAACGCGCGACTACGTCTACTTCCGTACCGAAGAGAAGTGAGACTGTTAAGACTCAACCTTTGAAAACGAAAACTGTTGGAGAGAAGAAAGGTACGCGCCGTACTTCTGTCTCCAGATGTGATTATGTGGTGGTTTCTGACTCTTTGGAGGGTCTTATTCCTGTAGTGACTATGCGGGAACCAAAACCGGAGCCAAAGGAATCTGTTGACATTCCTCCTTCTAACCCGAATGAGCCTATTGATCTGGATTCCAGTCCCGAACATTTGATTCATAGGAAGGCTGGTAAGAGAAAGCAAGCTGATGTTGATGCGGAGGGTCAACCACCCAAGAAAGTGCAGAGGAAGAAAATCACTAGAAAAGGAAACCTTGATGCTTTTGTTTCAGTATCTGTTCCTGGTAAGTATTTATTTCTTTTTCTTTAAGCGGATGGAATTTTTACAGACTTTCATTTGAGCAGAAGTTCCTGTTTCCCCTGTTCCTGTAGAAGAACCATCTGTGGTTAATAAAGAACTTCCCCCTACCCCCCGTGCGCTACTGCTGCAGACCCGTTGGAGTCTTTAGAGACAGCTGGAGAGGGTGTTGAGAAAACTGTTGAGGCTGAGGAGCCTGTTGGTGCTAATACAGAGGCTGAAGAGGTTGTTGAACCGGGTACAGTAGATGATATTGATAATCCTCCCTCCTCTGAAACTGTTGCGCAGGATTTGGGAAAAGAGCAGATTGCTGAAGAAACTTCAACTCCTTCTCTTAACCCTTCTGATGCTGTGCCTGAGCGTGTGGAGAAAGTGACTGTTGAGGAGCAAGATGCATCTACTGGTATTGGTAAACATTCTCCGATTCGTCCGGAAGAGACTTTAGGAGACTACTACTACTACCGGACTTATACAGAGAAAGATGCTGCTGATCTTCATGCCCCTGTTTGGAATATAAAGAAAGGCGATACTTTTTCTGATTGGCATGTGTGCCAAGATTGGTTACAGGGGATACTTCCTCCTGGAGAAATCAAATTTCAGGAAAGTCGATCGTATGAACAGACCTATCAGTCCTATCTTGCAGAGACTGCTTCACATGTTTCTACTACTCACCACATAGTGCGCGAGTGGTATAGCATGCATAAGGAGCAGGCATCTTTTATGGCATCTCAAAAGAAGTTTTCAAAAGATGAAAAACGTGTAGCTCAGTTGAAGGCTAAATTAGAAGCTGAGCAAGCCGCGTTTGAAGCTGAACGCAAGACTGAGGAATGGTCTGCTGCTGGTTGGAAGAGGAAAGCAGAAGCTGAAGCTGCTCTTTTGTCTGAGGAGCGCAAAAACTGGAGAAGAATTTGCGAAAAAGACAATGCTGAGAAGGCAAGCCTTCGTAATGTTATTAATAACCTCAAGGCTGAGGTTGAAAAATTGAAAAATCAAGACGCGGAGGTGGAAAGATTGAAGAAAGAAAAAGCTGAAGTGGAAGCTGCGCTGGCGGAGGCGCGTTCTCATAGGGAACGTAGTGAGCAAAGGGAGGTACAAGCTTTAGCCACTCTCGCCCTTAAAGATAGAGAGTTAGAAGAACTGACCGCTTTGGTTTCTGACCAGGAACAACTGAAGAAGGAATTGGAGCTTGCGCGTTCTGAGAATACTGAAACCTCCCGCCGTTTGACTGAGGTTGAAGAGAAACTGGAGAATTCAGAAATGGCGCGGGTTTCAGCAGAAAGCGAGCTTGAGCCTTTGAAGAATGATATGGCCTGGTTGAAAGATCGCGGGATTGCTTGTGTAAGTTTCTTTCTTCTTTTTTGTTCATGCATGCGCTTTTCTTGTTTTGATGCGCTTATCTTGATTTTGTAGGTTGCTGAATCTGTATTAAATTCTGAAGAACTGGATAAAACTGTTGCAAATTTGATGGTTGCTGCGCGACGAGATGGTTACGCGCAAGGTTATGCGGAATGTTCCCAACATGTGAATAGTGCTTTACAAGTTAACTGGGATGATAGCAAGTCTGCTACCTTTGGTGTTAATACTGCCAGCGCGCTTGCTGCTATGAAGACAGAGTTTAATAACTTGCAACTTCCAGTGATGGAGTTGATAAACGTGGCGCTGCAATCGGACGATCACGTTGCGCAACTTAAAGAAATCTTTCCGGATGGGGGAGAAGATTTAGAATAAGGTGAAATTGTATGTGAACAATTTTTTTTTTTATGTAGGATGTTGATCCTTGTCCTGATGGTACGCTGTTGCGCAATGATTTTAAACACTGCTGTGTCTAAACTTTTTAAGACGTATTTGTACGCTGAAATAGTATGTTTCTATTTGTTTTGTTAAATGCCTTTACAATATTTTGCATGAGTACAATTACTTTTGCTTTTGCTTTGAGTAAGGCGAATAAAGTTGGTATAAAGCTCATGTGTGAGTTTATGGCCGTTCGTGACGTGATCACTGACCGCGCATGTAGCGTTGTGCTATATTACCATAATGTTTTTGCACTTACTAAAAAGAAATTGCATGTATTTTGTAAACACAAAAATAATAGAAACTTTGTAATTTTATTCATGGATAGTGCGCAGAGGCATTACAAAGCTTTTTGGATAATTAAATGGAACTTAACTTACTCCCTGATAGTTCCGCCGCTTTTGATAAGTCATGTGTTTTCCGCGGAAATCGTACAGAATTCTTTAAGTTTTAGCCCGTTTGCTTGAGCTTTCTTCTCCCCGGGTAATCTGCTTAATCTCCTTGCGCATGTTCTGGAGCAAATGCGTAAGTTCTCCATTTTTGAGAGCCTTCTCTATTTCCGTGCGCAGAGATATGCAGTTGTTCGTGGTGTGCCCGTTATCCTTATGATATTCGCAGTACTGCGTCGGGTCTTGACCACGTTTACTCTTCATCGGAATCGGAGGTTTGAATTGGTGATCCTCAGTACTTAGCACCTCCGCCGGGGTTTTTGTTAGGGGAGTCCACTGTCTCTCCCTATTTTCGTGTTTGTTTTCTCTTTGTGCAGAGAACTTGTTTGTTGTGCGGGCGTCTTCCGAGGATCGACTTCCTGATGCTTCGCGCCATGACTTTTTGTACTTTCCATTTGCGCTTAAATCTGTCGGCCTGTTGTGTGGTGGTGGTGGCCTATTTGTAGTAAGGTTTTTCTCGGTCTGCGCATAAACCTTGGCCGCCGCCATTATCTTTTCCCAACTCGTGGGGAGGCCCTCTGTTCCTGATAACACTTTGACCATGTCGTCACACCTAACCGCGTACTTAAACTGAGCACGGATTAGTTGTTCGCTAACACCTCCAATTTCTAACACTTCTTTATTGTATCTGGTAATAAAATCTTCCAGATTCTCATCATCGCGGCGCCAGATGTTCATGACGTCGGATGTATCACGTTTTGACCGCCTTTGTTGGCTGAAGTGTGTTAAAAACTTTCTTCGCAGATCCTTCCATGACTCGATCTGTCCAGTTGGTAGGTTATCAAACCAAATTCGCGCTGGGCCGGTTAGTGTTTGCACAAACAAATGACACCATAGCGGAAGAGTCCAACCGCCAACCAACCCTGCGCTGGTGAATACTCTTAAATGATCATCGGGGTCAGTTAATCCATTGAATTTCCCAACGTTAGATGGTAATTTAGCTCTTTCCAATGGGGCCAGAGCTATCTCCAGTATGAACTTCGAGTTTTCTGCCGCTTCATCAGGGCGATAAACTAAGTCATAGTTATGCTCTGCTTCAGGATTATAGATCGCCCGAGGCCTGCATTTGTTATAGTTTGGCTGCAGTCTGTTGAATACGCTGGTGTTTGCACTCAAGCGGTATGTTTGATCGGATTCATCGGTGTGAGCGTCCCGTTGGGAACCCAACCTATCATGAACCGATTGTCTTCGACGAGGTTGTGGTTCTCCATGGTGTTGTCTCTGGTAACTGCCTGTATTGTCATAAGTTGACTCTTCTCGCTGAGAGGCATGAGCTCTAGATCCTGGCCTCCGTGATTGGGTTACAGGAGCAGTTTGAGCACACAATTGTGTATATACTGCGTTTAATGCCCCTTGGGACCGGACATACCATGATATCGGAGTTTCTCCTGGTGGTAAGATTGATTGTGCAGGGTTTGCTGGTAACATCCCTGGAGTAACAGGATCATTTGCTCGATTAGATTGAACCTCATTATCGTCTGAGGCCTCTTCTACGATCCCTTCCACTGGTAAATTGTTTCCGACGTTTGGTCGAGGACCAGGTTGCCGGTGAGATGACGAATTTTCTGCCATGTGCAAAAAACAGAAAACGGAATGAACTGAATCGAAACGAGGTAGAAACTAGAAAAACTGAGAAATCGGTGGGCGCCAATGAAGAAACACTAACTAAATGGTCGGAACCGAGATAGTTAGGGGGTTTGAATCCGCATAAAAGGTTAGCTCTCTCTCGGTTGATTCAGTTGCAATGGAATTTCTTCTCCAATGGTTCTGCAAAAAAGAACACCGTTAGCCTCGTCAAGGGGAGAAGGGGGTTCTCTCCTTGACCCGACTCCGGCGTGAGAATAAGTATTTGTAATGGAGAAGATAAGTATTTGAGAAGTGAGAGTGATCTGAGTTAATACCTGAACAGTTCTCTTATTTATAGCCAGGAGTTTGGGAGGTAAAACCTGTAATTGAAAAGAAGACGGAAGATGCTAACGCCGTAGCGGTTATTTTTTCTTCCGTTAAGTTCTTTGATCCGTCGTTAATTTGTCTCGATCCGATGTGAATGCACACGGATCGTGGATTGATCTATGGCTGGGGGAAATGCCACGTGGAAGGTGATTAAGTGGAGATTACTCTTCAATTGCATGCCTTCGTTGTGATTTCAGGGTTGCTTGTGGTGATGACACGTGTCCAGACGGTTATAACCGTCTGGGTAGTGCACGATTGTATTTCTTTCTAGAAGATTACTGCTGTAATCTGGTGTGACACCTTGTTGTGTGGATACAGACAAAATAAATCCCAAGTCTGGAAAAATAATATCCAAGTCTGGATATTTAGGCGGAGGTATTGAACAAAGGATTTTAATCCTTTGTTAAATGGGAGAAGCGCAAGGATTTATGTTTTCCTTTGGGCGCGCGATTATGCATCGCTGATTTCTTCTTCTTTGCAAGACCAATGCGCGGCCGCGCAAGGTCGAAAGGCTTAAAAGGTTGGTTTGTGGTATGGTCTCAAATCCTTTTTATGAGGTTTTTGGGACCTTACCCCTTCAGGTACCAAACATAATTGAAAACGTATGGGTGCATATATGGTTAAAGCGAGTTTAAACAAGTTTGAAAATCTCAGTTGGATATGTATTAAAATGTGTCGTATTAGGAAGGGGAATCTTGTGTAAAACGGTTTGTATTTTGATGAAAGTGGGGTAGCTTGCATAGGATGTTTTTAAGGATAGTATAAAATCGCACATTTGTTAAAGTTGTTTATTGAGAGGAACGAGAAGGTTTGGTAAATAAAGTGATAACGGTCTACAAAGTATATTTACACAAGAATAAAGAATAGAAAGAGGGTTTTAAAGGTAAAGAGATAAGTTAGGATTCGAACGTTCAAATCGATGTGATTGTGAACGAGGTTCGTATAAGAGGAGAAGGAATAATGGAGAATAATGAGAGTATAAAAGTGAACGATTGATGTTGAATACCCGAATGCGAGTATCAGAAACAGCATAAGTGCTGGATAGACGAAAGTAGCGTGCTTAAGGATGAAGTCTCGTCGTGGATAATCGGATATAATGCATTTGTGAGTTGTTTGAAGTTTAAATTAGGTCCAAAAGGTCTGCAAAACACTGAATTTCTCATGGCACATTTTACGAAATTTTGGTAACATGATGAAAACACTTATATAGGAAGTACCAGCGGCGTATCCGCCATGTTTTGGCCATATTACGTCCTTTTCGTATTCGGTGTCATGTTACGGTCCTGGGTCTTACCCTACACAGTAGTACACTCTATGGTTTTCATGAGCCAATCACTATAATCCCATTTGCACCCGCGATTATTTTGATCATCGCATGATCCGCATAGCTTGTACTAGTTGAGTATGAATCAGGGTATACATAATTTAAAAATAAGAATGGGTACGTATAAGAATGTAATATATAGGCAAGTCCAAGCTTAAGTATATATAGGACCCACGTAAGCGAATTCCTCGGATTCCGCTCGCATACGGGTACGAATGTATGAATCATGAATATTAATGAAAGTATAAGCATGAGTATAAGTGTAAGTATGAATACGCATGTGAATGTATGTATAGACATAAACGTATGAGTAGTATGAGTATACGTATAAGCATGAAACGTACGAATATAAGTAAAGGCATGAAACGTATGAGTATAAGTATGAATACGATTATAAGTATAAGCATAAAATGTATTGTTATGAATATGAGTGTGAGTGCGAATACTAATGATTGCGTATATAGTATTAATTGAAACATACAAATTTAAGCATGTAAAAGTGCTCAAAAGATTGAGCATGTAAATACGAATGATAACAATGAAATTTTCGCGATGAAATGACTAAAAACGTGTATGATGATATGCATGTATGGTGGTTTAAACGAAACGTTGTTTGTTTTGTTTTTTTTTTTTGTATCAAAATAGATCGAGTTTGATTTGGAAGGTAGGATATAGCTTGCATATGTAAGAGGATATAAAGTACTCAATGGTTAAGCATAATGTATTTTGTAATGAATGGGAATGCTAATTTTGTTTTAAAAGAGTTTACGTAATCCGAAGATGGTCGGTCCCCATGAAGTCGTCTTGCCCACGTGTTTTGTAAATTAGTGTAGAAAAAAGGTTTTCGATAAAAAGTAAGTTCGTTTCATCAAACGAGAAATTATGAATTTAGGAGGTTCTTATGAAAACGAGGATCCTTAGAAAAGAAATTTAGCAAAAGGACTTTAAAAGTTTTAACAAATGATTTGTTGATGTTGAAAAGAGTATTTGGTAAACGATCATATAACATCTATAAGATCTTATAAGTAATTTGAGAAAGGTTGGTTTGATTTCGAGTAAGAATGGAAGTCTCTAGCATGATGATATAACGTCTGCGTGTTTTAGTGATTAAGTTGAATATGAAGTTCATGGGCCAGAGGTTCATTAGACCGATTAAATTGATAGGTAGCATTCCGTAAGGTTTTGAAATTTGGGTAATAAAACGTTTTAAGACATAATTAAGAATCTCGTGTATATGAGTTGAGTGAAAATAGATTGTAGTATAGAAAGTACGTTTAATAAAACAATGTATTTTGAAATCGGTATAAGTAGGTATTTCGAATAATGATAAACGATTTAGGTATAAAATATGATCGAGTTTGCATAATAAGATATTTTGAAGAGACGTTTTGGTAACGATCACCTAGGTAAGGGAATCACCCCTAACTCGTTGATGAGGTTGTTTTAAGAAAAAGGGAGTCGAGTTAATCGTCAAGGTAAGGAAATCACTCCTATCTCGATGATATATCTCCATTTGTTGTTATAAGAGATATAAATAATATTTTATGAAATCATGCATATGTATAAATGTATGGAAGATTCAATATGATGTGTGTGTGAGAAGAAAATATCGAAAGTAAATTCGAATTTGAAAGATTTCTTCGTATGAAATAAATAATAGAAACACATGTTTGATTAAAATTTGGATGGCTACAAGATGGAACTTTGACTAACCAAAGTGGTCGAAAAGTCTTTCGAGTTTGAGGAGCATGCTTTCGCCTAATAGGTGAAATACTCTCGCCGACAAGTCGGTTAATGGTATTTACCCTTCCGGTTACTACATGTCCCCAAATCGATTGAAATTTCGAGACTTGGCGGGATTAATGAAAATCAAGGAGTGGAACTAGTCGACAAGGTGCGGGTTTCACCCCTAACTTGGCGAATTAGTATCCTAAGTGTGGTTGGTACTCGTCGGGTCAAAAGTTAATTTCGACACTTTGACGAGGGTCCACTGGAATTTGAAATTTGAATTTCTCCATCAAGGTGAGGATTTCACTCCTAACTTGATGGTGAATTTCGAGTAAGAAAAAGAAAAGTAAAGGGTTTGAGAGTCCTTCCCCAAATTGTGGGTTTCACGCCTATTTTGGTGAAGTCGTCTCGTTTGGGTATTACGAGTGGCTTGTGAATTTAGAATAGTCGAGTAAAATGTATGAGGAAAGGCGTATGTCGAAGATTACGCAAACAAGTATAAACATGTCAAGAATGACACATAAAGAATGACGTATTAAAACAAATATTAACACGTAATAAAACATGTATTAACACATAAGAGTAGCATGTCAAGTATGATACATAAGGATAAAAATGACATATATGTTTAAATGGTTCAAAGAGAACAAATAAGAAACACATAAAGTGGCATGCGTGTAGTTTCAAATAAAACATAAGAATAAGGCTCTAAAACTATAGACTATGTAAAAGCATTCCTACTTTTCCTAATTCCCTATAGTTATGGCTCTGATACAAATCTGTCACACCCCAACCAATGGCGGAATCATCGGAGTGGGACTTGTTCAAGATTGCAAGATACTTCATAACACTAATTGTGACAATATTTAATTCAACCATTTTCATTTCATAAATTGTCAAAGCATTACAAGAAATTCAAATAACAACATTGTTCAACATCACATAACAAAATTTATACAATGCTTTAAACCTAAACGTCTAAATGAGTATCTAGGCATCTTTGCTAATCCATTTTCGTAGCATCATCAATCCTCAACCTGTAACATGTTTAAAATACAATTCAATGCAAAAGCAAAGGCGAGTATACAAGTTTAAGCATAAGTATAAGTATAAAAGTTTAAAACGAATCCACATGGCAACTTAGTTTATACAAGATCAACCTAACATGGCATGCAATATTTCTAGCCAATCCTCTATTTACGCAAGAAAGTTTAGTTAATTCGACATGACCACAAGTTTAAGGGGGGCGGTGCGTTACTCCTATAGCGCTATACATGTCAAATGGAGGCTCGTGAAAGCTAATGACTAAAACATATCACATAAGTATGGTCCACGTAAGCATCAAGTATCACAACATAGTATTCATGTATAAGGATTGTTTTTGTGCATTGCATAAAGAATAAGTTTAAGTGTGTTTTTAATAATGTAACATGTTACACCCCAAAAAGTGGTAAACATAAAAAGGGGGTTGCGAGTATACTCACAAATTTGCATATGCTTTCCGATTATCCAATGTGACGAAGTTGATGAGGTTAGAAGGTTGAATATGTTCGTTTAGGGATTTAGGAAGTTAAAACACAAGAATATATGTATTCGAAAGTAATCATCCTTTAACACCAAGTACTTGTTCTTGACACTATGAAACCTCAAGGGTTAATGCTTTCATGAGTAATATACTCATTAGAATCATAACAAGTCTTATGTCTTAGATGATGTTATTCTAATATCTTGACGAATGAACACACATCCATCATCAAGGGTTCGAATAGTATATATATGTATAAGTATTATATGTATTATTTAGTCCAATAATCAAGCATGAGGTAGAAGAAATCTTCATTTGGGTACCTCTATTGTGTCATATAATTCATGTAGGAGGTAGGAAGAACAAGCTTCAATTTAGGTACCTCTTATGGTTCACCACTACACTTGATGTAAAAACACACAAGGAGAGTCATGAACTAAGATCAATACAAGAATAAGAAACATCTACACTATGAGAAATCATCAAGAGTTGTGGGGATTTTATGTTGGAAAACCCAAGTTAGTCCACAATCACACCTTTATCAAGCTTGAAGCTTGAACACCACATGTGGGTTAAAACCCTAAACAAAACATAAAGCATTTGAGGATTAACCTCTGATTTTGTATGTCTCAGCCCCGTTTTTAAGATTAACCAACCATGGAAGAGGTTATAAGCATAAGGACGTGGGTTTGAGTGAGTTAAACTCAAGTTTGCACAAGTATAAATAGTGTTTAGTAAAGATGAATGAAAAGAGTGAACTTTGGAGCCTATTTGCCAGAGTTCCAGGGAATTATTCTCTGTGAAATACCCATGGAATCGAAGCTAAGGAAAATCCAAGCATATAGGACATAGAATGAGCTAAAACGGAAAAGAAATGAAGAAGTTATGCTCATTTTCGTGAACCTTGAATAATCTGCTCGAACACTGAATTGCAGCTACGTTTTATGTGATTTGAGAGTATTTTAGATGAGTTTGTAAAGTGTTTAGAGCTTGGATTATGATGGGTTTTTATAGGGAAGAGTTTGGTTAGTTGTTAGGTGGATAATAAATGTTAAAACCAAGTTTAAAACCAAAAAAATCACAAAATCGCGCTCAAATAGCGAGCTGGGAATGGTTTCTGCGCTGATCAGGCTATCTGAACGAGATGTTAAATCAATTCTGGGCTGGGTTAAGTTCAATAAGGAAGCATAGCTCAGCTGGTTTGTGTGCGCGCCTGATAGGTGTGAGACCCGGGTTCGATCCTCGTCTCCATCATATGTTTTTTGAAATAAAACTTTAATATATTACACATTCAGCCCCTGTTATTACACTTTCAGTTAATTACTCAACAGCCCCTGGACTTTAATTAAAACTCAGGTTATGTTATTTTTAAAGGAACTAACTTTTTAGTTTAAACTAACTAGGTTAGTTTGTATTTAGTAACTTTAAAAATTAACGAGACTAACTAGATATTATATAAAAAATAAACTTTTAAATAGTAAATTAATTAATTTAATTAGATAGGTAAATAACCATATTTATAAACGAATAAAAGTTTTTAAACGATTATTCATTTCACGAACCTTTCGAGTCTTATTATTTTAAGAGTTTTAACAAGTTTAACGAGTATTGAGTTTCATTGTGTAATAACGAGCCAAGAGTCTTGGATAATATATCGATTGCAACGAAAGATGGCATACGAAAGTACAAAGTTTCCAAAAATAGGATTTCAAGCAACGGTTTTCAAATATAGAAAGTATGAAAACGCAGGGCGTTACACACTAACTGATGAAGCTTTTGAAACTCATCCCTCTAACTGATGAAGATTTTGAAACTCATCCCTCTCGGGACATCACCACCGCCGACATTCGCCGCCCCCTTCATCTTCTCCATCCGACGACATCACCACCGCCGCCATCATCATCGCTGTGATGAGTTGTGGTGTTATGTTGTTCTCTGCTTCTTCTGCTTGAAGCCGTCGCTGACCAGATTCACATCGAGGATGGTGTGGGGTTGCGGTGGCGGTGGGTTTGGTGGTGTGGGGAGGTGGCTGAGTCGGTGAAGCCGGATGCAGGTTTGGATTTTGGTTTGATCTGTTAAAAATTGTGGGTTTGAATTTTTGTGGGTTTAGATCTGTTGTTATTTGATCTGTTGGTATTTCTTGTTGTTGGTTTTGATATGTTGGTGCTTTTTGATCTGTTTGTGGGTTTTTGCTGGGTTTTGTTGGTGCTTTTTGCTAGATTCGAACACTGATTTTTTGGATAATGATTTTCGAATCACAACAGTAATTTTGAATGTTTTGGATAGTGATTTTTGAATCACAACAGTGATTTTTGGATAGTGATTTTTTTGGATAGTGATTTTTGGTGATTTGTGAATTTTTTGAATGTTTGAACAGGTTACCTTTTGCTGGGTTTTGTTTGAACAGATATCGAAATCAAGGCATGGTTACCTTTTGAGTATGTGGGTTTTGATATGGTCGATTTGGGCGGAGATGATGAAAAAAAACGTAAATTTAGATGACGATGGCGCGGCAAGTATGGCGGAGGGTAGGTTTTTTGAACCTGCAACCCCACTTTTGCAACCTTTTTGATTATCAGATAATCTGAGCCAAACCCCTTTTTTTCGAGATACACTTTGTTTTGATGTTGTTGGTCCCCCCTAGTCGATGATGATAACAATATATCTGAGACACCTCCCGAGTTTGCGATTTCTGGGTGCGTTCGTTTTTGCGTAAAAAAATTTTTGTAAAAAAAAAAATTAAACCGTAAACTTTTTAACGTAAACCGTAAACTTTTTAACGTAAAACGTAAAAACGTGAAGCGTAAAAAGTTTTACGTAAAACGTAAAACGTAAAAAGTTTTAACGTAAAACGTAAAAAGTTTTACGTAAAACGTAAAAAGTTAAAAGTTTTAACGTAAAACGTAAAACGTAAAACGTAAAAAGTTTTACGTAAAACGTAAAATGTTTTACGTAAAACGTAAAAAGTTTTACGTAAAACGTAAAAATTTTAACGTAAAACGCAAAAAGTTTAACGTAAAACTTAAAATGTAAAAAGTCTAAAAAGGTTAACGTAAAACGTAAAAAGTGTAAAAACGGCGCGTAAAACCGGGAATAAAAAACTGCACGTAAAAACCCGGTCGCAAAAACAGCGTGAAAAAAACGGGGCGTAAAAAAACGGCGCGTAAAAATGGGACATAAAAACGGGACGCTAAAACGGCGCGTTAAAACGGGACGTAAAAAATGGGGCGCAAAAACGGCTTGTAGAAAACGTGAGGTAAAATACGGCGCCTAAAACCGGGTCTTAAATGTGACAAATGACAATTAACCAGAAAATCCGTACATACTAATCACTATTTTATTTACATAATCTCATACATTTAGCGTAATTTGATTACGTAACAGTGTCGTAAACTAGATAACAGAGTTAGGACAAGTAAAACAATGTTAAAACATATGTTGGTTTTCGCCACGTTGCGAACCCACGCAAACAATGTCCTAAAAGTGTTGGTAGAAAGTGCTGCGTGCACTATTCACGGTTACACTATTCATGCCAGCAAACCGTGAAATCAGACCGAAACACTGAAAAACGACACTCGGACAACATAACTGAGTCCATTTACATAAGAAAACATTATTATGAAAACATGTCTTGCAAAGATATAAGACTTTCTGGTATAACGCCCTAGTCTCAAAAATGTCCGTTTCGGCTTAAAATATGGTATTTTAATGCGTCCGAGCTTATAACAAAGCATTTCCGGGACTTCGGAATAATGTCAATTGATGTAAAACATACTAAAACAATAAGATGATACCAACGGAAGATACATAATCACAAGTTTCCGGCGTTACGTCGCTATGCGCTAAACTAGTCCGTTAGCGGTTCGACGAACTAGTAGGCGACATTTTTGGTCATGAAACAAGCAAACGAAGAGTCTAGAGAACTAGTTAAGCTAAATTTGGAACTCGGAATCACTTCATACAACTTGCGGAAAATCCTTATCGGTACGACATAAAAGCATCGTAGGTGAACCGGCGCTTAACCGGGAACCGTTTAAACTAGTTAAACACTATTTTAACTAGTCTAGTGAACTAGTTAATGATAATTATAGTCCTAGTCCCTAATTACCCCACTAGTGATGTACTTAAAATACTAATCACCCTACACCTCTTAATTACCAAAATATCTCATGGTTAAGTTTAAAAAAAAAAAAAAAAAAAAAACATAAACATTTACACCCCCCCCCCCCCATTACCTACGTTTTTGGTAGGCCACCTTAGGCCTCACCATACTTGTTTGAAAATGAAAGAATTAAGGTATGGCATGTCTTGAGTGTTGTTGAAAAATGGACCTTACTCCACCATACTTATCATAAGTGAAAAGCCTATCATATCACTTCATTCTTATCACATTTTAAAGCACCTAAAACCCTTCTTTGTGCACCTCTATAATCGGCAGCCATAGTCCCCCCATTTACCCACCTTCAAGCTCTATTAAACTCCTCATTTTCACTAAATATTAGCCACTACAAGATCACTTATACATGGGATAAGCATGGAGTTTCACTAGGAGCATCTTTGGAGCTTATCTTTCTTATTATTATCTAATCTAGCTTGTGCACTTTGTAAGTTTACTAAACACCATATTTATGATTCTTATTACTAGTAGATTATGGAAGTACAAGTTGATCATCAAAAAGATTAATAAAAATCACACCAAAAACCCTAAACACAAAGCTAATAAACACTAAATATGAATATATTATGTGTTAATTTATGTTGTTTAGTGTTAATATGTTCATGAGATCTTGTTGATTATGTTAATTTTGTTGAGATTAGTAGCTTAAAGTTTACTTTTATGATGATCATGTTGTTAGTTTCATGTAGTATTTTATATTTGTGTTCATCTTATCATGATGAACATAAATATGTGATTTAAACATGGTTATGTTTAAATTAAGAAAGATCATCATGCTTATTTCATGAACTAATCATATAAATTTTTGGATTACATAAAGAAACAAGGGTTTAAATAGGTTTACAACTTAATCTTGGGAAGTTAGTGAACTTTGTTTTTACAAGATAAATTAAACAACTTGTTTACTATGAAGATTACCTTAAAAAGCCTAACTTTTTATGTATAAATAGTGTATTATGGAAGTTCATGAAATGTGGAGATTATATTAACATATAAACATGTATAAAAAGTGAATTAGTGAAGTTTGGAAAATTGATTGTGATTATTGATTTAAACGCGTTTTTGTAACGTGGGAAACGTCATAGTTTAGGGGAAACTATGGCGAATTTTTCTAAAAATCTAATCGCGGTTAAAGAGGGGATTAAAGGGTGATTAACAATGTTAAACGCGATTAGTGGTCATAAACGTCATTCTGGAAACCCTAATGAGAATATTTAAGATTTAAATATTCAATAAGTTTCATGAACTTAAACTTATTCTTTTACATAAATATATGGTTAAAAATGTAACCATATAAGTATATATAATTTTTGGTAAAAATTATATATTTTCGGAAACTTGTTTAATACATGCAATATGTGCTACTTATGTGTAAGTATTAGATACCTATAGGGTGATAAAAAATAAATACACATACATGTTCCTACATGGTCCATGAAATGCTAGTAAAATCGGACAATTAAATAAAATGGCCGAAATGGAAATACATAACACTTGATGACGACAATTTGGGCGTATCGACATCGTAAACAAGTTACTACAATGTCGAGTCTAAAAATAACATATTTTTAGACACTAGAGCGAACACATAACTAAGTGGTCAAAAACAAGAATCCGGAAAGTCGAAAACTATAAAAATTACCAAGTATTTTTCATGTGAAAAACGAACTTATTAAGTTACATGCTTGGTGAATTTTTGGTAAAAATTGCAAGAGTACATTTAATGGACTCACTAGAAAACTAGGGCTAGGCCCAATAACAAGAAAACTAGGGCTAGGCCCAATAACAAGAAAACTAGGGCTAGGCCCAATAATAATGATGACAAGCGAAAACATAATAAAGAATTCAAGATGAACAACTTGTACGAGGTCCGAAAGACCTAGTGTCTAACGAGATTAGTACACATGTAGGTTATTGACACGTACGGACGCTTACTTTGATATCATATTTCACGGAACGCAAACTTGTGAGTTCATGTCCCTCCTTTCACTGTTTTCAATGTTTTGTTTTCAAAAACATCGAGGGGAAATACATGCTAAAACTATTGGTATGTTAGTTACGGAGTAGGAGGCATGATCAATGTGCATAAGTAGGGAATCTACATTTATAACCATTAATCATGTTGTGACTAAGGTGCAAAAGGTATAGATCTATTGGCTTTGAGGCACACCCCACTCCTTGTTGTTAACCGTGGAGTGCTTTTGTGATCCCAATGTGAACTAAGTGTTCTCGGTTTGGTTATTTTGCTTATGGCGCATTATGTCAGGGGGCTAGCTACCCACTGATAGATCTTTAACAGACTCCATGATTTTAATCAGAACATACCATGATTACAAGATAACAAGTACTAGATTTCATATTGTCACACCCCGACCACGTGTAACATACAAAACGTGGCGGAAAACGTCGGGGAGTGTTGTAACAGAATTAATTGTTTCATAACCATGGCATACAAAGTTGTATTTTATTTAACAACACAAGAGTTTCATTGTTTTAAACAGAAATAAAGAGTTTATAACATAATTAAACATAGTCTATCTTCTTTTAAAGTCTCTAAGGCACAGGTCCGCCCTAGTATCATGATCAACATCCTATGGAAAAGCTCTTGAAAACACATGTGAAAATAGGTACGTCAGCATAAAAATGCCTGTGAGATACATAGGTTTTGTGAAAATAGGATTCATGACTTATGTTTAAGAAAAATGTTTAGTCATGAACCTTGTAATTTGCTTTGTCTTGTAAATCATTTGAAAACAATAAGATCAGATGATATGTATAAGTAAATGTAAGGTTAAATGAATAACCATTGTAAACTGAGTTTGTATAAGGTAAGTTGCTTGTAAAACAATGTATTGTGAAAAGTATGTTATTTGTATAAAATGTTATATGTATCAAACTGAAATGATTCAAATAACGCTACGATATGTAATACCATACAAACACTTATATATAGGAAGTACCAGCGGCGTATCCACCATGCTTGTATCATATTACACACGCATCGTTACTTAATCACTTAATCAAACCAAACCAACAATGTAAGATGTCTATGTCTAAACCAATTGTCAAATGTATTGGATAATATGTCAAGTGTTTATGTCAAGATGTAAATCATGTAGTGTAAAACAAATGTCAAACATGTTTATGTGTCAAATGTAAATCATGTCAAAATGTCTATGTCAAATATCCATGTCAAATGTCTTTGTCAAATGTCTTTGTGTAAAATGTCTATGTCAAAATATCATGTATGGCAAGTGAAATGTATCAACTAAACCATATGCACAAAAACAAAGTATCGAAGTAAAACATGGTTTAAATCAATATTATGTCTTGTGGAAAATGCATGCTAATACTGAATATGAACATTTATGCGGTATTGTGAAAATGCATACATCCAAGCCTTGTGACTGTGGTGATAAACCCTTAAACAAATTAAAGGTCTATCTGTCTTATATCATCGAATTCGGTCATTCCTTTCTGTCCCCTTTCCCTGGGATGTCCGGAACGGGAGTTGTCAATTCCTATGGTACCACTACCTACTAACGAACGACGTAGCTAATGTTAATGAATGTATTGTCCCATGTAAACAAACCAAATGTCATACCAAAATGTAAGCATGTGAAAACAATGCACTAAGTATGTAATCAAATGAACATACATAGCGTGAAATGTCATGTAAAACGATGTACTAAGTAATGCACACAATGGGCACACCTAGCATGAAATGTCATGTAAAACGATGTACTAAGTAATGCACACAATGGGCACACCTAGCATGAAATGTCATGTAAAACGATGTACTAAGTAATGCACACAATGGGCACACCTAGCATGAAATGTCATGAAATCATGTACTATAGTGTAGTAACGAACATAGCAGGTATATGATGTGAAAACAGGAAAGCATGAAAGTAACAAGTAGGCACATGTGTTCCACCCCAAAACAGTTTGGAAAACAGTAAAAGAGGGGTCTATGTACTCACTTGTGATTGCTCAGATGTCTAAAGATAACCACCAAGTAATGCTAGAGATCTCGGAATCAAACGACACCTAATATAGGTAACTATGTTAATAAACCGGACCTATATCGGAAGACTGGGTAGCATTAGGGTTTGTAAACCAAATGAGTGTAGGAACTCATATTATTTGGTTTAACAAAGCCTACATACTAAATGAAACTTAACCTAAGTCTTATCGACCCATTACGATCCGTTTAGGTAGCTTATGCTATTTTAACGCATCGTGCGCGTGAAACGCGTTCGGAACGCCTAACTAGTCCTATGACAAGTGTTATATGCCTAAATATGTTACATAATCAGTTATGTGGCAAAAGTTTAGGTTACATATGCTAAATTACCAATTATGTATGAAAAGGGTATTCTGGTAATTTACCTAAGGCATATAAACAACCTATCATACAACTACTCAAACGATGTGACCATAGGGTATAACCTCGGAAGGTTATTCCCTACCTACTATGGTCACCTAATGTATTTGGTCCGATCCTAATGATCGACCAAATGGGTCGAGTTCGAAGGTATAGGCGATTTATTAGATCGCCTACCCTACGACTCTAGAAAACGTGGTAATCAGTGGGCATAGTCCCAAGGGACTATGACCAACGTGATTACACTCACGTTGCGAAGTTCAAACGAACTTCGCATTGACCATTACTGGTCAACGCTGAAAGTCAAACAAAGTTTGACTTTCTGACTCGAAAAGCAATAAAATAAGGAAAAGAACGAAAGAATACTTACGAAGGGTCCCCGAATGCTAATTTCGATTCAAGAATCTCAGGTATGAAACAATGGTTTCAACTTAGAGTTTCTCAATCAAAATTCTAGTGGTTTAAACAATGAAAGGCATGGGGTATATATAGTTTCTTCCATATAGAATATTCCTAGCATATTCCAAGAATATTCCTAGCATATTCCAAGCATATTCCTAGCATATTCCAAGCATATTCCAAGCATATGCCAAGCATATTCCTAGCATATTCCAAGCATATTCTTGGCATATTCCTTAGCATATTCCAAGCATATTCCAAGCATATGGCTAAAACGGGTATTTAACTGGGTACCGGGTATTTTATCTAGCGTTTAAATCCCGGTTTATGGCGTTCTAAATTATTTTTATTACTCTATAAAAATAAACTCGCCAAGATATTACTGAAATAAATTTCAGTTGCCAGGACTGGCTGCGTTGTCTGCGTTTTGCAGTAGAAGCACTGTGTTGCGCAGAAACACACGGTACGCGCTTAAACTTTGAAAAATAACGTTTTTAGGCGTTTTAATTTATTTTTCAACACGGACCTGATTAAAATAAGATTTTAATCATAACAGAATATTTGTGGGATTTAAATATTATCCGGTCGTTCACCAACGTTCGTTTGGTCGTACGATCGCGATGTTCGGTTAATTACGACGGAATGCGCATAAGCGCGAAAAACGATCCAAATTGCGCGACGAATGGATTTTTCTTATGCTAAACACTAAAATAAAATATTTTAGTGCTTACATAAATTTTTGGATGTCCGGATGTATTCAGAACGTATGTTATGCGCGAAAATGCAAACTTGTGCACTTTTTGACACTTTTAGTCCCTGAATGACCCAAAAGTTTATTTTAGCACACCGAACCCCTCGAAGCCTATTTCGAAGCTATGCAAAGGATATTTAAGGTGTGTTTAACTTGTGGTCATGTTCCGGAATGTCTGTTCCAGTACGAATCGTCATACTTTCGCAGTTTGTCAAGTTTAGTCCCTGTAAGCGATTTAACTTGTTTTTGCCATACCAAAGCCTTTAAAACTTATTTCTAAGTTATGTAAAGGTTATTTAAGGTATGTTAAGTATATGTTGATGTTTCGGAGTATTTTTCGCATTAAACTGATTATGCTTACGCACCAGTTTGCGTATAACTCTCTAGAAAGCGATATAGAGTTTGAAATCGAACAAAAGTCAAAACATGAAAAATGTAAAACATAACAAAACAAACATTGGGATCAAATAACATTGTTTTATTGATAATCGAACTGTTCACAATGATTACAAGCATAGTTGTTACAGTCTCCCCTACTTGTGGAAATTTCGTCCCGAAATTTATTTAGAGGAAACTCATGGAAAAAGATGTGGATATTTCGCCTTCATTTGATCTTCGCGTTCCCAAGTAAACTCAGGTCCACGTTTAGCTTCCCAGCGAACTTTGACCAAAGGAATGCGCTTGCGTTTAAGCCACTTGACTTCACGTTCCATGATTTCCACTGGTTTCTCAACAAATTTCAGTGTTTTGCCAACACGAATTTCGTCAAGCGGTATGTGGAGGTTCTCATCAGCTGAACACCTCTTGAGATTGGACACGTGAAAAGTTGGATGAACATTTCCAAGTTCAGGAGGTAACTCAAGTCTGTAGGCTACCTTTCCGATTCTTTCGACGATCTTGAATGGTCCAACGTATCTAGGTGCAAGTTTTCCTTTCTTTCCAAATCTGATCACACCTTTCCAAGGTGAGACCTTAAGTAATACTCGATCACCGACTTGAAATTCCAAGGCTTTGCGTTTTGGGTCCGCGTAAATCTTCTGACGGCTCTGAGCTGCCTGAAGGTTATCGCGAACTTTCTTGACCTTATCTGTTGTCTCTAAAATGAGGGCAGGTCCAGTAAGTTGGGCCTCGCCGATCTCATTCCAGCAGACTGGTGAACGACATTTTCGACCATAGAGAGCCTCGAAAGGAGCCATTTTGATGCTGGTGTGATAACTGTTGTTGTAGGAGAATTCAATCAACTTAAGATGTGAATCCCAACTACCACCAAAATCGATCACACAAGCTCTAAGCATATCCTCCAAAGTCTGGATTGTTCTCTCAGATTGACCATCCGTTTGTGGATGATAAGCTGTGCTCAGATTAAGTTGGGTCCCCATAGCAGATTGCATGGTTCTCCAAAAATGAGAAGTGAAACGAGCATCTCTGTCAGAAATGATGTTCAACGGAACACCATGTCGAGCTACAATTTCATCCACATAGATTTGAGCAAGTCTGTCAGCAGGAAAATCCTCCCGGATTGGCAAGAAATGCGCTGACTTTGTGAGACGATCAACGACTACCCAGATGGCATCATGACCTTTCTTTGTGCGTGGAAGTTTGGTAACGAGATCCATAGTAATGTTTTCCCATTTCCAAACTGGGATCTCCGGTTGCACCAATAAACCAGATGGACGCTGATGTTCAGCCTTAACCTTAAGACAAGTAAGGCATTTTGATACGTATAAGGCAATGTCTTTCTTCATACCAGGCCACCAATAGAGAATACGAAGATCCTTATACATCTTATCTGAGCCCGGATGAATGGAATAACGAGACTTATGGGCTTCATCCATAAGCAAGGTACGAAGATCATCTAGGCTTGGGACCCACAAACGGTCCATGAAGTAATACGATCCATTGTCCTTCAGTTCCAGAGCAGGTGTTATGTGATAAGGAAATTCCTTATCCATCAAACCTTGAGAAACACAAGATTGTTGAGCCTGAGAAATGCGTGCTTGAATATCAGATCGAGCTTGAATAACAGATTGAACACGAACACAATGAAGCTTAGTTCGTTCCTTACGACTCAATGCATTGGCCACGACATTCGCCTTACCAGGATGGTAGCGAATTTCGCAGTCATAGTCGTTTAGGAGCTCAACCCAACGTCGTTGCCTCATGTTGAGTTCTTTCTGGTTCAAGGTATGCTGAAGACTTTTGTGGTCTGTGAAAACCACACATTTTGTGCCATACAAATAGTGTCTCCAGATTTTGAGAGCAAAAACAACTGCACCCAACTCAAGATCATGAGTGGTGTAGTTCTTTTCATGAATCTTCAACTGTCTCGATGCATAGGCTATGACTTTGTTTCTTTGCATCAGAACACAACCAAGACCCAATGTCGATGCATCACAATACACGACAAAATCATCATCACCCTCAGGCAATGATAGAACAGGCGCATCGCAAAGCTTTTGCTTCAAGTGTTGAAAAGCTTCCTCTTGTTTGAATCCCCAATAAAAGGGCATTTTCTTCTGAGTTAGAGCAGTTAGCGGAACTGCAATCTTCGAGAAGTTTTCTATGAAGCGGCGATAATAACCCGCTAGACCAAGAAAAGAACGAACTTCAGTAGGAGTAGTAGGTGCATCCCAATCCTTGATCGCACTGATCTTGGAGGGATCTACATGAATACCTCGTTCATTGATAATATGCCCCAAAAATTGAACTTCTTTAAGCCAAAATTCGCATTTGGAGAATTTGGCGAAAAGTTGCTCTTTCTTTAGGAGTTCCAGAGTAAGACGAAGATGTTGCTCGTGATCAGCTCGCGTCTTAGAATAAATCAAAATGTCATCTATAAAAACAATGACGAACTGATCCAAATAAGGCTTGCAGACCCTATTCATTAAGTCCATGAAAACAGCCGGAGCATTAGTCAAACCGAATGGCATGACTGTGAACTCATAATGCCCATAACGAGTACGGAATGCTGTCTTGGGAATATCTTCTTCTTGTACACGAAGTTGATGATATCCAGATCGCAGATCAATCTTCGAAAAATAAGAAGCGCCTTGTAACTGATCAAAGAGATCATCGATGCGAGGTAGGGGATATCGATTTTTGATGGTAAGCTTGTTAAGCTCACGATAATCGATACACATCCTAAAGGATCCATCCTTCTTCTTGACAAAAAGAACGGGAGCACCCCAAGGTGAAAAGCTAGGACGGATAAAACCTTTGTCAGAGAGCTCCTGAAGCTGCTTAGATAACTCTTGCATCTCAGACGGTGCAAGACGATATGGAGCTCTGGCAATGGGGTTGGCACCAGGTACGAGATCAATACGGAACTCGACTTGGCGTGCTGGAGGTAGACCAGATAAATCTTCAGGGAATACATCAGAATAATCCCGAACGACAGGAATATCTGAAATAGACTTACCCTTGCCTTTATCTTCTGTAACATGTGCTAAGAAAGCCACATAGTTCTTCCGCAGATATTTCCGAGCTTTAAAACAAGACATGAGTTTGAGACCAACGGTAGGCTTCTCACCTTGAACCTGCAGGATCTCGCCTGACAAACGCGGCACACGAACAATCTTCTCAGAACAAACTATCTCTGCGCGATGCTTGGATAACCAATCCATTCCAACAATAACGTCGAAGCTTCCAAGTTGCATAGGCGTAAGATCAATAGGAAAAAGATGATCGTTAAGGTTCAACTAGCAGTTGTGAAGAACATAATCAAGAATAATGGGTTCACCACTAGCAACCTCTACTGTCAAAGATTTACTTAGTTTTATTCTAGACACGCGAAGCATCGGCTCAAAAGACAAAGACACAAAACTCTTGTCGGCACCCGAATCAAAGAGAACAGATGCAGGCTGATTATTAATAAAGAACGTACCGTTCACCACATTATCGTCTGCCTGCGCCTCTTGGGCATTCATGTTAAAAGCTCGGCCTCGAGCCGGAGCCTGATTCTGATTCTGGTTTGCTAGCCTTGGGCATCGGTTTCTGTAGTGGGTCAGATCCCCACAGTTATAACAAGCACCAGGTGGGTATTGTGGACGTGCAGCTTGACCCTGTTGCTGAGCAAGAGGCTGAGCAACTTGTTGAGCCGGGTTTTGAACCGCGGGATTCTGAGCAGACCGACAAAAATTGGCAAGATGGCCTGACTTCCCACAGTTAGTACAGAAACGGCATGGAAGTTGCGGCTGGTGGTGACTGTTGCATCTATTGCACAAAGGTGCATTCCCTGAATAGGGTTTCTTCGCTGGAGGCTGTGCGGGTTGGTTGGGAGCTGCCTGGTTAGCTTGGGCAGTGACAGCATAGTTTTGGGAAGCCTTACGCTTCTTTGCCCTCTTCGATGAACCAGAAACCTTTCCTTTCCCGTTTTGACCTTTCTTGCTATCTTCCTTCTCAACTGATTGTTTCTTGCCCTTGTCACCCTTCCTGTGCAGCTTATTCTTACGAATCTGCGACTCAGTCAATGTCGCCAATAACTCGATCGCCTGACGGAGTGTGGCAGGTTCACTACCAGTAAGAATGTCTTGTACCGAGTCAGGTAGGCCGTCGATGTATCTTTCGATAGCCTTGTCAAGTGGGGTAACCATTGTCGGGCAAAGCAAACTCAACTCTTCAAACCGATCAGTATAAGCCCTGTGCTCACCACTATCTTGCTTCAAAACATCAAACTCCTTCTCCAACGCCCGCTGTTCATGGCGAGGACAGAATTCCCTCATCATAAGGGCTCTAAGTTCAGCCCATGTCTGTGCGAGAGCAACTTCCGCACCTCGGTCTCTCATTACCCCATTCCACCATGTAAGAGCCCTCTTCTGAAACACGCTTGAGGAGAACTCGACCTTGCAATTATCCGGGCACTGCACGTGGCGAAAAGTATTCTCAATGCTTTCGAACCACTGAAGAAGCCCAGTTGCTCCTTCAGAACCACTAAACTTGAGTGGTTTAGCCTGGTTAAAATCCTTGTATTTGCATGGAACATTGATGTTGTTGTTGGCCTGGTTCCATTGAGCAAAGATATTTGGAAATTGAGCAGCCATCTGCTGCGCAATAATTTCTGCCAGTTCGGCAGTTGCTATCTGGTTCTCGCGTCGAGGAGGCATTCTAAAAGAGGAAAACATGAAAGGAAGTGAGTGAGATGATTGGATGAAGAGAATGAGATGAAACAAAATCAACAAAGCAAAGATGGTGATCATTCGTCCGCATTACCAAGCAAACAAACGAATCACAGTGACTAATCAAAGTAAATGGATCAAAAATAATGTATATCGAAGACATGCTCGCCTATAAGTGAACACTCATCCCAGGAATTCCCAGGTAAGCACAACTGGTCTCGCGTCTGATGAGATGTATACGAAGTGCTTGCCTAGACAGAAAACCCAGAATACAGGCATTCACCCTTCCAGTTTGCACGTGTTCACATTATTTAAAACCCAAAACCTTAACGGGATTTTGAAAATTTGAAGGCACAAGGCCAAAAATTTTAGTTAAACCGAAAGGGTTCAAAACCTTACAAAAGAGGGTTCAAAACCTTATAACAGAGGGTTCAAAACCTTGTAATAAATTATCCAAAAACTGATGATTGTTTTTTCAAAAATCATTTCGGAAAATTTGGTTCTTGTTTTGATAATCACCTAAGGATAGGTGATGTACATGTTTTAAGATCTAAACACAAGATAACTTGTGTTAGGGTCCTAGAAAAGTTATAGTCTAGGTCAAAGCATTACTAATAACCTAATTCCCTATAACCATTGGCTCTGATACCAACTCTTCTGTCACACCCCGACCACGTGTAACATACAAAACGTGGCGGAAAACGTCGGGGAGTGTTGTAACAGAATTAATTGTTTCATAACCATGGCATACAAAGTTGTATTTTATTTAACAACACAAGAGTTTCATTGTTTTAAACAGAAATACAGAGTTTATAACATAATTAAACATAGTCTATCTTCTTTTAAAGTCTCTAAGGCACAGGTCCGCCCTAGTATCATGATCAACATCCTATGGAAAAGCTCCTGAAAACACATGTGAAAATAGGTACGTCAGCATAAAAATGCCTGTGAGATACATAGGTTTTGTGAAAATAGGATTCATGACTTATGTTTAAGAAAAATGTTTAGTCATGAACCTTGTAATTTGCTTTGTCTTGTAAATCATTTGAAAACAATAAGATCAGATGATATGTATAAGTAAATGTAAGGTTAAATGAATAACCATTGTAAACTGAGTTTGTATAAGGTAAGTTGCTTGTAAAACAATGTATTGTGAAAAGTATGTTATTTGTATAAAATGTTATATGTATCAAACTGAAATGATTCAAATAACGCTACGATATGTAATACCATACAAACACTTATATATAGGAAGTACCAGCGGCGTATCCACCATGCTTGTATCATATTACACACGCATCGTTACTTAATCACTTAATCAAACCAAACCAACAATGTAAGATGTCTATGTCTAAACCAATTGTCAAATGTATTGGATAATATGTCAAGTGTTTATGTCAAGATGTAAATCATGTAGTGTAAAACAAATGTCAAACATGTTTATGTGTCAAATGTAAATCATGTCAAAATGTCTATGTCAAATATCCATGTCAAATGTCTTTGTCAAATGTCTTTGTGTAAAATGTCTATGTCAAAATATCATGTATGGCAAGTGAAATGTATCAACTAAACCATATGCACAAAAACAAAGTATCGAAGTAAAACATGGTTTAAATCAATATTATGTCTTGTGGAAAATGCATGCTAATACTGAATATGAACATTTATGCGGTATTGTGAAAATGCATACATCCAAGCCTTGTGACTGTGGTGATAAACCCTTAAACAAATTAAAGGTCTATCTGTCTTATATCATCGAATTCGGTCATTCCTTTCTGTCCCCTTTCCCTGGGATGTCCGGAACGGGAGTTGTCAATTCCTATGGTACCACTACCTACTAACGAACGACGTAGCTAATGTTAATGAATGTATTGTCCCATGTAAACAAACCAAATGTCATACCAAAATGTAAGCATGTGAAAACAATGCACTAAGTATGTAATCAAATGAACATACATAGCGTGAAATGTCATGTAAAACGATGTACTAAGTAATGCACACAATGGGCACACCTAGCATGAAATGTCATGTAAAACGATGTACTAAGTAATGCACACAATGGGCACACCTAGCATGAAATGTCATGTAAAACGATGTACTAAGTAATGCACACAATGGGCACACCTAGCATGAAATGTCATGAAATCATGTACTATAGTGTAGTAACGAACATAGCAGGTATATGATGTGAAAACAGGAAAGCATGAAAGTAACAAGTAGGCACATGTGTTCCACCCCAAAACAGTTTGGAAAACAGTAAAAGAGGGGTCTATGTACTCACTTGTGATTGCTCAGATGTCTAAAGATAACCACCAAGTAATGCTAGAGATCTCGGAATCAAACGGCACCTAATATAGGTAACTATGTTAATAAACCGGACCTATATCGGAAGACTGGGTAGCATTAGGGTTTGTAAACCAAATGAGTGTAGGAACTCATATTATTTGGTTTAACAAAGCCTACATACTAAATGAAACTTAACCTAAGTCTTATCGACCCATTACGATCCGTTTAGGTAGCTTATGCTATTTTAACGCATCGTGCGCGTGAAACGCGTTCGGAACGCCTAACTAGTCCTATGACAAGTGTTATATGCCTAAATATGTTACATAATCAGTTATGTGGCAAAAGTTTAGGTTACATATGCTAAATTACCAATTATGTATGAAAAGGGTATTCTGGTAATTTACCTAAGGCATATAAACAACCTATCATACAACTACTCAAACGATGTGACCATAGGGTATAACCTCGGAAGGTTATTCCCTACCTACTATGGTCACCTAATGTATTTGGTCCGATCCTAATGATCGACCAAATGGGTCGAGTTCGAAGGTATAGGCGATTTATTAGATCGCCTACCCTACGACTCTAGAAAACGTGGTAATCAGTGGGCATAGTCCCAAGGGACTATGACCAACGTGATTACACTCACGTTGCGAAGTTCAAACGAACTTCGCATTGACCATTACTGGTCAACGCTGAAAGTCAAACAAAGTTTGACTTTCTGACTCGAAAAGCAATAAAATAAGGAAAAGAACGAAAGAATACTTACGAAGGGTCCCCGAATGCTAATTTCGATTCAAGAATCTCAGGTATGAAACAATGGTTTCAACTTAGAGTTTCTCAATCAAAATTCTAGTGGTTTAAACAATGAAAGGCATGGGGTATATATAGTTTCTTCCATATAGAATATTCCTAGCATATTCCAAGAATATTCCTAGCATATTCCAAGCATATTCCTAGCATATTCCAAGCATATGCCAAGCATATTCCTAGCATATTTCAAGCATATTCTTGGCATATTCCTTAGCATATTCCAAGCATATTCCAAGCATATGGCTAAAACGGGTATTTAACTGGGTACTGGGTATTTTATCTAGCGTTTAAATCCCGGTTTATGGCGTTCTAAATTATTTTTATTACTCTATAAAAATAAACTCGCCAAGATATTACTGAAATAAATTTCAGTTGCCAGGACTGGCTGCGTTGTCTGCGTTTTGCAGTAGAAGCACTGTGTTGCGCAGAAACACACGGTACGCGCTTAAACTTTGAAAAATAACGTTTTTAGGCGTTTTAATTTATTTTTCAACACGGACCTGATTAAAATAAGATTTTAATCATAACAGAATATTTGTGGGATTTAAATATTATCCGGTCGTTCACCAACGTTCGTTTGGTCGTACGATCGCGATGTTCGGTTAATTACGACGGAATGCGCATAAGCGCGAAAAACGATCCAAATTGCGCGACGAATGGATTTTTCTTATGCCAAACACTAAAATAAAATATTTTAGTGCTTACATAAATTTTTGGATGTCCGGATGTATTCAGAACGTATGTTATGCGCGAAAATGCAAACTTGTGCACTTTTTGACACTTTTAGTCCCTGAATGACCCAAAAGTTTATTTTAGCACACCGAACCCCTCGAAGCCTATTTCGAAGCTATGCAAAGGATATTTAAGGTGTGTTTAACTTGTGGTCATGTTCCGGAATGTCTGTTCCAGTACGAATCGTCATACTTTCGCAGTTTGTCAAGTTTAGTCCCTGTAAGCGATTTAACTTGTTTTTGCCATACCAAAGCCTTTAAAACTTATTTCTAAGTTATGTAAAGGTTATTTAAGGTATGTTAAGTATATGTTGATGTTTCAGAGTATTTGTCGCGTTAAACTGATTATGCTTACGCACCAGTTTGCGTATAACTCTCTAGAAAGCGATATAGAGTTTGAAATCGAACAAAAGTCAAAACATGAAAAATGTAAAACATAACAAAACAAACATTGGGATCAAATAACATTGTTTTATTGATAATCGAACTGTTCACAATGATTACAAGCACAGTTGTTACACATATGATATCAAATACTGCATGAACTCGCTCAACTTTTTGTTGACTTTTTAAAACTACATGTATTTCAGGAAACAGGTCTTGATCCGGTGATTCACTATGGGATTCGGGAAAACAAATGACAACGATGGCCACTTTTGGGAGGGTTTGTCTTTTATATCCCAACTTCGTATGGGTATATAGGGGACAAAACCTCACTATGTGTTGTGTCAAAAACTATCTTTTGCGATGTGTAAAATAACTTAGAACTATGCTATGTCAAACGTTGGTGAACTTGGAAACTATGTTAAAACTTGTAATCTTTTGTTGAAAACTAGATATCTATGGCATCGTTGTTGGTTCATGTTGTTAATACATTTGGATGCAATGATTACCTTTCTTACGTCTCACACAATACGCTTCCGCTACTAGCAGGGTGTGACATTAAAAACGGCACTTAAAAACTACGGTCGCAAAAACGGCGTGAAAAAACGGAGCGTAAAACGTGTCGTAAAAAAACGCGCGTAAAAAAACGGGTGCTAAAAAAACGCGCGTAAATTTTTTTTATAAAAAAATCTGATTTCAAAATATTTGTTTAATAAAGAAATCTGATTTAGAAAAAAATAATTAATGTAATAGGACAAAATTGTAATAAAAAACAATAAACTTAATAAGACAAAAAAACAAAATTACTTAAATACCCTTTTAGATTAAAATATTAAAAACATAATAAGACAAAAAGAATTTAATATTACTTTTAACTACTTTTAATCTCATCCATCCATTTTTAAGATCTAATGGCCCGAAAGTGGTTCCCGCGGTTCTTACAACTGGAGGTGGTTTTCATTTTAGCGATCCCCTATATATATATATATATAGGGTAGGGTTCATGCGAGAACCGCGAGAACCAATGTGAACAGGGGGCAATTTTGTAAATACATAACAAAAATTAAATCAGCTATCACTTCTCCTCTTACTGGACTTCAAACAACAATTAAATCCTCTTTTTTATTCAGTTCACGTCCGACACTCCAAAAATCTACAAACTTCGTCATCCCAGTTTACATCCAACACACCAGAATCTCCAAAATTCGCCATCTCAATCTTACAATTCATCCTGTATTCATCGTGTAATCAAAATTAGGGCAATAAGAACATAATAATCGGTCATATATTCATCATCTGCACAAAATTAGGGCAATAAGAGCATAATCATCGAAGACTCTGTCACAATTATGAAGAATCTGAAGAACAGACGTCCAATTAACAGATTATTCAGCGTCGCTACACCGTTCCGTAAATTTGTAAGTTTATACTCTTTGTTTTGCAGTTTTATATGATAACATGACACTTAATCGTCGATTCAGATTTTTATATGTTAATATGACGCTTAAATCATCGTTTCATATCTGCACTAGTGAAAATTGTGTGATATATATGATTGTTGAGGGATTAGGGGTGACTGTTGTGATAGAACTATATGTAATGTGGTATTTATGTGTTTTTTTAATGTAGTTTTATTACTGATTAATGTTAGATATGATTGATGGTAATACGAAATTTGATTTGGTAAGGGTTAGGGTTTTTTATTGAAGCAAACTTGTGGGTCATCCGTGTTAATGCACATGTGCATAGTTATGCACATATGTATATTTTGCCAGATTAGGTTAATAAGGTCAATCATGTTGATGCAAATGTGTATAATTATGCATATGTGCATAATTTGTCAGGATAGGTTAATAAGGTCATTCATGTTGATGCACGTGTGCATAGTTATGCCATGCACATGTGCATAGTTTGCAAGAATTTGTCAACTTGCACGTTTATATGTTAACATGACGCTTAATGGTCGATTCAGATCTTTTATATGTGAATATGAGGCTTAAATCTTTGTTTCATATACGCATTAGTGAAAATGGTGTGATGTGTATAATTTTTAAGGGATTAGGGGCGACTGTTGTGATATCACGATCTGTAATGTGGTATTTATGTGTTTTTTGTATGTAGTTTTGTTACTGATTAATGTTAAATATGATTGGTGGTAATACGAAATTCAATTTGTTAAGGGTTAGGGTTTTTTTTTATTGAAGTAAACCTGTAGATAAGGTCAGTCATGTTAATGCACATGTGCATAGTTGTGCACATATGCATATTTTGCCATATTAGTTTAACAAGGTCAGTCATATTGATGAAAATGCGTATAATTATGCACATGTGCATAATTTGATAGAATAGGTTAATAAGGTCAATTATGCACAAAACTCGTTTCCCATATATATTTAGAATGGAACAAGATAAACGATGCCTGGTGGCGGACCAGTACAATCAGGATAATAGAAATTTAATAGGGGCTTGGAATTGGTCAAGAAGCCCAAGCTCGGCCGAAGAATTACCGGAATGGCACGAGTTGATCGGGCTCCTCGATAATGTCACTTTGTCCGATGGCAAAGATGGTTGGGAATGGTTGGGAGGTAATGACTCTGATTTTTCGGTCAAGACTGTCAAGAACTTCCTGTATAGCGGCTCCGATTTCAGCAGCAGGTACGTTGTGAAATGGTCGAAATGGGTCCCAAAAAATGAAATATTTTTTGTTTGGAGGGCGGTTTTAGATCGTATTCCTACGCCGACTGCACTCCGGGATCGGAACTATTGGGGCAGAGACGTGAAATGTTGTCTGTGTGAAGATGGCGATGAAACAACTGAACACCTTCTTTGTTCGTGCAGGGTAGCGTCGACTGTTTGTTATCACATCAGTCAGTGGTGCAAGGTGAGTCCTTGTATTCTGTTTTCGGCTAAAGATATCGTAATTGCCTCTGAGTTTTGCAATCTGGATAGAGAAGTGAAAGAAGATTTACATGGCAATATGTTCGTGACAAGTTGGTTTATATGGTTAGCCAGGAACAATAAAAGGTTCTCAGGAACAATAAAAGGTTCTCGGAGACTCAAGTTAAACCCAGAGAGACTACCCGTAATATTAAGTCAGCCGGTTTTTTATGGTATAAGAATCGGTCCAAAAATAGGTCCATGAGTTGGGAAAATGGTGTAGTTTCGATATAAGGTAGCTAGTTTTCAGTCTTTAGGTTCTTGTGTTGAGTTGTTCTTTTTTGTTTTGCTGTAGTGGTTGATTCAGCCGTCTCTGTTTTGGAGGTTGGCTTCTGTGAATAACATTTACATTAAAAAAAACTTATGCACATGTGCATAGTTTGTCATAATAGTTTTGTTACTAATTAATGCTAAATGTGATTGGTGGTATTACGAAATTTGATTTGGTAAGGGTTAAGTTTTTTTATTGAAACAAACATGTTGATAAGGTCAGTCATGTTAATGTTCATGTGCATAGTTTTGCAAATATGCATATTTTGTCAGATTAAGTTAATATGAATGTGTTACGGCATATGCACACGTGCATTATTACCTTAAAACATAAACATTGTACATGTTGTATGTAATATGTTTACTTCACATGTGCATACATGAAATAATTGATGTAATATATGTAATGTATGCAGGAAAAAATTATTCGAAACTGCTCAAAAAAATTATTCGAAACTGCTCATGGATTGACAACAAGGACGTATTTGATTAATAGGTTGACGGATGAAAAATTCCAGGGAAAATGATGGACGAAGAGGCGTTGAAACAGGAGGAGTGTTGGAAGATAGTTATGAAATGGAAAGAAGATCAGAAGGTGTGAGGTTGTGAAATAATGCGAATGTTATGTAGGTAGTTTGTGGATATGCAATTTATAAAGACAATTTCTTTTTTGTTTTCTTGATGTCTTTTGATTGTAATAAGTGGGTAGTTTTTACGATAACGGTTGATATAAGAAGTTTGACGTATACGATGTTCTATATGGTGGTTGATGGGTTAAAACTCTATTCGAGTGTTCAGGTATATTGGTATGTTTGTTAATATTTGATGTATTATGTTGTTTGGTATAGAAAATGTTGGTATTGCACATGTGCAAAGTTTGATACAACTTATCATATTACGTATGTGGTACCCTATTACGTACAGGGTACCACATTGCATATGATGATGTATATGTAAAGGAAAACGGATTACATGTAGTTAAGATATTCATGTATGCACATGTGCATTGGTCGAAACAATAACAATATGTAGTGAAACATTAAACATGTATGCACATGTGCATTGTTTGAAACAATTACCATGTGGGGTGAAACAGTAAACATGTATACACATGTGCATGTTTTCAAAACAGCAACCATATTGGTAATATATGTTAGGTGGTCAATAATGAAATTACATACGCTTATGTATAATAAGTAATTGATATCAAAGTATCATGATCACAATCATAAACTATGAATACGTATACAGACACTGCAAATTGATTGTAAACAACAAGAATAATGCTTAGAAACTGTTTGTCATTATATATAGGATAATCAAGAATCGTTGAATGTTTTATGACGTCTGGATGAATGTCTACACGCCTAGATGAATGTCTACGAGGTTGCTCAGGTTCATATATATATATATGCAGGGTCTTTAGCATCATCATCAACATCTTCATCAATATCATTGGAATCAACGTCCTCCTAACTGTTAATCGTACTATTTATAATAGGGATGTATTCAACATCAACATCGGGTATCCAATATGGTGTGCCATTAGGTGTAGAAGTCGTAATTGTTCCTGTATAAATAAAAAGAAAAACATATAAGATTGTGATTAATATGGTATATGGTGTGATTAATATGGTTTATGGTGTGTATACGCACGATGTATAAATGTTTAACAATTTTTTTTGGTGATGAGTATGGGGTGTTGGTAATGTGATGCACATGTGCATAATTATGTACTGATGGTCAACAGTTTATTTGTGATGATTATGGATTGTTGGCACATGTGCATGTTCATGTTAATGATGGTTAACAGTTTACGGATGACGAGTATGGGTGTTATCAACATAAAGCACATGTGCATGATCGGTGACGAGTATGGGTGTTATTAACATAATGCACATGTGCATGATCGTTATATTGATCAAGCGGATAAACAAAAAAAATGAACAATTTATATAAACAATGATACAGGAGCATAGTGTAACCAAGTAAATGTTAAATAAACAATGATATAGTAACATATAGTAGTAAAGCATGTAAAAACTAGAAAAACAAACAATGAACAATGATAAATAAACACTGATATAGGAACATAGAGTTATCAAGCATGTAAAAACTATTTCTGTATACTGCCTTTAGTCTCCTATCGTATAAATTGTAATTGTTGGTATAAATTGCAATTGTTGTTGGTCCAGATTTGTGGGTGATGTAGCAGTCGATGTTGAAGTATTGTCATCGGAAATTGAGTATTCAGCGGAAATTGAGTGTTCGGCTACAACGACATTTTCTGATGTAGACATAGATTCAATAGTATGGATATCAAAATTAGGTCTTTTTATAAGTTGAAGTTGACCTAACTTTGTTAATGTCATTATCAGATTGACGAGGAGGGTATATATGTGATGAATCAGAGGATGCCATCTGTATTACAAAGGGGTTACAAGTGAAATTATGTTTATTTGTATATGGATGACAAAAAAACAATATAATCGGACAAAAAAGGATGTAATTTGTTGTGATTACCGGATAAATGATATATTCAACTGAGTAATCGTATAAGTCAAACACGTAATGAGGATGTCTTCAGCAGTTTCTCGCTCGTATCCGCAACCCGGGCACAATGTGTTGCTGATCTGAATTTCCCTTTTTTCCAGATCCGTCTTTGTCTGTAATTTGCCTTCGACGCCTTTCCATGCTAACATATTGGCTTTAGGTGTAGCCCAGCCGTTCCAGGTCATTACAAAGCCACTCGACGGGTCCCCGCTTGTGACACACAAATACTCTCTAACGGTTTTAACATTGAAAGTCGACTTATTTTTCTGAGTGACCCATATTGACCCGAAAGTCGACTTATTTTTCCGAGTGCCAACCCCACCCATATTGACCCGCCTTCATTCTGGTGTCTCTCAGCAATGCTAAAAGCTACATAAACTCCACCAATGCCTCCCCAGTTGTCGGATTGTTCTTCCATTGCTAATCCCACACAGTCACCTCCCCTATTTTTTTTAGTTGTCCGCCACACAAGCCCCTTTGTTTGCTGCCATCCTGTACATAATTGGATAGTCATCCATAAGGCACTTGTTCAGAATCCATACATCAACGACATAATCTAATTTTCAACATAATGCACATGTGCATATAATTTAATACAATATCATTTACAATCAACATATTGCACATGTGCATATAATTTAATACAACATTATTTACAGTAAATATAATGCACATGTGCATATCATTTAATATAATATCATTTACAAAGTATATACATCATTTACAATCAACATAATACCTTTGGTCACAAATCGAATGAACTGCAACTCTTGATGTTCTGTATTTGTAGATGTATTGTGACTGTCAATCGTATTGTCAGCAGATGGACCAACAATGTCACCAACAATGTCAGCACCAGATGTATGAGGAGGATTATCAGAGAATGTATGAGGAGGAACATCAGATGTATGAGAATCGACATTTGATGAATTAGAGGATGCCATGTAGATATGAGGAGGATTATCAGAGAATGTATGAGGAGGAACATCAGATGTGTGAGAATCGATACTTGATGAATCAGAGGATGCCATGTAGAGGGTGTAAATGGTGGGTTGTCGTTGTGAATGCCGCTGGAAACACCGTGACTGGATGCTGCCACCGTGAACTTCGGTGAGTTACGTGAACGCCGTCGGCCACCGTCGTCGATGTATACAAAGTTGTGATCCGATGAATGAAACCCTAACTGATGAATGAAACCCTAACTGTGGATCTGAACAGAGATGTGAAACAGAGGGGAGCGTGTTTTTATAATAAATATCACATAATTACAATTTTGCCATGTGTTCACACTGGTTCTCGCGGTTCTCGCAATAAAGGGTGGTTCCTAACAGATCCTTCTCCTATATATATATATATATATATATATATATATATATATAGGGTAGGGTTCCAGCGTGAACAACCTCCCAAGAGTGAACTGCGTGAACAGATATGGACCCTTGATTTCCTTTTTAGTTTTTAAGGATAGGATTGTAATTATATAAAAAATTAGATTTAAATCATTATTTTAATAATTGAATTAAGTTACATCTTTCCTAATTTAAATTCATTATCCACATTATGTTTATTTATTAATAAGATAATTATCAAAACAAACAACAAATCACCATATTTCAATTTTAATTTTTATTTCAGATTTTATCATCAGAATTCAAATTTTGATTTTTAAGATCCATGTAACCTTCATATTTCAACGGTATACACATGTGTACTTGGATATAAATAGAACAGTACACATGTGTACTCAGCATCGTACATATGTGTACAGTAATTCACATGTGTACATCAACATTCAATACAAAAAAATTCTGAGATATCACAAAAAACAGACGATACACACATGTGTACATCGCATTAAAAAGATGGCAAAATCAGAATACACATGTGTACATCACATTTAAACAAACAATTATTTTAATAATAGAATTAAGTTACATCTTTACTAATCCTTGATTTTATTTGTGAGAGATTTATGCAATCAATTTAAGAGGATAATTGATTACTTGATTTGTGAGATATTTATGCAATCAATTTAAGATTGAAATTACACATATACCCTTTTGTATTTAATTAAATGGAAAAAATTAACCAAATAATTACCATCATGCCACTCACTTTAATCTCAAGATCATAAAAATCAAGGGCCCAGATCAGTTCACGCAGTTCACTCTTGGGATTTTGTTCACGTTTGAACCTAATCCTATATATATATATATATAAATTCTGCATTATATTAAAATTACCAATATCCCATTGATATCTCACCGAGATAACCTATATTTCAAATATCGGTCCTTGACCGATACCCGATATTTTACCACATTAACTGCATAGGTTCAAAGGACAAATACATGTAACTGAGATGGAACAGATGGCTAATTCGTTTACGAGGGATATGGATTGTGGGCTGCATCTGTTTCAATTATAGTCTCAGCTCCATTTTTATTAAACATAAATGACATGCTTCCAATATACAGTCGAAAAACAAAGAATTTAAAATAAGCTACCATAAATTCAAATACAAAATATATATATATATATATATATATATATATATATATATATATATATGATCCATATATGAAGCACAAATCCGCCATTAGCAAAGCAGAATATGAACACACAATATACAGATATAGCAGAGGTTGTATCTGACTAATGCTCATACTTAACATGCCCCTTTAGTATACCGGGAAGTTGCGGCGATGGTGACGGCGGAGGTCTGGCGGACCTTGGTGGTGGCAAAGGGGCGGGAGGCTGAACCATGGCAGATATGCTGGACCCGACACCTCCATCTGTACAAACATTGTTTCCCGGCTTAACTTCATGGCCTTGAGGACATAATTGCATCATGTAACTCAAACGGTGTACTGCAATTATATCAAGAATAAAACTTAATACTTACTGTGGTAAATTATAATTTATAATAAAGTAATAAACCAAGGGCGCACTATGAGCTAACCTGTTGAAGTCAAAATGAACGAGCTGCATATGTTCTGAAATTTCCACCTCGACAGTCTCATGAGGGCGGGCCTCAAATTACCAGACAGCAAAAAGCTAGCTTACAGGGTAAAAATTCATAACGGTAATTTTATGATATGGTCAATACGTTTTTCGTTGTTTTGCAAGAAAGACGCTAACAACCTTTTTGAAGAACCGTACCTGAACCAGTATAAAAGGTAAAGCCACTCCACCACTTGTTGTGTCTCCTGAGCCATATAAGTGCTCATTCCGTTTAATTAGATTTTGAAGACCTACATGCTTTATAATAGGAAAAACAAACACTTCAGCAAAAACTTAAAAAAGAAGATTAATACTCGATTGCCAATATAAATCATATAAGCTGGTTCTCACTTGATCTTCCAGTTCTCGCAAATAAGCAGTTTTCTTCTCAATTTGGGGCAAGCTTCGCCACGGGTCTTAAACTATTAATTTTGTGGTGAATTCAGTCCGGGTAACCCCAAAATGTGAACTATTTAAGCCTAAAAGTATAGATATTTGGTTGTGAACGGGCCTAATCCGAAAAGACCAAGACCGAGCCAGTTACCTAACAAGTATAACTAACGGGTTGAGACAAAAATCAAACAAACGGCTTTAAGCCAAGATAGTGACCATGGATAACAGAATAGTTGCATCAGAAGATGTACTTTGGCAAAACCAAAGGAAATCTAGCAAATTCAACCTCAAAGGGGCTTCCTTGTGGATCCGCAAATCTGCAAACATATTACACAAACATTTTACAAATTTATCTAATACAAATGCTAAAAAAAGATATGAACATAGCACGACACACCTGCCCGGGATAAACCTGTAAGAACCCTCTATCGATCCAGGTGAAGCTGTAGAAGTTATGCAACATTCGTAAACAAACTCTTTCTCCCCCTATCGTAAGCGAAAATTGTAATAAAAAACAAAAAGGCGCAGTCTTCTTTACTTTAGATCCGTGCAACGAAATGAGCACCTTGACCACCTTAACACAAAATCAAATAACCGTTACCAAAATTATTAAAAATTAAGAAACAAGTTATTGATGCAAAAGATAACTTAAAGACATAATTTAAAACGCACAGTTGACGATCTCTATATGTTCTGTAGTTGTAGATCCTGGTATATTATAATACAAGATGAGAATATGAATATTTATTAAATGATAGCAGTGGTCATGATGGCAGATTTGATGCACAGTTGACGATCTCTATATGTTCTGGGAAAGCATCCGAGAGAAGAACATTGTTTTATAATTGAAAAGGTCCCCGTAATTATGGCTTGACTTCCGACAACTGCGGCGAGTATGGCTATCAACAGCACCGGCACCCTCAAACTCTCTACAAATATAACACATTATTAACATTTTTTTTAATTATTTTGGAATGCGAAAGATGAAAAGCAACTTACCGGGTACAGAGACGTAGAATCCAATCTGGTAGTCGGTTTCTATAACATGATGCTGAGATAAATACGCAGCTTGCCCCATATACGCGAGAATTAAAGATGGATAAACAAACGACGTAAAAGCTATTTGTATAGACAACTGTGAAAAGTGTCCAAGATCAGCAAACATAGCTTCCGACCCTGAAAACATGAACACGCATTTTATATAAATGACAAACGATTTATACACGTAATGTAAAAACAAAACAAAAAAGTACTCGCCTGTGATACATAATAGGATACCCCCTAAAGATTTCCAGCCACCGCTTTGCGTTTTCTTGAGAAATTTATACATGTGAACAGGGGATAACGCTTTGTAGATGTGAGGGTTCCAGTGAATGATATTGTATAAGCCGATTGAACTGATGCTAAAGAGCCATATTATGATCACGGGTGCGAACAAATGCCCAACCCTGTGGGTCCCACAATGTTGTAGTGCAAACAATGCTATCAGTATGATACATGCAACTGGGACATCTACATACATGAAGTCCACTGTTTAATAATGAGATCTTATAGAAGTCCTACAGAATCGACTTGGGAGAGCCTTGGATCCATTGTAATTGGGGCCTGCATTCGGTAACGGTATCTCAATGATACAATCAAGTAGGCATATAAACAGATTTGTCGGCAGGATTAGATACGAAGGATCTCCGTGGTATAATTTTACTTTTATTTTATGAACCCGGTTCATATTAATATTATGTATGTGTTTATTTTGTTACAAGGATTAGTCAAAACATTTTTGACAAAAAGGAATACATGTAAAAATATGTTGTACAAAATAAACTTTAACTAGTTAAAACTATATACACATTTTTAGGCAGCGGAAGCGTATGTAGCAAAAAATAACACGAACATTATTATACCAAGGAGCACCCGTAATGGAACAAGATCACCAACATGCAAACACGAAAGAGAACATCAACCATAGGGGGTTTAGATATACCTTCGGTTAGTGAATAACCGGTTGAGACACCGAGGTTCAACGAACAAGTGCTAGTTGTACGAACTACCGAAAACGCGGGAATGGGTCGGAAGACGGCGGAGGTGGGCAGCGGTGGGTGGCGGTCCTGGCCGGCGGCGGCGGCGGTCGGGACCGGTTTGGAATTGTGTGTGTTGTGAGTTTTGTTTCAACTATTGCAACTAACTCTCAAAAAATCCATACACCTCCTACATATATATTTGAACCTTCATGCATGCTCTACACATGGTGGACATGCAAAATGAAACTTGGACAAGTGTTGAGAAGACACTTTTGCATGTAATGCCATTGGTCGATATATAGGTGCGCAACAAGTGGCAATGCAAGAATGTTCTTGTCTCACCCGGTCCACGTACCCGTCTCTCAGTTCAATACCCGCATATCGTTCGTAATTACCAGTTAAATTAGTTAAGTGGATTTTAGTTCGTTGCCCACGGTGTAACTCTTACGGGTCAAGACCCGGTCGGCAGCGTTGACTTATCGAACTGGACATAAATATCCAACAGCTCCCACTTGGACGGTCTCTGATAAGATCTCAACGCAGAAAGCCAGCGGTGTTCTAGCTACACATAGCTGCCCCCAACAGGTCATGACACTTTAAAGTCACTAACCAAGGTATCTTCCTTTTAGCAACGGCTTGCTACTTAAAGACAATAGACTTATGGCAATCGTTGTCATCTATCCTTTCTGTAAAAGACATCAATTGAACAATGAGACATGGATCAGATTCAATCTCATATGGCGTTCAATCATTATCGTTCTCATTCGCAGAATCAAAGTGGTCCAATCAAACACACAGTAAGTTTGGGTAAGGCCTTACACTTCACCAGTTTGAATCAACGAGGGCGCCTGATGACTGACTGTTACATATAATGTAAGAGTATAGAATTCCATCTTAACTACATACAACTCCCACTGAACTTCAGAACCACTCCCAACCAATGTCTTTATGACTGGCAGTTACGCGACAGCGGTTGACACTGATCAAAGAATAGTCTTTAGTAAACGAAAGTTCTAATATGTATCTCAAGTCAGAGGATACTAAATGAGTATGCCTAAATCAAAACATCTTATGACTAAGATCCATGAAGATGATTTGATGCGAGTTACATCCAGCGCCATTCATAATGAAGCCTGTGAATTTGGAAGTCAATTCCTTGAGTCCGAAATCAGAATAGTCTTAATTCAGAGTCGTTCCCACGAGTCTGACCGACTACGGATAATTTAGAATACAAGATTCATGGATTAAACGTATCAAATTCGAACACAGTTGTAGGATTCAAGAATTGCATTTAACTAGTAAATCAAAATGAATACAGGAATACAACTGTTTGATGTTCGTACATCCAAATACTAAATCAAAACATTTCACTAGCTAATCTAAGCCCAATAGCATCCATGTGACGGTCATGTTTCTCTTGAGTCATTGGCTTAGTAAATGGGTCAGCTAAGTTTTGATCTGTGTCAATTTTGCTTATAACAATGTTTCCACGTTTCACAATCTCACGTATGTAGTGAAACTTTCTCAAAATGTGCTTGGCTTTATGATGTGATCTAGGCTCCTTGGCTTGAGCAATAGCACCTGTGTTATCACAAAATATCTGGATGGGTGTAGGTGCATATGTCTGTCGACTTCGTCTTGTATCGAGTCTTGTATGTGTTTAGATAATTCAGGGCACGAAAATCAAGAAAGTTTGGTGTGAAGTGATTTCGCACGAAATAGCAAGTAGCTATTTCGTACGAAATAAGCATAGCTATTTCGCACGAAATAGCATTTGCTCATTCCGTGCGAAATGCCCACACCTATATATAGCTGGTGTGCTTTGTCATTTGAAACGATTCTGATTTCTGGTACCGAACTGCTGCCGACGTGTCTATTGATTGTAATTGTTGTCAAATTAATATACAAGACATTTAAAAGGTAAATCAAGTTGTTTACAAGTCTATATCATTGTTTCCGCCTTTGATATAGATTAGAACTCTTCTAATAGACTCGTTTAGGTCGTCTCACGATCCTACAAGTGGTATCAGAGCTCAGGAGGGAGAGTTCTTAACAAATTCAGCTTGATTTTTTCAAAAATCTGACTTCTACATCTTCTTTTTCAAAATTAACAAGATTTCACGGTCAAAATGGATTGAATTTCATATATTACATGCGAAACAGTGTTTTAAACAATCCTTGAGAGAATTAGACCTTAATTCAGCCTAAAACTTGTTAAATTTAACAAAAATCAGATCGATTATGGTGACGTCAGCAGCATTCCGCGCAAAATAGGCTATTTCGTGTGAAGTTGTCATATCATTTCGCACGAAATCAAGTTTTAAAACCTCATTTCGTACGAAATCACCTCTGTGGAATCTATTTCGCACGAAATCACCTTCTTGAGTTTCATTTCGCACGAAATCAACTATTGGATACTCATATCGCAAGAAATAGACAGTTTGAATTTCATTTCATATGAAACCAACATTCATTTCGTACCAAAGGGCTATTTCGTTTGAAAGCTGCATTTCGTGTGAAAGTGTATTTCGCTTGAAAAGAAGCTATTTCGCACCAAATTGTTTTGTTTGAATTCTCATTTCGTGTGAATTTTCGTTGTTGTTTGAACTTTGTGAATTTGTGTAAAAGGTTACCGAAACATGGAAGAGGAATTTTACGATGCGTTTGCGACACCAGTTGCTCCAGTTACAGCTGTTGAAACTATTTACAGTGAGAATGAAACAGGAACTTATCAAAAACCGCCAAAGCTTATGTACATTGAAGACTTTAAAGGATGGCAAAATCGATTTGAAAACTGGGTGCAAGCCTATAAGTTTGATGCATGGTGTTCATTAGATGTGGATTACGTTAAACCCAAAAATGAAGGTGGGATTGAAAAAGCTTTCAGTGATTATTCAGATGGTGAGAAATTGAAATACACCAGTGAAAAAATGATGACCAATATACTTCAACAAGCAGTAAAAGAAGACATCTTTGTTTTGCTTCAACATAATGATACTGCTAGATCAATTTGGTTGGCATTGATTAACAAGTTTAAGGGAAGTGCTGATATGATAAAGAACAAACAAGCTTTACTAAAGAAATCATTTGATATGTTTGTAGCTTTTGAAGGTGAAACAACTAAAATGACAATTGATAGATATTGTCATCTGGTTCTGGAAATGAGAAGATTGAAAATAAAGAAAGATGACGATGAATGGGTTGATAAGCTAGCCGATGCGCTACCACAGAATAAATGGGGAACATATTTGCTAATCTTAAAACATATGAGAAAATCAGAAAGTATGAATTTGGCAAAGTTCATTCAGAAGATTGAAGAACATGAATTGGATATTCAGAAAACTGCTATTATGAGTAATCCAAATGCTCAACATGATGTTAGTTTATACTGCAGAGGAAACAAATTTGAGACTACTCCGAGTCCAAAGATTAAAACTGCTTTCAATGCTGATAGTTCATCTAAATCAACAGGTAGCACAGTTACTCAGAGTGGTGGATATTCGTCATCATACTCAAGTTTTGATCCGAATTTCACAACACCAAGTCCTCAACGACAGAATTCAACAAATTTGCAATGCAATGTTATGTTGAACATTCAAAATGGTCAAAATCTTTCTCCAGAGATAGCTAAGCAACACATGGCATCACTTGTAACTATGCTAGAGTCGTATGAAAGCTTAGTAGCTGGACGTATTGGAAATCCGATGCTCACCAAAGAGGATTATGATCAGATTGATGCTGAAGAACTTGAATTGATGGACATCAAGTGGTGTCTAGCTAGTGCAGTAAGAAGAGCAGAAAAATTCACACAAGTCACTGGAAGAGATGAGTTTCGTGAAATGAGTGCGTCTCCAATAGGGTTTGATAAATCAAAGGTTACTTGTTTTCGTTGCAGAGAAAAGGGACATTTTAAACGAGAATGTAAAAATAAAGAAGCAACTGGAAGACAAGATGGAAAGAATGATTTTTATCAAAAAACAATTTTTCATCAGACCACACAACAACCATCATCATCTCGTGCCATTGAAGTTGAAAAGAAAAAAGCTTATATTGTTAATCAAGATGATGAAAAAGTAGCAGAGGGATTTAGCTGGGACAAATACATACCAGCTGGTTCAGGTCTTGTTGCTCAAATCTTGGAAGCAGGAGAAGTCAAATCTAAGCCAAAAAGAACACAGATTTTCAGATCATCAGAGAGTGATGAAGATACTGATGATGAGGAAGAATACATTAATAATGCTAGAAAAAATTTAGACTCATTCAGTTTTAATTTGTTTTTTGCAGATAAAATTGAAATGTTGAAAGAAAAAAGAGCTGCTCGACTGAAGAAAGAATTGGAAGAAATGGAAGCAAGAAAGGAAGTTGAGAAAGAATTGGAGACAAAAAGGATTGCTGAAGATAAGGCAAAATTGGAAGCTGAGAAAACAGAAGTTGAAGAAAATTCAACTGAAAAGGTCAAAGCTGAAGGTTGGGAAGCAGAAATAGAATTTGATGAAGAACCGGATGAAGTTGAAAAGGCAGTGGAGAAAGTGGTGGAGAAAATTGTGGAAGTAGAAAAAATAGTTAAGGTTGAGAAAATAGTTGACAAAATTGTCGAAGTTGAAAAAATTGTTGAAGTGATGAAACCTTGTCTACAGCTGTGACAACCCGAGTTTCCAAGGTCTTTACTTGACACATTACTGGTTTTGTGAATTGTTTTTAGTAATCCTTTGTAGTATAACTTGTTCATGCTTGACAAACAAATGTTAATGTAATTATTTTATAAGTTGCATTAATCATTAAACTGTGTAGGTTGTATGTGGTGTAGTATTGTTTTTATATATATGTATGAGTACATGACGAAGCTTGAAAGCTTCGCCACCCACACATCGACGAAGCTTAACCTTCGCTGACGAAGCTTAACCTTCGTCGTGTCTCACACAACCTTCGCCGGCCCAGTCTTCGCCGAAGCCCATTAAGAGCCCAATACGCTGTTACGTGTATATATTGCGTAGAACTGTTACGTTATTCTCTTTACCAGCCGATTGAAAAACCCTAGACTTCTCTTCTCTCCCTTGCACCCGGCGGCTGTTACTAACCCACTCGAAGTTCTTTGTTCCGTCTTGATTCTTCCGGTATGTACGCGATCATAGACTGACTGATAGTATTATGGCCTGAGGTGTGATTTGATATGTATGCGTATTAATAGTGGCGTATTTGTTGAAAGGCATGATGATTTGATATCTTTCCTGAGATAATAAATGAATTGGGTTTCAAGTTGATGATTGAAATTATTGTGTTGATTAGAATAGGATCTTTTGATGTTGTTAAACTTATTAGAATGATTCGTTAACTGATTTGGATGGACGGTTGTTTTCGATTTATTGCTGATGATTGAATGATGATCTCGAGCGCACGATGATTAGTAATTTATATGACTGTATGTTCTAGTCTGATTGAATGGTTGTATGAGGTTGTTGATCATCTGTTAGAATGTATTAGGGTTCCTGTGTTCTGTAACTGATGACGATGATCATGTTTACCTGGGGAACCTTCAGTGAGGAAGGTTAAGGTTCCTCGTGAGGAAGGTTAAGGTTCCTCGTAAAACCTGTAAGTACTTAAGGTTCCTCGTGAAACTTAAAAGTAACAGTAGTCAAGTATGTTAACTCTGTTAGTGTGATAACTCTGTTAGTATGTTAACTCTGTTAGTGTGATAACTCTGTTAGTATGATAACTCTGTTAGTGTGATAACTCTGTTAGTATGATAACTCTGTTAGTATGATAACCCTGTTAAGTCTGTTAACTAATAACCCATGTTAGAATAGACTGAAAACTCAACTATGTGAAACACGAATTATATCAACGTGAGATAACTGTTATGTGATACATGATGATTGCTTAGGCACACTTTGTGACATGGATTGTATGTGAAACCTTACAAACGTGAACTGATTGTGTATACGTGCATAACTATAGGACTTAACTGATTACTTGTGAGCACATAGTTAGCATACCGAGCAAACCAAGGTGAGTTCACACTTCTAAGGCATGGGATTCCCGGTGGATTGGGAATGGGATTAAATAGCTAAGACGGAACTTGTATTTTCGCCACAACTAGACTACTTACTTCTGTCCTCTGTTTGGGAAGGACACCAGCGCTAAACCTACGTACTCATTACGTACCACTGTCCTCAGTTTGGGAAGGGCACCTGCGCTAAACCTACGTGTTCTTATACGTACACCGTCCTCGGATTGGGAAGGACGCCTGCGATAAACCTATGTACTCATGTACATACCTCTGTCCTCAGTTTGGGAAGGACATCAATACATGCATCTAGTCTAGTGATTTATAACATGGGGTAGCCCCCACTGGTCATGGTTTGGAAAATAAGGAAAGTTGATTTACCATAGTTGCAAACAAACTCTTAGTTCTTGAGAAACTACTTTAAAACAAACACCTCATGTGAACTCGCTCAACTTTTTTTGTTGACTCGTTGTTACATGCCTTGCAGGTCGTTAGGTACTCTTGGAGCTTGCACGAGGAGGCGTGATCGTTGTGGGATATGGACTGTTATGTCCTATGCTAAACATTTGAACTTTAAACTATGTTTTGATTATTTAAACATTACTATGCTTCCGCTGATTACGTAAGCTATGTTTGGTTTATTTTGAAACACCAATTATATTGTGTTTGGTGTTAATTACTCAGTTGTGTTGTTCAATATGATTGGTGGCTTGATCCTGGTCAGTCACGCCTCCAAGCGGTTATACTCCGCGAGTGGATTTTGGGGGTGTGACAGATTGGTATCAGAGCCATTGGTTATAGTGAACTTCGTTTTAAAAAGGGGAAAAAGTTTTGATAAAACCAGACTATAACCTGTACAGTGCTCAACGATCCACAACGACGCCTCGCTCCACGTGCAAGACTCAACACTATAGGTGATATGATTTATGTTTATGTTGCCTATTTGCTAGTTACATAGTACATTGCTCATGGTATGCTTAGATGAACATAACAACTATTGTTTGCGAACACATGTGTGCTTACTCTTTTCTGTCATCGCCCTTTCGCGAACCCCTCTCACTCATGTTTCCTTTGATATGAAGATCATGAGTGGACGTTGTGACACTTCGAGTCTTCCTGCGCATTTCTTGGGTAATTTGTGAAATTCTATACTATGAGAAATACGTACAAACTCTGTGGATCTTGTGTTGCGTGATTTTTCGTGCTATGTGATTTTATGTGCTATGTGACTTACGTGTTAGTTTTGTGGACTTTCGTGAAACTGCTTGTATCTACGTATGGTAATGGAGTCTGTGTATACATATAGAGCGTAACGGATGACCTTTGCTTAAATTTCGAGGACGAAATTCCTGTAACATGGGGAGAATGTGACAACTCGAATCCTTGATCCTGATCATCGAGAAACGAGCATTTTATTCATACTCGTATTCATTATTGTTTATTTATTATTGTTATTATCGTAATTATTTCACAAAATGATAATAATCCGCGACGGAAGTTTCGATTATTTATGAATAAGATAATATAACCGGGCCAATCGGCTTGAGCGACGCGTAGTTGGTTAAACGAGTTCGCACTTGGGCTAGGCCCAAGTCCAACCCAAAAACCTTTACACAAAAACCCTACCCAATATATACCCCTCTTATAAACTCATCACTCATAATTTAAAAACCTTAAAAACCCTAATCCTAAATCAGCCGACCACACACATCCTCTCTCCACTTTTCTCTATCCCTCTCTCGTAAAAACACAGCCGACCACCACCATTGTGTAGAGTGGTGGCTCTTTTAGAGATGCAACGGTGGGTGACGTCAGGCAGCGGCACAGCTCCGGCAGTCGGCGAATCAAACATCTTTTCACTCCGGATTCGTGGAGGTTCGGTCAGGGCTGTAGCGGTGGTGGCTGGTGGAGTGTTGACAAGATACGGACGGTTCTTGTGTTGACGGGATGCTAATGGGTTAGTCGAGTGGAGTTTGGGAGCACCAGGAATCCGACGACAAAAGTGGCAGTAACCTCTGGCGGCGGTGGTCATCGGAACCCCAAGTCAGTCATGAAGGAAGACGGAAAACCCTCATTCATTCCTAGCTCATCGTACAGTAGGTATATATTTTGATTCTTGTTGCATTGCGTGGCCTATAAGTGTTTTGCACTTTTTGTGATTTTTATTCCAAAATGGGAGGATACATAAGTTGATAACAACTGTTTGTTGATTGGGGGTTTTATATATATGTATATATATATATGAGGCATTGTATGGATTATAAATTAAGAAATTTGATTACTAAGTGCTAGACATCTTGCTGTTATGACATTTGTATGGTAAATAAAGTTGGAAATATGATGGTATGAAGTTAAATTGAGAAATTGGATTTGTATAAAGATAAAGTGTTAAATAAAGACTGAATGTTTTGAATGGAAATTTAGATGATGACTAGTGGTATGCTAACATGAGATTTATGTTTACATTATTTTGGTTCTTGCTCTTGTGCAAAAATCGTTAACTGTTTTAGATGATTGATTGAATAAAAGTATGTGTTTCTTGTAGTAATGTCTGATGATGATAATAGCGTTTTAATAAAAGTCTCATGACAATCTGTTGTATGTTTGAGTGATTTTTGGGTTTTAGTTGCTATAAGTTATAATTAATTTGATGATATGTTTTGATGAAGAATTATAGTGCTAAACCTATTTTGATGAATCTGATGAACTGATTGAATGATGCTGGAAATATTTGAAATTCATGTGTTTGATCCGTTTTTGGTTAGGGTTAGACAAATAAACATGTTTATGAGGATAGTACATAATGGTGCATGAAATCAGAATGTTATTGGATAGTACACTGTACCGAATCAGCAGTTGTCCAGCCGAAACCTCCAGTTGCGACTCGAGACCGCCACATGATGAGTCGAAATCCCTCGGTTGCGACATCGGTTGCGAGTCGCAAACACCTGGTTGCGACTCGAAACCACACGTGATCGGCACACAAACCTTATGACTCGAAACCACAGTTACGAGTCCGGTTGCGACTCGAGACCAAAACAGCATGAACCGAGACCGTGTTTGCGAGTCCGTTTGCGACTCGAGACCAGAACCTGCATCAGTTGCGACTCGAGACCTCTACGGTTGCGACTCAAATGTTCACAACTCCAGACCTGCTGATTTCGACCTAGAGTCCAGCGGTTGCGACTCGAGACCTCATAGTCTCGAGTCGAGACTATCCAGTTTCGACTGGACTACTCTGCTTAGTTGTTGGGCCGCACAAACTGATGTTTTGGACTATGTACTAGTGTTGTTATTTGACTGTTGATGTCTAACTGATGTTGATTAATTGTTCATACGCTAGAATAGGCCCAATAACATGCATGCTGGTATGATACGTGTTACTGCGCATTATGCAAAAATGTGTGTATTATACGAAATGTGAAATTACGTACTACGTGTTAGATACGTGTAAATTATACGCGATGTTACTTACACACGAACCTAACAAATATGTATAACCATAATAGGGTATGGTTGACCGACCTAACACAAGTAAATTATCTGCCGAGCAAACCAAGGTGAGTTCACACACTAAAAGCATGCGTCCCAGGGAGGGACACGAACAAACTAAAGAATGTTTTCAAACTGATAATTTCCGGGGGAATATGCAAATGGTACTCTTGTACTACTACATCCGGGGGAGATACGTTTGGGTATTATTTATAAATCATAACTAGCAACACTAAACGAATCTCTATCACATTAAGTCCCTGCTTATAGTACCGATTAATCGCTGGGGGCGAACGGGTTATTAGTTGATAGCGCTATTAGGTTTGACAACCTCACACCGTGACCGGGGGAGATCGGGCGTGAACTAGTATACCTTGCATTCTGGTCAATGACGATAGACATTGACTCGGGGCACAAAATCTTCTCGTCAACAGTTTCGGTAACGTCAGTTTAGTAGCTTTCATATGGGGTAGCTCCCCATGGCGTGATTATAAATGTTTTACCTAAACAACTTACGTTTTCAGAAACTAAAACTGGACAACTCGTGAACTCGCCAACTTTATGTTGACACCCTACTGCATGCTTTGCAGGTTGCTCGATACAGCTTAGGACGGACATTGCAATCGGCTGGAGTGCGTGGTTTGAAATTTCAAAACTAATAAACTTGTGGTTTTAAATTACGACATGTTCTCTTTTCCCTTCCGCTGCAAACTTAGACTATGTTTTGAAAAATTTAAACTGGTCGCTAATTAGACAATTATTTGTAATAATAACTAAACCGTTCAAAATAATTAGTGGCTGGATCCTGGTCAGTCACGCCTCCAAGCGGTGGTATTCCGCATGTGGATTTTGGGGGTGTGACAGATTGGTATCAGAGCCATTGGTTATAGTGAACTAGGTTTAAGATATAAAATATTTTTAAGATGAAAAATGTTTTATATGAAAAACCAGACTATAACCGTTCTTTAATGAAAACCACAACGACACCACACTCCGGATTGCAAGGTTCGTCAGATTCAGGTACTCACGTAGTAATTATAGTCATCGGCATTTACTTGTGCACACATATATGTGTAAATGTGTAGGTATATATTTGGCTTATGTGCGTAAATATGTAGTTTTGTAATTAGTACTCGACGCTGTGAATTATACGGAAACTACGCAAACTTGATGTGCGCTAAGGAGTGAATTCTCCTAACCTCGATTCGAAGCCACGACACACTTAAGGCAAGGAACCAGTTATTCCAAGTCCTCGTTCACATATTTCCTGATATCACCCTTGGATTAGATCGAATCGACGCGATGAACGATTTACTCGATATACCTGCTTAGGGGAGGCCTGCTACGGACCACACAGAGAAGATACGAAAACGACCCGATGAAGGGGAGCCATTCCTATATTGTGTGATGTTAGAAGGAACGATGACGACATTCACATCCTTTGTATTCACGTACTTCTTTTCCCGACTTGAGTGTTGAGACTCATTCCCTCATCCGATCGATCACCTGGATTCTTGAAGCATTCTAGTAAGTCTACACTTTTCGGGTTTCTATTTGCACGTCTCGAACATGAAAAGCATGCGTGGTGTATACTTCTCATTGCGCTGCCAGCAATCGTATCAATTTTCCATCGACCACGAAGTCATTTCCCTAATTCCTCGTTACATGGTAAATCCTTATTCGAGTAGAACCTTATACCGTAGCACGCCCCAAAACTCAATGAGGTGATGTCTTTCTTACAAACCAGCGGATTGGAAGGCGTGGCAAGACAACGACACGAGCCAGTCGACCCACCGACGATTACGGTGACCTAGATACTTACCTTATCCTTCATTTGACCGAGCCGTTATTATTTGACGACACTTCTGATTCTGTAAATCCTTTCGCTAGCTTCTGTACGAATCCGCGTTTATTGCTCAGATGGTATCCTTGTTTCTATCGTTCCTTTATCACGGCATCCACGTTTCTTCGTATAGAAACCTTGACCAGATCTCTCTTCAGTTTGGTAAATTCAACGAACTCGACCTTTAGTCAGCAAACTTTTTATCCCTTGAAATTCAACAATGTGTTACTTCAATCGTGCTTTCCTGAAAACCTGTTTTCACAAGTTTCACGTCGAAACCCCCCCCTCATACTGAGACCTTGACCAGATTTCCCTCTAGTTTGGGGAAATTCAGCGAGCTCGACTGCTAGTCAATAAACTTCTTGAATCTTTAAAAAAAAAAAAAAAAAAAAAAAATTGTGACGTGTGATCCAAACGTATCCTTTCCGACACGTTTTTATTACCTTACATGGAAGCCTTTCGACGACACAAGCACTACTTCGGACTCGTCCTCACGACTTTGGTGGTCTATTCAAATTTGGTTACTTACCGGTTTGGGAGATCACGAACTCGTTTTTCACATACGGCTCAGCTCAGAACACCTTGTTAGACGTTTTAGTGAACCTAAACCCCCCCCCGACCCATACGACGACCGTCCTTCTCGATCATTGGTTCTTGTTGTGCCATTCATACTGACGTGACACCTCTTATCGGCAAAACGACGTTCTGTATCCTAACCGATCACGGCTTGTGTACGGCCAGCTACTTCATCGACGCCAGATAAATCCTTATTGCCGATCCCAAAGCCTTTATGTTTTGTCCCAAGTTGAACGCATCAGATTTGACTACCCGTCTCGCATGTTCTCGTTACTCGCGTTATGCTTCACGAATCCTGTGATTCTTACCCTACTCTATTCTGCACAATTCTACGTTTGGACGAAATACTTTCTACGAACGTCACTCGTTGGAGCAACGAGCCAAGTATACCCCGAAGGAAAAAGGTATTGCAAGAGTTGTTATTCGAACTCGATACGATCAACACCTAGTCACAACATTCGAGCTTATTCCATCCTGTCACAGTTCGACGCTTGTTTCTTTCGACGACATCTGAACCTACTTCGAGAACCCGTGGGGATCTGAACGACTCCTACGTTTTACCTTGGAACTTCTACGACATAAACCGCTTCACGCTAAATTTTCAACGCGCGACTTTCGACGTCACAAGGCCCGCTTTTTCCGATCACTTGCGCCTCTCGACAACTCAAAGTTCCCGAAAGGGGGCTACTCTACACACGGTTCAGGATTTGGGAGCCGTAGTCCTTGCGCTCAAAAGGTGGAGACGTTACTCGTACGGTACCAACTGCACTATTCACACCGATCACAAGAGTCTCCAGCACAGACTGGATCAAAGGGAGTTGAACATGCGGCAACACCGATGGGGTCGAACTCCTAAACTATCACAAATGCGCGATCAGGCATCATCCGGACTGGGCTAACAAGAGACTAAACCTAAGCATGAAGGTGTGTTACAGTTTACCATTCCTTCGAACCTCCTGATCAAATCTGAGACACGCTAGCAGAAACTCTGAAAGCGGAAAATTCTTTGGCTGAGTCCATGCGGGGCATGGAAAAGCCGCTCGAACTCAAGGGCAACTGCGCTCACTACTCTATGGAACCTATCTGGGCTCCATCTTACGGGAACCTCCGAGAGCTTGTGATGGGCGAAGCACACAAGTCTGCATGATACATCCCGACTCCGACAAGAGCATCACAACCTCCAGGCCCATTTGGAGGATCATAAATTGTCTAGCTAAGTTTGCGCACTTCCTTGAGAACAAGGAAAATGACAAGTTTTCGAAACTTGCAAGCTGTCTACTTGTAAGAAGCAGTTGCTAGGCACGGGGTGCCAACCTCTATTATCTTAGATCGAGACCCACGTTTTGCATCCGATTCGTCGCAGGCTGTGCACAAAGACCTTTGGCTCACAGTTAGGCATGAGCCCCGCTTATCGCCCGCAAACTGATGGTATGCTAGGAATATGTGTTATCGACCTTGGATACGAGTGACACTTCCTTTTGTAGAATTCTCTTCCAACAACAGCTACCACACTAGCATTCAGACAGCACCATTTGGGGCATTGCACGAACGCAAATGCCTGACACCTCTGTGTTGGACGGAAGTTGGCGGAAGCCAAATTACCGGCCCAAGACTTGTGCTTGACACAACGGATAAGATTGCCCAGATCAGACAACGCATGGCGGCAACGCGTGACCGTCATAAAAGCTACGCAGAATTCCTAGTCGGAGACTGGGTTCTACTTAAAGTTTCACCCTGGAAGGGTGAGGTACGTTTTGGCTAATGGGACGAACTTAATCCACGATATGTTGGACCGTTTGAAAATACCGAAGGGATCGGTAAGGTAGCTTCGCAGACGAAACCTGCCTGAAGAGCTGAGTGCGGTACACGTCTTTCACGTACCTAATCTGAAGAAGTGTCTGTCAGATGAAACATTCGTTGTTCCTTTTAAGGAACTCGTGATCATCAACAAACTACGCTTCGTTGAGGAACTGGTTGAGATCAAGGATCAAGAAATCAAAACCCTCGAGCGTAGTGTAACCAACAGACAGAGTTCGTTGGAACTCACGCCGTGGCCCAGAGTTTACTTGGGAACGGGAAAACCAGTTGATGCGCACGTATCCCCCATTGTCTACAAATTACTTCCAGCACTGAGGCTACCGCTAAATTTCGGGAAGAAATTTCAAACCAACAAGGGGTAATGTGACGCCCCACGAAAACGTTTAAACACACTAGCTTGTCAGTGACTGCGCGCTAAATTTCGGGACGAAATTTCTTGAACTTGGGGATAATGTGACACTTCGAGTCTTCCTGCGCATTTCTTGGGTAATTTGTGAAATTCTATACTATGAGAAATACGTACAAACTCTGTGGATCTTGTGTTGCGTGATTTTTCGTGCTATGTGATTTTATGTGCTATGTGACTTACGTGTTAGTTTTGTGGACTTTCGTGAAACTGCTTGTATCTACGTATGGTAATGGAGTCTGTGTATACATATAGAGCGTAACGGATGACCTTTGCTTAAATTTCGAGGACGAAATTCCTGTAACATGGGGAGAATGTGACAACTCGAATCCTTGATCCTGATCATCGAGAAACGAGCATTTTATTCATACTCGTATTCATTATTGTTTATTTATTATTGTTATTATCGTAATTATTTCACAAAATGATAATAATCCGCGACGGAAGTTTCGATTATTTATGAATAAGATAATATAACCGGGCCAATCGGCTTGAGCGACGCGTAGTTGGTTAAACGAGTTCGCACTTGGGCTAGGCCCAAGTCCAACCCAAAAACCTTTACACAAAAACCCTACCCAATATATACCCCTCTTATAAACTCATCACTCATAATTTAAAAACCTTAAAAACCCTAATCCTAAATCAGCCGACCACACACATCCTCTCTCCACTTTTCTCTATCCCTCTCTCGTAAAAACACAGCCGACCACCACCATTGTGTAGAGTGGTGGCTCTTTTAGAGATGCAACGGTGGGTGACGTCAGGCAGCGGCACAGCTCCGGCAGTCGGCGAATCAAACATCTTTTCACTCCGGATTCGTGGAGGTTCGGTCAGGGCTGTAGCGGTGGTGGCTGGTGGAGTGTTGACAAGATACGGACGGTTCTTGTGTTGACGGGATGCTAATGGGTTAGTCGAGTGGAGTTTGGGAGCACCAGGAATCCGACGACAAAAGTGGCAGTAACCTCTGGCGGCGGTGGTCATCGGAACCCCAAGTCAGTCATGAAGGAAGACGGAAAACCCTCATTCATTCCTAGCTCATCGTACAGTAGGTATATATTTTGATTCTTGTTGCATTGCGTGGCCTATAAGTGTTTTGCACTTTTTGTGATTTTTATTCCAAAATGGGAGGATACATAAGTTGATAACAACTGTTTGTTGATTGGGGGTTTTATATATATGTATATATATATATGAGGCATTGTATGGATTATAAATTAAGAAATTTGATTACTAAGTGCTAGACATCTTGCTGTTATGACATTTGTATGGTAAATAAAGTTGGTAATATGATGGTATGAAGTTAAATTGAGAAATTGGATTTGTATAAAGATAAAGTGTTAAATAAAGACTGAATGTTTTGAATGGAAATTTAGATGATGACTAGTGGTATGCTAACATGAGATTTATGTTTACATTATTTTGGTTCTTGCTCTTGTGCAAAAATCGTTAACTGTTTTAGATGATTGATTGAATAAAAGTATGTGTTTCTTGTAGTAATGTCTGATGATGATAATAGCGTTTTAATAAAAGTCTCATGACAATCTGTTGTATGTTTGAGTGATTTTTGGGTTTTAGTTGCTATAAGTTATAATTAATTTGATGATATGTTTTGATGAAGAATTATAGTGCTAAACCTATTTTGATGAATCTGATGAACTGATTGAATGATGCTGGAAATATTTGAAATTCATGTGTTTGATCCGTTTTTGGTTAGGGTTAGACAAATAAACATGTTTATGAGGATAGTACATAATGGTGCATGAAATCAGAATGTTATTGGATAGTACACTGTACCGAATCAGCAGTTGTCCAGCCGAAACCTCCAGTTGCGACTCGAGACCGCCACATGATGAGTCGAAATCCCTCGGTTGCGACATCGGTTGCGAGTCGCAAACACCTGGTTGCGACTCGAAACCACACGTGATCGGCACACAAACCTTATGACTCGAAACCACAGTTACGAGTCCGGTTGCGACTCGAGACCAAAACAGCATGAACCGAGACCGTGTTTGCGAGTCCGGTTGCGACTCGAGACCAGAACCTGCATCAGTTGCGACTCGAGACCTCTACGGTTGCGACTCAAATGTTCACAACTCCAGACCTGCTGATTTCGACCTAGAGTCCAGCGGTTGCGACTTGAGACCTCATAGTCTCGAGTCGAGACTATCCAGTTTCGACTGGACTACTCTGCTTAGTTGTTGGGCCGCACAAACTGATGTTTTGGACTATGTACTAGTGTTGTTGTTTGACTGTTGATGTCTAACTGATGTTGATTAATTGTTCATACGCTAGAATAGGCCCAATAACATGCATGCTGGTATGATACGTGTTACTGCGCATTATGCAAAAATGTGTGTATTATACGAAATGTGAAATTACGTACTACGTGTTAGATACGTGTAAATTATACGCGATGTTACTTACACACGAACCTAACAAATATGTATAACCATAATAGGGTATGGTTGACCGACCTAACACAAGTAAATTATCTGCCGAGCAAACCAAGGTGAGTTCACACACTAAAAGCATGCGTCCCAGGGAGGGACACGAACAAACTAAAGAATGTTTTCAAACTGATAATTTCCGGGGGAATATGCAAATGGTACTCTTGTACTACTACATCCGGGGGAGATACGTTTGGGTATTATTTATAAATCACAACTAGCAACACTAAACGAATCTCTATCACATTAAGTCCCTGCTTATAGTACCGATTAATCGCCGGGGGCGAACGGGTTATTAGTTGATAGCGCTATTAGGTTTGACAACCTCACACCGTGACCGGGGGAGATCGGGCGTGAACTAGTATACCTTGCATTCTGGTCAATGACGATAGACATTGACTCGGGGCACAAAATCTTCTCGTCAACAGTTTCGGTAACGTCAGTTTAGTAGCTTTCATATGGGGTAGCTCCCCATGGCGTGATTATAAATGTTTTACCTAAACAACTTACGTTTTCAGAAACTAAAACTGGACAACTCGTGAACTCGCCAACTTTATGTTGACACCCTACTGCATGCTTTGCAGGTTGCTCGATACAGCTTAGGACGGACATTGCAATCGGCTGGAGTGCGTGGTTTGAAATTTCAAAACTAATAAACTTGTGGTTTTAAATTACGACATGTTCTCTTTTCCCTTCCGCTGCAAACTTAGACTATGTTTTGAAAAATTTAAACTGGTCGCTAATTAGACAATTATTTGTAATAATAACTAAACCGTTCAAAATAATTAGTGGCTGGATCCTGGTCAGTCACGCCTCCAAGCGGTGGTATTCCGCATGTGGATTTTGGGGGTGTGACAGACGTATCAACATGACTCAAGCCCAGCTGACGGCTTTAATCAATGAACAAGTTACTGCAGCACTAGCATCCGCTCAGGCAGGAGGTATAACCTGCCATAGTAACTTACTCTAGGATCTTTAGATCCTACTCTCGTAAACCAACACTTGTGCTTAACATTGTTTCTTCTTACACACACGACAGGTCAACATGCTCAGCCTCCTGCATGTGCCTTCAAAACTTTTATGGACTGTCGACCTACTACTTTTAGTGGCACTGAAGGAGCGGTAGGCCTCCTCTACTAGTTTGAGAAGCTCAAATCTGTCTTCGAGATGTGTGAATGCCCTGAGGCTCGTAGGGTGAAGTATGCTACTGGAACACTGGAAGGCATTGTGTTAACTTGGTGGAAAGCGCAAGTTCAGATGTTAGGGCTGGCAGCTGCTAATGCCACCCCATGGAACGACTTCAAGGACCTGATTAAGGAGGAGTATTGTAGTCGTGATGACATACACAAGCTAGAGGTGGAGTTTTTCAATTTAAAGATGTCGAGGTCTGAAATCGAAGCTTATACGAAGAGATCAAATGAATTAGCTATTTTGTGTCCCACTATGGTAGACCCTCCCATCAAACGTATCGAGCTGTATCTCAAGGTCTTGTGCTAGAAATTCAGAGTCATGTGACCGTGGCTAATCTTGGCACCATCCAGCAAGTCACTCGACTTGCTCATCGTCTCACTGATCAGGCGGTAGAACAGAACAGACTACCAAAACGTGTTAATGCTGCTACAGCTACTTCAGATGCTCCTAGTGACAATAAACGCAAGTGGGATGGAAATTTGAACAAGGGTTCCACTTCGGTTCAGTCTCAGTCCTAGCAGCGAAAGACGGATGAGTACAGAAGCCCCAGTCAGCAGTCTATTGGTAATCGAAGTCAGGGTGGATACAGGGGAAACCACCCTAAGTGCAATCGATGTAATTTGCACCACAGCGGGCCGTGCAACAAAGATCGTTGTCAGAGATGTAACAAGCTGGGTCATGAAGCCAAAGATTGCAGGAGCTCACGTCCTGCAAACCAGAATCGACAACAGCAGCCACAAGCCCCACAGAACCATCAACAACAACAACAGGGTAATAAGAAATACCAGTGCGGTGCTGAGGATCATTTCAAGAGACACTGTCCACAGTTGAACCAGAATCAGAATCAGAACAACAACCATGGAAACGAGAACAATAATGGGGGAAACAATGGTGAAAACGGTGCCAGGGGTCGAGCTTTTGTGATTGGTCAGGATGATGCAAGGAATGATCCCAACGTTGTGATGGGTAAGTTTCTATTGGACGACTTTTATGTTAATGTTTTATTGGATTCGGGTGCCGATACCAGTTATGTGTCTCTAAAAGTTAGTCAAATGCTTAAACGTACCCCAACACTTTTAAACACCAAGCACATGGTAGAACTAGCAAACGGTAAAAGTCTTGAAGCCACACACATAGTTAGGGGTTGTAATCTCATCTTAGCTGGTCAGACCTTCTCTATCGACCTCATTCCTATCGTTCTGGGTAGTTTCGACATCGTTATTGGTATGGATTGGCCATCTCAACATCGAGCAGGGATCCTTTGCAAGGATAAGATCGTTCGCATTCCTAGTTCAAATGGAGAACCTTTAGTGATACATGGCGACAAGAGTGGTGCTGTTGCTGGCATCATTTCTTTTCTTAAGGCCCATAAGTGTTTACGAAAGGGCTACACTGCTATTCTAGCCCTTGTTACTGACACCTTGAAGAACGAGAAGAGGATTGAAGATTTTCCGATTGTACGTGACTTTCCTGAGGTATTCCCTGAGGAATTACCTGGTCTTCCGCCTCATCGGCAAGTTGAGTTTCAAATCGAGCTAGCTCCTGGAGCAGCACCCATAGCTCGTGTACCTTATCGTTTAGCTCCATCAGAACTTGTAGAACTGTCCACGCAACTACAAGAGCTCTTGGATAAGGGTTTTATTCATCCTAGCTCTTCGCCTTGGGGAGCTCCAGTACTATTTGTGAAGAAGAAAGATGGTACCTTCAGAATATGTATTGACTACCGCGAACTCAACTAGGTGACTGTAAAGAATTGCTATCCACTTCCACGCATTGATGATTTATTCGATCAGCTGCAAGGATCGAGCTACTACTCGAAGATTGACCTGAGGTCAGGTTACCATCAACTGAGAGTCCAAGACGAGGATATCTCTAACACAGCATTCAGGACTCGTTATGGGCATTACGAGTTCCTGGTTATGCCTTTTGGATTGACAAACGCACCTGCAGTCTTCATGGATCTTATGAACAGAATGTGCAAGCCCTACTTAGATAAGTTCGTTATTGTTTTCATCGACGACATCCTGATCTATTCGAAGAGTCAGGAGGAGCATGAGCAACACCTGAGACTTATTTTGGAACTCCTCTGAACAGAACAGTTGTACGCTATGTTTTCGAAATGCGACTTTTAGCTTCGCGAAGTCCACTTTCTAGGCCATGTGGTAAACAAGGATGGGATTCATGTTGATCCATCCAAGGTAGACTCGATCAAGAACTGGCCTGCACCCCGTACACCAACAGAAATCCGCCAATTCTTGGGTTTGGCGGGCTACTACAGAAGGTTCATCAAGGATTTCTCCAAGATTGCACAACCTCTCACCTCACTAACTCAAAAAGGTGTCACCTACCATTGGGGTGATGCACAGGAATCGACATTTCAACACTTAAAAGATAGACTTTGTAGCGCACCGATTCTCTCATTGCCATAGGGCACAGACAATTTCGTGGTTTATTGTGACGCATCAATTCAGGGTCTTGGTTGCGTGCTGATGCAACGGGATAAAGTTATTGCTTATGCATCGCGCCAACTTAAGGTTCACGAAAGGAATTACGCTACACACGATCTGGAGCTAGGAGCTGTTGTTTTTGCACTTAAGATATGGAGACATTACCTGTACGGTACCAGGTGCACCATTTACACCGATCACAGGAGTCTCGAGCATATCTTCAAACAGAAGGAATTAAACATGCGACAACGTCGATGGGTCGAACTCTTGAATGATTATGAATGCGCGATCAAGTACCATCCGGGCAAAGCCAATGTTGTGGCCGACTCCCTCAGTCGAAAGGATACTACACCTAAACGCGTGTGTGTGTTACAACTTACAATCCAATCTAGTCTTCCTGCACAAATACAAGATGCTCAGGTTGAAGCACTGAAAGCAGAGAACATTAGGGCGGAGTCCCTACGTGAATCAAGGAAACGATTAGAACAAAAGGAAGACGACGCTTTCTACATAACAGGGCGCATTTGGGTCCCCCTTTATGGAAACTTCCGCGAGCTTGTGATGGATGAAGCACATAAGTCTGTTACTCAGTACATCCTGGTTCGGATAAGATGTACCACGACTTAAAGACTACATACTGGTGGCCGAGCATGAAAGCCCACATAGCAACTTATGTCAGCAAATGTTTGACTTGTGCGAGAGTCAAGTCTGAATATCAGAAACCATCGAGCCTACTTCAACAACCAGAGATACCACAATGGAAATGGGAACAAATTTCCATGGATTTTTTTACTGGCCTGCCTAGATCTCAACGTGGAAATGACACTATTTGGGTGATAGTGGATCGACTAACTAAGTCTGCACACTTTTTTTGTGACAACTCGAGTTTCCAAGATTCCATCTTCGCATTTATTGCACGTTAATTGTTTAAGTTGTTTGTTCACATGACTTGTTTGCTTTGTAACCGTACACGTTTGTAATATGTTAAATCGTTATGTGACTTTTGTGTCGATATGCTTGGTGATATGATATGTAACATATATGAATAAGTTAAAACCTTAAAGTAATTCACTTTGTATAAGCTCGACGAAACCAAGTGTTTCGCCATTAACCACTTCGACGAAACAAAGGGGTTTCGCCATGGCTATCACGACGAAACGGGGCGTTTCGTCGGCCCACTTCACCCCGAAGTCCAGTAAGGGCCCAGCATGTTACAACTTTCATATATTAGGGTGTAGGTTGCGTGAAATAAAACCCTAGCGATCTCTTCCTCTCTGTTAACAGACGACAACCATCTCCTCCCTTCCTAGAAGTTCCTGCTTAACCCGTCTTATATCCGGCTTTGATTGAATTAATTGTGCACAAGTAATTGAGCATATCGAGCAAACCGAGGTGAGTTCACACTTTCTACAAGGCATGGGATTCCCAAGGGTTGGGAATGGGTTAAAGAACTAAAACGGAAAACTACATATTCTCCTTGGGTAGAATGTGTACGGCCATCCTCCTTGGGTAGGATGCCACTATATATCCTGCGTATTCTCCTTGGGTAGAACTACGTACGTTCGTCCTCCTTGGGTAGGACAACAACCTTAACTTACTAGACAAAACTCTATCATAAAGTCCCTCTTCTTTATATCGACTTAATCGCCAAGGCCGATGGAGAGCGGGTCATTAGTTAATAGCGCTATTAGGTTTAACAAACCTCACACCGTGTCGTTCAAACGGGCGTGTACTAATGGACTATGGCAAACTGTCAGTGATGATAGACACTGATGTAGGGCACAACTTATATTTCGTTAGTAGTCGATATGGTATGGTCTAGTGGTTCACAGGGGAAGCCCCCCACTTCTTATGGTTATGGTTTGGGAAACAAAGGCATTGGTTAACTCGTGGTTTACGAAACAACTTATGATTTCAACACAAACTGGTAAAACTAAACAACCAACTGTGAACTAGCTCAACTTTGTTGTTGACTCGTTGTTACATGCCTTACAGGTCGTTAGATGTTTAGCTGGAGCTTGCAGGGGAGCAGGAGTCGTTGTGGGACATGGACTGTTACGTTCCATGTTGAACTTACAAACTATTATACTTTATTTTGGTTTTGAACTTAATGCTTCCGCTGATAACTTACGTTTGGTTGAATGGTTTTGGACACCAATTATATTGTTTGGTTTGGACTTTTATTTACTTTATTATATCGTTCAATATGATTGGTGGCTTGATCCTGGTCAGTCACACCTCCAAGCGATGATACTCCGCTTGTGGATTTTGGGGGCGTGACAAATTGGTATCAGAGCCATTGGTTATAGTGAACTTGGTTTTAAAAGGGAAAAGCTTTTTGTTAAAACCAGACTATAACCTGTACAATGCTCAACGATCCACAACGACGCTTCGCTCCACGTGCAAGACTCAACACTCTAGGTAATATGATTTATGTTTGTATTGCCTACTTGCTAGTTACATAGAACTTTGCTCACGGTATGCTTAGATGAACGTAATAAGTGTTGTTTGAGAAACACACGTGTGCTTACTCTCTTCTGTCATCGCACTTTCGCGAACCTCTCTCACTTAAGTTTCCTTTGGTATGAAGATCATGAGTGGACGCGTTAACCTAACTCAAGCCCAGCTAACGACTCTAATCAATGAACAAGTTACTGCAGCACTCGCAGCCGCTCAGGCAGGAGGTATAACCTGCCATAGCAACTTACTCTAGGATCTTTAGATCCTACTCTCATAAACCAACACTTGTGCTTAACTTTTTCACTTCTTGCATACACGACAGGTCAACACGCTCAGGCTCCTGCATGTACTTTTAAAACTTTTATGGACTGCCGACCTACTACTTTCAACGGCACTGAAGGAGCTGTATGTCACACCCCCAAAAACCCCACCCCGCCTTTGAGGCGTGACATGCCCAGGATCATAGCCACCAATCATATTGAAGAAGCATGTAAGTAATTTATAAAATCCAACACAATACAATTGGTGTCAAAACATAGTTTAAGTTTACAACGGAAGCATAAAACCAAAACATAAGTTTAATATAAGTTTGAAATGTTTTCCCACAACGACCACGCCTCCTCGTGCAAGCTCCTTAAGCTAGGGACCTAACGACCTGCAAGGCATGTAACAACGAGTCAACAACAAAGTTGAGTGAATTCACGGTTGGTTCACTGGCTTACTAGCCGTGGGGGTTACCCCATAGTTGTAGTTGTTCTACCCAAGGAGAACGAACATACGTAATCTACCCAAGGAGAATACGCAGGATTTATAGTGGCATCCTACCTATGGATGATGGCCGTACATATCCTACCCAAGGAGAATATGCAGGAATTTAATACTGTTGGCATCCTACCTACGGAGGATGGCTGTGCCTTGTAGAAAGTGTGAACTCACCTTTGCTTTGCTCGGTAGATAAACAAAATGGTCACTTGAGCTATCTAGTTTGATTTGTAAGTGTATGGGGTAGAGTTTAGCTTACTGATAAGCCTAATTACCTAATTTAAACAATGATGCACACGAAACTAGGTAAGTAACTTAATACCACATTTACGATAACTCACGAGATCAAACCCTCACAACGAATGACAAAGTGCGATACTTAAACATCCAGCGGATTCGCAATGAATGACAGAGTATAGCCCGAGTTCGGACAACACTCAAACATCACGTCGGAATCATGACGAATGACAAAGTATAACCCTAATTTGAGCAGCACTTAAACATTCATCGGATAGTTTCAATCGATCGGACATTGAATCGTAATAGCGATCGAGTTAATACCCTGTTTCTGCGGCAGCGTTTCTCTACTGAAAATTATGATTTCTAGAGTGAGAATTGGTTTCTGAAAGAAACTTTTGACACCACTGAACTGCTCGTAGCCTGCTCTATTTATACTTAAAATTTGACCTCCTCGCGTGACGCGAGGGGTCGCCCTGGGGCTACGCGTGACGCGACGGGTCTCATTCTACCATAGGGTAGCCACGTGTCCAACTAGCTTGTGTGAGTCGACGGTTTTATGAAATTCGAATTTTACAGCGAGATATGAAGATAATCGTCAAGTAGGAAATACCCCCCCTGAGTTTTAGGGGCCCTGATCCTGATTCTGATTGTTCTGAAAATTTTAGGGTTTGTGCAGAATCACTTGGGGGTCATAATTAGGGTTTCCTTTTGGACAATAAATCATAAGAAATAGTAATTTTTAATGAGGGTTGTTACATTCTCCCCACCTTATTTAAATCTCGTCCTCGAGATTTATTGGAATAAGTTAGGATACTTTCACTTTATTTCTGATTCGAGTTCCTAAGTATATTCCGGTCCTTTCTTCGAAACCTATTTGAATTTGACCAGTACTAATCTTTTATGCTCGAGAAACTTAACCTTTCTGTCTTCTATCTAAAGTGATTTCTCAACTAATCTTTAAATTTTTCATTGACTTATATGTCTTGAAGAGGTACTACCAGCGATTCGTCAGATAGATATTTCTTAAAGTTGGATACATGAAATACTTAGGGGGGACTTAACCTTAGCCGTAACACTTAAAATGAATATTATAGAACACAGTAAAGTATTGAGTCTTGCACTTGGAGCGAAGCATAGTTGCGGATCATTGAGCACTGTACAGGTTATAGTCTGGTTTTTATCAAAAAGCTTTTCCCTTTTTAAAACCATGTTCACTATAACCAATGGCTCTGATACCAATCTGTCACACCCCCAAAAACCCCACCCCACCTTGGAGGCGTGACATGCCCAGGATCATAGCCACCAATCATATTGAACAAGCATGTAAGTAATTTATAAAATCCAACACAATACAATTGGTGTCAAAACATAGTTTAAGTTTACAACGGAAGCATAAAACCAAAACATAAGTTTAATATAAGTTTGAAATGTTTTCCCACAACGACCACGCCTCCTCGTGCAAGCTCCTTAAGCTAGGGACCTAACGACCTGCAAGGCATGTAACAACGAGTCAACAACAAAGTTGAGTGAATTCACGGTTGGTTCGCTGGCTTACTAGCCATGGGGGTTACCCCATAGTTGTAGTTGTTCTACCCAAGGAGAACGAACGTACGTAGTCTACCCAAGGAGAATACGCAGGATTTATAGTGGCATCCTACCTATGGAGGATGGCGGTACATATCCTACCCAAGGAGAATATGCAGGAATTTAATACTGTTGGCATCCTACCTACGGAGGATGGCCGTGCCTTGTAGAAAGTGTGAACTCACCTTTGCTTTGCTCGGTAGATAAACAAAATGGTCACTTGAGCTATCTAGTTTGATTTGTAAGTGTATGGGGTAGAGTTTAGCTTACTGATAAGCCTAATTACCTAATTTAAGCAATTATGCACACCAAACTAGGTAAGTAACTTAATACCACATTTACGATAACTCACGAGATCAAACCCTCACAACGAATGACAAAGTGCGATACTTAAACATCCAGCGGATTCGCAATGAATGACAGAGTATAGCCCGAGTTCGGACAACACTCAAACATCACGTCGGAATCACGACGAATGACAAAGTATAACCCTAATTTGAGCAGCACTTAAACATTCATCGGATAGTTTCAATCGATCGGACATTGAATCGTAATAGCGATCGAGTTAATACTCTGTTTCTGCGGCAGCGTTTCTCTACTGAAAATTATGATTTCTAGAGTGAGAATTCGTTTCTGAAAGAAACTTTTGACACCACTGAACTGCTTGTAGCCTGCTCTATTTATACTTAAAATTTGACCTCCTCACGTGACGCGAGGGGTCACCCTGGGGCTACGCGTGATGCGACGGGTCTCATTCTACCATAGGGTAGCCACATTCCAACTAGCTTGTGTGATTCGACGGTTTTATGAAATTCGAATTTTACAGCGAGATATGAAGATAATCGTCAAGTAGGAAATACCCCCCTGAGTTTTAGGGGCCCTGATCCTGATCCTGATTCAGATTGTTCTGAAAATTTTAGGGTTTGTGCAGAATCACTTGGGGATCATAATTAGGGTTTCCTTTTGGACAATAAATCATAAGAAATAGTAATTTTTAAAGAGGGTTGTTACACTGTAGGCCTCCTCCACTGGTTCGAGAAGCTCGAATCTGGTTTCGAGATGTGTGAATGCCCTGAGGCACGTAGGGTGAAGTATGCTACTGGTACTCTTGAAGGAATAGCGCTCACATGGTGGAACGCTCAAGTTCAAATGCTGGGGTTTGTCGCTGCTAATGCCACCCCATGGAATGATTTTAAGGAACTGATCAAGGAAGAGTATTGTAGTCGCGATGACATTCACAAGTTGGAAGTCGAGTTCTTCAACTTAAAGATGACGGAGTCAGAAATTGAGGCGTATACGAAAAGGTCTAATGAGCTGGCAATCTTGTGTCCTACTATGGTGGATCCTCCCATCAAGCGAATCGAGTTATAACTCAAAGGTTTAGTGCCAGAGATCCAAAGTCACGTGACAGCAGCAAACCTCGCCACCATCCAGCAAGTCACTCGACTTGCTCATCGTCTCACTGATCAGGCGGTGGAACAGAACAAACTGCCCAAGCGTATTGGTACTACTGCTACAACCACTACTACTTCTGATGCCCCCAGCGACAACAAGCGCAAATGGGATGGAGTCTCAAGCAAGGGTTCAACATCGGCTCAATCTCAGTCTTAGCAGCGAAAGACGGACGACTACCAGAGTCCTGGTCAGCAATCGTCTGGTAGTCAAGGGCAGGGTGGATACAGGGGAAACCACCCCAAGTGCAACCGATGCAACAGGCATCACAGTGGGCAGTTCAACAAGGGTCGTTGTCTGAGATGTAACAAGTTTGGTCATGAAGCCAAGGATTGCAGGAGCGCGCGACCTGCAAATCAGAATCGTCAACAGCAACAGCAAGTTCCACAGAACCAGCCGCAACAACAGCAGGGTAACAAGGGATGCTTTCAGTGTGGTGCTGAAGGTCACTTCAAAAGAAACTGTCCTCAGTTGAACCAGAACCAGAATAACAACAATAATCAGGGAAACAACGTAAATAACAATGGGAATAACAACGGGGGAAACAATGGAAACAATGGCGCCCGGGGCCGTGCGTTCGTGATTGGTCAGGGTGATGCTAGGAATGATCCCAACATCGTAATGGGTAAGTTCCTACTGGATGACTTTTACGTTAATGTTTTATTTGATTCGGGTGCCAATACCAGTTATGTGTCCTTAAAAGTTAGTCAAATGTTAAAGCGTGTCCCAACACTTTTGAACACCAAGCACATGGTAGAACTAGCAAATGGTAAAAGTTTAGAGGCCACACACGTAGTCAAGGGTTGTAATCTCATCTTAGCCGGTCAGACCTTCTCTATCGATCTCATTCTTATCGTTTTGGGTAGTTTCGACATTGTCATTGGTATGGATTGGTTGTCGCAACATCGAGAAGAGATCCTCTGTCAGGAGAAGATCGTCCGCATTCCTCGTTCAAATGGAGAACCATTAGTGATTCATGGCGACAAGAGTGGTGCCGTGGTGGGCATCATTTCTTTTCTTAAGGCCCAGAAGTGTTTGCGAAAGGGCCACACTGCTATTTTAGCCCTTGTTACTGACACCTCGAAGAAAGAGAAGAAGATAGAAGCTATCCCGATTGTGCGTGATTTTCCTGAGGTATTCCCTGAGGAATTACCTGGTCTCCCACCCCATCGTCAGGTTGAATTTCAAATCGAGCTAGCTCCTGGAGCAGCGCCAATAGCTCGAGCACCTTATCGTTAAGCTCCATCAGAACTAGAAGAACTGTCCATGCAACTACAAGAGCTCTTGGACAAAGGTTTTATTCGTCCTAGCTCTTCGCCTTGGGGATCTCCAGTATTATTTGTGAAGAAGAAAGATGGTACCTTCAGAATGTGTATCGATTACCGCGAACTCAACAAGGTGACTGTGAAGAACCGTTATCCACTTCCACGCATTGATGACTTGTTCGATCAGCTGCAAGGGTCGAGCTACTATTCGAAGATTGACCTGAGGTCAGGTTACCATCAACTGAGAGTCCGAGACTAGGATATCTCTAAGACAACATTCAGGACTCGCTATGGGCATTACGAGTTCCTGGTTATGCCTTTTGGGTTGACGAACGCGCCTGCAGTTTTCATGGATCTTATGAACAGAGTGTGCAAGCCTTACCTGGACAAGTTTGTTATTGTATTCATCGACGACATCCTGATCTACTCTAAGAGTCAGGAGGAACACGAGCATCATCTATGGCTTATTTTAGAACTCCTTCGAACAGAACAGTTGTACGCTAAGTTTTCAAAATGCGACTTTTGGCTTCGTGAAGTCCACTTTTTAGGCCACGTGGTAAACAAGGATGGGATTCATGTTGATCCATCCAAGGTAGACTCGATCAAGAACTGGCCTGCACCCCATACACCATCAGAAATCCGCCAATTCTTGGGTTTGGCGGGCTACTACAGAAGGTTCATCAAGGATTTCTCCAAGATTGCGCAACCTCTCACTTCACTAACTCAGAAGGGCGTCACCTACCGTTGGGGTAATGCACAAGAAACAACATTTCAGCACTTAAAGGATAAACTTTGTAGCGCACCTATTCTTTCCTTGCCAGAGGGCACAGACGATTTCGTGGTTTATTGTGACGCGTCAATTCAGGGTCTTGGCTGTGTGTTGATGCAACGGGATAAAGTCATTGCGTACGCCTCACGCCAACTTAAAGTTCACGAAAGGAACTACACTACACACGATCTGGAGCTGGGAGCTGTTGTTTTTGTGCTTAAGATATGGAGACATTACCTGTACGGTACCAAGTGCACCGTTTACACCGATCACAGGAGTCTCGAGCATATCTTCAAACAGAAGGAATTAAACATGCGACAACGTCGATGGGTCGATCTCTTAAATGACTACGAATGCACGATCAAGTACCATCCAGGCAAAGCCAATGTGGTGGCCGATGCCCTCAGTCGAAAGGATACTACACCTAGGCGTGTGCGAGCGTTACAACTCACCATTCAGTCTAGTCTTCCTTCCCAGATACGAGATGCTCAGGTAGAAGCATTGAAACCAGAAAACGTCAGGGCTGAGGCCCTACGCGGATCAAGGATATGGTTAGAACAAAAGGAAGACGACGCCTATTATGTAACAGGACGCATCTGGGTCCCGCTCTATGGAAAATTACGTGAGCTTGTGATGGATGAAGCACATAAGTCTCGTTATTCGGTACATCCTGGTTCGGATAAGATGTACCACGACTTGAAGACCACGTACTGGTGGCCAAGCATGAAAGCTCACATAGCAACCTACGTTGGCAAATGTTTGACTTGTGCGAGAGTCAAGACTGAATACCAGAAACCATTAGGCCTACTTCAACAACCAGAGATACCACAATGGAAATGGGAGCAAATTTCCATGGATTTTGTTACTGGCCTGCCTAGATCTCAACATGGAAATGACACTATTTGGGTGATAGTGGATCGATTGACTAAGTCTGCACACTTTTTGGCAATCAAAGAAACAGACAAGTTCTCTATTTTAGCAGACGTTTATTTAAAGGAAGTGGTTTCGAGGCACGGGGTGCCAACCTCTATTATTTCCGATCGTGATGCGCGTTTTACTTCTAAACTGTGGCAAGCAATGCACAAGTCCTTTGGCTCACGTTTAGACATGAGCACCGTTTATCATCCACAGACGGATGGGCAGTCTGAGCGCACTATTCAAACCCTTGAAGACATGCTTAGGGCATGTGTGATTGATTTTGGCAACGACTGGGAAAAACACCTCCCGTTAGTGGAGTTTTCCTATAATAACAGTTACCACACCAGCATTCAAGCCGCTCCGTTTGAGGCATTGTACGGACGTAAATGCCGATCACCCCTCTGCTGGGCAGAAGTTGGTGACAGCCAGATCACGGGCCCAGAACTTGTAGTAGACACAATAGAAAGGATTGCACAGATAGGTCAACGAATGGCGGCAGCTCGTGACCATCAGAAACGCTTCGCTGATAAGCGTAGGAAACCACTCGAGTTCCAGGTTGGGGATAGAGTGCTACTCAAAGTCTCACCATGGAAGGGTGTGGTTCGTTTTGGCAAACGAGGTAAACTTAACCCACGTTACGTTGGACCATTTGAAATCATCGAGAAAATAGACAAGGTGGCCTACAAACTGAACCTACCAACAGAACACAGTGGAGTTCACAACGTATTTCACGTGTCAAATCTGAAGAAGTGTCTGTCAGATGAGACCCTCATAGTTCCTCTTAAGGAACTCACCATAGACGACCAGTTGCGATTCGTCGAGGAACCAGTAGAGATTACTGATCGAGATGTGAAAGTTCTCAAGCACACCAGAATACCTCTTGTTCGAGTTCGTTGGAACTCCCGTCATGGCCCAGAGTTCACCTGGGAACGAGAAGACCAAATGAAACTCAAGTATCCCAGTTGTTCAAGAACAGTGCAACTACTACTGAGGCTGAAGCTACTGCGGAATTTTGGGACAAAATTCCAAATCAACGGGGGGATGATGTGACACCCCAGGAAAACCAGTAAACCACATAACTTAACTAGCTTCCTCAGTAACCGCTTTCTAAATTTCAGGACGAAATTTCTTTCAAGTTGGGGATAATGTGACAACTCGAGTTTCCAAGATTCCATCTTCGCATTTATTGCACGTTAATTGTTTAAGTTGTTTGTTCACACGACTTGTTTGCTTTGTAACCGTACATGTTTGTAATATGTTAAATCGTTATGTGACTTTTGTGTCGATATGCTTGGTGATATGATATGATATGTAACATATATGAATAAGTTAAAACCTTAAACTAATTCACTTTGTATAAGCTCGACGAAACCAAGTGTTTCGCCATGGCTATCACGACGAAACGGGGCGTTTCGTCGGCCCACTTCACCCCGAAGTCCAGTAAGGGCCTAGCATGTTACAACTTTCATATATTAGGCTGTAGGTTGCATGAAATAAAACCCTAGCGATCTCTTCCTCTCTGTTAATAGACGACAACCATCTCCTCCCTTCCTAGAAGTTCCTGCTTAACCCGTCTTATATCCGGCTTTGATTGAATTAATTGTGCACAAGTAATTGAGCATACCGAGAAAACCGAGGTGAGTTCACACTTTCTACAAGGCATGGGATTCCCAAGGGTTGGGAATGGGTTAAAGAACTAAAACGGAAAACTACATATTCTCCTTGGGTAGAATGTGTACGGCCATCCTCCTTGGGTAGGATGCCACTATATATCCTGCGTATTCTCCTTGGGTAGAACTACGTACGTTCGTCCTCCTTGGGTAGGACAACAACCTTAACTTACTAGACAAAACTCTATCATGAAGTCCCTCCTCTTTATATCGACTTAATCGTCAAGGCCGATGGCGAGCGGGTCATTAGTTAATAGCGCTATTAGGTTTAACAAACCTCACACCGTGTCGTTCGAACGGGCGTGTACTAATGGACTATGGCAAACTGTCAGTGATGATAGACACTGATGTAGGGTACAACTTATATTTCGTTAGTAGTCGATATGGTATGGTCTAGTGGTTCATAGGGGAAGCCCCCCCACTTCTTATGGTTTTGGTTTGGGAAACAAAGGCATTGGTTAACTCGTGGTTTACGAAACAACTTATGATTTCAACACAAACTGGTAAAACTAAACAACCAACTGTGAACTCGCTTAACTTTGTTGTTGACTCGTTGTTACATGCCTTGCAGGTCGTTAGATGTTTAGCTGGAGCTTGTAGGGGAGCAGGAGTCGTTGTGGGACATGGACTGTTGCGTTCCATGTTGAACTTACAAACTTTTATACTTTATTTTGGTTTTGAACTTAATGCTTCCGCTGATAACTTACTTTTGGTTGAATGGTTTTGGACACCAATTATATTGTTTGGTTTGGACTTTTATTTACTTTATTATATCATTCAATATGATTGGTGGCTTGATCCTGGTCAGTCACGCCTACAAGCGGTGATACTCCGCATGTGGATTTTGGGGGTGTGACATTTTGCCTATCAAAGAAACAGACAAGTTCTCTACTTTAGCAGAGGTTTACTTAAAGGAAGTGGTTTCGAGGCACGGGGTGTCAACCTCCATTATTTTCGATCGTGATGCGCGTTTTACTTCTGAACTGTGGCAAGCAATGCACAAGTCCTTTGGCTCACGTTTAGATATGAGCACCGCTTATCATCCACAGACGGATGGGAAGTCTGAGCGCACCATCCAAACCCTTGAAGACATTCTTAGGGCATGTGTGATTGATTTTGGCAACGGCTGGGAAAAACATCTACCGTTAGTAGAGTTTTCGTATAACAACAGTTACCACACCAGCATCCAAGCGGCTCCGTTTGAGGCATTGTACGGACGTAAATGCCGATCACCCCTTTGCTGGGCAGAAGTTGGTGACAGCCAAATCACGGGTCCAGAACTTGTTGTAGATACAACGGAAAGGATTGCACAGATAAGACAACGAATGGCGGCCGCTCGTGATCGTCAGAAAAGCTACGCCGATAAGCGCAGGAAACCACTCGAGTTCCAGGTTGGGGATCGAGTGCTACTTAAAGTCTCACCTTGGAAATGTGTAGTTCGTTTTGGCAAACGAGGCAAGCTCAATCCGCGTTATGTTGAACCGTTCGAAATCATTGAGAAAATAGGCAAAGTGGCCTACAAACTAAACCTACCCGCAGAACTCAGTGAAGTTCACAACGTATTTCACGTGTCAAATCTGAAGAAGTGTCTGTCAGATGAGACCCTCGTAGTTCCTTTGAAGGAGCTCACTATCGACGATCAGTTGCGATTCGTCGAGGAACCAGTTGAAATCACAGACCGAGACGTTAAGGTTCTCAAGCACACCAGAATACCTCTTGTTCGAGTTCGTTGGAACTCCCGTCGTGGCCCAATGTTCACCTGGGAACGAGAAGACCAAATGAAACTCAGGTATCCCCATTTGTTCGGGAACAGTGCATCCACTACTGAGGCTGAAGCTACTGCGGAATTTCGGGATGAAATTCCAAACCAACGGGGGGATGATGTGACACCCCAGGAAAACCAGGAAAACAACGCAACATAACTAGCTTCCTCAGTGACTACGTGCTAAATTTCAAGATGAAATTTCTTTCAAGTTGGGGATAATGTGACAACCCGAGTTTCCAAGGTCTTTACTTGACACATTACTGGTTTCGTGAATTGTTTTTAGTAATCCTTTGTAGTATAACTTGTTCATGCTTGACAAACAAATGTTAATGTAATTATTTTATAAGTTGCATTAATCATTAAACTGTGTAGGTTGTATGTGGTGTAGTATAGTTTTTATATATATGTATGAGTACATGACGAAGCTTGAAAGCTTCGCCACCCACACATCGACGAAGCTTAACCTTCGCCGACGAAGCTTAACCTTCGTCGTGTCTCACACAACCTTCGCCGGCCCAGTCTTCGCCGAAGCCCATTAAGAGCCCAATACGCTGTTACGTTTATATATTGCGTAGAACTGTTACGTTATTCTCTTTACCAGCCGATTGAAAACCCTAGACTTCTCTTCTCTCCCTTGCACCCGGTGGCTGTTACTAACTCACTCGAAGTTCTTTGTTTCGTCTCGATTCTTCCGATATGTACGCGATCATAGACTGACTGATAGTATTATGGCCTGAGGTGTGATTTGATATGTATGCGTATTAATAGTGGCGTGTTTGTTGAAAGGCATGATGATTTGATGTCTTTCCTGAGATAATAAATGAATTGGGTTTCAAGTTGATGATTGAAATTATTGTGTTGATTAGAATAGGATCTTTTGATGTTGTTAAACTTATTAGAATGATTCGTTAACTGATTTGGGTGGACGGTTGTTTTCGATTTATTGCTGATGATTGAATAATGATCTCGATCGCACGATGATTAGTAATTTATATGACTGCATGTTCTAGTCTGATTGAATGGTTGCATGAGGTTGTTGATCATCTGTTAGAATGTATTAGGGTTCCTGTGTTCTGTAACTGATGACGATGATCATGTTTACCTGGGGAACCTTCAGTGAGGAAGGTTAAGGTTCCTCATGAGGAAGGTTAAGGTTCCTTGTAAAACCTGTAAGTACTTAAGGTTCCTCGTGAAACTTAAAAGTAACAGTAGTCAAGTATGTTAACTCTGTTAGTGTGATAACTCTGTTAGTATGTTAACTCTGTTAGTGTGATAACTCTGTTAGTATGATAACTCTGTTAGTGTGATAACTCTGTTAGTATGATAACTCTGTTAGTGTGATAACTTTGTAAGTATGTTAACCCTGTAAGTATGATAACTCTATTAGTATGGTAACCCTGTTAAGTCTGTTAACTTATAACCCATGTTAGAATAGACTGAAAACTCAACTATGTGAAACACGAATTATATAAAAGTGAGATAACTGTTATGTGATACATGATGATTGCTTAGGCACACTTTGTGACATGGAATGTATGTGAAACCTTAAAAACGTGAACTGATTATGTATACGTGCATAACTATAGGACTTGACTGATTACTTGTGAGCACATAGTTAGCATACCGAGCAAACCAAGGTGAGTTCACACTTTTCGCCACAACTAGACTACTTACTTCTGTCCTCGGTTTGGGAAGGACACCAGTGCTAAACCTACGTACTCATTACGTACCACTGTCCTCGGTTTGGGAAGGACGCCAGCGCTAAACCTACGTACTCATTACGTACCACTGTCCTCGGTTTGGGAAGGGCACCTGCGCTAAACCTACGTGTTCTTATACGTACACCGTCCTCGGATTGGGAAGGACGCCTGTGATAAACCTATGTACTCATGTACATACCTCTGTCCTCGGTTTGGGAAGGACATCAATACATGCATCTAGTCGGTTTGGGTAGCCCCCACTGGTCATGGTTAGAAAACAAGGAAAGTTGATTTACCATAGTTGCAAACAAACTCTTAGTTCTTGAGAAACTACTTTAAAACAAACACCTCCTATGAACTCGCTCAACTTTGTTTGTTGACTCGTTGTTACATGCCTTGCAGGTCGTTAGGTACTCTTGGAGCTTACACGAGGAGGCGTGATCGTTGTGGGATATGGACTGTTATGTCCTATGCTAAACATTTGAACTTTAAACTATGTTTTGATTATTTAAACATTACTATGCTTCCGCTGATTACGTAAGCTATGTTTAGTTTATTTTGAAACATCAATTATATTGCGTTTGGTTTTAATTACTCAATTGTGTTGTTCAATATGATTGGTGGCTTGATCCTGGTCAGTCACGCCTCCAAGCGGTGATACTCCGCGAGTGGATTTTGGGGGTGTAACAACAGTGTTTAGCTTCTTGCAAAGATTGTGAGGAGAAAGACAAGAAGATTCATGAACTTGAAGAGTTGAAAGAAAAATTGTTGTTTGATGTGAAATATGTGAAGGAGTCATATGATGTGCTGAACAGAACAGTTGATGGTTTGAACAAGATAAACTTAGAAGTTGATGTTGCTATGACAATGATGATTTCAACATTAATGACAAAGCAGAAGGTCATTAATGAGTATATTGAAGATTGTGCAAAGCTGAAGAAGGATTTAGAATTCGAAAAAATTGAAAGTGAAAGAATCAAAAGATTGTTGTTGATTTATACAACTTGTGATTATTTGATTGATCGAGTTTATCCTACTGTTGCAGGTATTGAAGCTTTTCAAGATAACAAGACGGAAGAAGATACTGGTAAGAAACAAAGTGTCAAGTATAACAAGTGTCTGCCTCCAATCTATGAGAGTTATTCCCCCAGAAAGCCAAATGAAGAACGATTAAAAAAGGCAATCAACATCAAGTTAAAGTCTGAAACCATTGATGAGTTACCAGACAACATTGATGTCACATTCACAGCGTCTGACACTGATCATGAGTCTGAGTTGTTAAAGAAAGTGGTCGATCAGGTGTTGGATATGGATGAAGAGTCAAAGTCAAAGTCTAAATCTGAAAGTCCGAGTTCGTCAGACAAAAGTCCGAGTTCACCGGTCAAAAGGGTTTACAATAAAGAATTTATGTTATCAAAAAATAATTTGAATGACGAAACAATCAAAGTGGCATATACTTTGAAAGATTCTGACAAATTATTTTCTGATGAAGAATTCCCAATAAGAAGTGTTAAAACTGAACAGATTAAACAGGTTTTCAAATTAACAGAAATTTATATTTCTTAAATAAAAGATCTAAATCTTTTTGAAAAACCTAAAAAATACACTTCAAGGATTAAACAAAGAGTAAACAAGAAAATGGGTTACAATTCTGGTTATGGTTTTCAAAAGAAACCAAATCATAATAGTAATTTCAAAAAGAAGGGATTAGGTTTTATTCCTCCAGAAAATCAGAATAATGAGAAAAATTATAAACCAAAAACTAAATTTGTTCCAGGTATAAGTTCAGTAGAAGAAGAGAAGAAATCTTTCTAGAGACAGTCAAATCAAGAGTTTCTCGTCGAGAAGAAAATGAATATGATGATGAGATCTGAACAAAGATTTGAGAGAAGAAAATGTTTCAAATGTCACAAGATTGGACACATTGCTTGGAATTGCCAACAGTCCAACAACACAAAACAGGGAGTTTCTTTTAACTCAAAATTGAAAGAAAAACATGTTGATGAAAAGAAACAACCAACTGAGAAATCTAAGTTGTTTGAAAATTCGACTTTCGAAACTGGTGATGTTTCAAAATGTTTTTACAAAAGGAAAGTCGATTTGAACAAACAAAGATGGGTTGTTAAATCAGAGAGTAGTTCTGACAATGAATCTGACTCGTCAAAGTCAGAGGAGTCATTTATTGAGTAAAGTGAGGAGAATTCTGTTCCAGAGATGAATGATGAAAATTTTCCGCCATTGTCGAAGGAAAGTTTGAAGTTGAAAGTTGGAAAGATTGAAATTTCAGATCAATTCTTCGCTGGTAAAGAAGAATTTGATGCTGAAAAGGATTTCAATGGGAAAGTCAAACATATTTTTGGGAAGATGGTTGAAGGTAAGGTAAAGGGTGTGAAAGATTTTTACAAATCAAAAAGATGGTAGGAAAGAGATGAACAATCACTCAAAGTTGGTCAGGCTTGGGTGACAACATTTTCTACTTAAATTCCTGACTTGCCGGAGCTCCCAAGTTGGTAATCATGGAGCAGGAATCGGCATCTTTCTTGAGAAATTCACATCTGTGAAATTTCATCCTTCAAGTGGTATTCTTATTCTTAAATTGTTATATTGTTTTAAGAGGTATGGTTGATATGGGAACCTACAAGTGGTGAAAAGAGGTTTTCAGTTGCAAGTGGTTATCAGGGTCATTAAGTTGAACTTGATTTAATCTTCATTCAAAGTGATTGAGAAAACAATGTGATGAATTGAACCCCAATTTTACAAGTGGTAAAATCAACGAAACTTATTTTTCGGAAAAACCATTTTGATTAAAACAAACTTAAGTGTTTTGAAATCTTAATGGGAAAATAGTTTGTTGTAAGGGGGAGTTCTGATTGTTTAAGCCAAGTGGATGGCAAATTAAAGCAATTTGAAACAGTTGTCACTTTATATGTACAGTTTGTTTTTTCAAATTTTCTCAGAAAATCAGAATTGAAACATATTTTGATTTTAGGGGGAGTAAAAATTAAATTTCGAAAATTTGAAAAAATCCAAAAACATGATAAAATCTAAAAAGCCAAAAACATGGAAAAATTCAAAAACGAGTTTTGTTGTGAAAAAGAGGAAATGATAATACATCAGTGGACTATCACAACACGCTAAAGAATTGGAAAGTCAAAAGTGATAAACGATCTCACTGCGGATATGCCAGCAGGTTTTATACATTTAGTAAATTTCTTTCGAGATATAAACCTAATATATCATACTTGCTTATCTTGTGGGGAACATCTCTCGGATATATGGGTAATCCCCGAAATCTTGTTTGAAAGGCTTTCTATTTTTGTCATACTAGGTCTTTGTGCGTGGTGATATCTGGGGTATTATACCAGGACTTCTGATTTTGCGGGAGCAATAGCCTAGTCCTCGTATAATACTTTGTATAGCTTTTATCATAAAGCCCACCCTCAGCATAAAAAATGATGAAACATTGAAAAATGCTAATCATGTGCTGTTGAAGAAAAGATCCCCAAACGGGACACACCTAAAGAGGAGCCATCATCTCTCTGTACGAACGGAAGTTCTAATCTAAGCTCTCATGGTCTCGCATTACCCGTTTACAGATATCATTAGTGTACATTCACCTGTAAGACTGAATATAGAAGTCTGGATACGGGAGTATATTCTGAGGTGGAAAACACGAATAAGTTTAAGTGCATTATAATATTAATCTCGTATCTCGAAACAGTTGAATTTTGTGTGAAAATTTAAGTGGATTAGTATACTGGCAATCTAAGTGAATCGTTTAGAACATAAAATGTTTAAAGCTTAACGGTGTTAGTGATTTGTCTCATAAACTGATATGATCCTCTTACACAAACTCACAAAAATATTGTATGTAAATATTTCTTTACTGCATTTCTTTAAAATCAAAATTCCAAAAAGAGTTTCAGTGTGTTTTAGCATAAATTTTTGAAAATACAAAAAGATTTTCGATAACTGATGATGAAAAGCTTATTTTCAAAATTCCGAGCGTTAAACATGATGAACAGATTGGGAAAATTAGTTTAAAAAAGAAGGAAAATGATATGTCTACAAGTGGTCATCAGAGATTGTAATTGTCAAATCATATGTTAAGTTTGTTTCTACAAATAATGAGTAAATAATAAATTGTCAAAATTGTTAAATTTATAAATCTTATTGTGAGGTAGAGGATGTGCAGGATTAGCCAGGTTCCTGATTCTGAATGTTATAGAAAGCCAGGCTTCGATCCTGATCCTGTGAAGATTGCTAAGTATGAGCAGAGTTTGAGTTAGATAATGAATCAACATTCAAGGGGGAGTTTGGATGCTGAAGTCAAAGAACTTAAGGAATCAAGAGATCTGATCTAGAGAAGATAGAGGCAGGTTGAGATTCTAGAAGAAAGAGAGAAGAAGAATGAGGATGCTTACAGTGTTAGATACGTTGGAAAAGTACAAAGACTGATAAAGACTGAAGTTTGTGAAGACTCGACACCGAAGACTTCGTCAACATCCAAGGGGGAGTCTGTAGGTGCATATGTCTGTCGACTTCGTCTTGTATCGAGTCTTGTATGCGTTTAGATAATTCAGGGCACGAAAATCAAGAAAGTTTGGTGTGAAGTGATTTCGCACGAAATAGCAAGTAGCTATTTCGTACGAAATAAGCATAGCTATTTCGCACGAAATAGCATTTGCTCATTCCGTGCGAAATACCCACACCTATATATAGCTGGTGTGCCTTGTCATTTGAAACGATTCTGATTTCCGGTACCGAACTGCTGCCGACATGTCTATTGATTGTAATTGTTTTCAAATTAATATACAAGACATTTAAAAGGTAAATCAAGCTGTTTACAAGTCTATATCATTGTTTCCGCCTTTGATATAGATTAGAACTCTTCTGATAGACTCGTTTAGGTCGTCTCACGATCCTATAATGGGTTTCATGATACTTGGAACCACATCGAGATCGGTTATGAACTTCTTCATCCAAGCAGCTTCCTTTTCGGCATCCGATGCGGCAATGTACTCAGATTCCGTGGTAGAATCAGCTACAACACTCTGCTTGGAGCTTTTCCATGAGACAGCTCCTCCGTTGAGAGTGAACACGAAACCCGTTTGTGAGCGAGAGGTATCTCGATCAGTTTGAAAACTAGCATCACTGTATCATTTTATAGTGAGCTCCTCATTGACTCCTCCAAATATCAAGAACATATCTTTTGTCCTTCTCAAGTACTTAAGGATGTTCAAACTGCAGTCCAGTAGGCAATCCCAGGGCTCTGCTGGTAACGGCTGGTCATGCTCAAAGCATACGGGACGTCTGGTCGAGTACATACCATAGCATACATGATAGAACCCATCGCTGAAGCATATGGAACTGCTTCCATTTGCTTTATGTCACGGTCCTCAGATGGAGCTTGCGATTTGTCCAAGACGGTTCCTTTAGTCATTGGAACACCTCCTTTCTTGGAGTTTTCCATCTTGAAGCGTCTCATTACTTGATCTATGTATGTGCTCCGAGTTAGCCCAAGAAGTCGCTTAGATCTATTCCTATAGATCTTGATTCCTAGAATGTAAGCAGCTTCTCCAAGATCCTTCATTGCGAAGCAAGATCCCAACCAATGTTTAATTTCCTTAAGCATGGGGATGTTGTTTCCAATGATCAATATATCATCTACATACAAGATGAGAAATGATATAGCACTCCCACTAGCCTTTCTGTAAACACAAGGTTCATCTTCATTCTTGACAAAACCAAACTCTTTGACTTTCTGGTCAAAACGAAGATTCCAGCTCCGAGATGCTTGCTTGAGTCCATAAATGGACTTATTTAGCTTACACACCCTATTAGGATATTTTGGATCGATAAAACCGTCAGGTTGAACCATATAAACATCTTCGGAAAGATGTCCATTAAGAAAGGCGGTTTTAACATCCATTTGCCAAATTTTGTAATCATAGTACGCAGCTATGGCAAGTAATATCCTGATCAATTTGATTATAGCAACGGGCGAGAAGGTTTCATCATAGTCAATACCTTGAGTTTGAGTGAAACCTTTCGCTACTAGTCGCGCTTTATAGGTCTGTATATTTCCATGCATGTCGGTTTTTCTCTTGAAAACCCATTTTCTCCCTACTGCCCGAGATTCGGGGGGTAGCTCACCCAAGTCCCAGACTTGATTGTCACGCATGGATTGCATCTCGGCTTCCATGGCCTCTAGCCATTTCGCAGAATCTGGATTAGAAATAGCAGACTTGTAACTAGTAGGCTCGTCATCAGACTCGGCTACTGTCAGGACTTCAGAACCCTCAACATGCCAAAGGTATCTATCGGGTTCTTTACGAGTCCTGATGCTCCTGCGAAGGCTTGTGTTCAGGTCTGATTCGGTATCAACAATTTGTTGTAGTTCAGACGTTCTGACCTCATCAACGGATGTTTGTAGTCCTTGAACTTCTTCAAGATCTACTAAGTTACTTCCAGTTCCTCGATTAAGAAGTTCATCTTCAAGGAACCTTTTAGCCTTCCTTTTGATGGAAATTGTATTTGCATCAGGATGGTAGAAGTAATAACCGCATTGGTTATAGTATCCGATGAAAACAACCTTTTCGCCTCGAGGGTCGAGCTTGTCATCAGAGTCACTTGTGATGTAAGCATCACACCCCCATACTCTTAGGTAACTCAAATTCGGCTTATGCCCATGCCATATCTCATATGGAGTTTTGTTTACCTTTTTGGTCGATGCTAGATTTACGAGTCGAGCAGCAGTCATAAGAGCAAAGCCCCAAAAGGAGTGAGGTATATTTGTTCTACACATCATCGATCGAATCATATTTAGTAAGGTTCGATTTCTCCTTTCACACATGCCATTAAGTTGGGGTGTGCCTGGTGGAGTGGGTTGTGAAACTATTCCACGTTCCTTTAGATGATCGAGAAATTCCAAGCTGTGGTATTCACCGCATCGATCTGAGCGAAGCATTTTAATCTTTCTATTACGTTGGTTTTCAACTTCGTTTTGAAACTCTTTGAACTTTTCAAAAGTTTCATGCTTATGCTTCATGAGATAGACATAAGCATATCGAATATAGTCGTCGATGAACATAACGAAGTATCTCTCGTGATTCCTAGTCATGGTTCTAAAAGGACCACATACATCTGAGTGTATGAGTCCTAGTAGATCACTAGCTCATTCACCAATATGGGTGAAGGGATCCTAGGTGAGTTTGCCAGCTAAGCAAGACTCGCAATCATCAAATGAGTCCGTTCCGGTGGATTCAAGAATCCCCTCAGATTGGAGCCATTTTACGCGTGCCTTGCTTATATGGCCAAGTCTACAATGCCATAGGAATGAATCACTAGCACCATTTTTCTGACATTTAGAAAGGTGATATATGTTACTGCTAGGCTGAACATCAATTTCATAGATACCGTTTTGAGGTTTAGCCTCAAAATAGTAAATACCATTTAGATAAACAGAAATAGCAATACCATTAAAAACATATCTAAATCCTCGTTAAAAAAGCAACGAAACTGAAATGATGTTCCTAGTTAAACTAGGCGCATAAAGACAATTGTTCAAAACAACAAGACCAGAAGGACATGTAAGATTAAATGTGCCAGTTGCCAGAACTGGGACTCTTTTCCCATCGCCAACAATGAGCTCCATGTCACCCGGCTTCAGTTTCTTCCACTTCTCAGGCTCCTGCAAGACATTAATGATGTGATAACCACACCCGGTATCAAATACCCATGTGTTGCTTTAAACAGTGAAAAGTTCGATAACATATATTAGAATACCTGAAGAAGTGCCTTCTCCATTAGCCTTCTTCACTTTGAGCTTGGCAAGATACTCGGGGCAGTTACGTTTCCAGTGCCCCATCTTGTTACACTTATAACATTGCTGCTCTTCTGGAAGAGGGGCTTTCACAGCTTGCTTACTCTTGTTGGTGGCAGGTTTGGCAGCAACAGGAGCCTTTCCTTTGTTTTTGCTGTTATAACTTTTCTTCTTTGTTTTGGGCTTTTTAACACCACCAGATCGAACCATTAACACTTGGCTTACTTTGTTGGAAATGTTCATCTCTGCCGTTTTGAGCATCCCATGTAGCTCTGGTACTGTCTTTACCCAGTCATTCATGTTAAAGTTCATAACAAATTGATCATAGTGACTAGAAAGAGAGTTGAGAATGAAGTCAACAGCCATCTCATCTTGGAGAGGATAACCAAGTTTGTTTAGTTGGTCGATGTAGCCTTTCATCTTGAGGACATGAGCACTAACTGAGGAACCATCTTGCATTCTACAGCTTATGAGCTGTTTCATGGTGTCATAGCGTTCCTGACGAACTTATTTCTGAAACATGCCCTTGAGTTGTTCAATCATGTCGAAGGCATTCATGTCTTCCATATTCTTCTGAAGATCTGGAGACATGGTGGCTTGCATGAGGCAAGCAACTTCCATGGCATCTTCTTTATGTTTGTCGAAAGCCTTCTTCGCAACCACAGTGTTGTTCTTGGGTGCGGTTGGGATCGGGGTTTCCAAAACATAAAGCCTTTTTGCCATCTTGAGAACGATTCTCAAGTTGCGGTGCCACTCAAGAAAATTGGTGTTATTCAGTTTGTCTTTCTCAAGTATGGACTTGAGAGCAAAAGAAGAGTTGTTTTCAGATGACATCTGTTAAGCAAACAATTATTTAATTAGTATTTTTAATGTATTTCCTTATTTAGTGAGGTGAGACGATAAGGAGCGAGAATCCGGTTAGAAGATCTTTCTAAAGGCAGCTGGGGCATGCAACATTAGCAAGAGGTTCAAGCGGACTGACAACGATTGTCAATTGTGAGAAAAGCACAACTCCCGGGGTTTATGAGGCTGCGAGGACAACCTTTTTCCTTGCATTGATACGTTTGGCCTCATCTATGCCACTTTTGTTGTCGAGACGGCTGGGGCACGCAACACGAGAAGAAAAGTAATAGTCATCCTAAAACGGTCACATGTGGAAGGGCCGGATGTGTCGACGGAACCCTTGCACCTTGGAAGGATAAACTAGACACCAAGTGTCGTGCTGTGGCTCTAACACTGATGGTTCGCATTATGCCCCAAGTGTTACTAGTAGTAGGATGGCATAGACCATTGATTTTAATTTTTACCAAATAGGGTCGTTATCATCGGTTTTAATCTAAATATTAAATTTGCGACATAACCAAAAGATCCTTTCACCTCTTGGGACAATTAGTTTTAGATAACCTACAAAACTAAGTTTGTCGCGACTTGGAATAACCAATTAAAGTTAATAGTGAATACTATTAAGTTTATGAGTTTTAAAGATGTGAGAAAAACATGTTATAAAACTCTAGTGGTTATAAAAATATGCAAGTTGCTAGAACTTGCTTTTCTCGATTTCATTTAACAAAAAAAACTTTTAAAGAATGCGTTTTGGTATTAGGTTGAAGTGTGACAACATTTATCAAAAGGCAACCATAATAGCAAAAATGAATATGTAAATCATATGGGCATGATTATGATCTTGCTAGAGCCAAGTAGCAAGATCAAAGGGGTCACGGTCACAAAACACAAAACAACCACAAGGATGGACTTGAGTGCATCTTGTTGTCTTGAGCGACTCCCACTAACTCCAAGACTCCTCTTGGCATTCGGTTTTGCTTCGGGTCTTCGCATCAACAATATTTAACAAGTAAATATAACAAAGACAAAGAACCTTATCTATTACAACTTTGAACCACAAAGCGGGCCAAAACCATAAACTAATCTATTACAACTTTGAGCCGCAAAACGGGACAAAACTAAGAACAAAACCAAATATAAACACAACCACAAGGTCGGGTCCGATTTACATATTCAACATAACCAAAAGGATGTTTGGGCAATTTTTGGTCAACCAAATATTTAACAATTAAAATATGACCAAAAATATATATAGCCCAAGGATAAAAATAAATAAATAACTTTAGACTTTTAAAGTTTGTGATTATTATTCCGGTGAAAAAAAAAGACCGGTTTCGATTTGCATTTGGTGAGCATCGGCTCTGATACCACTGAAGGATCTCCGTGGTATAATTTTACTTTTATTTTATGAACCCGGTTCATATTAATATTATGTATGTGTTTATTTTGTTACAAGGATTAGTCAAAACATTTTTGACAAAAGGAATACATGTAAAAATATGTTGTACAAAATAAACTTTAACTAGTTAAAACTATATACATATTTTTAGGCAGCGGAAGCGTATGTAGCAAAAAATAACACGAACATTATTATACCAAGGAGCACCCGTAATGGAACAAGATCACCAACATGCAAACACGAAAGAGAACATCAACCATAGGGGGTTTAGATATACCTTCGGTTAGTGAATAACCGGTTGAGACACCGAGGTTCAACGAACAAGTGCTAGTTGTACGAACTACCGAAAAAGCGGGAATGGGTCGGAAGACGGTGGAGGTGGGCGGCGGTGGCCGACGGTCCTGGCTGGCGGCGGCGGTTGGGACCGGTTTGGAATTGTGTGTGTTGTGAGTTTTGTTTCAACTCTTGCAACTAACTCTCAAAAAATCCATACACCTCCTACATATATATTTGAACCTTCATGCATGCTCTACACATGGTGGACATGCAAAATGAAACTTGGACAAGTGTTGAGAAGACACTTTTGCATGTAATGCCATTGGTCGATATATAGGTGCGCGAGAAGTGGCAATGCAAGAATGTTCTTGTCTCACCCGGTCCACGTACCAGTCTCTCAGTTCAATACCCGCGTATCGTTCGTAATTACCAGTTAAATTAGTTAAGTGGATTTTAGTTCGTTGCCCACGGTGTAACTCTTACGGGTCAAGACCTGGTCGGCAGCGTTGACTTATCGAACCGGACATAAATATCCAACAAGATGTGGGCACAAGACAATAGCCAGGAGGAGAACATGAACCAAGACCGTTGGTGGGTGCGCCCAGGTGCAAATCGAATCGAGCCATCTTGCCAAAGTGGCTGCTTTTGACAAGCCGTTAATTATCCAAAACCAGTTCGACTTGCTTCTCCTCATGCTCCATGTGTGAGTATCCAAGTCCAAAATAAACTGAACCACTTCTTGACCCAATGCCGGCTCCGATCGACCCAGCCTTGCAGTCATAGTCTTCATAGCATTATGCCTCAACATATCTTGTTGAATCGGGGCCAAAGGACGCACATAATGCATCCGTGGCAACATCGGGGTCGAGTAAGCTTGGATTAGACTAATCCATGATGAACAAGAGAACCTGAAAAGAAAACAGTAATATAAATGGAAGGAATCTTGTAAGAATTGCTTATCACATGCAAACAATGTTTTAATTTGCAGGATCACATGAACAAAGCTGGGATATGAATTGAATGGACTCCTCTATTTGGGACAGCGAACTTCTGGTATTTATCAATCAGCGAAGCTTTAAGCATATCAATATCAAATAGCGAGTTTTGTTTTATGTATTGATAATAAACAACGAACTTCTTTTATATTTTACTTTCAATCAGCGAATTTCTGGAACTTATACATTCAAAACAACGAACTGTTGAACCTCTACTTTCAAAACAACGAACTTCTTTTATATATTACTTTCAAACAACGAACTTCTTTAAATTCTCTCTTCTAAACAGCGATTTTCAGAAACATTATCTGTGTTTGCAGGTTTTTGCGAGTTATGCAGGAATTTGGAGAGAAGTTCGTTGTTTCAAAAGGTGAACTATCTATGAACGCTCAAAAAATCAAAAGCCACCTAAAGCCACTTTGTTGTGGTTGAAACCACCTAATTATGCAAAAAAAATCATTTTACACACTCGGTATCATACCCTTATGTAACCATGCCAAAATGTTGCTCTTGTTGTGTGTCCAATGATAATCATCTTCATCAACCTGGTTTTCAAATAAAACAAGCGAATGCACGAATGTTAATTGTTAATTCAGTGGCATACGCACGAGTGGCTTTGATTATACACATTAAAAAAAATAAAGATAAGTCATGTTATTGTTTTTGAACACATATGATGAAAACTAAAGATTACTCAAGTGTTTTAGAATTTAAAGAATTACAAATTTACAAAAAAGGTGAAGATGTATAAAGTCCATAAACTGTTATTTGATGTTTCGTGCAACCGAAGCAATCATATAAATATCCATGATCAAACTCTAACAAAAAAAACATAGAGACATAGAGAAAAAGATGACTACTCTGGGATTGGTCCCAAATCACCGTGTAGTGTGTCGGCTTACTCGTTCCAAAACTGAAAACTTACATCCCAATTCTGTAAAAAAAAAATTGGGAACCAACAGGCAAGCAAATAGCATAAATCATTCAAATCTTTAACAAAAAAAAGTAAATATAAAACAGGGAAAAACTCAAAACAATCTTTGAATCAACTGGCAAGCAAAAACCATAAATCATTTATATCTTGAATCTTGAATAAAAATATTTTAAAAAATCTAAAAAAAATATTTTTTTTTGGGAAAAACTCAAAACTTGCTCTCCCTAAAAATATCCTTGAGCTGAGTGCCAGAATCCTGCATAATTCACACAAAACACATATAAAATATAAAAATCATACAAAACCAAATGATATACAACTTACTTTCTCAACTGAAAACTGTTTTAAAAGCAGAAAGCCTCTGCATAGAATCTGTGTAAACAAAGAGTAAACAAAAAATTAGAAAAAGAGGGAACTTAGATATGCGGGATAAGGGTAGCCGTAAGCTTCAACCCTGTCAAACACAAATACAATGCAAAATAGAACAGAAAACGAAGAACACTTACCCGGTAACGATTAGGGATGCGACTGAGAAACGATTGTGATTTGAGTGAATACCAGATTCGATTAGGTTAAAGAGTTAAGAAAACCATGAATAAAGCCCTAGAAATGCAGTCAACCTTCAATCGAAATTACCAATCAAAACTGGGGACGATGTTTACCTTAATCACTTGGCGATTCAATACATTCAATGCGATGGAAAAACGGTGACAAGCCTTAGAAGGCCAAGAAGAGAGACACATATTGAAGATCTGAGAAGATGGAACGACGATAAACGTTTGATTTCATTATTCAATCTGCTAAATGTAACAAAATCATTGAAACCTAAGTGAAGGGGACATATTTGGAAGCTTGGGATGAAACTCACAAAAAATGCAATGACGTTTCATATGACGTCTTAAAATTAGAGGGTAAAATTACATCTTAGTTCTAAGGAGACGTATTATATAGTACTAGTCTAAGTACCCGTGTGTTACACGGGTGGCTTACACAAAAAATATCTCCTTTAACAATGTTGAAACAAATATTTTAATTATATAAATGTTAAACTACTAACGTAAATATTAGAGTACACTGAATAATTGAAATACATGAATGAGAAAAAATCACAAATCGTTAAAGATTTCTTCAACCAACCTGGACTGGCTCTGTTCAACACGACCATCTTGCCACCTCCATATTCTATCTTCTTCAACCTATATTGAGCGTGGAAATAAAGCTTTTTGGACTAAATGAACCTACCCACCAACACCTTGATCACTGAATCAACAAAGTTAACACTTTTGAGGAGGAAAAAGGTTATATATCGAAATGTCATTGCAGGTAGTTGAAAAGTTATATAATGATGTCGGAATAAGAGTAAAAACTGACGATTTCATGTAAGACCCTAATACATATCTGACAAAAAGTCGCAGCGGAAATTTATACCATAAAATTTATTTCATTACAATTGTCTTGACTTACTTGAAATCTCATTTTTGAATAACTTTTCACATAAATCATCAATCAACTGGTTTACTAAATAAAAACATAACTTATGTCTACTATGATTGATTCACTATAGATCCCGTACAATCTATCTTGTGACTCGGTCTTCGATCTCCACTCCTCGGTAATCCTTCGTGACTCGTACAACCTACACTCACCATATAAGTTCAAAACGTTAGTACACATTATGAACGTAACAAGATTCATACTCTTTTGCTTTCCATTCCGTTACTTCTTTGCATTTATGCATTCCCGTCTGAGTATCCACTCTCTGGTGAGACTCCAACGTTGTTCCTGTATTACACTTCATTCTCAAGGTGCACTATTAATAGCATCAATACTTAATCGTATTGAAAACGTACAAGCACACATACATACCTACTGGCATACTTTATACATACATACTTGCATTTACATATAATACGTTTATACCTACACGCGTACGCCCTTCATACTTAATTAGATAATGCTTACGTCCATACATATCTATTTGCGTACGTACATACATAGTTACCTACATATATAACTACATACTTACACGCATACATAAAACAAGCATAACTATACCCTTGCATATCTTCACTCACATGTACAAATACTTACATACGTTCAAACATGCCTACGATTCTTATTTAACCCATTTATATATACTTATCATACTCGTGCATTAATTTCATGAGCTTAGACTGAGATTTTAAAGCCTTTAAGCGTCCATCGCATCTCGTAAACACTTTACAATGAGTTTAGAATACATTTTTGGGGCCCCTTATAGATTACGGGACTGATTCGAATAAATTCTGCACATTCAGGTGAGCAGGCAGATGACGCACGGCCATGCGTCCCAACCGCACGACCGTGCGGATCCTACGACGTCGGGGGCACTGGTAGTGCACAAGCTAGTGCACTTGTTTACTCGGAAACGCACGGCCATGCGTCCAACCGCACGACCATGCGACACCTTGCGTCGGTCAGCTTCGCGTAGACACCATTTTAAGGCATCGGGCAAAATTTGAAAATGCATGGGGGCGTCGGCGACAGGCATAGGGGCGTCGGCGACGACCCCTAAAATCACCATTTTGCTGCAGATCCGTTTCGTCGTCCGAAAATGCTAAAACTTGCGTAACTTTCAAACCGTATACCCGTTTAACCTCCCGTTTCTTCCCACATGACCATAATTTAATCCCCCATCACATGGAGTTAACGTCCGACATCCGGATTAACAAAATTTTATACTTTTAAGCTTTCGGCTTATTTCCTTTTTACAAAGTTTTGACCCGTTCATGCATTTATCAAAATATCCTGTTTATTTGACCTCAATTTCTTATGAACCTTAAAATATCAACATTGTCTATCATATACGGTTCAGATCATGGGTTTCTTGCATCTTCTTAACCCATTTTCGTTCTTGTGCATATTTTGACCCGTTAAGGGTATTTGTGCATTTTAAAGCATTTGACTCTCAAAATCATGTTTTTCGTTTTCATACTTGTCCAGAGCATTCACTTAATTAATTTGCTTGTTTCTAAACAACTCTTAAGGTCGTTTGGCCCAAATACCCATCAAGGGCATTTTGGTCAACATTAGTTACGTCCTTTGCAACGAAGGACTTCCATCCACTTTTAACCAAACCCTACGACTTAACCATAACTCTAATCACACATACCTGACTCGGGTCAAAGCTATGACCCGTTTTAGTGCTTTATCCACTAAATTGCTAGTAAATAGCAATGCAAATCCTTTCGCTATTTATCCTGTGAATTCATAATACTTAACAAAACAGCCATTAGTCGATATCGCCAAATGGTGATATCTTCACCATTTGACCGATTTGGTCTACAAGACCATTGCATCCTTATGGGGTTGTAATTATTCATTATTCCCTCCTTGTAACTTATTTCTTCGTTAACTCATAATCAAAATTACCGTAATACCCCTTTTTACCCCTTTCAACCCTCAAACTTAGTTTCTTAACATGGTCACATGTTCCGACCCGTATCAAAGCTTGTCGAATCATCATTCTTCATATATTAACTTATCATGTTTTTAATCTATACAATGAATAGATATTCTATGAGAAGGGGGTGTAAGCTTTACTTACCTCACATCCAAGTAAGCTTCTCGTGCGCATAAGTCCCGTTTGACCTGCTTCTTTCCCAAGCTTCCTTGCCGCTTACCAAGCATCAACTATCATATATTATTCTTATGATAGTTAGCTTATTCATCATTCGTCACAACCCTTTCAACACACGAGACTTATATGGAATTTATCATTCAACCTTTTTTTTTTTGGGTAAAGGGTTACCCCGGTGATTCTATATATTCACAACCAATCAAAACAAGTAGTGTAGAAAAACCTACACTAGTTCAATCATGAGACAAGCCCCATGAAAGTAAACAAAAACGTCAAAATCAACACAAATAACCAACCACTAGACTCTAATCTAGAACCAAAACCATAAGAAAAACTATCAACTACTCAACCACCATCATCATCCCTGTGAAATCTGTGGATCTCCCAATCTCCAAGAAGCCTCTGGACGCCAGCAGTGTTCTTCAGTTTCACTCCCATCAATTTGTAACGAACCATTTGAAAGATAGACGCACTAATAATTTCTGGTGGTCTTAACTGATTCTTAAACAACCTAGCATTCCGCTCCTACCAAATCACATAAGCACTAGCCGCAACTGCAACTCTAGTAACAAGATTAGCCGCTGTCTTCGACCGAGCACGAGCTAAAAGCCAATCCACAATATCCCCCCATATAGGTTGAACCGTATCCATGCCCACCTTTTGTCGAACCATATGCCAAACTTGAGATGAGAATTTCTATTCAAAGAATAAATGACTATGAGAGTCATAATTCTCGTAGCATAAAAGGCAACACATCATGTTCATATTTTTTCTACGCAACAAATCCCAACTCAAAATTTTATCCTGTGTGAGTAACTTACCCCTCATGATTAACCACATAAAGAACGCATGCTTCGGGATACACTGAGGAAACCACACAATAGAGCACCAATCAATTTATGGTTCTGCATACCGAATTGAATCCCAGACATACGAAGCAGAAAAGTTACTAACTCGATCACCATCTCGCCATACAATCCGATCATATTTATTCGGATCAATATTCACCTGGTCCAACTGAATAAGAACTGGAAACAAGTCCCTCCATGCCGCAGGCCAAATCCACGCCCCATTCGACCGTAAATCAGCAACTTTTGCATCCAAACTGAACCCCGCATTTGTGATCGTTCTCGGAGTCAAAAAATCTCCCAACGGCCCCAACGTACACCATCTATCATACCAAACAGAAGTTCTAGCACCATTACCTAACTCGGACCAAAAATGATTTCTCATTAGAGGCCGAATTTGTAACAGCTTGCGCCAAGACCAACAACAGTTTGTCGGAACCGTGCATGTCCAAAAACTTTTACCTTTTAGTCTGTAAGAATGAATCCAGTCAACCCACAAAGATTGTCGTTTGGTAATGATGCTCCAAATGTGAAAAGTCATTAGAGCTTTATTTACATCAGCAATGCGTCTAATGCCTAAACCCCCTTCATACTTCGGAATACAAATAGATTTCCATGAAACCTTCGCCTTTCCTTTATGAAAAGAACAGTCTTGAGACCAGAGAAAATTCTGCATCCTAGCTTCCAAATCATTAATCACCCGAGTCGGCAACAAAAAGACAGAAGACCAGTAAATATGCATAGAAGACAAAACTGAAATGATAAGTTAAACCCTGCCCGCGAATGAAAACATCCTATTCCTCCAATGCATAATACGTTTCTCAAGCTTTTCCACAAGAACATTGCAATCTTTATATACATGCTAATCTATCATTTCTTATCCGATTTCTTTAAACATTCACGCACATGTATGATTTCAAACATCATTAACATAAGTACTTCATAATTTTACATCACATTATCTAAAACGCACTTCTCACGTTAGTTAACTACCAAATATCTCATTATTACATTCTATACCTAATCACCACATTCTTGCATACAATTTCACCTTCTAGTTTTACCTAGTCATTTCATCAAACACTTGGCGCGCGTACAACATTTTAAGCTCTATGTACATGTGTTTTATGCATAACCTACTAGTAAACTTCACTAAACTCAATCATTCAACTAATTTCACATGATTCATCCATCCTATAACATGATTGGCTACCAATACATTAGTGATTATGCTTTCATTCAACAAAATTACACCATTACAAGATCATCATTCATCAACATACTACTAGAACAAGTGGGTTTCACCACATAAACATCAAATTCACCCAAACCATGCATAATCGATGTTCTAGATGATGATTCTAACACATGTTCATAATCAATTTCATACCAATTCGCGGATTAGAACATAACCCACTTCGTGCAAGATCACCAATCTAGAATTTAAGACATACCTTATGATCCCCTTGTGAAGGTGATCGTTATTCTATGCTCGGTTATGAATTTAAGCTTCGTTTGGCCTTTCAATTTGATGAAAAAGATGAAGTTAGGGTTCTTGGCTCCATGGGAGCCTCCTGCTCCTTCTCGAACACACGATGTGTGTGTATGTGTGTATTTGTTTTTCTTTTATAAATTCAACTTTCATTTACTCCACTTTAGTCCCTCAAGTTTGCCATTTATAATAATTTGCACAACTCCCATCCCTTAATTGTTTCTACCATATTCTTAACTAGGTTAAATAACCTAGTCATTTATTCCTTGATGCACCATAACATAACACTTAAAGAATATAAACATTCAGGTTTTGGGGTGTTACAAGTCTACCCCCCTTAAATAAGGTTTCATCCCCGAAACCTTTCTCATTTCCTCTTACACACACACACACACACACATTTATGTTTGACTTAACACTCACATCATAATTATAAGTAATCATCCTATCTCATTTCATAATTATTCATACACTTGACTTCTTCTTAACAAGTCTATACTTATGAAAAGCCATTCCATAACGAAATAAACTCTTATTTTGACCCGATGGTCTACATAGCGAAAACCTTCACTTCTAAATAACTAAATTCTAATTGGATTCGATTATCATACTTAATTGACTAGCATAGAACTTTACTTAAATAATCTAAGAAGTGATTCGGAAACCACTTAATACTACTCGTTCGATATCATCTTCAATAACGCATTTCAACATAACCTTTAACGATTATCATACAATTAATTCCATTACTACTAAAGATGGAGTCCGGGAGTTTACTTACACATTCGAATATTTTCATTTTTATCATTCTTTTGTTCATTTGCTTTACATTTACTTATATGACTTGTTTGACGCGAACATGGTCAAGCTATCGATTTCTTCTTACGTAGACTAGTTTCGTCTTTTATATCTTGTATCTGTTTCGCGGATTCGAACACATTATTCATACCATTCGTACCTTCTATGTTTTGAATCCGTCTCGCGGATTCAAACATTGCATTCACATCTTTCATTCTTCGAATCCGTCTCGCGGATTCAAACATTTCATTCATGTCTTTCATTCCTTGAATCCGTCTCGCGGATTCAAACATTTCATTCATATCTTTCATTCTTTGAATCCGTCTCGCGGATTCAAACATTTCGTTCATACATTGTTGATCCGTACTTTCTTACGAATTCAACATTCTTCATTTTTTTATCATTCGCACTTTTCACTCTTACGTAGTACTCTCAATCTCCCGAGAGTCTTACTACCCATTTCACCCACACGCCCACCTTCTACCTAATTCTAACGGACATACCTGTAACAATTATCGCGGTCTCACGAACGTCATACGTTTCTTGTGTACTGGCCAGGTACACAATCCACGTACTAGTTTCGTGTCTTCGCGTAAACACCACCTTATGTCCGAAGAATTAAGTTTCAGCACGTGTAACATTTTTAAAACTCCTTTACCATGTCGTTATTAAATTCATTTAAAATTTTCTTTCACTTGCTTAATTATACCATCTCATACGTCCACCCGTTAAGTTTACGTACCTGGGGTCAATTCGTCTTATTACTTGCCTTGATGCCGGTCCTAGACCGCATTCACGGATCATCCCTTCCGAACAATTGCGCTTACCCTTCACATAACATACTATTAGTCCCCTTCAAATACATAATCTAACACATACTTACCTTTGCTTCTACCTTTAGATCTTGATCGAGTCTCGGATTGTACGGGTTTCTTGTTACAAGAGCACACAGGTTTGAGTTCAAGTATTCATCTTCTCATACTTGATTTCACTCAAACCATGGCTCTGATACCAACTTGTAAGACCCTAATACATATTTGACAAAATGTCACTGCGGAAATTTATACCATAAAATTTCTTTCATTACAATTGTCTTGACTTACTTGAAATCTCATTTTTGAATAACTTTTCACAAAAATCATCAATCAACTGGTTTACTAAATAAAAACATAACTTATGTCTACTACGATAGATTCACTATCGATCCCGTACAATCTATCTTGTGACTCGGTCTTCGATCTCCACTCCTCGGTAATCCTTCGTGACTTGTACAACCTACACTCACCATATAAGTTCAAAACGTTAGTACACATTATGAATGTAACAAGATTCATACTCTTTTGCTTTCCATTCCGTTACTTCTTTGCATTTATGCATTCCCGTCTGAGTATCCACTCTCTGGTGAGACTCCAACGTTGTTCCTGTATTACACTTCATTCTCAAGGTGCACTATTAATAGCATCAATACTCAATCATATTGAAAACGTACAAGCACACATACATACCTACTGGTATACTTTTATACATACATACTTGCATTTACATATAATATGTTTATACCTACATGCGTACGCCCTTCATACTTAATTAGATAATGCTTACGTCCATACATATCTATTTGCGTACGTACATACACAGTTACCTACATATATAACTACATACTTACACGCATACATAAAACAATCATAACTATACCCTTGCATATCTTCACTCACATGTACAAATACTTACATACGTTCAAACATGCCTACGATCCTTATTTAACTCATTTATATATACTTATCATACTCGTGCATTAATTTCATGAGCTTAGACTGAGATTTTAAAGCCTTTAAGCGTCCATCGCATCTCGTAAACACTTTACAATGAGTTTAGAATACATTTTTGGGGCCCCTTATAGATTACGGGACTGATTCGAATAAATTCTGCACATTCAAGTGAGCAGGCAGATGACACACGGCCATGCGTCCCAACCGCACGACCGTGCGGATCCTACGACGTCGGGGGCACTGGTAGTGCACAAGCTAGTGCACTGGTTTACTCGGAAACGCACGGCCATGCGTCCAACCGCATGACCGTGCGACACCTCGCGTCGGTCAGCTTCGCGTAGACAGCAATTTAAGGCGTCGGGCAAAATTGGAAAATGCACGGGGCGTCGGCGACGGGCATAGGGGCGTCGGCGACGACCCCTAAAATCCAAGTCCGGCTCCGATCGACCCAGCCTTGCTGTCACAGTCTTCATAGCATTATGCCTCAACATATCTTGTTGAATCGGGGCCAAAGGACGCACATAATGCATCCGTGGCAACATCGGGGTCGAGTAAGCTTGGATTAGACTAATCCATGATGAACAAGAGAACCTGAAAAGAAAACAGTAATATAAATGGAAGGAATCTTGTAAGAATTGCTTATCACACGCAAACAATGTTTTAATTTGCAGGATCACATGAACAAAGCTGGGATATGAATTGAATGAACTCCTCTATTTGGGACAGCGAACTTCTGGTACTTATCAATCAGCGAAGCTTTAAGCATATCAATATCAAATAGCGAGTTTTGTTTTATGTATTGATAATAAACAGCGAACTTCTTTTATATTTTACTTTCAATCAGCGAATTTCTGGAACTTATACATTCAAAACAACGAACTTTGGAACCTCTACTTTCAAAACAGCGAACTTCTTTTATATATTACTTTCAAACAACGAACTTCTTTAAATTCTCTCTTCTAAACAGCGATTTTCAGAAAAATTATCTGTGTTTGTAGGTTTTTGCGAGTTATGCAGGAATTTGGAGAGAAGTTCGTTGTTTCAAAAGGTGAACTATCTATGAACGCTCAAAAAATCAAAAGCCACCTAAAGCCACTTTGTTGTGGTTGAAACCACCTAATTATGCAAAAAAATCATTTTACACACTCGGTATCATACCCTTATGTAACCATGCCAAATTGTTGCTCTTGTTGTGTGTCCAATGATAATCATCTTCATCAACCTGGTTTTCAAATAAAACAAGCGAATGCACGAATGTTAATTGTTAATTCAGTGGCATACGCACGAGTGGCTTTGATTATACACATTAAAAAAAATAAAGATAAGTCATGTTATTGTTTTTGAACACATATGATGAAAACTAAAGATTACTCAGGTGTTTTAGAATTTAAAGAATTACAAATTTACAAAAAAGGTGAAGATGTATAAAGTCCATAAATTGTTATTTGACGTTTCGTGCAACCGAAGCAATCATATAAATATTCATGATCAAACTCTAACAAAAAAAAACATAGAGACATAGAGAAAAAGATGACTACTCTGGGATTGGTCCCAAATCACCGTGTAGTGTGTCGGCTTACTCGTTCCAAAACTGAAAACTTACCTCCCAATTCTGCAAAAAAAAAAATTGGGAACCAACAGGCAAGCAAATAGCATAAATCATTCAAATCTTTAACAAAAATATAAAAAAAAGTAAATATAAAACAGGGAAAAACTCAAAACAATCTTTGAATCAACTGGCAAGCAAAAACCATAAATCATTTAAATCTTGAATAAAAATATTTTAAAAAATCTAAAAAAAATAATTTTTTCGGGAAAAACTCAAAACTTGCTCTCCCTAAAAATATCCTTGAGCTGAGTGCCAGAATCCTGCATAATCCACACAAAACACATATAAAATATAAAAATCATACAAAACCAAATCATATACAACTTACTTTCTCAACTGAAAACTGTTTTAAAAGCAGAAAGCCTCTGCATAGAATCTGTGTAAACAAAGAGTAAACAAAAAATTAGAAAAAGAGGGAACTTAGATATGCGGGATAAGGGTAGCCGTAAGCTTCAACCCTGTCAAACACAAATACAATGCAAAATAGAACAGAAAACGAAGAACACTTACCCAGTAACGATTAGGGATGCGACTGAGAAACAATTGTGATTTGAGTGAATACCAGATTCGATTAGGTTAAAGAGTTAAGAAAACCATGAATAAAGCCCTATAAATGCAATCAACCTTCAATCGAAATTACCAATCAAAACTGGGGACGATGTTTACCTTAATCACTTGGCGATTCAATACATTCAATGCGATGGAAAAACGGTGACAAGCCTTAGAAGGCCAAGAAGAGAGACACATATTGAAGATCTGAGAAGATGGAACGACGATAAACGTTTGATTTCATTATTCAATCTGCTAAATGTAAAAAATCATTGAAACCTAAGTGAAGGGGGCATATTTGGAAGCTTGGGATGAAACTCACAAAAAATGCAATGACGTTTCATATGACGTCTTAAAATTAGAGGGTAAAATTAAATCTTAGTTCTAAGGAGATGTATTATATAGTACTAGTCTAAGTACCCGTGTGTTACACGGGTGGCTTACACAAAAAATATCTCCTTTAACAATGTTGAAACAAATATTTTAATTATATAAATGTTAAACTACTAACGTAAATATTATAGTACACTGAATAAATGAAATACATGAATGAGAAAAAATCACAAATCGTTAAAGATTTCTTTAACCGACCTGGACTGGCTCTTTTCAACACGACCATCTTACCACCTCCATATTCTATCTTCTTCAACCTATATTGAGCGTGGAAATAAAGCTTTTTGGACTAAATGAACCTACCCACCAACACCTTGATCACTGAATCAACAAAGTTAACACTTTTGAGGAGGAAAAAGGTTATATATCGAAATGTCATTGCAGGTAGTTGAAAAGTTATATAATGATGTCGGAATAGGAGTAAAAAATGACGATTTCATGTAAGACCCTAATACATATCTGACAAAACGTCGCAGCGGAAATTTATACCATAAAATTTCTTTCATTACAATTGTCTTGACTTACTTGAAATCTCATTTTTGAAAAACTTTTCACATAAATCATCAATCAACTGGTTTACTAAATAAAAACATAACTTATGTCTACTACGATAGATTCACTATCGATCCCGTACAATCTATCTTGTGACTCGGTCTTCGATCTCCACTCCTCGGTAATCCTTCGTGACTCGTACAACCTACACTCACCATATAAGTTCAAAACGTTAGTACACATTATGAACGTAACAAGATTCATACTCTTTTGCTTTCCATTCCGTTACTTCTTTGCATTTATGCATTCCCGTCTGAGTATCCACTCTCTGGTGAGACTCCAACGTTGTTCCTGTATTACACTTCATTCTCAAGGTGCACTATTAATAGCATCAATACTTAATCGTATTGAAAACGTACAAGCACACATACATACCTACTGGCATACTTTATACATACATACTTGCATTTACATATAATACGTTTATACCTACACGCGTACGCCCTTCATACTTAATTAGATAATGCTTACGTCCATACATATCTATTTGCGTACGTACATACATAGTTACCTACATATATAACTACATACTTACACGCATACATAAAACAAGCATAACTATACCCTTGCATATCTTCACTCACATGTACAAATACTTACATACGTTCAAACATGCCTACGATTCTTATTTAACCCATTTATATATACTTATCATACTCGTGCATTAATTTCATGAGCTTAGACTGAGATTTTAAAGCCTTTAAGCGTCCATCGCATCTCGTAAACACTTTACAATGAGTTTAGAATACATTTTTGGGGCCCCTTATAGATTACGGGACTGATTCGAATAAATTCTGCACATTCAGGTGAGCAGGCAGATGACGCACAGCCATGCGTCCCAACCGCACGACCGTGCGGATCCGACGACGTCGGGGGCACTGGTAGTGCACAAGCTAGTGCACTGGTTTACTCGAAAACGCACGGCCATGTGTCCAACCGCACGACCGTGCGACACCTCGTGTCGGTCAGCTTCGCGTAGACACCATTTTAAGGCATCTGGCAAAATTGGAAAATGCACGGGACGTCAGCGACAGGCATAGGGGCGTCGGCGACGACCCCTAAAATCACCATTTTGCTGCAGATCCGTTTCGTCGTCCGAAAATGCTAAAACTTGCGTAACTTTCAAACCGTATACCCGTTTAACCTCCCGTTTCTTCCCACATGACCCTAATTTAATCCCCCATCACATGGAGTTAACGTCCGACATCCGGATTAACAAAATTTTATACTTTCAAGCTTTCGGCTTATTTCCTTTTTACAAAGTTTTGACCCGTTCATGCATTTATCAAAATATCCTGTTTATTTGACCTCAATTTCTTATGAACCTTAAAATATCAACATTGTCTATCATATACGGTTCAGATCACGGGTTTTGATGTGTTAAAAATGCAACATAAAAATTTCATCAAACGAGGCATAAAACTAACCCTTTTTTAGTACTAATGTTGGAAAAAGTGTGCTTTTGTCTTCCTTTTGTATTTTCAGGATTAAATGAGCTCAAATTAACAAAAGAAGCAAAAAGACATCAAAATCTAACATAAATACAAGAAAAGGAACAAGACGTGACATGCCCGACCCCACGACAACATCTTCCCAAGCAAAATAAGAGATCAGAAGCCTGAACACGCCCCGTGCTCAGCCAGCACGGGGGCGTGCCCAAGTGTCAGCAGAAAAGACAAAGTGGTAGAAGCTTCTATTGCCCACCACGGGGCCATGCTCAGCTGACACGGGGCCGTGGTCAACTATAAGATTCGCACAATCTAGGAAAATCTTCATAGTACAAAGATTCTTCTGCACATGGGGTCGTGCTCAGCGGACACGGGGGCGTGGTCAACTAATAAGACAAAGCTGCATTAAATGAAGAAAGAGAAGGATGTGGACACGGGGCCGTGCCCACTGGACACAGGGCCGTGCCCGAGCTTCTGTTCAGCCTATAAATAGAAGTGATTGGCTCAAGCTCAAACCATCCCATGGCACACCACCTCTCTCACACTTCACCCACCACCCACCACCACCATAACACCATCATCCACCACCATCATCCATTGTCCATCGTAGAGTGTGTGAGTCATCTCGGGATCCAAGATTGATCGTAAGAGTTCTTGACAATCAAGGCCATGTTTGCCTAAGTCTCTTACATCACTTGGTGAAGACAAAGTGTCTAGTATAATACTTTTTATTTCTAATCTTTTGCACTTTTTACTTGGTTTTGTATTAATGACTTTAATAACTAGTTTCTTATGTTGAAGGTGATCTTTCCTTATCGTTTGTCCATGGTGTCTTGGCATTATTTTACTGTCTATATAAAATAAAAGATTTTCACCATTCATATCTCCACGGTCTATATGGAGGTATGTTGGCTACCTGGTCGGGGGTTAAGGGAACGGTTTGGTAAAGGTCTTGCCATTGTTCAGCGTTTAGAGGTCCTGCAATGGACCTGGGTCAAATTTAGTAGGACCTCCTTCAATACTTAACGATATTGGATGGTGGGGGTCCAAACTCTTTGATCCCCTCATAAGTTAACTACTATTAATACTATAACCCGGCTATTTAGAACTGTATCCCTGCTGACTCAGACTACTTAGTCGAGGGTAACGTCACCTCCAAAAGAGGGGCCTACCATAATTTGCATTAATAACTTAATTAATTATCTTCCAATAATCTACCCTTTTAGGATTGTATCCTTGCTGACTCAAACTACTGGGGTCAGGGTAACGTCACCTTCAAAAGAGGGGCCTACTACAATAACTAAGATAATCTCTTAAAATAGTGCAAAAGTGCGGAAATAATCAAAGGTTACACTAGATACGAGTCAGAACCAAGTGATTCGTCTTGTCTATCTGTTTTTCTTTTTATTTTTATTTTCAGCATTTTAGTTAGTTTTTTTATTTTTCTTAGTTTAAAACATGTTTTCTAACTTTTTGATTTGATTAGACGTTGAGGATAAACCGGTACTAAAAGCTCTTGTGTCCTTGGACGACCTCGGTATCTTACCAACACTATAATACGCCCACGATGGGTGCACTTGCCCATATGTGTGTTTAGTGTTAGTAAAATATCGTGTTTTATAAATTTAAAACTTGGCTAAAAATAAGTGTTAAAGGGGCTTAAAATATACACCTAATATATATAACACTTCACACGCATCAAGTTTTTGGCGCCGCTGCCGGGGACACAAGGATTTTAAGAAAGTTAGGAATCAACGGCCTAATCGTTTTTCTTGTTTTTCATTTTTTAGGATTTTTTTTTAGTTTTTCAGCTTCTGCAGAACCCAGCACGGGTCGTGCCCACTGAACATACCCCGTGCCCAATCATTGGAACTCGCAATCTTGTTTTAAGTCAGACAGTAAGCTGAACACGGGGCTGTGCCCACTCACCACGCCCCCGTGCCCAAGTTTCAGTTACTGAAAACAGAACCGTAAGATCCCGACGGTTGGTAATTTCTGACACAAACATGAGTGATACTGATACTTTTTACTTTCGGCACTCTTATGGTACTATGTGGTGTCAATTATGTGGTGGTAACCATAAAGAATTAGAATGTTTTTTTCTAAATTATAAACCCCACTATATAGACCCATCATTTCCTAGTATCCTTAAGAGGGGCGAAAGTAAAAATAATCCCTATCGCTCCCTCGAATGCGCCCAACCGGATATTTTAGGAGAAATGCTTCTCGATGAATTATTTCAACTAGAAGATCTAATTATTAATTGGTTAAAAGAACTTAGGGAAGATTTCAATAATCTTTTCCAAGACGATAACCAAGAAGAGAAGTTGGAAACGCATTCAAACAACTTCATTGTTTCCAATGATACTTCTAACTCTAGTGAGGACTTGAGCGATAGTCGTCCCTGTGTCGATTGTGCCGTGAAGGACTCCCCATCGACTTCGTTCGATGCATACCTATCCTGAGCGATTCGACATACACCTTCTTTAACGAGAGCCCGGGAAAGGGTTGGACTTGTCCACCTACATATAGCTTAGGAATCACCCTCACCGACAACCTCTTGCGTTCTCGTCTTAACCTAGATCAATTAAGGTATCTTAGGCACTTTGGGGTTGTTCCATCCAGTAAGGAACCGCCCGATCCAGAAAAGTTCCTTAAAAATAGACGCACTTCATAAAACAGTTTTCCGACACGGGGCCGTGCCCAAGTCAACACGCCCCCGTGTCCACCAAAAGATTCCCTTCTGACTTTTGTCAGAATACGGACCAAACGTGTCAGGATCTTGCCTGCACACGGGGCCGTGTCCAGCCGACACGGGGCCGTGTCCAGGACGCTGTCGTTTTCTATAAATGCAGCCAAGAACCCTGCACATTTGGACCATCCAGGGACAGAGATTTGAAAGGATTTTCTGACTTACCATCCTAGGTATGTTCTAAAAGAAGGTTCTTACAAGCATCTTGTCCTTTCCTCTTTTATCTATTGCCTTCTTCTTCATCTTTCTTGCACCAAGAACTCCATTAAAGCTTGATTTCAAGCTTTGTTGTGATGTTTATTGAATTTTTGTTCAAGGAATCTTGTTAAAAATAAGTTACACAACATTGTTTTAAGTTATTTCTGCTCAAAAAGCTTCATAAGTTAAGAAAATAATTTGAAACCCCAAGATTCCTTGTTCTAAAAATCTGCAGAAAGTTGAACACGGGGCCGTGCTCATTGAGCACGGGGCCGTGCCCGTGATACTGTTTCATTAAAACAAACTGTTTTTGGTTTGTTTTCGTAGAATGTCTAGCCAAAACAGTGGAACCTCTTCTGCACACTCAAGGAACAGTTGACGGGAAAGGAGGCCATCGATTGAAGCACCTCTCGTAAGATACGTAATGGCGCTACGTGAAGCACTTGACGAGATGACTTCAGTGGAGGAGGTCCTCATTGACCGTATAAACTATCTCTCAGTGGGGTTGGAAAACAGTTTCCAGGAAATAAACCTCTTGCACCAGAGGTTAAACATTCTGGTAACACCTCCTGTGGAACCAATCCTCCCTCAAGAGGATTGGAACCTCGCACTTGGAATCCAAAATCCTACCGGTTGGGACGACATTCCGGCGGAGCCTCCTCTTGAAGAACTCCAAGAAATCCCAGTGGAAGTTACACCTCCTCAACCCAATGCTCATGAGCCCGCTTTTCTTCTCCCTAGGGAGATCGAAGAGTGGCTTGCCGATGTATGAGGAGCCCATAACCGGAGGAAGAAGTTGTCAAGCCACTTTTAACCGAGAGATCTATCTTTTCGGAAATTTTGCTAGTAGAATAAATAGTACGCTAGAAACTTCTGGGATTGGATTTCTTGTGTTTCTTTGACCTAATTAGCTAATATTTTAATTTTTAGGACTTTTAACTTTTATTTTCTGCTTTATTTTTCATTTTTAGGACTATTATGTAATTCTCTCCATGATTAATGAATGATGGTTTTAGTTAATTTGGTGTTTTGGATGGTGTTGAAATGAATAAAACACACTTGAGATGGCAAAGGATACAAGGGAAACTTGAACCAGCACTCCATGCAGGAAAACAGAACCGTCCGATAAATTTCTTCGTTTACAGTAAGCTCGGCACGGGTCGTGTCCACCCAACACGGCCCCGTGCTGCACAATCTGCAGAAAAAGACCCAGTTCAGGTAACTGGACACGGGCCGTGTTCACCCAACACGCCCCCGTGTCCAGGCTTCTGTTTCTCTTGTTTTAATTTTGTTACTGGCACTTGAACACGGGGCCGTGCCCGGATAACACGGGGCCGTGTTCAGCGCCCAGTAACACAAAAATCTTTTGCTTTTTTTTTCACACCTTTTACACATTCAATCAACCTAAAAACTTATTTTTGGGACACATTGAGGACAATGTGTAATTTAAGTGTGGGGGGGATGCTAAAACCTTGAATCTTACAAGTCCTAAATACAAGCCTTACACAAAACTCTATTGGAATCGCTAATCACCCCAAATTTTTTTCAAAAATTTTCGTTTTTTTTCTTGTCTAGGTTTAACTCGGGAATTTCAAGTTCTAAAAAGGTTATATTTTTACGAATTTACAACCGATAGCGTCGTGATAAAAAGAACCAACATAAGAAAATTATGAAAAGGCATGACAAGCTTAATTAAAATTTGATTATATATACTTGATCACATAAAAACCCATTCCCACAAGAGTGAGTTTTGAGCCTTTATTGAGCAAACACTTACATATCATTTGACTAAATGCTCATTTTCGTTTCTTGTGTGAATAGCCGCTTGGTTCTTACGACTCTAGAACTTGCCATGATGATACATTCCCGGTCCTTATCAACTTAAACCCGAGTAAGTAAATGATGGAGGCATTAGGATTAACCCTTTTTATTTCTACACCATTTTTTTTTTTTTTACCACCTACCCAAAATCCCCCTAGTTAGCCCCTTTAAGCCTAAACCTTTTCATTTCATAACCCAAACCAAACACCCTTTTTACCCACCAAAACCTTTTTCATTTTTACCCCTTTGTTTTAGTAACAAGTTCGATATTTCGTATGACTTTTCAAAAAAAAAAAATTGTTGATGATGAAGCAAAAGAAAATAAACAAACAAGTTCATCAAAAATAACTTTGTTTGAATAAATAGCTTCATCAAAATAAAAGTTACAAAAATAGAAAGTCATACGAAAACCAACACTCGTTACGCTTTTCGCTTTTTTTTTTCTACTAACCACTAACCACCAACCCAACCACCTACCTTTAACCCAAGCCTAACCCTTCACCCACAAAGTCCTCTTGATATTTACAAAGGTATATAAGTTAAAAAAGAGGAGGATTGATTGCTTGGCAAACCTATGGTAGGAGTAAGTTCCATGCCGCTCTCGAGTGATCCACAAAAATACATTTTCGGCCGAGTGTTGAGTGATCCCCGTGAGGTATGCGAACTTGTATATAAATAGAATTTTAAAGCGGCATGTTATGCCCTAATAAGTAATTTAACTTATGAAAATTTTTAAATAAATCATGACGAATAGGATTGTAAATAAATAAAAATAAAATTAAATAAAGAATCTTGGAAATCCCGACACTCTACGACAAGCCCAAAAACCTTCTTCTCTACCCATTCCATTTGGGAGTGTAATAGCCACATATTAAAGAGTTTTGCTTGAGGACAAGCAAAGATTCAAGTGTGGGGGTATTTGATGTGTTAAAAATGCAACATATAAATTTCATCAAACGAGGCATAAAACTAACCCTTTTTTTAGTACTAATGTTGGAAAAAGTGTGCTTTTGTCTTCCTTTTGTATTTTCAGGATTAAATGAGCTCAAATTAACAAAAGAAGCAAAAAGACATCAAAATCTAACATAAATACAAGAAAAGGAACAAGACGTGACATGCCCGACCCCACGATAGCATCTTCCCAAGCAAAACAAGAGATCAGAAGCCTGAACACGCCCCGTGCTCAGCCAGCACGGGGGCGTGCCCAAGTGTCAGCAGAAAAGACAAAGTGGTAGAAGCTTCTATTGCCCACCACGGGGCCGTGCTCAGCGGGCACGGGGCCGTGGTCAACTATAAGATTCGCACAATCTAGGCAAATCTTCATAGTACAAAGATTCTTCTGCACACGGGGTCGTGCTCAGCGGACATGGGGGCGTGGTCAACTAATAAGACAAAGCTGCATTAAATGAAGAAAGAGAAGGATGTGGACACGGGGCCGTGCCCACTGGACACAGGGCCGTGCCCGAGCTTCTGTTCAGCCTATAAATAGAAGTGCTTGGCTCAAGCTCAAACCATCCCTTGGCACACCACCTCTCTCACACTTCACCCACCACCTACCACCACCATAACACCATCATCCACCACCATCATCCATTGTCCATCGTAGAGTGTGTGAGTCGTCTCGGGATCCAAGATTGATCGTAAGAGTTCTTGACAATCAAGGCCATGTTTGCCTAAGTCTCTTACATCACTTGGTGAAGACAAAGTGTCTAGTATAATACTTTTTATTTCTAATCTTTTGCACTTTTTACTTGGTTTTGTATTAATGAGTTTAATAACTAGTTTCTTATGTTGAAGGTGATCTTTCCTTATCGTTTGTCCGTGGTGTCTTGGCATTATTTTACTTTCTATATAAAATAAAAGATTTTCACCATTCATATCTCCACGGTCTATATGGAGGTATGTTGGCTACCTGGTCGGGGGTTAAGGGAACGGTTTGGTAAAGGTCTTGCCATTGTTCAGCGTTTAGAGGTCCTGCAATGGACCTGGGTCAAATTTAGTAGGACCTCCTTCAATACTTAACGATATTGGATGGCGGGGGTCCAAACTCTTTGATCCCCTCATAAGTTAACTACTATTAATACTTTAACCCGGCTATTTAGGACTGTATCCCTGCTGACTCAGACTACTTAGTCGAGGGTAACGTCACCTCCAAAAGAGCGGCCTACCATAATTTGCATTAATAACTTAATTAATTATCTTCCAATAATCCACCCTTTTAGGATTGTATCCTTGCTGACTCAAACTACTGGGGTGAGGGTAACGTCACCTTCAAAAGAGGGGCCTACTACAATAACTAAGATAATCTCTTAAAATAGTGCAAAAGTGCGGAAATAATCAAAGGTTACACTAGATAATAGTCGGAACCAAGTGATTCATCTTGTCTATCTGTTTTTCTTTTTATTTTTATTTTCAGCATTTTAGTTAGTTTTTTTATTTTTCTTAGTTTAAAACATTTTTTCTAACTTTTTGATTTGATTAGACGTTGAGGATAAACCGGTACTAAAAGCTCTTGTGTCCTTGGACGACCTCGGTATCTTACCAACACTATACTACGCCCACGATGGGTGCACTTGCCCATATGTTTGTTTAGTGTTAGTAAAATATCGTGTTTTATAAATTTAAAACTTTGCTAAAAATAAGTGTTAAAGGGGCTTAAAATATACACCTAATATATATAACACTTCACACGCATCAGGTTTCTTGCATCTTCTTAACCCATTTTCGTTCTTGTGCATATTTTGACCCGTTAAGGGTATTTGTGCATTTTAAAGCATTTGACTCTCAAAATCATGTTTTCCGTTTTCATACTTGTCCAGAGCATTCACTTAATTAATTTGCTTGTTTCTAAACAACTCTTAAGGTCGTTCGGCCCAAATACCCATCAAGGGCATTTTGGTCAACATTAGTTACGTCCTTTACAACGAAGGACTTCCATCCACTTTTAACCAAACCCTACGACTTAACCATAACTCTAATCACACATACCTGACTCGGGTCAAAGCTATGACCCGTTTTAGTGCTTTATCCACCAAATTGCTAGTAAATAGCAATGCAAATCCTTTCGCTATTTATCCTGTGAATTCATAATACTTAACAAAACAACCATTAGTCGATATCGCCAAATGGTGATATCTTCACCATTTGACCGATTTGGTCTACAAGACCATTGCATCCTTATGGGGTTGTAATTATTCATTATTCCCTCCTTGTAACTTATTTCTTCGTTAACTCATAATCAAAATTACCGTAATACCCCTTTTTACCCCTTTCAACCCTCAAACTTAGTTTCTTAACATGGTCACATGGTCCGACCCGTATCAAAGCTTGTCGAATCATCATTCTTCATATATTAACTTATCATGTTTTTAATCTATACAATGAATAGATATTCTATGAGAAAGGGGTGTAAGCTTTACTTACCTCACATCCAAGTAAGCTTCCCGTGCGCATAAGTCCCGTTTGACCCGCTTCTTTCCCAAGCTTCCTTGTCGCTTACCAAGCATCAACTATCATATATTATTCTTATGATAGTTAGTTTATTCATCATTCGTCACAACCCTTTCAACACACGAGCCTTATATGGAATTTATCATTCAACCTTATAACATGCTAATCTATCATTTCTTATCCGATTTCTTTAAACATTCACACACATGTATGATTTCAAACATCATTAACATAAGTAGTTCATAATTTTACATCACATTATCTAAAACGCACTTCTCACGTTAGTTAACTACCAAATATCTCATTATTACATTCTATACCTAATCACCACATTATTGCATACAATTTCACCTTCTAGTTTTACCTAGTCATTTCATCAAACACTTGGCACGCGTACAACATTTTAAGCTCTGTGTACATGTGTTTTATGCATAACCTACTAGTAAACTTCACTAAACTCAATCATTCAACTAATTTCACATGATTCATCCATCCTATAACATGATTGGCTACCAATACATTAGTGATTATGCTTTCATTCAACAAAATTACACCATTACAAGATCATCATTCATCAACATACTACTAGAACAAGTGGGTTTCACCACATAAACATCAAATTCACCCAAACCATGCATAATCAATGTTCTAGATGATGATTCTAACACATGCTCATAATCAATTTCATACCAATTCGCGGATTAGAACATAACCCACTTCGTGCAAGATCACCAATCTAGAATTTAAGACATACCTTATGATCCCCTTGTGAAGGTGATCGTTATTCTATGCTCGGTTATGAATTTAAGCTTCGTTTGGCCTTTCAATTTGATGAAAAAGATGAAGTTAGGGTTCTTGGCTCCATGGGAGCCTCCTGCTCCTTCTCGAACACACGATGTGTGTGTGTGTATTTGTTTTTCTTTTATAAATTCAACTTTCATTTACTCCACTTTAGTCCCTCAAGTTTGCCATTTATAATAATTGGCACAACTCTCATCCCTTAATTGTTTCTACCATATTCTTAACTAGGTTAAATAACCTAGTCATTTATTCCTTGATGCACCATAACATAACATTTAATGAATATAAACATTCAGGTTTTGGGGTGTTACATTTCAACCCCAAACCCAAATGGACCCGTTATTCTAACCTACTTAAATGCGGGTCAAAATGGATATGGGTTGAAAGCAATCATTTTGAATGCGAGTCAAAATGGGTTGTGCTAAGTTAACCAACAAATTTTGTCCATCAGTTTTTTTTATAAATATTAGGATTATAGAGATTTACTTTTACAATGATGATCTAACTTAGGACGTTAATGAATAAAAACAAACTTTCTATGTCTTTCAACACGTTCGATGTGTTCCCCTCTTAGTTAAAACCTTATAAAATTGACAATTTGAAGAAAACAGAAATTTTACCTATCATCCCGTCGGGTAAGCTGACATGCTAAGGTGCTATAACTTCATGAATAGTTTCAGTAGACTAATTCCTCCTGCAGCAAGTAGCTCCTTATGATAAATTTTGAAAACATAATCAAATTGAAAAGTTTCTAAATTTAAAATCTTATAAAACTGACAATTTCTTTAGATGTAGCAAGAAAGATTTCAATAGAATCACTTAATTAAAATTCATAAGAAACTTTTGCAAGCTTTTACAAAATTTAACATGTGAGGAAAACAATAATATAATACCACCAAAACAATTAATATAGATGATTAAAGAAAATGCTTGAGTCCATGATCCTCAATCAAACAAACAGAATCCCATGTCCGACATAAGAATTTAACAAATTGAAATCAGTAATGAAAGATTCATAAGAATTAACAAAATGAAGTAGACTTACATTAGTGAGAGACTACAGTAATCGGCGATTCTGTCTCCACATCTTGTCAAGATCGCATCTTTTTACTTGTCAACGTAGATGCCAATCGTTGGAATAGAACGGCCAGCCAGAGACCGTGACCGACTGCCATTATTCCGCCACTCTCAGTCTCATGTTTGAGGTGTTGAGAATCTGAGACGGGAAATCGAGAAAGAAGTCAGGTGATGTGATTTGCATAGAGGATGAGGGAGGATTGGAGGACAGGCAAGAAGAAAGGTTGAGGGATCGTTGGAGATTAGGGTTTGATTAAAGAGAAAGGGGTGGATGTTTGAGAAGCCGGGTGAGGGAAAAGTAGAAAAAAAAGCTCTATACAATTTTTGCCGCTCAAAAAAGAATTATCAAGAAGATGCAAGCCTACAACAAATCTAAAATGCATATGGTAGTGATATGCGTAAGTGTGTATAGTTTTTAATATATATTTTTAAGCCCTTTTACACTTTTTAGCCAAGTTTTAAATTTATAAAACACGATATTTAGTAACACTAAACACACATATGGGCAAGTGCACCCATCGTGGACTTAGTATAGTGTTGGTAAGATACCGAGGTCGTCCAAGGACACAAGAGCTTTTAGTACCGGTTTATCCTCAACGTCTAATCAAATCAAAAAGTTAGAAAAAGGTTTTTTAAACTAGAAAAATAAAACTAACTAAAATGCTGAAAAATAAAATAAAAGTAAAAACAGATAGACAAGATGAATCACTTGGATCCGACTCATGTGTAGTGTAACCTTTGATTATTCTCGCACCTTTGCACTTTTTAAGAGATTATCTTAGTTATTGTAGTAGGGCCCTCTTTTGAAGGTGACGTTACCCTCAACCCAGTAGTTTGAGTCAGCAAGGATACAATCCTAAAGGGTCGGATTATTGAAAGATAATTAATTAAGTTATTAATGCATAATGTGGTAGACCCCTCTTTTGAAGGTGACGTTACCCTCGGCTAAGTAGTCTGAGTCAGCAGGGATACAGTCCTAAGTAGCCGGGTTAAAGTTTTAATAGTAGTTTAACTTATGAGGGGATCAAAGAGTTTGGACCCCCGCCATCCAATACCGGTGGGTATTGAAGGAGGTCCTACTAAATTTGACCCAGGTCCTTTGCAGGATCTATACACTAAACAATGGCAAGACTCTTACCAAACCATTCCCTTAACCCCCGACCAGGTAGCCAACATATCTCCATATAGACCGTGGAGATATGAATGGTGAAAATCTTTTATTTTATATAGACAGTAAAATAATGCCAAGACACCACGGACAAACGATAAGGAAGAATCACCTTCAACATAAGAAACTAGTTATTAAAGTCATTAATACATTACCAAATAAAAAGTGCGAAAAGATTTAAAATAAAAAGTATTACACTAAACACTTGTCTTCACCAAGTGATGTAAGAGACTTAGGAAAACATGGCCTTTGATTGTCAAGAACGACCCCGTGGTGGGCGATAGAAGCTTCTACAACTTTGTCTTTTCTGCTGACACTTTGGCACGCCCCGTGCTCTTGTTTTGCTTGGGAAGATGATGTCGGGAGGCTGGGCATGCCACGTTTGTTCCTTTTCTTGTATTTATGTTAGATTTAACTGCCTTTTTGCTTCTTTTGTTCATTTGAGCTCATTTAATCCTGAAAATACGAAAGGAAGACAAAAACGCACTTTTTCCAACATTAGTACTAAAAAAGGGTTAGTTTTATGCCACAATTGATGTAATTTATATGTTGCATTTTGTGCACATCAAATACCCCCACACTTGAATCTTTGCTTGTCCTCAAGCAAAACTCTTTATAATGTGGCTTTACACTCCCAAATGGAATGGGTAGAAGAGAAGGTTTTTGGGCTTGTCATAGAGTGTCGGGATTTCCAAGATTCTTTATTAAGTTTTATTTTTATTTATTTACAATCCTATTCGTCATGATTTATTAAAAATGTTACATAATATAAATTACTTATTAGGGCATAACATGCCTTTTTAAAATTCCATTTATATACAAGTTCACATACCTCACGGGGGAATCACTCAACACTCGGCCGAAGATGTATTTTAGTGAATCACTCGAGAGCGGCATGGAACTTACTCCTACCATAAGCTTGCCAAGCAATCAATCCTCCTCCTTTTTAACTATACACCTTTGTAAATATTAAGAGGACTTTTGGGGTGAAGGGTTAGGCTTGGGCTAAAGGTGGGTGGTTGGGTTAGTGGTTAGTAAAAGGGCGAAAAGCGTAAAAAGCGTCGGTTTTCATAAGACTCGTTATTTCTCAAAACTTTTTATTTTGATGAAGCATTTCTTTCAAACAAAGTTGTTTTTGATAAACTTGTTTGTTTATTTCTTTGGCTTCATCATCATCATTCATTTTTTTAGAGTCATAATAAAAACTGAGCTTGTTACTAAAATAAAGGGTTTAAAATGAAAAAGGGTTTAGGTGGGTAAAAAGGGTGTTTGGTTTGGGTTAAGAAATGAAAAGGTTTAGGCTCAAAGGGGTTAACTAGGGGGATTTTGGGTAGGTGGTAAAAAAAGAAAAATAATGGTGTAGAAATAAAAAGGGTTAGTCCTAATGCCTCCATCATTTACTTACTTGGGTTTAAGTTGGTAAGGACCGGGAATGTATCGTCGTGGCAAGTTCTAGAGTCGTAAGAACCAAGCGGCTATTCACACAAGAAACGAAAAATGAGCATTTAGTTTAAAGATATGTATTTGTATGCTCGATAAAGGCTCAAAAACTCACTTTTTGTGGGAATGGGTTTTTATGTGATCAAGTATATATAATCAAATTTTAACTAAACTTGTCATGCCGTTTCATAATTTTCTTATGTTGGTTCTTTTTATCACGACGCTATCGGTTGTAAATTTGTAAAAATATAACCTTTTTAGAATTTGAAATTCCCAAATTAAACCTAGACAAGTAAAAAAAATGAAAATTTTTGAAAAAAAAATTGGGGTGATTAGCGGTTCCAATAGAGTTTTGTGTAAGGCTTGTTAATTAGGACTTACAAGATTCAAGGTTTTACCATCCCCCCACACTTAAATTAAACATTGTCCTCAATGTGTCCTAAAAATAAGTTTTTAGGTTGATTGAATGTGTAAAAAGGTGTGAAAAAGTAAAATTTTATGTTACTGGGCGTCTGGACACGGCCCCGTGGTGTCCGGGAACGACCCCGTGTTCAGATCGCCAGTAACAAAAAATTGTAAAAAGAAACAGAAGCCTGGACACGGGGGCATGTTCAGTGAGCACGCCCCGTGTCCAGTTACCTGAACTGGGCATTTTCTGCAGATTGTGCAGCACGGGGCCGTGTTGGGCGGGCACGGCCCGTGCTGAACTTGCTGTAATGAAGAAAATTTTGTCGGATGGCCATGTTTTTATGCATGGGGTGCTGGTGCAAGTTTCCCTTGTTATCCTTCACCCTCCCTAGTGTGTTTTACCATTACAACATCATCCAAACACTAAAACCATCATTCATTAAAACATAGATAGAATTACATAGTACTCCTAATAAGTTATAGATAAATAGGTCAAAAGAAACACAAGAAATCTAAACTAAGAAGTTCTAGCCTAAAACTTATTCTATTAGCAAAATTTCCGAAAAGATAATTCTCTCGGTTGGATGCGGCTTGAAGAACTTCCTCCTCCGGATTATGGGTTCCTTAAACATCGGCGAGCCATTCTTCGATCTCCCTTGGGAGAAGGAAGGCGGGCTCGTTGGCATCGGTTTGAGGAGGTGTAACTTCCACCGGGACTTCTTGCAAGTTTTCAAAAGAAGGCTCTGTGGGAATGTCATCCCATCCAGTGGGGTTGCTGATTCCTAGTGCTAGGTTCCAATCCTCTTGAGGAAGAATGGGTTCCATAGGAGGTGTCACAGGGATATTCAACCTCTGGTGCAAGAGATTGATTTCTTGAAAACTGTTTTCCAGCCCCACCGTAAGATAATTTATACGGTCTATCAGGACCTCCTCTACCGAAGTCATCTCATCAAGAGCTTCACGTAATGCCATTACGTAGCGTACGAGAGTAGCTTCAATCGAAGACCTTCTCTCCCTTCGACTGTTTCTGGAATGTGCAGAAGAAGTTCCACTGTTTTGACTTGACATTCTACGAAAACAAACCAAAAATAGATCGTTTCGATGAAACAGTAAATTGGACACGGCCCCGTGCTCAATGAGCACGGCCCCGTGTTCACCTTTCTGCAGATTTTTGGAACAAGAAATCTTGGAGTTTTAAATTATTTTTCCAGCTTATGAAGCATTTTTTAGCAGAAGTAACTTAAAACAATGTTTTACAACTTATTTTTAACAAGATCCCTTGAACAAAAAACCCAACAAACATCACAATAAAGCTTGGAATCATGGTGATCTCAAGCTTTAATGGAGGTGTTGAAGCAAGAAAGATGAAGAAGAAGGTAATAGATAAAAGAGGAAAGGACAAGATGGTTGTTAGAACCTTCTTTTAGAAAATACCTAGGATGGTATGTGAGAAGATCCTCACAAATCTTTGTCCCTAGATGGTCCAAATGTGCAAGATTCTTGGTTGCATTTATAGAAAACGACAGCACGCTGGACACGGCCCCGTGTCGGCTGGACACGACCCCATGTGTAGGCAAGATCCTGACACATTTTGTCCGTATTCTGACAAAAATCAGAAAGGAATTTTTTGGTGTACACGGGGGCGTGTTGACTTGGGCACGGCCCCGTGTCGAAAGGCTGTTTATGAAGTTTGGCTATTTCTAAGGAACTTATCCAGATCGGGCGGCTCCTTACTGGATGGAACAACCCCAAAGTGCCTAAGATACCTTAATTGCTCTAGATTAAGACGAGAACGTAAGAGGTTGTCGGTGAGGGTGATTCCTATGCTAAATGTAGGTGGACAAGTCCAACCCTTTCCCGGGCTCTCGTTAAAGAAGGTGTATGCCGAATCGCTCAGGTCTATGTATGCACCGAACAAAGTCGATGGAGAGTCCTTCACGACACAAGGACGACTATCGCCCAAGTCTTCGCTAGAGTTAAAGGTATTATCGGGAACAACGAAGTTGTTTTTATTGGAATGTGATCCCAACAATTCTTCTTGGGTATCGTCTTGAGATGAATCAACGAAATCCATCTTAAGTTCTTTTAACCAATTAAGAATTAGATCTTCTAATTGAAATAGTTCATCAAGAAGCATTTCTCCTAGAAGGTCCGGTTAAGAGTATTCGAGGGAGAGATAGGGATTATTTTTACTTTCGCCCCTCTTAAGGCTACAGGAAAACAATGGGTCTATATAATGGGGCTTATAGTTTAGAAAATAACATTCTAATTCTTTATGAGAGCCTCCACATATTTGACACCACGTGCCATAAGAGTGCTGAAAGTAAAAAGTATCGGTATCACTCATGTTTGTGTCAGAGATTACCAACCGTTGGGATCTTACGGTTCTGTTTTCAGTAACTGAATCTTGGGCACGGGGCGTGTTGAGCGGGCACGGCCCCATGTTCAGCTTATTGTCTGACTTAAAACATGATTGCCAGTTCCAAAGATTGGGCACGGGGCGTGTTCAGCGGGCACGACCCGTGCAGAGTTCTGCAGAAGCTGAAAAATTAAGAAAATCCTAAAAAAACAGAAAAATTAGAAAAAAAAAACGATTAGGCCGTTGATTCCTAACTTTCTTAAAATCCTTGTGTCCCCGGCAACGGCGCCAAAAACTTGATGTGCGTAAGTGTGTATAGTTTTTAATATATATTTTTAAGCCCTTTTACACTTTTTAGTCAAGTTTTAAATTTATAAAACACGATATTTACTAACACTAAACACACATATGGGCAAGTGCACCCATCGTGGACGTAGTATAGTGTTGGTAAGATACCGAGGTCGTCCAAGGATGATGCGCGTTTAAGTGTCGTATATATTAGGTGTATATTTTAAGCCCTTTTAACACTTATTTTTAGCCAAGTTTTAAATTTATAAAACACGATATTTTACTAACACTAAACACACATATGGGCAAGTGCACCCATCGTGAGCGTAGTATAGCGTTGGTAAGATACCGAGGTCGTCCAAGGACACAAGAGCTTTTAGTACCGGTTTATCCTCAACGTCTAATCAAAATAAAAAGTTTAGAAAAAGGTTTTAAACTAAGAAAAATAAAAACTAACTAAAATGCTGAAAATAAAATAAAAGTAAAAACAGATAGACAAGATGAATCACTTGGTTCCGACTCGTATCTAGTATAACCTTTGATTATTTCCGCACTTTTGCACATAATTAAGAGATTATCTTAGTTATTGTAGTAGGCCCCTCTTTTGAAGGTGACGTTACCCTCACCCCAGTAGTTTGAGTCAGCAAGGATACAATCCTAAAAGGGTGGATTATTGGAAGATAATGAATTAAGTTATTAATGCAGTATTATGGTAGGCCCCGCTTTTGGCGGTGACGTTACCCTCGACTAAGTAGTCTGAGTCAGCAGGGATACAGTCCTAAATAGCCGGGTTATAGTATTAATAGTAGTTAACTTATGAGGGGATCAAAGAGTTTGGACCCCCGCCATCCAATACCGTGAAGCATTGAAGGAGGTCCTACTAAATTTGACCCAGGTCCATTGCAGGACCTCTAAACGCTGAACAATGGCAAGACCTTTACCAAACCGTTCCCTTAACCCCCGACCAGGTAGCCAACATACCTCCATATAGACCGTGGAGATATGAATGGTGAAAATCCTTTATTTTATATAGACAGTAAAATAATGCCAAGACACCACGGACAAACGATAAGGAAAGATCATCTTCAACATAAGTAACTAGTTATTAAAGTCATTAATACAAAACCAAATAAAAAGTGCAAAAGATTAGAAATAAAAAGTATTATACTAGACACTTTGTCTTCACCAAGTGATGTAAGAGACTTAGGCAAACATGGCCTTGATTGTCAAGAACTCTTACGATCAATCTTGGATCCCGAGACGACTCACACACTCTACGATGGACAATGGATGATGGTGGTGGATGATGGTGTTGTGATGGTGGTGGGTGGTGGATGAAGTGTGAGAGAGGTGGTGTGCCAAGGGATGAGATGAAATGAATCCAAGCACTCCTATTTATAGGCTGAACAGAGAGCTGGGCACGGCCCCGTGTCCGTCTGACAATCTCTCTCCTCATTAATTGTAATTCGCAATTACAATAAATGCGCCTGCTGTACTTTCGACACGCCCCCGTGTCCGCTGAGCACGGCCCCGTGGTGGGCAATAGAAGCTTCTATAGGTTTGTCTTTTCTGCTGCTTCTTGGGCACAGCCCCGTGCTGGCTGAGCACGGGGCGTGTTCAGTCTTCTGATTTCTCTATTTTGCTTTGGAAGGTGTCGTTTGAGGGTTCGGGCAGTCCACTAATATTCCTTTTCTTGTATTTATGTTGGATTTAGCTGTCTTTTTGCTTCTTTTGCGTTTTTGAGCTCATTTAATCCTGAAAATACAAAAGGAAGACAAAAACACTCTTTTTCCAATATTAGTACTTAAAAAGGGTTAGTTTTATGCCTTATTTGATGTAATTTATATGTTGCATTTTACACACATCAAATACCCCCACGCTTGAACTTTTGCTTGTCCTCAAGCAAAACTCTTTAATATGTGGCTTACACTCCCAAATGGAATAGGTAGAAGAGAAGGTTTTGGGCTTGTCGTAGAGTGTCGGGATTTCCAAGATCTTTTTGGGGTTTTATTTTTATTTACTTACCCTCCTATTCGTAATGATTTATTTACAACTTTTCATAAAAGAAATTACTTATTTGGGCATAACATACCTTTTTTAAAATTCTATTTATATACAAGTTCACATACCTCACGGGGAAATCACTCACACTCGGCCGCAGGTGTATTTTTAGTGAATCACTCGAGAGCGGCATGGAACTTATTCCTACCATAGGCTTGCCAAGAAATCAATCCTCCTCCTTTTTAACTTTTATACCTTTGTAGATATCAAGAGGACTTTGTGGGTTAAGGGTTAGGCTAGGGTTAAAGGTAGGTGGTTGGGTTAGTGGTTAGTAGAAAAAGGGCTAAAAGCGTAACAAGTGTCGGTTTTCGTATATATTTTTTTTTAGATGAAGCTTTTATTCAAACTAAGTTATTTTTTTATTAACTTGTTTGTTTATTTTCTTTTTTGCTTCATCATCAACACATTTTTTTTTTTTTTTTGATCTTACGAAAAACCGAACTTGTTACTAAAACAAAGGGTTAAAAATAAAAGGTTTTTGTGGGTAAAAGGGTTTTTGGTTTGGGTGATGAAATGAAAAGGTTTAGGCTCAAAGGGGTTAACTAGGGGGATTTTTGGGTAGGTGGTAAAAGAAAAAGAAAAATAATGGTATAGAAATAAAAATGGTTAGTCCTAATGCCTCCATCATTTACTTACTCGGGTTTAAGTTGATAAGGACCGGGAATGTATCGTCATGGCAAGTTCTAGAGTTGTAAGAACCAAGCGGCTATTCACACAAGAAACGAAAAAATGAGCATTTAGTCTAAAGGTATATATTTGTATGCTCAATAAAGGCTCAAAACTCACTTTTGTGGGAATGGGTTTTTATGTGATCAAGTATATATAATTAAATTTTAACTAAGCTTGTCATGCCTTTTCATAATTTTCTTATGTTGGTTCTTTTTTTCACGACGCTATCGGTTGTAAATTTGTAAAAATATAACCTTTTTAGAATTTTGAAATTCCCGAGTTAAACCTAGACAAGTAAAAAAAATGAAAAATTTTTGAAAAAAATTTGGGGTGATTAGCGGTTCCAATAGAGTTTTGTGTAAGGCTTGTAATTAGGACTTGCAAGATTCAAGGTTTTAGCATCCCCCCCACACTTAAATTACACATTGTCCTCAATGTGTCCCAAAAATAAGTTTTTCGGTTGATTAAAATGTGTAAAAGTGGGTTAAAAACAAGATTTTATGGTACTGGGTAGCTGAACACGGGGTGGTGTTGGCTGAGCACGGCCCAGTGTCCAGACTGCCAGTACCAAAAGTAATCAGAAGGCTGGGCACGGGGGCGTGTCCAGTGAGCACGGCCCCGTGTCCAGGTACCTGAACTGGGCATTTTCTACAGAACCTTGGGCACGGGGCGTCTTGGGGTGAGCACGGCCCCGTGCTGAACCTGCTGTAATGAAGAAAAATCGTAGGGAGACTCTGTTTTTGTGTATGGGGTGTTGGTTCAAGCTTCCCTTATCATCCTTCACCATCCCGAGTGTGTTTTATTCCTGAAAAATAAAAACTAAACTAGAAAACATAAAGGTTAATCTAAACTAAACTACGGATAGTTCCGCGGAATGCATCCGTGGTGCGCCACGTTTATAAGGGTCCTTGGCTAGACCCTCCTTATCGGGTGGTTTTGGCTCATCTTCAATTAGGGGGTCATTATTGCCGAATGGATATTTCATTGACCGCTCAAGATCGACACTCTTTTTAAATGCCCCTAATTGAAGAGGTAGATTGTTGAACTTCCGGTTTTTCAAAGCTTCGTGAGTTTTTATAAATGGTCTTCCCAACACTGGAGGAGCGTCATCAAGGATGACAAAGTCGGTTGGGATTACCATTTGATTTGTTTGAACCAAGACTTCCTCAACTATACCGATTGATTTTATTATTCTCCGATTAGATAGAAAAATGGGTATTTGAAGTGGAGAAAAATCGCTAATACTTAATTTTTCGAAAATGTAATTAGGCATTATGTTAACACAAAGATCTTTATCGATTGTGACATTACTAATAAACGAATTTTGAAAAAAACATGGAACCGGTGTAATGTTAATTTCAAACGGGTCTTCTTTTATTAGCGACGTTTGATCATTAGTTAACTTAACACTTACCGTTTCGTCAATTTTAGTATTAGTGCTTAACTCTTTTAAGAACTTAGCATGAGTGGGTACTAAACAATGGTTTTCGAAAGAAGGTGACAAGAGATTAATTTCTTCAAAATTAGACTCTTCTTGAATGTTAACTTTATCGGACTCACCTTTTTCGTTGTTTAACTCATGTGTCGGTTTTTCACTTGTTTGTTCTTCCATTTTTACACTTTCGGTTATCTCTTCCTTTTTTAATTCTTCTCTCGCGCGGGACTCCTCTTCCCTTGCGCGAGCTTCTTTTATACATCGATCGATAACTCTAATGTGTTCTAATATCCTATCGGTCACTTCGGTTATAGAAAAAGAATCGGTGTTTTCTAAGCTTGAATCCGGTTGTTCGATCCTTTGTTCCTCATAATACCCATATGAAGTAGATGGTTCGCACCATTGTTCTTCATTGTAAGCATATGATGGATAAGGTTCGTAATTTTGTTCTTCATAATACTCATATGAGGTGGGTTGTTCACGCCAAGGTTCCTCATAATAAGCATATGAAGGTGGTGGCTCATATCTTGGTTCCTCAAAGTATGAGTATGAAGGCTCATACCTTGGTTCATCAAAATATGAGTATGAGGGAGGAGGTTCATACCTTTGGTCTTCATAGGATGTATATGAAGTTGATGGCTCGTACATGGGCTCCTCATAGTAGGTGTATGAATTGGATGGTTGATATGAGTGATTATTTTGAATCGAGCGTGCATTACGACAATTAGTGCAATAATTACCCCTATAATCATCCTCCTCATAGGTGTAGTTGTAATCTCCTGAGTATTGATCCATAAGAATCACTCAGCAGACCACAACCGAGTCTCGAGATCAGAAAACAAAAAGAAAAACGGAAACAGAGGCTGGACACGGCCCCGTGTTCAGTGAGCACGGCCCCGTGTTCAGGATCTGTATCTGGGCGTTTTAATTAAAGTTACTGATTTCGTTGAGCACGGGGCGTGTTCAGTGAGCACGGCCCGTGTTCAAGCTACTGTTACTGGGTGTTTTTATGAAAATGTGCAGCACGGCCCCGTGTTCAGCGAGCACGGCCCGTGTTCAACCTACTGTAAATGCAAAACTAAACTAAAATGCAGAAAAATGTGGGCCCGTTTTGAAAAGGTTTTGAAAAACTGATTAGGCCGTCGATTTTAAGCTTTCCTAAAATCCTTGTGTCCCCGGCAACGGCGCCAAAAACTTGATGCGCGTTTAAGTGTCGTATATATTAGGTGTATATTTTAAGCCCTTTTAACACTTATTTTTAGCCAAGTTTTAAATTTATAAAACACGATATTTTACTAACACTAAACACACATATGGGCAAGTGCACCCATCGTGAGCGTAGTATAGCGTTGGTAAGATACCGAGGTCGTCCAAGGACACAAGAGCTTTTAGTACCGGTTTATCCTCAACGTCTAATCAAAATAAAAAGTTTAGAAAAAGGTTTTAAACTAAGAAAAATAAAAACTAACTAAAATGCTGAAAATAAAATAAAAGTAAAAACAGATAGACAAGATGAATCACTTGGTTCCGACTCGTATCTAGTATAACCTTTGATTATTTCCGCACTTTTGCACATAATTAAGAGATTATCTTAGTTATTGTAGTAGGCCCCTCTTTTGAAGGTGACGTTACCCTCACCCCAGTAGTTTGAGTCAGCAAGGATACAATCCTAAAAGGGTGGATTATTGGAAGATAATGAATTAAGTTATTAATGCAGTATTATGGTAGGCCCCGCTTTTGGCGGTGACGTTACCCTCGACTAAGTAGTCTGAGTCAGCAGGGATACAGTCCTAAATAGCCGGGTTATAGTATTAATAGTAGTTAACTTATGAGGGGATCAAAGAGTTTGGACCCCCGCCATCCAATACCGTGAAGCATTGAAGGAGGTCCTACTAAATTTGACCCAGGTCCATTGCAGGACCTCTAAACGCTGAACAATGGCAAGACCTTTACCAAACCGTTCCCTTAACCCCCGACCAGGTAGCCAACATACCTCCATATAGACCGTGGAGATATGAATGGTGAAAATCCTTTATTTTATATAGACAGTAAAATAATGCCAAGACACCACGGACAAACGATAAGGAAAGATCACCTTCAACATAAGTAACTAGTTATTAAAGTCATTAATACAAAACCAAATAAAAAGTGCAAAAGATTAGAAATAAAAAGTATTATACTAGACACTTTGTCTTCACCAAGTGATGTAAGAGACTTAGGCAAACATGGCCTTGATTGTCAAGAACTCTTACGATCAATCTTGGATCCCGAGACGACTCACACACTCTACGATGGACAATGGATGATGGTGGTGGATGATGGTGTTGTGATGGTGGTGGGTGGTGGATGAAGTGTGAGAGAGGTGGTGTGCCAAGGGATGAGATGAAATGAATCCAAGCACTCCTATTTATAGGCTGAACAGAGAGCTGGGCACGGCCCCGTGTCCGCTGGGCACGGCCCCGTGTCCGCTGGGCACGGCCCCGTGTCCGCTGGGCACGGCCCCGTGTCCGTCTGACAATCTCTCTCCTCATTAATTGTAATTCGCAATTACAATAAATGCGCCTGCTGTACTTTCGACACGCCCCCGTGTCTGCTGAGCACGGCCCCGTGGTGGGCAATAGAAGCTTCTATAGGTTTGTCTTTTCTGCTGCTTCTTGGGCACAGCCCCGTGCTGGCTGAGCACGGGGCGTGTTCAGTCTTCTGATTTCTCTATTTTTCTTTGGAAGGTGCCGTTTGAGGGTTCGGGCAGTCCACTAATATTCCTTTTCTTGTATTTATGTTGGATTTAGCTGTCTTTTTGCTTCTTTTGCGTTTTTGAGCTCATTTAATCCTGCAAATACAAAAGGAAGACAAAAACACTCTTTTTCCAATATTAGTACTTAAAAAGGGTTAGTTTTATGCCTTATTTGATGTAATTTATATGTTGCATTTTACACACATCAAAGGACACAAGAGCTTTTAGTACCGGTTTATCCTCAACGTCTAATCAAATCAAAAAGTTAGAAAAAAGTTTTTTAAACTAGAAAAATAAAACTAACTAAAATGCTGAAAAATAAAATAAAAGTAAAAATAGATAGACAAGATGAATCACTTGGATCCGACTTGTGTGTAGTGTAACCTTTAATTATTTTCACACCTTTGCACTTTTTAAGAGATTATCTTAGTTATTGTAGTAGGCCCCTCTTTTGAAGGTGACGTTACCCTCAACCCAGTAGTTTGAGTCAGCAAGGATACAATCCTAAAGGGTCGGATTATTGAAAGATAATTAATTAAGTTATTAATGCATAATGTGGTAGGCCCCTCTTTTGAAGGTGACGTTACCCTCGGCTAAGTAGTCTGAGTCAGCAGGGATACAGTCCTAAGTAGCCGGGTTAAAGTTTTAATTGTAGTTTAACTTATGAGGGGATCAAAGAGTTTGGACCCCCGCCATCCAATACCGGTGGGTATTGAAGGAGGTCCTACTAAATTTGACCCAGGTCATTTGCAGGACCTATACACTGAACAATGGCAAGACTCTTACCAAACCGTTCCCTTAACCCCCGACCAGGTAGCCAACATATCTCCATATAGACCGTGGATATATGAATGGTGAAATCTTTTATTTTATATAGACAATAAAATAATGCCAAGACACCACAGACAAACGATAAGGAAGAATCACCTTCAACATAGGAAACTAGTTATTAAAGTCATTAATACATAACCAAATAAAAAGTGCGAAAAGATTAAAAATTAAAAGTATTACACTAAACACTTGTCTTCACTAAGTGATGTAAGAGACTTAGGCAAACATGGCCTTTGATTGTCAAGAACTCTTACGATCAATCTTGGATCCCGGGACGACTCACACACTCTATGATGGACAATGGATGATGGTGGTGGATGATGGTGTTGTGATGGTGGTGGGTGGTGGGTGAAGTGTGAGAGAGGTGGTGTGCCAAGGGATGAGTTGCAAGTGATCCAAGCACTCCTATTTATAGGCTGAACAGAGGCTCGTGCACGGCCCCATGTCCATCCTCCTTCTCTTTCTTCATTAATTGCAGTTTGTCTGCATTAGTTGACCACGCCCCCGTGTCCGCTGGGCACGACCCCGTGTGCAGAAGCGTTTCTGTACTATCAAGATTTCCTCAGATTCTACGAATCTAAGAGTTGACCACGGCCCCGTGTCCACTGAGCACGACCCCGTGGTGGGCGATAGAAGCTTCTACAACTTTGTCTTTTCTGCTGACACTTGGGCACGCCCCTGTGCTCATTGAGCACGGGGCGTGTTCAGCCTTTTGTTATCTTGTTTTGCTTGGGAAGATGCTGTCGGGAGGCCGCATGCCACGTTTGTTCCTTTTCTTATATTTATGTTAGATTTAGCTGCCTTTTTGCTTCTTTTGTTCATTTGAGCTCATTTAATCCTGAAAATACAAAAGGAAGACAAAAACGCACTTTTTCCAACATTAGTACTAAAAAAGGGTTAGTTTTATGCCACAATTGATGTAATTTATATGTTGCATTTTGTGCACATCAGTAGATACCTTACATCTGCAATCCCATGGCAGATTACTTCCCCTACAGACCAAAATATATGACAACTCATGTTAAAGAAAAAGAAGATGGCTAGAAAAGATTGAGTATGAAATATACACGTCAGAGGTACTTACTTGCAGCAAAACTCTAGGAGAAATGATAATTTCATAGACATGTATATGCTCTTGGAGTGAGTAGTCATAAAAAAGTTTAATTTCAATACTACCCCCGCCTTCGGTCACAATCAAAACAAAACAAATATAGCAAGAAGACAAAGAAACAGACTAATTCATGGATGAAATCATCGAAGAGGATGGAACTTCTGGACTATTTGTACTTTTCCTTCACAAATTTTTTTGGGTTTCATGTAAATTACATCAAGAGCAAGAGGCATTAGGGTAATTTTACTTCAAGGATAAAAATTTTACCTGTTTGTCGAGTCGCATCCAGAAATCGGGCGGATTATTTCCTCATCTCTGCAAAATTACACGGGTTACTCAAAGTAAATTATATAATATTTAACACTGTTGACATAAAATCTGAAATAAAAGAAATCGGGAGGTAAGTTGAAATTGGTTAACTCTAAGTTGAAGTTGGTTAACTCTACTCGCGTTGCTTCAAGATTGCCAGATGAGTTCATTGACAGGCTTTTCTGATTATTCTAGTATCGTACTATCATATCGACCCCTACCTCTTTACCCTCTCATCCATCATCATATGATTGATAAGTAGAATTCATTTACAACAAAAAAACACATACTAAAGATATGAACTAACGTGCTTATACCGAATGGTCTGAATAAAACATAGGATTCAAATTAAATAAAAATACCCCCTCAAAAACCAAATCACTTACTCGCGCTAGAAAATTGACCCGCACATGTTGTGATGCGACCAATGAAATTCATATGCAGTCAATCGGATTTACAAACTTCAGTTATGATTAAGGTTAACTACCTCATCAGCTAGTCATGGATGGAAAAAGGTCGAGCTCGGCGTATGATCATTACAATAGTTCAAATATATGATTGCAATAATGATGGAGATTATACTGAGTGAACACGGCTGAACTCTTTTTGTATTAATTAAACGAAGAACAAAACCAGACATTACATTAGGAATGAGCATTTGGTACCGGGTACCGGTACCGAATTTCCCGTACCAACTTTTTTCTGTACCGGTAACGGTACCCACTTTTTGGCATTTTCAGTATCGGTACTTTCGGTACGGTACCGATAAAATACCGAATTTCACCTTCAAATACGGGTACCGTACCGCATATTTCGGTACCGGTACCTAGTTTTGACGAATTTCAGTACCGGTTCGGTACGGTACCGGTACCATGCTCATCCCTACATTACATTGATCCCCTACATAAACCAACTAAAACAGAATACAAAATTAAAATAATTAAAACGACCGAAAAGAAACCAAACTCAAGATTAACATCAACACCCCTTAGACTCTAGGACACATACCCTCATTATATTACTTGTTTCCATTAGCATTTAACTTCCAGATTTAACTTAAATAAAGATCATGGCTTGTGTCACTTCTACAACGTTTTCGATTGCGATGAATGGGAACCTATACGGGTATTTCAAAGGTACGCGTGGTTTACGTCAGGGTGACCCGATGTTCCCATATCTCTTTACCTTGGTTATGGAGGTTTTGACATTGATTTTACAAAAGCAGGTGTCGATCTCATCAGAGTTTAGATTTCATAATAAGTGTGAAAACCAAAGAATAATTAATCTATGCTTTGCAGACGATCTGTTTTTGTTTGCTAGGGGGGACCCGAAATCGGCTAGGGTTATCATGGAGTCTCTTAACAGCTTCAAAAACATGTCAGGGCTTGTGCCTAGTATGATGAAGAGTACGGTCTTCTTTGGCAATGTGGTGAATTCGGTTAAAGCTCGTATCCTTGAAATTCTGCCGTTTGAGGAAGGGGTGTTGCCTGTTAAGTATCTAGGTGTTCCGTTAATATCTACTCGGCTTAATTATAAAGATTGTAAAAGTCTCGTGGAGAAGATGGATGCTAGAATTAATGACTGGAAAACGAAATGTTTATCATTTGCTGGTAGGTTGCAGTTGATTAGGTCGGTTTTGGCTTCTTTGCATGTCTATTGGGCATCAGTTTTTATTCTTCCAAAACGTATTATTCACGAGTTGGAGGAACGAATGCGAACGTTTTTATGGACTCAAGGGAACAGAATTAGAGGCAAATCAAAGGTGAATTGGAAAGTTGTTTGTTTACCGAGAAGTGAAGGTGGGTTGGGTATCCGTAGGGTTGGAGATATGAATAATGCCCTCATGGTCACGCACATATGGAGCTTGCTTTCTAATCGTGAATCGCTTTGGGTGAAGTGGATACATTCTTATCGTATCCGTGGTAGAAACTTTTGGGATGTGCCGATAAAAAATAATGTTACTTGGAGTTGGCGGAAGATGTTAAGTCTTAGGCCTAAAATCCGCGATCATATTTGGGTCAAGTTGGGGAATGGTATGAACACAAGTGCTTGGTATGATAAATGGGATGTCATGTGCCCGATTTGTAGTTTTATTACTCCCAGAAGGATAGCGAATGCAGGTTTTAGCATGAATGCTCGGGTTGCAGATGTTTTCGTAAATGGAGAATGGAGTTGGCCAATGAATTGGATACATCGGTTTCCGAATCTGCTTAATTTACAAATTCCGGAGTTATTACCGTCTAAGCATGATAGTTTGGTATGGCGTAATTCAAGTGGTAGAGATTTTGACTTTACTACCTCCACGGCTTGGGAGGATTTGCGTTGTTCTCAACAGGGGGTGGAGTGGTCGAGTTTGGTTTGGTTTCCGCAGGCTATTCCCCGACATTCCTTTCTCATGTGGCTTATTGTGCTTAAAAAGTTGAAAACCCAAGATGTGATGAGTCGCTGGAATTCGGGTAATACAAACTTGAATTTGTTATGTTGCTCTTTATGTACGAGGGGGCCGGATTCGCATGAGCACCTCTTTTTTTAGTGTGATGTCGCTAAACAGGTTTGGTTAGAGGTTCGAGGTAAAGCGGGAATGGATATGATTCAGAGTGCATGGACCGATATTTTTGAGTATTTGGTAAATGTCGCTAAGTCAAACAGGGCCGAACACATTATTGCAAAACTTGTAGTTGGTGCAACAGCTTATTTTGTTTGGGAGGAGCGAAATAGAAGGCTTTTCACTGACAAGAGGAGAAACAAGAATCAGCTGGTAGAGATTGTGCTATCCACGGTTCGAATGAAGCTACACACGATGAGGTTCAGGGATGCGGCCAACATGATGCGAGTGTTACAGGAATGGAGCCTTCCGAGAGGTCTCTTGGTAGCAGATGATGACTGTGGCTAAGTAGTGTTTCTTTTGTGTTGAGAGTATTGTTGAGTTTATTGGTGTGTTTGTTTAGCGATTAGTTTTTGTTTATTTGGTCGCTTGTCTACTCTTGTATGGCATGTCATACATGAGAACTGGAGGCTTATAGCCTTCACTTGGTTTTATTGTTTGGTTGGTATAAAATTTTAACCGGGGTAACCCTTTACCCAAAAAAAATGACATCGCATATATTTATAACTTTACATGAAAAATGTGTCTCCTGGTTTTGATGTTCGGAAGTGGAAAGCCTTTTCAAGTTGATATCTTGATAACTTAAGCTCCTTTTTCATTCTCATCCAACTTGATTTCAGTCTTTTCAAAATGGGTTTTTGAATCCTTTGTTGTTTTCATGGTCTGCCAACTTGAAATCAGCTTCTTTAAGACGGATTCATCATTCCTTCAACCCGTCTTCACGTTCAGCCAAATTGAATTCAGACTCTTGAAGCCACTTTCTTGACGCCTTAGACTCATTTTCTCAGTCATATAACTAAGATTCAGCCTCTTCAAGCAGCTTTCTTGACTACCTACTTGATTTTTAACACCACCATCAATGAACCATACCTAAATACCGTAAACATTTAAAAGTGAAAAAAGATTAGATGACTAATCTTTTGGTAAATAAACATGGAATTTATGTATTTACTCCAACCTAAACACTCTAATTTACCTTTTCTTGTCATTATCTGTTCCACATGCTCAAAGCTATTGCAAGAACATCACAAGCATCTGTTAATTAATATATAAAATAAATGTATAAAATATGTGTTAATTAAATTATATAAAAACATCAGGCTTTTTTTGTAGTTTTCCTGTAATTCTTTTTGTAGAAATAAGCATACACAAAACCACATTGACATTTTGTTGGCCTCTTAAAACTGTTTTAACTTTTAAAAGTTACTTTTTCTCACTTTGGTGGCTTATGTATACATTATCCTAACTCCTATGTATTAATATACATATTGGGATGACTCAAGTGCTGAATGCAAGAGAAAGAAGTCAATGCATTCAACAACCAAGTATGTCTTTCGTAACTCGTATAGATGAATCTATATCACATTATCACATACACATTGGAGCATGAAGTACTTTCTATTAAAAAATGTGTTGTAGTGGATATTTGATATTATGAAGAAGCTAGACCCTTTAAGGAAAAGTCTCAGAACTGTGAAAAGAGTGTTGCAGCTTGACATGTATCTACCATAATCAACAGTTCCTTGAACCTAAACCATAAAACCTAAGCTCAAAAAGTACGTAAATGACATGTTTACTACTGCGTATTATCTGAGTTTATATATACAAAATCAAATAATCATTTCCAAAACTCACACCCAAACACCAGTTGTTGATTCTCACCTACGCTTTTCTTTCTTATGTTTGACTGCATTACCCAAATCATGATTCTGAAGTTCTTCCGAGTCCTAAAATTTCAAGAACTCATCTCCACCATGTCCCGTCATGTATAGCAGTATGTGGCTTCCTTCATCACTCAACAGACGTTTGGATCTTGGTACAACATTTTCATGGCGGCCCGTTAAAACCCACAATAAACTTTTCAACTGTCACTTCATAACCTCTATAGTCTACCTGACATGCCAGTGTGCTAAAATCAGCAAATAACAAAGAGAAAATTATTTAAAATCAGTTAGCAACCTAGACGCACTTAACCCATGTAACCTGAACATGAACCATGTAATCTGTTTAGATACAAATAACTATTTTTAATAAATAACCGTCTATTTATTCAAACATTGAGAACAAAAATGCTTACTTTACAGTCATATCAGAGGAAAATAAGAAAAAAAAACTTAGCTTTGAATGGCGTAACTTAGAGAAAAGAACTTACCTTTACCAGGGCACCTTTCTTTACAAAACTTAACTAAAAAAAATACGCTAACATATGAAACAGGCTCATAAGACGTGATGCCGTTTTTACATAGACGCACTTATTTGGAGCAGTCCATTTAAGTTGAAGTTGGTCGTCATCTTCACAGATCACCGTCAAGCCTCTTGATATGGCAATCACCAGGATATGTGCATAAAAACAAAAAGAATTAATCATTCATGATGTAAGAAAACTATAACTATAAGGCCATATGGGAATTACTTCTGAGTTTCAATTTCACAGCAACAAAATCAACTCAGATGAGGTAATTAAACTATCATTTAAATTGTTAAATCCTCCAATAAAAGGAAATAGCATATTAATATGTTATTTTTTTTTATAAAATATGATTTTGGTTAATTTTCAAAATCAATTAAACAACCAGATCCATTAAAGATACCTCCTTGACTGCACAAAAAAATAAACTGATGATGCCTTATATCCATCCCAGTCTATAGATATAAACTCTAATGGCAACCTTATGAAAGAAATACTAATGCCGAAACAAATATATGCCCCCCACAAATCAAAGATCCATACCGTAACTTTGAATATTAAGTTTTTGCACACTTGATATACCCGAATACACGCGACCTCGTTACGGTATAGACACTATCCCCAAACACACTCACTGCAAAACGGTAATTCGTGCTTTCAAGAACTCATCTCCACCATGTACCGTCATGTATAGCAGTATGTGGCTTCCTTCATCACTCAACAGACGTTTGGATCTTGGTACAACATTTTCATGGCGGCCCGTTAAAACCCGCAAAAAACTTTTCAACTGTCACTTCATAACCTCTATAGTCTACCTGACATGCCAGTGTGCTAAAATCAGTAAATAACAAAGAGAAAATTATTTAAAATCAGTTAGCAACCTAGATGCACTTAACCCATGTAACCTGAACATGAACCATGTAATCTGTTTAGATACAAATAACTATTTTTAATAAATAACCGTCTATTTATTCAAACATTGAGAACAAAAATGCTTACTTTATAATCATATCAGAGGAAAATAAGAAAAAAAAACTTAGATTTGAATGGCGTAACTTAGAGAAAAGAACTTACCTTTACCGGGGCACCTTTCTTTACAAAACTTAACTAAAAAATACGCTAACATATGAAATAGGCTCATAATAATCTGAGACATGATGCCGTTTTTACATAGACACACTTATTTGGAGCAGTCCATTTAAGTTGAAGCTGGTCGTCATCATCATAGATCACCGTCAAGCCTCTTGATATGGCAATCACCAGTATATGTGCATAAAAAACAAAAAGAATTAATCATTCATGATGTAAGAAAACTATAACTATAAGGCCATATGGGAATTACTTCTGAGTTTCAATTTCACAGCAACAAAATCAACTCAGATGAGGTAATTAAACTATCATTTAAATTGTTAAATCCTCCAATAAAAGGAAATAGCATATTAATATGTTATTTTTTTATAAAATATGATTTTGGTTAATTTGCAAAATCAATTAAACAACCAGATCCATTAAAAATACCTCCTTGACTTCACAAAAAAAATAAACTGATGATGCCTTATATCCATCCCGCTCTATAGATATAAACTCTAACCTGCTATAGCACTCTCCAACTAACCCTCCTACCCTGCTATAGCACTCTCCAACTGACGCCTTTTTCTGAGTAGAGGCTGCATAGGCAGCCGGAATGTAACATCTGTGCTTGTAATCATTGTGAACAATTCAATTATCAATAAAACAAATTTATTTGATCCCAATGTTTGTTTGGTTATGTTTTACATTTTTCATGTTTTGACTTTTATTCAATTTCAAACTCTATATCACTTTCTGGAGAGTTATACGCAAACTGATGCGTAAACGTAATCAGTTTAATGCGACAAATACTCTGGAACATCAATATATACTTAACATACCTTAAATAACCTTTACATAACTTAGAAATAAGTTTTGAAGGCTTTGGTATGGCAAAAACAAGTAAATTCGCTTACAGGGACTAAACTTGACAAACTGCGAAAGTATGCCAATTCGAACTGTAACGAACATTCCTGAACATGACCATAAGTTAAACACACCTTAAATATCCTTTATATAGCTTATAAATAGGCTTTGAGGGGTTCGGTGTGCTAAAATAAACTTTTGGCTCATTCAGGGACTAAAAGTGTCAAAAAGTGCACAAGTTTGCACTTTCGCGCATATCTTACGTTCTGAATACACCCGGACATCCAAAAATTTATTTAAGCACTAAAATATGTTATTTTAGTGTTTGTCATAAGAAAAATCCATTCGTCACGCAATTCAGATCATTTCTCGCGCTTATGCGCATACCGTCGTAATTAAGCGAACATCACGTTCGTACGACCAAACGAGCCAGCACCCGGCATATTTTTGAGCATGTTTCATGCCCACAATGTTTAGGCATCCTTGTGGAGCCTTGAAAATGATTTAACGAGCCTTAAACATGTCGGAAATTGCCTTAATACGCAACGAGGACTGAAAGGGGAACACTTGAAAGTGTTTGCTGATCAGGGAGCCCCTAGCGTGACACCTAGCCCCCCTGGCGTCACGCTAGGCCTCTTCTAATCAGCAAAAGCCATTTTAAACACAAGTTAACAGCCCCTGACACTCCCCAAAGGCCAAAGGCCAAGTGCCACATGTTAATCTCTTATGGTGAGCAAAATCAGTAACCACAACATTCCAACAAGTGTAGGGATGTGATCATTCCCTCTTCTCCAAGAAATGATCCTAACGGTGAACCGAAAACTATAAATACCCACTTCCCCCAACTTCAAAACCCACTTGATCTTCTTGAGAGTTCTCTAAGTGGTTGTGATATTCACTTCCTACCTGAGAATACTTGAGAAATCAAAGCTTTCGGGGACCCTTTGTAAGTGTTCCTTCGTTTTTTTATTGCTTTTCGAGTCCGAAAGTCAAACTTTGTTTGACTTTCTGCATTGACCAGTTTATGGTCAATGCGAAGTTCATTTGAACTTCGCAACATGATTGTAATCACGATGGTTATAGTCCCTTGTGACTATGCCTACTGATTACCACGTTGTCTAGGGTCGTAAGGGTAAGCGATCTAATAAATCGCTTATACCTTCGAACCCGACCCATTTGGTCGATCATTAGGATCCGACCAAACACATTAGGTGACCATAGTATATAGGGAATAACCTTCCAAGGTTATACCTTATGGTCGCTTCGTTTAAGTAGTTGTATGATAGGTAGTTTATATGCCTTAGGTAAATTACCAAAATACCCCTTTGACCCCAAAATTCATTTTAAGCATATGTAACATAACTTTTGGTATCTAAACTGATTTGGTAACAATATTAGACATAATAAGGCATATTTTACTTGTCATAGGACTAGTTAGGCGGTCCGAACGCGTTTTACACGAACGACGCGTTAAAGTAGCATAAGCTACCTAAACGGGTCGTAATGGGTCGTAAGCACTTAGGTTAAGTTTCATTTAGTATGTAGGCTTTGTTAAACCATATCACATGAGTTCCTACACTCATTTGGTTTACAAACCCTCATGATACCCAATCTTCCGATTTAGGTCCGGTTTATTAACATAGTTACCTATATTAGGTGTCGTTTGATATCCGTGATCTCTAGCATTGTTTGGTTGTTACTGAAGGACTTCTAAGCAATCTCAAGTGAGTACATAGAACCCCTCTTTTACTGTTTTCAAACTGTTTTGGGGTGGAACACATGTGCCTACTTGTTACTTTCGTGCCTTTCATGTTTTCATATCATATGCTTGTTATGTTCAAAAGTACACTTATTAGTACATGATTTCATTGTGTTCATGCTATGTATGTCCATTGTGTGCATACTTAGTACATTGTTATACATAATATTTCATGCTATATATGCCCATTGTGTGCATACTTAGTACATTGTTTTACAATACATTTCATGCTATATATGCCCATTGTGTGCATACTTAGTACATTGTTTTACATTACATTTCACGCTATGTATGTTCATTTGATTACATACTTAGTGCATTGTTTTCACATGCTTAAATTTTGGTATGACTTTTGGGTTGTTTTAAATGGGACAATACATTCATTAACATTGATCACGCCGTTCGTTAGTAGGTAGTGGTACCATAGGAATTGACAACTCCAGTTCCTGAAATCCTGGGTTTGTTTGGATTGGAAGGAATGACCGAATTCGATACACATAACTTAGATAAACCTTTAATTTGTTTAAGGGTTTATCGCCACAGTCTCAAGGCTTGAGTGTATGCATTTTTACAATACCGCATAGATGTTTATATCAGTATAGCATGCATTTGTTCCACAAAACATAACTTTGATTTAAACCATGTTTTACTTCAATACCTTGTTTTTGTGCATTTTACATATGGTTTAGTTGATATATTTCACTTACCATACATGACATTTTTGGATACACATTACATGATTTACATTAGACATAAACATTCTGACATTGATGTACACATTACATGATTTACATTAAACACAGACAGTTGATATGGTTTACACAATAACATTTTGACATTTGATTATACATAAACAATTTACATTGGTGGTTTGATTTGAGTAAGTGCTTTAAGTAACGATGTGTGTGTAATATGATACAAGCATAGTGGATACGCCGCTGGTACTTCCTATATATAAGTGTTTGTATGGTATTACATATTGTAGCGTTATTTGAATCATTTCAATTTAAGACATATGACATTTTATACAAATAACATACTTTTCACAAGACATTGTTTTACAAACAAATTATCTTATACAAACTCATTTTACATGGTTATTCATTTAACCTTACATTTACTTATACATATCATCAGATCTTATCGTTTTTCAAATGATTTACAAGACAAAGCAAATTACAAGGTTCATGACTAAACATTTTCTTAAAACACAAGTCATGAATCTTATTTTCACAAAACCTATGTATCTCACAGGCATTTTTATGCTGACGTACCTATTTTCACATGTGTTTTCAGGAGCTGTTGCTTAGGACAATGATCGTGACACTAGGGCGGACCTGTGCCTTAGAGACATAAAACGAAGATAGACTTAGTTTAATTATGTTATGAACTTTTGTTTCCTGTTTAAGACAATGTAACATTTTTGTTTAATAAATAAAAATATAACTTTGTATGCCATGGTTGTGAAACAATAATTCTGTTACAACACTCCCCGACGTTTTCCGCCACGTTTTGTATGCTATACGTGGTCGGGGTGTGACACGGAAACTGGACTTTCAACTTACCTCCCGAGGTCCGTCTATCTACCCAAAAAAGTACCATGTCTCCCCTACAAACGTCACATGAAATGCTTGAATTCAAATCCACATTTGATGCTAAAAAGTCCTTCTTCACAGCCCCACTCCTTTCCAAACTCCACTTATAGAGCTATTAACCGGAATTAAGTCATTGCCTCTTGACGAACCAAAATTTGATAATTTTATCATGTTAAAAAAAGATGATATTATCGATCTTACACTATTTATTCATCTAAATCAATCTAAACTCCACTTATAGAGCTATTTATTCAAAAAAAATTAGCATCTCATTGACGTATAAAACAATGGTGTACCTTGAAAGAGCATCCACGTTCACACCGCATCACACTCTCTGCATTCGATAGATACCCTGACACACAAAATCAAAATTAACATTAACATTAATATTAATATATTTAACAATGAAATGAACTTCTGTAATCAAATTCACAATCACTATTTGAATAAGAAAAGGTGTAATTAGAGCACTTACAATTAGGATCACAATTAGGGTTTTGCATCTAGATTACCAAATACAGACAACATCAAAAAAGAGAAAACATGCCTGTGTTAACAATTGTGAAATCGACACATAAAGAAGAACCGTACGTAGAATTAACAATTCTTGAAGACAACCCTTAAAAACTCAGATAAAAAATTGGGATAAGATGTAAAATTTTATGAAGGAAAAACATAAAGAAGTGAAATTCACCACTGGATAAGATGCCATGGCCGATGCTCTAATCGGATTAGATCATAAAAATCAAAGAAAACATACCTAGATGAGAGTTCGAATGCTTCAGATTTCTGAAGTGGGTATGGCCATGTACAATCGCTACAGATGAAGCCGTAGATGAGATTTAGGGTTTGTAAAATTGAATGTGTGATGTAAAATTGAAATCAATTTTGCCTGGAGAATGATTTCAACTGATTGAGAGAATTGATTAGGTTTCCAAATTGAAGAAAAGCAAAGGTAGGAAGAAGGAAATACAATTGGCGCTCAAATAACAATTCTCTGGCTAAAGAGATATGCCACATCAAGGTCAAAAAGTCAACATTATTTTGCTTTAGTATAAGAGATTGATTATAGATTATAGATGACATGTGACAACTCTTATAAGTAGGATCAAAAGGTATTTTGGTCCTAAAATACAAACCTCGCCCTTTTGTTTTCTCAAATAAAAAACACAAAAATTCTAGTACAAAGAAATGTAACACAAAAAATATAGTACAAAAAATATAGCACAAAAAGTTTAGTACAAAAAAATTACTAAAAAAATATAGTACAAAAAATTCAGCACAAAAATGTTATATAACATAGAAATAGAACACAATTTTTTTGGTTTTGTTAGTTGTCATATTTTGTATTGCAATATGGTACTCAAATAAAAAGATGCTCGCTTTTATGGTTCAGATTTTTTTTTTAAAAATAATGTCGTATAAAAAAGTTATAGACGTTTGAAAAAATGATGGAAAATATGCACGTGTTTCACATGTGCAGATGAAAAGTCAATAAATAAGTTTTTCCAAGAATGTCATCCAGTTTTCTTTTTTCTCTGTATTTTCATCTTAGTTGTTGATTTGAAAAATAAAAGAGTGTGATTCATTCTTATCCTATTTAAGGAAAACTAACTTTTTTTATTTGATCTTACCCCGACAATTATATTTCATTCTTAGGGTGGAGGGAGTGGTCTCGGGGAAGGGATCGGGGAGGGGTGTTTACCGATCGGTGATGTGTAGCCGGTCCTTGTTTGGTGATCAGGGAAGAGGAGAGAGGTGGTGTAGGCGGTGAGTAGTCACCGAGTGGGGAAGAGGAGAGAGGTGGGAGAGAGAGGGGTTAATGGTGTGCCCCAACCCCTTTCAACCAATCAAACTTTTTTTTTAAATTGTTTACCACTCTTCATGTGTTTGATTGACCATTGCTAGTGATTGAGTGCAAAATAGGGAGTGAAGTGAAGACTTGATATGGCATGACATTATTGATTAGAAAATAAGTTTACCGCTCCCCAAATGGTAACCACTCCTGCCACCCTTATAACCAATAGTCCAATACAATTACAATCTTTCATGGCTAGTTATGTCGTACCTTGTTTTTCACAACTTGTAACATAGAATTGTTAATTTTCTTTTGCAAATAAATAAATACAAATCCTTTAAATGAAACCCGAGTTATTTTCAAATAAAATCTAAAATCCCTAATCTTACTATATATTAAAAGAAACCACTTTAGGAACACTTGTTATCATATTAGACCATCTCTTATAGATAATAATTATTTTAGTTTAATATCTTCTAATTAATTATAGATAATCCTCCTAAATATTATTTAGTTTAGTATCTTATATTATAGATAACCCTCCTGCTAAATATTATTAGTTTAATATCTTATGGATAATTATTATTTAGTTTCATCTCCTTCTCATTTATAATATTATTTATTTGAATTAATTATATTTGAACGTTTTGTTTAGTTTGGTATCAAATAGATTTTACGAAACTTAAAATAAAATTAACTAATATTATTTATCATTTATACATTTACAGAGTTTTAAATAAAAAATTAAATTTATTGAGACTTCGTTAACAAATTTTGCAACAACAGGATAATATATTTTTATCACGAAAACCAAACTTTGTATTAATATATTAAATATTTTTATTTTCACTATATAAAATTACATTTACTCGACCCATGTCATACATGAGGTTTTTTAAGATATAACTTTTTATTATTTGATATATAAAATTAAATTTATTCAATTCGTACAATACACGGGGTTTTTTAAGGATATACATTTTTTTATTATTTAGTACAGAAAATTACATTTATTTAAACCGTGTAATGCACATATTTTTAAAGATGTATTTTTTTTATTATTTGGTATATAAAATTACATTTATTCAACCCATGTAATAAATGAGGTTTTTTAAAAATGTATTATTTTATTATTTGGTAAACAATATTACATTTATTCAACCCGTGTAATACACGTGGTTTTAAATATATAACTTTTTTATTTGGTATATAAAATTACATTTATCCAACCCGTGTAATAAATGAGGTTTTTTAAAGATGTATTATTTTATTATTTGATAAACAATATTACATTTATTCAACCCGTGTAATACACGTGGTTTTAAATATATAACTTTTTTATTTGGTATATAAAATTATATTTATTCAACCTGTACAATATGGTCCTTATAGATATAACTTTTTATTATTTAATATATAAAATTATATTTATTCAACCCGTACAATAAATAAGGTTTTTAAAGATATATTGTTTTATTATTTAGTATATAAATTAAAATTTATTTATTCAAACCCGTGTAATACACGGGGTTATAACCTAGTTTCCTATAAGCCTAAGGCTAAAGGGTGTGGGGGTCATGGTTAGGACATGCTTCGACACCTAGAAACATGAATGGAAGGCTACACCACTCCCTTTCTTGATCCACCATGGTTTGCATGGATTAAACCATGACAACCATGGTCCTCCTTTCCATTTTTCAAGAAATCATTTCCTTTTACTTTAGACAAAGATAAACTAAAATAAATAAGGGGCTAGTGGTTTGGGTCATGATCATGCCCTTAAGGTAGTGGTTTTGAAAATTGGATTAGAGGTGGGTGACATAACACTGACATGGATGGTCATGGTGGTCATGAGGGTCATGACCACACCATATAGCCTAACATTCTTTAGACATCAACTTGGGTTCATTTACAAACTAAGCTTTATCAATTAACACTTGGGAATACTCTCGACACCATACTTTTTGCAGTTTGTTGATTTCACTTGCACCTAAGGTGAGTTTATAGTACTCTTTTTCAGTTTTTATTTTTGGGGTGATTCATGTTTACAATTATAGATTTTTACTTTTCAATTTACATTATGGCTTGTTAAATATCTAATTGCAAACTTGTACTACAATATGTGATTTACTTAACACGTGTACATTTATTGACAATGATCAAACCGACCGGTTGTAGATTATAGCGCTATAGGTTTGACACCTCATTCCCACTCCTTGGTTTTGTTGTGTTACAAGAAGGGCTTTGGGTAATGATCGAAACTGTGTATCCTCATTTTGTTTTATTGTTTTTTTATGGGTTCCACCATGTTGGAATTCACACAAGCAGTCTTATCAAGGTTTGAATGTGCCCACTTAGTATCCATATATGCTATTATATTTGGGTAAATTACATTTTTCGTCATTTATGTTTGTACCGGATTGCAATAGATAACCTTTAACTTTAATAATTACAGTCATAATTCTTTATTTGCAAAACCTGTTACACTGTACGTCCTTTAGTACTAACCTAGTTAATTTTTTTTGTTAAGTTTATTCACTTAAGGGTATTATGGTCAATTCATACTTTTATTTAAATGTTTAATAAAAAAATTCATATAGACATCATCTTCCCCAATTTCCTAACCTTAAAACCCTAACCACCACATCTTGCCACCACCACCACCTCATCCTACCCCAACCTCTGCAACTCCCCCACAAAGAGAAACAAAAATCAAGATAAAAAGAAGAAAGTAAAAGGAAATTCGGTCCTGAGCGCCATACCCAAAACAAAACTAAGAGAAACGAACTGGTAGAGGAGTAGGCCTAGTCTGACTGGCCGTCTTGCCATGAAAACAATGAATTTTAAACTAAATTTCTTGAGGTTTCTACTTTTTAATAGCAGATAGACTATCCCTTATATATTAAAAGCAACAAGACAATAATGTATATGTAGTGACAGTCAAGATTTGCAGACGCTCAATTCACTTCATAACAGCATAAATTTCCAGCTAATACACACGTCATGAATGGTCCGACTGTAGGTATTACAATCTTACCCTCTCGTTCGCATTCAGATTAATCATTTTCGCGCAATTTTATGACTGATTTGAAGTTTTGTTGGGGGGTGTGAAGATCCGTTGCAGGGGGGTTTTCCGGAAGTGATAGATACGTAGTTGGAATATGGTGTCATGAAATGCATTGCCTTTAATCGCCGTGGTACTCTTCCAGAGAGAGAGGGGGAGTTGCAGAGGTTGGGGGCAGGATGAGGTGGTGGTGGCGGCGGGATGAGGTGGTGGTGATGGCAAGATGTGTTGGTTAGGGTTTTAGGGTTAGGAAATTGGGGAAGATGATGTCTATATGCATTCTTTTTTTATTTATTTATTAAACATTTAAATAAAAGTATGAATTGACCATAATACTCTTAGGTGAATAAACTTAACAAAAAAATTTAACCAGGTTAGTGCCAAAGGACGTACAGTGTAACGGGTTTTGCAAATAAATGATTATGACTGTAATTATTGAAGTTAAAGACTATCCGTTGCAATCCGGTACAAACATAAAGGACGAAAAGTGTAATTTACCCATTATATTTTGTTGTTTAGATTTTACACATATACCATATGAAATGAAATACTGTTTATACTTCATTTATGCTTAAACCCTATGTTCTCACCAACTTTTTTATGACTGACACTTGATTTTATACATGTTTCAGGTGATAATATTTGATGATGCTAAGACATGCTATCACATAGCACACTTAGATTTTGCTTTAGTTTAAACTTAAATTGGACCTTGTTTGTTCTAGTTTGTCCTGTTTGTTTGAACAAGTGTTTTGTTGTTTTGGATATTTAAATTTGATTAATGCAATATATAAACTTTCATGTAGTTATTATGTGCTTTTGGACAATCTAGTTACGTGACGCTCCGACATTTTCGTCGTCGGTTGTGGTGTTACAATCGCACTGATATTGATATTCATTTTTATAGTTTCGTTCAATGTAAAACACGAGTTGGTATACTTTTAGGCATATTACCACTTTAGTTTTTGGTTTTTTTCCTTTTGTTCGCTATAGAGAGTGGCGGTACTGTTACAAACTGATAGTGATTGAATTTTCGGTGTGAAACGCAGAGAAATCCCACTGGTTATTTAAATAGTTGGTAGACTCTATATCTAAACCTGCCATTTATATTAAATGTATAAGGATTTTGGTTAGTTTTGAATATAGTTGAACTAGTGTTGTGTATCACATCAAAGGTTGGTAAGAATAAGAAGAGAAGCTTACATGGGTTATGTATAAAAACGTGTAAAATGTTGTGATGTGGATAGTAACCTAATACATTAAGCAGTATCATGACACGTACCACTTAGGAGGGCAAGTTATAACACTTAATGAGGACAAGTTATCTCAGTGAATCGATACTCACTTGCATACGTTTCTATCAATATAAGAAGAATTAAAGGACACCATGCTTGATATACAATTATTGTAATACGTGTATTTATTTAATAATTAACGATAATTATTATAGTTTCTTTGGTTACAATCTTCATATCACGTTTCTTTTTGTTAACTAGTAAATAGTTCCGCGCTTCGTGGCGGTTCTCAAATTGTATAATTTTAAAACCACTTTGCTAATCAGTGGCGATGTTTGAGATTTCCGACCGTGAGTCGAAAACGTATATACCCAAAAATTTCTATAAAACCGGGGGTAAAAAACGTATATACCCAAAAATTTCTATACAAAAACTACATACTCTCCACTACTGAGCGAAAAGTTCGGAGGGTTGGCCGCCTCCTCCTGCCCCACTAAGCTACGCCAATGTTGCTAATATAACTAACTAGGTTAGAACCCCGTGTATTACACAGGTTGAATAAATGTAATTTGATATATTAAATAATAAAAAGTTATATCTTTATGAAACTCGCATATTGTACGGGTTAAATAGATGTAATTTTATATATCAAATAATAAAAAAAGTTATATCTTTGAAAACCATGTGTATTACACAGATTAAATAAATGTAATTTTGTATACTAAATACTAAAAACGTCGTATCTTTAAAAAACCCATGTATAATCGGGTTGAATAAATCTACCAAATGATAAAAAAAAATTACATTCTTAAAAACCCCGTATATTACACGTGTTGAATAGATCTAAAAAAGAGTTATATCTTTAAAAACCATGTGGATTACACAGATTAAATATATGTAATTTTGTATATTAAATACTAAAAACGTCGTATCTTTAAAAAACCCGTGTATAGTCGGGTTAAAAAATCTACCAAATAATAAAAAAATATATCCTTAAAAACTCCGTGTATTACATGTGTTGAATAAATCTAATTTACATAGCAAATGATAAAAAAAGTTATATCTTTAAAAACTTCGTGTATTACACGGGTTATATAAATGTAACTTTGTATAGTAAATAATAAAAGTTAAATTTTTAAAAACCCCGCGTTTTACACGAGTTGAATAAATATAATTTTGTATACCAAATAATAAAAAAAATTATATTTTTAATAAATTAAGATAACATTTAATATTAATTTATTATTTATATATTTAATATAAGATAAGTAGGAAGAGAGATATTTCTTTTAAAAATATATTAAATTAACAATTTAGATTTAAGGATAATATTTTATTAAAGTATGATAAGATTTAATATTAATTTATTATTTATTTAGTTAATGTAAAATAAGTATATATTTAAGGATGCATTCAATGAATGACACGTGTCCCAAAGTTGGTTTCTTTTATTATAGTAGACTAGCGGTAAGACCCGTGTGCAAACACGGGTCGTTTCTATATAATTACCTTGTTCGAAATTCAATAACATTTATATTCGATCTTTTGCAAAACATGAATAATAAGAGTACATACACCTGAGCTACCTTCTCTCTAAAGCTATGGAAAACATAAATATATACGTAGAGCAACCTACTATAGAATAAAAGCTAAATAAAGTGTTCTGTTTGTACATCTCTACCACTACCATTAGACAATGTGATTTCTAATACATATAAATACAACATTGACTCACATTACAAAAATCATATAATGTACTTAAGAAGCATTCACCATTTGATAAAACTCATAATAATTCTTTATTGTCTGTTCATGCATTTCCCAAGATTCATTGGCACTTGCTTTAGTCATGCAAAACTCTTCAACCATCTCAAAATGATGAGCATGAAAATTCCAAGATTCGTTCCCATGTGAACCGACCTCCTTATAAACGCAAGATGAATATCCAACAATCTGAGAAATTTTCCACAGTTACACAATTAGTCCTACGTGTGGCTTAATAAAAATATTTATAAAAGTATAAATAATATCACCAATGCAAGGGAAGAAATATAACAAAAATTGATCGGATTTTGAAGGATACCAATTAATGACATCTAGGACTTTTGGTTTCCCGTCTGAGGTCACCTGTAATCCTGCTGCAGCCGGATCAACACCAGAATCTGAAAGCAAAAGATTAATACATGATCATGTTATCGTTTTGGACATCATATGTTACATTTTAACAACTAAACCAGAATTTTAGTGGTTCAAAAGTCTGTTTGACCAAAGTCAAACCGCTGTTTTAATCCAAAAGTGGTTTCAACCACTGTTTTCTCCACAAAACACTGTTTTACCCACAAAACACAGTTAGTCAAACCACTGTTTTCTCCACAAAACACTGTTTTAACCACAAAACACAATTTTAACCCAACAGTGGTTTCAAACCACCGTTTTAACCCAACAGTGGTTTCAAACCACCGTTTTTAAGCCAACAATGGTTTCAACCACTGTTTTCTCCACAAAACACTGTTTTAACCCAACAGTGGTTTCAAATCTCGCAATGTAGCAAAAACTATCTTGAATTCAGAAAGAAAAAGTAGCTAACAGAAAGTAAACACAAGTGAGCTCATATGAATGCATGTAAAGTAAAAAATCTTTACCAGCTTCCACATCAACCACCACTTTCCTTCGACTTCTTCGTGATTTCTTTTTCGCCTGAATACAAAGTACAAATTAATATAATATGAACATGAATGATACGAGGACATTTAAAGTGTTCCCTAGTGTAATTAAAAAATTACTTCTTCAAATGCTCTAAGCGATGATATAATAACATCGTCATCCAATTCCTCGACGTTAATTAGAGCAGGTTGTCCCCAACAGCAACTTGGTTATCTATTAATTACCTCGGCTTGAAATTCCTTGTAACCTTGAGATGATGATTCGGAAAGCATCTTCACAGCAACTTGGTTATCCCCAACAGATCCTTGGAACACCCTTCCGAATCCTCCTCTTCCAATTTCATTCTGGAAGTTGTTAGTAATACTCAACACCTCAGAATATGTAAACTGTTGTTTTCTGGGTGTTAAAACCTCCTCACTTTTGATCAAAGCTGCATTCATTTACTCACATTTAACAACTACTTCTCCGTTTAAGATGTTTCATAGATATATATCCATTAGATGACATGATTACAAGGTTAAGAATACTACAAACCTTTCTTTCTCCATTGTTTCATTATGAATACAATGATGGACAATACCACGATGCATGCAATAAGTGGTGCTAAAATAACAGCTATTATACGCATCGAAGAACTTTTATCTTCACCACTGCTTTCTTCAATACTGCTTATGTAAAAGAAATGTTAGAATAAGTGTTGAAGTGAATGTTGATTTGCTTTTTGTTCTGAAGTATCAAACCTCAATCGTAATCCGTTCTTTCATTTTGCTAGAAGTTCTGCTGGAATCGGTCGTGTGAAGTTGTTTCCCATTAAGTTTCTACAAGGAACACCATATAAGATTAGTATGCATCATGTAAAAGCTTTTGATCCTATACTGACAACCTGTTAGGGCTGTTCAAAAAGCTTGGGGCTCGGAGCTCGCTCAGATTTAGCTCGGAAAAAGCTCGCACGATATGGCTCGTTTGAAAGTGAGCAGAGCCGGCTCGGCTTGGTTAGAAAGTGAGCCTAGCTCGGCTCGGCTCGTGATGAGCCAAATTGGCTCGGTTTGGCTCGCTTGGTAGCTCGGCTCGGCTTAGCTCGAATTATTGTCCTTATTATATATTTTATTTTTATATACATATAATATATTACAAAAAAGTGATTATTATTTACATGTATTTAGTCTTGTAGTTTGATATCTATGACATATTTAAAGGTTGATTGCCGTGCTAATGAATCAATATTGTATTTACTTGGAATATAAAACTTATTTTCCGTTGTTGAACGTAATTTTGGCTTGTAATGTATTAGGTTGAACTTATTTTGAATAAGTTTTTTTGAAGTATTGAATAATATTTTAGAGTACTGAATTTTGAGAGCTATGTGTTAATTTCTATTTTTAAAATCGAGCTAAACCAAGCCGAGCCGAGCCAGCTCGATTTAAAACCAAGCCGAGCCAACTCGATTTAAAACCAAGCCGAGCCCGAGCTTAGATTTTCAGCTCGGTTTCAAATCCGAGCCGAGCCAACTCGGTTTATAATCGAGTCGAGCCCGATTATAACTTACATGTAAAATCCTAAAACATACTGATAAATTGTATACATATGCTTCTCACAAATCAAACATAGAACTTTCATTGCTATATTCTACACAAGTTGGCCGATCATGTAAAAGATAGGTAAATGCATTGGATATAGGCATATAGCATATTCAACTTTGAATTTAATTAGCCAAATTTAATCTCAAATTTGAAATATAATCAAAATGATTAGCCAAGTTAACTGATGAAACGATGTGAATTTAATAGCCAAAATTAATCTCAAATTTGAAATATAATCAAAATAATAATAGTGAAATTAGAGTTAACTGATGAATAGAATGGTGACCTGTGGAAGGGGAAGAATTGAGAATATGTCTATGATGAAGTAGGAGCACAAGTATCTTTTGGCTATAGCAAAAGTGTCCTCAATTAAGACACCACGTCCAAACACTCTTGAAAAAGGAGCAATAAATCCAATGCGGAACTCAAAGATTATATGGAGAGCATAAAAGAGGTCTATTAGAGTACAAAGAACACAGGAAATGATCTTCATCTTGTTGTCCATACCCAGACACTTATCATTCCTATCAAACACAGGAATGTAGAAGAAGAGCGGATCTAAAGATACCGCGATAATGGTAATCACGACAAATATTTTGTTCCAGGTCTGAATAAAAGGGCCCTGTGGGTGTAGGATCTTCTTCTTCTTTGGAAGCAGTAGCGTTTTATCATTGGCCAATCCTCTTCGGATGAAAGATGGCTTCATTTTGGGTGTCGGGATTGGCTGATCATAAGTACTATAATCTCTTGTTGTATCCTTAAACCTGAAAGAAACAACCACCCATTGATTAATATATAGTTGTTATCATCTATGTATACGTATATATATATATATATGTCTAGCTAGCTGGTACACTAACCTTACGTATCTTTGCTGCTTGAACTTCATTTTCTTAGATAGGTAGATTAGATGAGAAGTGAATTACCAAATGGCGATGACGAAGTGAATGAGATGAGACATTTCAAGCCTCAGTTTTTGAGAAATTTCATGGAGGCAACGCAAGCAGAGCAGCCATGTTATAGTCAGTCTTCTTTCTCCGTGTACCTCAATCATATTTCATTTCGCCCCTTCTACTATCACTTTATTCTATTTACACCTTCTACTTCTATTTACCCTTGTGCCTTCACTTTTTCCCTCATCAGTAAATGGATTAAAACTCTAATAACAGTGTCCTGAATAAAAACAAGTCTATACTTGGTCAGGATCTTAAAATAAAAAATCCTGATTTTAACACACTCCAAGTCCTCAAGTTGCATCGCTACTGATACAGTTCCATATCCCATTGCATACAACTGATTCAAACCACATGATTCGAATCTTGAGGGCATTATATCACGCCTGCGTGTTAAGTATAAATGATTTTGAGCTTAAAGCCTTCCTTTTTGCCTATGTACTGAACAGAAAACATGATTTTTAACTATTTGTTCTTATGTTTTGTAGTTATTACAAATCATAAACTACAGAAGCCAAATAAGGTTTCTAGAAACCTAACTTTCCAAATAAGCACAATTGTTCAAATACTTGAGGTTATAACAATGGATTGCAAATCTAAAGAAACAACTCAGCAAGTACCGAATGGAATTGCGGGTGAAGATACAAATAGATACACATTTGATAAATATATGTTGAATCACGATTCAAGAATTGACATACATTACAAAAAGAGAGAGAATGGATTGAATTTTGAAAGTGAAGCCATGATTACCCTTTTTTATACGTCTGTTGTTTAAATTTTGAATCTGGAGCCATGTTTAAATTTTTAATTTGGAGCCAAAATTTTTAATGAGCAGTGGTTTTGATCACAGAGGTTTGAATTTATAACATATGTTGAAGTTTGGAGATAGGCAGTGGCAGTGGTTTTGATGGGCAGTGGTTTGCTCTTTTCTTATGTGGGCCAGTGGTTTGATGGGCAGACTTTTGGCCACAAACCTTTGAGATTTGGATGTGGGCCAACTTTGAAATTTAAAATGATTTATATATTAGGATTTATGATATAATAATGACATAAGAAAAGCCTTGTTGGACATGTTCTCCTGCTGACACATCAGCTTTTCTTATGTCACTTGGATTTCTCCTTTTATAGAAAGTGTAGATAGAATTACCAATTTGGGATGACCTATTGAACATATCAACCCAATTTTGTCTACTTTTTTTTAGAAAACTTGTTCAAGTTAAAATAGGTTATTGTAACAAATGATGAATTACACAAGCGTCAAAACCGGAAGAATGAAAACCATGTGCGTCAAAGTGATTTCAATAAAAGAATGTATAATATTAAATTAGTTTTAACTTAGGTTGAAACATTTTAAGCTCAAAAGACATTATCAGGCATAAATCATGAAGTCTTTTTTTAGAATAAACAACAACCAACAACCAACAACAACAACAACCATACCCAGTAAATCCCACAAATAGCAAAGCTACTTATAGGGTCTGGGGAGGGTGGGATGTAGGCAGACCTTGCCTCTATCCATAGGAATAGAGAGGCTGCTTCCAGAGAGACCCTCGGCTCGAAAACGAACAACAAACCAACACACCACGTCAGAGAATATAGAAATAAGAAGTCCCTCGTACCAAGAAATTGATCTGAGTGACACAATATAATGTAAATCATGTGCAATAGCATGCATACAACATCATTTGGGCATAAACACAAGAAGGCAATCAGCGGAAAAGTCCCTTAAAGAGTAAGAAAAACCTACCTCCTTAAAATACACCTAAGACCTTACTGCATAAACACCGAAGTCTTTTTTTAGAATGTCACTTAGAAACATCATTTCATCATCTATAATGATTCAAACACCACAGCTTGTTTTTTTAAAAGAAATAGACGTAATCTACTAAATAACTAACTATTTTATTTTATAGAAAACGATTTTACTTTGGAAAGAAAAACCAGTAGTGACAACCATTTTCCATTTATAGTTTTTTTAAAGCTGCTAAAAAGTAAAATGGTTAAAATTATGTATGTTTTATATAAAGATATAAAATGTCAACTGTTTTTACAAAATGGTAAATGCTTTTCAATGGAGACTCAAGTTCAATTCCTATTTGTGTCATATTGAGGTGGATATTGGGCAATAATGGTGACAAACCCACCGAGGGGGGCTCGATCCTGAGCCGCATCCCGGTTTTTATCCAGCTGTTACTTCAGCGAGGCATCTCGTGTGGAGGCAGTACGGTTTCTGGGGGAACGCCGTAACCAAGTCTGACCAACCTAGCGCGGACTCGGTTAAGACAACGTAGTCTGGGAAAATCTTGGCTAGGGCCGCCGTTAAACGGTGTAACATTGGGTCACTCAAAAGGAAAGTCATCGTTCAAAAAAAATAAAGTAATAAACACACCGGCGCATCAAACCCCCTATGGATTTGAAACCACTAACGTATTCAGATCCCCAAACTCTAAGCCATTTTCCAAGGAGAAGAATGATAATCTTCATTCCAAGGAGAAAATGATAATCTTCATATTAATTATCGATGTGCTTCACAATCACACCTAAATTACACTCAAAATCCTTCCAAAACTCTCAAACCTACCAGATGTAGCCTAAAATTGGGTATGCCATGGATTCAAAAGCACAATCTACCGCCGCTCTTATCCACCAGTTTCAGCCACTACTTGTCGGAGAGCGGCAAATGGCTGCCAAACGATACCATCGACACCGACCTGCAGTCCCCTGTCGCCGGCTTCATCAGCATCGGTTTCCGATTTATGCCCTAACTCACCGCTAGAAGACCCGATCTAGCCTTGTAACCACCAACATCACTTGATTCTGCCGGATTAGTAGCTGTTTACCGCAAATTGTCGTCGCTCACCTTCTTCACTATCTGATTTTGTCGGTTTCGGTTCCAATATAAATTTCAAACGCAGCAGCCAGCGACGGAAACAACTGTTTCAGTCGGAGTAAGCACGTATGAACTTTTTTCCGCAACCGACTGTGGTGGTGGTTCGGAAGCTGATTCTCTCTAAAACTCAAGACTACCAAGAACATTAAAGAATGACCGGCAGATGTCGGTCATGAGATACCTGGAAACCTGAACTATTGCTAAGGCCTTTCAGGATTTGTTATTATATAAAATAAGTTAACGAACCTTTATTGGATAAGCTGATAACTATATGTGTTGACAAAAGATTTGTACTTTGTTAGTATTCTTGATGTCATCTTAAATTAAACAAAATGGTCTTATCGTTGCTATGATAAGATTACGCTAGCGAGAATCTTTGGGTTGATATTTATAGTTTCATGCTAGTATCATACGTTAGTTCTGGATAACCATTATGCCATGTGGCCTCGTTTAAACTTTAATACATATGCTAGTACACAAACTTGTATGCTCGCCAATACTTTATGTGTTGACATGTACTTTAATACGTATTGCAGGAAATTAATGATGATGATCACGAATGGAACTTAGTAGGACGAACTAGAAACTCATCTTAATTTTTGAACTTGTTGTATTTGTTCTTTTGTTAAATTGTTGTAATTTGCTTTCAAACATCGTACCTTGAATTTAGCAATGAAATGAAATTTTGACCTTATTAATTATTGTCACAAATAGCGTTATAAAGTCTCTTGCAATCTATTTCGTCTCCTGTCGCAGCCCCCGACCCCCCGCCCCGGGAGGCGGGTGCCGCGAGAGCGCTCAGAGCTGGTGGTATCAGTGTTTATTAATTTGGCAGCGGAATACATCAAGACCGTAGTTAGGAAATATTTTTATCAGAGTTAAACACCAAACTTTTTATAACAAATCATTGGGATAAAACCCAAGTTCATTTGACAATACATTTGTAGGGATGAACCCTAATTATTGAAAAAAAAACTCCTTTTTATTTAGGTAACTTTTATAGCCACTTTTCCAAGCTTTCGGTGCTCTCCAGCTGGCTTCTATTGGCTTTCACATTTTGTTACCGGAAACGCGTTTTAAAAACATTTTATTAGCAAGAAATACTGACAAGTACATTTCATTTTGTAAAGCATCAGTTGTTACACGTTACAATATTAAGGGCGATTACAATGTTTATATCTACACAATTACTCGTTCAGTACGTGTCACTCGACGGATCTATGACTATGGTCATATCACACATTGGATATCCATGCCCAATTGTGAAGGTTATCAAGTACTGTATACAAACCCCATAATACTGGCAGCAATTGTAGAATTACAAAGAATTAATCACTGTAATTGTATTTGAAAACATTTTGAGGTTTTGGTAAAACATTTTGACTCACAAAAAGTGTTTATAAAAGAAAAATGTACTCACACGTTGACTTAGGTGATACTACTATAGCTTCCTGGTGATTCTCCTGGTTATTATCTATTAAAATTAAACAATGCACACGTGTTAGTAAAATAACCCAAATCACATTGACCGTACAACTCGAGACAAAACTCCAATGACTGAGTCAAGCAGAGCCTTAACATGCATTATGGAGTCCTAGATCAATCGAGTGTAACACGAGACAGAACTCCAACGACTGAGTCAGGCAGAGCCTTGACATGCGTTACGGAGCCCTAGATCGATCGACAGCAGGGTTATAATACTTACAACGAGGCAGAGCTTCGCTTTATAGGGGTATAATATCCCGGGTATAATAATAACTATCAGAAAGTTGAGAGAGAATTCGATTTTTGAACGAATTGCAAATGAAGCCTGAAGCCTCTATTTATAGGCTTGACGGAGGTCAGCTCGCGGCCCGCGAAGCCTTTCTCGAACACTCTCGCGGCCCGCGAGAGCACACATGTCGACTATAGCTTGGTCGAGTCAAGGTGTAGGTCTGATGAGTCACTAGACACGTGGCACAATACAGTGTCGAGCAAGTAAAGTCAGTCGCGACCCGCGACTCATAAGGCTAAGGGGGTCGCGCCCCGCGAGCGACTCCCTGATTTTGTTTTTCTTGGTTTTTATAAATACAAAGGTATTCTGGGTCCGTTTCTCGCATACAAGGTATATTAGGAGCGTTTAGGGTCACGTTAAGGGTTCTAGGAGGGTTGTTATATCTCCCCCCCATGTTTACGCCATCGGTTGGGGTGTGACATCCGGGCATTGGATGTTTTGAGGAAATCTAGCAAGTGGGCGTCAGTTCCAAAAGAGGTTGAAACCACTAAACGGTCTAAAACTTCGGAGTCTGGAAGTTACAACGTGGGCAAATAAATATCAAGGACGAGCCGAAATTTGACGATGATATAAATAAAATTCCAAACGAGCAACGTCCCGTAGGGAGTGACAAAGCCAAAAAGGCGACGACTGCAAAAAAACAAGTCCCGTCAGGGAGTTGTTCGAAAATGGAAGATTTAATGGCCCAATTTAAAGCATTCACCGAGGTCGAAGCTGAAAAGGTAAGAATGAAGAGACATAAAGTCGATGAACGACTTAGGTTGTAATAAGAGGCAACACAAATAGATGAATGGAAGATAATGACAACCGACATTAACGCGTAAGATCGCCAAGAAATGGAGTTCCTAGTTTTTTTTTTTAAATTTAGTAATTTTTTACTATGAATTTTTAATTTTTAGCAATCTTGTATTTTTTTAAGTCAAGGTTTTTTTTAGGTTTAGGTTTTTTTAATGTAACGTAAACCATATTATTAATTTTAGTATTTAACTTAATTTTACTTTTATATATGTTTAATATTATTTATCAAAAAAAAAAAAGGAAACTCATTACGCACACCCGAGGCCTGGCTCATCATTTGGGTGAGGTGATGACCTCTTGGTACGTGGCCGCTTACGTGGCGGTTCATCATCAAGTGATGGTCAACCTCTACACCCACCGGCCTTAATTAAAGAATTCGATTATTTTAGAAAACTTGTTAATTTGTTTAAACTCCCAAGACGTGTCTATTTGTGACTTGGGTACGTTAACTAGCTTAACCAATTCTATATGTGTGATAAGTTTCCCTTTATAAATAGATAGATAGATATTGATCCAGGAAACCAACTCAAGTTATCAATGGCCATTTCCATTTGCTTTGCAATATTGTTACTTATGTGTAGGATCTCGTATGCTTATGAGTGCAATTATACTTCCATCATCAGCTTTGGCAACTCACTAGCAGACACAGGCAACGTTAAAAATCTAGTCGCTATTCATCACAGCGAGCCACCACATTTTTTATTCCCACCTTATGGAGAAACTTTCTTTCATAAGCCCACTGGTCGCTGCTCCAATGGCCGCCTCATTATTGACTTCATAGGTACCAACCATTCCATACAACATTTACCTAAATTTGTAACTAGCTAGCCAGATGTTTGATATGATCAAGCTGGATTTGCTTTGGGTAATATCTTGTCTTGCTAAAACATAATATAATATTACCTTGATTATAACAATACCAACCTAATTACCTATTTTTAATATTTCAACATGTTTAAATCATTATTTGGCGTTGCTTTGAGCTTCATTTTTATATGAACCCGTAGCATGTTATGTTATTTAACTTCTTCGCTGAGTTAATTCAAAATTTCAGTGAACTCAACAAGGTATAAACGGTTTGAACAGTTTGAATGGTAAATAAGGGAAACATGTTAGAAATTGTGAATATAAAAAAAGAAAATAAAAAAAAAACTCGTTTTTTGCCATTTAAACTATGGATATTATAGAGAATTTTGTTAGAAATTGTTAATATAATAACAATGGAGCAAAAATATAATTTAATGATAAAGATAATAACTTTAAAAAAAGATGTTAGAGCATTCACAATCAGTTCCCTAAATTCTGTGAGAGTTTTTTATATTATGAAAAGTGATTGTAGGTGGTTGGAAGTGGTTGTAACTTGTAAGTAGAGGAGAGAGAAATCGTTACTGTTCATTTGTAAATTTGGGAGGACACTGTTCACCATTTATAATTTTTTTAATATATTTTGAAAGTGGTTGTGAGTAGAGAAGAGAGAAAAAGTAATGATAAAATATAAAAAATATTATTTAATTGAAATGAGAAAGAAAATATAGTTGTTTTTAGTGAAATGCTCTTAGATATGGATGATAACAATACTAGTATAAATATACAAACTTGATCAAATTATACAAGTAACAACTAGAAAGTTTTTATAAAACAGGTTTTACGTAATTAATATTTGGTTATTATCTACTCCTAGTAATTGAAATACTTTCTTTCTTTGGGTGTGAAGCTGAAGGTCTTGGATTGCCATTGATACCACCGTATGTGGGTGACAAGAGCAATCTTAGAAAGAAAGAAGTACGACAAGGAGTGAACTACGCGGTGGCGGGTGCAACCGCCTTGAGTTCATCTTTTCATGAAGCAAGAGGAGTTTCAAATCCAACTACCAATGCAAGCTTACAAGTTCAACTCAAATGGTTTAAACAATCCATATGTCCCACTTCTTCAGGTACTTTAATAGCCCATAATGATTGTTCTTTACATGATTCAATCTATACTAATTTTTCTCCGGTAGATTGCCAACACTTGCTTCAACATTCACTAATTCTTATGGGTGAGATTGGTGGCAATGACTACAATCATGAACTAAGAGCGGGTAAACCCATCAATGAAGTCAAGTCGTTTGTTCCTCTTGTTATCAAAACTATCATTGCAGCAGTTAACGTAAGATACAGCATAATCAAAGCAATTATATATATTTGCAATACTATCTAGTAATGGTTTGTGGGATCGATAACAAGATATCAACTTTATGAAAAATTTGTGCAGGAAGTAATTAAACTTGGTGCTAAAACCATCATTGTTCCTGGAAACTTTCCCATCGGATGCTCATCAAGCTATTTGGCGATGTACAATAACTCTGATACCAAGATGTATGATAACAAAACTGGTTGCATCATTTGGTTAAACAAATTTGCAGAGTACCATAATCAACTACTCCAAAGGGAATTAGAGAAAATCCAAAAGTTTAATTACCACCATGTCAATATCATTTATGCTGATTACTACAATGCTGCCATGCAGCTTTATCGATCCCCAAAAGAATTTGGTAACTTTTCGTTAAATAACTTTCCATGATATTTTTTTGTTAAGTATGAATATATGTGTAGAATCATGGTGTGTAAATATTAATTACAGGGTTTTTGAATGGAGCTTTGAAGGCATGTTGTGGTGCTGGAGGACCATATAACTTCAACGAGACAGTTGAATGTGGTGCTGCATCATCCACTACATGTGCTGATCCAGATACATACGTTAGCTGGGATGGAGTACATTTGACAGAGGCTGCATATAGATTGATTTATAGGAGTTTATTTAAAGGTTCATACACCATGCCCCGATTCAACTCCTTGTGTAGAAGCTAAAGGCATCTCGATTTATGCACCGTGAATGTAGTACTATATAAATTCATAAACATAATAAAGCTACCAAATACATATGGAGCAATGCATATACAATAAGCATGGTGTACATATTATGAGATTCGTGTATGGATTTATATTATGCATATTTAATGATGGTTTTTGTAACACCACGCCCGAAAATAATATGATGTTGCATATTTACATTAATAGGTTCAAAGATTAATGTTCTGGATTGTTCCTTTTGCGTCCTTCAACAATTGGAGTGAAAATCTTCAACTGAATAAACCTCCAAAAATAGCTCTGATCCCGAATTTAGCCATCAAGTTTTATAATTAGACAAATTCAACCGATTAAAACTTATAGAATAGTGAACCGAGCAATCGTATTTATTAGCATATTATATTATTGTATATTGTACATAATTAGAGTCTATCATATCCCGTAATTAGTGTGAAGGTTGTTAGGCATAATCCCTATAAATGAATGGGATCCTCTGTATTGTTTCTCATCAAATCAATATACCACGAATACTTTCATGGTATCGAGCCTTTTTCTCCCAAAACCCTAGCTCTTCACTACTGCCGCCTCCTCCTTCATCTCCTCTCTTCTTCCATTTTTTTTCAGCACTCTCTCTTCTCCAATGGCAGGTGACGATGCTTCTTCCAGATCTGAACCCAAAGCCCTTCATCCGGTTTACTCAGTCGCTAACATCCAGAACAAGATTCGAATTCTGGATGGGGTTAAGGTCACGTACTCGGCATGGGTTAAGCTATTTAAGCTCCATGCTCGTGGTTACCGTGTCCTTGACCACATCGACGGCACTGCTGCTCCGGCGAAAGAGGCTCCAACTTACGAGTCATGGGCTGAGATTGATGCCATAGTCCTTCAATGGATCTATGGCACTCTCACTGATGATCTGCTGGTTCGAGTTTTGGATGCGGATTCAACCGCAAGATTAGCCTGGGAAAAGATTCAAAACATTTTCATAAGCAACAAGAGTTCCAGGGCTGCAACATTGGAACATGACTTCACCAACACTACCCTATCCTCGTGCTCGTCCTTGGATGAGTACTGTCAAAAATTGAAGGACTTGGCTGAACAACTCGGTGATGTCGATCACCCGGTGACTGAATCCCGATTGGTGTTACAACTGGTGAGGGGTCTTCCACCGTAGTTCAACACCATCGCCTCCTTCATTAACCAATCCAGTACCACTTGGGATAACGCACGTAGCATGTTGTAGTTAGAACAACACCGGCAAAATGCTCGCCAACAACAGGCCCTCATTGCTTCGCGTAGTAACAACATTAACCAGCCTCCAAGCCCGCCCAACCCACCACCTGCTTATGATCCTAATGTCTCTCGACAACCATCTCGTGGACGTGGGAGGGGCCGCAACCGCGGAGGAGGTCGTAACGGCGGTAACGGAGGATCCGTTGGTCACCGCGGGGGTCGCTCCAGCAACGGACAACCTCAACAACCTCCGCCACCCGGTTTCAACATGCCTTGGGGAAATCCTGCTGCTTATCAGCCATGGGCACCACCCCCGTGTCCCTACCCCACTCAGAACTCGCCTTGGTCGGCCCCATGGAACAACAAGCCACCAACTGGGTTTGACTCTCAAATGGCCAACATGACTACTACTCCAAACTATCAGCCTCCTAATGGGCCAGGACCAGCCGTGGATGCTCTCAACCCAACTGAATTGGGCTCGGCCCTAAACACCATGCATCTCAATGTTCAAGATCCAAGCTGGTACATGGATACGGGCTCCTCATCTCATCTCACCAACGACTCGGGTATGATTTCTTCCCCTTTATCATTAACTAATCATGCAGATATACTCGTTGGAAATGGCCAAAAATTGTCAATTTCGGGATCGGGTAAAGGTTACCACAAAACCCCAAACCGAACATACACCCTTAACAATGTCCTTCATGCTCCACAACTTATCAAAAATTTGCTATCCGTACGTAAATTTACTCGTGATAACCTTGTTTTGATAGAATTTGATCCGTTTAGTTTTACTTTGAAGGATCTCAAGAGTGGAAGGGTGCTTTCCCGCCACAATAGCTCCGGCGACTTGTACCCGTTCACCAAGCCTACCAGTTCGTCTTCGACATGTTTTCTCGTTTCGTCTACTCAAAATTGGCATAATCGGCTCAGTCATCCAGGAGCTCAAGTTTTAAATTTGCTTTCTTCTCGTCTTTTTATTGCGTGTAATAAAAAAAAAGTGTGACGATTTGTGTCACTCTTGTCAAGTTGCTAATAATAAACGTTTGCCGTTTTACGATTCAATTTCGTTTACATTTTCGCCATTTGATATCATTCATTGTGAATTATGGACTTCCCCCATTACTAGTCCATCCGGGTACAAATATTACATGCTACTGTTAGACAATTTCACACAATTCGTTTGGATCTATCCTTTAAAATTTAAGTCAGAAGCTTTTATCAACTTGGTGAAATTTCATAAACTGATCCAAACTCAATTCAATAAAAACATAAAATCCTTTCAGTGTGATCTAGGTGGAGAGTTTGATAACAATGAATTCAAAACATTTGCTCAAAATAATGGCCTGGTATTTCGTTTCTCATGCCCGCAAACGTCATCCCAAAATGGCAAATCCGAAAGAATGATTAGACGCTTAAACGATATCATTCGAGCACTACTTCTACATGCTCATTTGCCACCCTCGTATTGGGTCGAAGCTCTTCATACGGCCACGTATTTACACAATATTCTTCCAACAAAATGTCTTCATTTTTACACTCATACATTTGCCTTGTATCACCGACACCCGTCATACGATCACTTACGCGTCTTTGGTTGTGCGTGTTACCCGAACATGTCGGCAACTCAACCGCATAAGCTCCACTTTCGTTCCACTAGGTGTCTCTTTCTTGGTTACCCGGCAGATTATCGGGGTTACCGTTGTCTCGATCTTCATACCGGAAAAAACCTATTTCTCTAGACATGTAATTTTTGACGAACTATCATTCCCATATTCAACCCCTACTACACCAACCTCTTATAATTTTCTGGATGACAGTCCCTTATCCTTGCCATCTCCATTCCGTTTTCCCACCTCTATTGCTTCGGTGTCGTCTCCGTCTACCGTCAACCCACAACCGGCCTAACCAAACCCACCCGTTACCCAACCATTACCCTCCGCTGCACACTCCACTACCCACTCCACACCCTCAGCCCCTACCCACTCGACCTCAGCTGAGTCCAACCCCAACCCCAGCCCACACCTATCGGCCCAACAACAAACCACTTCCCATCCGCCCAACACTCACCATATGAAGACTCGCCATAAGTCTGGCATCACCAAACCCAATCCTCGCTACAACTTCCATGTCACATCCATTTCACCACTGCCAAAGAACTACACAAAAGCCTTTAACGATCCAAATTGGCACAACGCTATGACTAATGAGTATGATGCTTTGATGGCTAATGATACTTGGGAACTTGTCCCCCGACCACCGAACACTCCAATAATCCGGTGCATGTGGCTTTTTCGACACAAATTCAAAGCCGATGGCTCTCTTGACAGGTACAAAGCGAGATTGGTCGTAAACAGAAAGTCCCAAACAGTGGGCATTGATTGCATGGATACATTCAGCCCGGTTGTGAAACCGGCCACTATTAGAACTGTCTTATCTTTGGGTATATCAAAAGGTTGGCCGATACATCAGTTAGACGTCAAAAATGCATTTTTGCATGGTAATCTTCTCGAAACGGTTTATATGCACCAACCGCCGGGTTTCATTAGTCACACCTCTCCTGATCACGTGTGTCGCCTTCGGAAGTCCCTTTACGGCCTTAAACAAGCGCCGCGTGCATGGTACACTCGTTTCTATGAGTATATCACGTCACATGGTTTCAAAAGCAGTGAATGTGATCATTCCTTTTTTGTTTATCGGAACGGACGCGACATGGCTTACATGCTTTTATATGTGGATGATATTGTGGTTACGGCGTCTTTTACGTCACTTCTCAACAACATCATCGCTTCTCTGTCGCGTGAATTTGCTATGTCCGATTTGGGACCACTCCATCATTTTTTGGGTATTCGTGTAACAAGAGACAATCAAGACCTTTTCTTATCTCAGTCACAGTATGCAAAGGATATCCTACATAGAGCAAACATGACATCTTGTAAACCGTGTTCAACCCCAGACAACACTGCTGCTAAATTAAGCGCTAATGATGGGCCATTGTTAACTGATGGGTCACTTTATCGTAGCTTGGCGGGTGCATTACAATATTTGACCTTCACTCGCCCAGATATATCGTATGCGGTACAACAAATTTGTTTGTTCATGCATGCTCCTCGAGAACCACATCTCGCCTTCATGAAACGTATCCTTCGCTACATACAGGGAACCACCGAGTATGGCATTCGTCTCACACCTTGCTCTCGTCATTCTCTTACGGCTTACTCGGATGCCGACTGAGGGGGTTGTCCTGATTCCAGACGATCCACCTCCGGGTATTGCGTTTACCTTGGCGACAACTTAATCTCGTGGTCTTAAAAAAGGCAACCCACCGTCTCTCGATCTAGTGCTGAAGCAGAATATCGGGGAGTTGCCAATGCCGTCGCTGAAACATCATGGTTACCCAACTTATTATTGGAACTGCATGTACCACTCACACACGCCACCGTTGTCTATTGTGACAACGTCTCAGCAGTCTATTTATCCGAGAACCCAGTTCAACATCAGCGAACCAAGCATGTAGAGATCGACATCCATTTTGTTCGGGAAAAAGTGAGACTCGGTCATATTCGTGTATTACATGTCCCATCAGCTTTTCAGTACGCCGACATCTTCACCAAAGGACTTTCACGCCAATTGTTTCTGTCACACCCCCAAAATCCACATGCTGAGTATCACCGCTTGGAGGCGTGACTGACCAGGATCAAGTCACCAATCATATTGAACAATGTAAGTAGTAAACGTAATTCAATCAAACAGTATGAAAGGCGTTCAAAACCAAAACATAGTTAAGTGTTTAGCGGAAGCATAATTGTAAAACCCAATGTAAGTATTAAGTACGAAATAAAGTAATGTATTTAGCATGGCACACACTGCCATGTCCCACAACGACCGCGCCTCCCTGTGCAAGCTCCATGAGTACCTAACGACCTGCAAGGCATGTAGCAATGAATCAACACAAAGTTGAGCGAGTTCACAGTGGGTTGTTTAGTTATAGCATTCGTTTCGTAAATCGTATGTTCATTTGTAACCCATGTTTCGTGTTAATTAGTATCGCGGTCTCCCAGACATGTTGCGAAGATTAGTGGGGGCTTCCCATGTATTACTCGACCACGCGTATCGACTGCTACGAAAATGTAAGAGGTGCCCTAAGTCAATGTCTATCAGCATTGACCCTTTGCCCATAGTCCATTAGTACACGCTCGTTCGGACGACACGGTGTGAGGTTTATTAAACCTAATAGCGCTATCTACTAATGACCCACTCGCCATAGGCCTCGGCGATTAAGTCGATAAATGAGGGACTTCAATTGATAGAGTTGATGGTCTTATAGTCGTGTACCTAGGTTTTACGTACGTGCCCTTCAATCCGAGGACAGTAGTAAGTAGTTTAATAGTAATGATAGTTCGAGTAGTTATTCAATCCCATTCCCAACCCCTGGGAATCCCATGCCTTGGAAAGAGTGTGAACTCACCTTGGTTTGCTTGGCAGATAAACAAAAGGTCACTTGAGCTATATGTGGTCAACCACGTCCTAACATGGTTACCATACAAATCAGGTCTAGGTTCAAGTAGTGCACGTACGTTTACACATAAGCTAACAGATTACGAACACGTATTGATCATGGCAAACACATATTGTCACGTTAACAGTCATAACATAACATTATCATGCTTGTGCGATTCAAGGGATTGGGCTCGCACAAGTCTAACAGTCTTGTGCGATTCACCCATTGAAGCCCAAAGATACCCGACCCAACATGTTGTGCGTTCCGCACAACCTTGTGCGATCCACAACATGTTGTGCGATCCAACATGAACCCGACCCAAATAGTTAAAGCCCAAACATAAATGTACATGGCCCAAACGACAACAAACAGTGATCTTGTGCAGCTCATTAGAGCTTGTGCGATCCAAATAACCTTGTGCGATTGAGGTTTATCTTGTGCGACTAGGTTTTGGGCTTTAGGGCCCAAATCAACATAACAAGGTCCAACAGTGTGTGTGTGGCCCAAGCCTTGTGCGATCGGCACTGTCTTGTGCGATCATGCAGTCCTACGTTGTACATAGTATATTAACAGTTGTACCCTATCACATCCTAGCTTGTGCGATCAGGGACTTGTGTGGGTGCACTTGTGCGATCAGTCCCTTACACGAAATTGGTTTCGTGTGGTCCATGCAAGTCTTGTGCGAATGCAATCAGTTATTTAATTCCCTAAAATCATGCAATTCAGTTACACCATTTAACAGTTTCCAATTATGTGGTTACAACAATCAAACAGTTTCCATCTAATCATTTATTCGATCAAAACAAGGTTGTTATCACTAATCCACATAAACCCTAATTAATCATAATCATGAACATCAACTTATCAGAACCTTCAATCGCATTAACAGGTCGATGATTCCTATTTCTAACATACACTCCAACATGCTAACTTAACAAATCATCCGAACATAGTTCCTAACAGTCGATTAATCAAGCAGAAGAACGTGCAGGATATTGCATCAATATATGACAGACTTGAGTATCTCTTCACTTAGTGATTAAACTCCGTAACTTTTCACCACCAGAAGAACGTGTGTAAACACAATCTTAGTTCGTCGTTTCTTTGGAACTTGTTAAAAAGTTTAGTCTCACTGGGGATAAACCCTTAATATTCTGGGGATAAACCCTTAGTATCCTGGAGATAGATCCATAATATTCTGGGGATAAACCAAGTATTCTGGGGAAAATCCCAAATTTTCATGCGCTACAGGCGGGAGTGTATAAACCCCAAGACTTAGAAAGGTGAAAACCTTTAGACCTTAGAGAGTATGAAAATACCCTTTCGTGAGAGAGGGTGATCAATCCTCATATATCTTGAGGATCCAGGGTATAGCCAACAGTAACGAAATTGTCAGCCACTTTTACATGAACTGGTCCCGCCACCTTGAACTATCCCTGGATAACTTGCGCTCCAGGCGGGGTGTTTAAACCCAATTCGTGAGAAAGGTGAATACCTTTAAACCTGTGAAGGGATCAGGATCCCTTAAACGTGGAGAGGGGGCCAATCCTCTAATCTTTCGAAGTATCCCGAGTGTGTATCCTGGAGCAATATCCCGAAGCATATTCTGCAAAACACCTTTAAACTAAGGTGGGTGTTAGCTTGGCTAACCCCCCTCCGATGCTTAAGTCAGTATTGGGTATCAAAATAAAAGATAATATCAAAAATATAAATGAGTTATAGAGTTTGTACCATTATGATTTAGAAATTAAATTCTAAACTCACTTGTATAGCATTCCAGGATCTTGGTAGCATATCCCCCTCCATATTTTTGAGTTGGTATACTCCTTTCCCTGATTCTAATTCAATCTCATAAGGTCCTTCCTACTTTGGAGCTAACTTTCCATCAGCAGGATTAGTAGTATTCTGAAAAGCCTTTCTTAATACCCAATCCCCAACTTGAAACCTTCTAGTCCTTATATCTTGTTATATGCTCTGGATATCCTCTGTTGATATGCTGCCATCCTTAGCTTTGCTGCATCTCTTGTCTCATCCACAGTGTCTAATTCTTGGCACATAGCTTCAGGATTCTGCTCAGGATCCCGGAGATTAGATCTTGCTGTAGGTATCGCCATTTCTGTTGGGATCACCGCTTCTGCTCCAAATACTAAGGAGAATGGAGTTTGGCCAGTTGCACTTTTCACTGTCGTTCTATCAGCCCATAGGACAAAGAGTAATTCTTCTGCCCATCTTCCTTTCTTAGCTCCAAGCCTTTTCTTCAAATTGTTGACAATTATCTTGTTTGAGGGTTCTGCTTGTCCATTTGCTTGAGGATGTATTGGTGTTGATGTGATCATTTTTATGCCCCAACTCTTACAAAAGTCTGTGGTTTATTTGCTGATGAACACTTCTTGATCCCTGACTTGAACAAAGGCTTCTACTCCAACCAATTTAGAAAAGTAATATGTCATTGCTAACATGAAGACTTTTCCTCCTGGAGCTACAGGGAGTTTTCCTACTATATCCATTCCCCATTTCATGAACGACCAAGGGGATACAATAGGATATAATGGCTCTGCAGGCTGATGTAGTATGTTGCTATATCTTTGGCATGCATCACACTTCTGAGAATACTCCATAGCGTTCTTCCTCATGGTTGGCCAGTAATAACCTGTTCTTAACACCTTTGAAAATAAAGCACTGCTCCCAGTATGGTTGCCACAGTATCCTTCGTGTATGTCTTCGAGAACTTCTTTAGCTTCAGGATCCTCCAAGCATCTTAAGTATGGACCTGCAAGAGATTTCTTATACAAGATGTCATTTATCAAAGTAAAACGAGATACCTTCATCCTGAAAGTTCTAGGATTTTTTTTCCTAAGGGATATCTCCCTCTTGTAGGTACTTGATAATTGGTGTCATCCAGGATTCAGGATATCTATCAGGATATTCTACATCAGGATCACTGATACTTGATACTTGCTTATCCTGGGACTTAAAATGTTCCGTCGCAGGGTGTAGGATATGGTTTCGGTAATATCTGTGTTCCTTCTGGTATCCTGACAACTGATCCTAAGTTTGTTAATGCATCTGCTTCATCATTCTCTTCCCGTGGTACCTGTTCAAGTGAAAATATTTCAAAATATCCTGCTAATTTTTTAACAATTTCAAAATATTCAGCTAACTTTTCGCATTTTACAGCATAGGATCCATTGAAATGGTTAGTAATTAACAAGGAATCAACAAATATTTGTAAACATTTAATATGCATATCCTTGGCTAGTTGTAGTCCCGCTATCAAAGCTTCATACTCAGCTTCATTATTGGTGGCAGGAAACTCACATCTAATAGCCTGGGGTAATATGTCCCCCTGTGGCGATTTTAGTAATATTCCCAAGCCTATCCCTCTGACATTGGATGCACCATCAGTATATAGTGTCCAAATATCTGAGTTTTCACCTAGCTGTTGCACTTCTAGGTCAGCTTCTTCTTGTAAATCATTACTAAAATCAGCCACAAAGTCCGCTAGAGCCTGAGACTTTATAGCATAGGTTCGTAAACTAAGACAAAAGCACTTAATTTAACAGACCACTTAGCCACCCTACCAGACATCTGAGGTTTCCTAAGCACATTTTTAATAGGATAATTAGATTTAATAGGAATTCTATGTTTTTCAAAGTAATGTCTAAGTTTAGTCGATGCCATAACTAAAGCTAATATTAATTTTTCTAAGTGTGAATATCTAGTCTCAGCATCTAGTAAACTTTTACTAACATAATAGACAGGATACTGCTGACCTTCGTGACCCTTTACCAAGTAATGACTTTATCATCCGTAAGCATGGTCATCCTTGTGGGCTTATCTCCTATTTCCTCCTTAGCCTTCCTGGCATGCCTCTTAGCTGTAGAGTAAGAAGTTCCACATATGTCAGATCCCCCGGAGATAAAGTTAATTATCTTGGCATCTGGTGGTGGAGATGCAGCTCTCTCAGGATCCTGGTCAGTATCCTGAGCTTTCTTCTTTCTACCAAGGAATTCTTTCAAGTATCCTTTGCTCAGCAAGTAGCTTGTCTCCTTTCTCAAGGCTATGCAATCATCTGTCATGTGCCCAAAGTCTTCATGGAAGGCACATCATTTAGATTTATCCTTCCAATCTGTATTCCTTTGATTCTTTTTCGGCCACCTAGCTTTGTCCCCCAGTCCCTGCATAGCATACATTAACTCAGGAACATTTACAGAAAAACATTACTCTGAGATTTCAGGATATTCTTCATCATCCTCATCTTCAACAACATTCACTCTCTTATTATCGTTCTTAGCATATGGCTTTGAACGATACTGTTTGTAGGAAGATTCTAACTTCCTATTTGTCAATTCATATGTTGAAGATGTGTTCATCCTCTCATGCATTTTCTTGTCATCTTCAAGCCTTATGTATCTCAAAGCCCAATTCCGAGCTTCATCTAAATTCCTGCAAGGATTCATTACAAGATCCTGATAAATTGACAATCCTTCTGTAACCCCATTTTGAACGCTTGTACTGCCGTAGCAACATCAAGATTCGGGATATCCAAGGATTCTCTACTAAATTTGTTAACATAATCCCTTAGGGATTCTTGTGATCCTTGTGTTATCCTGTCAAGATCACTTGTTAGTTTCTCAAAGCTCCTGCTACAAGAAATTTGACTGGTAAACAAATTAACTAAATGAGAAAATGATGTAATAGAAAAAGGTGGAACATTTAAAAGCCATTTTAAGGCCAATCCTGTTAAAGTTGAACCAAAGCCTTTGCATAAGCATGCTTCCTTAAGTTCTGGTGGGATTGGATTTATTTCCATCCTTTCCCTATACTGGGCAATATACTCCTCAGGATCTGTCGTCCCATCATATAACTTCATGCTGGGAGTCTGGAATCATTTTGGAATTTCAGCATCACAAATTGGATGAGCAAATCGGGATATCCTGTGACTATCCTGGGATACTTCCGGTATAGGTTGCACTAAACTAGGAACACTTGATATCATATCCTTCAATTTTTGAAGTTCCCTGGTCAATGCTGGTGTTACACCTATATCCTGCAAAGAATCAGAATTATTAGTAGCAGGGATACTGATATTGGCAAACATGTTACCAGCCTGTTGACTTTTTCCATATCCTGGACCATATCCAGGGCCATATCCTGGATCCCTCACGGTCGATATCCTGGTGGATGATGGTATCTCCAGCATGTTGCTCCGGGACTGACTCGGTATCATGTTGTCTTGATTATCCTCGGTAAATGTTGCTGAACTAAAGTTCAGCATCCTGGGCTGTAGAGGAGTAGTTGTATCCTCCACAGGTTTCCTGGAGTTTGACTTCAAGAGTTATATATCCTTCATGATCGTCTGGTTTGTTTCTTGCTGCCTCTTCGTTTGTTCCTGTATACTACCAAACAAAGACAGAATTTCGTCATTAGAAGCAAGGATATGGGTTCTCCCTGAATTTTCGGATCTAGAAACATTCTGAGCGGCAGGAATTTCTCTCGGTGTGTGGCTTTCATTTCTCCTCTGAAAAGTTTGAACTTGTGAAGGTGGAGGAGGTAATGAACCAGCAGCAGCAGAGGTTGAAACAGACATGGAAGAAGAGTTCAGATTCGATTGAGAAGTCATTAGAAATAGTTTTCAAAAGAATTTCAAAAACAGAAAACCGAGTAATGATTTTAACAAAGTATTGATTAAAAATAGCACCACTTGCCCCACGGTGGGCGCCAAATTGTTTTGGTCAAAAATTACCGAAGCAATTTAGTGATCAAACTTAGTTTGTGAGGTAGTGTGCTATGTAAACTTGTAAAAATGTGTTAACTTTGTTGAAAATGTAAACAGTTTCAGGATATAGTTCCGGGATACAGAACTATATCAATTTGTAAATGAAATGCAAGTAAAGTAAAAATTGACACGAGATGTACGAGGAAAGCCCTTGATCTTTCTAGATCGCCGGCATAAAACCTCGGGAGCTGACAATAGTCAGCTGCCTTGTTCTTCTTATTGCTTGAATAACCAGGATACAATACAGGATAATGCTCGGATCAAATCTAAGTGTTACAATGATTGTGAATTGTGAGTGTTAGTGTGTGTTTGCAGCTAGAAATGAGAGTGTACGAGTATGAGAGCTCGAAAGTGTGTCCATTCCTATGATCCGGCACTCCTACTTATAGTTACAAGAAATAACAAACTATGCTAAAAATCCGGGATATTCCCCTATTATCCCGGGATCCTGCGAATATTCCCTTTTGACCGTTGTAAACTCCTTCTCCAAGCTTCCAACGTCTTTCTTGTAACCACCTTGACCTATTCTCCAGGGAGACCAAGCCTCATGACCGTTTGTACCTTGCAGCGAAAGCAAATTGTTAACAGCATGCAGGATGCCCTCGCAGGATGTTACCAATATCCTGGTCCAGTATCCTGGCAGCGAAAATAGACATATAAAGTCAGGATATAATTTCGGGATATAGGTTAGAAAATTCCACCCACAACACCCATGGTTTTGCAAAACCATGGGTGCCCATGTACGGACAAGATCAACGCATGTTTTTCGACGAACGAACTTAACGGTTGTGTGAATACTATAAATACCCCCCCATTTCTTTGCTCAAACCCACATTTGAATCTGATTTTGGTCCTCTAAGTTGAATTATACACTTCATACCTGAGGGTAAATCGGATCAAAACTTTCGGGGACCTTTTGTAAGTATTCCATCGTTCTTTTTATGCGTTTTTAGCGTTAAAGTCAAACTGCGTTTGACTTTCTGCATTGAACAGTTTATGATCAACGCGAAGTTCGTTTGAAATTCATAACATGAGCGTAATCACGATGATTATAGTCCCTAGTGACTATACCTACTGATTACCACGTTATCTAGGCTCAGTGACGAGTCGTAGTTTCGGCCAAAATGCGTATTCTTGCGTATTTTGTAACCAAACTACTTTTGGGTATCAAGACCCTTTGTCTTGATACCAAACCTGTTTTCAAACCTCGTTAAACATGTTTTAACATGTTTAGCTCGTCACTTTTAGATTTGTGCTTACATAGGGTCGTAAAGGTAAGCAATCTAAACAATCGCTTATACTTTCGAACCCGACCCATTTGGTGGATCTTTAGGATCCGACCAAACACTTTAGGTGACCATAATTGTATAGGGAATAACCTTCCGAGGCTATACTGTCACACCCCGAAATATCAGAGCATTGGCGTGACTGGACTGGTATCTTCATTGCACAGCGGAAGCAAATAAGCTAAGTCTTTCTAGAAATTGAACGCCCGCTAAGTACTCGACTCCACATGGTTCTCCTATTCCAACCGTGCCTTGTCTTAGAACTGTAACCTGAGAAAGAGACATGCGAAAAATCAACATAAAGTTGAGCGAGTTCATAGTTTGTTTGTAAAAGATTTGAAATAAATCTTTAGAGTTGTGAAAGGTTTGAAATAAATCTTTTGAGTTGTGAAAGATTTGAAATAAATCTTTGGAGTAACCGGTTTTTGAAATAGTATTGAGAAAACGAATCAAAAGTCATTTTCTTGCCAAGTTATATGGAAACGTTGTGTTTGTAACACAGTATGTTCATAGAAACCATGTATTTGTAAAGTCTTGTATTTGTAATGTTCGTATAACCGTCAATGCCCACCCTGACTTTGACCCGCATAATCCTATGCTTTGAATTTTGTATAAAACATGGTATTTAATTTGTATGAACAAGTATTTCCGTAAGTATAAAATCCCTGGTATGTAGCAAATAAGGAAAAAAGAGATCACCAATGGTTTGCAAGGCCATTGATATGTGTGAAGTGCAAGTAGGAAGACTCAAACCTAGCGGATTTATGCGTCGAGCACAAAGTCACCCCGAGGTCCGTTCTGTTTGGGCCTGGGGCTGGGCTCGCTACACCCAGATAGATCTATCGCTCCTGTCCCTCAGTCCTACAATGAGGATTAATGATCTCAAGTTGCGCCTACCCACTCACATGATATAAGTAGTAACCCTCCTTAAGCTAACCATACCATGTGTAAAAAAAATGTGTAATAATTGTAACATGTATTTTACCCCAGCCTCTAAGGCTGAATCTCATTCTACCCCAGTCTCTAAGACTGATCCTCCCTCAGTCTCTAATAGGGATGAGCAAGTGGTATCCAATACCGATCCCATCCCGATCCCATCCCAATCCCGATCCCGAGAATACCATACCGAAGGGGTTTCGGTACCGGTATCGGTATCCACTTTTAGGTATTTGTCGGTATCGGTACGGTATGGTATCGGTATAATACCGCATTTTACCCTCAAAATACCGATACCGTACCAAACCAACGTATTTCGGTATCGGTACCCATTTTTCACAAAAATCGGGATCGGGATTTGTCGGTATCGGGACGGTATGGTACCGGGATCGGTATTTGCCCATGCCTAGTCTCTAAGACTGATCCTTCCTCAATATTATCACCAGACGATCCATCCTTAGTCATGAAAATCATTCACATTTCGATAATACGCATTTGTTTTGTAAAAACCGGTATGTTTAGTATAAACCTTTCGTAAATCATTTGAGTTCCTCGAAATCCCTTCGTAATATGATTTAGAAATACGAGTTTTGCGTTTGTTCTAAACTTTGTATGTTTTTGCAAAACGTGCATGTCTTTCCACCCCGAAAACATTTATACAAATGTAAAGCCGTAAAAAGTGGGGTTATGAACTCACCTGAATATTCTTGTGCAAAGCGAGCTAATTACGACCTCGTGATGTCGTTTCCAAGATGAGACTCGCTAGCGTGCATTCTACAATATTCCTAACACGGAATATCTAATAAGTTTCTAAATAAACGTAGTAACTAACTACGTGTCACCGAGCTCTACCGAATCGTTAATCGAACGATTCAACGGTAAGTTGTTAACTTAATGGAAAAGATTAAGTTATACGTGTTAAGTCTCGTTTAATGTCAGTAGCAATTTAATAGGTCTTGAAAAAAAAAGACTTAGTTTCCGAGAGACTTAAAATGAATAAATATTTATATAAAAATATATAAATATATCGTTGTAAGTGCGTTAGCCGTCTCGAGTAGTCATACGTGTATAAAAGAATATTTCTATGAAAATATCATATAACAAACTCGTATCATATATCGCGTTTCGTATGAAAATAATATATAATAACCTGTATTATATATATCACGTCTTGTGTATATTTGCCGAAAATATACGTATATGCCGTCTAGGCGTATCAAAATAATTATGAAGAGTTACATTTTATAAAGAAATCGTCGAGTTGTTATGTTTGAAAATAAATATAAACCATATTTATTTTTGTAAAAGATTTCGCGTTGTACGACATTTAGAATAAATATATAACTATATTTATTTTAGTAACACAATTGTAGTGTCGTTTGAAATACGAAATAAATATATGAGCTATATTTATTTTGTAAAAGTATACGAGTTGACGACGTTCGAAATAAATATAACCTTATATTTATTTGGAAAAGCGTTTGGAATTATCAAGGTTTGAAGTATTATAAACTCGAATTCCTTTAAGCGTCGTTTTTGAAATATAATACGTGTCGTGTTTAAGGGTTTTTCTCGAAAAACGGGCAGAGTTTCCTCTATTTTTGGACGGGCCCGACAACTAAAGTGTCGTTATATTTTCAAAATTCAATCAAGATTCTAACAACATTTACGTATAATCAAATTTATATAAACGAAATAATAAATCAATGTATGCTTTAACTATCGATTAGCCATTTTATTTCGGTTCGAGCTCGTTTTTACGTAATGAGTTAAAAGTATAAAACACGAAATAGTAACGCCGTTAAAATCTTTACCACTTCTTCGAGTCGACACGTCGAGCCGCTTGACTGAGTTAACCGAACCGCCTGACCGAACCGAACCCGAATCTGTCCCAAACATCTCTGTTGACCAGTTGTTGACCCGAACCCATCTGTTGACTGAGTTGACTCAGTTTGACCGAGTCAAACCGAGTTGAGCCAAACATTAGCCCGAACACCGAACCCGAGCCGTACCGAACCACCATCCAGAATCTGACCGGGACCTGAGCTTGAACCGTAGTGAACCCGAACAAAAACCATCAGCCGCTTATGAACATCATCTCTATCATCAACAGTAGCCAACATAAACAAAATCATCATCATCACCTTCAGTTTGCAAGAAGTAAGAAGAATGGAAGGTGATTACCGGAATATTCGTCAGACCGAGACAAGGACCGCCGGTCCGAGTCAAGGACCGCCGGTCCGAGTCAAGGACCACCGGTCCGAGATGCAACCACCGCCGCATTCCACTGCCACCGCCGCTCACGGCGGTGCTGCTCCATCTCCGGCGCTCTCTCTCTCATCTCGATCTCTCGGTCTCTCTCTCTCTTCCGCCTCTTATGCTCATTGCCAGACGCCACCACCAAACATGGTGGTGGTGGTCGCCCGGTTACGCGCAACGAAGAAGGGGGTGGGTCGAATGTCGCCACGCGCCGCCGTATGCCACCACCATCTGGTGGCAGCCGATAAACAGTGAGGGGGGTATCGAGCTGTGGGTGATGGATATTGTGGCTGGATGTATTAGAGAGAGAGGGATGAATTCTCTGTGTTTCAATTTGTGTGTGTGATGTTGTGTATATGTATAGATTGAGTGAGAGAGAGAGAAAGACAGACTTCAAGTCTGTTTGTTTATTTGTGTAAGTTATCGAGAGAGAGAGGGTAAGGTATGAGAGTGTTTGTTTATGTGTGTTGTTGTTGTGTCTGCTTGTGAAGTTGAAGATCAAGGGTATGGTTTTATACTAATTCTTGTGGGTAATGACTAATGTGAATCCCTTTTTGTTCCGAGTGTAAAGATCTTCAGAGATCTTATAACAATCTAGGCAAAAGATTTAATAGAGATTTCATGAATATTTATCAAGATTTAGTAGATTGCAGAGATCTCATAAAGATCTTGTAGGGATTTGTAAAAAAAATCTTTTGTAAGATTTAGTATTGATTTTGTATAAATCTAATATATTATGTGCAGGTTTAGGCTTGTGGGTTTTGGGCTTGGGCCCAGGGCCTAAAGCCCAATCTCATGCGTAAGTGGCCCGTAATTCATACGAGACCCGTTGTCACAACCAGAACTCCGTTTTAACGTCAAAAATTAAAATACACAAAAATACGGTCGGTAGTCGTTGTTTGCACGCCCGTTCGTCGATTTCGGTAATAATCGTGAAAAATTGTATCGTTGTCGTCTTTAATCCGTTTTTCGATCCGGTTTCGACTGTAGTCACTAAAATATAATTACGAAGCTAAAATATATCGTAAAAATTTAATATTTGTCGGCGTTGTCAGTATCCTGTTCGGTTTCAATCTGTTGCCGTTTAACGTTTCACAGGTTTCTCTGTAAACCACCGTTCGCGCACTGTAAAGACGAATAGACGTTCCCAGGCACTCCAAAGGCCTAATTAAGTGAATTCGCGCTGTAAACACTATTTATTATCGCGTTAATCACTTGTTAATCACGTAATTAAGAGCCGTAAATCACGGGTTGTCACATTCTCCCCCTGTTACAGAAATTTCGTCCTCGAAATTTAGACTATGTTATCTCCTCGAAATTGTGTTGTTCGCAGGTAAGTCCGAATACTAACAAAGTTAATGACCGCGTAATCGAAACAAGACTTATTCGAATCATGTGAATTCAAGGACATTCCTTCACAATAGGAATCCCAACGATTTAAAAATGTGTCTCAGTAATTGATGTCAAAAGGAAACGAGACGTAATGATACAGTCATCAGTGTGACTAAGTTAACAAGGATCCAACAATGAACAGGAACTTCGACCAATCGAATTCCATATTAACGTTTATAACATGTAAATGAGTTCTAGAAGCAATAACATCCACTGGATGAACTTAGAATCGACAATCTCAAATGTATTGGTTTGCATGAAACGCTCGATCGTGATCAGCACAAGCTGCAAGTTATACCGACGCCACAAGGTGTCGCAATGAATGAAACAAGTCAATAATAGGAGTGATCGAACAAGTATCACCTGTGTATTGCACGAAACACTCAATCATGATTAGCCCAAGCTACAAGTTTGTACTGACACCACAAGGTGTCGTAGTGACTTAAATAATTCAATAGTAGCGGTGATCAAACAAATCCACTGTGTTTGAAGTCAAATGAAAGCGCCATGAAGTAAATATGAATGTTTGTTCCAACAAACATCGAAAGATTTTCAAGTGAAAATGGAACATTAAAGAAATAATGTTTTCGATCGAAGATGAAGAAGCAATGGATATCGCAAAACTTTCGATCGATGTTGAAAGAACCGTTAAGAGGTACACCGAAATATGCAATGAATTTGTGTACCATTGTCATAACACACAATTGTGTTAAGACCGCTTAACTATGAGAAATCGAAACGGATTTAAAGCAAATTAATAAATAAATAATTTAAATCCGTGCATGAGATGCGTAAACGAGCTTAGTGCAAGCTTCAAACTAATGGAAATCACCATCACATGGTGTCGAAATCAACATACAATTTAATGGAGTCGAATACCAAACGAGTTTACTACGACTCGGAACAAATGAAACACTTGTTAAAACGAATTTTGAATATGATGCTCCCAATACATCATATGATGTTCTGAAGTGAACATGTGTAATGGACAAGTTCAAACAATTGAACTTGGTTTTAGCGCAATCCGATAATAAATATACGTATCGACAAGAAAACTTTCGGCATGGTCACAACGAAAAACCATGAATGTAACTTGAAAAGAAATGATCGTGGTACAATGACCCTTAAGAGGAGTAGAGATACGAAAATCTACTCAGTAAATGTGAAAGTCGAAATTTCAACAAAAGAAATTTGAGGACTTTACCTGGGGTTGCATGTGATATCCGGTTGTTAGGTGACATTACCATGGAATGTCGAACATAGCGTATTCGTTGTTAATAAGATAGGGGGATTACGAAGGCTTGCTTCTTCTCCTTAGCATGTGTCGTTGCAGGATCGCGTGCCAATCCGCCGCTTCCTGATCGATAGCTCTCCTGCTGACAGGAATCTAGCGTCGTTGTTGAATTGCGCCATCGTGTCTTTTCAAAGGCCTCGCCTCGATAGTCGTACGTGTCGTATTTCAACCTCCGTTGATGTAACACCTGTGTCATTTCAACCATCAAACAAATGCCAAACCAATGAAATATAGTATTTCATACTTGGGATTTGTAAAAATATGTGTATCGTTTACACATATCAATTCTTGTTCGATTTCAAGCTTTAAATCGCTTTCTGGAGGGTTATACGCGCTCTGATGAGTAGATATAACCAGTTTAATCCAACGAACACTCCGGAATAGTGAAATAGGCTTAACATACCTTAAATAACCTTTACATAACTTAGATATAAGTTTTGAAAGGTTTGGTGTGGTGAAATCAAAGTTTAATCGCTTACAGGGACTAAAGTTGACAAACTGCGAAAGTATGCCAATTTGAACTGTAACAGACCTTCCGAAACATGACCATAAGTTAAACATACCATAAATATCCTTTACATAGCTTAGAAATAGGCTTTGAGGTGTTCGGTATGCTAAAATAAACTTTTGTGTCATTCAGGGACTAAAAGCGTCAAAAAGTGCACAAGTTTGCATTTTCGCGCATAACTTACGTTCTGAATACATCCGGACATCCAAAAATTTATGTAAGCATGACTACATTATATTTTATGGTTCGCCTTAAGAAAAATCCATTCGTCGCGTCATTTGGATCGTTTTTCGCGCTTGTGCGCATTCCGTCGTAATTAAGCGAACATCGCGTTCGTACGGCCAAACGAACCGACATCCGAGATATTTTTGAACATGTTTTAAGTTCCCTATACTTTAACTTCATTTTAGAGCTTTGAAATGGGGTTAACGGGCCTTAAACGTGTCGAAAATGGGCTGATTGCAAAACAGGGACCAAAAGTGTAAATCTGCCAAAATAAGGCCTAGCGGTGCGCTACACTTTTAGTGTAGCGGTGCGCTAGCCTTGCACAGACCAGATGCAGTGTTTCTAACAGCAGATTGCACATGTTTAATCCACAACCACATGTTCCTAATTATCTAGTCATCTGATAAGGATGGATTTCCAGCCACCATAAGGTTCCGACAAGTGTACGGGTTGGATTCATGGCACGTTTTCCATGGAACGATCCTAACGGTTCGGGTATTCCTATAAATACCCAACCCACACAACCTCATTTTGCACTAGAATTCTGAATTGAGAACCTCTAAGTTGAAACCATTGTTTCATACCTGAGATTCTTGAATCGGGATTAGCATTCGGGGACCCTTCGTAAGTATTCTTTCGTTCTTTTCCTTATTTTATTGCTTTTCGAGTCCGAAAGTCAAACTTTGTTTGACTTTCAGCGTTGACCAGTAATGGTCAATGCGAAGTTCGTTTGAACTTCGCAACGTGAGTGTAATCACGTTGGTTATAGTCCCTTGGGACTATGCCTACTGATTACCACGTTGTCTAGGGTCGTAGGGTAAGCGATCTGATAAATCGCTTATACCTTCGAACCCGACCCAGTTTGGTCGATCATTAGGATCCAACCAAATACATTAGGTGACCATAGTGTAGGGAATAACCTTCCGAGGTTATACCCTATGGTCACATCGTTTAAGTAGTTGTATGATAGGTAGTTTATATGCCTTAGGTAAATTACCAGAATACCCTTTTCATGTATAATTGGTAATTAAGCATATGTAACCTAAACTTTTGTCACATAACTGATTTTGTAACATGTTTAGGCATATAACACTTGTCATAGGACTAGTTAGGCGATCCGAACGCGTTCCACGCGAACGACGCGTTAAAGTAGCATAAGCTACCTAAACGGGTCGTAATGGGTCGTAGACACTTAGGTTAAGTTTCATTTAGTATGTAGGCTTTGATTAACCATATCACATGAGTTCCTACACTCATTTGGTTTACAAACCCTCATGCTACCCAGTCTTCCGATTTAGGTCCGGTTTATTAATGTAGTTACCTATATTAGGTGCCGTTTGATATTCCGCGATCTCTAGCATTGCTTGGTGGTTATCCTAGGACTTCTGAGCAATCTCAAGTGAGTACATAGACCCCTCTTTTACTGTTTTCCAAACTGTTTTAGGGTGGAACACATGTGCCTACTTGTTACTTTCCTGCTTTCCTGTTTTCACATCATATACTGCTATGTTCGTTAGTACATTATAGTACATGATTTCATTACATTTCATGCTATGTATTGCCATTGTGTGCATTACTTAGTACATCGTTTTACATGACATTTTGACATAGACATTCGACATAGACATTTCGGCATAGACATTTTAACATGATTGACATTTGATCATGCTTTTCCCACAAAACATAACTTTGATTTAAACCAAGTTTTACTTCAATACTTTGTTTTGTGCATATGGTTTAGTTGAGACATTTCACTTGCCATACATGACATTTTGACATAGACATTTGACATGGATATTTGACATAGACATTTGACATGGATATTTGACATAGACATTTTGATATGATTTACATCTTGACATGAACACTTTGACATATTACCCAATACATTTGACAATTGATTTAAACATAGACTTCTTACATTGGTTAGTTTGGTTTGATTAAGTGATTAAGTAACGATGCGTGTGTAATATGATACAAGCATGGTGGATACGCCGCTGGTACTTCCTATATATAAGTGTTTGTATGGTATTACATATCGTAGTGTTATTTGAATCATTTCAGTTTGAGACATATAACATTTTATACAAATAACATACTTTTCACAAGACATTGTTTTACAAACAACTTATCTTATACAAATCCATTTTACTATGGTTATTCATTTAACCATACATTATTCACTTATTTATACATATCATCTGAACTCATTGTTTTTCAAATGATTTACAAAACAAAGCAAATAACAAGGTTCATGACTAAACATTTTCTCAAACATAAGTCATGGAACCTATTTTCACAAAACCTATGTATCTCACAGGCATTTTTATGCTGACGTACCTATTTTCACATGTGTTTTTCAGGAGCTGTTGCATAAGATGATCAAGATACACATAGGCAGACTTGGGCTTTAGTGACAATAAAAGATGCAAGACTAGTTAATTATGTTGTATTTCTTTGTTTGTTAAGACATTGTAACACCTTTAATCAATAAAACAAAACTTCATTTGCCATGGATTTGAGACAATTAATTCTGTTACAACACTCCCCGACATTTCCGCCACGTTTTGTATGTTCCACGTGGTCGGGGTGTGACAGAAAAGATGGTATCAGAGCCAATGGTTATAGGGAATTAGGTTATTAGTAATGCTTTGACCTAGTCTATAACTTTCTTAGGACCCTAACGCGAGTTTACTTGCGTTTAGTCATAAAACAATACCGTCACCTATCCTTAGGCGACTATCATAACAAGAACATAAATTTCAAAACCGTTTTGAAAACTAATCATCTGTTCTAGGATGATTCATTACAAGGTTTTGAACCCTCTATTGTAAGGTTTTGAACCCTCTGTTATATGGTTTTGAACCCCTTTGAATTTTCAAAATCTCGTCAAGGTTTTGGGTTTTAAATAATGTGAACACGTGCAAACTGGAAGGGTGAATACCTGTATTCTGAGTTGTCTGTCTAGGCAAGCACTTCGTATACATCTCAACCAGACGCGAGACCAGTTGTGCTTACCTGGGAATTCTTGGGATGAGTGTTCACTTATAGGCGAGCATGTCTTCGCGATACATTATATTGACCCGCTTACTTTGATTAGTCACTCTCTCATTTGTTTGCCTTTGGTAACAAACAAATGGTCATAATCTACATACCTTATCATTTTCTTTTGACTATCTTTCGCTTGTTTCCTCCTATGCCTTTCGTTATCTTCAAGATGCTTCTTCATCGCAACAACAATGTCCGAACCAGGTGCTGCAATTACCCAGCGAATAGGCGTCGTACTCCGGAGGACCGTTGACTTAGCTATCACCATGACTCGCCTCAGGGGTGAAGCTGTATAAGGGAACTGCTCCTTGGTGCATCAATGCCCTCGTCATTATTCAAATCAAATACCTTGTTTCAAATGTACCCACGGTGGATGATGGAGACATTTGGTTAACATATGCCGCTTTGCAATCCAAAGCAAAGCTGTTACAAATCCTGCTGCTGCTCAACCTTCAAACTCTGCTTCATATGTCGCTTGGCATATCTGGCGCCTCAACCTCATGAACTTTCTACTTTGTGTATCGACGTAAGCACGCCTAGTGCAAGGTGTCGGAACACTCTCGTTACACAAACTCCAAAATCCATGTAGGATCTTTCTATCCTCATAATTAGATCCTTGTGGATGGGTATCATTCATCGGAGTCCTTAATTGAATTCTTTGTATGATTCAATACGTACATCACAATTCAATAAGGATAAAGCCGAATTCCTTTTAAGATTTTCCTATCTTCATAGATAGATTCTTGAAATGATTAAAGTGCCAAATGAAATCCACGAATTGGATTCCTGGTGTGCTTTAAGTATCCGCGTCCAAAGATAACAAATTAATAACCAAGTTAAACAACTATGTGATTATGTGCTTATGTGTTCCCTTTTTATGTTTTTGTGTGATCCAAATTCTTGTCATCCAAATCCTCGTAGAATCTTCCATATCTTTGTGTACTATATTAAATCCTCAACGGGCTTGTACGTAATAGTAAAGACCCTTGGATTATATTGTACCATTCCATAATTAGATCCTGAGAGGTCTAGGTAAACAGATTGATCCAAAAATCTGGTTAGGAATATCATGTGATGATATAGCTGAAAGGACTCCTTGGTGGCCTAATTAAAAAGGATCCTTTGTCGATCTAGTTAAAAGGACCCTATGGTAGTCTAGTCACACTCATCACCGGTTTGATTTTTCCTCCCCTTCACATTACAAACAAATTGTGCGGACTATGCAAGGAATTGCGTAATTATGGATGCATACATAATTATGGAATTCAGTGCACGGAAACCACAGCTAGTTTGGTCATGTGTCTGAAAAATGACTCTTGTCGTTCATTTTTGGTTTCTGAAGAAATGGTGAAAAATGACTCTTTTCGTTCATTTTTGGTTTCTGAAGAAATGGTGAAAAAATGACTCTTGTCGTTCATTTTTGGTTTCTGAAGAAATGGTGAAAAATGACTCTTGTCGTTCATTTTTGGTTTCTGAAGAAATGGTGAAAAATGACTCTTTTCGTTCATTTTGGTTTCTGAAGAAATGGTGAAAAATGACTCTTGTCGTTCATTTTTGGTTTTTGAAGAAATGGTGAAAAATGACTCTTGTCGTTCATTTTTGGTTTCTGAAGAAATGGTGAAAAATGACTCTTGTCGTTCATTTTTGGTTTCTGAAGAAATGGTGAAAAATGACTCTTTTTGTTCATTTTTGGTTTCTGAAGAAATGGTGAAAAATGACTCTTGTCGTTCATTTTTTGTTTCTGAAGAAATGGTGAAAAATGACTCTTGTCGTTCATTTTTTGTTTCTGAAGGAATGGTGAAAAATGACTCTTGTCGTTCATTTTTGGTTTCTGAAGGAATGGTGAAAAATGACTCTTGTCGTTCATTTTTGGTTTCTGAAGGAATGGTGAAAAATGACTCTTGTCGTTCATTTTTGGTTTCTGAAGGAATGGTGAAAAATGACTCTTGTCGTTCATTTTTTGTTTCTGAAGGAATGGTGAAAAATGACTCTTGTCGTTCATTTTTGGTTTCTGAAGAAATGGTGAAAAATGACTCCTTTCGTTCAATTTCGTTTCTGAAGAATGCCTGTTGAAAATACCTCTGTTCATTTTTCATTTCTGAAAAATGTTCGTTAAAGAGAAATTACAGGATTACGTCTTGTTCATCTTTGATGGTTATTTAACACAAAGTCACAAATAGACTCCTACGAATTAATTTCGGGACGAAATTTCCTAAAGTAGGGGAGACTGTAACACCTGTGTCATTTCAACCATCAAACAAATGCCAAACCAATGAAATATAGTATTTCATACTTGGGATTTGTAAAAATATGTGTATCGTTTACACATATCAATTCTTGTTCGATTTCAAGCTTTAAATCGCTTTCTGGAGGGTTATACGCGCTCTGATGAGTAGATATAACCAGTTTAATCCAACGAACACTCCGGAATAGTGAAATAGGCTTAACATACCTTAAATAACCTTTACATAACTTAGATATAAGTTTTGAAAGGTTTGGTGTGGTGAAATCAAAGTTTAATCGCTTACAGGGACTAAAGTTGACAAACTACGAAAGTATGCCAATTTGAACTGTAACAGACCTTCCGGAACATGACCATAAGTTAAACATACCATAAATATCCTTTACATAGCTTAGAAATAGGCTTTGAGGTGTTCGGTATGCTAAAATAAACTTTTGTGTCATTCAGGGACTAAAAGCGTCAAAAAGTGCACAAGTTTGCATTTTCGCGCATAACTTACGTTCTGAATACATCCGGACATCCAAAAATTTATGTAAGCATGAATACATTATATTTTATGGTTCGCCTTAAGAAAAATCCATTCGTCGCGTCATTTGGATCGTTTTTCGCGCTTGTGCGCATTCCGTCGTAATTAAGCGAACATCGCGTTCGTACGGCCAAACGAACCGACATCCGAGATATTTTTGAACATGTTTTAAGTTCCCTATACTTTAACTTCATTTTAGAGCTTTGAAATGGGGTTAACGGGCCTTAAACGTGTCGAAAATGGGCTGATTGCAAAACAGGGACCAAAAGTGTAAATCTGCCAAAATAAGGCCTAGCGGTGCGCTACACTTTTAGTGTAGCGGTGCGCTAGCCTTGCACAGACCAGATGCAGTGTTTCTAACAGCAGATTGCACATGTTTAATCCACAACCACATGTTCCTAATTATCTAGTCATCTGATAAGGATGGATTTCCAGCCACCATAAGGTTCCGACAAGTGTACGGGTTGGATTCATGGCACGTTTTCCATGGAACGATCCTAACGGTTCGGGTATTCCTATAAATACCCAACCCACACAACCTCATTTTGCACTAGAATTCTGAATTGAGAACCTCTAAGTTGAAACCATTGTTTCATACCTGAGATTCTTGAATCGGGATTAGCATTCGGGGACCCTTCGTAAGTATTCTTTCGTTCTTTTCCTTATTTTATTGCTTTTCGAGTCCGAAAGTCAAACTTTGTTTGACTTTCAGCGTTGACCAGTAATGGTCAATGCGAAGTTCGTTTGAACTTCGCAACGTGAGTGTAATCACGTTGGTTATAGTCCCTTGGGACTATGCCTACTGATTACCACGTTGTCTAGGGTCGTAGGGTAAGCGATCTGATAAATCGCTTATACCTTCGAACCCGACCCAGTTTGGTCGATCATTAGGATCCAACCAAATACATTAGGTGACCATAGTGTAGGGAATAACCTTCCGAGGTTATACCCTATGGTCACATCGTTTAAGTAGTTGTATGATAGGTAGTTTATATGCCTTAGGTAAATTACCAGAATACCCTTTTCATGTATAATTGGTAATTAAGCATATGTAACCTAAACTTTTGTCACATAACTGATTTTGTAACATGTTTAGGCATATAACACTTGTCATAGGACTAGTTAGGCGATCCGAACGCGTTCCACGCGAACGACGCGTTTAAGTAGCATAAGCTACCTAAACGGGTCGTAATGGGTCGTAGACACTTAGGTTAAGTTTCATTTAGTATGTAGGCTTTGATTAACCATATCACATGAGTTCCTACACTCATTTGGTTTACAAACCCTCATGCTACCCAGTCTTCCGATTTAGGTCCGGTTTATTAATGTAGTTACCTATATTAGGTGCCGTTTGATATTCCGCGATCTCTAGCATTGCTTGGTGGTTATCCTAGGACTTCTGAGCAATCTCAAGTGAGTACATAGACCCCTCTTTTACTGTTTTCCAAACTGTTTTGGGGTGGAACACATGTGCCTACTTGTTACTTTCCTGCTTTCCTGTTTTCACATCATATACTGCTATGTTCGTTAGTACATTATAGTACATGATTTCATTACATTTCATGCTATGTATTGCCATTGTGTGCATTACTTAGTACATCGTTTTACATGACATTTTGACATAGACATTCGACATAGACATTTCGGCATAGACATTTTAACATGATTGACATTTGATCATGCTTTTCCCACAAAACATAACTTTGATTTAAACCAAGTTTTACTTCAATACTTTGTTTTGTGCATATGGTTTAGTTGAGACATTTCACTTGCCATACATGACATTTTGACATAGACATTTGACATGGATATTTGACATAGACATTTGACATGGATATTTGACATAGACATTTTGATATGATTTACATCTTGACATGAACACTTTGACATATTACCCAATACATTTGACAATTGATTTAAACATAGACTTCTTACATTGGTTAGTTTGGTTTGATTAAGTGATTAAGTAACGATGCGTGTGTAATATGATACAAGCATGGTGGATACGCCGCTGGTACTTCCTATATATAAGTGTTTGTATGGTATTACATATCGTAGTGTTATTTGAATCATTTCAGTTTGAGACATATAACATTTTATACAAATAACATACTTTTCACAAGACATTGTTTTACAAACAACTTATCTTATACAAATCCATTTTACTATGGTTATTCATTTAACCATACATTATTCACTTATTTATACATATCATCTGAACTCATTGTTTTTCAAATGATTTACAAAACAAAGCAAATAACAAGGTTCATGACTAAACATTTTCTCAAACATAAGTCATGGAACCTATTTTCACAAAACCTATGTATCTCACAGGCATTTTTATGCTGACGTACCTATTTTCACATGTGTTTTTCAGGAGCTGTTGCATAAGATGATCAAGATACACATAGGCAGACTTGGGCTTTAGTGACAATAAAAGATGCAAGACTAGTTAATTATGTTGTATTTCTTTGTTTGTTAAGACATTGTAACACCTTTAATCAATAAAACAAAACTTCATTTGCCATGGATTTGAGACAATTAATTCTGTTACAACACTCCCCGACATTTCCGCCACGTTTTGTATGTTCCACGTGGTCGGGGTGTGACAGTTGATGTATAGCTTATGTTTCACGTATACCTGTGCACTAGCGTTACGTTCTGCACAGAATGTGATGTACTCCGACATCCGTTGACGTAAAGTTTGAGTGCCATGTATTCTCATGCGCTAGCGTTTTGTTATGCGTAGGCTGCCTGCTCGGGAAGTTAAATATTATAGACAATATGGATAACAGCGTGTGCCCGAGTTAATATTCGCGGTTCCTACATGATGACCTTTAATAAACACACACATGCACAAATAATCAATCATATAATCGAATGAACATGTTAGCCACCAATAAGCAATCAAGTATTTTCCCCTAGTCCCACTAGTCTATCCTCCCAGCCTCTCAGACTGAACTTCCTAGTCCCACTAGACTATCCTCCCAGCTGAACTCCCTTTTCCGAAGGTCTTAAATGCATGTTTCCTAAACTCTCAGAGTGTTGTGTACTGTATGCGTCTGTTTTGTATACCGTGTATAAAACATCACAATAGCGTATGTTTAAAAACATAATTTTGACTTTTTGTTTTTCGGCAACGGTTGGAGACCATATTCAAGTACTAGGCGTTCTGTACGTATTCAAGTTTTAATATTCTAAGTTCCCAGAGGAAAGTGAGGTTAGAGCCTAGGTATTCCTACAGAAAACCTTATTCGCTATAACCTATAGCTCTGATACCAATCTGTCACACCCCGAAATATCAGAGCATTGGCGTGACTGGACTGGTATCTTCATTGCACAGCGGAAGCAAATAAGCTAAGTCTTTCTAGAAATTGAACGCCCGCTAAGTACTCGACTCCACATGGTTCTCCTATTCCAACCATGCCTTGTCTTAGAACTGTAACCTGAGAAAGAGACATGCGAAAAATCAACATAAAGTTGAGCGAGTTCATAGTTTGTTTGTAAAAGATTTGAAATAAATCTTTTGAGTTGTGAAAGGTTTGAAATAAATCTTTTGAGTTGTGAAAGATTTGAAATAAATCTTTGGAGTAACCGGTTTTTGAAATAGTATTGAGAAAACGAATCAAAAGTCATTTTCTTGCCAAGTTATATGGAAACGTTGTGTTTGTAACACAATATGTTCATAGAAACCATGTATTTGTAAAGTCTTGTATTTGTAATGTTCGTATAACCGTCAATGCCCACCCTGACTTTGACCAGCATAATCCTATGCTTTGAATTTTGTATAAAACATGGTATTTAATTTGTATGAACAAGTATTTCCGTAAGTATAAAATCCCTGGTATGTAGCAAATAAGGAAAAAGAGATCACCAATGGTTTGCAAGGCCATTGATATGTGTGAAGTGCAAGTAGGAAGACTCAAACCTAGCGGATTTATGCGTCGGGCACAAAGTTACCCCGAGGTCCGTTCTGTTTGGGCCTGGGGCTGGGCTCGCTACACCCAGATAGATCTATCGCTCCTGTCCCTCGGTCCTACAATGAGGATTAATGATCTCAAGTTGCGCCTACCCACTCACATGATCTAAGTAGTAACCCTCCTTAAGCTAACCATACCATGTGTAAAAAAAATGTCTGTAATAATTGTAACGTGTATTTTACCCCAGCCTCTAAGGCTGAATCTCATTCTACCCCAGTCTCTAAGACTGATCCTCCCTCAGTCTCTAAGACTGATCCTTCCTCAATATTATCACCAGACGATCCATCCTTAGTCATGAAAATCATTCACATTTCGATAATACGCATTTGTTTTGTAAAAACCGATATGTTTAGTATAAACCTTTCGTAAATCATTTGAGTTCCTTGAAATCCCTTCGTAATATGATTTAGAAATACGAGTTTTGCGTTTGTTCTAAACTTTGTATGTTTTTGCAAAACGTGCATGTCTTTCCACCCCGAAAACATTTATAAAAATGTAAAGCCGTAAAAAGTGGGGTTATGAACTCACCTGAATATTCTTGTGCAAAGCGAGCTAATTACGACCTCGTGATGTCGTTTCCAAGACGAGACTCGCTAGCGTGCATTCTACAATATTCCTAACACGGAATATCTAATAAGTTTCTAAATAAACGTAGTAACTAACTACGTGTCACCGAGCTCTACCGAATCGTTAATCGAACGATTCAACGGTAAGTTGTTAACTTAATGGAAAAGATTAAGTTATACGTGTTAAGTCTCGTTTAATGTCAGTAGCAATTTAATAAGTCTTGAAAAAAAAAGACTTAGTTTCCGAGAGACTTAAAATGAATAAATATTTATATAAAAATATATAAATATATCGTTGTAAGTGCGTTAGCCGTCTCGAGTAGTCATACGTGTATAAAAGAATATTTCTATGAAAATATCATATAACAAACTCGTATCATATATCGCGTTTCGTATGAAAATAATATATAATAACCTGTATTATATATATCACGTCTTGTGTATATTTGCCGAAAATATAAGTATATGCCGTCTAGGCGTATAAAATAATTATGAAGAGTTACATTTTATAAAGAAATCGTCGAGTTGTTATGTTTGAAAATAAATATAAACCATATTTATTTTTGTAAAAGATTTCGCGTTGTACGACATTTAGAATAAATATATAACTATATTTAGTTTAGTAACACAATTGTAGTGTCGTTTGAAATACGAAATAAATATATGAGCTATATTTATTTTGTAAAAGTATACGAGTTGACGACGTTCGAAATAAATATAACCTTATATTTATTTGGAAAAGCGTTTGGAATTATCAAGGTTTGAATTATTATAAACTCGAATTCCTTTAAGCGTCGTTTTTGAAATATAATACGTGTCGTGTTTAAGGGTTTTTCTCGAAAAACGGGCAGAGTTTCCTCTATTTTTGGACGGGCCCGACAACTAAAGTGTCATTATATTTTCAAAATTCAATCAAGATTCTAACAACATTTACGTATAATCAAATTTATATAAACGAAATAATAAATCAATGTATGCTTTAACTATCGATTCGCCATTTTATTTCGGTTCGAGCTCGTTTTTACGTAATGAGTTAAAAGTATAAAACACGAAATAGTAACGCCGTTAAAATCTTTACCACTTCTTCGAGTCGACACGTCGAGCCGCTTGACTGAGTTAACCGAACCGCCTGCCCGAGCCGCCTGACCGAACCGAACCCGAATCTGTCCCGAACATCTCTGTTGACCAGTTGTTGACCCGAACCCATCTGTTGACTGAGTTGACTCGGTTTGACCAAGTCAAACCGAGTTGAGCCAAACATTAGCCCGAACACCGAACCCGAGCCGCACCGAACCACCATCCAGAATCTGACCGGGACCTGAGCTTGAACCGTAGTGAACCCGAACAAAAACCATCAGCCGCTTATGAACATCGTCTCTATCATCAACAGTAGCCAACATAAACAAAATCATCATCATCACCTTCAGTTTGCAAGAAGTAAGAAGAATGGAAGGTGATTACCGGAATATTCGTCAGACCGAGACAAGGACCGCCGGTCCGAGTCAAGGACCGCCGGTCCGAGTCAAGGACCACCGGTCCAAGATGCAACCGCCGCCGCATTCCACTGCCACCGCCGCTCACGGCGGTGCTGCTCCATCTCCGGCGCTCTCTCTCTCATCTCGATCTCTCGGTCTCTCTCTCTCTTCCGCCTCTTATGCTCATTGCCAGACGCCACCACCAAACATGGTGGTGGTGGTCGGCCGGTTACGCGCAACGAAGAAGGGGGGTGGGTCGGATGTCGCCACGCGCCGCCGTATGCCACCACCATCTGGTGGCAGCCGATAAACAGTGAGGGGGGTATCGAGCTGTGGGTGATGGATATTGTGGCTGGATGTATTAGAGAGAGAGGGATGAATTCTCTGTGTTTCAATTTGTGTGTGTGATGTTGTGTATATGTATAGATTGAGTGAGAGAGAGAGAAAGACAGACTTCAAGTCTGTTTGTTTATTTGTGTAAGTTATCGAGAGAGAGAGGGTAAGGTATGAGAGTGTTTGTTTATGTGTGTTGTTGTTGTGTCTGCTTGTGAAGTTGAAGATCAAGGGTATGGTTTTATACTAATTCTTGTGGGTAATGACTAATGTGAATCCCTTTTTGTTCCGAGTGTAAAGATCTTCAGAGATCTTATAACAATCTAGGCAAAAGATTTAATAGAGATTTCATGAATATTTATCAAGATTTAGTAGATTGCAGAGATATCATAAAGATCTTGTAGGGATTTGTAAAAAAAATATTTTGTAAGATTTAGTATTGATTTTGTATAAATCTAATATATTATGTGCAGGTTTAGGCTTGTAGGTTTTGGGCTTGGGCCCAGGGCCTAAAGCCCAATCTCATGCGTAAGTGGCCCGTAATTCATACGAGACCCGTTGTCACAACCAGAACTCCGTTTTAACGTCAAAAATTAAAATACACAAAAATACGGTCGGTAGTCGTTGTTTGCACGCCCGTTCGTCGATTTCGGTAATAATCGTGAAAAATTGTATCGTTGTCGTCTTTAATCCGTTTTTCGATCCGGTTTCGACTGTAGTCACTAAAATATAATTACGAAGCTAAAATATATCGTAAAAATTTAATATTTGTCGGCGTTGTCAGTATCCTGTTCGGTTTCAATCTGTTGCCGTTTAACGTTTCACAGGTTTCTCTGTAAACCACCGTTCGCGCACTGTAAAGACGGATAGACGTTCCCAGGCACTCCAAAGGCCTAATTAAGTGAATTCGCGCTGTAAACACTATTTATTATCGCGTTAATCACGTAATTAAGAGCCGTAAATCACGGGTTGTCACATATACCTTATGGTCACATCGTTTAAGTAGTTGTATGATGCGTAAATTATATGCCTTAGGAAAAATTACCAAAATACCCTTTTTCGCCAAAATTCATTTTAAAGTCTATGTAACATAATTTTTGACATCTAAACTGATTTGGAAAATAATATTAAACATGTTAAGGAATATTTTACTTGTCATAGGACTAGTTAGGCGGTCCAAACGCGTTTTACGCAAACGATGCGTAAAAGTAGCATAAGCTACCTAAACGGGTCGTAACGGGTCAAAAGCACTTAGGGTAGGTTCCGTTTTAGTATGTAGGCTTTGTTAAACCATATTACATGAGTTCTTGAACTCATTTGGTTTACGAACCCTCATGCTACCCGATCCTCCGATTAGGTCCGTTTATTAACGTAGTTACCTATATTAGGTGCCGTTTGATTCCGTGATCTTCTAGCTTTGCTTAGTGGATATCTGAAGTCTATTGAGAAATCTCAAGTGAGTACATAGACCCCTCTTTTACTGTTTTCAAATGTTTTGGGGTGAAACACATGAGCCTACTTGTTACTTTCGTGCTTTCCTGTTTTCACATCATATATACTTACTATGTTCATTAGTACGCATATAGTACATGATTTCATATACGTTTTGCTATGTATGTTAACTTAGCATGCTAGCACATTGATTTACATTACATTATTTTGCTATGTATGTTTACTTGGCATACTAGCGCATTGATTTACATTACATTTTATGCTTTGTATGTTAACTTAGCATACTTAGTACATTGTTTACAGTACACTTCTGCTATGTATGTTTACTGAGCATGCTAGCACATTGATTTACATGACTTTTCTGCTTTGTATGTTAACTTAGCATACTTAGTACTTTGTTTTCATATAACATGTTTACATTTGGTATGACATTTGGTTTGTACAAACGGGACTTAAATACATTCATTAACATTAGCTACGCCGCTCGGTAGTAAGTAATGGTACCATAGGACTTGACAAATCCCGTTCCTGACATCCTAGGTTTGTTTGGATGTAAGGAATGACTGAATCCGAAAACATTCTTTTGATAACCTTTACTCTAGGGTTATCCTTCTGTCTCAAGGCTTGAATGTATGCATTTAACTTACCGCATAAGTGTTTGTATCAATAAAACATGCATTTACTTTGCAAACACAACTTTTTGATATATTCAAAATACCTTGTTTTGTACATTTTTTTTTTCATTTGGTTTAGGTAATCACATATTACTTACCATACATAACATTTGTTACATATAACTTGATTACATTTGACTTTTAACATCTGACATTGGTTTATACAAGAACATTTGACATTTGGTTTAAACATGAACATTATACATTGGTGGCTTGTTTAAATGACTTAAGTAACGAGACGTGTGTAGTATGATACAAGCATGGTGGATACGCCGTTGGTACTTCCTATATATAAGTGCTTGTATTGTGTTACTTGTCGTAGCGTTATTTAAATCATTCAATTTGGACTTATACATTTTACACAAATAACAGTTTGTTTTATACAAACTCATTTTACTTGGTTATATTACACTTTTCTTTTATGTGATCTAATTTCTTATCATTTTTCATATGATTTACAAAAGAAAACACTTAACAAGATTCATGACAAATTTTCATTAAACATTTCTTTAAAACCTAAGTCATGAATCCTATTTTCATAAAACCTATGTATCTCACAGGCATTTTTATGCTGACGTACCTATTTTCACATGTGTTTTCAGGAGCTGTTGCATAGGTTTGAGAAGGATACGCTAGGGTGGACTCGGGCCTTAGTGACATAAAAATGAAGCTAGATTAGTTAAAACATGTTATGTACTCTTGTTTTCTTTGTTTAAGACAATGTATTCCACTTTTGTTTGATAAATAAAATATAACTTTTAATGCCATGGTTGTGAAACAATAATTCTGTTACAACACTCCCCGACGTTTCCGCCATGATTTGATGTTTTACGTGGTCGGGGTGTGACAGAAGAGTTGGTATCAGAGCCAATGGTTATAGGGAATTAGGTTATTAGTAATGCTTTGACCTAGACTATAACCTTTCTAGGACTCCAACACAAGTTATCTTGTGTTTAGATCTTAAAACATGCACTTCACCTATCCTTAGTTGATTACCAAAACAAGAACCCAATTTTCTAAAACGATTTTTTTGAAAAACAATCTTCTGTTTTTAAATGATTTATTATATGGTTTTGAACCCTTTTGATTTTTCAAATTGATTTTGAAAATTTATCAATCATTTTTGAATGATTCTTTTGGCCTTGTGCCTTCCAAGTTTTCAAAATCTCGTCAAAGTTTTGGGTTCTAAATAGTGTGAACATGTGCAAACTGGAAGGGTGAATGCCTGTACCCTGGGTTTTCTGTCTAAGGCTAGAGTGTTCGTACAAATCCACATAATCGGACCAGTCACTCTTACCTGGGAACTCTTGGGGTGAGTGTTCACTTATAGGCGAGCATGTCTTCGCGGTACATTATTTTTGACCTATTTACTTTGATTAGTCACTGTGTGTCATTTGTTTGCTTTGTGATACGGATGAATGACCACCATCTTTGCCTTTGTTGATTTTGTTTCATCTCGTTCTTTTCATCTAATCATCTCACTCATTTCCTCCCATGTTTCCTCTTTTAGAATGCCTCCTCGACGTGAAAACCCGTTATCTAATGCCGAAATGGCAGATATTATGGCGCAGCACATGGCTGCCGTACTCCCAAACATTATAGCTCAGGTAAACCAGGACAATAACAATCAAAACGCTCCATGCAACTCCAAGAGTTTTAATTCGGCTAAACCACTCAAGTTCAGTGGTTCTGAAGGGGCAACTGGGCTCCTTCAATGGTTCGAGAGCATTGAGAGTACATTCCGTCACGTTCTGTGTCCTGAGAATCGGAAGGTCGAGTTTGCTTCAAGCGTGTTTCAGAAGAGGGCGCTTACATGGTGGAATGGGGTTATGAGAGATCGTGGTGCTGAAGTTGCTTTAGCGCAAACATGGGCTGAACTTAGAGCTCTTATGATGAGGGAGTTTTGCCCTCGTCATGAGCTGTGAGCATTAGAAAAGGAGTTTGATGATCTAAAACAGGATAGTGGCGAGCACCAGGCGTATACTGACAGGTATGGGGAGTTAAGCTTACTTTGCCCAACAATGGTTACCCCACTCGAGAAGGCTATCGAGAGGTATATCGATGGCCTACCTGACTCCGTGCAAGACATCGTTACTGGCAGTAATCCTACCACAGTCCGTCAGGCAATCGAGCTATCTGCAACTTTGACTGAGTCGCAGGTTCGAAAGGGTAAGCTGCATAAAAAGGGTGATAAGAAAGGTAAGAAGCAGGCGTCTGACATAGGGGATAGCAAGAAAGGTAAAAACAAGAAGGGTAAGGATTCTGGTTCCTCGAAGGGTTCTAGGAAGCGAAAGGCTTCCCAAAATTTCGCCGTTACTACACAGGCTGCACCAAATCAGCCTGCGCAACCACTCGCCAAGAGACCATATCTTGGCAACGCACCTTTGTGCAACAGATGTAACGGACATCATCAGCCGCACCTCCAGTGCCGTCATTGCACTAACTGTGGAAGACCTGGTCATCTTGCATCTACATGCCGCATTCCTGCCAATCAAAATCGGGCAGTTCAGAACCTGGCTCAACAAGTTGCTCAGCCTCCTGTTCAGCAACAAGGTCAAGCTGCACGACCTCACTACCCACCCGGTTCTTGTTATAACTGTGGGGATCTAACCCACTACCGTAATCAATGTCCAAGGTTGGTGAATGCGAATCCGAATCAGGCCCAGGCTCGTGGGTGAGCTTTTAACATGAATACACAAGAGGCGCAAGCAGACAATGAAGTGGTTAACGGTACGTTCTTTGTTAATAATCAGTCTGCATCTGTTCTTTTTGATTCAGGTGTCGATAAGAGTTTTGTGTCGTTATCTTTTGAGCCATTGCTTCGCGTGTCTAGAACGAAACTAGGTAAGCCTTTGACAGTAGAAGTTGCTAGTGTTGAACCCGTTGTTCTTGATTCTGTTCTTCGAAACTGCCAGTTGAACCTTAACAACCATCTTTTTCCTATTAACCTCACGCCAATGCAACTGGGAAGCTTTGACATTATAGTGGGTATGGATTGGTTAGCCAAACATCACGCAGAGGTAGTTTGTTTTGAGAAGATCGTTCGTGTGCCGCTTTCGTCAGGTAAGATCCTACAGGTTCGTGGTGAGAAACCTGCTAGTAGTCTCAAGCTTATGTCTTGTTTTCAAGCTCGAAAATATCTGCGAAAGAACTATGTAGCCTTCTTAGCACATGTTGTAGCAGATAAAGGCAAGGGTAAGTCTATTTAAGATATCCCTGTTGTTCGGGATTATCCGGAGTTGTTTCCTGAAGAGTTACCTGGATTACCCCCAGCACGCCAAGTCGAGTTCCGTATTGATCTCATACCTGGTGCAAATCCTATTGCCAGATCTCCATATCGTCTTGCACCGTCTGAGATGCAAGAGTTGTCTAAGCAGCTACAGGAGCTTTCTGACAAAGGTTTTATTCGTCCTAGCTTTTCACCTTGGGGTGCTCCCGTTCTTTTTGTCAAGAAGAAGGATGGATCTTTCAGAATGTGTATCAATTACCGTGAGCTTAACAAGCTTACCATCAAGAATCGATATCCCCTACCTCGCATTGATGATCTCTTTGACCAGTTACAGGGTGCTACTTGCTTTTCGAAGATTGATCTTCGTTCTGGGTATCATCAGTTTCGTGTGCATGAAGAAGATATTCCCAAGACAGCATTCCGCACTCGATATGGGCATTATGATTTCACAGTCATGCCATTCGGTTTGACTAATGCTCCTGCTGTTTTCATGGACTTAATGAATAGGGTCTGCAAGCCTTATTTGGATAAGTTCATCATCGTTTTTATTGATGACATCTTGATATATTCTAAGATGCGAGCTGATCATGAGCAACATCTTCGTCTTACTCTGGAACTCCTGAAGAAAGAGAAACTTTTTGCCAAGTTCTCCAAGTGTGAATTTTGGCTTAGGGAAGTTCAATTTTTAGGACATATTGTCAACGAACAAGGTATTCATGTAGATCCCTTCAAGATCAGTGCGATTAAGGATTGGGATACGCCTACTACTCCTACTGAGGTTCGTTCTTTTCTTGGTCTTGCGGGTTATTACCGCCGCTTCATCGAGAACTTCTCGAAGATTGCAGTTCCTCTAACTGCTCTAACTCAGAAGAATAAACCCTTTGAATGGGTTCTAAACAAGAAGAAGCATTTCAGACCTTGAAGCAGAAGCTTTGTGACGCGCCTATTCTATCATTGCCTGAGGGTAATGATGATTTTGTCGTATATTGTGATGCATCGAAATTGGGTATTGGCTGTGTTCTCATGCAAAGGAACAAAGTCATAACCTACGCATCAAGACAGTTGAAGGTGTATGAGAAAAACTACACCACTCATGATCTTGAGTTAGGTGCAGTTGTCTTCACCCTAAAAATCTGGAGACACTATTTGTATGGCACAAAATGTGTGGTTTTCACTGACCACAAGAGTCTTCAGCATATCTTCAACCAGAAAGAACTCAACATGAGGCAACGACGTTGGGTTGAACTTCTAAACGACTTTGACTGCGAAATTCGCTACCATCCTGGTAAGGCAATTGTCGTGGCTGACGCCTTGAGTCGTAAGGAACATACTAAGCTTCATTGTGTTCGTGTTCAATCTGATATTCAAGCTCGATCCGATATCCAAACACGCATTTCTCAGGCTCAACATGCTTGCGTTTCACAAGACTTGGTGGGTAAGGAATTACCCTGTCACATTAAGCCTGATCTTGTGCTAAAAGAAGATGGATCGTATTATTTTATGGACCGTTTGTGGGTCCCAAGCCATGATGATCTTCGCACCTTGCTTATGGATGAAGCCCATACGTCTCGTTACTCTATTCATCCTGGCTCAGACAAAATGTATAAGGATCTTCGTACTCAGTATTGGTGGCCTGGTATAAAGAAGGACATTGCCTTATACGTTTCAAAATGCCTTACTTGTCTCAAGGTTAAGGCTGAACACCAACATCCTTCTGGTCTTCTGGAGCAACCAGAGATCCCAGTTTGGAAATGGGAAAACATTGCTATGGATCTCATTACTAAACTTCCGCGCACAAAGAAAGGTCATGATGCCATCTGGGTGCTTGTTGATCGTCTTACTAAATCAGCGCATTTCTTGCCGATCCGTGAGGATCTATCTGCTGAAAAAACTTGCCAAAATCTATGTGGATGAAATTGTATCTCGACATGGTGTTCCTTTGAACATTATTTCTGACAGAGATGCTCGCTTCTCTTCTTGTTTTTGGAGAACCATGCAATCTGCTATGGGGACCCATCTTAATCTGAGCACAGCTTATCATCCACAAACAGATGGCCAAACTGAAAGAACAATCCATACTTTGGAGGATATGCTTAGAGCTTGTGTGATCGATTTTGGTGGTAGTTGGGATTCACATCTTCCATTGATTGAATTCTCCTACAACAATAGTAATCACTCCAGCATCAACATGGCTCCTTTTGAGGCTCTCTATGGTCGAAAATGTCATTCACCAGTCTACTGGAAGGAGATCGACGAGGCTCAGCTTACTGGACCTGACCTCATTCTAGAGACAACTGATAAGGTTAAGAAAGTTCGTGATAACGTACAGACAGCTCGAAGCCGTCAAAAGAGTTACGCGGACCGACGATGCAAGCCCTTGGAATTTCAAATCGGTGATCATGTATTACTTAAGGTCTCACCTTGGAAAGGTGTGATCAGATTTGGAAAGACAGGAAAACTTTCCCCTAGATACGTTGGACCATTCAAGATCGTCGAAAGAATCGGTAAGGTAGCCTACAGACTTGAGTTACCCCCTGAACTTGGAAACGTTCATCCAACCTTCCATGTATCCAATCTCAAGAAGTGTTTAGCTGATGAGAACCTCCACATACCACTTGACGAAATTTGTGTTGATAAAACACTGCATTTTGTTGAGAAACCTGTGGAAATTATGGATCATGAAGTCAAGTGGCTTAAACGCAAGCGCATTCCTTTGGTTAAAGTTTGCTGGGAATCTAAACGTGGACCTGAGTTTACTTGGGAACATGAAGATCAAATGAAGGCGAAGTATCCGCATCTATTCTCACGAGTTTCCTCTAAACAAATTTCGGGACGAAATTTCCACAAGTAGGGGAGACTGTGACATCTGTGCTTGTAATCATTGTAAACAGTTCAAGTTATCAATGAAATAAAGTTATTTGATCCCAATGTTTGTTTGTTTATGTTTGACATTTTTCATGTTTTGACTTTTATTCAATTTCAAACTCTATATCGCTTTCTGGAGAGTTACACGCAAACTGGTGCGTAAACGTAATCAGTTTAATGCGAAAAATACTCCGGAACATCAACATATGCTTAACATACCTTAAATAACCCTTACATAACTTAGACATAAGTTTTGAAGGCTTTGGTATGGCAAAATCAAACTTATTCGCTTACAGGGACTAAATTCGACAAACTGCGAAAGTATGCCAATTTGAACTGTAACGAACATTTTGGAACATGACCATAAGTTAAACACACCCTAAATAACCTTTACATAGCTTATAAATAGGCTTTTATGGGTTCGGTGTGCTAAAATAAAGTATATGCTCATTCAGGGACTAAAAGCGTCAAAAAGTGCATAAGTTTGCATTTTCGCGCATATCTTACGTTCTGAATACATCCGGACATCCAAAAAATTTATGTAAGCATTAAAATATTTTATTTTAGTTTTTGGAATAAGAAAAATCCATTTGTCGCGCAATTTGGATCGTTTCTCGCACTTGTGCGCATTTCGTCGTAATTAAGCGAATATCGCGATCGTACGACCAAACGAACCGACATCCGGCATATTTTTGAGCATGTTTCATGTCCACAATGTTTGGGCATCATTTTAGGGCCTTAAAGTTGCCTTAACTGGCCTTAAACATGTCGGAATGGAGCTTAAAACACTGCAGGAACTGAAACTGACAAAATGGAACATGTTTGCTGATCTGTGACTCCCAGGCGGGCCACGTAAGCCCTGCATGTCTCTTACACGGGCCGCGAGAATCCCCCAGATCTGCACAGATTTGATTTTCTTGTTGTTTCCAGCTGTACCAGCTATTTCCCACTCTTACACATGGTATTTTACAATCTATGGGCCATATTTGGAGTGCCCATGGTTTTGCAAAACCATGGGTGCACATGTACGGACAAGATCAAAGCACGTTTTTCGACGAACGATCTTAACGGTTGTGTGAATACTATAAATACCCCCCCCCCCCATTTCTTTGCTCAAACCCACATTTGAATCTGATTTTGGCCCTCTAAGTTGAAGTATACACTTCATACCTGAGGGTAATCGGATCAAAACTTGCGGGGACCTTTTGTAAGTATTCCTTCGTTCTTTTTATGCGTTTTTAGCGTTAAAGTCTGCATTGACCAGTTTATGGTCAACGCGAAGTTCATTTGAACTTCATAACGTTAGCGTAATCACGATGGTTATAGTCCCTAGTGACTATACCTACTGATTACCACGTTATATAGGCTCAGTGACGAGTCGTAGTTTCGGCCAAAATGCGTATTCTTGCGTATTTTGTAACCAAATTAATTTTGGGTATCAAGACCCTTTGTCTTGATACCAAACCTGTTTTCAAACCTCGTTAAACATGTTTTAACATGTTTAGCTCGTCACTTTTAGATTTGTGCTTATATAGGGTCGTAAAGGTAAGCGATCTAAACAATCGCTTATACTTTCGAACCCGACCCATTTGGTCGATCTTTAGGATCCGACCAAACACTTTAGGTGACCATAGTTGTATAGGGAATAACCTTCCAAGGCTATACCTTATGGTCACAACGTTTAAGTAGTTGTATGATGCGTAAATTATATGCCTTAGGAAAAATTACCAAAATACCCTTTTTCGCCAAAATTCATTTTAAAGTCTATGTAACATAATTTTTGACATCTAAACTCATTTGGAAAATAATATTAAACATGTTAAGGCATATTTTACTTGTCATAGGACTAGTTAGGTGGTCCAAACGCGTTTTACGCAAACGACGCGTTAAAGTAGCATAAGCTACCTAAACGGGTCGTAACGGGTCAAAAGCACTTAGGGTAGGTTCCGTTTTAGTATGTAGGCTTTGTTACACCATATTACATGAGTTCTTGAACTCATTTGGTTTACGAACCCTCATGCTACCCGATCCTCCGATTAGGTCCGTTTATTAACGTAGTTACCTATATTAGGTGCCGTTTGATTCCGTGATCTTCTAGCTTTGCTTGGTGGATATCTAAAGTCTATTGAGCAATCTCAAGTGAGTACATAGACCCCTCTTTTACTGTTTTCAAACGTTTTGGGGTGAAACACATGTGCCTACTTGTTACTTTCGTGCTTTCCTGTTTTCACATCATATACTTACTATGTTCATTAGTACGCATATAGTACATGATTTCATATATGTTTTGCTATGTATGTTAACTTAGCATGCTAGCACATTGATTAACATTACATTATTTTGCTATGTATGTTTACTTGGCATACTAGCGCATTGATTTACATTACATTTTATGCTTTGTATGTTAACTTTGCATATTAGTACATTGTTTACATTACACTTCTGCTATGTATGTTTACTGAGCATGCTAGCACATTGATTTACATGACTTTTCTGCTTTGTATGTTAACTTAGCATACTTAGTACATTGTTTTCATATAACATGTTTACATTTGGTATGACATTTGGTTTGTACAAACGGGACTTAAATACGTTCATTAACATTTGCTACGCCGCTCGGTACTAAGTAATGGTACCATAGGACTTGACAAATCCCGTTCCTGACATCCTAGGTTTGTTTGGATGTAAGGAATGACTGAATCCGAAAACATTCTTTTGATAACCTTTACACTAGGGTTATCCGTCTGTCTCAAGGCTTGAATGTATGCGTTTAACTTACCGCATAAGTGTTTGTATCAATAAAACATGCATTTACTTTGCAAAACACAAGATATATTCAAAATACCTTGTTTTGTACATTTTTTTTTCATTTGGTTTAGCTAATCACATATTACTTACCATACATAACATTTGTTACATACTACTTGATTACATTTGACTTTTAACATCTGACATTGGTTTATACAAGAACATTTGACATTTGGTTTAAACATGAACATTATACATTGGTGGTTTGTTTAAATGACTTAAGTAACGAGACGTGTGTAGTATGATACAAGCATGGTGGATACGCCGTTGGTACTTCCTATATATAAGTGCTTGTATTGTGTTACATGTCGTAGCGTTATTTAAATCATTCAATTTGGACTTATACATTTTACACAAATAACATATTTTTTTTGGGTAAAGGGTTACCCCGGTGATTTTATATATATTCACAACCAAATAAGAACATGTAGCATGGAAATGCTCCACACTAGATCATAATTATGACATGCCCCAATTATGTAAACCAAAACAACAAAACAGACCACGAAAAACAAAAAAACAACCACTGTCCTACCAAACGCTAGGAACCACCAAACAACAACTAACTAAAACATAGTCTAGGTCTGATCAATACTAAGAAAGACCGCATCCCCACTAATGTTCCATTTATCCAACATCCTCTGCACTGAGACCGATGCCTTGAACTTCAAACTCATGAGCTTATATCGAACAGTAGCTAAGATCTGCTGTGCTAACTCCTCAGGGGGCCTAGCATGATTGTGAAATAAACGTTTATTTCTCTCCCTCCATATATGATAAGCCGCAGCCGCAACACATAATTTAGCAACCACATTAGCGATAATCTTCGATGATTTCCTACAAAGCATGTCACTTACAATGTTGTGCCAGATCGGTGGAATGTTCTCTAAATTAGCTTGGCTTCGAACTATGTACCAGACTTGGGCCGAGTACTCACACTCAAAGAACAAGTGGTCATGAGAGTCAATGTTTTTATAACAAAGGAGACAACACATCATGTTCATACTTTGGTTCCTAGCTTGATTCCAAACGAGCAATTTATCTTGAGTCATCAGCTTCTTTCTCATAATCAACCAGATAAGAAATGCATGTTTAAGAATACATTGAGTAAACCAAACAATATCCTTCCAGGCGACCTCCAAATCTCTAGCTCTGATTGTATTCCAGGCCAAAGATGTTGAGAAATCCATTAATTGATTATCTGTTTTCCAATAACATTTATCTTGAACATTTTCCACCAGATTATGATCATCCACATTGTTGAGGATCGGAAATCGGGCCAACCATTGCATCGGCCACCTCCACCTACCTTCACTCCAAATATCCGAGACCGTAGACGACAATCTAAATTCTCCATTCCCTATCAATCTAGGAGAAATAAAGGCATTTAAAGGACCCAGATTGCACCAGGTGTCGAACCATGCAGACGTAGATTTTCCATCCCCAATTTTAATCCAAAAAAACGGCTGAATAATTGATCTCACCCGGAGGATTTTCCTCCAGCTCCAGCAACAATTAGCAGGGATACAACAATCCCAAAAATTTTTCTCCCTTAGGCGATACGACTGCACCCAAGCATCCCATAGCGATTCTCGCTTAGAAATAATACTCCAAGCATGTGCTGCCATCAACGCATTATTCATATCACTTATTCGCCTAATCCCCAGGCCCCCTTCAAACTTTGGCAAGCAAACAGCTTTCCAAGCAACTTTAGCCTTACCACTTTGCATCGAACCTTGACACCAAAGAAAACCTCGCATCTTAGCCTCCAATTCCTTGACTATTCTGGCTGGTAAAATAAAAACAGAACACCTGTAGGTATGCATCGCCGAAAGAACAGATATCACCAGTTGAAGACAACCCGCAAAAGAAAGAAATTGGTTCTTCCAAGATGTTATTCTTTTGTCTAACCTTTCCACCAAAACATTGCAGTCTGAGTATCTAAGTCTTGAAGAGATGAGCGGAACCCCTAGATAGCGAACAGGAAGGGACCCCTCTACAAAAGGCATCAGATTAAGAATAGCATGTTTTATATGCTCTGGCACGTTACAAAAATAAACTATACTCTTCGGTATACTGGGAACTAAGCCGGACATGCTGGTGAAGTCGCTAAGAGAGCTCAATATACACTTGACCGAGTCTAGATCACCTCTAGCAAAGAGAAACAAGTCATCCGCAAAGCAAAGATTGATGATTCACTGTTTTTCACATTTGTTGTGGAAACGAAAAGGTTCCACATTCACAGTTTTGTGTAAAGTCAAGGTTAAAATTTCCATAACAAGAGTGAACAAATATGGAGACAGCGGATCACCTTGATGAAGGCCTCTCTTCCCTTTGAAATAGCCATGTAAGTTACCATTTATCGAAATCGAGTAAGAGGTCGTGGTCACACAAGTCATAATCCAATCCACCATTTTCGAATGAAACCCAAACCCTCTTAAGATCTTCCTTAAAAATTGCCAATTGACAGTATCATATACTTTCTGAATATCCACTTTGAAATCACATCTAGGCGGCCCACTTTGTCTATGGTAATTATGCATGAGCTCCTGCGTTAGTAAGATATTGTCAGAAATCTTCCTCCCCGGGATGAACGCAGATTGGTTTATGCTAACAATACTACTCAACGAGTCTTTCATGCGATCCACCAGAACTTTGCTAATACACTTAGATTGGACATTGCAGCAAGCTATCGGTCTATAATCTGTCACAAATGCTGGAGTTAAAGTTTTTGGAACTAAGGCAATCACCGTATGATTCAATTCTTGCAGTAGCTTTCCTTTATAAAAAAAGTCTTTGATCGCTTTTATAATGTCTTCTCCAATGACACTCCAAGCATTTTTAAAGAAAGCTGAGGTATAGCCATCAGGCCCCGGAGCTTTGTTTTCCGCAATAGAGAACATGGCATTCTTTATTTCTTCACTTCAGACAGGCCTCACCATATGATCCGCAACTGAAAAATCAATTTTGTGCGTGAATAAGTCTGGAGCCGGATCCATAGATACATTATCCGCAATCCCAAAAAAGTTTTCAAAATGATTAACAAAAGCCATAGGAACGGCACCCCCTTCATAAATCTGACCTCCAGCAACTTGAACAACATTTATTCGATTGTAATGATTATTACATTTGAGAGTCATATGAAAAAACGCTGAGTTCGAATCACCCGCCGCTAACCACTTGACTTTGGACTTTTGCTTAAGAAAGAGCTCCTCATCCAAACAAGCCTCCTAGAAATCCTGAAGACATTTGGCTTCCTTACTTCGTAAGTTTGGATCAATCGGATTCAGATCAATTTGCTTTTGAGCTTCCTCCAATAATTTTCGTAGTCTGGTAACGTTATCATGGTTATCATGAAGGTTTCCTTGATCACACAACATAGCTCTAAATGGCGATTTTAACATACTTAATTTCTTCACTACCCGAAACTGATGAACTCCCTCAAAACTTTCATTCCAACCATTCGTGATAACCTCCATAAACTTCGGCTTACGAACCAGGAAATTTGGGAACTTGAAAGGCTTCGACTTGCATCTACTCATGCCAGGACACTTTAAAACACAAGGCGCATGATCCGATATCCTATACGGTTGAAACAATGCCGTAGACGAAGGAAATAAATCAGTGAAAGCAACATTACACATAATCCTGTCAATTTTCTTTAATATTCCCACACCAGATTTTGGTTTTTGATTCCACGTATAATGCAGCCCGGAACTATTTACATCAAATAACATATTTTTCACAAGACATTATTTTACAAAAACAGTTTGTTTTATACAAACTCATTTTACTTGGTTATATTACACTTTTCTTTTATGTAATCTAATTTCTTATTGCTTTTTCATATGATTTACAAAAGAAAACAGTTAACAAGATTCATGACAAATTTTCATTAAACATTTCTTTAAAACCTAAGTCATGAATCCTATTTTCATAAAACCTATGTATCTCACAGGCATTTTTATGCTGATGTACCTATTTTCACATGTGTTTTCAGGAGCTGTTGCATAGGTTTGAGCAGGATACGCTAGGGTGGACTCGGGCCTTAGTGACATAAAATGAAGCTAGATTAGTTAAAACATGTTATGTACTCTTGTTTTCTTTGTTTGAGACAATGTATTCCACTTTTGTTTGATAAATAAAATATAACTTTTAATGCCATGGTTGTGAAACAATAATTCTGTTACAACACTCCCCGACGTTTCCGCCACGATTTGATGTTTTACGTGGTCGGGGTGTGACAGCTGTGGGGGTGTAAAAAGAAAAACGCAGAACAATTGTCATTTTCACGATTCATCTCCAAGGCTCCAAGCTTGCAGCGCATGATTCCCTGAGCGATTAGGAATTACGATATTTTGGCCGACATCATCAGTCAATCGCTCGCGTTAACCACGAAATTGAAATTCAATCCTAAAACATAAATCCCCAAACTTGATGAGTTCTGCAGATTGATATAACCATGATCACATGTTCTTGATCTGGGTGACGTACTGTTTGAACTTGTTTTTGAGGTAAATCCTTTAATCCATAGTTTAACATTTCATAGTTGACTGCTTACAAACTGTTCGACGAAATGCCCCAGTGAAGTGTTGTGTCTTTATAAGGGATTTTATTGTTTTTATCAGTTTTTGATATTCTTTGAGGTAAATCTATTAATCCCATGTTCCATATATTGTAGATTGCATTCTATAATACCTATTTCTGATCACTATCAATGCCATTAAATATGTTTTTGGATATTAGGCAATTTATTAGGTGTTCTTTATATACTAACGATTTAAAAATGTAAAATAATGAACTGGTTCTAAATGAACATAGTTGAAAGTTATCTAAATTTTCAAAATTGAAGTTGTTGAAGTCTTATTTGCGATCGATAATGTCCCAAGAAAGACTTAATGGCTTGGCGATGATATCTATTGAAAAAGAAATATTAGAAGGTATGGACTATAAAGACTTGATCGAGAGCTTTGCTTCCAAAAACGCTAGGAGAGCCTCACGATTTGCTTAAGTAAGTTAGTTTGATTATTTTGCTACACTACTATTGTTTTGTATATTTTTATAACAATTAATCAATTATTATCGTATTGTGGTTTTTGGATATATATAATTCATAAGTTTATATTATACGAAGAGGGCCCAATTTTTTTTGTCTTGCACGAGGACCAAATTTTTTTTATTAATCTCGGGGATGGCCCTGTTCTAATTGATCTTTTGTGATAATCTCTTAGTGAGATCGAGTGTCATTTTAGTAAGATCTAGTCGTTGAGTGTATGCAGATCATCATATTGATGACCTGCTTGTGAGAAGAGTGATTGTTCGTATTTGAATCTTTGTTGTTTGTCTATTTGTCGTTAATAAAAGTTTCTGGTTTTTGATCCGTGTAATTTGACAAGCTCGTAATGAGATTTATTAAAGTGAGCTCATATACGCCTAGACTTACATTAATGATGCAGTGAGTGCGTAATCTGTTAATGTTTAGATTGTAATAAGGACGAGTAATAACTAAAAGAAATTGTCTATTTGTAATGTGATTATAAGTGAACATTAAAATAGATATTTCGCATATAACAATAGGTATACACAAAATTGTTTGGAACTATTATTCTGTATAAAGGAGGGTACTAAAATAAATGACAAGAATTTGAGGTGCTCTTACCTAGTTCTGTTGGATGTGAATTCATAGTGGAATTTAAATTTCATTGAAAATAAATTATTCAAGGAAAATAAATATTAGGCTTTTTTCTTACAAAAAAAAAAAAACAACCCAACCTCGTTGATCATGAAAACCGGGAAAGGAAAGGAAAGCGATCGAAAGCAGCCTAAGTGGATATTGCATAAATAAAATCTTACAAAAAGAAAGAGAGCGATATTGAGTGATTTTCCTTTTAATCTAATAGAAATCATAAAGAAGATTAAAAAGAAAAAAACCGCATCGTGGAAGATAACTAAACATATAGGAATTGGAATGTTACGAGCACACATAAACTAATAAAACCCCACTGCTTCAAAAGAGAGTGAGTGCATTGGGTTCTAAAACATCAACTTCCAAACTCAGAATACTTCCTTTGCGCTTGTTTGAAAAAGTAGACTGACTTGATTCTACTTGTTGCTTGATGAGATTCGGATTCCCGCTCATCTTCACTTATTGTTTCCAACATATTAGTTGTTCGCCGCCGCCTCATAACACTCACAAACTGGGGTGGGGCCACTTCACTTACAAACCTTGCCATTCTTGAACTTGCCATCAACTGAGTGATAAAGTTTCTTTCTGAATAATAAAGTCTTAATGAGTTAAGCAATGCCTAGGCTATGATAAGTATCTATGGAAAACCCATTTAATCTAGAAAACTTGGGAAACCTGAATTGTGTAGACAAGATTGATCCACATCATATCTTTAAAACACATGTTAAAAGGGCAAATTGGTCATTTGTTCAAGCCATCACTTCACCCTCTTCCCCATCCCATCAAGTCACATTTATTACCCATCAACTCATCACCTTTTTAAACCAAAAAATATATACAGAACTTCCATTTCTTTCTTCCTTCTTCATCCTCCCTTCCTTTCTTCTTCAAAACCCTAACTCCATTGCTTTCTTACATCTTTCATCACCGATTTTCAGGCTTATTCTCCTAGCCGTGTATTCCGGAACAACTTCATCGGTGATGAATCACCGACGGTTTACTTCCAGCAGGCATCAGGTTCTTCAGGTATGTAAATGAATAAAAAAATTGTTCTCTTTTTTTTAGAAGACAATCATGTTCTTTTTTTGTTCCTGTTCTTCTTTTTTTATGAGTCAATCATCTTCTTTCTGGGTAATCATATTCTTTTGGTTCCTGTTCTTCATTTTTTATGAGTCAATCATGAACACCCTGCCATTTACATGTTTGTTGGTGTTGTGGATTAGATGATTTGTTTTGGATCCTTTTGTTTAACTTATTTGAAGTTTTTTCACATTTTTTAATATCTTGCACAACTAAGCAACCAATTTGTATTTTCTTTTTGTTTTGTTGGTGTTTGAAACCCATTAATATATAAGTTTATAATTTATGTTATAATCAGATGTTGGACATATTAGAGATGAGAAAATGCAGCCAGAGGTAGAACTTCAACAGTCTCACTTTCAGATGTTTTCACCAAATGAAGAAGGTTTAAACATTTAGATTTAAAAGCTTTTTTTCTAAAAAAATACCTTATTCTTGTTTTTCTAATTACCGCTGCAAACTCGATTTTCAGATATGTGGAGTGATGAGTATGACGAGGAATCATCGCTACGTGCACGAGCTAACGACAGAGGGAAATTCCTGCTAAACGGACCTGATGTTCATGAAGGTTATCTTTAACATTTTTGGCAGCATGAAACCATAAATATTTTTGAAAAATATTCATTCGTAACATTGTAACATGTGTTAGCACTGCAATAAAAATAACTTTTACGTTTGTATTTAAAAAAAATATGCATTGTTTACAAGTCTCGTATGCATTGATCAACATAACACGTACACATGTAACATGTAACATGTGTTACAACCTTACAGAAAATTAAAAAAATCCATGATGGTGTTACAAAATGTAGCCCTTATGACAAGGTTTTCCAAAAAAAAAAGATACATTTTATGTTATTTTTCAAAATTACTCAGTTGTAACATGTGTTAAATATGTAGCCGTTATGTTTTTTTTTTTGGAAAAAGATTCAGTTTTTGTTTAATTTACTCATTTTATACACAGATGAACAAGGAACTCCCCGCTACTTTGTAACTCAAACCCCACAAGGAACCAAATATTGGACTCTTATTGTTAACTAGGAGTTCCATCCCATTCTTGGAAAATCATACGGCACATTTGAGGAGCTTATCGCAATGTATAAGCATACGAATATCAAGTTGGCTTCAATGTAAAAAAGGCGCAAACGAAGGTTTGGAATGGGTATGCGACGCACAAATACCTGAGGTGCTCGAAAGCTGCTAAACCGCAATAGAAAAGGACGTTCGACACTCTCTGTGAGTCTTCGATGATGACCAACAGGAAAAGTACATTCACACACACTGATTGCAAGGCGCAGATTCTTGTCCTCATCACGCAGAACCCTACTCGTTTTGTTTTACACAACTGGATTGATGTGCATAATCACCCCCTTATTGATAACTACATATGCAACAAGCCATTGTTAAATATGTAACGACTAGGTAGGTGTCATCTTTGTTTTCAATGTTACACACTTGGACAAAAGGAATGATGTGACCAACGTTTTGTGTTAATTTGGTTTATAATTATTATATATCCATGTTACACATGTTACATAGAGTCGTTGCATATATTTATGATAGAGGATAGCACATGTATATCCAGGTTACACATGTTACATAGAGTCGTTGCATATTCTATAACAGAGGATAGCACATGTATATCCAGGTTACACATGTTACATGTATGTGTAACTCATGTAACATACGTTTACATACATGGAGTTACATGTCTTACATAAGTGGTAACGTATATATACTCATGATATACACGTTACACCCTTATGTTAGAGACTCTGGCCTACAACCTGAGTATACACGTGTTAATGTGTTTTTTAACCTCATGGTGTCATATTAGGAAGCTACACGTAACACAAGTTACATCTGAAGTGTTTGCACCCTTATAAATTTTCCTTTTCCATCTGTTTATGTGTTATATTAGAAAGTTAAATGTAACACAAGTTACATTTGAAACTCGTAACACAAGTTACATTATTAAACGGTGGGATTATGGCACAAGTTACATATCCTGATCTTTTTACACTTTCATGTTTTTTTACTCCATAAATGATGTAATACTGTTGGATTGTACGCCACTTTATACTCCTAATACATGCAACACTGCTTGGAACATCTGTTACATGGTTATATATTGGGATCTTTGTTCCACCCTCATCTTACAAAGGTTTAAACATATCAAAACCCACTTCATATTAGTTTAACATATGTCACAACATATTCAACCATTTTTAACTAGTATATTTGTTGTATATGCTACAAGGGTTCCCCTATGCTACAATTTTTTAATGTGTATAAATTGTCACAGTTAGCCTTATCCTACGTAATTATCGCTCTCACCATTTTTATAGATCAATTGAGTGATGAGTATGGCGACTTATCATTACCACCACGTACCAATCAAGGTCAAACATTTCCATGTATGGGCTCATATGTTTATGAAGGTTTTGATTGGATAATATCTTTTTATCAATTTCCATGTTTTGCATGTGTTACTCCAAAGTGGATAACATATGTACAACCAAGTTACATATGTTGCATAGTGTAGTTACGCGATCTACACCAGAGGCCAACACTTGCATAGCAAGGTTACACATGTTATCTTTTATTTGTAACACGTGTTACACCGATTGTAACATATTTTTAGATAACACAGGATGTTACATGTGTTACACATGTTACATAGAGTAGTTGCATGTTCTACACCAGAGGCTAGCACTTGTATAGCCACGTTACACATGTTACCACATGTAACCTTTATTTAGAGAAAACAAGATGTAGCATGTGTTACACGTGTTACATAAAGTAGTTGCATAGGATATAGCATTGTAACACATGTTACCTGGAAAACCAGGTAACACATGTAACAAACTAAAAAGAGATCAAATTAAGTTGCATAAGCAAACTGACATATGCTAAACGTTTGAAAATACAAAATATGAAATACAATGCTAAAATGCATACAACATATCAATTTCACCTGCCTTTTTTCACCTAGACAATTAATACATTCAATTCCATTCATCATTGTTTTCTTGTCCTTTTTTCACTTGCCACGTTGACCCAAAAAATAATATCCCACAAAACAACCGATTAGCCACTGATTGAAATCATATCCCACAAAATAACCGATTAGCCACTAATTGAATGTGGTTTCAGCAATCACAACATCCGATTGGCCATTGCAACATTTAACGACAATGGTTGTTGGAAGAAGATGATTTGTTTAAAGTACACTAGGTGGTTTCACTTACTGATTGACGGCTACAACGTTTAACGATAGCGGTTTCACTTACCGTCGGTAAGGAAGAAGACGGTTGTGTTAGTGGCTGTTGGTGGTGTTGCCGAATCCGGTTTTACTTACCGCTAACAAGGAAGAAGACGGTTGTGTTAGTGGTTGTTGGTTGTTGGAAGAAGTCGGTTGCTGGTACGAGACGTTTCCAAATCTATAAATTTGTCACCATAGCTTCAGATCTAAAAATCAGTCACCACGATGTGAAACCGGAAAAATGGTGTGAGAAGTGGTTGGACGCCCTACCTTATTTGTCTCTCTTTATACAATCCATGTCTCTCATTTATTTTGTTATACCAGTCTCACATATCAACTAGTTACATATGCAACAATTACTAGTATAACGACGAACAAAAAAAATCCCGTCATAATAGAAACGAATTTATTTAATCTGAAATTTAAATTTAATTTGAATGAAAAATAAAGTTGTAGATAAAGTAAGAGAGAGAATGTTGGTGAGAGAAAAAAGGTAGAGAGAGAATGTTGGTGAGAGAAAAAGGTAGAGAGGGAATGTTGGTGAGAGAAAAGGTGGAGAGAGAATGTTGGTGAAATGAAATGTGGAAAGAGAATGTTATTTAATATTATTTCTTATGTACTTCGTGCAATATGTCTTGACCAAAATACCCTTCAGCCACTTAAATGGTATTAAATTTAAATCAAATTACTATCTAATAATTTCAACCATTGGATCATGTTGATCAATGGCTATCATAGTGTTTACTAGGTTTTCTTAATACAAATAAGTTTTCTAAAGATCCTTTCCCTATATATATATATAGAGTTAGGATCCTGTAAAAAAGACTAAAACTATGAGAAGGGTAAGAAAGAATCTACACCATTAGATCTTTGATTTAATGGTTGAGATTAATAAGGACGGTTTATTTTTTGGACTGAATTGTAAATTCTAGGGGCAATAAAGTCTTTATACACATTCAAAAATAGAAACTGTCAATCAAAATCCCTACAATATCTCTCTCTCTCTCCACAAATTCCACTTTTCGTTTTCATCGGAGATTGCCGCTGCACTAGCCACTGTCGTTTATACCCGTCGCTGCTTACCGACATCACCAACGAACAACCGTCACTACCTGTCAGAATCGTTGCCGCTGTGCAAGGAAGGAACCGGCGAGCATCTCGTTTTGGCTCGGTTTGTTTCGGATCAGAAGATATAGGTGAGTTGTTAATGCGTTTTATGTCCCGGCGATTTAACGTGGGATGGGGTTGTCTTTCGATTCCACGACGACACGATGTATGGGTTCCATTACAACATATGTTTACCGTGTGTATGTGAATGGTGTTTTTTTGTACTGAATTGTGTTATTTTTGTATCGAATTGTGTTATTTTTGTACTGAATGGTGTTATATTCTTGTACTGAATGGTGTTATTCTTGTACTGAATGGTGTTATTTTTTACTAAATGGTGTTATTTTTGTACTGAATGGTGTTATTTTTGTACTGTACTGAATGGTGTTATTTTTGTACTGAATGGTGTTATATTCTTGTACTGAATGGTGTTATTCTTGTACTGAATGGTGTTATTTTTTACTAAATGGTGTTATTTTTGTATTGAATGGTGTTATTTTTGTACTGAATGGTGTTTTTTTTTATTTTACTGCTGAATGGTGTTATATTCTTGTACTGAATGGTGTTTTTTATTTACTGCTGAATGGTGTTATTTTTGTGCTGAATGGTGTTATTTTTGTGCTGAATGGTGTTATATTTTCTTAATAGTGTTATATTTAAAACACCATGTATGAACATACTCTGAATGGTGTTATATTTATGGACGGTTATAAGTCCTTAAATCCAGGATTTTCTCTCTCCAAAATCCTTAAATCAAGGATTACCATATTTAAATTTGTTAATGCATTTACAATTATACCATTTTCAATTAATTTAGATCTAATGGTTGAGATTTTTTCTTACATTTCTCACACTTTTGGTCTTTTTTACAATAACTCCACCCTATATATATATATATATATATATATATATATATATATATATATATATATGGCTTTCAAACCCAACAAACTAACTCGTAGATATTTTAATTAAAATCCACCAAACCAAAAATATGCATGGTCTAAATAAATAGGGGTTTCCAAATTTGTGGAATCTGAACATGGATGACGACGTATGATGAAGGGAATTTGTTAAGTCTGTCTAGAACCGGACACTTGTGTTTCCCAACATTAAAGATCATAAGTTCATAACTACAATTCATATATGATAATTTTAAAACTGAATGAACAGTGATAATATTATTATTAAATTAAAATTAGAATTAGAGTTATTAGAATTAAGAGATGAGCAAATGGTATCGGGTATAGGTAACGGTCTCAAATTTACCAAACCAGTGTATTTTCGGTACCGGTTCTGCACAGGTATTCACCGGTTCTTACCCTCAAATACCGGTGCCGTACCAGTACCGTCCGGTACCGAACCGTACCATACTAGGTATATTCGGTACCGGTACCCACTTATGGGGATTTCGGTAACGGTATTTTCGGTACCGGTTGGTACCGAGCTCACAAATCCTGTAGCAACGCAGCAATAAGAGATGAGCAAATGGTATCGGGTATAGGTACCGGTCTCAAATTTACCAAACCAGGTATTCACCGGTTCTTACCCTCAAATACCGGTGCCGTACCAGTACCGTCCGGTACCGAACCGTACCATACTCGGTATATTCGGTACCGGTACCCACTTTTGGGGATTTCGGTAACGGTATTTTCGGTACCGGTTGGTACCGAGATCACAAATCCTGTAGCAACGCAGCAATGCAAGTAATTGCACCGTTTAAATTACTTTGCATACACACAGTAAGTAAACTGTTTTTCGTTTGAATGAGGTTTTATATACACAACAACTTATTTTGCTTTCTTTTTTGTTTTCTTCTGTAATGAATGAATTGTAGCATGTAAAATTAACTTGGATATTTAGAATATTGATGAGCAAATCGTATCAAATCCTGTAAACGAACCGGTATCGTATCGGTACCAAATCATTTTCGGTACCAATTTGGTATCCACCTTTTGGCGTTTTCAGAATCGTTACTTTAGGTTTGACACCGGTCTAGCGCCATACCTGTATTTATTGATTTTTACCTTCAAATACCATACCGTATTGTACCAAGCATTTTCGGTGCCGGTACCTAATTTCGATAATTTTCCAGATCGGTACTTTCGTTGCCGTTACCGGTACCGAGCTCATCTATATTTTAACGTGTTAGCACCGTAATAACTGAACTGAAAACAACCGAATTTCCAACATGTAGGACGTGTGGGTCCTATTCTTACCACGTCATCTTATTTATGTTTTGATATTCGGTATCTGTTTGTCGTTGCTTACACGCCTTTTGTAGTCATTGGGTCCCGCCGCAATGCGCAAGCGGAAAATAACTAGTTTGGATTAATGAAACAAATTTTGCCAAGTGTCTTTGATGGTATGGATTTTGTTTGTCATAAAACATTCAATAAGAATCGAAAATATCTTTTATCCATTGTTGTTTGAAAGTATCCATGTTTTACTACAACTAGTTAAATTCCATCCGCGCGTTGCGGCGGGGACCCAATGACTGCAAAACGCGTGTCAGTAACAGCAATCAGATACCGAATAGCGAATATCAAAACATAAATAAAAATGTCGTGAAAAGGATAGTCAATCCGTCCTAAAAGAAGCGATTTTAAATAACCTAATATATAATATAATAGGACCCACACGTCCTACACGTTGGAAATTCGATTGTTTTCAGTTTAGTTATTACGGTGCTAACACGTTAAAATATAAATGAGCTCGGTACTGGTAACGGCACCGAAAGTACCGATCCAGAAAATCATCGAAATTAGGTACCGGAACCGAAAATGCTTGATACAATACAGTATGGTATTTGAAGGTAAAAATCAATAAATATAGATATGGTGCTAGACCGGTGTCGAACCGAAAGTAACGATTCTGAAAATGCCAAAAGGTGGGTACCAAATTGGTACAAAAAATGATTTGGTATAGTAAATTTGGTACCGATACGATACCGGTTTGATTACAGGATTTGATACGATTTGCTCATCAATAATCTAAATATCCAAGTTAATTTTACATGCTACAATTCATTCATTACGTAAAAAGACAAAAAATAAAGTAAAATAAGTTGTTGTGTATATAAAAACCTCATTCAAACGAAATACAGTTTACTTACTGTGTGTATGAAAAGTAATCTAAACTGTGCAATTACTTGCATTGCTACGTTGCTACAGGATCTGATGAGCTCGGTACCAACCGGTACCGAAAATACCATTACGGAAATCCCCAAAAGTGGGTACCGGTACCGAATATACCTGGTACAGTACGGCTTGATACGGTCGGTACTGGTACGGCACCGGTATTTGAAGGTAAAACCCGATGAATATCAGTGCCGAACGGATACCGAAAATACACTCAGTTTGGTAAATTTGATACCGGTACCGGTACCCGATACTATTCATTCATTTCTATTTTTATTATTGTTAATTCATTTCTCTTCTTAATATTTAATTAATGACTATTGTTCATTCACTTCGTTTTTTAATATATAGATTGACTACTGTTCATTCACTTCGTTTTTTAACATATAAGTAAATATATAGGTAAATAAGAAAAAAATCATGCATTTAGAGTTCGAATTATACTTCTATAAATCATTGATTTTCGTCTTTCTGTAGCGGATCCACATACACATGAGGGTGGGCCTGTGCCCACCATAAGGCCCAATCATTTAGAGTCAAAAAATCGAAGAAAATGGAGGGGGGGGGGGGGGGGGGGGGTTAGAATTATAATAAATAAAACACAGCGAAATAATATATTTAAACAACATAAAAAATGAACCTGAATGGGATCGTGGTTACAAACATTCAAATACGATACATATATTAATCTACTGAAAAGATTAGATATACCAAAGTGGTTGAGATTAAACCTTTGAGACACAACGAAAAGATGCTAGAAGACGAACATGGATAGAGGCGGGGTCAGACGGCTCACAGCGGTGCAACAACTTTGACTTGGCCGGTGGACTTCACAAAAGAAATCATAAAGTGAATGGCACCTTTCGATTTGGCGTCTTGACTTTGGAGGTGGGAAAGTTTTGGCTAATTCTATACGCACCCCCTAATTCCTGATTACACCCCCCCTTGTGAGAGGAAAACTGACGGTCCTACGCAGGCCCCACCTGTAAGTATGTGAGAGGAGGGGGGTGTAGAAAGTAATAGGGGGTAGATAGTATCACCCAAAGTTTTTCCTTTATTTTGGTTGTACGTGAATAACCAAAGGAAAAAAGATGGCACCTCTATTTATTTTGCAGCTTAATATGCTTTTGGATTATGATAACAATTAATCAATATCACAATGCAACATTATCTCTAGGCCTAGTGTAGGAGACTTGGTTATTTCAGCGGAGACCCACGTTCGATCCCAGTTGTATCATTTTTGGTGGATTAAGACAATAAAAGATTTGAGTTAGACCTTGTGCGAGGTTGTCAGTTCAAATCCCGAGTCCACCCGAGTTTTCATCCCACCATATTGTTGGACTCTGTATGCCCAAGACACATATTAAATTGATGTGGCTAGTACGTTATGATCCAAGTCGGGTCATACCCAATAACAAGCTAGACAAACACTTATAATATTTATTTATGATATGATCAAACAAATAAATATTAACACTTATAATATTTAGAAATTGGTTTTCTAAATAAGTGCACTTGAAAAAAAATTAATAAATTATATGGATAATTTATTTGGAGAGAATATTTTATCATGTTATTTAATGGGTTAAATAACATTATAAAACTTGTGAAATATTGTATAAGTATGAAGTTATATTTTATAAAAGTTATAAAATATAATACCAAGACTTAAAATGTAAAAAGGGAAAATTTTCAATTGGTTGAAAATGGTGGCCAGTATTCCCATGGTGGGGTACGGGCCCTGCATCAGCAGAAGGGCTTGAGGTGCCTTCCACCGATGTTTTTATATGGTCCCCCCAACTATCGGAGGGATTCATTTCCATTATGAGGGAGGTTCCCCCCTAAAAAGAAAAAAAGCTTGATGAAGACAGGGATCAAAACAGCGACCCCAAAACTCTTTTTTAAAAACAAGTCCGCGAAAGCCCGGGCACCAAGAGAGACCCCGCTTTTGCAAAAAAGTGATATAAAAATGCCGGGGAAAGCGATCGCAAGAAAAAGGAGTAAGAATACTAAAAAAATCATTGCGTTGTCAGTTACAGTTCTTTCAATCGTTACATAATAATCCTTTACTACTCTCATAACCGGTGTGTGGTTAATAAAAAAAATGTATTCCTTCATAAAATTGAGATTCTTTCTTGTAGTTCCGCTTCTTGTTCGAAAAATGAGGAAAGACTTGTCGGAAATAGTTGGCTTGGTCCGACCAAGAAAGACATGGGAGTTTTGGGCATTGCTTGGGTCGAGTGAAGTAAAGACTGGCTACCTAGAATAGAAAGATCCCTCACTGCACACTTTAGATATAAGGAAAACCTTTAGTTTAGGAGTCATTCAGGCTAGATCTAAAAAAATAACATAGCCTTCGTATGATCCCTTTCTAGTACCCTATCTTGAGCAGGAAAGTGTTCAGTAGGAAAAGACTGACTCCTTCAGTGACTTTCGCGGTCGCCCTCACTGAACCGACTTGAATCTGAACTACGATTCAGATCAAGTCTTACCGAAATCGGATTTCCTTTTCGTGCCATATGCGCTTAGACTTTACTTTTTTCCCTTTTTGATTCCCGGTCCAATATTAGTTCTCGAAGATCTTCGTTTCCGTGTAGAAGAAAACTCTCCAAATTAAGATTGTATGAAGGTGACTCCTTAAATTCTTTCTTTTAATCGGATGGAAGTAAATTCCCTGACTCTAAGAATGAAATCTCTCCTACGGTAAATCTTAAACTATCATTTCCCTTTCTTTGTTTCAAGCTTTCAACCTCTCTTCCCCTCTTGAGTTGCGTTAAGGCAATCATTCATACAGTGAAAGAGTCTTCCTCTAGTCTTGCTTTGGCACCTATTTGTTTGGGACTTTTCCTTGTAGGCTTCTGTCTTAGATCCTTTTCTTCTCTCTTTTGTGCTTACTAAGTCTTTACCGAAGGGAGAGGGACGAAGTGACTCTTTATTCTGTCTGAGTCTAATTGAGTAGATACAGAAAGGTAACAGACAATTTCTCCCTTAAAAAAATGAATCTTCCGAAGTCATCACCCAGATAGACTCTGGTCTCAGACCTTTCGAAATGCATGTGTTAAGTATGTAGCTAGCCTTACAGAGTTTGTAGTCTCAATCACAGATGATTTCGATCTTAGGCGAACGAGGTTACCGGCTCTCCGGCCCCATTTCGGTGCACTATTGGAGATCTCTTTTGGCCTTTCGCTTTATAAAAAGCAAACTATCTTGATTGGTTGCCCTACTGATAGATTAGCTTTTTCTTCTTTTACGTAATTTCATCATTAGATTTTTATTACTTTGAGCTTAAAAGGAATTTGAAGTATGTCTTGAATCCAATCGGTGCGATCAGTCCAGTCAAGTCCTTGACTTCGGTCGTAGGTTGAAAGTCAAGAGGTAGCCGTTTCGTTCTCCTAGATGCACGAATGAGGAGAGAAAGAAGCAAACGAGCCAGGGAAAGAAAGGAGAGAGAGTGCTTTATCATACAATATTTGCCCACTTTCAGTCAATCATGGAACGCCCCTCGGGATGTGCTCTATAGGAGCGCAAGCCTTTTTCACAGAAGAGGTGGCACAGAACGAACTCTTCCAGATGAGGATGTTAGCGAATCAGCTCTCAACTAATCTCGTACAATACAATAAAGTATTTGCCCTAAATGTTCACACCCTTTCACTCTTGGGACTGACTTGCCCATTGGAGAGCTACCGAACTGCCTTCCTTGCTTGCCTGGAATGAGAGGACAGACTGAGAGACAGACCGCAGGAAAGGAATTGGTTACTACAGACAGACCGGATGAAATAGCTGCCCTCACTCTTGCAGCGGTTATTGCTAACATAGGAAGTCTCACTCCCTCCAACCTTATTGTTAGACCGTTTCGCGCCCTACTCTTAACAAGTACGCTTCCTGCTTACTCTAAGTCCCAAGCTGGAAACATCCAGTTACTTATTATAGGATAGGATGCACATCCCGACCGGTAAAAGGAAAGAGCGAGATCTCCGTTCCTGTAGGCTTCTCCTGTGCTTAGTTCGCTTAGCATGGAAAGAAGCTGAGCCGTGCTAGTAACATCGTGAGCGTGAATAGAGGTTATCAAGAGTTAGCTTGGGAACATGCCATGCCCTTAGCCTTAGTTGGAAGCTAAGCCAAAGCTAAGCTTGTAGGCTTGTAGAGAAAACTATTGTGCAGGTATACCAACAATCCATGTTCATGAACAGTCTCCTTCGAACATCTGATTCACCTTAGGTCGGATACTTCACTTCAAGCTTAAACCTCCGTCTATGATCGGCTTGCTTTCTCGGTATCGTGAGTCTAAACTCTTTAAGCCGGCTAACTAATAGATAGAGATATAGCTCAGTAAACACGGGAATAACTTCGGCTTAAACACGGCTATGCTTCGCTCTTTTTAACTATCGCTAGTCTGTGAAAGAAGATTTGAATTTATGGTCACTTTCAGTCTAACCCGGATTTACTTAGTTAGTCGAGACTTGCTTCTTAGCGTGTAGTGGATCAACCAGGCTAGCTTTCTTGTAGTAGAGCGCGGGGAGAGTGACCATCATGGCCTTGAATAGGGTGTGCCTTTTATTCTGTACATTTTTTATGAGGAGTACTCTTGAATGTACTATACAGTAGGTTCTCAGTGCCCTAAGATCCCAATCCCAGATCGAATTCCAATCGCAGAATTGTTCTCAAGCGGATGGCTTTTACTCAACCTCAATTCATTCAGTTAGGACCTCCCTTTATATCATTTCTTTCCTTGCCAGCGTGAGGAGTCAGATCGGATTATAGCACTTGCATGGAATCAGGGATAGTGGCTATTGTCTGCTTCTCTTGGAGCGATGATTCTTGTCCACTTCCTATTAAGATAAGTGGTATAAGGGGCCGGCCATGGGGGGGCTTCCAAGGTGGTTCCACCACTCAAATTTCATGCAAGATTTTCACAAGATTTTTAGAAGATTTGCTTGTTTCCATAAACACCTCTCTCACACTTTTTACAAAAATGTTCTATGAGATAATTCAAGTGCAAAAAACACCTTTTTTTCTTCTCAAAATTTTTGGCCAAAGGGGTTGATCAAGAGGAAATTTTCAAGTGTTTTTCAAGTGTACAAATCCTAGCAACATAAGGTGTTAGTTGGTAGCTTGGGGTATGCAAACTTGAGGTCTTCTCCTTTGAAGATTTCCATTCAAGAATTCATCTTCTTCATATCACCTTGCTTTTGAATGGTAGTATTCTAAAACACCATATGGTTGCATTTTGATAGCATGCATGTTCATATATGGATCCGAGATTGGGTTTTAAATATAAAATGGGTTTTATATCATGAAAGTAACATGTTTTAAATAAATATTCCGCTGCGTTTTTATTTTATACTAATAAAATAGCTTTGATAAACATGTGAAAAAACCCAACAATGGCATCTAGAGCCGCTTATATGAGTGCATGCTTCATCGGATTTAAAATTTTCGGGTTTTCGGGTTTGGAGAAACCCTATGGCCGAAATTTTATCTATGGTTTTCCTTTTGTTTTTTCAAGATTTATTTCCTACATGCATAAAGGAATCTTGAAAAAATTATGTCATATGGATGATTTGTTTTGTTAGGACAAAAACCCACATTTTTCGGTTTTTTCATTCTTTACCGAAAATGTAGGTTGTAAAAAGGAAACCATTTTGCTCTTTATTTTTTTTATATATATGTGGATATATATTTTGGCGTACATAACCTAGTCATGACCTTGTGTGAATATGTTGAATGTTTGTGTTTGTGATTTGTATTTAATTATTCAATGGGTTGTAATAATTGTTATTTTTATCTTCCATTTGTAAAAATATGTAATTTATTTATTTTCATTTGGTATGTAAGTAAATAGATTAGGTGCATTTTATTTTACTAGAAAAATGTATTAGGATACTTTTTTGTAAAAGAAGATGGACACAAAAATGCGGTTTTGGTTTTGGCTAATTTCGGGGCCTAAAGGACTTCATAGTTCTTAACGGAATTTTAGCCCGATAACTAAAACACATTTTTTGAAGTCCAAAGGAGTTTGGAGCTGAATATAAAAGACATTTGGAAGCCCAAAGAATGTGAAGAAATCACAACACAAGAAGAAGACATTTGGATGCGGGATCAAGTGGGAGTTCAACGACACTTTTTTGTGTGTCAATTTTCACCCTTTAGGAAGGACCTTTTGACACACTTGTTTCAGCTAACAAGTGTGGTCAAAATAGTTGGCTATGGTTATGCACCTTTTTGATATATGTGTTGTGCTTATATGGTTATTTTATTTATGGTTGTTTGGATGATATTTGGATATGCATGCTTAACAACTAATAATCCGTAACAAGCTTAAAATTGGTTCTTAACAAAATCATTAAAATGGTTAATAAAAGGTTTTATTAAAAGTTAATGATTTTATAATAAAATGGGTTTTATTAAAAGAACCTTGAAAATTGGTTTTCACTAAAGTACCATTGATTTGAATGCATGCAAATATATGGTACATAAAATTTTTCTAAACTAGAATTTTGAAATATTAAAACCCCCTTTTATAAAACAAGTCAAACACCATCCTTTTATACAACACTCGAATCACTTGGGAACTTGTTTGTGAAATAAAGGTCACCTAACCACATTTGAGGGAACTTGTATGTTCGAGGTGGGTATACCATTTTTGTGGGATAAAGGTCACCTAACCACTTATATGTATAAACTCACACGTGTGTGTAAGTTGGACGACTTGATTTGGAAACCATGTGCTTAGGGTCACCGAAGCATGGCGGAAAAAGGCAACATGGGATTAAACATGCCAACTAAACATAACGATGTTTAACCGATCCTATATGGCTAGAAATTGCAAAGAGCTGCAATTATCAAACGTTGACTACCTTGTTAATTTAAATAGAGGGATAAATGTCACCTAACCAATATTTAAATGAAATGTTGGATTCTAGATTTTAATTATTAATTGTCTATGAGACATAAAAGAGTATTAATGATTAAAATATAATAATATCGAAAATACTAAAATTGAACCTTGTAAAATTTTGTAGATGGCCGCTAACAATATTACCCAAACCGTCCGTAACCTATCACTAAGAACAATCCTTGAAAATGATCGTGTCAAACATAACACTTCATGGATTAATATCGAAACTTAAGAATTGTTCTCAAGTAAGAAAATATATCCAATTTGTTGAACGATCCTAATCCCGATGAACCTCTTATGGAAGATAAGGATGCCTATAACGATTCGATTAAGTATACCGAGGATACTATGCAAGCCTCTTGCCTCATGTTAGGAACTATGATTCCCGAGATTCAAAAGGATTTTGAACATCATGAGCATATGACATGATTACCCAATTGAAGGAAATGTTCCTACAATATGCAAGGGTAGAACGCTTCGGGCGCTTCATGCATGTCGAATGGAGGAAACCCAATCGGTCTCATCTTATGTCTTTAAGATGAAAAGCCACATTGATCACCTCAAAAGGCTCAATATGGGTAAAAGGGCTTTATCCGTTCTAACAATCAATGAGGGTGGCAACAAGAAAGGGCATCACCCCGACACCAAAGCAAGTGTTGCAAATGGAAACGGGCACATCAAAGGAAAAAGAAAAGAAAGACTAAAGTGGAACCACCAAAACCAAAAGTAAAGAAGGCAAAGGTTGCCATGAACGATCCATGCTTTAAGTGTGGTGAGATAGGGCATTTGAAAAGGAATTGTCCAACCTATCTCAAAGAGTTGAAAACAAGAGGGATGCTAGGCAAACCTCAGGTACAGTGTTTATGAAACATATTGACCTTAATGTTATTTCTTCAAACACATGGGTATTAGATACCGGATGTGGAACTCACGTTTGCAATTTGTTGCAAAAGGGTTCAAAAGAAATAAGCATTAAAAGAAGGGAGATATTAGGCTCTTCATGGGCAATGGAGTGAAAGTTCAAGTTGTAGCCCGATGAGACTATGTTTTGAAACTTCCAAATGGTTTGGAAATTGTTTTAAAAAAATGTATTATGTGCTCCTAGTTTGACTAGGAACATTATTCAAGTTTCCCTTATAAGACAATATGGTTTTAATTTAAAGTTTGTAAACATTGACATTTATATTTCCGTGAATGACATGTTTTACTTTAAAGCTATGCTTTCAAATGGTATTTATGAATTGGTTCATGATAATACATCATTTGATAGTTCAATATACCAAGCAATCACCAAGAGACTCAAAATGGATTTGAGTGAGACCTGTCTTTGGCATTATCGCCTTGGTCATATAAACAGATTTCGCATGTAAACACTTCAAAAGAATGGTCTTTTGGAAACAAATGAAATTGGTTCATTTGATATATGCGAATCTTGTTTAAAAGGTAAAATGACTAAGAAACCCTTTAGTGGGTAAGGGCAAAATATTTATTAGGTATCATACATTTGGATGTATGTGGTCCTTTTAAACCAATGACTAGGAATGGTGAAAGATACTTCATTATTTTACCGACGACTATAGTAGTTATGGTTATGTGTACTTGCTAAGACACAAAGCTGAAGTTTTGAAACATTCAAAATATTCAAAAGTGAAGTAGAAAATCAACTCAATTAAAGTTCTTCGTTCCGATAGAGGAGGAATCGTACTCTATTTAGATATGGTTCAATCTATGATGGCTAGGAGCGCATTATCTCTATCATTTTGGGGTTACGCTTTGCTCTCCGCGACCCGTACATTCAATGTGGCCTAAACCAAGAAAGTGGATAAAACACCTTTTGAAATATGGCATGGAAGGGCTCCATTATTATCATATTTAAAGGTATGGGTTATGAAGTTTATGTAAAGCAATACACCCCAAATAAATTAGAAGTACGATCCACTAAGTGTATCTTTGTAGGATATCCTAAAGATGGTATAGGATATTATTTCTACGATCCAACAAAGCAAAAAGATATTTGTTGCTCGAAAGGCTGAGTTCTTGGAAGCTAAGTTCCTTGTGAAAGGAATTAGTAGAACGGTGGAACTTGATAAGGATCAAGAACCACAAGCCGATACACATTTGGTTGATACTAGCACTCAACAAGAGGTTGTTGAAAACGATCAAGTGGTTGATCAATACATACAAAACGTTCGCACTTCTGGTAGAGTTAGTAGTTCACCTGAAAGATATGGATTTTTCATGGATGAATGCTACGTGATAGATTCAGATGAATCAACCACATACCATGATGCAATGTCAAAATCCGATTCTGACAAATGGCTTGAAGCCGTGAACGTAGAGATGCAATCCATGTATGATAACTAATTATGGGAATTGGTTGTAGCACCTCTTAACTCTAAAGTAGTTGGAAGTAAGTGGGTTTTCAGGAAGAAAACCGATATGCATGGTAACTTGGATACTTGTAAAGCGAGACTTGTAGCAAAAGGTTTCAATCAAACTTGAGGGGTTGATTATGATGAAACCTTCTCGCCTGTGGCGATGCTAAAGTCAATTAGGATATTATTTTCCATACCTGCATAATTTGGAAAATGGATGTCAAAACGACTTTCCTCAATGGATATCTTGAGGAAGATGTCTATATGGCTTGGCCTGAAAGTTTTGACGATCCAAAACATCCTAACAAAGTATGCAAGTTAGAGAAATCAATCTATGGATTGAAACAAGCATCGAGAAGTTGGAATCACCGTTTTGATGAAGAAATTAGGAATTTTGGATTCATCAAAAACGACGATGAAGCTTGTGTATATAAGAAAGCTAGTGGGAGCACTGTCACTTTCTTAGTATTGTATGTCGATGATATTCTACTATTTGGAAATGACATTCCAACCATGGAAGGTGTAAAAAACCTGGCTTGAAAGTTTTTTTTCCATTAAGGATCTTGATGAAGTCGTCTACATCTTGGGAATAAAGATCTATAGGGATAGATCAAGGCGTTTGATAGGTTTAAACCAAAGTGCATACATTGACAAAGTCCTGAAAAGGTTCATGATGGAAACCTTAATAAAGGTTTGGTACCTATTCAAAGAGGGGACAATTGTGACAACTGTCAAATTTTGCAAATATCCGTACAATTAATTAATATTTAAATTGTGCTTAATGACTGTGCTTGATTACAACTGTTAATTAAACTGCCTTCTGATTTCTCCTACATACATATGCATCACATTTATATTGTCACTCCCTTTATTACACACAAACTTTAGTGACAAACTTGATGCACAAAGCACAGTTAGCACAGATAACAGATAACTCAGACACATGCTGACAATGCCAGCACATAGACAGACACTATATTGAGGCCCAGTATGAGCCAGGAACAAGGTACTACGCTAGTATGGAGTGTAGGGAAGTGAGGACCATAAAACTGCGTCACTAAGTGATAGTTTAGGTGCCGGAAAGTGCCTAAAAATCCACTCTAACTGTAGAATTCTGCACTTTTAAACAAAATTCAACATTTAATCATGCTAGTCACTTGCAAAAATAAGGTAAAATGGTCCTGTATACTTTCCTAAATGCCGGGAATTTATTTGTGACACAAAAAGCTATATAAAAAAACACTTTACGGAATAATTAAGCACTTTAACGGAACGATACCCAACCGAACAACCGGACATTACCCGGAACACCAAAATAATGCTAGAAGCATTGTTTTTATTTTTCTAAGCTAGTTAGGGTCCCCGAACACCCTAACACACTATATATTTCATAACACACATTTACCACTAACTAAACTACTTGAAACATAACCAAGTTCCCTAACCATCCATAACCACCCAACCTATACCCCCCACCCCTTTAAATGGACGGTCACATGGGTAGACCCACCCATGATTTTGCTTGATCTCATTTGATAACCTAAGTGATCTTGTCATGCACTAATGGAACACATGATCCAATGGTTAGACATCTCAAATGGTTATAAGTATAAACCACTAGAACTTGCTTCATTATCTCACACCCACCAAAAAAACACACTTATCTTCCTTCTTCATCCCTCACCTCACGGCTCACATACACACCCCACAAGCATCCATTTTCGTTCATCGACCAACCATTCTAAGGTGTCTACAAGGAGTCTCTTGCACCATTAGGAAGCTTGGAACCTTCGGAAGTTGAAGGACCTTCACCGTTTTCTTTTATCCACTCGATTTCTACTCTTGAACTCCCCTAGCCTTGAGCTAGTGGTAAGTCTCTTAGATCCATTCATTTTGCATCCTATGAAGGTGGTTAAAGTATGATTCATGATGTTAAACTTAAGAACTCTAAAGATCATAACTTAAAGCATGAACATAAAAGCTTTACATAAAGGTCATGAGATGAAAGAGGATAATACATGATAAATCTGAATTAAATAAACAAAAATCTGCTGTAAATGACTTACGTTATGATATAAATCGTTATTAGAACAAATGGTAATCGTATGGGTACATTTTAGTGGTATTTAGACTATAAAAAGTATGCTGAGTAAAGTTTCCAGCCAACTTCAACTGGCTGTAAACGGATCATAATAAAACGAAAAACTGATTTTCTGAAGCCTAAATTGGGTATTTTTGAAAAACTGATCAAATGGCACTAGAATCGTAATTTTTCGAGGTGGTTTACTAATTTTAAAGACCCATTTTTTAACAGCAGCTAAAGCTGAGTTTTCATTGCAGTAAATGGGTGATATGTTTTTAGTCATAACTTGAAATCTATGTTAAATCAGCTCATGAAAATTGTACTGTAGGTTACCACTGATGTTGTAGTAATTCTCCCACTGGAAATTCATCAAACTGACTTACGATAAATTTTAGATGAATTATTTCGTAGACTGCAATCAGAAAGTGACAAATCTGATTGCAGTCCGGTAAATAAATTTTGATAAAATATTGGTAATGAACTGGACCCCGATGTTTTTACACAATAATATTTGGATCATATAAGACATTCTGTAAAAATTTGGTAATTTTTGAAATAAGATAACTATTTTATTAAAATGTCCGAAAACAGCCCGGTTTTGTATATTAAAACTGAAATGGTATAAGTAGTGTTTTGCATATCTAAATGTCGGGTTGGTTATTTGAGAACGATCTAACGTGTTATATGTTAAAGAAAATGATATGCTATTTAGCATGGGCACCTCCATTTACAAAGGAGACTATGGCGAAATTTTCCGAAAATCCAAACACTTAGTAAATATTTTTCTGAACGGGTGTTACAAGTATATTTTATAACTTGTGTTTCAAATATAAACTTCGCCATAAATTTTTATCACAAAAATACAAAGTATCGGAGGTTGATTTTTACAAATAAAATTTGATAAATATATATTTAGAATATATATTTTACACTAAAACTCTTGTGTGATTATTTGTATATTTCGTGAACTAATTATATTGTTTTAGGGTAAAATAATATAACTAACAAAATACTTTGACATTTACAACTCCGAAATAATACCAAAAACATCAAGGAATAAAATATTTAAGTTACACACTTGGTATTGTGAAACCAAACAAGAAAGCGCAACTTATGAAATATTACAGGAAATACTCTTATACATATATTTTGGGTAAAATATTATTTTGAAAACTAAGGAAGTAAAAATATATTGTTTTTGGGAAAAATATATATATTTTGGAATACGTTATTTTTGACAAATAAGTTATATATTTTCTAAGTAAGACTTGAAAATATATTGTTTTGAAGTAATATATTGAGAATATATTGGCACATTATTAGTTGGAATACTACACCGGGATACGACGCCAATACATGGCTAAAGACACACATCCAAAATTACGAATACACAAAGTATGAGATACCCCCATCCTTGGGAAGGAAATGCGAATACAAATACATGAGAAGTATTACTACAAAAATATTGTTTAACGAAATTATTCCAAAAGAAAATGCAAGTTAAAATATTTATTATTTTAACAACCAATTATATAACTTGGAATAATGGTGAAAGCACTTGAAAACGCAACTCAAAGGCATTAATTAATACTAGTCAAGGCATGACCCGCTCGTCTAATAAGACCATAGTACATTGTAGGTAGTCATGTACACCAGAGGACACTTCGGGTTACATTGGATACGAAGACGCAAAACTGTGAGTTCATGTCCCCCTTTTCTCTTAACTGTTTTCAGTTTTATAACTTCGGGGGTGAAATACATGTTACAATTATTACAGACACTTTTATACATGGTATGATTAGCTAAGGAATTTACTTCTAGATCACGTGAATGGTTAGGCTATTATCGTAAGACCATTAATCCTTGCATAAGGACCGAGGGACATGAGTGATAGATCTATTGGGTGTTGCGAGCCCCACACATGGGCCAGCGTGTGGCTGCATGTGGTGACTATGTCGTTCCGCCGGAAGGGCCGGTATGAAATACGCGTTACAGGTTTGAGTGCTTCCTAGGCCATGTCACTTATTAATGTATTAGCTACACATTAATTGATCTGTTTTTCCTTATTGCTACATACCAAGAACATACATTTATACATACACATTTTAACAATTTAAACAGACTCACATACACATGAACTCGCTCAACTTTTGTTGATGTTTTTCAAACTACATGTATTTCAGGAAATTAAGTATGGATCTGGCGGGCGTTGGAGTTTCAAGTGATGTTAAGTATAAAGGTGTCATCCGTGGTCTTTGGGTTCGGCCAGCGTGTCTTAATCCCGGACGAGACACGTCTTCCAAACTTTGGTTACAACTAATATATTTTGACGAGTCCTTAGCAAACTTTTACACAATTCATATGGTTTGTAAAACTTAAATTTGAAGTTAACGTTTTAGACAATGTTGTTATGCCTTAAACTCATTTTATGGATGACAAATCTCTATTTTATCATATAGTTGTTTGATATGGTTGAATGCAATGATAACAAGTAAGTCACACCATAATCACGCTTCCGCAAAAGTCAGGGTGTGACAACAATATTGAGTGCGTCTCATTATCCAAGCTCAAAGGATGAGCAAGAAAGAATGAAAGGAAGCCCATAAGCGTCTGCTATAGGATCCATTATGTATGTAATGATATGCACTAGACCGGACATGTCATGCGCTTTAAGCATGACGAGTAGATACCAGCGAAATTCAAGTAACGGTCATTGGATGACTGTTAAAAATATATTGAAATACCTTAGAAGGACTAAGGTTATATTTCTAATATATAGATCTGGTAAAAGGAACTCGTTGCAAAAGGTTACAAGGATGCGAGTTTCAGAATTCATTGTAAAGAGTTACATGGATACGAGTTTCCAAACTGATCGAGATGATTCTCGATCACAATCGGGGTAGCATTGTCAACTACAGGATCAGAATACATCATTGCTTCATTGATCGAGATAATTCATATGGATCTGCCATTTGAGTTATTGACGATCTAGGGGTAGTCCCTACCATTCAGGACCCCTAGAGAACTTTCTCGAGTCTAGACTACGATCATTAGGGCTCTCACGAAAACGTTTTACAACATGTTTCCATTGCATACACTAAATGTCCAGATCCAGGAAACACACATTTTACTAACAAAAAGGGCACAAATACACATTTCAAACTTATATTTATAGTTCAGTCTTAGAGGCTGAGGGAGGATCAGTCTTAGAGGCTGAGGGAGGATCAGTCTTAGAGGCTGAGGGAGGATCAGTCTTAGAGACTGGGAGGTTGGTCTTAGAGGCCAGGGATTTAGTCTTAGAGGCTGGGAAGGTTGGTCTTAGAGACCAGGGAGTTGGTCTTAGAGACCAGGGAGTTGGTCTTAGAGACTAGGGAGTTGGTCTTAGAGACCAGGGAGTTAGTCTGAGAGACTAGGGAGTTTAGTCTGAGAGACTGGGTGGGATAGTCTGGGAAGACTAGGACGAATATGTGGATACATGATTACATTATGAATTGTCTTTATTTGCAATACACAAAGTGTTAAAGATTACTGTGAATATGCATGCTATGACTATTATGTACTAGCACACACGTCACCTTCCTCAGGGAACGAATTGTCAGATGACACTATGGCCACCGCCACAGATGATGAGACTGTACCTACGCCAGAGATACTTACGTTAGACATTGAGAGTGACCCTGACATGCTGACCAAGAACGAGGACGACTGCCAACCGTCCGCGCTGCCAGACTTTGATGATGAATTACCCTTGCAGATGGCTTCCTTGACAAGAAACTTCCTGTCATTCTTGTTTCGGTCCACGACCACCTTATCATTTGGACACTTCGACGACGAGCACATCGTGGCTCCGATTCTCGACGCCGTATCTCTCGTGGTTATTTCCCCCGAGGATCTGCCTCTTGACAAATTGTTTGATGACGACGTTAATTTGTCTATTGATGATCCTCCTGTTGACACCCAGGATGATGGAAAGTTAGATGAGGACGTTGTTACTGAGTTTACGTTTTGAGATCCCTATTATCAAGCTATCCTCTGACTCTAGTATACACTCGATTTCGGACTCCTTTGAGTCTGCGACATTTACGACTTTACAAATAGGTAGGTTACCGCTTTTTGCTACAGACACGGACGATGACGCCGCTTGGGCTACCGCACTAACACCTGCTCAAGATCACATACCCTCACACGACCCAGGACCTGCTCCTGAGGCAGCTCCAGTACCTTGCGGGCCAGCTTGATGTTGCACCTACTGAACCTGCTTAAACATGACCCTATTTCTTTTGGACTACCATACATTGCACTCCATATAACAGACCCAGTACCTGCACCTATTGATTCTCCTTTCGTTGAGACATTTCTGCTGCACCTGCACCCGCTGATGTTGCACCTATGAAGACCGACGTCCATTGCACTGACATGCCTACCGCTTTCTTTCAAGACATGCTCGCACCCCGGGAAGGTACCCCAGGTCAGCACCCGCATAACGATTCTTTTTCTACAAAAAAGAAAGGAAACTCAAAACACACACACAGTGTGTGTGTCTGGGATCGAACAAGCAGGAGAAACAAGGGTGAAACCCTTGTTTGCTAAATTCAACCAATTGAGTAGGAATTTCAAAGAAAATCAAATGCATGAGCTTCCCCGACTTTACAGGTCGCACCGTTTGCTATATTCACCTCTACAACGCTGGACAAGCCATTACGATGGTTCCTATGCTACACTATGCTGATTTTAGACCCTTGTCATCCCTCACCTTATGGAGGCCACACATGGAATGAGTGCTCCTGTAACATCAGCTACAGTTTGAGGATATAAGTTACAGAAGGTTGAAGCTTGAGCTGACACCACGTTCTCCACACTGTTTATTTCCAGTATACTTTGATCCTCCACAATTATCAGAGACTTCTTTTGCGCTCTCATCTGCTACTATAACGCCTTTCTCAGGTTTTGATGCTCGTTTCTTTTACTATCGAGCGGCAGATCAGTTAACTACTTTGATGTATATACAAGCTCGAGGAGGAGTTTATGCGTGCTAGCAGTTACTTTTCTTTCCTCCTCCACCTCAGTCACCAGTGTAGTTGGTTTCTGGATTCATGCGGATTACATTACACTTGGGTAAAGACACAGATGATAAGCCAGGATTGCGGAGACTTTTGAAGACCACTTCTGACTACGTAATTTTGATACACTAATATACTCGTTGGACAAGGGTAGGGTGACCCCGTGTCCCTTCTGATGTGATACATTTTATAAGGCACAGTGATTGTGGCTAGAGGATAACGAAAGCCCAATCATCTTTAAACATGCGACAATACTTATGACTAATAACTAATGAAAAACTCAGTCGCTATGTTCCCACTAAGCACGCTATTGATCTGCATATTTGTGCTATAACTATAATGCTACATGCTTACTTGCTGTGTTCCTATTTACAAGTTGTGCAATAATTGTGATGATATGTGATTGAATGTTATAACGACTGCGTATATACATAAATGTAATATACCTCCGAGGACTTATTCATTAAATAGAGACTTGTGTGCTCGTGTCCTTAACAAGACCTGACCTAACCGATTTTCTTCTAGGAAGATGTCGACTCAAGGGAACACCGATACCAACAACCCTCTGCCAACGACAGAGGCGGAATTTCAAGAACGCCTCTTACAGGTCATCGCACAGTATGAGGCCCTTCGCTCCGAGCGCAGCGGAGGTACCTCAGGAAATAACCCACCCAACGGTGATGTTTAGTCCTTTAAGACACATTACAAAACGTTTGGACATTTCCACGAGTGCTTTGCTAATACCTTACGCGAATAATGTTGCTTATATCGCAGGCTGCACCTACAAGTAGTTCTTGGGCTGCCATCCCCTACATTTCGACGGCACAGGGGGAGCCGTAGCCTTCGTGCGCTGGGTTGAGAAGACGGATTCTGTTTTGTGTGCGAGCAAATGCGCCCCAGAGCATCAGGTCACGTACATTTCCGGACTGTTCCAAGATGGGGCTCTGTCATGGTGGAAACTCCAGGTTCAGACGATGGGCGAGGCTGCTGCGTATGCTTTATCATGGGACGAGCTGAAAGAGTTAATGCATAAAAAGTACTGTTCGAGAACAGAAAGCCAGAAGGGGGAAACTGAGTTCTGGAACTTGAAGATGGAAGGTCCAAAAATAGAGGAGTACGTGGAGAAGTTCCAAGTCCTATCGCGTATCGTTCCCTACATGGTAGATCCAGAGTTTAAGAAGATTGAGCGTTTCATTTGGGGATTGGCACCCCAAATCATGAGCATGGTGACGACATCAAAGCCTGCAACGATCACTGAGGCCATCAATCTAAGTGTGGCCTTGACTGAAGAGGCAATCAGGATGAACAAATTTTCAACCTCTGAGGAGAAGAAGGAGACTCATGTAGAGTCATCTGGGGACAACAAGAGAAAGTTAGCAAATTTCAAACAGGGTACCCAGACGAGTAGCAACAACAAGGCCAAAAAGAGAAAAGAGTACATGGGTAAACTACCTAAATGCGACAGGTGCCGACGTCATCATACCGGGCGATGTAAAAATGGGAAGTGTGACAACTGTGGCAAAGTGGGACACAACAGGGAAACGTGTTGGCGTGAGACGAAGCGTGGAAAGAAAGGAAAGGGGAAAGGTAAGGGATGTTATAACTGCGGGGATATGGGGCACTTTAGGAAAGATTGCCCAAGGGAGATTAAACAAAATCGTGGAAAAAATGTCTAACACCGGAGCTAGGGAAGCACGCCAGGATCCAAACATGGCCATCGGTACGTCTCATAGTAGTCAATATTATGCGTCTGTGTTATTTGACATTATTGTCAGATTTTAGCTTCAGAATATACTTGTTTTAGCAGTTCGTAAGATAGATATCCAGTACTTGATAAGAACTAGTTAAGGAGAAGTCTTGACGTGGTAACAGGAATGGACCAATTATCAAGCAATCGAGCGGAAGTCGATATCCGCATTCCGATGGCGAACGAAGGAATGATCGTGACTCAGGAAGCAGGATACGCCTCTACATAGTACTAATTACCCGAAGGCACAAAAATTGTTGCGTAAAGGATGTGTTGTTTTCTTGGCTCATGTCATGGACAAGGGAGCTAGAGAACCAAAACTCGAAGGTAACCTTGTGATAAGGGAATGCCCCGAAGTCTTCCTTGAAGACTTGCAAGACTCATCTCCTCAACGACAAGTCGAATTTCGCATCGATTTAATTCCAAGCGCAGCGTCTGCTATTAATGCACCCTAGCGACATACACCTTCGGGATGCAAGGATTGCCAGCGTAACCTCAGTGGTTGCTAGAGAAGGAAGATAACAGACCAAGATTCCCTTTTGGATAATCCTAGTTCTGCTCGTCAATAAGAAGGACGATACCCTCCGAATTGACATCAAACTACCAGGAGCCCAAACGACCTAACCAACAAGAGTTGATAACTCTTGCTAAGGATTAACGAATTATTTAACTAACGGTGAGGATTCAACTACTATCTCACGACTGACCGATGATCGAGTGTCATTAGCTGTGACTCCAGGAAGAAAGCATGTCGGGAAAATTTGGGGACAATAGCTTGTTTTAACAATACACAAGAATGGTGTTTCCTACACGATGCATAGGACGTTCTACACCAAATGCGAAACTCTGAGAATTTAGGAAACATGTACTTAGGACCATCGGAAACCCAGGTCCAAATTCACAAAGCTTGTTGCTTAGGAACCACATCTGTTAACTCAAACAGACACCATTAACCTGACATATATGCCAGTTCCGTTGACCAAACAGAAAGTACTTAAACTTCTTTTGTTGAAATCTTTACTTTTGCTTCTAGCAAATAGATGTTTGCATCTCTACTCCCCTAGATAGTAGTTGCATCACGTTGATTTTCTTCGCTAAGAGCGAACACACATTTGTTTCGATACTTGGTCATTTCTTCATTTTAGCAAGTACTTATAGTTTCAGTACTCGGAAATTTTCATGACATACATGCATCATTTGCTACGCATGTGGTTTCGTTTCGAACAAACACTTCATTGAAATTCAAATATTACTTTGCTAAACCTAATTACTGATTTGTGATTCGAATGACCTACATTATTGTTATTGTTGGCTAAATTGCTATCAAGTCAACACACTTTCTTGAAACTTCACTTATTTTAAGTTACATTCATGGTTTACCTTTGTGATCATGCCGAGATTCCTTTGATACATACGTTTATTGCTGGGTTATGCTAAAATCAAGTTCAATTGCTTGAACTTATTCATTCCGCACATTCAGTTAAGACGTCATATGATGTATTGAGAACATCATATTCAAATCATTTGTCAAAGATTCTTTTGTTTCGAGTCGTAGTAGACTTGTTTGGTCTACGACTTCACTAAATCATTTGTTGGTTGCGACACCTTGTGGGGATACTTTCACAAAATTGAAGCTTGCGCTTATTTGGTTACTCACTTCATACACGAATTTAATTGATTATTTGACAACTTGCCCTAAATCCGTTTTGTTTATCATGATTACATCGGTCTCAACACAGTGGTGTGTTGAGGCAAAGGTACATAGATTCATTTCATAGCACAATGTACCTCCTAACGATTCTTTCATTGTCAATCAAATGCCTTATGGTACCTAATACTCTTTCACCTTCGATCAAAAACAGTGGCTCTTTGATGTTCCATATTCAACTGAAAATTTTATGACATTGTGCAAATCAAATCTTCAGGCTTGTTTTGTCACACCCCGACCACGTAAAACAACAAAACATGGCGGAAACGTCGGGGAGTGTTGTAACAGAATCATTGTTTCATAACACATGGAAATTGAAATATTGTTTTATTGATTAAAAGAGTTACAATGTCTTAACAAACAAAGAAGTATAACAAAATTTAACTAGTCTTCCATCTTTTATTGTCATTAAGGCCCAAGTCCGCCTAAGTGTATCTTGATCAATCCTATGCATCATTTCCTGAAACACATGTGAAAATAGGTACGTCAGCATAAAAATGCCGGCGAGTACATAGGTTTTGTGAAAATGGGATTCATGACTTAAGTTTTAAGAAAATGTTTAATAAAATTTAGTCATGAACCTTGTTAATTGTTTTTTTTTTTGTAAATCATTTGAAAAATGATGATAAAGTAGATGACATGTAAAAGAATAATGTAAGATTAAATGAATAACCAAGTAAAATGATTTTGTATAAGATAAGCTGTTTGTAAAACAATGTCTTGTGAAAAATATGTAATTTGTATAAAATGTTATATGTCTACACTGAAATAATTTAAATAACGCTACGATATGTAATATCGTACAAGCACTTATATATAGGAAGTACCAGCGGCGTATCCACCATGCTTGTATCATATTACACACGCATCGTTACTCAAACCACTTACCCAAACAAACCACCAATGTAAATTGCCCATGTCTAAACCATTTGTCAAATGTCTTTGTGTAAACCATGTATAAATGTTTATGTCAAAATGTAGTCTATGAAATATGTATATCAATATCAAAATGTCTATGTCAAATGTCAATTATGTAATGTGTAAACAAAATGTCATGTATGGAAAGTGAAATATATATATATATGTATATATATCTACTGAGCCATAGATAAAAATGCACAAAACAATGTATTGAAGTAAAACGTGGTTTAAATCAACGTTATGTTTTGTGGAAATGCATGCTATACTGAATACAAACATTTATGCGGTATTGTAAAAATTCATACATCCAAGCCTTGAGACAGTCGGATAACCCTTTTAGTTAAGGTTATCAAAAGAAATGTTTTCGGATTCGGTCATTCCTTCCAATCCAAACAAACCCGGGATTTCAGGAATGGGATTTGTCAAGTCCTATGGTACCACTACCTACTACCGAGCAGCATGATCGGTGTTAATGAATGTACATTGTATCATTTAAACAAACCAAATGCCATACCAAAATGTAAGCATGTGATGAATAACAAATGTACTAAGTATGCACACAATGGACATACATAGCATAAAATGTAATGTAAAACAATGTACTAAGTACGCACACAATGGGCATACACAGCATAAAACACAATGAAATCATGTACTATAAGTGTACTAATGAACATAGCAAGTATATGACGTGAAAACAGGAAAGCATGAAAGTAACAAGTAGGCACATGTGTTCCACCCCAAAAAAGTTTGAAAACAGTAAAAGAGGGGTCTATGTACTCACTTGAGATTGCTCAGAAGTCCTAAGATAACCACCAAGCAATGCTAGAGATCACAGAATCAAACGGCACCTAATATAGGTAACTATGTTAATAAACCGGACCTAAATCGGAGGATCGGATAGAATGAGGTCTCGTAAACCAAATGAGTATAGGAACTCATGTAATATGGTTTAGCAAAGCCCACATACTACAATGAAACCTAACTAAGTGCTTACGACCCATTACGACCCGTTTAGGTAGCTTATGCTACTTTAACGCGTCGTTCGCGTGAAACGCGTTCAGAACGCTTAACTAGTCCTATGACGAGTAATATATGCCTTAACATGTCTAATATTGTTACCAAATCAGTTTAGATACCAAAAGTTATGTTACATATGCTTAAAATGAATTTTGGCGTAAAATGGCATTTTGGTAATTTACCTAAGGCATATAAACTTCCTATCATACAACTACTTAAACGAAGCAACCATAAGGTATAACCTCGGAAGGTTATTCCCTATATACTATGGTCACCTAATGTGCTTGGTCGGATCCTAAAGATCGACCAAGTAGGTCGGGTTCGAAGGTATAAGCGATTGATTAGATCGCTTACCCTTACGACCCTAGACAAGCACAAAACTAAAGTGACGAGCTAAGCATGTTAAAACATGCTTAACTAAGTTTAGAAAACAGGTTTGGTATAAAAAAAAAACGGTTTTGATACCCACAAGTAGTTTGGTTACAAAATATGCAAGAATACGTATTCTGGCCGAAACTACGACTCGTCACTGAGCCTAGATAACGTGGTAATCAGTAGGTATAGTCACTAGGGACTATAACCATCGTGATTACGCTCACGTTATGAAGTTCAAATGAACTTCGCATTGACCATAAACTGGTCAATGCAGAAATTCAAACAAAGTTTGACTTTCAACGCTAAAAGAAAGAAAAGAACGAAGGAACACTTACAAAGGGTCCCCGCAAGATTCGAACCCGATTCACTCTCAGGTAGGAAGCATATACTTCCACTTAGAGAGTGTAGAATCAGATTCAAATGTGAGGGAAATGGGCAAGACAAGGTGGGTATTTATAGTTTTCGTGAAACCGTTAGGATTGTTTCTTGGAGAAGAGGGAATGATCACATCCCTACACTTGTTGGTAAGCTCATATGCAACATATTGGCCCCCCATAAGCAGGAAACAACACTTGGAATTGGATTGGGAGTGCTAAACAGCTGTTAACAGCCTGTTTAAAACATTGAATCTGGTCAGAAGGGGCTTCGCGTGACGCCAAGGGGGCTAGGTGTCATGCTAAGGTCCCTCTGATCAGCAAACATATTCCAAAGTTCCCGTTTCAGTCCCTTTTGTGTTTTAAGGCCATTTTGACACGTTTAAGGCTCGTTTAACCAACCTTAAGGCCCTAAAATGATTCCTAAACATTGTGGACATGAAACATGCTCAAAAATATTCAGGATGTTGGTTCGTTTGGTCGTACGATCTCGATGTTCGCTTAATTACGACGGAATGCGCATAAGCGCGAAAGACGATCCAAATGACGCGACGAATGGATTTTTCTCAAGCCAAACACTAAAATAAAATATTTTAGTGCTTACATAAATTTTTGGATGTCCGGGTGTATTCAGAACGTAAGTTATGTGCGAAAATGCAAACTTATGCACTTTTTGACGCTTTTAGCCCCTGAATGACCCAAAAGTTTATTTTAGCACATCGAACCCCTCAAAGCCTATTTCTAAGCTATGTAAAGGATATTTATGGTATGTTTAACTTATGGCCATGTTCCGGAATGTCTGTCTCAGTACGAATCATCATACTTTCGCAGTTTGTCAGATTTAGTCCCTGTAAGCGAATGGACTTGATTTTGCCATACCAAAGCCTTCAAAACTTATTTCTAAGTTATGTAAAGTTTATCTAAGGTATGTTAAGTGTATGTCACTATTCCGGAGTGTTTGTTGCATTAAACTGGTTATATTTACGCATCGGTGCGCGTATAACCTTCCAGAAAGCTATATAGGGTTTGAAATCAAACAAGAATTGATATGTGCAAATGATACACATATTTATACAAATCCCAAGTATGAAATGAAATATTTCATTGGTTTGGTATTTGTTTAATGGTTGAAGTGACACAGGTGTCACATGTTTTGGTACACTTTCATTGGATTTCAAACACGGTGAACTTGTTCAGTCACCACTATTATTGAATTGCGTCATTACTACACCTTGTGGAGTCGTTACAAACTTGTATCTTGTGCTAATCATGGTCGACTGTTCCACACAAAACTACATATATTTCTGTTTGACCCGTTATTTAAACATTCCGATGCAACTACGAATTAAGACAATAATACACCAGAGTCGCTTGTATTTCATTCGGCGTATTCTCGCAATTCAAGAATGTCAACACGCTAAATCCTTACCATTCATTTATTCGGGAGTTGACAGATCATTTTACTATCACATTTGAGTTGTTGAATTTAAATTCATATAGCGGATGCTATGGTTGTGAAAACTCGTTTGCATATTCCGGTCGATCGTTTAAGAATCTTATTAGTCAGAACTCCTCTTTTGTGGACCCCCCCGCTAGCTAGATTACACTAGACTATACGTCAAATACGTCTTGTACCTTTGACATCAAATGCTAAAAGCACATACCTTTTTAACCATAGGGTTCGGCTTGTTATATATTCTTGGACTCACCTGATGAGAGTAAGGTTTGATTTAGTTTGGTGATTAACTACCTCGGCACTATTCATATACATACACATGTGACATAACCATAAGGAGTTAAGGTAGTACAAATTTCGAGGACAAAATTTTCTTAACGGGGGGAGAATGTGACAACTGTCAAATTTTGCAAATATCCGTACAATTAATTAAAATTTAAATTGTGCTTAATGACTGTGCTTGATTACAACTGTTAATTAATCTGCCTTCTGATTTCTGCTACATACATACATATGCATCACATTTATATTGTCACTCCCTTTATTACACACAAACTTTAGTGATAAACTTGATGCACAAAGCACAGTTAGCACAGAGAACGGATAACTCAGACACATGCTGACAATGCCAGCACATAGACATACACTATATTGAGGCCCAATATGAGCCAGGAACAAGGTACTACGCTAGTATGGAGTGTAGGGAAGCGAGGACCATAAAACTGCGTCACTAGGTGATAGTTTAGGTGCCGGAAAGTGCCTAAAAATCCACTCTAACTGCAGAATTCTGCACTTTTAAATAAAATTCAGCATTTAATCATGCTAGTCACTTGCAAAAATAAGGTAAAATGGTCCTGTATACTTTCCTAAGTGCCGGGAATTTATTTGTGACACAAAAAGCTATATAAAAAAAACACTTTACGAAATAATTAAGCACTTTAACGGAACGATACCCAACCGAACAACCGGACATTACCTGGAACACCAAAATAATGCTAGAAGCATTGTTTTTATTTTTCTAAGCTAGTTAGGGTCCCCGAACACCCTAACACACTATATATTTCATAACACACATTTACCACTAACTAAACTACTTGAAACATAACCAAGTTCCCTAACCATCCATAACCACCCAACTTATACCCCCCACCCCTTTAAATGGACGGTCACATGGGTGGACCCACCCATGATTTTGCTTGATCTCATTTGATAACCTAAGTGATCTTGTCATGCACTAATGGAACACATGATCCAATGGTTAGACATCTTAAATGGTTATAAGTATAAACCACTAGAACTTGCTTCATTATCTCACACCCACCAAAAAAACACACTTATCTTCCTTCTTCATCCCTCACCTCACGGCTCACATACACACCCCACAAGCATCCATTTTCGTTCATCGACCAACCATTCTAAGGTGTCTACAAGGAGTCTCTTGCACCATTAGGAAGCTTGGAACCTTCGGAAGTTGAAGGACCTTCACCGTTTTCTTTTATCCACTCGATTTCTACTCTTGAACTCCCCTAGCCTTGAGCTAGTGGTAAGTTTCTTAGATCCATTCATTTTACATCCTATGAAGGTGGTTAAAGTATGATTCATGATGTTAAACTTAAGAACTCTAAAGATCATAACTTAAAGCATGAACATAAAAGCTTTACATAAAGGTCATGAGATGAAAGAGGATAATACATGATAAATCTGAATTAAATAAACAAAAATCTGCTGTAAATGACTTACGTTATGATATAAATCGTTATTAGAACAAATGGTAATCGTATGGGTACATTTTAGTGGTATTTAGACTATAAAAAGTATGCTGAGTAAAGTTTCCAGCCAATTTCAACTGGCTGTAAACGGATCATAATAAAACGAAAAACTAATTTTCTGAAGCCTAAATTGGGTATTTTCGAAAAACTGATCAAATGGCACTGAATCGTAATTTTTCGAGGTCGTTTACTATTTTTAAAGACCAGTTTTGTAACAGCAGCTAAAGCTGAGTTTTCACTGCAGTAAATGGGTGATATGTTTTTAGTCATAACTTGAAATCTATGTTAAATCAGCTCATGAAAATTGTACTGTAGGTGACCACTGATGTTGTAGTAATTCTCCCACTGGAAATTCGTTAAACCGACTTACGATAAATTTTAGATGAATTATTTCGTAGACTGCAATCAGAAAGTGACAAATCTGATTGCAGTCCGGTAAATAAATTTTGATAAAATATTTGTAATGAACTGGACCCCGATATTATTTTTACACAATAATATTTGGATCGTATAAGACATTCTGTAAAAATTTGGTAATTTTTGGAATAAGATAACTATTTTATTAAAATGCCCGAAAACAGCCCGGTTTTGTATATTAAAACTGAAATGGTATAAGTAGTGTTTTGCATATCTAAATGTCGGGTTGGTTATTTGAGAACGATCTAACGTGTTATATGTTAAAGAAAATGATATGCTATTTAGCATGGACACCTCCATTTACAAAGGAGACTATTGCGAAATTTTCCGAAAATCCTAACACTTAGTAAATATTTTTCTGAACGGGTGTTACAAGTATATTTTATAACTTGTGTTTCAAATATAAACTTCGCCATAAATTTTTATCAAAAAAATACGAAGTATCGGAGGTTGATTTTTACAAATAAAATTTGATAAATATATATTTAGAATATATATTTTACACTAAAACTCTTGTGTGATTATTTGTATATTTCGTGAACTAATTATATTGTTTTAGGGCAAAATAATATAACTAACATAATACTTTGACATTTACAGATCCGAAATAATACCAAAAACATCAAGGAATAAAATATTTAAGTTACACACTTGGTATTGTGAAACCAAACAAGAAAGCACAACTTATGAAATGTTACAGGAAATACTCTTATACATATATTTTGGGTAAAATATTATTTTGGAAACTAAGGAAGTAAAAATATATTGTTTTTGGGAAAAATATATATATTTTGGAATACGTTATTTTTGACAAATAAGTTATATATTTTCTAAGTAAGACTTGAAAATATATTGTTTTGAAGTAATATATTGAGAATATATTGGCACATTATTAGTTGGAATACTACACCGGGATACGACGCCAATACATGGCTAAAGACACACATCCAAAAATACGAATACACAAAGTATGAGATACCCCCATCCTTGGGAAGGAAATACGAACACAAATACATGAGAAGTATTACTACAAAAATATTGTTTAACGAAATTATTCCAAAAGAAAATGCAAGTTAAAATATTTATTATTTTAACAACCAATTATATAACTTGGAATAATGGTGAAAGCACTTGAAAACGCAACTCAAAGGCATTAATTAATACTAGTCAAGGCATGACCCGCTCGTCTAATAAGACCATAGTACATTGTAGGTAGTCATGTACACCAGAGGACACTTCGGGTTACATTGGATACGAAGACGCAAAACTGTGAGTTCATGTCCCCCTTTTCTCTTAACTGTTTTTAGTTTTATAACTTCGGGGGTGAAATACATGTTACAATTATTACAGACACTTTTATACATGGTATGATTAGCTAAGGAATTTACTTCTAGATCACGTGAATGGTTAGGCTATTATCGTAAGACCATTAATCCTTGCATAAGGACCGAGGGACATGAGTGATAGATCTATTGGGTGTTGCGAGCCCCACACATGGGCCAGCGTGTGGCTGCATGTGGTGACTATGTCGTTCCGCCGGAAGGGCCGGTATGAAATACGCGTTACAGGTTTGAGTGCTTCCTAGGCCATGTCACTTATTAATGTATTAGCTACACATTAATTGATCTGTTTTTCCTTATTGCTACATACCAAGAACATACATTTATACAGACACATTTTAACGATTTAAACAGACTCACATACACATGAACTCGCTCAACTTTTGTTGATGTTTTTCAAACTACATGTATTTCAGGAAATTAAGTATGGATCTGGCGGGCGTTGGAGTTTCAAGTCATGTTAAGTATAAAGGTGTCATCCGTGGTCTTTGGGTTCGGCCAGCGTGTCTTAATCCCGGACGAGACACGTCTTCCAAACTTTGGTTACAACTAATATCTTTTGACGAGTCCTTAGCAAACTTTTACACAATTCATATGGTTTGTAAAACTTAAATTTGAAGTTAACGTTTTAGACAATGTTGTTATGCCTTAAACTCATTTTATGGATGACAAATCTCTATTTTATCATATAGTTGTTTGATACGGTTGAATGCAATGATAACAAGTAAGTTACACCATAATCACGCTTCTGCAAAAGTCAGGGTGTGACAACAATATTGAGTGTGTCTCATTGTCCAAGCTCAAAGGATGAGCAAGAAAGAATGAAAGGAAGCCCATAAGCATCTGCTATAGGATCCATTATGTATGTAATGATATGCACTAGACCGGACAAGTCATGCGCTTTAAGCATGACGAGTAGATACCAGCGAAATTCAAGTAACGGTCATTGGATGACTGTTAAAAGTATATTGAAATACCTTAGAAGGACTAAGGTTATATTTCTAATATATGGATCTGGTAAAAGGAACTCGTTGTAAAAGGTTACAAGGATGCGAGTTTCAGAATTCGTTGTAAAGAGTTACATGGATACGAGTTTCCAAACTGATCGAGATGATTCTCGATCACAATCGGGGTAGCATTGTCCACTATAGGATCAGAATACATCATCGCTTCATTGATCGAGATAATTCATATGGATCTGCCATTTGAATTATTGCCGATCTAGGGGTAGTCCCTACCATTCAGGACCCCTAGAGAACTTTCTCGAGTCTAGACTACGATCATTAGGGCTCTCACGAAAACATTTTACAACATGTTTCCATTGCATACACTAAACGTCCAGATCCAGGAAACACACATTTTACTAACAAAAAGGGCACAAATACACATTTCAAACTTATATTTAGAGTTCAGTCTTAGAGGCTGAGGGAGGATCAGTCTTAGAGGCTGAGGGAGGATCAGTCTTAGAGACTGGGAGGTTGGTCTTAGAGGCCAGGGATTCAGTCTTAGAGGCTGGGAAGGTTGGTCTTAGAGACCAGGGAGTTGGTCTTAGAGACCAGGGAGTTGGTCTTAGAGACCAGGGAGTTAGTCTGAGAGACCAGGGAGTTAGTCTGAGAGACTAGGGAGTTTAGTTTGAGAGACTGGGTGGGATAGTCTGGGAAGACTAGGATGAATATGTGGATACATGATTACATTATGAATTGTCTTTATTTGCAATACACAAAGTGTTAAAGATTACTGTGAATATGCATGCTATGACTATTATGTACTGGGACACACGTCACCTTCCTCAGGGAACGAATTGTCAGATGATGACGACCCTATGGCCACCGCCACAGATGATGAGACTGTACCTGCGCCAGAGATACTTACGTTAGACACTGAGAGCGACCCTGACATGCTGACCAAGAACGAGGACGATTGCCAACCGTCTGTGCTGCCAGACTTTGATGATGAATTACCCTTGCAGATGGCTTCCTTGACAAGAAACTTCCTGTCATTCTTGTTTCGGTCCACGACCACCTTATCATTTGGACACTTCGACGACGAGCACATCGTGGCTCCGATTCTCGACGCCGTATCTCTCGTGGTTATTTCCCCAGAGGATCTGCCTCTTGACAAATTGTTTGATGACGACGTTAATTTGTCTATTGATGATCCTCCTGTTGACACCCAGGATGATGGAAAGTTAGATGAGGACGTTGTTACTGATTTTACGTTTTGAGATCCCTATTATCAAACTATCCTCTGACTCTAGTATACACTCGATTTCGGACTCCTTTGAGTCTACGACATTTACGACTTTACAAATAGGCAGGTTACCGCTTTTTGCTACAGACACGGACGATGACGCCGCTTGGGCTACCGCACTAACACCTGCTCAAGATCACATACCCTCACACGACCCAGGACCTGCTCCTGAGGCAGCTCCAGTACCTTGCGGGCCAGCTTGATGTTGCACCTACTGAACCTGCTTAAACATGACCCTATTTCTTTTGGACTACCATACATTGCACTCCTCGTACCAGACCCAGTACCTGCACCTATTGATTCTCCTTTCGTTGAGACATTTCTTCTGCACCTGCACCCGCTGATGTTGCACCTATGAAGACCGACGTCCATTGCACCGACATGCCTACCGCTTTCTTTCAAGACATGCCCGCACCCCGGGAAGGTACCCCAGGTCAGCACCCGCATAACGATTCTTTTGCTACAGCAACATTTTCCCCGACTTTACAGGTCGCATCGTTTGCTATATTCACCTCTACAACGCTGGACAAGCCATTACGATGGTTCCCATGCTACACTATGCTGATTTTAGACCCTTGTCATCCCTCACCTTATGGAGGCCACACACGGAATGAGTGCTCCTGTAACATCAGCTACAGTTTGAGGATATAAGTCGCAGAAGGTTGAAGCTTGAGCTGACACCACGTTCTCCACACTGTTTATTGCCAGTATACTTTGATCCTCCACGATTATCAGTGACTTCTTTTGCGCTCTCATCTGCTACTATAACGCCTTTCTCAGGTCTTGATGCTCGTTTCTTTTACTATCGAGCGGCAGATCAGTTAACTACTTTGATGTATATACAAGCTTGAGGAGGAGTTTATGCGTGCTTGCAGTTACTTTTCTTTCCTCCTCCACCTCAGTCACTAGTGTAGTTGGTTTCTGGATTCATGCGGATTGCATTACACTTGGGTAAAGACACAAATGATAAGCCGGGATTGCGGAGACTTTTGAAGACCACTTCTAACTACCTAATTTTGATACCCTAATATACTCGTTAGACAAGGGTAGGGTGACCCCGTGTCCCTTCTGATGTGATACATTATATAAGACACAGTGATTGTGGCCGGAGGACAACGAAAGCCCAATCATCTTTAAACATGCGACAATACTTATGACTAATAACTAATGAAAAACTCAGTCGCTATGTTCCCACTAAGCACGCTGTTGATCTGCATATTTGTGCTATAACTATAATGCTACATGCTTACTTGCTGCGTTCCTATTTACAAGTTGTGCAATAATTGTGATGATACATGATTGAATGTTATAACGACTGCGTATATACATATATGTAATATACCTCTGAGGACTTATTCGTTAAATAGAGACTTGTGTACTCGTGTCCTTAACAAGACCTGACCTAACCGATTTTCTTTTAGGAAGATGTCGACTCAAGGGAACACCGATACCAACAACCCTCTGCCAACGACAGAGGCGGAATTTCAAGAATGCCTCTTACAGGTCATCGCACAGTACGAGGCCCTTCGCTCCGAGCGCAGCGGAGGTACCTCAGGAAATAACCCACCCAACGGTGATGTTTAGTCCTTTAAGACACATTATAAAACGTTTGGACATTTCCACGAGTGCTTTGCTAATACCTTACGCGAGTAATGTTGCTTAGAACGCATGCTGCACCTACAAACAGTTCTTGGGCTGCCAGCCCCTACATTTCGACGGCACAGGGGGAGCCATAGCCTTCGTGCGCTGGGTTGAGAAGACGGATTCTGTTTTGCGTGCGAGCAAATGCACCCCAGAGCATCAGGTCACGTACATTTCCGGACTGTTCCAAGATGGGGCTCTGTCATGGTGGAAACTCTAGGTTCAGACGATGGGCGAGGCTGCTGCGTATGCTTTATCATTGGACGAGCTGAAAGAGTTAATGCATAAAAAGTAATGTTCGAGAACAGAAAGTCAGAAGGTGGAAACTGAGTTCTGGAACTTGAAGATGGAAGGTCCAAAAATAGAGGAGTACGTGGAGAAGTTCCAAGTCCTATCGCGTATCGTTCCCTACATGGTAGATCCAGAGTTTAAGAAGATTGAGCGTTTCATTTGGGGATTGGCACCCCAAATCATGAGCATGGTGACGACATCAAAGCCTGCAACGATCACTGAGGCCATCAATCTAAGTGTGGCCTTGACTGAAGAGGCAATCAGGATGAACAAATTTTCAACCTCGGAGGAGAAGAAGGAGACTCATGTAGAGTCATCTGGGGACAACAAGAGAAAGTTAGCAAATTTCAAACAGGGTACCCAGACGAGTAGCAACAACAAGGCCAAAAAGAGAAAAGAGTACATGGGTAAACTACCTGTTGGTGCATGTTTGTGACAACAGCTTAGATTTGGTCTTTGGATATCTTGTAATTAGATAAACGATAAACAGTTAGCGGGTTTTAGCTTTGTATTAGTGAGATTATAGAGTTTGGGCTAAACAAAACCCAGTTGGGACAAGGGTGGACGAAATGGGCCTTGCCCATGTAGGAAACTCTAGCCCAAGTTGCAACCTTGTGTTATATAAACAAGGCTTTGCTATAGGGTTTAGGTTAATCAGCCAGAACGTTGTTTAAGAGCAATTTTGTGAGAGACTAGGTCTTGGACGAATTTAGAGTTGGTTAGGGATCTTGATTGATTGTAATCAGTTTGATAGATAATCAATAAAGATCCGGTTTGAAAGTGATTTGCTGTTTCTGTTCTTCTACTCGTTTTCTGCTATATTCTGATCAAGAGGATTCCGCACTCTTGATTGGAAAGACAATTCTGTGAAAGATCCATACGAATAGGGGACCTACAATTGGTCTTGATTGCACTGTCTTTGGTCTTTGGATAGCTTAAGCTTCAATAGCTTCTGTCAGCAACAGACTCCCCCTAAGCTGATGCATCCAATCACCAAATCTTCAAAAACTTTTGCGTTTGAGTAAACTCCAGTTCAGCATTTGTAAAGCAATCTTCAAACTCTTCATCTTGTCTGCAATGTAGAAAGGAGGTTCTACCATGCATCCAATCAAACTCTCATCTCTTCACAGAAACTTCTCAGCAACACACTGCTTCAATCTGTTTACTATAAAACAAACATCTCGAGAAACCATAAGAATTTTTCAACAAAGTTAAATAAATTATTATTTTTCAAGAGATAGTTAAACTGTATCATAGATTAAGCATTTACAACTTATCACCAACACGCAAAACTTTTTAATCACACACCCTATAACCCGCATGATTTAAAATTTTGAACTCACTTTCTAACACCGTCTCCCCCTATCAGTAACAATTCCTCCAAGAATAACAGTTTTCCGTACGTTAAGAATTTTAAACAGAAAAAGAAACTATTTTTGGATTTTTATATTTTTCTGAAAGCAAGTAAATATCATAAGCAATAAACACTCTGTTTTTGTGAGAATCACTGGTAAGAAGATCATATCAGCACAATCAAACTGTTTCACACAATTAGTTAATTCTTAATTTAATTTTTTGTGAAAAACAGTCCAAGACGATTACCAGTATGTTTGTCCACTTAAACAAAATGCATGAACATTTCAAGTACCATTACCGTATGATACGTTAAGGTAATATTTATTACTGATATACTAGCGTGTCCCACTTCATGATATACCCCCGCGATCAAGATATGCACAAAAATTCATCGTAGTAGGTGAGTATACTGATGTCATCCTTTAAGATATCCTGACAATGTCTAGGTCTGCATATAATCTGTTTTATCATGTTTTGATTGCTTAACAATGAACACCCAAATAAATACTAATCAAATCCTGGAAATATAAACAACACACTCTATCATGCAAGTATCTTCCCTACCACATATTTCATAAGTCCAATCCAGATTTCTGAAATCTTAACTGGGAATAGGTTGAGAAGAGAACATAATAGATCTTTAGCAGAGATGGTATAATATACATATCAAATGAGTTTTTCTCAGTTTGATATAGGTTTCTTGGGTTTCTTTTGGGCACTTGAGGGCCTCTTTCGGGTGTATTAGATCTATAGCGCGACAACGTACAGCTAGGTCAGCATGTATCTGGATGCAACAGAAGCTGTCGTTGCCTAGCACCTCCAGGTCAGCATATATCTGGATGCAACAGAGGAGGTACACGACTTTTTTCAGAGAAGATTTCAGAATCAGATCAAAATTGTGTGTATCGGGACAACATACAGACATTCAAATAGAAATGAGCTAATTCCAAGTGACTTTCTTTCCTGGGGTCATGTACAATTTTAGTTCTGAACAGAAGGACAACCAAGATATCCCCAGATGAAATAACAGTATAAAGACCCAAAACTTCAGATTTTAGCAATCTATCAACGCAAGATTTAAGGTCCTTAAACCATACACCACTGATGTGTTCCCCACTCATACATAGTTCAGTTAAGTTTTATCACATTGGTAAGTTGATTATTTCATGCTTTTTGCCTACTGGTACATCATATAATGAAGCTGCTATCACACTTATGCAATTTAATTACAATTTCAGTGTGACAGTCTAACTTGCTGATGTACTATCATTTCTTCTTTTTCACACAGTGATAACTCATTTTTGATTTTCTATTTTTTTATGTTTTTGATTTTTCAATTTTTTTTTTATTTTTGATTTTTAAGAAAAGCAATAAACTATTTACAAAAATTCTTATGAAAAACCAGTTATTCAGGATTCCTCATCCCGTTGAGTTCGACTAAATGTTCAAAGCGAGCCCTGTCAAAAGCTTTAGTATAAAGATCTGCCAGGTTATCTAGTGTGTCGAATCAGCACTTTGAACTTCATTTTAAATTATTTAATATATATATAACAACAATCTCACATCCCCCTTCACGTGCCTAGAGCAGCCACTATCAACATAAGTTGATAATCCTCCTTAGCAGCTCCTGCACACACCAACTAAGAAATTAGTTAGATTGGGGGACCCAAGCCTTAATGGTCTTGGGTCGTCCAAATTCACCAACTATTGTAACATCTATCTAATATCCATTACTCCTAACTGGAGTCTTGGATCTTAGACCTGTTGATGGAATTTGATTTTGATTTCCACTAGGTCTTTGGACCTGAGGGTTCCTATACGTGTTTAGACTATTTGACCTTTGGAAATTTTGATTTTGAAACCTTGAATTTTGATTCCAAGAAGCTTGATTGTTGTAATTTCTAAAGCCATTGTTATAAAAAGTTCGACCACCATTATTCTGGTATCGATTTTGATATTGACTTTGACTTCTGAAATTATTTGAATTTCCATTAAAATTGTTCATTCTAGGTGAACTGCTTCTAGGTCTGTCAAATCTACCTGGTGGAGATCTAGGCTGAAATCTTTGTTGATTTCTTTGAAAACGAGGAACTTGTGGATTTCCTTTTTCAGCCTTATCTTCACCAACAGCAACATTCTCTGGTTGCTTAGGAGCAGATTTCTTTGGAGAATTTGAACCTTTCTCCTCACTATCACCTTTCTTCTCTGGTAATTTCCCTCTCTGTTTTTCACTAAGTTGTGCTTCACTCTTTTTGTTAGGACAGCAGCTTGCTACATGTCCTTTGATGTGACATTTGAAGCACGATCTTCTTTTCAAAGACTTCTTAGCTGGAGTCTCTGAGGTAGATCCCTTATCAGATGGTGATGATCCCTTGGATGAACCTTGTTTAGTTTGCTTGATTTCATATTTTTCTATGTTCTTATTTTTTGCAAACTCTACATTCGATTCATTTTCAATAACAGCAGTTTCGTTTTTCATATCACTACCTTGAACAAAATTAATCTTTTTGACAAAAGCTTGATTTTTATTCTTAGGCGGTGAATTTTTCCTTTTCAAAGGTTCCCTGTTATTGTTTTCCTTAGCCTCATCACTCCCAGATCCATCACCTTGACTTGATGTGGATGCGAAACTACTAGGTGCAGATGCCATAAAGTTTGCTAGCTCATCTTCACTAGGCAGGAATGAATAGTCATGACTAAGAGGAGGTGGAACTTCATTAAAGCCCTGGAAGCCCACATTGGTCTTGTCATTACTCTTCTTTAACCCACCCATCATGTGTTTCATTACAAAAGACGAATCTCTGAATTGACTCAATTTCTTTTCAAGTTCAACAATTTTGAGTTGTGCATCTGACAACTCTTTGCATTTTTCAGAAATCTCTTTTGTTTTCTCAGCCATCATGTCATGAGCTAAATCTATTACTTGAAGTTTTTCATTTAATTTGCAAGTTAAAGCTTCAATTTCAGCTTCATAACCTCTTATCTTCTTCAAGTATGTAGATTCATTTCTTTTAGCAAAAAAGTTTGACTCTTTAATGTTAGACATCTCGCTTATCAAACTTTGGTTTTGTGTTGACAACCTGTCAACCTCACCCTGTAGTTCACGACATCTTAAACACACAGAATTAGATTGTACCTTTTCCTCATGAACTTCTGTATTTTCATCAGCAACAACCTGTTCAGTTTCACTCTCCTTCTCTACTTAAGCATCCACTATTGCTTCAGCATTTGTCACTTCAGATTCAGCATCACTCACAGTAGTTTCAGCCTCATCAACTGGCACTATCTCTGCCATGAATGCCTGAGTGGCACTCTCATTCCCCTGATATCGCTTTTGTAATGCATCCCACATATCCTTTGAATTAGTGTACTTTGTGAAGGTATGCTTGATGCTATCAGGTAAGGACATCTTTATCGCAGCCAAGGCTCTCTTTTCAGCCTCATACATCTTTTTATCATCCTCTTTCATGTTCACATAGTCTGTTCTACGTGGTCTGCCCTCATAATCGTGTGTTGGGTTTATGTACCCATCTTCAATACAGATCCACATGCGTGCATCCTGAGATTCAATGAAGGATTTGAAGTTGTCCTTCCATGTAAGATAATTCTCCACCTTCATCATCTTAGGTGCATTCGAATTTGTCATGTTCGACATTTTAAACGTTGCAGACTGATAAAACCGTACAAAATATATCCGAAAGCAGTGGTTACCAAATTACACCGTTAGAATCGTCTCGAAAAGACAAATCCAATGATATATAATGTCAAAAACCGTATTCGGGATTTTCCAGAGTTTTTTTTTTCTTTTTTTTTTTACCCTAAAAATCCAAGGAATTCAACGGTCCAAACGGTTCTGTCTAACGGGCTACGGATCAATTTCTATTTGTAAAACACCGAAATTTTACCGACGCTTGCCAACTGAAATTCCACCTTATTAAATTCGCTGGTTTTTAAATTTACTGATAATTTCGCTGGTAAATCAGATAATTTCGCTGGTAAATCAGTCAAATTCGCTGTCAATTTCGCTATAACAACGACTGGTAAAATCGCTGAAAACCGTGATAATTTCGCTGTGGAAAGTTATCCGGTTACCAAAGTCGCCTTTGGATTTAACTTCGCCGGTCACCGAGATATCAAGTCTCAAATTCGCTTCGCTGATCAGTCTGCGAATCTGTTAAAATCGCCTAGAGCCAAATTCGCTGGTCCAGTTAACTTTGGAAAGTTAATCTTTTCGAAAATTTTGAAGATTTTCTGGATTCTTCAAACAGTTTCTGCACAATCGAAGCAGCAAATCAGCAACCTTTTTACCCAAAATTGATGAACCTTATGAAGAAAACCAAGAACAGTTTTCTGATTTCAGCCAAAAAATCGTCCAAAATCAGCAGAAAAATTCGCAAAACACCAAACAAACAAACCAGAAGATCAAAGCAGCCAATAAATTTCGAAATTTTTTAACAAACCAACAGAAAAATTCAAAAATTTTAAAACCCTAATTTTTCAGTTAAAAAAAAATCGAATATTCTTCCTGTTTCTGCAGCAACCAATTCTGAACCGAGCCTTCAAGAGCCTAACGCTCTGATACCAATTGTAGGTCCCCTATTCGTATGGATCTTTCACAGAATTATCTTTCCAATCAAGAGTGCGGAATCCTCTTGATCAGAATATAGCAGAAAACGAGTAGAAGAACAGAAACAACAAATCACTTTCAAACCGGATCTTTATTGATTATCTATCAAACTGATTACAATCAATCAAGATCCCTAACCAACTCCAAATTCGTCCAAGACCTAGTCTCTCACAAAATTGCTCTCAAACAATGTTCTGGCTGATTAACCTAAACCCTATAGCAAAGCCTTGTTTATATAACACAAGGTTGCAACTTGGGCTAGAGTTTCCTACATGGGCAAGGCCCATTTCGTCCACCCTTGTCCCAACTGGGTTTTGTTTAGCCCAAACTCTATAATCTCACTAATACAAAGCTAAAACCCGCTAACTGTTTATCGTTTATCTAATTACAAGATATCCAAAGACCAAATCTAAGCTGTTGTCACAAACATGCACCAACAAACTCCCCCTTGACAATAGCTTCATAAAATAACTTTGTCTTTAGTCATCTTGCAATCTTCATGTAGTCTTGCACTGTCTTTGGTCTTTGGATAGCTTCAGCTTCAATAGCTTCTATCAGCAACACTACCTAAATGCGACAGGTGCCGACGTCATCATACCGGGCAATGTAAAAATGGGAAGTGTGACAACTGTGGCAAAGTGGGACACAACAGGGAAACGTGTTGGTGTAAGACGAAGCATGGAAAGAAAGGAAAGGGGAAAGGTAAGGGATGTTATAACTGCGGGGATATGGGGCACTTTTGGAAAGATTGCCCAAGGGAGATTAAACAAAATCGTGGGAAAAATGTCTAACACCGGAGCTAGGGAAGCACGCCAGGATCCAAACATGGCCATCGATACGTCTCATAGTAGTCAATATTATGCGTCTGTGCTATTTGACATTATTGTCAGATTTTAGCTTCAAAATACACTTGTTTTAGCAGTTCGTAAGATAGATATCCAGTACTTGATAAGAACTAGTCAAGGAGAAGTCTTGACGTGGTAACATGAATGGACCAATTGTCAAGCAATCGAGCGGAAGTCGATATCCGCATTCCGATGGAGAACGAAGGAATGATCGTGACTCAGGAAGCAGGATACGTCTCTATAGAGTACTAATTACCCGAAGGCACAAAAATTGTTGCGTAAAGGATGTGTTGTTTTCTTGGCTCATGTCATGGACAAGGGAGCTGTAGAACCAAAACTCGAAGGTACCCTTGTGATAAGGGAATGCCCCGAAGTCTTCCTTGAAGACTTGCAAGACTCATCTCCTCAACGACAAGTTGAATTTCGCATCGATTTAATTCCAAGCGCAGCGTCTGCTATTAATGCACCCTGGCGACATACACCTTCGGGATGCAAGGATTGCCAGTGTAACCTCAGTGGTTGCTAGAGAAGGAAGATAACAGACCAAGATTCCTTTTTGGGTAATCCTAGTTCTGCTCGTCAATAAGAAGGACGATACCCTCCGAATTGACATCAAACTACCAGGAGCCAAAACGACCTAACCAACAAGAGTTGATAACTCTTGCTAAGGATTAACGAATTATTTAACTAACGGTGAGGATTCAACTACTATCTCATGACTGACCGATGATCGAGTGTCATTAGCTGTGACTCCAGGAAGAAAGCATGCCGGGAAAATTTGGGGACAATAGCTTGTTTTAACAATACACAAGAATGGTGTTTCCTACACGATGCATAGGACGTTCTACACCAAATGCGAAACTCTGAGAATTTAGGAAACATGTACTTAGGACCATCGGAAACCCAGGTCCAAATTCACAAAGCTTGTTGCTTAGGAACCACATATGTTAACTCAAACAGACACCATTAACATGACATATATGCCAGTTCCGTTGACTAAACAGAAAGTACTTAAACTTCTTTTGTTGAAATCTTTACTTTTGCTTCTAGCAAATAGATGTTTGCATCTCTACTCCCCTAGATAGTAGTTGCATCACGTTGATTTTCTTCGCTAAGAGCGAACACACATTTGTTTCGATACTTGGTCATTTCTTCATTTTAGCAAGTACTTATTGTTTCAGTACTCGGAAATTTTCATGACATACATGCATCATTTGCTACGCATGTGGTTTCGTTTCGAACAAACACTTCATTGAAATTCAAATATTACTTTGCTAAACCTAATTACTGATTTGTGATTCGAATGACCTACATTATTGTTATTGTTGGCTAAATTGCTATCAAGTTAACACACTTTCTTGAAACTTCACTTATTTTAAGTTACATTCATGGTTTACCTTTGTGATCATGCCGAGATTCCTTTGATACATACGTTTATTGCCGGGTTACGCTAAAAGCAAGTTCAATTGCTTGAACTTATTCATTCCGCACATTCAGTTAAGACGTCATATGATGTATTGAGAACATCATATTCAAATCATTTGTCAAAGATTCTTTTGTTTCGAGTCGTAGTAGACTTGTTTGGTCTACGACTTCACTAAATCATTTGTTGGTTGCGACACCTTGTGGGGATACTTTCACAAAATTGAAGCTTGCGCTTATTTGGTTACTCACTTCATACACGGATTTAATTGATTATTTCACAACTTGCCCTAAATCCGTTTTGTTTATCACGATTACATCGGTCTCAACACAGTGGTGCGTGGAGGCAAAGGTACATATATTCATTTCATAGCACAATGTACCTCCTAACGATTCTTTCATTGTCAATCGAATGCCTTACGGTACCTAATACTCTTTCACCTTCGATCAAAAACAGTGGCTCTTTGATGTTCCATATTCAAGTGAAAATTTTATGACATTGTGCAAATCAAATCTTCAGGCTTGTTTTGGTACACTTTCATTTGATTTCAAACACGGTGAACTTGTTCAGTCACCACTATTATTGAATTGCGTCATTACTACACCTTGTGGAGTCGTTACAAACTTGTAGCTTGTGCTAATCATGGCCGACTGTTCCACACAAAACTACATATATTTCTGTTTGACACGTCATTTAAACATTCCGATGCAACTACGAATTAAGACAATAATACACCAGAGTCGCTTGTATTTCATTCGGCGTATTCTCGCAATTCAAGAATGTCAACACGCTAAATCCTTACCATTCATTTATTCGGGAGTTGACAGATCATTTTATTATCACATTTGAGTTGTTGAATTTAAATTCATATAGCGGATGCTATGGTTGTGAAAACTCGTTTGCATATTCCGGTCGATCGTTTGAGAATCTTATTAGTCAGAACTCCTCTTTTGTGGACCCCCCTGCTAGCTGGATTACACTAGCCTATACGTCAAATACGTCTTGTACCTTTGACATCAAATGCTAAAAGCACATACCTTTTTAACCATAGGGTTCAGGTTGTTATATATTCTTGGACTCACCTGATGAGAGTAAGGTTTGATTTAGTTTGGTGATTAACTACCTCGGCACTATTCATATACATATACGTGTGACATAACCATAAGGAGTTAAGGTAGTACAAATTTCGAGGACAAAATTTTCTTAACGGGGGGAGAATGTGACAACTGTCAAATTTTGCAAATATTCGTACAATTAATTAATATTTAAATTGTGCTTAATGACTGTGCTTGATTACAACTGTTAATTAAACTGCCTTCTGATTTCTGCTACATACATACATATGCATCACATTTATATTGTCACTCCCTTTATTACACACAAACTTTAGTGACAAACTTAACGCACAAAGCACAGTTAGCACAGAGAACGGATAACTCAGACACATGCTGACAATGCCAGCACATAGACAGACACTATATTGAGGCCCAGTATGAGCCAGGAACAAGGTACTACGCTAGTATGGAGTGTAGGGAAGTGAGGACCATAAAACTGCGTCACTAGGTGATAGTTTAGGTGCCGGAAAGTGCCTAAAAATCCACTCTAACTGCAGAATTCTGCACTTTTAAACAAAATTCAGCATTTAATCATGCTAGTCACTTGCAAAAATAAGGTAAAATGGTCCTGTATACTTTCCTAAGTGCCGGGAATTTATTTGTGATATAAAAAAACACTTTACGAAATAATTAAGCACTTTAACGGAACGATACCCAATAGAACAACCGGACATTACCCGGAACACCAAAATAATGCTAGAAGCATTGTTTTTATTTTTCTAAGCTAGTTAGGGTCCCCGAACACCCTAACACACTATATATTTCATAACACACATTTACCATTAACTAAACTACTTGAAACATAACCAAGTTCCCTAACCATCCATAACCACCCAACTTATACCCCCCACCCCTTTAAATGGACGGTCACATGGCTGGACCCACCCATGATTTTGCTTGATCTCATTTGATAACCTAAGTGATCTTGTCATGCACTAATGGAACACATGATCCAATGGTTAGACATCTTAAATGGTTATAAGTATAAACCACTAGAACTTGCTTCATTATCTCACACCCACCAAAAAAACACACTTATCTTCCTTCTTCCTCCCTCACCTCACGGCTCACATACACACCCCACAAGCATCCATTTTCGTTCATTAACCAACCATTCTAAGGTGTCTACAAGGAGTTTCTTGCACCATTAGGAAGCTTGGAACCTTCGGAAGTTGAAGGACCTTCACCGTTTTCTTTTATCCACTCGATTTCTACTCTTGAACTCCCCTAGCCTTGAGCTAGTGGTAAGTCTCTTAGATCCATTCATTTTACATCCTATGAAGGTGGTTAAAGTATGATTCATGATGTTAAACTTAAGAACTCTAAAGATCATAACTTAAAGCATGAACATAAAAGCTTTACATAAAGGTCATGAGATGAAAGAGGATAATACATGATAAATCTGAATTAAATAAACAAAAATCTGCTGTAAATGACTTACGTTATGATATAAATCGTTATTAGAACAAATGTTAATCGTATGGGTACATTTTAGTGGTATTTAGACTATAAAAAGTATGTTGAGTAAAGTTTCCAGCCAACTTCAACTGGCTGTAAACGGATCATAATAAAACGAAAAACTGATTTTCTGAAGCCTAAATTGGGTATTTTCGAAAAACTAATCAAAAACTGGTATTTTCAAATGGCACTATAAAAAGTATGCTGAGGTCATTTACTATTTTTAAAGACCCATTTTGTAACAGCATCTAAAGCTGATTTTTCACTGCAGTAAATGGGTGATATGTTTTTAGTCATAACTTGAAATCTATGTTAAGTCAGCTCATGAAAATTTTACTGTAGGTGACCACTGATGTTGTAGTAATTCTCCTACTAGAAATTCGTCAAACCGACTTACGATAAATTTTAGATGAATTATTTCGTAGACTGCAATCAGAAAGTGACAAATCTGATTGCAGTCCGGTAAATAAATTTTGATAAAATATTGGTAATGAACTGGACCCCGATATTATTTTTACACAATAATATTTGGATCGTATAAGACATTCTGTAAAAATTTGGTAATTTTTGGAATAAGATAACTATTTTATTAAAATGCCCGAAAACAACCCGGTTTTGTATATTAAAACTGAAATGGTATAAGTAGTGTTTTGCATATCTAAATGTCGGGTTGGTTATTTGAGAACGATCTAACGTGTTATATGTTAAAGAAAATGATATGCTATTTAGCATGGGCACCTCCATTTACAAAGGAGACTATGGCAAAATTTTCCGAAAATCCTAACACTTAGTAAATATTTTTCTGAACGGGTGTTACAGGTATATTTTATAACTTGTGTTTCAAATATAAACTTTGCCATAAATTTTTATCACAAAAATACAAAGTATCGGAGGTTGATTTTTACAAATAAAATTTGATAAATATATATTTAGAATATATATTTTTCACTAAAACTCTTGTGTGATTATTTGTATATTTCGTGAACTAATTATATTGTTTTAGGGTAAAATAATATAACTAACAAAATACTTTGACATTTACAGCTCCGAAATAATACCAAAAACATCAAGGAATAAAATATTTAAGTTACACACTTGGTATTGTGAAACCAAACAAGAAAGCGCAACTTATGAAATATTACAGGAAATACTCTTATACATATATTTTGGGTAAAATATTATTTTGGAAACTAAGGAAGTAAAAATATATTGTTTTTGGGAAAAATATATATATTTTGGAATACGTTATTTTTGACAAATAAGTTATATATTTTCTAAGTAAGACTTGAAAATATATTGTTTTGAAGTAATATATTGAGAATATATTGGCACATTATTAGTTGGAATACTACACCGGGATACGACGCCAATACATGGCTAAAGACACACATACAAAAATACGAATACACAAAGTATGAGATACCCCCATCCTTGGGAAGGAAATGCGAATACAAATACATGTGAAGTATTACTACAAAAATATTGTTTAACGAAATTATTCCAAAAGAAAATGCAAGTTAAAATATTTATTATTTTAACAACCAATTATATAAATTGGAATAATGGTGAAAGCACTTGAAAACGCAACTCAAAGGCATTAATTAATACTAGTCAAGGCATGACCCGCTCGTCTAATAAGACCATAGTACATTGTAGGTAGTCATGTACACCAGAGGACACTTCGGGTTACATTGGATACGAAGACGCAAAACTGTAAGTTCATGTCCCCCTTTTCTCTTAACTGTTTTCAGTTTTATAACTTCGGGGGTGAAATACATGTTACAATTATTACAGACACTTTTATACATGGTATGATTAGCTAAGGAATTTACTTCTAGATCACGTGAATGGTTAGGCTATTATCGTAAGACCATTAATCCTTGCATAAGGACCGAGGGACATGAGTGATAGATCTATTGGGTGTTGCGAGCCCCACACATGGGCCAGCGTGTGGCTGCATGTGGTGACTATGTCGTTCCGCCGGAAGGGTCGGTATGAAATACGCGTTACAGGTTTGAGTGCTTCCTAGGCCATGTCACTTATTAATGTATTAGCTACACATTAATTGATCTGTTTTTCCTTATTGCTACATATCAAGAACATACATTTATACAGACACATTTTAACGATTTAAACAGACTCACATACACATGAACTCGCTCAAGTTTTGTTGATGTTTTTCAAACTACATGTATTTCAGGAAATTAAGTATGGATCTGGATGGCGTTGGAGTTTCAAGTCATGTTAAGTATAAAGGTGTCATCCGTGGTCTTTGGGTTTGGCCAGCGTGTCTTAATCCCGGACGAGACACGTCTTCCAAACTTTGGTTACAACTAATATCTTTTGACGAGTCCTTAGCAAACTTTTACACAATTCATATGGTTTGTAAAACTTAAATTTGAAGTTAACGTTTTAGACAATGTTGTTATGCCTTAAACTCGTTTTATGGATGACAAATCTCTATTTTATCATATAGTTGTTTTGATATGGTTGAATGCAATGATAACAAGTAAGTTACACCATAAACACGCTTCCGCAAAAGTCAGGGTGTGACAACAATATTGAGTGCGTCTCATTATCCAAGCTCAAAGGATGAGCAAGAAAGAATGAAAGGAAGCCCATAAGCGTCTGCTATAGGATCCATTATGTATGTAATGATATGCACTAGACCGGACATGTCATGCGCTTTAAGCATGACGAGTAGATACCAGCGAAATTCAAGTAACGGTCATTGGATGACTGTTAAAAGTATATTGAAATACCTTAGAAGGACTAAGGTTATATTTCTAATATATGGATCTGGTAAAAGGAACTCGTTGTAAAAGGTTACAAGGATGCGAGTTTCAGAATTCGTTGTAAAGAGTTACATGGATACGAGTTTCCAAACTGATCGAGATGATTCTCGATCACAATCGGGGTAGCATTGTCCACTACAGGATCAGAATACATCATCACTTCATTGATCGAGATAATTCATATGGATCTGCCATTTGAATTATTGCCGATCTAGGGGTAGTCCCTACCATTCAGGACCCCTAGAGAACTTTTGATAACGATGGTGCGATTGCTAAAATGAAGGAACCTCGTGCACATCAAAAGACTAGGCACATTGAGCGGAGTTTCAACTACATAAGGGATGAAGTTGAAAAAGGAAAGATATGTATTCACAAAGTTCACACTAATCAAAATATTGCGGATCCATTCACGAAGCTCCTTGAACGGGCAAAGCATGAAGGGTCATACTTGTGCCTTAGGACTTCGATATTCTAGTGATTGGATTTGATCTATTTTGTATTTGGATATTGGAACAATTATTATTTTAACTCTCTCACATGGTATGTTGAGTTATGTTCCATTTAGCATGTTTAAATCCATGGATAAGTTACTTATTCTAAATGTCCGTAGTTGATCATACTTGTGGGAACAAATATGAATATAAGACTATTATGAACTTGGATTGGTGGATATTCATTAGGTATGAATATAGAGCAAAGTGTTGCTGCCAAAGTTCATAGATATTTGTGGGATACAAATAATGGACTGACCCGCTCTCAAATGTTACTGCATGGAATCATTTGTGATTGATCATAAGTAAATTTGAGCAAAGGCGAATATCATAGTATCCTCTGACCTGAAATACATATTCGGTCTTGATATTCACCAAATATTATACCTTGACTTAATTTTTCGCTGTCAATAATATGACTGTACATAAGGCGAAGCTCAGGTGTGGTACAAGGTGATTGTGAGAGACGTATGTAGTCAAGAAGGGATTTGTTCCTCTTATTCTTTGAGAGTAAGATGTTAAAGGCCTGCTAAAGTTAAATCAACAGAGAGAGATCACTCTATGTCTCTGGATTTAACATGACATCTGTAACGAAAGGATAAATGATAGATTCACCTAAATCATGTTCAAGTAAGGGACTTGAAGGGGATGATGTTATTGAACGGCACTTCGTCATACGTATTAGGGGTAGTAAAACGTTGTTAGGCGTTATTTACTGCTTGCATCAATCTTCTATGTATCTTGTGTAAGTGGGAGATTGTTGGACTCTGTATGCCCAAGACACATATTAAATTGATGTGGCTAGTACGTTATGATCTAAGTCGGGTCATACCCAATAACAAGCTAGACAAACACCTATAATATTTATTTATGATATGATCAAACAAATAAATATTAACACTTATAATATTTAGAAATTGGTTTTCTAAATAATTGCACTTGAAAAAAAAATTAATAAATTATATGGATAATTTATTTGGAGAGAATATTTTATCATGTTATTTAATGGGTTAAATGACATTATAAAACTTGTGAAATATTGTATAAGTATGATGTTATATTTTATAAAAGTTATAAAATATAATACCAAGACTTAAAATGTAAAAAGGGAAAATTTTCAATTGGTTGAAAATGGTGGCATAAGGGGCCGACCATGGGGGGACTTCCAAGGTAGTTCCACCACTCAAATTTCATGCAAGACTTTCACAAGATTATTAGAAGATTTGCTTGTTTCCATAAACACCTCTCTCACACTTTTTACAAAAATATTCTATGAGATAATTCAAGTGCAAAAAACACCTTTTTTCTTCTCAAAATTTTCGGCCAAAGGGGTTGATCAAGAGGAAATTTTCAAGTGTTTTTCAAGTGTACAAATCCTAGCAACATAAGGTGTTAGTTGGTAGCTTGGGGTATGCAAACTTCAGGTCTTCTCCTTTTAAGATTTCCATTCAAGAATTCATCTTCTTCATATCACCTTGCTTTTGAATGGTAGTATTCTAAAACACCCTATGGTTGCATTTTGATAGCATGCATGTTCATATATGGATCCGAGATTAGGTTTTACATATAAAATGGGTTTTATATCATGAAAGTAACATGTTTTAAATAAATATTCCACTGCGTTTTTATTTTATAGGGATAAAATAGCTTTGATAAACATGTGAAAAACCCAACACATATGTTACGCCAAAGAGTTCTGCTCTTGTGGTGGCACAACGATTGCCAAGTGGCAGCCGGCGGTATGGTTTCCCTGGGGAACACCCAATTCAAACTCTGAAGCCAGCGTGAGTCCGGTTAAGACAAAATAGTCTACCGGAGTGGGGCAATGGTTAGTCATCTAGTAACAAGTAAGAATAGGAAAATTTATTCGATCAACGAAAATGAACAATGAAGGAAATAATTGGAATCACTAACGCATGCAGCGTTGTATTAGATTGAAATATGGTTGTATTAGATTGAAATATGAAGGTTCTTTCTTGACCTAACTACAAAGAGACGGATTTCAAATATGGAAAGATAGAAAAGAATTTATAAAGTAAAATATAATAGAAATGACTAGTTTTAGAATATAGTTGAACCAATGTACCTATTTAATAATATATAAAAATAATGAAATTATGATAATCTTGGTTGACAGTAGTTTTCAATTATATTTCAGGTTTTCTTATTATCCTTTCTATAAATTTATTTATTAATAAATAAATAAATAAATAAATAAATAAATAAATAAATAATAGGGTTAATGGATTTAAACACCGTCATCTATTGCCATTTGGCCGCTGGCGCTCTTAACTTTGACTTTGGCCCACACTACTCCCAACTTAGCACATTGTTTGTCATGACACCCCATCGTTAAATAAACACTAACTGGGTTAGAAAAATTAGCCTACGTGTCAATATAATCCAACATGGCAAGTGTGACGTGTAATGTAAACCTGTTTCACCATCTTTATAACTCCAAATACCCCCAAACAACAAATCATATGAAACCTAGAAATCCTTGATCACAGCGGCGTTAGTTTCCGTCTGGCTAGTTATTTCCGGCGGAGATGACGAGTACCGGACGACGGAAACGCTGCAACTGTGTTTGTATCCTCCGCAACAACCCACCCCACCATCGTCCTCCGCAGCCACCCACACCCATGACCATACTCCCTTGTTCAACAACCATTGGCCACCACCCACTGCGACCACCTAACCCATACCACCGTTTTCATCATCAACATCACAAAACACACATATTAGCTGTCGATATCACTCGGATCGTTACAAAAATATCAAAAGAAAAGGAGAGTTATGAGGAGTTTACCGAAAAAAGAAAAGAACCGTCTAAGGATTATCACCGCCATCGGCAAACTTCATCATCATCATAATCGGAAAAACGGAGAAGGGGGTGTTTGCCGGAGGAATGAACGGCTAGCAAACGTGCCGCTGTTCTCCACCGTCTCCCTCCCTCTCTCTCTCTTCGAACTATCTCACTCTCTGCTTCACTTTCTAATCTCGTTCTCTGTCTCTCTGTCGTTGCACCGCCACCGTGTGTGGCGGCTCCCTTTCTCCCGATCTGCAACGTGAAGATGGAGGTGGAGGTGGAGGTGGAGGTGAAGGGTGGTTGGGGGTGTGTGGGTGTTGGAGGTTTCGTCGCCGGTAACCGAGAAGGAGGTGGTGGTGGTTGGGTTGATTGTGGCGGTGGTGAGAAAGGGGGAAGGAGATGATGTTGGCTGATGTTGGCGGTGGTGAAATGTGGGGAAGGAGATGATATTGACTGATTTATACACATTTGAAAATAAAAAATTACACATCACCTCATAAAAACAGGTCATGTCACCATGCCACGTTGGACAAAATGGCCACGTCAGCAAAAAGAACTAACCCAGTTAGTGTTTATTTAACGACGGGGTGACACAGCAACCCAAGTGTTAAGTTGGGAGTGGTGTGAGTCAAAGTCAAACTTGAGAGTGCCAGCGGCCAAATGGCAATAGTTGAGGGTGTTTAAATCCATTAACCCTAAATAATAAACAAGTTGATATTAAAACCCATCTAAAGAAGTTGATGTATATGTAGCGGCGTAGTCAGGAATTTTTCCTATTGATTCGGAAATTTCTGAGGGATAAGTAACGATTGTCTATCACCAAGTTTCAGGTTTTTCTGTCCGGTCCGGTTAAGTGGTTGGGGTCACATAATAAAAATAGCAAAAGTCAAATAAAATTAGCAAAAGTCAAATTAAAATGCAAACAATTAATAAATAAAATACATCAATGGATATTAAAAGTGAATAATAGAAATTCATTAAAGTTTCTCTCTACCGGGTTTTTAAATTTAAAACCTAACTATTTCATTGTCACACCCCAACCGATGGCGGAAACATCAGGGCATGGCACTAAGCGAAACAGATTGTCCAGAAGTTTCCATAACAACTACGATTGCCGATTATTTAAAGCATTACGTCCCATACCATGACATAAAAAGTAGCATAGTTATTACAGACAAAATCAAGACAAATAGTTCTGTTTCGACAACTCAGAATTTAAATACAGACAATTCGTTTATTCGTTTCTAGACCTTTCCTAGCCTCGATTTCACAGCAAGCCAAGCATTTAAACATCTTAAGCACCTGCCACATACGTTAAAGTAAAAGTCAATACACATAGTGTAAAGGTGAGCATACAAGTTTAATAGATATAATAGAGTTCGAAATCGTTTACGCATAACTAGCACATACACAGTGTGCAATGAAGCACGTAAGTTATCGACATGATCCTATCAATACCAATGACTGCGGGTTGACTGCGTAAGGCAGTTCGTAATACAGATTCACCACTGTGAACCATGTGATTAATTATCCTTAACAACCCCTGAGTGAACAGGTGCTGAGTCCAAACTATAGTACTATCATTGCTAAGGCAGGTAGACAGCAATCCATGTGTAAACATAACAAACAAGCATTCATTAAGTCACGCATAACATGCGGTAACGGTTAGCGTTAAAGTATTGCGTAGTGTGTTCGATGTGATTTAGAATAAGTAACGTATGTAACACCCAAAAGTGCATAAAGCAAAAAAGGGTTCGAGTATAAATGGATTGAAGGGAGCGCTAGAGTGAGATTAGCCTAATCAGAACGATAGCATAAATGATAAGCGGCGCGTAAAACGGTGCCAAGTGTCAAAGGATCGGATGGCAATCCGATCGGATGGCCAGTCGATCGGGTGGCAATCCGTTTGGATGGTCATCCGATCGGATGGCCATTCGATTGGATTGTCACCTCGTTTGGTGAGGACGTGTTTATGTATGATGGCTGGTCTTTTGAAGTTTCCGTTGTAGCATTCTGAAAACAGAGAAGAATCTCTACCTTTCAGATCGGTCGATCGAACGGCGGTTCGATCGGGCGGCGATCCGTTCGGCGAGGCAAATCTCAGAGAACAAGTTCACAGCAGTGTTGTCACTCGATCGAGTAGTCTACCGATCGGGTGGCAATCGTTAATGCATTGAACATGTTGAAAATTTTTTAAGTGTTGAAGTCCAAGCATCACTTTTTTTTTAACATGGTCGGGTGGTAATCCGATCTGATGGCAATCTGATCGGACGGCAATCCGTTCGATGTTCAAAACTTCAAAAGTTGAAATAAAAGTTAAGTGTGGGACCAAGGTGCAAGCCGATCGGGTGGCTGTCCGATCGGACGACAATCCGTCCAAGTCGACCTGATCGTCTTTAAGCTTGGTTGTTTTGATAGTTTGCAGTTTTTGCTCGAGACGATGTGATACGTGCTAAGCAACAGAACCTTGTCAAGCCCCAAGTGACCCGATCAGACAGGAATCACCCAAGTCCGGTCAATCCGTGGTTTGAGCCGGTGATTCATGCTTAACCCGAAACCGGTAGTCTCTTGAATAGAATTCAGATCTGGAACTAATCACACCACTAAGAATGAATAGAAGGTCAGGACAGCTCTGAATCTATCGGTTTTGAGTGCATTGAGTGTAAAAGGGTTGAAAGGAAGCTTGAAAACTATCTTTCAATCCTTTTCACCATGAATATGTTCAGATCTATGCAAGATCTTTGTTTATTTATGTGGAAATCGTTCAGATCTAAGTTGTTCTTGGTGGATTGAAGGCAAAACTTGAAGTTCATAAGAACTCCATGATGACATCATCCTAGTACACCTCAAATCTAGTGATTTCACGGTTAAAAGTTAAGATTCAAAAGATAGAAAGGTGTAGGAGTGCGTGTAGATTAATAAAGTAGAAGATTTAGGTTGAAAACTTACAAGAATCGCGAGAAATCGGAAGAAAACTGGGCTGGAGCAAGCTGGGGTCGAGTGAGAGCTGTCACATCAAGTGATGTGACATATGGGGGGATATTTATAGGGTTTCCATAAAAAGAAAGTGGGGAAAGGGGCTGGTCGATCGGGTGGCAACCCGATCGGGTGGCAACTCGATCGGTTGGCCACTAGATTCGAGTGTTTGGTGTAACACCTGTGCCTCCACAGCCATCAAAAAAATTCCAAACCAATGAAATATTGTATTCCATACTTGGGATTTGTAAAAATATGTGTATCGTTTACACATATCAACTCTTGTTCGATTTCAAACTCTAAATCGCTTTCTGGAAGGTTATACGCGCACTAATGCGTAGATATAACCAGTTTAATGCAACAAACCCTCCGGAATAGTGACATAGGCTTAACATACCTTAAATAACCTTTACATAACTTAGAAATAAGTTTTGAAGGCTTTGGTATGACAAAAACAAGCTAATTCGCTTACAGGGACTAAACTTGACAAACTGCGAAAGTATGCCAATTTGAACTGTAACAGACATTCCGAAGCATGACCATAAGTTAAACATACCATAAATATCCTTCACATAGCTTAGAAATAGGCTTTGAGGTGTTCGGTATGCTAAAATAAACTTTTGTGTCATTCAGGGACTAAAAGTGTCAAAAAGTGCACAAGTTTGCATTTTCGCGCATAACTTACGTTCTGAATACATCCGGACATCCAAAAATTTATGTAAGCATGACTATATTATGCTTTAGTGTTTGGATTGCCAAAAATCCATTCGTTGCGTCATTTGGATCGTTTTTCGCGCCTATGCGCATTCCGTCGTAATTAAGCGAACATCGCGTTCGTACTACCAAACGAACCAACATCCGGCATATTTTTGAGCATGTTTCATGTCCACAATGTTTAGGCATCATTTTAGGGCCTTAAAGTTGGCTTTACGGGCCTTAGAAGTGCCGGAAATGGGCTTAAACACGTGCAGGGACTGAAACTGTCATTTCTGAAACTTTGTTCTGATCTGTGACTGCTAGGCGGCCCGCCTCAAGATCTTAACATCCTCAGGCGGCCCGCGTCAGTCCTTCTTACCAGGTTAAATGTTTCTAACAGCAGATTGCAGCTGTTTGATCCACCACCACACAATCCCAATTGTCTAGTCAGCTGATAAGGATCACATTTTAGTCACCATAAGGTCCCGACACTTGTACGGGTGGGATTAAGGCACGTTTTCCATGAAACGATCTTAACGGTGGACCTTTTACTATAAATACCCCACCCCCCATGCTTCAAAATTACAAGAACTTTGATTTGAGAAACTCTAAGTTGAAACTATTGTTTCATACCTGAGATTTTTGAATCGAAGTTAGCATTCGGGGACCCTTCGTAAGTATTCTTTGGTTCTTTTATTGCTTTTCGAGTCTTTCGAGTCTGAAAGTCAAACTTTGTTTGACTTTCTACATTGACCAGTTATGGTCAATGCGAAGTTCGTTTGAACTTCGCAACGTGAGTGTAATCACGTTAGTTGTAGTCCCTTGGGACTATGCCTACTGATTACTACGTTGTCTAGGGTCGTAGGGTAAGCGATCTAATAAATCGCTTATACCTCGAACCCGACCCATTTGGTCGATCATTAGGCTCCGACCAAATACATTAGGTGACCATAGTAGGTAGGGAATAGCCTTCCGAGGTTATACCCTATGGTCGCTTCGTTTAAGTAGTTGTATGATAGGTAGTTTATATACCTTAGGTAAATTACCAGAATACCCTTTTCATGTATAATTGGTAATTAAGCATATGTAACCTAAAATTTTGTCACATAACTGATTATGTAACATGTTTAGGCATATAACACTTGTCATAGGACTAGTTAGACGGTCCGAACGCGTTTCACGCGCACGACGCGTTAAAGTAGCATAAGTTACCTTAATGGGTCGCGATGGGTCGAAAGCACTTAGGTTTGGTTTCATTGTAGTATGTAGGCCTTGTTAAAACCATATCATATGAGTTCCAACACTCATTTGGTTTACCAAGCCTCATCCTATCCGATCTCCCGATTTAAGTCCGGTTTATTTATATAGTTTTAGATTGCCGACTGATTCCGTGCTCCCTCTAGCTTTGTTTGGTTGTTGTTCAAGACCTCCAAGCATTATCAGGCGAGTACATTATTCCCCTCTTTTACTGTTTTCCAAACTGTTTTGGGGTGACTCATATGTGCTAAATGTTTTAACAATTACAATGTGGTTTCAAGAACGATAACAATGGTTTCAAAAACAATTACAATGTAGTTTCAAGAACGATAACAATAGTTTCAAAAACAATTACAATAGTTTCAAGAACGATTTCAATAAAGTGAACGAACTTGTTGGTTGTAGTTACATAACCAATGACATTCATTAGCAATGATCAAGCCGACCAGTATTAGGTTATGGTACCATAGGATCTGACAAATCCCGTTATTTTCTATACCCATGGTTATGTGTGGGTATTTTGGGTAACGACTGAATCTGTAATTATTAACTTACCCTTTGGTAAGGGTTTGTTAAGAACGAGAGCGAGAGCGAGTTGGAACGATGAACGCGTCAAGAAGGTTTGAATGTTATTAGAGAATCGACCATTAAGTAGTTTCACAATTAAAACAAGAACGATTTGACGATTAAAACAACAAGAACGATTGGAACGATTTCACAAAGAGGTTTAACGATTGGGTAAACATTTGGACATGATTTACATTTGATCATGCATTTCCACGAAACATAGTATTGATTTAAACCAAGTTTTACTTCAATACTTTGTTTTGTGCGTTTCATCTATGGTTTAGTTGATTCATTTCACTAGCCATACATATCATTTTGGTTACACATTACATGGTTTACATTTGACACAAACACTTTTGACATTGATTATACATGACATGATTTACATCTTAACATAAACATTTTGTTATGTTATTCAATACATTTGACAATTTGTTTAAACATAGACATCTTACATTGGTGGTTTGTTTGGGTAAGTGATTTGAGTAACGGTGCTTGTGTAATATGATACAAGCATGGTGGATACGCCGCTGGTACTTCCTATATATAAGTGTTTGTATGGTATTACATATTGTAGCGCTATTTGAATCATTTCAGTTTGAGACATAGGACATTTTATACAAGTAACATACTTTTCACAAGACATTGATTTACAAACAACTTATCTTACACAAATTCATTTTACATGGTTATTCATTTAATCATGCATTATTCTCTTATTATACATATCACCTGAACTTATTATTTTTCAAATGATTTACAAAGACAAAGCAAATTACAAGGTTCATGACTAAACATTTTCTTAAACAGAAGTCATGAATCTTATTTTCACGAAACCTATGTACTCGCCAGCATTTCTTTGCTGACCTCGTTTTCACATATGTTTCAGGTATTGTTGAATGATATCGATTGATAAGATGCATGCTCACATAGGACTGGACAAGGCCTTAGTGACTCAATAACAATGATAGACTATGTTTAATTTGTGTATTTAGATTTCCAGACGATGTAATTATTCAATGTTTAATAAAACGAAACACTTTTTGGTATCCATGGTTATGAAACATTAATTCTGTTACAACACTCCCCGACGTTTCCGCCACGTTTTCGACCAAATGGGTCGGGTGACCATAGTAGGTAGGGAATAACCTTCCGAGGTTATACCCTATGGTCACATCGTTTAAGTAGTTGTATGATAGGTAGTTTATATGCCTTAGGTAAATTACCAGAATACCCTTTTCATGTATAATTGGTAATTAAGCATATGTAACCTAAACTTTTGTCACATAACTGATTATGTAACATGTTTAGGCATATAACACTTGTCATAGGGCTAGTTAGGCGGTCCGAACGCGTTTTACGCGAACGACGCGTTAAAATAGCATAAGCTACCTAAACGGGTCGTAATGGGTCGAAAGCACTTAGATTAAGGTTTCATTTAGTATGTAGGCTTTGTTAAACCATATGACACGAGTCTCTATACTCGTTTGGTTTACGAACCCTCATTCTATCAGATCTTCCGATTTAGGTCCGGTTTATTAACATAGTTACCTATATTAGGTGCCATTTGATATCCGCTGTCACACCCCCAAAATCCACCTGCGGAGTACTACCGCTTGGAGGCGTGACTGACCAGGATCCAGCCACCAATCATATTGAACAAGCATAAAAGTAGTTATAAAATCCACCCAATACAATTGGTGTTCAAACAGAACATAGTTTAAGTTGCAAGCGGAAGCATAAGTCTTAAGTCAAAACATAAGTTAAATTGTTCCAAAGTTTAACATGGCACACAGTCGTCCATGTCCCACAACGATCCTCCTCCATGCAAGCTCCAGCTAAGAACCTAAGGACCTGCAAAGCATGTAGTAACGAGTCAACAACAAGTTGAGTGAGTTCACGGTTGGGTGTTCGTTTTAAGTTGTTTCGAAAACCGTTTCCTTTATCTGGCATCCTGCCGTGGGGGTTACCCCATAGTTAAAAACGTGACTTGTTTAATCCCGGTTACTCTGGCTATCCAGCCGTGGGGGCTACCCCGTGTTAGTTATCTGGCATTTCGGCCGTGGGGGCTACCCCATGTATACACTAGACTCGTTACCATATCGACTGCTGACTGTAGTCATGTTTAAGTGCCCTGAAACTGTCAATGTCTATCATCATTGACGTGCCCCAGATCCATTAGTTCACGCCCGTCCTCTGCGGCACGGTGTGAGGTTTGTCAGACCTAAATAGCGCTATCTAACTAATGACCCGCTCGCCATTGGCCCGGCGATTAAGTCGATATAAAAAGGAGGGACTTCGTGATAGAGTTTTGGTCTAGTACGAGTTATCTGTCCGTGAGGACGAGGAATTACATTCCTGAACCATTGCTGTCCTACCCAAGGAGGACGAGGAACCCATGTTCCTTAACCCCAATTCCCAACCCCTGGGAATCCCATGCTTTGTAGAGGGTGTGAACTCACCTTGGTTTGCTCGGCAGACACACAGAAAAGTCAAACAAGCAATATTGTGGTCACTCACGTCCTATCATAGTTGTATCATACAAGTCAGGTTCAATCCACGTATTGCACGTATGTTCTACACGTATGCTAGCACATTGTACTCAAGTATGGCAGCCCAACAATAACACATAAGGCCCAAGAGTCCGGCCCAAACACCCAAACCCGTGATCATGCAAGTCCAAATTCAGCGTATACATGTAGTTGGTCTCGACTCGAGACTGTGCGGTCTCTAGTCGAGACTGTGCGGTCTCGAGTTGTGCTTATGCGTTCTCGAGTCGCAAACGTGAAGGTCTCGGGTCATGCATGTTCTGGTCTCGAGTCGCAACCGGACTCGTAATCGTGGTCTCGAGTCATGATGTTCGTGTTTGATCAAGTGTGGTCTCGAGTCGAGACTATGGGCTCTCGACTCGCAACCCGAGTCGCAACTGCAGTGTCGAGTTGTCAAGCATGTAGTCTCGAGTCGAGACTGAAGTTCTCGGCTGGACACCTGCTGATTTCTGTCCTTGTACTTAGCCAATGAGGTATTGATTTCATGCAACAATTATGTACTATCCACTAAACATGTTTTCTTGTCTAGTTTTTAACCAAAATGGATCAAACATATCAGATTTCAAATATTCAAGCCACATTCATATCATGTTCATCAAGTTCTTCATATGTTCATCATGTTCATCATAATATCCAATAGTTCATCATGATCATAGCTTGAAACAACAATCAAACATTCAAACAACTAATCCGATTTCCACATTTATGCAGCCATTTATAAGCATTCGATTTGTAACATAAGAGTGTGCAATCCGATTTCATGAACATCAACAACTAATGGTTTAGACTACATTTAAACACAAGATATTATTAACCCATCATACAATATGTCCGAAATCAAGTCATGTTATCTTATTAATCATCATTATGCATAAAACTCAACAAATAAACATATTATCACATAGTCTTCATTATACATCATCATCAAACCGAAACAAACGCATAACTTGCATTATTAACCTATAACATCACACATCAACACCTTTAATCATGAAAATACATGTGTTTGCAAAGGAGTCACTAACCGGTTCGAGTATGGGTTCAAAGGTGTGAGTGAAGCCTCCAAGTGGGTGTGTACGAGTTGATCCGAGAGCTCCTTAGTGGTCACCGGTTTGATCCGAGAGTGAGGGAGGAGGGTGTTGTGGCTTAGGGTTTTAGTGAAGAGGATGGAGTGTGTGTATGGGTGAGTGTGTTGTCCAAAGAAATGGCACCTATGGCTATCCACTTAGTTTATATATCCGATCTAAGTAGTGCACCCTAATGGGTTCTCGAATAGGCTAAAGGGGTGTGTGGCCCAACCGGCCCACATGTTGCATCGTTCACTCGAGACCACATGGTCTCGAGTCGGGTTCTCGGCTCGCTTAAACATATACACATACTATACACACAAACATACATATAAACATAACACATAATCGCACAAAGGTTCACTTATCATTAATCACACCAGTTACTAGTCACACGTTAAAGCGTGTTACATCGGAATACAAGAAGGGTTCTAAATTTCGAGTTGTCACATCATCCCCAAGTTGAAAGAAATTTCGTCCCGAAATTTGGTAGGCACTCACTGAGGAAGCTAGTTAAGTTGTATGGTGTTCCCGGTTTTCCTGGGGTGTCACATCCACCCCCCGTTAATCTGGAATTTCGTCCCGAAATTCCGTAGCTTCAGCCTCAGTAGTGGGTGTACTGTTTGCGAACAGTCGGGGATACTTTTGTTTCATCTGATCTTCGCGCTCCCAGGTGAACTCTGGGCCGCGACGTGAGTTCCAACGAACTCGGACGAGCGGTATTCTAGTGCTCTTGAGGACCTTAACATCCCGGTCCGTGATCTCGACTGGTTCCTCGACGAATCGTAACTGCTCGTCGATAGTGAGTCCCTTCAGAGGAACTACGTGGGTCTCATCTGACGGACACTTCTTCAGATTCGACACGTGAAAAACGTTGTGAACTGCACCGAGTTCCGCTGGTAAGTTTAGTCTGTAGGCCACCCTGCCTATTTTCTCAATAACTTCGAAAGGTCCAACGTATCATGGGTTAAGTTTGCCGCGTTTACCAAAACGAACCACACCCTTCCAGGGTGAAACTTTGAGTAGTACCCGCTCCCCAACCTGGAGCTCAAGCGGTTTCCTGCCCATGTCGGCGTAAACTTTCTGACGGTCACGAGCTGCCGCCATGCGTTTTCGTATTTGAGCAATTTGTTCTGTCGTGTCTACCACATGTTCTGGACCAGTGATCTGACTATCTCCCACCTCTGCCCAGCAAAGAGGTGACCGGCATTTACGTCCGTACAATGCCTCAAATGGAGCTGCTTTAATGCTGGTGTGGTAGCTGTTATTGTACGAGAATTCCACCAGTGGCAGATGTTTCTCCCAGCGGTTGCCAAAATCGATTACACATGCACGAAGCATGTCTTCTAAGGTTTGAATAGTGCGCTCGGACTGCCCGTCCGTCTGAGGGTGATACGCTGTGCTCATGTCTAGTCGTGAGCCAAAGGATTTGTGCATTGCTTGCCACAGCTCTGACGTGAAGCGTGCATCTCGATCTGAGATGATAGAGGTGGGCACCCCGTGCCTCGAAACAACTTCCTTGAGGTATATTTCTGCAAGAGTGGAGAACTTATCCGTCTCCTTGATAGCCAAGAAGTGTGCAGATTTTGTGAGTCGATCCACGATCACCCAAATAGTATCGTTTCCGCGCTGGGATCTAGGTAGGCCAGTAACAAAATCCATGGAAATTTGCTCCCATTTCCATTGAGGTATCTCTGGTTGTTGGAGTAGGCCTGAGGGTTTCTGGTATTCAGACTTGACTCTTGCACAAGTCAGACACTTGCTGACGTAGGTTGCTATGTGGGCCTTCATGCTAGGCCACCAGTACGTAGTTTTGATATCATGATACATCTTATCTGATCCAGGGTGTACTGAGTAACGAGACTTGTGTGCTTCATCCATCACAAGCTCTCGTAGGTTGCCGTAGAGTGGGACCCAAACGCGTCCCATTACGTAGTAAGCACCGTCTTCCTTCTGTTCTAATCGTTGCCTTGATCCGCGTAGGGCTTCAACCCTGACGTTTTCTGGTTTCAGTGCTTCTATCTGAGCAGCTCATATTTGGGGAGGCAGACTAGAATGGATCGTGAGTTGTAAAGCTCGCACGCGCTTAGGCGCAGTGTCCTTTCGACTGAGGGCGTCGGCCACAACATTGGCCTTGCCCGGGTGATACCTGATTGAGCACTCGTAGTCATTCAGTAGCTCGACCCATCGTCGTTGCCGCATATTCAGTTCCTTCTGCTTGAAGATATGCTCGAGACTCCTGTGGTCGGTGTAGATCGCGCACTTGGTACCATACAGGTAATGCCGCCATAACTTAAGTGCAAAAACAACAGCTCCCAGCTCTAAATCGTGCGTAGTGTAGTTCTTTTCATGAACTTTAAGTTGGCGTGAGGCGTAGGCTATAACTTTTTCTCGTTGCATCAACACGCAACCAAGACCCTGAATTGATGCATCGCAGTAAACCACAAAGTCGTCTGTGCCTTCCGGCAAGGAAAGGATAGGTGCGCTACAAAGTCTATCCTTTAAGTGCTGAAATGCCAACTCCTGTGCGTTTCCCCAGCGATAAACAACGCCCTTCTGCGTTAGTGAGGTGAGAGGCTGTGCAATCTTAGAAAAATCCTTTATGAATCTCCGGTAGTATCCCGCCAAACCCAAGAATTGGCGAATTTCCTTTGGTGTACGAGGTGCAGGCCAGTTCTTAATCGAGTCTATCTTGGATGGATCAACGTGAATCCCATCCTTGTTTACCACATGGCCTAGGAAATGGACTTCTCGAAGCCAGAAGTCGCATTTCGAGAACTTTGCATAAAGCTGTTCTGTTCGAAGGAGTTCCAGAATAAGTCGTAGATGTTGCTCGTGTTCTTCCTGACTCTTGCAGTAGATCAGGATGTCGTCGATGAAGACTATAACGAACTTGTCCAGGTAAGGCTTGCACACTCGGTTCATCAAGTCCATGAAAACCGCAGGTGCGTTCGCCATCCCAAAAGGCATGACCAAAAACTCATAGTGCCCGTATCGAGTTCTGAAAGCTGTTTTGGAGACGTCCTCTCCCCGGACTCTCAGCTGGTGATAACCCAATCTCAAATCGATCTTCGAATAGTAGCTCGACCCTTGCAGCTGGTCGAACAAGTCGTCGATACGCGGTAGAGGATAACGATTCTTCACCGTCACCTTGTTGAGTTCCCGGTAGTCGATGCACATTCTGAAAGTACCGTCCTTCTTCTTTACAAATAATACTGGAGCTCCCCAGGGCGATGAGCTTGGACGAATAAAACCCTTATCCAGGAGTTCTTGTAGTTGCGTAGAGAGTTCTTTCATCTCTGATGGAGCTAAGCGATACGGTGCACGAGCTATAGGCGCAGCTCCAGGAGCTAGTTCAATCTGAAATTCGACTTGGCGATGAGGCGGAAGACCAGGTAATTCCTCAGGAAATACCTCTGGATAATCGCGTACAACTGGAAAATCTTCTATCTTCTTCTCTTTTTCTGAGGTGTCAGTAACGAGAGCCAAAATGGCAGTGTGGCCCTTTCGCAAGCACTTTTGGGCCTTAAAGAGAGAAATGACGTTCTCAACAGCACTCCTCTTGTCGCCATGAATCATGAGAGGTTCACCACCGGGACCTGGAATGCGGACAACTTTCTCGTTGCAAAGAATCTCTGCTCGGTGTTGGGATAACCAATCCATCCCAATGACAACGTCGAAACTACCCAAGACAATAGGAATGAGGTCGATAGAGAAGGTCTGGTCAGCGAGAATAAGTTTACAACCCTTGACTATGTGTGTGGCTTCTAAACTCTTACCATTTGCTAGCTCTACAGTGTGCTTGTTGTTCAACGGTGTTGGAATACGCTTAAGCATTCGACTAACTTCTAGTGACATGTAGCTAGTATCGGCACCCGAATCAAATAAAACTGAAACATAAAAGTCGTCGAGAAGGAACTTACCCGCCACAACATTGGGGTTGTTCCTTGCTTCACCTTGGCCAATCACAAACACCCGCCCCCTGGCGCCATTGTTGTTGTTGTTCCCATTGTGACCATTCCCCTGATTGTTGTTATTGTTATTGTTGTTGTTGTTGTTCTGGTTCCTGTTCAGTTGAGGACAGTCTCTCTTGAAGTGGCCTTCAGCTCCACACTGAAAGCACCCTTTGTTGTCACCTTGCTGCTGCTGCTGGCGCTGGTTCTGTTGAGCTTGATGACGATTCTGATTGGCGGGGTATAAGCTCCTGCAATCCTTTGCAGCGTGACCAGGCTTGTTGCACCGATGACAGTTTCCCCTAGTGCATGGCCCACTGTGGTGCAGGCTGCAGCGATTGCATTTGGGGTGATTCCCTTTGTACCCACCATGACTTTGACCACCAGATGATTGCTGACTAGGGCTCTTGTAGTCATCAGTCTTTCTCTGCTGAGACTGGGACTGAACAGACGTCGACCCCTTACTTGAAGTTCCATCCCATTTCCGTTTGTTGTCACTAGAGGCACCAGAAGTAGTTGCAGCACCTATGCGTTTTGGTAACTTGTTCTGCTCCACCGCCTGATCCGTGAGACGGTGAGCCAACTGAACAGTTTGCTGGTAGGTAGCGAGGTTCGCTGAAGTCACATGACTCTGGATTTCTGGCACCAAGCCTTGGAGAAACAGTTCGATGCGTTTGATGGGAGGATCCACCATAGTAGGACACAGAATTGCCAGTTCGTTCGACCTTTTCACATAAGCTTCAATTTCCGACCCCGTCATCTTGAGGTTGAAGAATTCCACCTCTAGTTTGTGAATCTCATCCCGACTGCAGTATTCTTCTTTGATCATCTCCTTAAAAGTTTCCCATGGGGTGGCGTTGGCAGCAACCAACCCCAGCATCTGAACCTGAGCGTTCCACCATGTGAGGGCTAAACCCTCGAGAGTACCGGTAGTATACTTCACCCTGCGCGCCTCAGGGCATTCACACATTTCGAAGACAGATTCTAGTTTCTCAAACCAGTGTAGGAGACCTACTGCTCCTTCAGTGCCGCTAAAAGTAGTTGGTCGGCAGTCCATGAAAGTCTTAAAAGTGCACACGGGTGGCTGAGCATGTTGACCTATCGTAGGTGAAAGAAAAGACAGAGTTCAACACAAAGGTTGGTTCACGAGAGTGGGATCCTAAAGATCCTAGAATGAGTTCGGACTGCAGGATATACCTCCTGCGTGTGCAGCTGCAAGTGCTGCGGCAACTCGTTCGTTGATCAGAGCCGTCAACTGGGCTTGTGTCAGGTTAACGCGTCCAGACATGATCTTCATATCAGGAAGAACGTGAGTGAGAGGGGTTCGCGAAAGTACGACGATAAAATAGAGTAAGCACGCACGTGTTCAAGCAACAGTAGTTATACTAACCCAGCATACCTTAAGCAATGTACTATGTAACTAACAAGTAGGCAATATATACACAGATCATATCACCTAGAATGTCGAGCCTTGCATGTGGAGTGAAGCGTCGTTGTGGACCGTCGAGCACTGTACAGGTTATAGTCTGGTTTTAACAAAAACGTTTTCCCCTTTATTAAAACCAAGTTCACTATAACCAATGGCTCTGATACCAATCTGTCACACCCCCAAAATCCACCGGCGGAGTACTACCGCTTGGAGGCGTGACTGACCAGGATCCAGCCACCAATCATATTGAACAAGCATAAAAGTAGTTATAAAATCCACCCAATACAATTGGTGTTCAAACAGAACATAGTTTAAGTTGCAAGCGGAAGCATAAGTCTTAAGTCAAAACATAAGTTAAATTGTTCCAAAGTTTAACATGGCACACAGTCGTCCATGTCCCACAACGATCCTCCTCCATGCAAGCTCCAGCTAAGAACCTAAGGACCTGCAAAGCATGTAGTAACGAGTCAACAACAAGTTGAGTGAGTTCACGGTTGGGTGTTCGTTTTAAGTTGTTTCGAAAACCGTTTCCTTTATCTGGCATCCTGCCGTGGGGGTTACCCCATAGTTAAAAACGTGACTTGTTTAATCCCGGTTACTCTGGCTATCCAGCCGTGGGGGCTACCCCGTGTTAGTTATCTGGCATTTCGGCCGTGGGGGCTACCCCATGTATACACTAGACTCGTTACCATATCGACTGCTGACTGTAGTCATGTTTAAGTGCCCTGAAACTGTCAATGTCTATCATCATTGACGTGCCCCAGATCCATTAGTTCACGCCCGTCCTCTGCGGCACGGTGTGAGGTTTGTCAGACCTAAATAGCGCTATCTAACTAATGACCCGCTCGCCATTGGCCCGGCGATTAAGTCGATATAAAAAGGAGGGACTTCGTGATAGAGTTTTGGTCTAGTACGAGTTATCTGTCCGTGAGGACGAGGAATTACATTCCTGAACCATTGCTGTCCTACCCAAGGAGGACGAGGAACCCATGTTCCTTAACCCCAATTCCCGACCCCTGGGAATCCCATGCTTTGTAGAGGGTGTGAACTCACCTTGGTTTGCTCGGCAGACACACAGAAAAGTCAAACAAGCAATATTGTGGTCACTCACGTCCTATCATAGTTGTATCATACAAGTCAGGTTCAATCCACGTATTGCACGTATGTTCTACACGTATGCTAGCACATTGTACTCAAGTATGGCAGCCCAACAATAACACATAAGGCCCAAGAGTCCGGCCCAAACACCCAAACCCGTGATCATGCAAGTCCAAATTCAGCGTATACATGTAGTTGGTCTCGACTCGAGACTGTGCGGTCTCTAGTCGAGACTGTGCGGTCTCGAGTTGTGCTTATGCGTTCTCGAGTCGCAAACGTGAAGGTCTCGGGTCATGCATGTTCTGGTCTCGAGTCGCAACCGGACTCGTAATCGTGGTTTCGAGTCATGATGTTCGTGTTTGATCAAGTGTGGTCTCGAGTCGAGACTATGGGCTCTCGACTCGCAACCCGAGTCGCAACTGCAGTGTCGAGTTGTCAAGCATGTAGTATCGAGTCGAGACTGAAGTTCTCGGCTGGACACCTGCTGATTTCTGTCCTTGTACTTAGCCAATGAGGTATTGATTTCATGCAACAATTATGTACTATCCACTAAACATGTTTTCTTGTCTAGTTTTTAACCAAAATGGATCAAACATATCAGATTTCAAATATTCAAGCCACATTCATATCATGTTCATCAAGTTCTTCATATGTTCATCATGTTCATCATAATATCCAATAGTTCATCATGATCATAGCTTGAAACAACAATCAAACATTCAAACAACTAATCCGATTTCCACATTTATGCAGCCATTTACAAGCATTCGATTTGTAACATAAGAGTGTGCAATCCGATTTCATGAACATCAACAACTAATGGTTTAGACTACATTTAAACACAAGATATTATTAACCCATCATACAATATGTCCGAAATCAAGTCATGTTATCTTATTAATCATCATTATGCATAAAACTCAACAAATAAACATATTATCACATAGTCTTCATTATACATCATCATCAAACCGAAACAAACGCATAACATGCATTATTAACCTATAACATCACACATCAACACCTTTAATCATGAAAATACATGTGTTTGCAAAGGAGTCACTAACCGGTTCGAGTATGGGTTCAAAGGTGTGAGTGAAGCCTCCAAGTGGGTGTGTACGAGTTGATCCGAGAGCTCCTTAGTGGTCACCGGTTTGATCCGAGAGTGAGGGAGGAGGGTGTTGTGGCTTAGGGTTTTAGTGAAGAGGATGGATTGTGTGTATGGGTGAGTGTGTTGTCCAAAGAAATGGCACCTATGGCTATCCACTTAGTTTATATATCCGATCTAAGTAGTGCACCCTAATGGGTTCTCGAATAGGCTAAAGGGGTGTGTGGCCCAACCGGCCCACATGTTGCATCGTTCACTCGAGACCACATGGTCTCGAGTCAGGTTCTCGGCTCGCTTAAACATATACACATACTATACACACAAACATACATATAAACATAACACATAATCGCACAAAGGTTCACTTATCATTAATCACACCAGTTACTAGTCACACGTTAAAGCGTGTTACATCGGAATACAAGAAGGGTTCTAAATTTCGAGTTGTCACATCCGCGATCTCTAGCATTGTTTGGTTGTTACTCAAGGACTACTAAGCAATCTCAAGTGAGTACACAGACCCCTCTTTTACTGTTTTCCAAACTGTTTTGGGGTGAAACACATGTGCCTACTTGTTACTTTCATGGTTTCCTGTTTTCACATCATATACTTCCTATGTTCATTAGTACATTATAGTACATGATTTCATTGTGTTTATGCTAGGTGTGCCCATTGTGTGCATTACTTAGTACATCGTTTTACATTACATTTCATGCTACGTGTGCCCATTTGTGTGCATTACTTAGTACAGTTCACATGCTATGTATGTCTGTAGTTGCATACTTAGTACAGATATTTCAGTTCACATACTATGTATGTCTGTTGTAGCATACTTAGTACATTTCTTATTCATCATATGCTTACATTTTGGTAGGACAATTGGTTTAAACATAGACATCTTACATTGTTGGTTTGGTTTGTGTAAGTGATTTAAGTAACGAGGCGTGTGTAATATGATACAAGCATGGTGGATACCCCGCTGGTACTTCCTATATATAAGTGTTTGTATGGTATTACATATTGTTGCGTTATCTGAATCATTTCAAGTTGAGACATAGAACATTTTATACAAATAACATATTTTTCACAAGACATAGATTTACAAACAACTTATCTAATACAAACTCATTTTACATGGTTATTCATTTAACCATACATTATTTATACATATCATCTGATCTTATCGATTTTCAAATGATTTACAAAACAAAGCAAATAACAAGGTTCATGACTAAACATTTTCTCAAACATAAGTCATGAAACCTATTTTCACAAAACCTAGTATCTCACCGGCATTTTTATGCTGACGTACCTATTTTCACATGTGTTTTTCAGGAGCTGTTGCATAAGATGATCAAGATACACATAGGCAGACTTGGGCTTTAGTGACAATAAAAGATGCAAGACTAGTTAATTATGTTGTATTTCTTTGTTTGTTAAGACATTGTAACACTTTTAATCAATAAAACGAAACTTCAATTGCCATGGATTTGAAACAATTAATTCTGTTACAACACTCCCCAACGTTTCCGCCACGTTTTGTATGTTCTACGTGGTCGGGGTGTGACAGAAAAGATGTTGCGTTTAGTCATAAAACAATACCGTCACCTATCCTTAGGCGACGACCACAACAAGAACATAAATTTCAAAACCGCTTTGAAAACTAATCATCTGTTCTAGGATGATTGATTACTAGGTTTTGAACCCTCTATTGTAAGGTTTTGAACTCTCTAGTATATGGTTTTGAACCCCTTTGAGTTTTCAAAACTTCGTCAAGGTTTTGGGTTTTAAATAATGTGAACACGTGCAAACTGGAAGGGTGAATGCCTGTATTCTGGGTTTTCTGTCTAGGCAAGCACTTCGTATACATCTTATCAGACGCGAGACCAGTTGTGCTTACCTGGGAATTCTTGGGATGAGTGTTCACTTATAGGCGAGCATGTCTTCGCGATACATTATTTTTAACCCATTTACTTTGATTAGTCACCGTCTCATTTGTTTGCCTTAGGTAACAAACAAATGATCGCAATTTTCATGCGTTATCTTTCTGTTTTGATTGTCCAATAATCTTTCACCTGTTTCTCCCTATGCCTTTCTTTTTCTTCAAGAATGTCTCTTCATCACGATGACGCTCAGATATCTGAGCAAGCAGCCAAAATTCGCTCAGCGAATAGGCGAAGTAGTCCTGAAGACTATTGAATTAGCTACTGCCATGTATCATCTCCAGGATGAAGCCACTCAAGAGTCACCAAGACAGGCAGGACCTAGTCAGGCGACAACACCATCAGCCAATAAACCAATCGAGGAATCAAAGACCATGGATGAACGATCCCCTAAGAAGTCAAAGAAGTGAAAGGCTTCTCAGAACTTCGCCATGGTCGCTCACAATGGTAAAGCAGTCCCCAACCAACCAGCTCAACCCCCTGCTAGGTGTGTATGGCTTTTCCTATGATACCTACATCAAGGAACTATGTACCTTACAAACTACTCTTGTGATTTCTCTCTTTCAAATGATTGCTCATGATTCCCTCGAAAATTTTAAGTACTCGTTTCACTATAAGAAACAAAGTACAGAAAATTAAGTGACATTATGAGTAATCGTGCTTTTCGCACATCTGTGCCTTTAAATCCTTGGTTAGATAACTAAGGGTATTTTCAAATCTCATACCCATTACGTTTTGATTTTTCAACATACACAGTACCAGTATTTCAAAACAATCTTCATGATCTCAAAACATTTCATATAGTTTGAAAACAATTTTTCTAGATGCATTGTCTATGTTATTTCAAAAACATTGGCCATGTTATCAAAACCAACCTTTCTAATTTCAAAATATTTCATATAGTCTGAAGACAATATTAACACAATACATTTTCTGATCAAGTGCATGATTTCGAAAAGCATCATTCATGTCTTTCAAAAACCTTATACATAATTTCAAAATTCATCTCGCATGATTTTAAAACATTTTTGTAAATATATCTACCTAATACACCTACTTTATGATTTCAAAAAGTATTATATATAAGGTTTCAAAAACGTTAAACACATTTTTCTTAAAAGAACCCCATGCATAGTTTTCAAAAATATTTTCCTCATACATTGACTTAACCTTCAAAATTCTGCTTTATATGTCGCCTTGACATATCAAGCATCTCAACTTCATAAGCATTTTACATCATGTTTTGACCTAAGCACATCCAGTGCAAGGTTTCAAAACATCTTCAACTTCTAAAATTCATATGGGATCTTTTTATCTTTACAATTAGATCCTTGTGGATGATTATCGTTCAAATCAGAGTCCTTAATTGGATTCCTTATGTACCTTAATTCGAACACTTCGGTTCCTAATAATCGAAATCGAATTTTCTTTTTGAATCTTTCTATCTTTATAGTTGGATTCTTGATAACGTTTAAAGTACCAAATGAAATCCACGGAATGGATTCCTAGTGTGCTTTAAATGCATGTACGCAATTTACAAGACAAATTAACGAACAATTTTGTGGTTATGTGATATGTGTTTATGTGTTATCCTCTATGATTTTGTGTGATCCGATTTTCAAATCCTCATAGAATCTTTCATGTTTTCATATGAGAGATTCATAGTAGGATATTCAAAAGGTACTACCTTAAATCCTTATGGGCTTCTACCTGGTAGTTAAGACCCTTGGGTTATATAGTACCACTCCGTGATTCATAAGAGATCCTTTTAGTGGTCTAGTCTAAAAGATTGATTCACAATTTGGTTAAAGAACGACATCTAGTGATGTAGCTGGACAGACTCCTTGATAGTCTATTTAGATCATTTATTGATTTAATTAAAAGGACTCTATGGCGGTCTAGTCATACTCATCACAGGATTGTTCATCTGGTTTTACCCGACACATTATAAAATAGACTGTGTGAACTGTGCAAGGAATTGTCTAATTATGGACGCGTACATAATTATGAAATTTAGTGCACAGAAACCCAGTAGGATTTATTATGTGTAAGAATCGATAGTGACAACAATAACAAAATGAGAACGATGTAATGGAGGTATGGTGGACGCACCAATGACGCTTCATATACTTGTATATAAGTATCCCTCTTACATTGCAAACATGATGTTATTAAAGTTACTAGAAGTTCAGAACCCTAACCAATGATGTTTGATCTTTTCAACTTCATATTTTCAAGCTCTCACAAGTTTCCTCTAAATAAATTTCGGGACGAAATTTCCTAAAGTAGGGGAGACTGTAACACCTGTGCCTCCACGGCCATCAAACAAATTCCAAACCAATGAAATATTGTATTCCATACTTGGGATTTGTAAAAATATGTGTATCGTTTACACATATCAACTCTTGTTCGATTTCAAACTCTAAATCGCTTTCTGGAAGGTTATACGCGCACTAATGCGTAGATATAACCAGTTTAATGCAACAAACCCTCTGGAATAGTGACATAGGCTTAACATACCTTAAATAACCTTTACATAACTTAGAAATAAGTTTTGAAGGCTTTGGTATGACAAAAACAAGCTAATTCGCTTACAAGGACTAAACTTGACAAACTGCGAAAGTATGCCAATTTGAACTGTAACAGACATTCTGAAGCATGACCATAAGTTAAACATACCATAAATATCCTTCACATAGCTTAGAAATAGGCTTTGAGGTGTTCGGTATGCTAAAATAAACTTTTGTGTCATTCAGGGACTAAAAGTGTCAAAAAGTGCACAAGTTTGCATTTTCGCGCATAATTTACGTTCTGAATACATCCGGACATCCAAAAATTTATGTAAGCATGACTATATTATGCTTTAGTGTTTGGCTTGCCAAAAATCCATTCGTTGCGTCATTTGGATCGTTTTTCGCGCCTATGCGCATTCCGTCGTAATTAAGCGAACATCGCGTTCGTACGACCAAACGAACCAACATCCGGCATATTTTTGAGCATGTTTCATGTCCACAATGTTTAGGCATCATTTTAGGGCCTTAAAGTTGGCTTTACGGGCCTTAGAAGTGCCGGAAATGGGCTTAAACACGTGCAGGGACTGAAACTGTCATTTCTGAAACTTTGTTCTGATCTGTGACTGCTAGGCGGCCCGCCTCAAGATCTTAACATCCTCAGGCGGCCCGCGTCAGTCCTTCTGACCAGGTTAAATGTTTCTAACAGCAGATTGCAGCTGTTTGATCCACCACCACACAATCCCAATTGTCTAGTCAGCTGATAAGGATCACATTTTAGTCACCATAAGGTCCCGACACTTGTACGGGTGGGATTAAGGCACGTTTTCCATGAAACGATCTTAACGGTGGACCTTTTACTATAAATACCCCACCCCCCATGCTTCAAAATTACAAGAACTTTGATTTGAGAAACTCTAAGTTGAAACTATTGTTTCATACCTGAGATTTTTGAATCAAAGTTAGCATTCGGGGACCCTTCGTAAGTATTCTTTGGTTCTTTTATTGCTTTTCGAGTCTTTCGAGTCTGAAAGTCAAACTTTGTTTGACTTTCTACATTGACCAGTTATGGTCAATGCGAAGTTCGTTTGAACTTCGCAACGTGAGTGTAATCACGTTAGTTATAGTCCCTTGGGACTATGCCTACTGATTACCACGTTGTCTAGGGTCGTAGGGTAAGCGATCTAATAAATCGCTTATACCTCGAACCCGACCCATTTGGTCGATCATTAGGCTCCGACCAAATACATTAGGTGACCATAGTAGGTAGGGAATAGCCTTCCGAGGTTATACCCTATGGTCGCTTCGTTTAAGTAGTTGTATGATAGGTAGTTTATATGCCTTAGGTAAATTACCAGAATACCCTTTTCATGTATAATTGGTAATTAAGCATATGTAACCTAAACTTTTGTCACATAACTGATTATGTAACATGTTTAGGCATATAACACTTGTCATAGGACTAGTTAGACGGTCCGAACGCGTTTCACGCGCACGACGCGTTAAAGTAGCATAAGTTACCTTAATGGGTCGCGATGGGTCGAAAGCACTTAGGTTTGGTTTCATTGTAGTATGTAGGCCTTGTTAAAACCATATCATATGAGTTCCAACACTCATTTGGTTTACCAAGCCTCATCCTATCCGATCTCCCGATTTAAGTCCGGTTTATTTATATAGTTTTAGATTGCCGACTGATTCCGTGCTCCCTCTAGCTTTGTTTGGTTGTTGTTCAAGACCTCCAAGCATTATCAGGCGAGTACATTATTCCCCTCTTTTACTGTTTTCCAAACTGTTTTGGGGTGACTCATATGTGCTAAATGTTTTAACAATTACAATGTGGTTTCAAGAACGATAACAATGGTTTCAAAAACAATTACAATGTAGTTTCAAGAACGATAACAATAGTTTCAAAAACAATTACAATAGTTTCAAGAACGATTTCAATAAAGTGAACGAACTTGTTGGTTGTAGTTACATAACCAATGACATTCATTAGCAATGATCAAGCCGACCAGTATTAGGTTATGGTACCATAGGATCTGACAAATCCCGTTATTTTCTATACCCATGGTTATGTGTGGGTATTTTGGGTAACGACTGAATCTGTAATTATTAACTTACCCTTTGGTAAGGGTTTGTTAAGAACGAGAGCGAGAGCGAGTTGGAACGATGAACGCGTCAAGAAGGTTTGAATGTTATTAGAGAATCGACCATTAAGTAGTTTCACAATTAAAACAAGAACGATTTGACGATTAAAACAACAAGAACGATTGGAACGATTTCACAAAGAGGTTTAACGATTGGGTAAACATTTGGACATGATTTACATTTGATCATGCATTTCCACGAAACATAGTATTGATTTAAACCAAGTTTTACTTCAATACTTTGTTTTGTGCGTTTCATCTATGGTTTAGTTGATTCATTTCACTAGCCATACATATCATTTTGGTTACACATTACATGGTTTACATTTGACACAAACACTTTTGACATTGATTATACATGACATGATTTACATCTTAACATAAACATTTTGTTATGTTATTCAATACATTTGACAATTTGTTTAAACATAGACATCTTACATTGGTGGTTTGTTTGGGTAAGTGATTTGAGTAATGGTGCTTGTGTAATATGATACAAGCATGGTGGATACGCCGCTGGTACTTCCTATATATAAGTGTTTGTATGGTATTACATATTGTAGCGCTATTTGAATCATTTCAGTTTGAGACATAGGACATTTTATACAAGTAACATACTTTTCACAAGACATTGATTTACAAACAACTTATCTTACACAAATTCATTTTACATGGTTATTCATTTAATCATGCATTATTCTCTTATTATACATATCACCTGAACTTATTATTTTTCAAATGATTTACAAAGACAAAGCAAATTACAAGGTTCATGACTAAACATTTTCTTAAACAGAAGTCATGAATCTTATTTTCACAAAACCTATGTACTCGCCAGCATTTCTTTGCTGACCTCGTTTTCACATATGTTTCAGGTATTGTTGAATGATATCGATTGATAAGATGCATGCTCACATAGGACTGGACAAGGCCTTAGTGACTCAATAACAATGATAGACTATGTTTAATTTGTGTATTTAGATTTCCAGACGATGTAATTATTCAATGTTTAATAAAACGAAACACTTTTTGGTATCCATGGTTATGAAACATTAATTCTGTTACAACACTCCCCGACGTTTCCGCCACGTTTGGTTGTCCTACGTGGTCGGGGTGTGACATTTGGCACGACGAGTTTGTTTTTTCGATTCACGTGTTGAGCGTTGTGATGTGATAGAGTTTCCCTTTCATATTACTTTTAATCCCAACTACTATATCTAACATACAATCCTCATAATTAACTTGCGTTTAGCGTTCGCGAGTCGATTGCGATTGAGTTGCGATTGCGTTTCGGTTGATTACCACAAACATAACATAAATAAACATGCACAAGTAACACATAAGAGCACACACGTAAAACAATATCCAGAACACATAATTCGAGCTGTGAATGCGATTGCGATAAGCGATAAAGCGACAAAACATGCGATAAACATCGATTAAACCTCGATTATTAACAAGTACTCCACATAATACAACTAACGCAAAAGCACAAATAGATTATCTACAAGTTTAAGAAGTCAAAACAGGAATTGAACAAGGAGTGACAGATCGCAATTAGCAATCTTTTCTCCCTTTGACTTCAATCTTGACTTTGACTTTGACTTTCGAAACACGGGGTGTTACAGCCTCCCCTACTTAAGGGAATTTCGTCCCGAAATTAGGCCGAAGCCGTAACAAACAACTGCGGGTACTTCGCCTTCATGTCGCTTTCGAGTTCCCAAGTGAACTCGGCACCTCGTTTGCCTTCCCATTGAACCTTCACAATGGGAATGCGTGAGCGTCTGAGCTGCTTGGTTTGGCGATCCATGATCTCGACAGGCTTCTCCACGAAGTGTAGTGTTTCGTTTACTTGAAATCGTCAAGTGGTACATACAAATCATGCTCAGCCAGGCACTTTCTGAGGTTTGACACATGGAAAGTCGGGTGGATGTTGCTAAGTTCCTCCGGTTGTTTGAGTCTGTAGGCCACTTTTCCGATCCTTTCCAGAATCTTAAAGGGTCCAACATATCGAGGCGCGAGTTTCCCTTTTTGCCGAATCTGACCACACCCTTCCAAGGTGATACCTTTAGGAGTACATGGTCGCCAACGTCAAATTCAAGGGGCTTGCGTCGTCTATCGGCGTAACTTTTCTGACGACTCTGAGCTTTCAGCAGATTGTCTCGAATTTGGAGGATTTTGTCAGTCGTTTCTTATAATAGCTCAGGACCGGATAATTGCGAGTGCCCGATCTCATGCCACACAATAGACGATCGACATTTTCTTCCGTATAATGCCTCAAACGGTGCCATTTGAATGCTGAAATGATAACTGTTATTGTACGAAAATTCGACTAATGGTAAGTATGCGTCCCAATTACCACCGAAATCTATGACACACGAACGGAGCATGTCTTCAAGGGTACGAATCGTTCTCTCAGTCTGACCGTCGGTTTGGGGATGGAAAGCGGTACTTAGATTAAGCGTAGTACCGAGAGCCGTTTGGAACGTTTCCCATAGACGCGAGGTAAACCGAGTATCACGGTCAGAGATGATTTCGCGAGGCGTCCCATGTCGACAGATGATCTCATTGGTGTAGATTTGGGCTAATCTTTCTACCTTGTAGTCTTCTCTTATAGGCAGAAAATGAGTAGATTTGGTCAAACGGTCAACGACAACCCATACACTGTCGTGACTTGATGGCGTATGCGGGAGTTTCGTTATGAAGTCCATAGCTATACTTTCCCACTTCCACATAGGGATCGCGGGTTGTTCAAGCAAGCCAGAGGGTCTTTGGTGCTCGACCTTGACTTTTGAGCAAGTCAGGCACTTTGAAACATAGAGAGCGATATCCCTCTTCATGCCCGGCCACCAGTACTTGTAGCGAAGGTCCTGGTACATTTTATCGGCACCGGGATGAATAGAATATCGAGACTTGTGGACTTCGTCCATCAAAATCTGTCGTAAATCGGTCCGTTTAGGGATCCAAATTCGGTCTAGATAATGGAATATCCCATTCGACTTATTCACTAGCTGGGCTCCATCATTGAGAATCCTTTCCTTCTTCAAAGTGCGTTCGGTAAAACAAGCATGTTGGGCTTCGCGGATAAGGGTTTCGAGATGATGCTGGGCTGGAATATTACGAGCGCTATGCAAATAGCTTCGTCGGCTTAGAGCGTCGGCAACGACATTTGCTTTGTCAGGATGATAACGAATCTCATAGTCGTAATCGTCGAGAAGTTCTACCCACCAGCGTTGACGCATATTTAGCTCCTTCTGGTCAAAGATATGTTGTAGGCTCCTATGATCGGTGAAGATCGTACACTTGGTACCATACAGGTAGTGTCGCCAAATCTTCAACGCAAAAACAACTGCGCCCAGCTCTAGGTCGTGGGTTGTATAGTTCTTCTCGTGGATCTTGAGCTGACGAGATGCGTAAGAGATAACCTTGCCCCGTTGCATGAGAACACAACCAAGACCGAGGTTCAAGGCGTCACAATAGACAATAAAGTCGTCGTTTCCTTCGGGCAAAGTGAGGACAGGAGCATTGCAAAGCATATGCTTGAGGGTTTGAAAGACAGTCACTTGTTCAGTTCCCCAAACAAAAGGCTTGTCATTATGCGTGAGAGAGGTAAGCGGCACAGTGATTTTAGAGAAACCTTCGATAAATCGGCGATAATTGCCAGCTAGTCCGAGGAAAGAACGGACTTCAGACGGGTTCTTCGGTGTAACCCAACTGTTAACAGCTTCGATCTTCGCGGGGTCGACATGAATACCTTGACTATTGACAATATGATCGAGGAAGTGAACCTCCTCCAGCCAAAATTCATACTTGGAGAACTTGGCATAGAGTCGATTCCCTTGGAGCGGTTCGAGAACCAAACGTAGATGTTGCGCGTGTTCGGTTTTCGTCTTGGAATAGATCAGGATATCATCGATGAACACGATGACGAAGCAGTAAAGAAACGGTTTACACACGCAATTCATCAGATCCATGAAAGCCGCAGGTGCGTTGGTTAAACCAAAAGGCATAACAACGAACTCATAGTGGCCGTAACGAGTGCGAAAAGCGGTTTTGGGTATATCCTCCTCTTGGATGCATAGCTTGTGATAGCCTGAGCGTAGATCGATCTTCGAGAAACACGTAGCACCTTGTAGCTGGTCAAACAAATCATCAATTCGAGGCGGGGGATAGCGATTCTTGATTGTCAGCTTATTCAATTCCCGATTGTCGATGCACATCCGGAATGACCCATCCTTCTTTTTGACGAAAAGGACCGGTGCGCCCCATGGAGAGGTGCTCGGGCGAATGAAGCCTTTATCAAGCAGTTCCTGGAGCTGACTCGAGAGTTCACACATTTTGGACGGAGCAAGTCGATAAGGAGCTCTAGCATTGGGATTGGCTCCAGGAATGAGGTTGATTCGAAAGTTGATATCACGACTCGGGAGTAAACCAGGGAGTTCGTCAGGAAATACGATAGGAAATTCTCGAACCACTGGAACATCGTTTACACCAGGTCTTCCTTTCTTTTCCTTCTCCGCTACTACAATATTAGCCAAGAAAGCTCTGTATTCCTTGCGGAGATACTTGCTAGCTTGGACACATGACATGAGTTTAAGACCATTCGTGAGCGAGAATCGAATCATCTTATCAAAGCACACAACTTCAGCATGGTTTTAACAAAGAAAGTCCATGCCTACTATGATGTCAAAACTTCTGAGCTGCATTAGAATAAGGTCGATAGGAAAGATGTGATTGTTGAGCTCAAGAGTACAATCATGAAGAACAGAATTGACGGTGACAGTTCTTCCGGTGGCAACTTCGATATCGAACATCGAGGGGAGATGGGAGCGCTTACGATTAAGGAGCTTCTCGAACTCAAACGATACAAGACAGTTATCGGCTCCAGTATCAAACAAACATGAAGCATAAATACCATTCACGAGAAACGTACCATTGACCACATTGTTGTCAGCCTGGGCCTGGCGCACATTAATGTTGAAAGTTCTGGCACGGGCGACTTGTTGCTATTGCTGCTGAGGCTGTTACTGCTGTTGTTGCTGGGGCTGCTGCTGCTATGGCTCTTGCTTCACAAGTCAGTTTTGGCACATGTTCGCGAAGTGGTTGGGATCACCACACGCGAAGCAGACTCTAGCATTGATCGCGGGTGCCTGAGCCGCTTGCTGGCCTTGTGGAGTAGGAAGTAGAGCTTGATGAGCAGTAGCTTGAGCTGGTGCTTGTCGAGGACCTGTACGGCAGTTAGCGGTGAAGTGGCCGTACATGTTGCAGTGCACACAAAATCGGCAGGCGATTCCCACTGGATGATGATAGGTATATGTCGGGCAAGCAAGGTGAGGGCCAGTGCAAGCACACTTTGCAGGCGGTGCTTGGGTAACTGGTGCTGTAGCTGATCGGTGTTGAGGTTGCTGCTGAGCTGGTACAGCTTGAAGCGGGGCAGTAGTAGTGACATCACAGTTCTTGTTGCTGGAGTTGTTGTTCTTCCTCTTGCGACGAGAGGGCTTTGATGATTGAGAAGCGACGGCGGTTTCAGTGGTTGGTGCGGCGGTAGCTTGATGCAGATTCTTGGTGGCTTTATCCCAGTAGCCAGATTTGACTCGCTTGTCGTTTATTTCGGCAGCAAGCAGGTAGGCTTCCTCGATTGTTGCCGGTTTCGAAGCTTGAACAAAATCTGTGACACAGTCTGGCAGAGCTCGAATATACTTCTTGATCATCACACCAGTAGCCTTGACTTGATCCGGATAGATTATACTGAGCTGCTTGAAGCGAGCAGTTAAAGCAGCATTGTCACCATCCTTCTGCTTTATATGTCAGAATTCTTCCTCCAACTTTTGGCGCTCATGGGGAGGGCAAAACTTTTCCAACATGACGTTCTTCAACTCATCCCATGTCAGACCATAAGCTGCATCATTTTCGCGTTTGTTCCTCTCAGCCATCCACCAGTCTAAAGCGCGGGACTGGAAGACGCCGGTAGCATTCAGAGTGCGGAGATTGTCAGGACAACCACTCTGGTGCAGGGTGACCTCGATTGAATCGAACCATTGAAACAAGGCCGTAGGGCCACCTTCGCCAGTGAATTCTTTCGATCCGCAAGCTTTAAACTCTTTGAAGCTGAAAGCAGCTTTAGGGGTTTCAGTCCTGGACTCTTCAGACGATTTGCTCACATTCTCATATAGTTCACTCATGATCTGAGGAACAACCTTCGCCACTTGCTTAGCGATGAGAGCAGCAAGGCGTTTGTCTTTTTGGTTTTGGCGTGCAGCACGCGAGTGACAGGATCCAGATGACGACATTGTCTGCAACAGACATCGCCATAGGACTCAAACACAATATAATCGAATCTCACCTCACACGCCTAATACTACTAAAGCTCAGGATCACGATCACGTAGCACATAATCACATAGGCACATAATAACAGATTCCTATAAGCACAGAAGCACATAAGCACGTAAAGCACAGAAACACAGAAGCACAAGAGGCAGTCAGAATACAGAAACCTATCATTCAGAGTCCGCGAGAGTTCGAGAATAGCGATTGCTGGTAGCGAGTAGTATAGCTTGCGATCGTCCACAAGTGGCAACGATTTGTTAGCGTTTTGAGGTAGGTGTGCAGTGCCAGTTGTGTGTGTCGATTAAAGCGAAGAGCGAAAAGCGAATAAATCACCAAAAATCGTAACACATAAACAGATAAAATCACATAAAACACATAAAATCCACATAAAAAGCGATGAACATCAGGGTCGGCAGTTGCGAGCTCAGAATCAAAACACATAAAAATCGATGATTGTGAGCTTGAAATCGAGAATGGATTGTCTAAGGCTAGATAGACGTTGACTATCCAAAGTGGTTCGACTATTCACAAGGACTTTTAGTACACACTTTGGCCTTCGGGACTGTGCTCTCGCCTCGAATTTGGGCGATTGGCACGCATCCTTACAGCTATAGTGCAACTTCAAGCCGTTGGTGTTCGTCGAGACTTTCGTGAGAGTTTTGTAAAACCAAAATGAGAACGGAACAAGTCGTCAAGGTTCGGGTTTCACCCCTGTCTTAACAACTTCGTTCCTGTTTTGATAAAATAAGGAAGAATTATGTGTCAAAGTATGGATTTCACTCCTGATTCAACGCAAATTCTCCTGTTTATTGATAAAAATGCGGGTCGAACAAGCAATTTAGTCAAGAGTTTGCGGTTTTCACACCTAATCTCGACCTAATCGCTCGTTCATTTTCGAAAATTAGAGTGCAGTGGTAGTGTAGTGCAGGCGAGAATAGCGAGAAATAGCAAGTAAGCTCGTATAAAACCCCTACAGGGTGTGCATAAGTCGGTCTGTTGGTACCTAACTATAGACTAGGTCGTTTCTAAGACATCGACTCAGACTAGGTCGAGTCTTACCTAATTCCCTATAGTTATGGCTCTGATACCAATCTGTCACACCCCAATCGATGGCGGAAACACCGGGGCGTGGCATGAGCGAAACAGATTGTCCAGAAGTTTCCATAACAACTACGATTACCGATTATTTAAAGCATCACGTCCCATACCATGACATAAAAAGTAGCATAGTTATTATAGACAAAATCAAGACAAATTGTTCTGTTTCGACAGCTCAGAATTTAAATACAGACAATTCGTTTATTCATTTCTAGACCTTTCCTAGCCTCAATTTCACAGCAAGCCAAGCATTTAAACATCTTAAGCACCTGCCACATACGTTAAAGTAAAAGTCAATACACATAGTGTAAAGGTGAGCATACAAGTTTAATAGTTATAAAAAAGTTCGAAATCGTTTACGCATAACCAGCACGTACACAGTGTGAAATGAAGCACGTAAGTTATCGACATGATCCTATCAATACCAATGACTGCGGGTTGACTGCGCAAGGCAGTTCGTAATACAGATTCACCACTGTGAACCATGTGATTAATTGTCCTTAACAACCCCTGAGTGAACAGGTGCTGAGTCCAAACTATAGTACTATCGTTGCTAAGGCAGGTAGACAGCAATCCATGTGTAAACATAACAAACAAGCATTCATTAAGTCACGTATAACATGCGGTAACGGTTAGCATTAAAGAATTGCGTAGTGTGTTCGATGTGATTTAGAATAAATAACGTATGTAACACCCAAAAGTGCGTAAAGCAAAAAGGGTTCGAGTATACTCACAGCGATGATGGATTGAAGGGAGCGCTAGAGTGAGATTAGCCTGATCAGAACGATAGCATAAATGATAAGCGGTGCGTAAAACGGTGCGAAGTGTCAAAGGGTTGGATGGTAATCCGATTGGATGGCAATCCGATCGGATGGCCAGTCGATCGGGGGGTAATCCGTTCGGATGGTCATCCGATCGGATGGCCATTCGATTGGATTGTCACCTCGTTTGGTGAGGACGTGTTTGTGTATGATGGCTTGTCTTTTGAAGTTTCCATTGTAGCATTCTGAAAACAGAGAAGAATATCTACCTTTCAGATCGGTCAATCGAACGGCGGTTCGATCGAGCGGCGATCCGTTTGGCGAGGTAATTCTCAGAGAATAAGTTCACAGCAGTGTTGTCACTCGATCGGGTAGTCTACCGATCGGGTGGCAATCCGTTGGAACTGTTAATGCATTGAACATGTTGAAAATTGTTTAAGTGTTGAAGTCCAAGCATCACATAGTCGGGTGGTAATCCGATCGAATGGCAATCCGATCGGACGGCAATCTGGTCGATGTTCAAAACCTCAAAAGTTGAAATAAAAGTTAAGTGTGGGACCAAGGTGCAAGCCGATCGGGTGGCTGTCCGATCGGGTGGCAATCCGATCGGGTGGCTGTCCGATCGGACGACGATCCGTCCCAGTCGACCTGATTGTCTTTACACTTGGTTGCTTTGATAGTTTGCAGTTTTTGCTCAAGACGATGTGATACGTGCTAAGCAACAGAACCTTGTCAAGCCCTAAGTGACCACGTCGGACAGGAATCACCCTTGTCCGGTCAGTCCATGGTTCGAGCCAGTGATTCATGCTTAACCCGAAATCGGTAGTCTCTTGAATAGAATTCAGATCTAGAACTAATCACACTACTAAGAATGAATATGAGGTCAGGACAGCTCCAAATCTATTGGTTTTGTAGGATCGGTTGTTCATGACCCAAACGAGTCAATCAGAAGAGCTCGTATCCATTTCAGAGGCGGAAACTAAGAAACGGACTAGAAAAACAGCTTGTTTCACTTAAATTTGCCTTGTATATTGATTTCACACTGATTACAGTCAAACGGCACTTCGGCAGCACTTCGGTACCGGAAAATCAGAACCATTACAACTGATTACGCTTGAAGACTATATATTGGGGATGGGGTTCCGCTTGAAAGGTACATATGTCAGTTCAAGCGGAATCACTAATGTTGTGATTTCGCTTGAAAGAGCACATAACACTTTCAAGCGGAATCACCCATTCAAGCGGAATCAGATCAAATTCAACTTTAAGTAACCTATTTTTTCGTACAACGCGCCCTGATCTATCAATTCTAATACTAGACTCGATACAAGATGAAGTCGACAGACGTATGCACCAACAGACTCCCCCTCGGATGTTGACGAGTCTTAAGTGTCGAGTCTTCAACGTCTTCAGTCTTTATCAGTCTTCGGGCTTCCAGAATCTTTCTCTAACTCTTAACACATTCCAATTCTCTTGATCAGATCTCTTGAATCTTTAAGTTCATCTGCATCAGCAATCTTAGGATCAGAACCTGGCTCTTTGTCAATCAGACTCCCCCTCAACTTGTGCTGGGATCGTAGTCTAGCTATTTCCATGTTCAAGCATCGCTACCAGGCTCACTTGCAAATCCTCTACCTAAAACATAAGTTTCATAAAAATAAGACATAACAAATTTTAAAATATCTGATGACCACTTGTAAACCATATCATTCATTTTTTAAAACAATTTTCTTTCAATAGACTCCTTTTAAAAAAACTTTTCAATCACACTCTCCCAAACCTGTTCATCATGTCCAGCATTCTGAATTTTGAAAATCAGCTCTTCAATATCAGTTGACTAAAATCTTTTTGTATTTTTCAAAATTATGCTAAAACACAATATTTTTTGATTTATGATTTTAAAGAAAATGCAGTAAAGAAATATATACAGACACTATTTTTGTGAGTTTGTGTAAGAGGATCAAATTAGTTTCTGAGACAAATCACTAACACCGTTAAGCTTTAAACATTTTAAGTTCTAGACGATTCACTTAGATTGTCAGTATACTGATCCATTTAAATTTTCACACAAAGTTCAACTGTTTCGAGATACGATATTAATGTTTTAATGACTTAAACTTATTTGCGTGTCCCACTTCTTGAATATACTCCCATATCCAGATCCCAATATTCAATCTTACAGGTGAGTATACCTAGATGATATATGTAAGGGGTTAAATGCGAAACCGTGAGAGCTCAGGTCTGAACTTCCGTTCAGCAGAGAGATGACGACTCGACTTTTGGTGTGTCCCCTTTAGAGGATCTTTTTTTACAACAGCACATGATTTGCATTTTTCAATGTTTTATCATTTTTTATGCTGAGGGTGAGCTATATTTCAAGCATTTGCAGAAAGTATTATACGGGGACTAGGTCAGAATTTCCATTCAGCAGAAGTCCCGGGATAATACCCCAGATATCTAAGCATAAAGACCTAGTATCTTAGAAAGAGGGGTCCTTCAAACAAGATTTTGGGGGTTACCCATATATCCGAGAGATGTTACCCACGAATTAAGCAAGTTTGAATTTAGGTTTATATCTCGACACAATTTACTAAATGTGCAAAAACCTACTGGCACATCATCAGTGAGACCGTTTATCATATTTTTGACTTTCCAATTCTTTAGCGTGCTGTGATCGTCCACTGATGTACTATCATTTCCTCTTTTATACAACAAAACTCATTTTGAATTTTATCATGTTTTTGTCTTTTTCAAATTTTCTAATGTTTTTGAATTTTCTGAAATTTTTACTCCCCCTAAAATGCAAATACATTTAAAGAAATTTGAAAACAAACTGTACAAACAATTCGACAACTGATATCAAATCACTTCAGATCGCCATCCTTTTGGCATAAACAATCAGAACTCCCCTTCACAACAAACTATTTTCCCATTTAGATTTCAAAACACTTAAGTTTGTTTTAACCAAAATGGTTTTTCCGGAAAATAAGTTGTGTTGTAACCACTTGTAGGTTCGGGTCCATTTCATCACATTGTCCTCAAACACATGCATGAGGATTACATCAAGTTCAAATTAATGACCTTGATTAATCAATTTGACAGAATAAACCTCTGTACCATTTGTAAGATTTACCAACCAAACATATACAAAGAAAGATGCCGATTCATGCTCCACTCTTACCAACCTGGGAGCTCCGGCAAGTCAGGTGTTTACTCAAACATTATGTCCACCCAAGCCTGACCAGCCTTGGGTGATTTAGGTATACATCTATCCCACCAACATTTTGATTTGTAAAACTCTTTGGCAGCTTTTACTTTCCTGTCAACCATCTTACCAAAAATATGCTTAACTTTCCCATTGAAAGCCTTCTCAACATCAAATTCTCCTTTACCAGTGAAGAATTGATTTGAGATCTCAACCTTTCCCACTTTCAACTTCAAACTTTCCTTTGACAATGGAGGAAAATTCTCATCGTTCACTTCTGGAACGGAATCTACAATCTTTTTCTCAACAAATGACTCCTCTGATTTTATGGAATCAGATTCTTTGTCAAAACTGTTTTCAGCTTTTACAACCCACTTTTGCTTGTTCAAATCACCTCTTCTTTTGTAAAATATTTTTGAATTTTCCTTATTTTCAGTTTAAGTTTCTCAGTTGATTGTTTCTGTTCATCAACACATTTCCTTCTTGAATCAAAGTTAGAAGAAACTCCCTGTTTTTTGTAGTTAGACTTGGGACAATTCCAAGCAATATGCACAACTTCTTGGCATTTGAAGCAGGTTCTTTTATCAACTCTTTGAGCAAACTTTCTCACATTCTTCTTTACTTCAGCAAGAAACTCTTGATTCGACTGCTTCCAGAACGGTTTCTTCTGTTCATCCTCTGAACTTCCACCTGCAACAAATTTTGTTTTTGGTTTATAATTTTTCTCATTTTTATAATTTCCTGAAGTACTAAAACCAAGACCTTTCTTTTTGAATTACTGTTATGGTTCGATTTCTTTTGAAAACCATAACCACAACCGTAACCCATCTTTCTGTTAACTCTTTGTTGAGTTCTTGAAGAAGTGTATTTGTTAGGTTTTCCCTCAAGATTTAACTCTTTTATTTCAGAAATATTAATTTCTGTTAATTTGAAAACCTGTTTAATCATTTCAGTTTTGACACTTCTTATTGGAAATTCATTATCAGAATATAATTTGTCTGAATCATTCAAAATATAAGCCATTTTGATTGATTCATCATTCAAATTAGATTTTGATAGTAAAAATTCCTTATTGTAAACCCTCTTGACCGGTGAACTCGGATTCTTCTCAGACGAACTCGAACTATCTGACTTAGACTCCGACTTTGACTCTTCATCCATATCCAACACCTGATCGACAACTCTCTTAACTAACTCAGACTCATGATCAGTGTCAGACGTTGTGAATATCAATACTGTCTGGTAATTCATCAGTGATTTCAGACTTTAATTTGATGTTTAGAGCCTTGTCTACTTGTTCCTCATTTGGTTTCCTGGGAGAATAACTCTCAAAAATAGGAGGCGGACATCTGTTATACTTGACACTTGGTTTCTTACCAGTATTAGTATCTCCAGTCTTTTCTTTCTTGAAAGCCTCAAGACCTGCAACAGTAGGATAAACACGATCAATCAAATAATCACAAGTAGTATAACTCAATAGTAATCGTTTAATCCTTTCACTCTCAATCTTCTCAAGTTACAACTCCTGTTTCAGCTTAGCACAGTCTTCAATATACTTATTGATAACACTCTGCTTTGTCATTAATGTTGCGCTCATTTTCTCCATTGCTTTTTCAATTTCTGAATTCGTCTTTTTCAGACTATCAACTGTCCTGTTCAGCACATCGTACGACTCCTTCACATACTTCACATCAAACAGTAAATCTTCTTTAATCTTCTCTAATTCAGCAATCTTCTTGTCTTTCTCCTCACATGATTTACAAGATTCTGAACATTTCAAACATGATTTTTCAACTTCAACCACTTTTTCAACTATCTTCTCAACTTCGACAGTCTTTTCAACTTCAACAACTTTCTCGACTTCAACAATTTTTTCTATTTCGATAATCTTCTCTACCTCGACAACTTTTTTAACTTCAACTATTTTTTCTACCACTTTCTCCACTTCAACGATTTTTTCTATGGCTTTCTCAGTCACTGTTTCAACTTTTGTTTCTCCAGCTTCAGTCTTTGCCTTTTCATCAGCAAGTAATTTTGCTGCTTCCAGCTCTCTCTTCAATCTGTCAATCTTCTTTTGATTCAGCATCTCAACTTTATCTGCATAGAAAAAATTAAAGCTGTCAGGATCAATGCTTTTTCTACATTTGTTAAGATATTCTTCCTCATCATCAGTATCAACATCACTTCCTAGATCTGGAAATATTGGAATTCTTTTCTAACTGACTTCATCTTCACCCAAAATTCTAGCAACAAGAGCTGAACCGGGTATGTATTTGTCCCAACTAAAACCCTCGGCAACCTTTTCATCATCCTAATGAATAATCAAAGCTTTCTTCTTTCCATCGTCAATGGCACGAGATGATGATGGTTGTTGCTCAATCTGATGAAAAATTGATTTCTGATAATAATTGTTCTTATCTTGACTCCCAGTTGCTTCTTGGTTTTTACACTCTCGTTTAAAATGACCTTTTCTCTTGCAACAAAAACTAGTAACTTTAGACTTGTCAAAACCTAATGGAGAAGTAGCCAATCCCCGAAATTCATCTCTTCCTGTGATTTGTTGAAATTTTTCTGCACGTCTAACAGCACTAGCCATACACCATTTCACATCCATTAACTCAAGTTCCTCTGCATCAATTTGGTCATAATCTTCTTTTGTAAGCATCGGATTTCCAATTTTGCCAGCAATCAAATTTTCGTATGATTCCAACATAGCAACGAGTGATGCCATGTGTTGCTTAGCAATTTCAGGAGACAAGTTGTGACCATTTTGAATGGTTAAAGTAACATTGCACTGCAGATTTGTAGAATTCTGCTGTTGAGGACTTGATGTTGTGCTGTTTGGATCAAAACTTGAAAACGATGAAGAATATCCACCACTTTGAGTTGTAGTGCTAACATTTGGACTTGAAGAACCATCAGCACTAAAACCAGTTTGGATTTTTGGACTTTGACTAGGGGTAGCCTCAAAATTGTTCCCTCAGTAATACAGACTTACATCCTGTTTAGCATTAGGATTTGTCATGATAGCGGTTTTCTGAATATCCAATTCCTGCTCTTCAATTTTCTGAATGAATTGTGCCAAATTCATACTCTCAGACTTCCTCATAAGTTTCACAATCATCAAATAAGTTCCCCACTTGTGCTGTGGTAAGGCTTCAGCTAGTTTATCGACCCACTCATCATCCTCCTTTTTAATGTCCAATCTCCCCATTTCCAATACCAGATGACAATATCTATCAATGGTCTGCTTTGTTGTTTCATGATCAAAAGCTGTAAACATATCAAACGATTTCTTCAATAAAGCCTTTTTGTTTTTTATCATATCTGCACTCCCTCTTAATTTCTGAATCAAAGCCTCCCAAATTGATCTTGCTGTACCATTATGTTGAAGCGAAACAAATATATCTTCTTTTATCGCTTGTTGCGGAATACTGATCATCATTTTCTCACTTGTAAATTTCAACTTGTCACTCTCTGAATAGTCAACAATGGCTTTTTCAATCCCACGTTCATTCTTTGGTCTCTCGTAATCTTTCAACAATGAACACCATGCATCAAATTTGTAAGCTTGCACCCAGTTCTCGAATCGATTTTTCCAACCTTGAAAATCTTCAATATACATGAGCTTTGGCGGTTTCTGATAAGTTCCTGTCTCATTCTCATTGTACACAGTTTCAGCAGTACTAACTGGAGCAACCGGTGTCGCGAACGCATTGTAAAACTCTTCAGCCATGATTCGGTAACACGTTTTTCAATAACAGACAGTTTCAAGCGGAATAACAGGTTCACTTTCAAGCGAAATACCCAACACCGTTTCAAGCGGAATACCCAACTTAGCTGTTTGGAGCGGAATCAGTCAAGTTTTTGAAGCGGAATATCACCCAGAAGCTAAATCACCTGATTTCGCTTGAACCGACTCAAGCGAAATCACTCACTGAAGCAGAATAAGGTATTTTTGAGCGGAATCTCTGGTTTCGCTTGAAATTTTCAAGCGGAATCAAACAATCTCAAGCGGAATCTCAGTTGTTCGTTCAAGCGGAATCTAGTCTAAGGTCCATTTTTGTCATTTTTAGGTCGAATTTTGCTCTGTAACTTTCAAGGCTTTGTTAAAGTGCAGTTTCTCACAAGTTGTGAAAAATTCAGTCCATTCTGACCGTTAAAACTTGTTCAATTGAAGAAAGAAGGTGTAGAAGTAAGAAATATGGCTGTTTTTGGCAAGAACTCCTCCTCCTGAGCTCTGATACCACTTGTAGGATCGGTTCGTGACCCAAACGAGTCAATCAGAAGAGCTCGTATCCGTTTCAGAGGCGGAAACTAAGAAACGGACTAGAAAAACAACTTGTTTCACTTAAATTTGCCTTGTATATTGATTTCACACTGATCACAGTCAAACGGGACTTCGGCAACACTTCGGTACCGGAAAATCAGAACCATTACAACTGATTACGCTTGAAGACTATATATAGGGGATGGGGTTCCGCTTGAAAGGTACATATGTTAGTTCAAGCGGAATCACTAATGTTGTGATTTCGCTTGAAAGAGCACATAACACTTTCAAACGGAATCACCCATTCAAGCGGAATCAGATCAAATTCAACTTTAAACAACCTATTTTGTTATACAACGTGCCCTGATCTATCAATTCTAATACTAGCCTCGATACAAGACGAAGTCGACAGACGTATGCACCAACAGGTTTTGAGTGCATTGAGTGTAAAAGAGTTGAAAGAAAGCTTGAAAACCATCTTTCAATCCTTTTCACCATGAATATGTTCAGATCTATGCAAGATCTTTGTTTATTTATGTGGAAATCGTTCAGATCTAAGTTTTTCTTGGTGGATTGAAGGCAAAACATGAAGTTCATAAGAACTCCATGATGACATCATCCTAGGACACCTCAAATCAAGTGATTTCACGGTTAAAAGTTAAGATTCAAAAGATAGAAAGGTGTAGGAGTGCGTGTAAATTAAGAAAGTACAAGATTTAGGTTGAAAACTTACAAGAATCGCGAGAAATCGGAAGAAAAGTGGGCTGGAGCGAGCTGGGGTCGAGTGAGAGTTGTCACATCAAGTGATGTGACATATCGGGGGGGGGGGGGGGGTATTTATAGGGTTTCCATAAAAGGAAAGTGGGGAAAGTGGCTGGTCGATCGGGTGGCAGCCCGATCGGGTGGCAACTCGATCAGATGGCAACTCGATCGGTTGGCCACTCGATTCGAGTGTTTGGCGCGACGAGTTTTGCTATTTCGATTCGCGTGTTGAGCGTTGCGATGTGATAGAGTTTCCCTTTCATATTACTTTTAATCCCAACTACTATATCTAACATACAATCATCATAATTAACTTGCGTTTAGCGTTCGCGAGTCGATTGCGATTGAGTTGCGATTGCGTTTTGGTTGATTACCACAAACATAACCTAAATAAACATGCACAAGTAACACATAAGAGCACACACATGTAAAACAATATCCAGAACACATAATTCGAGCTGCGATTGCGATAAGCGATAAAGCGACAAAACATACGATAAACATCGATTAAACCTCGATTATTAACAAGTACTCCACATAATACAACTAATGTAAAAGCACAAATAGACTATCTACAAGTCAAAGAAGCCAAAACAGGAATTGAACAAGGAGTGACAGATCGCAATTAGCAATATTTTCTCCCTTTGACTTCAGTCTTGACTTTGACTTTCGAAACACATGATGTTACATTCATCATCTATCTAAACCTTTATTATCATTTTTTTTTCAATAAAGCAAATAAACTATCACTAAAATACACATTAACACACAAATTTCACGCATTCATTCTCTATAACTATAAAATTAGTATTTCATTCGTACTAAAAAAACCCTAATCTTTCTACAATTAAATTGATAGTGAATAAAGAAAAATAAACATACTTGCTTTGGCGAGATCGATGATGTGAAGCTGCTACTATGAACCAACTGATTCTTCTCTTCCCTTCAATAGTTTGTTTGTTACTTTTTTAACAGGATTTAAATAGTTTATAGCCTTTTGTGGTGGGCTTAAGCGTTAATGAGTTTTTTTTATTGAATGTGGGCTAAATGAGTTAATGGGTTATTTTTTTTAAGAGAATGTAGGCTTAACAAGTTATTCTTTTCTAAATGAAATGTAGGTTATGGTTCATTGTCAATTTTTTTTAGGTTCGGTGTCAAGGTTTCTAAGGGTTTGGTGTAAAGATTTCTATGGGTTCGTTGTCGAACTTTCTACGGGTGCGATGTCGAAATATACGTGTGTATAACACTAATAATTTTTTCACTTACGGGGGTTCCTTACTTTTTAATGTAGCTAGTGTTGATCGGTCCTGTTTAAACATAATGGAAAACATGAAGACATGCCTAATTGCAGCAGTACAGGCCAACAGAGAATCCAGATGGAGACACAGCAATAAGGTTTGACATGATTGTCATCTTGGTCTGGTTCCTCCTTAGGGTGCAATCTAATGATGGTGGTAAGGGAAACCGAATAAGGGAGTTCGGTTAGGAGAGAGGGGCGATTTCATGAGTGATGTTATTGTGTTAAGAGTCTAACCCTTTAACATTCTAATTATCTCCTTATATATGCACCCAAGATGAAACCCTAATTAGTTAATAAGGGTAATTTGGCCCATCAACAATTACCAACTAATTATTTAATAGGATTGTTATATATTTTGATCCATATAATGTAAATGATTATAATGGCTACTAGATTAAATATAAAATAATATATATTTAATCTTACATTCTCCCACTTAGCCGAGTAATCATTTACTATGAGTATTAGATAAGCCTGATCAGGAGTTAACACTCATTTTAGCCTTAAACAAGTATTATAGCAGAGAAATACAGCCGTTGAATCATTATGCGACTCAGGACCCCCATTAGTCATACTATACCCTTAATTTAAAACCTAATCGTCATGATCAAAATACGCATAAGCCCTTTGTTTGATTTGTAACTTTATTTGTCTATATGCCATTATGTCGACTTGACATATTCTTAGAGACATACAAAATCAAACTGATGAGGAAAATTAACTAATACTTAGTCATTCATAGTACATATGCAATTGCGCACGGCCATTAATTAATACCCATCTATGAGCTCTCTTAATAAGACTTATGGGTAATAGCCATTCAGTTATAGGATCCTTAAGCATATCAAGAATGTATTCGATACAAAAATTAGTTTCCTCAATTCATTCATAAACGAATAATTAATTGTGTATCGAAACTTAATGCAGCACCTCTTGAACTGTTACTATTCAAGGAGTCATGGTAGCTGACTTTATCACACTAAGTCTTCAAAACATTAATTATATGGAGTTAATGAGCTTATGAGTCCACTGATAAATTTCCAATAACATTTAGTGACTATATTATGTCGTTATAACTTAGGTTGTTGATATCAGTGCATTATGACTCCTCCATGAGATAGGTTTTGTCTGCTGACATAAGGATATACCCGAAATTAGATTTTGTCATCTTTGAATATCACAAAGTTAAAGTGATCAACCGGTTTGAGTTCTCACTTCTTCTTCAAATTATAGCCTCTCGTTTCTTTAAAGATATTGTAATACCCCATTAGATGCTTCACGTTAATCTAGACGTATCTAGTGTGTTGCAATGTGAGTAATATCTAAACGAGTATAGACTTAAACTTACATAAGGCACCTAATTAATGAAGCATAAATAAATAATCTCATTTACCATATTATCCTCTGAAGGAGAGCAATATTGTTTGTTACATATGTAAGGACCCGTTTAAGGTTAAACTGATGGAACGAAACTAATGTCCCATTGGGTCTATCTCGGTATGTTATGATATCAATCACGTAATAGATATCTCTGATACCACATGTTGATCGGTTCTGTTTAAACATAATGGAAAACATGAAGACATACCTGATTGCAGCAGTACAGGCCAACAGAGAATCTAGATGGAGACACAGCAATAAGGTTTGACATGATTGTCATCTTGGTCTGGTTCCTCCTTAGGGTTCAATCTAACTTAGGGTGCAATCTAATGATGGTGGTAAGGGAAACCGAATAAAGGAGCTCGGTTAGGAGAGAGGGGCGATTTCATGAGTGATGTTATTGTGAAGAGTCTAACCCTTTAACCCTCTAATTATCTCCTTATATATGCACCCAAGATGAAACCCTAATTAGTTAACAAGGGTAATTTGACCCATCAACAATTACTAACTAATTATTTAATAGGATTGTTATATATTTTGATTCATATAATGTAAATGATTATAATGGCTACTAGATTAAATATAAAATAATATATATTTAATCTTACAGCTAGGACTCTAGATATATGTAAATAATAAATTCAGGTGAGTAATTATTATTCACTATCTTCAGTTCTACCTTCTCGTACACCCAAACCAACCAACAAAAGCCCCACTATACCAACTTTTGACAAATCATTCGTTATATCCAATATGGCATTGCACTTAAAAGTGAAGTAAAAGATTTCCTACGAAACTTACTGATTTTTCCAAGTAGTTGAGATTTCAATCTGGTGAAAACAAGACATTTTTTTCGTCCGTTCATATCAATCAAGATCGCATATTACGTATTTTCAAAACATTCCATTGTTTAGTTCTCTCGAGATCGAGTCCGACTAATTCTAAATGAGTACGAGTACAAGTACTGTGAGATTTCTCAAATGTGTCACCGTTGGAGATGGGGCCGTGGGGAAGACGTGCTTGCTTGTTTCTTATACAAGCAACAAGTTTCCGTCGGTATGATCGATATATTCGTGCAAATGAGTTTAGTTTATATTGTTTTGTTAAAAATCGATCGATTCTTTCTTTCAGTAGGGTGTTGTCTAACACTCGATATTGTTAGAACACATGCAAATGATATTTTTTTTTCTTGTTGCTGGTAGGATTATGTTCCTACGATATTTGACAACTTCAGTGCTAATGTGGTGGTTAATGGCAGTTGTGTAAACCTTTCATTGTGGGATACTGCTGGTAATGTCATCAAACTTTCTAGTTTTTCCATTTAGGAAGATTTCACATAGTTTTCCAAATCGTATGTTCTCTTCACAATTCACAAACATAAAGGGAAATTAAGGTATCTTTACGTCTGTTTAAAAGGTAATTTTTTTTTTCATGATAAATTTGTCACCTAAATCAATGTACCCAACAGGTAAAATAACCACAGGCCAGGTGTACTTGAAAGAATAATAAGACTCATGACAAATCAAACATGTAACTAAATGTGTGAAATATTGCATGGTTGGAATCTTAAATTCATATTTTTTAGCCATGAATGGTCCAATAATAAAATTAATTTAATATAAAGAAGATATATAGAGAAATGAAGGATTGAAAAATAAATATACAGGCCAAGAGGAATACAACAGATTAAGACCACTTAGCTACAGAGGAGCAGATGTTTTTCTCCTGGCATTTTCTCTTATCAACAAAGCAAGCTACATTAACATCTATGGAAAGGTCCCCTGCCTGCCTGCCTTCACTTGCTTTTCCATAACTCTTTGATAAATTATTATTATTATTATTATTATTAACAATCTTATTATGTTTTACGTATTGACAGTGGATCTTGGAGCTCAGGCACTACGCCCCATCAGCACCTATAGTCCTTGTGGGAACTAAACTTGGTAATTAAGTTACATACTTCATCGTGTTTCACGCTTCAATCTCAGATTCTTCATTACATTACATTACAGTTTCTATTAAACCCTAGCTAGCTAGCTAGTTTCGTTTCCTTCAATTCAATTTAATCGAATGATGACGACGCAGACTTAAGAGAAGATATGGAGTATTTGAGTAATCATCCAGAAGCAACTCCAGTTACAATGTCTGAGGTATTTATTATATCAAACATATATATATGATTTGCTTTAAACGTACGTGCAATGGTAAAAGTTGTACTATACTACAGGGAGAAGAACTCAAAAACATGATCGGTGCAGCTGCTTACGTAGAGTGTAGCTCAAAAACTCAACAGGTATAAATCAACTTTTCCTTTTGCCAATTAAATCCCATTGTTGTACGTGTTGTGTTCCAAGAAAAGCATCCTTAGTAAATTTTCTTATAGACCATGTGTAGTGGTTTACCTCAATAATGCCCCCACCATAGGGCGTTTTGCGACACGTGACAGTCCAGTCAGCATGGGGCATTATTGGGGGTTATTGCAAAAGTGCCGTAGTGAGAATAATGCCCAATAACCTCCATGCAATCATTTCACAATTTTTTTTTAATTTAAAACATAAAAATCTTCATTAATTTAAAATAAAAATTACACTACTTGAAATAAAAAAAAATACAATACTAGAAATAAAAAAAATAATAAAATCCGACTAAATTAAAAAAAAACACTAGTTTTCGTCTTCGCTTTCTTCACCCTCGCCAACTTCGTCTTCCTCGTCCTCCGTTTCTTCCTCACCCTCAGGTGGTACATACCGAACCGACCATGCGTGTTGTACCAAATCAACCATTAACTCGGAATGGTACGGTTCATAACGCAACTCTCGCGCATTCTTCACTCTTTCTTCCATTGACGCCTGTGGATGCTCCTCTTGAACGGCTTCTGGCACATAATTCTGGCATATCGCCTTTCCTTCGTCTTCCAAAATCATGTTGTGCATGATTATACAAGCGTACATAGCATCTCTCATTTTTGCTTGCTCCATGCACGACAAGGATTTTTCAAATATTGTCAGCGTTGTTTAAGAACCCCAAAGCATCTCTCAATGTCTTTTCGTCGCTCAAATAATATCCATGAGGGTAGTACTTTCCATTTGCGTAAAAACGACGCTTTTGGAGCTTTGCCAGAAATCCACTCCTCTAACAACGGAGATTGTTCAAAAACATTTATATCATTGCATGACCCGACCACGCCAAAGTAAGCCGACCAAACCCAAAGGTCATGTGAAGCAACCGCCTGAAGAATAACAGTGGGTCCTTTTTGGTCACCCCGTGTGTTGGCCTCGCCATGCGGTCGGGCAGTTATCCCAACGCCAATGCATGCAATCTATGCTCCCGATCATACCAGGCAAACCATGCTCCGCCGAATGTATCTCGTAGATCTTTTGAAGGTCGTCCCATGTGGGCGTTCTAAGATAACGCGCACCATACACATCAATAATACCTTTATAAAAAAACATACACAAACATAAGCTTCAAAAAAAAATTTGTAAACATTATAGTAAAGTATGGGAATTGTACCGCGACAAAAATGCTCCAAGGTGTCTCACGTTGTTTTCTCACCCATTTTTAGATACTCGTCGTTGATGTCGGTTGTGTTTCCATAAGCAAGGATTCGTAACGCCGACGTACACTTTTGGATACCGGTAAATCCAAGTGCCCCTCTCGCATCCGCTTTTTGTTTGAAATAATCATAGTTGGCTTCCAAGTCGTCGACTATGCGTAGAAACAACCGCTTACTCATTCGGAAACGACGCCTAAACATTTGGTTCGAAAATGTCGGCGCCTCATCAAAATAATCTTTCATCAAACGATCGTGTGCCGCGCGTCGGTCTCGTTCAATATAACCTCTTTTATTTTTTTCTGGTTCGGGGCGACGACAATGCTTCACATATCTCACCGCTAGTTGACAAGCACTCGTAACCGCCTCTTGCTCGACCTCCTCATCGGTGGAATCATCGCCATCCGCAAAAAAACTCTTTGAAGTAAAAATTTACCATGGATGAAGAACTAGGGGAATCCATTAATTTTTATAAAATGGGAGTGTTTTTGAGAGAGTTTTATAAAATGGAAGTGTTTATATATATATATATATATAGGTAAAAGGTTAAAAAAAACTAGCCGTTTTAAACTAGCCATTGCTAGTTGTTGATTGACTAGTCAAAGTTCAAAGGGCGTGCTTAAAACAACGCGGAAGAATTTTTTTTCCAAAAAAAGGCCGAGAAACGCCCTTATGTAATGGGCTGTGGGCGTTATTTAGCGTTATTATTCAATTTAAAAAAAAACGCCCCACTACGGGGGGTCTTAGCGTAATTGATTTTTAATGACCATCTTATGACTCAAAGTAAGTATAGGTGTAGTAAACGAGTTAAACCGTTCGTGAGCTATCCGCCAAAACCTAGACTTCAGCCGACCTTCAACAAGAATGATAGACTGAGCGGGTGTCAGTCTTTTGTCTGGTTGACAGGACCAAAACGCGGCCAAAGCTCGGCGTTTTAGCCACAGCTCAACACTGCAGGGTGTGCATATAGGAAAAAAAACACTTTTTGGGTGGCTATCTACACACCAAGTGTGTAGATAGTCTGAGCCATAAAAAAAAGTGTCATAAAACTAAAAATAATGTGTATTACATTACAATATTAATAAAATCTATAACTATACATATATAAAAATTACTATAAACCTATATAGATTATTTGATACATCTGCACTAGCTGACGCTCAACTTTCGAGCATTTGTGCATTAATGGCAGCTATTTCTTCCGGTTTTGATCCAAGTAAACCTATATAGATTAATACATAATAAAGTTGCCACAAGAGCTGACGCTCAACTTTCGAGCATGCATTACAGGCGGCTGTAAACCTACTCATACATAATAAAGTAGCCGCACGAGCTAACGCTCAACTTTTGAGCATTTGTGCATTACGGGCGGCTATATCTTCCGGTTTTGATCCTAGTTTGTTAGACCATTCGTAGTGGGCTATATCTTGGCGTTTTGTCCCCCCAATCACGCCCAGCACCCGCCCCCTGGGCGTTTTTCATCACTTTTTTCGTTTTAGCATTATTTAAATCACGCTGGAACAATTAAACACCCACCAATCACAGCTATCTTCTTTAGGTTTGACCAATACCCTTTTTTGGTTAGTTTTTTTATTTTATTTAATTTTTTACACCATTTTAATATAATGCCCACATCCCCACTACACCCATTTTAGAAAAACGCCTAATAATGTCCCTTACTGACTGTACTGCCACATGACGAAAAATGTCTAAGAGTGGGGGCATTATTCACCCAAACCACTACAAATGGTGTTATAACATTAAAATTGTGACTGTTTTCAGAATGTGAAGGCTGCCTTTGACACAGCAATTAGGGTTGCTTTGAAGCCACCAAAAAGGTTGAAGAAAAGACAACATAAACGAAGGCAATGCGTATTTCTATAAGTATTACTATTGGTTAAAGGTACTAGTTTATTTTCTTTCCCAGGTGTTGTATAAAAAATTTTACCACCATCAAAATTTGTATTAAACTTTTTTTAATGATTAAATTCTTTTAATTTATGTTGTCTGTGAGACTTAAACCAAAGAATTCTCCCTACTAAACCCCAGTGTTTAAATGTTTTGTCTTTACCAATGGACTACCACCTCATTGACATTTGTATTAAACTTTATTACTGTTAGGACCGGTTTTGACTCCGAAACGATTGCGAATCGAACGTGTGACGTGCGGAATCCGTACACGAACGTGACCGAACACACGAGACGTAATTATAACCGTGATTCTATTAACAGATCTGAAATTGTACAGCACCTGAATCACATACACAAGCTTTCTCTCTCTAGGCTTTCTCTCTCTTGCTCTAGATCTACTAAGCTCCAAATGTGCAAAAGTATCAAAAGTAAGGCATAAGCCTCCTATTTATAGGCCAAGGGGCTTTAATGAGATTCCTCATTATTACAGAAATGCCACCTTGCCTTTTCCTAGTTTTCTCTAACTATTACAATATAAGCACTTGAATTCTTCTATTTCTGCTACGAACGGAATTGACGGAGGCGATAGACATTACTGCACTAACAGACTCCCCCTTGGATATTGCCGCAGTCAATCCGTAGTCACACTTGTAGCGACTTGTCTTTCTCTCTCTCTTGAGTCTTCTTGAAGCTTTAACACGTATTCAGCAACACAGACTCCCTCTTGCTCAAACAGAATCCCCGTGGATCTGTCTTCATCTTTAGCTCCCCCTTTCGTCAAGCTTCCGTGCTTTTGGGATCGACACCTGGCTTTCCGAGTACAAGCTCTTCCAGGAACGATACCTGACTCCTTGCACGCTTCCCCTTGCGTTGAGCTCGTCTTCAGACTCCCCCTTTGACTCGGCTGTCGTGATCGTAGTCTGGTACTATGTCTGCAATTCTCAAACGTTTTATAAGTACAAACATTTTGAAATTGTCCAGAAATCGTAATCTGGCTCTTTTGTACTTTCTAAATCACTCCCGCTATCAACAATCTTTATTGATTTGGCAGTATTAAGTATCCAAAATCGAAAATTGGGTCTTTTACAGATTTTAACAGTATAAGCATCCAAATCTTTCACGGTTAATCATCCAAGTCCAACTTAATGATCATGGAGATATCACAAACTATTTTTTACTTTTGGTTTTAAACTTCAAGTTTCAAATTAATGAACTTGTTTTATTTTCAGAAACACAATCAGCTTACTTAGATTTTGAAACTCAGCATTTCAGACATCGGTTGTCGAAAATAAAGCAGAATCAAAAATCTTTTTGTATTTTTCTAAAAATATAAAGCAGTAAAGGAATATGTACAAACATATTTACAGACAATATTTTTGTTTGAGTATGCGTTAGAGGATCATATCAGTTTTTGACAAGTCACAAGTACCGTTGAGCTTAGTTACACATTAAGAATTAAACAATTCACTTAGATTGTCGATATACTGATCCACTTAAATTTTCACACAAATTTCAACTGATTCAGGATACGAATTAGGTGTTTTAAGAACTTAAACTCATTCATGTGTCCCACCTCTTGAATATACTCCCGTATCCAGATCCCAATATTCAGTCTTACAGGTGAATATACCTAGATGATATCTGTAAGGGGTTAGATGCGAAACCGTGAGAGCTCAGGTCAGAACTTCCGTTCAGCAGAGAGATGACGGTTCGACTTTAGGTGTGTCCCCTTTAGAGGATCTTTTTTACAACAGCAATGATTATCAATTTTATTGTTTCATCAATTTGCTGTGGGCGATGCTATGTTTCAAGCAATGCGGAAAGTATTATTCGGGGACTAGGTCAGAACTTCCATTCAGCAGAAGTCCCGGAATAATACCCCAGATATCACTGAGTATAAAGACCTAGTATCTCAGAAAGAAGGACCTTTAAAACGAGATTTCAGGGGTTACCTATATATCCAAGTAGTGTTCCCCACGAAATAAGCAAGTTTGAATTTAGGTTTATATCCCGAAAAAGTTGACTAAATGTATAAAAATCTATCGGCATATCATCAGTGAGACTGTTTAACGCTATTTAATCATTACATTTCTTTAGCATACTGTAACTGTCTACTGATGTACTATCTTTTCCTCTTTTTCACACAAAACTCAATTTTTTGAATTTTACCATGTTTTTGGCTTTTTCAAATTTTCTAATGTTTTTGGATTTTCTGACAATTTCTTACTCCCCCTAAAATTCAAAACATTTAAAGAAAATTTGATAACCGATGTAGATAGCTTTGTCTCGCCATCCATTTTCTGCATCTCATGCTCTGTTTTGCAGAAAAAATAACGTACCCCCATGATTTACAACACATTGATATTTTACAGTTTGAAAACCGTTTTTCAATCTTGTGAAATTAATCATGTTTGTTCCGCCGTGAGGGTTTCGGCCTATTCAATCAGAACTCCCCCTGACAACAAACTATTTTCCCATTATGATTTCAAAACACTTAAGTTTGTTTTAATCAAAATGGTTTTTCCGGAAAATAAGTTTTGTTTGATTCACACACGGGGTTTATTCATCATATTGTTCTTTCATTAACTAGTACGAAAGTTAAATCAAGTACAACTTAATGTCCTTGATAAAACATTTCTCAAGAAAGATGCCGATTCCTACTCCCCAATTACCAACCTGGGAGTTCCGGCAAATTCAATCAACAAATTTTTGAAATTTTTGAATTTTTGACAAATTTAAAAGCAAACATATTTTTGATTTTTTAAATTTTGACAAAATGAAAACATATTTTTGGTTTTTTTTTTAATTTTCAATTTTTAGGGTTTTTGAAATATGGTTTATTTATGTACTGACAACAAACAAACTCCCTGTTTTAACCATCGTAGGGATCAGCAGCCTCCTCTTCCCGTGCCAGGCTGCTCCGACATTCTTTTTGTTGACATTCAGATTTCTTGAGCACCTGCACATTCAACTATTCAGTTACTTGAACAATTTAGCCCAGGTCTGTTTGACCTTAGGCATTTCAACACAATATGCATCATTTAGCTTCGGAAAATCTTTGTCGTTTTGAACAAAAACTTTGTCAATTTTAGCATCGTCTACCGAAGTCACTTGTTTCTTAACACTCCATGTTTGATCTTTTGGAGTCCCTCCTTTGTAAAAATGTGACTCTTTTTGAACATTTTGATTCTGAACAACAACTTTTGGTTTCCAAAACTGGTTTGGTTTTGTTGCATCAACAATTGTTTTCCAACTTTGTGTCGTTCTAAGTCTGGGTGTCATAGGTTTCCATGTTTGTTGTGAGTCAGTCTTTGACTTTTTAAGCTTCCAAGTTTGCTTTGAATCAAACTTGGTTGATTTTTGATTCACAACTTCAGATTTCTGTTTTTGAACATAAACAGACTTCTTTTTCGTCTCAACATCAACAGGTTTCAGATTTGGACACTTGCGAGCAAGATGTCCTTTTTTATCACATTTAAAGCATGTTCTTTTTTTAGACATCTTTGACCTATTGTTGTTGCTTTTTCTGAGCATGAAACTCTTCATTAGACTGTTGTCTAAATTGAAGTTCTTTCTCTTCTTCTGAATTTGTTCCGTGAACAAAGTTCATTTTTGCCTGAAAATTCAGAGTTTCATTTTTATTCCAAATTTGTTTCTTCTTATAACCCAACCCAGCCTTCATGTTTTTCTTCTTGTAACCAGGTTTGTTATAAAAAGTTTTGTGACACTTTCCAGCAAACTTTGGAATTTCAGATTTTTCAATTTCAACCATCTTGAAAACTTTATCAACATTTTCTGAAATCACATTCTGAATCGGGAATACAACATCTAAGAACAATTTGTCCGATCCAATCATGGTATAAACCAATCCCTTTGAATCATCATTCAATTTTTTCTCGGATTTTGTGTTTTTCAGATATCCATCATGAAAATTACCTTCATTTTCATCATGTGATTCAGATTTACCTTTTTCAACGGACTCTTCTCTCAACACACTTTCAACGACCTTACCTACCACCTCTGAATCACTAGAATCATCAGATTTGGAATAGGTTACGTCAATGTTGTCTGGCAATTGATCTACCATGTTGAAAGCTTTCTCGACCTTTTCATCATCATAAAACACAAACTTTTCCGGTGGTGGAATTTGATGAAACTCTGAGCCAATACCTTTCGTGTTTTGCTCAGAATCTTTTCCATCCGGTTTTATGTTGAAAATACGTTCAAGCACATATGACGACGTGTGATAACTTTTTAATTTGTTGTTATCCTGTTCTAAATCAGCAATCTTACGCTTAAGTTTAGCAACATCTTCAATATAATAATTCACAACTTGTTGTTTTATTTCATATATTCGTTTTAGTTCCTTTGATATTTCAGAACAGTATTTCAATCTTGATTGAGCAAGTTTCATTTCACTTTTTACTTTTTCATATGATTCTTTTGTAATGTGATAAGCCAATTTTATTGAATCATATTCCTTTTTCATTTCTTGGCAAATACTTTCTTTTTGTGAACATTCTTCTGTCATTTTAGAAACATTTTCTTTCAAAACTTCATTCTCTTTTTCTAATTTATTACATTTTTCTGAAAGCATTTCATCATTTTCTTTTAAAACTTTTTTCATTTTCTAGCATTTCTTTGCATTTTTCTTTGAAAATGTTTTCGATTTTTGTGAATTCAAGATCTCTTGTTCTGAACTTCTCATCTTTTTTAGTACAAGCTCTGCATGGTTCCATGCATTTCTTGCACTGTTCAACATTTTTATTTAAGACTTCAGAATCAGATTTTACCTCAGTGATTGGCACTTCGGAGTTTTCAGCTGCCTCTGTCTGATCAGCATCTTTCTTCTTTTCTTCTTCACCATTAGCTTCCAAACTCTCATCCTTCTTTAACTCTTCTTTTTCTTTCTTCATCATCTCTTCTTGATCAACCTGCTGTTCTTCAGTAACAGCTTTTTCTTCAACAACTTCTTTTATCACCTTCTCTTCTTCAATCTTCTCATCTTTAACTTTCACAGCTTCGACTTTGACTTCTTCAACCTTTACCTCAACAACAGCTTTCTTCAAATCATCAACCAGATTCTCAATGTTCTTCTTCATTCTTTCTTCATTCCTCTTCCTCAGTTTTGTTGTCATAGCATCCCTGATGATTTTATCCAGCCTTTTCACATATGTCTTGTCTTTTGCAACGTTGGAATAATATTCTCCGGATCGAGGAATAACAAGAAGAACATCATCATGAACTATGTCACGTCTGGGAACAACTGGTTCACCCTGTTTGTTGACATAACATTCTAGCTTCTTATCCCATCGTTTGTTAGCAACAACATTCTCATATTCTTCCTCCATTTTCTGCATCCTGCAACCCACAATGAATCTTTCTCTTTCAGTCTTCTCTTTCAAAATCACTTCTCGAGTTTTCTCTTTGATCTCAGCAGCAATATTTTCTTCTTTGTTTTCTTCATGAATTTCAGCAACAAGAACATGATGCTGGGCTTTTGATGCTTTTCTGCCATGAGCTGTTACAGGACGATCTTCATCTGGAAGAATCTGACTCCAATCATATCCTTCGTCATCATGGATTACTGCATATGCTCTTGACTTTTCTTTTGGAGTATTTTCAATCATTTTCGGCTCTTCTTTGCTACGGTGGTAGATCGCCTTTCGATAATAATCATCATTGGAAGGTCTCTCAGATTCAGCAACTTCAGAATTTTTACACTCTCTTTTGAAATGACCCTTTTGCTTGCATCTGAAGCAGGTCACTTTTGATTTGTCGAATCCAAGCTTCGTTGACGGACCACCTAACGATTGCTTCCCAGTAATCTCCATATACCTCTGCGCTCTTCGAATGCAACTTGCTAAACACCAACGAATGTCTATAAGCTCCATCTCTTCCGGATCAATCTGGTCGTAGTCTTCTTTGGTCAATTCGGAGTTTCCAATTTTGCCAGCTACTAGACCTTCATACGATTCCAAAACAGATGCTAGAAAACTCATTTGCTGTTTAGCTGCATTGATGCTCATTGACGGAGAATTCTTCAGTTTGAGAGCAATGTTGCACAGTATCTCCTCTAATTCTTCAGGACTTGATTTTGAAGATGAATGATATCCAGAATGATAACTTGATGAACTTGTTTGTGGTTCCTTCATCTTTTCACCACTGAATGCTGTCTTTGGTGAACTGACACCTTTCTCTGAAGGTACATTGCCTTTGTAGTATAGACCAACATTCTGATGATGGGATGAACCACTCATCTTGTTTTGCTTTTGCAGCTCCAGGTCATGACTCTCAATCTTTTCTAACAACGCATCAAGAGTAATATCATCAAATTTAGCATCATTTTTCAAGATAAAAACAAATGTTTGCCACTGATAAGCTCGTGGTAACGCTTCAATCACTTTGTCAATTATCTCTTCTCTTGTTTTCAAAATTTTAAACCTTTCTAGTTCAATCTTTAAATGGCAAAACCTCTCAATCATTTGCCTCACCATCTCTCCCTTTAAACTGTCAAACAAATCAAATTCTTTTTTCAATAAAGCTATTTTGTTTTTCTGGATTTGTTTACCTCCCTTAGCTTTAACCTTCTAAGCTTTCCATACAGATTTAGATGACCCATCATGAATTAATAATGAAAAGATGTCATCACGAACTGATTGCTGAATCAAAGCAATCATCTTCTGTTCATAAGAAAATTTCTTTCGATCATCTTCTGAATAATCTTTTATCAGAATCTCTTCTCCTTTGTCATTTGTTGGGCTACTGTATCCAAACTTCAAACAAAACCAACTCTCATGTGCATACGCCTTTGCCCAATTGATGAACCTCTCCTTCCACCAGACATAATCTTCAATGTTATCCAGCTTCGGAGGTTTTGAATACGTTCCATAAAAGTTGTCATGTTTGATATTTTCTTTGATCGTCTTGGTTATAGCTTTGGGTGTAACCTCTGAAGATTCTACCGTATCTGATGTAAACGCATTGTAGAACGTGTTGAAAAATTCTTCAGCCATGATGCTTTCTTCTTGAATCACCTGACAATCACGTAAACAAACGATCAGTTCAAAAATTTATTCAACAACTTGAATCGGACAGGAGGTTGATCGATCGGACAGTATGCTGGTCGATCGGACGGGTTGCTGTTCGATCGGACAGGGGTGCTGGTCGATCGGTTGGCGTTTTGTCTTGAATAGAGTGAGTTGTTCGATCGGTCGGGAAAGCTGTTCGATCGGTTGGGAACTGCTAGCCGATCGGTTGGGAACTTGCTAGCCGATCGGTTAGAATGATGTGCTGTCAGTCACAAAACGACAAAATATTATGCTGACTGAGTGATGCCACAAAAAGATTTGTTTATCAATTAAAGTATACGTAAGCACTCACATACAAACATAGATGGCCGACAACTGTGATTTGAAGTAAAATGTGATTGGGCCGAGATGTAAATGTAAAAAGGTGATTGAACCGCCCAATTTCAATTATATGCAAACTAATATTATAATGATTGGGCCGTTCAATATATGAAAAGGATCTTATAGGGCCGCAATATAAGTCTCAATCAATTTAAAGAATGAATGTCCCGAATTCAGTTGTTTATCTTTATCACATGCACTACTGAGTTTATTACTGACAACTATGATAATCGAGTTAAATGGTGAGCCGACAATACTGATTGTTACAGTATGAAATCACGTGAATTACTTCCAAAGTCACATGCACTAAACAAAGATAATGATATGTAAAGCGGAGTTGAAATCACCCATTACGACCCAAGGCTTATCATGGCAAAAGAGTTTTTGCTTTACATATTGAGGATTCTCTGCATGGTCCTTCCACTCATACGATCAGAATGAGAGAATTTTATGATTGTGTTCAGTTTTCGGAGCTGCTAGATATTAACGGTCATGGGCTGCACTACACATGGAACCAGAAACCAAAGAGTGGTATTGGATTACTCAAAAAGATAGATTGTGTGATGGGCAATATGAAGTTTTTAGAGATGTTCCAGGATGCGTTTGTTTTATATCATCCATTTCGGATATCTGACCATACCCCATGTATTCTGCGAATGGTTGCCTCGGTCAAGAATCATCCGAAACCGTTCAAGTTTGCTAATTTTATTACATCGAAGCCGGAATTCAGGGTGTGTGTAGAACATGAGTGGAAAAACCATGTTGATGGTTTTAAAATGTTTGCGGTCACAAAGAAGCTCAGAAACCTGAAACCAGCTATGCGTAAAATTTTGTTTAATCAGGGTAATCTGCATGACAAGGTAGCTGACCTGAGAAAGAAGCTGGATAATATCCATACTCGTATTGACACCAATCCGTTTGATGTTGAGCTTCGTAACATGGAGGCTAAGTGTCGTAAAGATTTTCAGATGGCAGCTTATGATGAAGAATGTTTTCTTAAGCAAAAAGCTAAGGTGGAGTGGTTGTGTGCTGGAGACTCTAATACTAAGTTTTTCCATAACAGTGTGAAGTGTAGGAATGCCAGAAGTAAGATTCACGCTATCAGGGATGTTAATGGGGTCCGTTATGAGGGAGAAGGTATTTTAAATGCGTTGGTTTCTCATTATGCTAATTTTTTGGGTATGTAGGATCGGGTGACTAGTATTAATATGGAGGATATTTGTGTCAATACTCTAAGTACTGGAATTGCAGTCAATATGGTTCGGCATGTTACTCGAGAGGAAGTTAAAATGCTATGTTTAATATTGGAGACAATAAAGCTCCGGGTCCTGATGGGTATACTTCGGCGTTCTTTAAGTCTTCTTGGGATATTGTGGGTGAAGATGTGACTTCTGCAGTGCTAGAATTTTTTGATAATGGCAAACTGTTAAAACAACTAAATCACACTATTCTGGCTCTTGTTCCTAAAGTCGATATTCCGGACTTGGTGATTGACTATCGTCCGATATCGTGCTGTAATGTATTGTATAAGTGCATAAGCAAGATCATTACGGATAGAATCAAGGGTAGTTTGGAGAGTTTGGTGAGTATTAATTAGTCTGCTTTCATTCCTGGAAGGAAAATTTCGGACAATATCTTGCTAACTCAAGAGCTGATGCATAATTACCATTTGAATAAGGGTCCTGCTAGATGTGCGCTCAAGATAGACATTCAGAAAGCTTATGATACGGTCAACTGGGAATTCTTAGAGAATGTGCTTAAGGCATTTGGTTTTCATCATAGGATGGTTGCATGGATTATGGAGTGTGTTACTACGACGTCGTTTTCGGTTAGCATTAATGGTAATCTGCATGGTTATTTTAGAGGAAAACGGGGGTTGAGGCAAGGTGATCCTATGTCACTATACCTTTTCACGTTGGTTATGGAAGTCCTATCTTTATTGCTTCAGCAAGTGGCTGCATCTAGTAATGGCTTCAAGTATCATGCTCAATGCGCTAAACAAAAAATCATTAATGTATCTTTCGCTGATGACCTTTTTATCTTTGTGCATGGGGATGTTTGTTCCGTGGGGAAGGTTAAGCAAGCTCTTGAGAAGTTCACTAGTATGTCGGGTCTGGTTCCGAGCCCTGCCAAAAGTATGGTGTATTTTTGTAATGTTCCGATTAACGTTAGACAGGATATTCTCCACTTGATGCCTTTTCAGGAGGGCTCTCTTCCGGTTAAATATTTGGGGGTTCCGTTAATAACTACCAAGCTCATTTTTAAGGATTGTAAACCTCTAGTTGAGCGCATGGAAAAGAGGATCGATAGTTGGCTTAACAAGTCTCTGTCCTTTGCGGGTAGGTTACAACTTGTTAAATCCGTTTTATCAGCCACGCATATTTATTGGGCTTCGGTCTTTATCATTCCTACTCGGGTTATTCATGAGCTGGAGAAATATATGAGGAGATTTTTTTGGAATGCGGGGGTTCAAGGTAGGCCAGAGCAAAAGTGGCTTGGTCAGATATTTGCTTGCCTAAGGAGGAAGGCGGTCTTGGTATTAGAACCATATCGGATGTCAACAAGGACCTAATGACAAGCCACATCTGGAGCATTATCACTAGAAGGAAGTCCTTGTGGGTTGAATGGATTTATTCGTACAAGTTGAAAGATCGTTCTTTTTGGGATGTTCAGTTACGAGGTAGTATCAGCTGGGGATGGAGGAAACTCCTATCTATTCGTGACATTGTTCGGCCGTTCATATGGAAGATAGTTCGGAGTGGGCTTCAAACGAATATGTGGAGTGATAATTGGTGTCATCTTAGTCCTCTTAGTTCGTTCATATCTCCAAGACGTGTTTCTAATGCTGGGTTCTCTATATCTTCTTCGTTGGCGGACTTAATTGATATTGATGGACAATGGAAGTGGCCTCAAGCTTGGTATGATATCTATCCAGTTTTAATTGGGTTGAATGTTCCTCAGTTGATTTACAACGTGGCTGACCGTACAGTATGGAAGGATTTGCAAGGAAACCATTGTCATTTTCGGTCATTGGAGGTATGGAATGTGATTAGACATCGTGAGAGTCCGGTTCCCTGGGTTAATGGGGTTTGGTTTTCGCAATGTATACCAAGGCACTCGTTTCATCTTTGGTTGGTTATCAAGAATAAACTAAAGACTCAGGATAGGTTGGCTGTTTGGGAGGTGGGAAGCGCAACTAATCTTAATCTGATGTGTTGCCCATTGTGCAAAAATAATCGAGATTCAAGAGATCATCTTTTCTTTCAATGTTCATTTGCGTCTAAAGTATGGCAGGAAGTCAAGCAGATGGTGCCGTTGGATCAGGTTGATGACTCGTGGCAAACTATCATGGATTGGATGGGCCAGAATGCTTCATCCAATAAGACAGAGCACATTGTATGCAAGTTAGTTATTGCGGCGGCTACTTACTTTATATGGCTCGAGAGAAACAACTGCCTGCTTTCTAATGTTCAATCTAATACTGCTTCGGTGGTTGGGAGAATCAAGAATACGGTCAGGCTTCGTATAATGGGATTCGAGTTTAGAGGGGATTCCAAAGTTCATAACATGTTAAAGAAGTGGGAGATCTCTACAAACGAAGAAGTGAAGGACCCGGGTTAGAAACTAGCTCGTGGGGTTGTCTAAGTATTTTGTTTGGTAGTGTCTTGGGTTGGCTGTTTTTTGTTGGTTTTATTGGTTTCTATAACTGGGGTTGTGTGTTTTCTTTCATTGTATCCTAGGCGTCGGTTGTGTTGCCTAGTTGGTGTGTCATTCAGGCATGCCCTTGTATTGTTTTTGAATTATTTATAAAATTCACCTGGGGTAACCCTTTACCCAAAAAAAAAACAAAGATAATGATAATGGCCGACAATTGAGATTAACAAGATATATTTATTGGACCTTTATATCATGAAATCTTTATCACATGCAAATTTTGAATCCCATTAATGATGTTGACTAATGATTGAACCGTGTCTATGTAACTATATTTAATAGCTTTGACTCAGTGGTTAGAACAAGTGATATTGCTGACCGATTGGTTGAATATGTCGGTTGATCAGACAGGAATGCTGGCCGATCGGCTGGCTTGTCCGATCGGTCAGGTTAACAAAGTCAATTATGCAGAGGAACGGACAGGTTGTCCGATCGGCTATGTTATCCGATCGGTCAGCAGTCAATGAATGGCAGTGATGCAGAGGAACGGACAGGTTGTCCGATCGGCTATGTTGTCCGATCGGTCAGCAGTCAACAAGTCAACGTTTTTAATGAATAAAGGTGAGATGCAGTGAAACGGCTTGCTGTCCGTTCGGCTAGAGATGCTAGCCGTTCGGCTAGGTCAACCAAGTCAAACAACTTTAATGAATTGCAAGGTGAAATGGAACGGTTAGCTTAGCCGATCGGTCAGCTTGGCCGATCGGTTGGCATTCAACAATTCAGCAACAGTAACCATATTCAACTTTTTCGAACAGAAAATCTTCAATTTCTCCCAAACGGCTAGGAATTTAGATCTGAAAATTTGTAGGCTTGTAGATCAAGTACTTTCGCACAACATATCAAAAAATCAGCAATTTTTAACCGTTAAAACTCGTTTAATTTGGCGATTTTCAGTTAAAAACGTGAATAGATGAGAAAGTGAAGAAATTTTGACAAATCTGAATGAAATCGACTCTGAATCTGATGAATTTCTGTGCGGAATTGTGTGTTTGATCCGTGCAATCGAGCTCCTGCTCTGATACCACTTGTTAGGACCGGTTTTGACTCCAAAACGATTGCGAATCGAACGTGTGACGTGCGGAATCCGTACACGAACGTGACCGAACACACGAGACGTAATTATAACCGTGATTCTATTAACATATCTGAAATTGTACAGCACCTGAATCACATACACAAGCTTTCTCTCTCTAGCTCTAGATCTCCTAAGCTCCAAATGTGCAAAAGTATCAAAAGTAAGGCATAAGCCTCCTATTTATAGGCCAAGGGGCTTTAATGAGATTCCTCATTATTACAGAAATGCCACCTTGCCTTTTCCTAGTTTTCTCTAACTATTACAATATAAGCACTTGAATTCTTCTATTTCTGCTACGAACGGAATTGACGGAGGCGATAGACATTACTTCACTAACAATTACGATCAAATTTATAATTGCCTGCCTAAATTTTCTAATATTAAATCATAATAAAAGTACATATATACATATAGGGATGAGTTAAAATGAGAACCATCATGAATTGCGAAAACTGTGAGAACTAGGCCATTCAAAAGGTTTTTTCGAATTTTTTTTTCTCAAAAGTTATAAAAAAATCACTTGTTTCGGTAAAAAAAAAATTAAAAAAATGCCGCATACCCACATTTACATGAGGCATAAAAAATATTTATTTTCGTTCAAAATTTACGCCCAGGCGTAAAAAAACTTGCATCAGTCAAAATTACCGACTCGATAATTTTTTTTTTACTTTTTTTACAGATGTGTTTATAATATTTTCATCTACGTTTGTGCAAAAAAAAATTTGTCCCAACTCGCGCGGGAACAAAATGCTCTCACGGTTGTCGCAACTCGTGGTGGTTTTCATTTGAACCGAGCCCTATATATGTATATACATATATACATATAAATTGATACCTAAAAAATACGTGACTAGTTACACTATATGAAATAACTAGGTTATAACCCCGTGTATTACACGGGTTGGAAAAAATGTAATTTTACATACTAAATAATAAACAATATATTTTTAAAAATCTCATTTATTAGACGGGTTGAATAAATGTAATTTTATATATTAAATAATAAAAAAAATATTATATTTTTAAGAACCTCGTGTATTGTAATTTATATACCAAATAATAAAAAAGTTAAATCTTGAAAAACTCTATGTATTACAGGAGTTGAATAAATGTAATTTTAGATTAATAGCATATTAAATAAATATAATTATGGATTAAGTGTATTAAATAAATATAATTTTGGATAAAGTCTTATATATAAATTTTAAGTAATCAATATATTTGATAAATAATAAAAATACAAATAATAGTAAAAAATCTAATTTATATACTAAATAACAAATATAAAAGGAAGGCGGAAAACCCCAAAAATAGGTGCCTCCAATGAGTGACACGTGTCACATATAAGTTTCTTTTAAAAGCTCTAAAATATTACTTGGCTTAAGGAATAAGTATGGGTCTACCATAAGTTATTCATTGACATTCATGGAACTTATTCCAAATGGAATATTCAGACATAATTCATTTATCAATTAAAGACTATCTACTTGTATCTAAATTTGTCTCATATGACCAATGGTTTTAAAAGAAATCTATTCATATATAAATATATATATATATATATATATATATACTCAATAAGATTTCTATTAAATATGTCCCAAAGTTTCTTATGACATCTGGAAATTAAGGAAATCAAATAAAGTCTAAAATATATATGATAGGTTCCCACGGCACATACCTCATTGAAACTTCTCTTGTAGCATTTATAGAGATAACAAAGATCATTGGAAGCATTAATTAATTGTCTTAATAATAAATTGCAAAAGTTGCAAGAGGTGGGGGAGTGAAAACTTCATTTTACTTCAATTTACACCTCTTATTCAAGACACTGCTCCATCTCGACACTGTTCCATCAAAATTTGTTTCCTTAAAATCTAATTTTACTCTTACAAAAGGTTCATTGTTGCTTAATTGTGGGCACACTTAGATTTCTTACATAAACTAACGTAATCCTCAACAAGAGAAACTACAACGACTAACGTTATTAATTTGTTACCCTATTAGAATCTTTTGGTCTTTTAATAATGACCCTAAGCATGCGAAGTTCCTAAAGTTTTCTAAGGTCTGAGGGAACAGTAAAAGTCTTTATCATGACTTGCAAGGAATACAAGAGGCCGGGGGAAGAGTGTCATTAAATTTTACTCCGAATTTAACTCCGATTACACCTCTTGTACACCCTACTGCACCAACTCTTACATACTTAGAATCCTGAAAATGATAGCAACCTAACCTAGAGCTAATCCTGTAACACCCCAAAACCGAATTATTAAATTTGCTAGTTTATTATCGTGTTTAACAAAATGAGATATAATAACTAGGTTAGTAAACTTAGTTGAAGTTCTAGAAAATTAGGTAAAGTAATGAAATTAAAGGCAATTATGATAGTGTCATGAACTTAAGGGGCTAATGTTGTCAAAGTGGGGAACTTGAAACTAATTAAAAGAATAAAAAAAAACACACACCTTGTGTGTTTTGGGTCTGGCGATCGAACAGAAGGCAAGGGTGTAGGGGTGCAAACCCTAATTCAAGAAAAAACACCTTCAAATTGAAAGGGGAAACTGGCTCTAATCGGATGCATGAACTTAGATTCTTGATTATCTAGACTTTCTACACATGAGGTAAGTTGTAGAAGTTAATTTTATGATTCGGTATGAAGTGGGACTATGATCAAACTACGAAATTGTATGAAATTGTGCATGTAGAGGTGTTAGAATCACCATTTAGATTATGTGTTATTAATAAATTTAAGTAATTTGATGATTTAAGGTGAAACCCACACTTGTGAGTGAAGGTGGCGACATGGGTGTTCTACCCATGTCCAATCCTTGTTTGATGTACTTGTTCCTAGCTTGAAATAGGTTGTGTGATGATAGTCTAGGGTTAATTGTATGAAAGGAATGTGATTTTGAGCACTCTCTTGGTGATTGGAATTTGGAAGGAGATGATTATGCCTAAAACTAGTTGTAAACTATGCAAAGTAGGTTGTATGCACACCAAGTGTTTGATAAAATGCCTCAATGACAAACCATGTAGTTTTGAATGGATTGAGAAGTGTGGTGATGCATAAGGACAATATAATATTGATGAATTGTTAAACATGGTATGAAATATGAATGATGCTTGAATGTAATTATTATGTAAATAAATGGCATAATCTAAAACGAGAATGGATTATATGTAGGATTGAAGTTAAAAGGTAAAAATTCGTATGTAAGAACTTATGCGTTATGAACTAGCTAATTTATATGTCATGTACGGTAGTAATGAAATATGATGATACCTATCCTATATATGCGCTAATAAACTAATGAAAGTCAAACATTTCATGATTTGAAAGCCGAATGAATGAATGAATGAATATATGTACGCTAACTGTGTTGTGAATGTGACGACATGTACGAATAGGAGTCATGTCAACATGGACACAAGCATAAAGCGCCATGGGTCGAAGGTAAACACGGAAGCTATGCGTGAACTTGGATGCACGAGGTAAGTAAACTCCTGGACTCTCTCTTTAGTTGTAAAAGAGATTAAGTGCATGATAATTGTTTGAAGTTATGTCATAATGAGTTATTAATGACGATATCACGTAGGTAGTATTAAGTAAGTGATTTCTGAATCACTTCTTAGTTTATTTAGGCTAGGTTATGTGCGAGTTGCTTAAGAATGATATTTGAAGTCTAACAAGGTTTGATTATGTAGAAGTGAAAGTTTTCGCTAGGTAGACCTAACGGGTCAAAATGAGGATTAATTTCATTAAGGAATGATTTACATAAGTAATGATCACGGTATTATAACCGGGTAATGGGTAGAATTACTTTATGGTGCGCTAACCGAGAGGCAGGGACGTGGGTTAATGGGCAAAAAGACTTGAGTAGAGTTATGACCAATGGGAACAATTTCGTGTAAGGAAATTGTGCTAATAAAGTTCAATTATGTAAAATTTGTTGGAGCATACGTCTGTCGACTTCATCTTGTATCGAGTCTAGTACTTAGAAATGTTAAATCAGGGCACGTAGTTCGAGAAATTTAGGGTTTGTGTGTGAAAGGTTAATTTCGCACGAAATAGCAACTAGCTATTTCGCACGAAATAGCAACTAGCTATTTCGCACGAAATAGCTATCAGCTATTTCGAATGGCAATTCCGTGCGAAATTACCTTCACTATAAATACCCTTGTTGTGATTTCATTTGTAACGTTCACTGTAATCGTGTCAAATCGATAATACAAGACAATTTAAAGTGAATCAAGTTGTTTCGAAGTATGTATCTCTGTTTCCGCCTTTGATACAGATTAGAACTCTTCTGAACGACTCGTTTGGTCGTGAAAACGTTCCTACAAAATTGTTTGAGATGAATAAGTTTAACACATACCGGGAATGGGGTTCATAAACCCCATGTACGGAACTACGGATAATGTAAAACTATTATAGTTATAATTTTCGTGTAAGTATTGGGTTAAAACTAATGAGTTGTTACATGAAAACATGAACGGGTCGAAAAACCCGTGATTGAATATTTAGCCGTAAACTCATAAGTTAAGAATTTTCTTAATTCGAATGTAGGATTTTAAGTTCACATGATAGAATATTGAATTACGGTCATGTGGGAAGAAACGGGAGGTTAAACGGGTAAACGGTTAAAAAGTTATGCAAGTTTTAGCATTAACGGACGACGAAACGGATCTGCAGAAAAACAACATTTAGAGGGGCCGTCGCCGACGCCCTGATGGGCCGTCGCCGATGCCCTCTCTGGCCTTCATTTTTACTGACGCCTTATTCTACTGCTTACGGCTTGTTTTCCGACGTGAAGAATTAAGGGGCGTCGCCGACGCCTCATAAGGCCGTCGCCGACGCCCTCCCCATGTTTAAATTGCTGAAATTTGTTATTTAAGTTGTTTTGTGTACCGTAAGCTTCGGTATGTTAACCGTTGTCACACCCCTTTCATAGGCGGAAGCACGGGGTGTGATCATGAAAGGTTTTCATTGCATACGATCGGTAAACATACTACATGCTCATAAAATAACTTCAAACACCATTACCATTACATAACGGAAAACATAGTTTAAGTGTTTACATCACAAAACAACATATTGTCTGAAAGTTTACAACTTTATTTAAGACAAACATAAACGACATCCACGAGCATGAGTAAGACCGCGCGCACATCCACCTTAGTTACCTGAAATACATGTGAGTTTTGGAAAAACGTCAACATAATGTTGGTGTGAATTCATGCAGTTCTTGTATTGAACGTTTGTTTACTTTGTACGAAAAACATGGTATGTATCTTGTATAAATCAAGTATTCATGTATGTATCAAGTTGTTAATGGGTTGCAAGGCCATTAACATGTGACACGACATAGGAAGCGACCAAACCATAGGCATTTTTCTAGTTGTCGATTCACGAAGGAGAAACAAAAACACTATTCGGTACTAGTTATCACCAAGAGTGGGGCTGCCCTAGTACCCATTAGATCTAACCTTTTGTTCTGCGGTCTTAGTATGTACACGATTAATGGTGCTTATGGTACCCTATTCGTGACACGATTTCTCGTATCATTCCTCAAAACGCATCATACTTGGTACTAGTTATCACCAAGAGTGCTTCTTGTTTTTGTATCCATCATACCATTTATAAACATTGTAACATTTGTAACATGTATTTCACCCCCGAAGTTATAAAACTGAAAACAGTTAAAAGAAAAGGGGGAGCATGAACTCACAACATTGCGTTCCTGCGTCGTAAACTTCACCGGATTTGCTTAACTAGCTTCGTGACCTAAACGTGTTTTATTATCGTTAGTCACTAGCCTTGTATCGTACAAGTACAAGTCACTATCTTTTGTGTATTTGTTCTTGTGTTAAAAATAATCTATATTTTTAACTAAGTGTCTTACTTATATTACTTTCTCAACAATAATATAAGTATCTTGTATTCTTCACCCGAATTAAGTATTTTGTCCAAAACTTCATTTCATGTTCATAACTTTATCCAAGTTATTTATTCTATCAAGTAACATATGTTCACAAATATATTTTCTTGTATTTGTCTAAGTATGTAGTATGTGTATTTTTTGTATTTTCACTTCTTAGAAGTATTTAGTGTATTTTCAAGTCCTAATACACTATCATGTATAATACATACTACATACACTTAGCACAAAATTTGGTGATCAAATAATATATATATATATTTTTCTCAAAAATATACATAATATAATTTTAACCTTGAAGAAATCATCATTTCTTAACACAAAAATTAGGGAAATCTTGGTAAATGTTTTAAGATACATTTTTAGGGAATAAGTTTCTCAAAAACTTATATTTTTCTAAGTGTCAAAATTTTATAGAAATTTTGACAGAGTTTCCCCTAAGAATGGAGGTTTCCCATGTTTTCAAAACATGTGTTTATTTTCTTTTAAATCATCATCAACATCAACACACAATCTAATCTTACCATAAGCCTAGATCATGTAAATCATACTACATCATGAACTTGAAGTTCTTGTAAAAACTTGTAGTAACTTACCATGTTATTTAGTAGGTTTAGTTACCCTTATAAACATGGTTATTTGTTTGTAAATCACTTTATTAAAAGATATAGTCATTTACAACTTGTAAGGTGATTTTTCTAAAAATGCTTCTCTTGTATTTTTCTTGTTACAATCATGTTTCTAGTCTTGTTTAAACACTAAAAATATTATTAGTTTACTTAGAAACCATGACTTTGCAAGTCTTGTAAATAATCTTGGTTTCTTGAGAAAATTATTTTTGAAATCACCCATTTACAAGAATTGTATTTTGTTTAAACCATCTTTACATAAGAAAACCCATTTCATTATTCAAGTTCATGAAGGCATGAAGTATGAAGATCTTGGTCTTTCACAAGATCACCACTTTAACTCACTAGATCATGTGTTTAATCACAATCTAGTAGGCTCCATATGATGTTTAATATCACCAATACAAATAATAAATCAATAAGAAGCAAATCAACATATTCAACCTATATTCTTATGTATTTAAGCTTATGTGAAAGATTCATGTTCATATTCTTTAGTGTTCTTGTAATTTTCACCATAATATATCTTTTAACCACTCAAAATATGAAGTACGCAAGATCAAGAGAGTCTTACCACTAGCTTCAAGTTAGGGAAGAATACTAGAACTTGAAGATGACAAAATGGTTGGATAAAAGCAAACGAAGAAGGTCCTTGAAGATCCACAAGCTCTAAACCTCCTTAAACACCTTCTTGCACCTTGTGACAATCTTGGAATGGATGATCAAAGTTTGAAGATGGTGGTGGTGTGTGGGGCGGCCGAAAGTGGGGGAGCAAGGAAGGAGTTGGTGTGTTGTGGTGATGGTGAATGATGTATGAGAATGGTTATATATATATATATATATATATCTCAAGATCTTCCATATCTTACAATATCTAGATAAAATCAAAATAAATCTAAGTAATATCTAAACAAATCTAATGAGAAATGGTAGGATTTGGCAAAAATTTGGTGGGGTCACCCCCTTTATGACCGTATACAATATGGGGGGGGGGGGCAAAATGTAACTTTCAAATCTCTAGTTTCATAAACTAGTTAGTTTACGAGTGAATTTTTTAGGGATTTGTGTGTTATTATGTTATATGGGGTGTTATGGTGTTCGGGGACCATAACTAGCTCAGAAACATTAAAACAATGCTTCTAGCAATATTTTGATGTTCCGGATAATGTCCGATTGTTCGGTTAGATACCGTTCCGTTAAAGTGCTAAATTGCACCGTTTAGTGTCTTTCAAGTGCCCTTTTGTGATACTTTCAATTCCCGACACTCAAGAAAATATTCTGGATCAATTTGTCATGTTTTTGGATGATACAATCTTGTTACAATGCTGAATTTTGCTGAATTGTATGAATTTCAGCATTTAAAGTCTGTTTCGGGTGCATTTTAGTGCGTATTTTAGCTTCCAGAAAGTCTATATATAAACCCTTGTATGTACTCTTGGGTTTTATTGTATTCTTGTCGTTGGACCTACAACTAGGCCTCAATTTTATTGTCTAACTGCTTTCTGCAGAATTGTCGACACAATGTGTCTTACCGGTGAGTTTACTAGTATTTCTGACGCAACGCTGCTTATTAATGCATAAAGTAATTCTTGTAGTATAAAACGTGCATGAATTCACAAGTATGTCATGAAATCAAACAATGTTAACATTTAAGCACATAATTGCAGTCATTAAATAATAATTAAAGTGTACGGAAATTACCGGTTTGGTGCCAGTTGTCACAGTCTCCCCCCGTTAAAAGAATTTCGTCCCGAAATTCAGGCTGAACTAACTCTCGCAGGAGTCTTCTTGAACAGGTGGGGGTACTTTTCTTTGAACTGGTCTTCACGTTCCCACGTGTACTCGGGTCCGTGCTTAGAGTTCCAACGTACTTTGACAAGTTTCACACTGCTCCTCCTGGTCTTGTTGACTTTCCAGTCGGTAACCTCATTGTTCTGTAAATCGGAGGGCGTCATCAATATGCACGTCATCCAAAGGGATGATCACGTCTTCTTGTGTTGGACTCTTCTTGAGGTTGGATACATGGAATATATCATGTACTCCATTAAGTTCTTCCGGTAATTCCAACTTGTATGCCACGGTACCAATTCTTTCCAAAACCTTGAATGGTCCGATGTATCATGGGTTCAGCTTCCCACGTTTTCCGAATCTTACTACGCCCTTCCAAGGTGAGACCTTTAGTAAAACTTTGTCTCCCACCTCGAACTCTAATGGTTTTCGTCTTCGATCAGCGTAGCTCTTTTGTCGATCTCGATCCGCCTTAATGCGCTCTCGGATCTGCATAATCTTGTCGGTTGTCTCTTGTACTAATTCAGGACCAACCATACGTTTATCTCCAGCGTCTGCCCAACATAAGGGCGATCGGCACTTGCGGCCATACAGAGCTTCGAACGGTGTGGCTTTTATGCTTGTATGATAACTGTTATTGTAGGAAAACTCAACTAAAGGTCGATGAGTATCCCAGCTGCCGCCTAGGTCCATGACACATGCGCGAAGCATATCTTCTAATGTTTGTATGGTCCGTTCACTCTGACCGTCTGTTTGTGGATGGAAGGCCGTGCTTAGATCTAATTGAGATCCAAAGGCTTCCTGAAAGGATTGCCAGATCCTTGAGACAAAACGTCCATCTCTGTCTGAAATAATTGAGATAGGCACTCCATGACGTGCCACGATTTCTTTTAAGTATATATCAGCAAGCTTTCCAGTGCTATCCTTATCTCGGATCGGTAGGAAATGCGCAGATTTCGTTAATCGATCAACTATCACCCATATCATGTCGTGCCCTCTAGGGGTCTTGGGTAATTTTGTTATGAAGTCCATCGAGATTTGTTCCCACTTCCACATGGGTATCTCTGGTTGTTGTAGTAGGCCAGACGGTTTCTGATATTCGGCCTTAACCTTAGCACAGGTTAAGCACTTTCCAACATAAACAGCAACATCGCTTTTCAGTCTCGGCCACCAATAGTATTCTTTCAAGTCTTGATACATCTTGTCCGATCCTGGATGGATCGAGTATCTTGATTTATGCGCTTCATCAAGGATGACTTCTCGAATACCGCCATAGAGCGGAACCCAAATACGCTTCTTAAAGTATAAGGCTCCCTCTTCATTTGGCACCATATATTTCAACATACCCCGTAGGTATTCAGCTTTACAGTTTTCCATTTTAAGGGCTTCTTGTTGTGCTTCACGAATGCGTGCTGTGAGGTTCGTTCGAATCGTCATTTCCAATGCTCGAACCCTTAGGGTCTTAACCCTTTCTTTTCGACTTAATGCATCCGCTACAACGTTTGCCTTTTCCAGGATGGTACTTAATCTCACAATCGTAATCATTTAGCAGCTCGACCCATCGCCACTGGCGCATGTTCAATTCCTTTTGATCAAGTATGTGTTGCAGGCTTTTGTGATCTGTGAAAATTGTACATCGAGTACCATATAGATAATGTCGCCAGATCTTCAAGGCGAATACCACCGTGCTGAGTTCCAAGTCGTGAGTGGTATAGTTTCTTTCATGAACCTTCAATTGTCTTGAAGCATAAGCGATGACTTTCTGGCGTTGCATGAGCACGCAACCCAAACCTTGCCGTGAAGCGTCGCAGTATACCACGAAGTCTTCAGTGCCTTCGGGTAATGATAGTATCGGTGCATCGCATAGCTTGTTTTTAAGTAGCTGGAAGACTTCTTCCTGCTTGCCACCCCAGTCGTACTTCTTGTCTTTCTGCGTAAGGGTGGTTAGCGGTTGAGCGATCTTTGAGAAATTATCAATAAACCGTCGGTAATAGCCTGCTAAGCCCAAAAATTGTCGAACTTCAGTTGGGGTTTTGGGGGCTTCCCAATTCTTTATGGCTTCAATCTTGGACGGGTCTACATGAATGCCCTTCTCGTTCACAATGTGGCCAAGAAATTATACTTCGCAAATCCAAAATTCGCACTTTGAGAACTTTGCATAAAGTTTCTCCTTCTTCAGTAGTTCCAGAATAGTTCTGAGATGTTGCTCGTGTTCGTCTTTCGTCCGCGAGTAAATCAGGATATCATCGATAAATACAATCATGAATTTATCGAGATATGGTTTGCATACGCGGTTCATCAGATCCATAAATACCGCTGGCACGTTCGTCAGTCCGAATGGCATCACAAGGAACTCGTAATGCCTATAGAGTGTTCTGAATGCAGTATTTGGTACGCTTTCTTCTTGTATCCTTAACTGATGGTATCCAGATCAAAGGTCGATCTTGGAATAGTAGCTTGATCCCTGCAATTGATCAAATAGGTCATCAATCCCCGGTAGTGGGTACCGATTCTTGATAGTGAGCTTGTTCAGTTCTCTGTAATCGATACACATCCGCAGAGTTCCATCCTTTTTCTTCACGAACAATACTGGAGCTCCCCAAGGTGAGAAGCTTGGCCTTATGAATCCTTTATCCAACAACTCCTGGAGTTGTGTAGATAATTCTTGCATCTCGGATGGTGCAAGCCGATAGGGTGCCTTGGCTACAGGAGCGGCTCCTGGAACCAAGTCTATATGGTATTGAACGAGGTACTGTTCGATCGAACAGCCGTTTGTCAACATTACTCCTCGGATCATGAGATACTATGCTTCAACACTTAGTCGGTTTTCAATTCGTTCGACATATAGGAATGCCACCCGATCGAGCATGTTGCTTGATCGAGTATTCTGTTCGATTGAGTGACATCCTGCTGAGGACTACTACTGAAGTTCCTAACCGATCGGTTAAGCCGGCCGATCGAACAGACCGTTCGATCGATCGGCCTGAAAGGTAAGAACACTTCAGTGTTCTCAAAAACTACAACGAAAACTTCAAAAGTTCAAACCATCATACACAAACACATCTTACTCAAAGGAAGAGACAATCCACTCGAACAGTCCAGCCGATCGAGCCTACCGGTCGATCGAACAGGCTGTCCGAACGGACTGTCTAACCGAACGAACAACCCGTCCGATCGAACCTGCTGTTCGATCGACCAGGCTGTTCGATCCACTTACACTCATTTCCATTCTACGTGTTACTCATCGTTATAATATCGAACTATTCAGGCTAACCCCATTCTCAAGCACTCCCTTCAATCCATCAATCAATCGCTGTGAGTATACTCGATCCCTTTTTGCTTTTAGCACTTTTGGGTGTTACATACGTTACTTATCCAAAATCACTATCGAACACACTACTCAATTATTTGAACGCTAACCGATTCGCATATATTACGTGACTAAATGAATGCTTGTTGATTGTGTTTACATGTGGAATGTTGTCTACCTGCCTTAACGATGTAGTACTATAGTTTAGACTCAGCACCCGTTCACACGGGGGTTGTTAAGGACAATTACTTGCGTGGATTACGGTGGTAATCATGTATTGCGAACTGTCTCGGACAGTCAACCCGCAGTCATTGGTATCGATAGATCCATGTCGATAATTAACATGCTTCGTTTTCCTCTGTGTACGTGCTGGTTATGCGTAAACTATTCAAACTCTATATGCTATTATCAAACTTGTATGCTCACCTTTACATTATATGTATTGACTTTATTTTAACGTATGTGACAGGTGTTTAAGGTGTTTGCTTGCTAGGAAAGTGAGGCTAGAATAAAGCTCTAGAGGCCCCCAACAAATTGTCGTCTGTCAGGAAAAACCAACTAGAGCATAGTTGTTTGTAGATCTTGTCAGGTTGGGTCTTTAGGAGCATTTGAACAACATTTATTTGTCTTATTTGTCGGAACAGAATATTTGACTAGTTGTTATCTGTAATAATTTGTTTGTTATTTGGGACACGGTATGGGACGTGTTATTTAAACTGAATAGTGATGATAATTGTTATGGAAACTTCTGGACAATCTCTTTCGCTCAGTGCCATGCCCCGATGATTTCGCCATCGGTTGGGGTGTGACAGATTGGTATCAGAGCCATAACTATAGGGAATTAGGCTAGACACGACCTAGTCCGGGTTGCTGTCTTAGAGACCTAGACTATAGTTAGGAACCAACAGACCAAGCTTAGGTGGTATTCTATTATTCCTCGCTATCACTGCACTCGAATTTTCAAAAGAGTCAAGCGCTTTAGTCGAGATTAGGTGTGAAAGCCGCAAACCCTCGACTGGATTGCTTGGTCAATGCTGATTTTACCAATTTATCAATGATTTCCTCATTATTTTCAATAACGAACGAGGAGAACTATACCAAATCAGGAGTGAAATCCATATTTTGATGAATAATCTCCTCAATTTTACTAAAACAAGGAAGAAGTTGCTAAGATAGGGGTGAAACCTTAACCTTGACAACTTGTTCCGGATTTTATTTATCTCACCAAAGCCTCAACGGACTCCAACGACCTGAACTCACGAGTATGACCTAGGGAATGCGTGCTGAATGCCCAAGAATCGAGGCAGCAACACGAACCCGGAGGTCGAAAAGTGACGACAAGTCTACTGCGAATAGTCGAATCGCTTGGGTAGTTGATGTCTAGTAGCCGCAGACAATCTAATTCCCGATTTTTTTTGTGTTTTTGAGTCGGCAGTTGTCACTCTGATAATTCATCGATTTTATGTGTTTTAAAGTAAACTTGCCTGTTATATGTTTAATTTTGATGTTCGCTCGATTTTTGCTATCACTTCGATCAACACACACGACTCGTATTGCTATCCTACCTCAAAACGCTAACAAGTCGCTATAATTCTAGACAATACTATGATACGATATACGCTATACTATACTCGACATACTATATGATTATGCGATACTATTCGATATACTATACGCGATCGCTATATACGAACGACTCGCGAGCTTTGAATGATAGGTTTCTGTATTCTGACTGCCTCTACGATTAAATGTGTTTGTGCTTCTGTGCTTAGGTGTCTCTGTGCTCTACGTGCCTACGTGCTTATGTGCTTCTATGATTATGTGAATCTGTGAATTTGTGTTTAAGTAATTATGTGATGCATGTTTCGACGTGTTTCTAAGCTTTAGTAAGTAATAGACGTGTGAGGTGAGATTCGATTGTTGTGTCTGAAACCTACGACGATGTCTGTTGCAGACCATGTCGTCATCTGGACACCGAACCCCACTTACTCGCCAAGAGAAGAGAGACAGGCGTCTCACTACTATCATTGCCAAGAGTGTGGCAAAAGCTGTGAGCGATGTCTTTGAAAACGCCAGCAAATCGTCTGAGGAGTCACGAATCGATGCTCCTAAGGATGCCAACAAGACTGGTTTCAGCTTCAAACAGTTTAAAGCATGCGGACCCAAAGAATTCACCGGAGAAGATGGCCCTACCACCATGTTTCAATGGTTCGATTCAGTTGAAGTCACGCTGCGCCAAAGCGGCTGTCCTGAAAATCTCTGCACCCTCAATGCTACAGGCGTCTTCCAGTCCCGAGCTCTAGACTGGTGGACGGCCGAACGAAACAAGTGCGGAAATGATGCAGCTTATGAGCTGACTTGGGAGGAGTTAAAGGCTATTATGATGGACGAATTTTGCCCTCCCCATGAACGCTAAAAGCTAGAGGACGAGTTTTAGAACATCAAGCAGAAGGATGGAGACAGCGCTGTTTTAACTGCACGCTTTAAACAGCTCAGCATCATTTGTCCCGATCAAGTCAAGAGGTCAGACATGGCCATTAAGAAGTATATTCGAGCTCTACCCGATTGTGTTGCCGATTTTGTTTATGCTGCCAAGCCATCATCGATTGAAGAGACCTACCTGCTTGCCGCTGAGATCAATGACAAGCGGGTAAAGTCTGGTTTTTGGGATAAGCATACCAAGTCTCTACACCAAGCCACCACCGCATCGACCGTCGACACCACCACTACTCAACCCTCCAAGACATTAAGAAGAAAGAAGAAGCACAACAACAACAGCTCCAGCAACAAGAACTGTGCTGTGACGACGACTGCTGCTCCTCTGCAAGCCGTACCGGCTCAGCAGCAGTCTCACCACCGACAAGCTCCAGTGATTAATGCGCCGCCAGCTAAGCGCGCTTACACAGGTCCCCACCCGCTCTGCCCGACATGCTCATACCATTACCCGGTGGGAATCGCCTGTCGTTTATGCGCCCACTGCAACCTTTACGGGCTATCACTGCGAATTGTCGTTATGGTCCCCGTCAAGCCCCAGTTCAAGTCGCCGCTCCTCAAGCTCTACTTCCAGCCCCTCAAGGCCAACCTACAGCTCAAGCACCCGCGGTCAATGCTCGAGTCTGCTTTGCATGTGGTGATCCTAACCACTTTGCAAACATACACCCAAACCGGGTTGTGAAACAAGAACCCCAGCAGCAGCAGCAGCAGCAACAGCCTCAGCAGCAACAGCAAGCAGCCCATGCCAGAACCTTTAACATCAACGCCCGTCAAGCCCAGGATGACAACAATGTGGTTAATGGTACGTTCCTTGTGAATGGTATTTATGCATCATGTTTGTTTGATACTGGAGCCGATAACTGCTTTGTGTCAATTGAATTCGAGAAGCTCCTTAGTCGTAAGCGTTCTTATCTCCCCTCGTCATTCGAAGTCGAAGTGGCTACTGGAAGAACCGTCGCCGTTAACTCTGTTCTTCGTGATTGTACCCTCGAGCTCAACAATCGCATCTTCCCAATCGACCTTATTCCGATGCAACTCGGAAGTTTTGACGTCATAGTAGGCATGGACTTTCTTCGCGAAAACCATGCTGAAGTTGTGTGTTTTGAAAAGATGATTCGATTCTCGCTCGCGAATGGTGATCTGTTATGTGTGTACGGAGAAACAGCTTCGAAAGGTCTCAAACTCATGTCATGCGTCCAAGCTAGCAAGTATCTCTGCAAGGAATACAGCGCTTTCTTGGCCAACATTGTAGTAGCGGAGAAGGAAAAGAAAAAGAAGGATGAAGTCAAAGACGTTCTAGTGGTCCGTGAATTTCCTCAGGTGTTTCCTGACGATCTTCCTGGACTTCAACCAAGTCGTGATATCGACTTTCGTATCGACCTTATTCCTGGAGCTAACCCTGTTGCCAAAGCCCCGTATCGACTTGCGCCATCCGAAATGAGGGAACTCTCAAACCAACTCCAGGAGTTACTCGAAAAAGGCCTTATTCGCCCGAGTACCTCTCCTTGGGGCGCGCCAGTCCTCTTCGTCAAAAAGAAGGATGGGTCGTTCAGGATGTGCATCGACTATCGGGGGTTGAATAAGCTGACCATCAAGAACCGTTACCCTTTGCCTTGAATAGATGACTTACTTGATCAGCTGCAAGGTGCCAAGTGTTTCTCGAAGATCAATCTACGTTCAGGTTATCACCAATTGCGCATTCAAGAGGAAGATATACCCAAAACCGCTTTTCGCACTCGATACGGCCATTATGAGTTCGTTGTTATGCCTTTTGGTCTAACCAACGCACCCGCGGTTTTTATGGATCTGATGAATCGTGTGTGTAAGCCTTATCTTGACCGTTTCATCATCGTGCTCATCGACGATGTCTTGATTTATTCCAAGTCGAAAGCCGAACACGCACAACATCTACGTTTGGTTCTCGAGTTACTCTAGGGGAACCAACTCTACGCCAAGTTCTCCAAGTGCGAATTCTGGTTGGAGGAGGTTCAGTTTCTGGGTCACATCGTGAATAGTCAGGGTATTCATGTCGATCCCGCGAAGATCGAAGCAGTTAAAAGCTGGATTACGCCAAAGAACCCGTCTGAAGTCCGATCTTTTCTTGGATTAGCGGGCTATTATCGACGATTTATCAAAGGATTCTCTAAGATCGCTGTGCCGCTTACCGCTCTTACCCATAAAGACAGGTCTTTTTTTGGGGAACCGAACAAGAATCTGCTTTCCAAACCCTTAAGCGCAAGCTCTGCAATGCTCCCGTTCTCACATTGCCGGACGGAAACAACGATTTCATTGTCTACTGTGATGCTTCCAACCTTGGCCTTGGCTGTGTCCTCATGCAACGAGACAAGGTTATAGCTTACGCATCTCGTCAGCTCAAAATCCACGAGAAGAACTATACAACTCATGATCTCGAGCTAGGCGCAGTTGTCTTTGCATTAAAGATTTAGCGACACTACCTGTATGGTACAAGTGTACGATCTTCACCGATCACAGGAGTTTACAACACATCTTTAATCAGAAAGAACTTAACATGCGTCAACGCCGATGGGTAGAACTTCTTAGCGATTACGACTGTGAGATTCGTTATCACCCAGGCAAGGCAAATGTTGTAGCCGACGCACTCAGCAGACGGAGTTATTTGCTCAGTATTCGCAATACCCAAGCCCAACACAATCTCGAAGCTCTCATCCGCCAAGCTCAGCATGCTTGTTTTAATGAACGCACTTTAAAGAAAGAGAGAATCTATCACGATGGAGCTCAACTTGTAAGCAAAGCAGATGGGATTTTCTATTATCTGGACCGAATTTGGATCCCTAAGCGGACTGATTTGCGAAAGATTATAATGAACGAAACCCACAAATCCCGATACTCTATTCATCCCGGTGCCGATAAAATGTACCAGGATCTTCGTTACAAGTACCGGTGGCCGGGTATGAAACGGGATATCGCTCTCAATGTTGGAGGTTGCCTGACTTGTGCGAGAGTTAAGGCTGAACATCAACGACCTTCTGGCTTACTTGAACAACCTCCAATCCCCATATGGAAGTGGGAGAGTATAGCTATGGATTTCATAACCAAACTTCCGCCCACGCCATCAGGTCACGACAGCATTTGGGTTATAGTTGATCGTCTGACCAAATCAGCCCACTTTCTACCAATACGGGAAGACTACAAGGTAGAGCGACTAGCCCGAATCTACACCGACGAGATCATTTGTAATCATGGTACGCCTCGTGACATCATTTCAGACAGTGATGCTCGTTTTACTTCGCGATTGTGGGAAACGTTTCAAGCGGCCCTTGGTACGTCGCTTAACCTGAGTACTGCATTCCATCCTCAAACTGACGGACAGACTGAAAGAATGATCCGTACTCTTGAAGACATGCTCCGCGCGTGTGTCATAGACTTCGGAGGTAGTTGGAACAAATACCTACCGTTAGTCGAATTCTCGTACAACAACAGCTATCATGCCAGCATACAAATGGCACCATTCGAGGCTTTATATGGATGAAGATGTCGTTCGCCTATTGTGTGGCACGAGATAGGTCATTCGCAATTAACCGGTCCCGAGTTACTACAAGAAACGACTGACAAAATCCTCCAGATTCGAGACAACTTGGCAAAGGCCAGGGATAGACAAAAAAGTTACACCGATAGAAGACGCAAGCCCCTTGAATTTGACGTTGGTGACTACGTACTCCTAAAGGTATCACCTTGGAAGGGTGTAGTCAGATTCGGCAAGAAATGGAAACTAGCGCCTCGATATGTTGGACCTTTTAAGATTCTGGAAAGGATCGGAAAAGTCGCCTACAAACTCGAACTACCGGAGGAACTCAGTAACGTCCACCCGACTTTCCATGTGTCAAACCTCCGAAAATGCCTAGCTGACCATGATCTGATTGTACCTCTCGATGATCTTCAGGTCAACGAAACGCTACACTTCGTGGAAAAGCCTGTCGAAATCAAGGATCGCCAAACCAAGCAACTCAGACGCTCGCGCATCCCTATCGTGAAAGTCCGATGAGAAGGCAAACAAGGCGCGGAGTTCACTTGGGAACTCGAAAGCGACATGAAGGCCAAGTACCCGCAGTTGTTCAAATGAAGATCTGGAGCATCAAATTAGTAATTCACGGTGCTGTGCAGCTTCGAGCCTAATTTTGGGACGAAATTCCCTAAACAAGGGGAGGCTGTAACACCCCGTGTTTTCGAATGTCAAAGTCAAAGTCAAAGTCCAAGTCAACTTTGACATTCTTTGACTATAATTAGTCTATTTTATGTTTTATTTGTATTATGTGGAGTAAGTGTTGTAATCAAGAAAGAATCGAGGTAATCGAATGTTTGATCGACGCGAACCGACTTACGACTGTGAATGGTAGGAAGTAACAATGCGATAAAGTTAATCAATCAGTAATCAAGCTAATCAAATCATCAATCGAACTCGAATCTCGAACTATGCGAAATTGGTGGTATATTACTTGTGTGTGTGCCTTATGTGTTGCCTGTGCGTGTTTACTTTATGTTTTGTGTGGTATTCAATCGAAACAATCGAAAAGCAAACCGAAACTCGAATCTCAAATCGAATGCAAGCGAAATCGAATTACGACAAATGGTAACGTAAGGATAGGGTGAGATATAGATGATTATATGTTAGATGTAGTAGTTGGGACTGAAAGTAATTTGGATAGGAAACTCTATCGTACTCGTACCGTCTTCAATTGAAATCGAAATATCGAAAATCGTTGCACCGAACACTTGAACCAGGCTGTTGATCGAACAGGCTGTCAGCCGATCGAACAGCCCAGCCAATCGGACAGACTGTCCGATCGAGCAGGCTGTCCGATCGGGATGCCTGGCCGATCGGCCAGCCCTTTCCTCTTTTGGAGCCTATAAATTGGGCTGTCATTGTCATTCTTTCCACTTTTGGAAACTCTCTGACTGACCAGCTCATGCTCCTCACCTTTTCTCAGATTTCTTCCGATTCCGGTAAGTTTTCATCCGAAATCTTGTACTTTCTTGATCAAAACATGCTCCTACACCTTTCTATCTTTCAAATCTTGATTTCTAACCGTGAAATCATCAAGATCTAAGTATTCTAGGATGATGTCATCATGGTGTTCTTCAAGAACATCATGCTTTGGCCTCAATCCACCATGAATAGCTCGGATCTAACCGATTTCCCCATAAACAAGCTAAGATCTATCAAAGATCTAAACATTTACACAATGTGAAGGATTGAAAGAAGAAATTCCAACTTTCTTTCAAACCGGTAGAAACGGAGCTTGAGCCAACTCACTAATCATTCCAATGGTTGAGTGGTTCAAGATTCAGATTCTATCTACGAGGTTCACCGACTTCGGGTTAAACGTTAAACTGCCATCCCGAACCGTTCACCGGCCGGACTTGGGTGATTCCTGTCCGAGCAGGAGAAACAAGTAAGGACGGAAGTTCCATAGTTCAGCTTGTTATCAAACTACCTCGATATAACGTCAAATAATCAGAACAGCCAAGTGTTAGACGAATAGGCCGACCAGGTCAGGATGTTGGCCGAACGGTTAGGCTGTTCGAACGAACAGCCCAACCGATCGGACATGCCAGCTGATCGACCAGGCCAGCCGATCGGCTAGCATATGGCCCCACACATAACAATTTCATGAAGTATGGTATTGAACGAGGTACTGTTCGATCGAACAGCCGTTTTTCAACATTACTCCTTGGATCATGAGATACTATGCTTCAACACTTAGTCGGTTTTCAATTCGTTCGACGTATAGGAATGCCACCCGATCGAGCATGCTGTTCGATCGAGTATGCTGTTCGATTGAGTGACATCCTGTTGAGGACTACTACTGAAGTTCCTAACCGATCGGTTAAGCCGGCCGATCGAACAGACCGTTCGATCGATCGACCTGAAAGGTAAGAACACTTCAGTGTTCTCAAATACTACAACGAAAACTTCAAAAGTTCAAACCATCATACACAAACACATCTTACTCAAAGGAAGAGACAATCCACTTGAACAGTCCAGCCGATCGAGCCTACCGGCCGATCGAACAGGCTGTCCAAACGGACTGTCTAACTGAACGAACGACCCGTCCGATCGAACCTGTTGTTCGATCGACCAGGCTGTTCGACCCACTTACACTCATTTCCATTCTACGTGTTACTCATCGTTATAATATCGAACTATTCAGGCTAACCCCATTCTCAAGCTCTCCCTTCAATCCATCAATCAATCGCTGTGAGTATACTCGATCCCTTTTTGCTTTTAGCACTTTTGGGTGTTACATACATTACTTATCCAAAATCACTATCGAACACACTACTCAATTATTTGAACGCTAACCGATTTGCATGTATTACGTGACTAAATGAATGCTTGTTGATTGTGTTTACACGTGGAATGTTGTCTACCTGCCTTAACGAAGTAGTACTATAGTTTGGACTCAGCACCCGTTCACACGGGGGATGTTAAGGACAATTACTTGCATGGATTACGGTGGTAATCATGTATTGCGAACTGTCTCAGACAGTCAACCCGCAGTCATTGGTATCGATAGATCCATGTCGATAATTAACATGCTTCGTTTTCCTCTGTGTACATGATGGTTATGCGTAAACTATTCGAACTCTATATCCTATTATCAAACTTGTATGCTCACCTTTACATTATATGTATTGACTTTATTTTAACGTATGTGACAGGTGTTTAAGGTGTTTGCTTGCTAGGAAAGCGAGGCTAGAATAAAGCTCTAGAGGCCCCCAACAAATAGTCGTCTGTCAGGAAAAACCAACTAGAGCATAATTGTCTGTAGATCTTGTCAGGCTAGGTCTTTAGGAGCATTTGAACAACATTTATTTGTCTTATTTGTCGGAACAGAATATTTGACTAGTTGTTATCTGTAATAATTTGTTTGTTATTTGGGACACGGTATGGGACGTGTTATTTAAACTGAATAGTGATGATAATTGTTATGGAAACTTCTGGACAATCTGTTTCGCTCAGTGCCATGCCCCGATGATTCCGCCATCGGTTGGGGTGTGACATGGGCGATAGCTGCGGAGATCCTTTCTTCCAGTAGAGCGTTTAGCTCTTTAGCAGTTCTTGGCAGTGGGGGAGGAGGAGGTTGATCACGAGCGTTCACGGCTCTTCTGGGTGCCATGTTCTGACAGAACATAACACAATAGGGTCAGACATTTGTTTGATATTGTCTTATGAGACAGTAGTAGTATATATATACAAGCATATACCACCTAAGTGACATCAAACAATTATTACTCTAGCAGAGTATTTAGTAGGCTGGGGGAGGGGTGTTCACGTTCGACCCTTTTCTTGTACTAAGGGAAGCTATACCTGACAAGACTTGTTGTGGTTTCTGTGCACTGAATTCCATAATTATGTATGCATCCATAATTACGTAACTCCTTGCACAGTCCGCACAGTTCGTTTCATCCTCGTATTTCTTCCTTCAGATGGGCCATTGTTTTCAGGTAAAGTCACGTATACGTGTGACATTCTACTTCTAGTATAGGTATATATCAATTATCACAAATAATTGCAAGTAATTCTTAATCACAGATAAGTGCTACTCCAGTGCACCCTAAGTCTCGTAGTGTCTTTTCTTGACTCTTGTAAACAGTTTCAGGTAGTGGATGTCGCGGAAAGTTTTATGCAATGAAAACTTTTTGGAAAAATTGTTTTCGTGAAAGGATCCTAGAGATTGTAGACTAGACTCGAGAAGGAATCCTGGTTCACTACAATCGCAGCTCTGATACCAATCTGTCACACCCCTTTCTTAGGCGGAAGCACGGGCTGTGATCATGAAAGGTTTTCATTGCATACGATCGGTAAACGTACTACATGCTCATAAAATAACTTCAAACACCATTACCATTACATAACGGAAAACATAGTTTAAGTGTTTACATCACGAAAGAACATATTGTCTAAAAGTTTACAACTTTATTTAAGACAAACATAAACGACATCCACGAGCATGAGTAAGACCGCGCGCACATCCACCGTAGTTACCTGAAATACATGTGAGTTTTGAAAAAACGTCAACATAATGTTGGTGTGAATTCATGCAGTTCTTGTATTGAACGTTTGTATACTTTGTACGAAAAACATGGTATGTATCTTGTATAAATCAAGTATTCATGTATGTATCAAGTTGTTAATGGGTTGCAAGGCCATTAACATGTGACACGACATAGGAAGCGACCAAACCATAGGCATTTTTCTAGTTGTCGATTCACGACGGAGACACAAAAACACTACTCGGTACTAGTTCTCACCAAGAGTGGGGCTACCCTAGTACCCATTAGATCTAACCTTTTGTTCTGCGGTCTTAGTATGTACACGATTAATGGTGCTTATGGTACCCTATTCATTCCTCAAAATGCATCATACTTGGCACTAGTTATCACCAAGAGTGCTTCTTGTTTTTGTATCCATCATACCATTTATAAACATTGTAACATGTATTTCACCCCCGAAGTTATAAAACTGAAAACAGTTAAAAGAAAAGGGGGAGCATGAACTCACAACTTTGCGTTCCAGCATCGTAAACTTCACCGGATTTGCTTAACTAGCTTCGTGACCTAAACGTGTTTTATTATCGTTAGTCACTAGCCTTGTATCGCACAAGTACAAGTCACTATCTTTTGTGTATTTGTTCTTGTGTTAAAAATAATCTATATTTTTAACTAAGTGTCTAACTTATATTACTTTCTCAACAATAATACGAGTATCTTGTATTATTCACCCGAATTAAGTATTTTGTCCAAAACTTCATTTCATGTTCATAACTTTATCCAAGTTATTTATTCTATCAAGTAACATATGTTCACAAATATATTTTCTTGTATTTGTCTAAGTATGTAATATGTGTATTTTTTGTATTTTCACTTCTTAGAAGTATTTAGTGTATTTTCAAGTCCTAATACACTATCATGTATAATACATACTACATACACTTAGCACAAAATTTGGTGATCAAATATTATATATATTTTTCTCAAAAATATACATACTTAATGTAATTTTAACCTTGAAGTATTCATCATTCCTTAACACAAAAATTAGGGAAACCTTGGTAAATGTTTTAAGATACATTTTTAGGGAATAAGTTTCTCAAAAACTTATATTTTTCTAAGTGTCAAAATTTTATAGAAATTTTGACAGAGTTTCCCCTAAAAATGGAGGTTTCCCATGTTTTCAAAACATGTGTTTATTTTCTTTTAAATCATCATCAACATCAACACACAATCTAATCTTACCATAAGCCTAGATCATGTAAATCATACTACATCATGAACTTGAAGTTCTTGTAAAAACTTGTAGTAACTTACCATGTTATTTAGTAGGTTTAGTTACCCTTATAAACATGGTTATTTGTTTGTAAATCACCTTATTAAAAGATCTAGTCATTTACAACTTGTAAGGTGATTTTTCTAAAAATGCTTCTCTTGTATTTTTCTTGTTACAATCATGTTTCTAGTCTTGTTTAAACACTAAAAATATTATTAGTTTACTTAGAAACCATGACTTTGCAAGTCTTGTAAATAATCTTGGTTTCTTGAGAAAATTATTTTTGAAATCACCCATTTACAAGAATTGTATTTTGTTTAAACCATCTTTACATAAGAAAACCCATTTCATTATTCAAGTTCATGAAGGCATGAAGTATGAAGATCTTGGTCTTTCACAAGATCACCACTTTAACTCACTAGATCATGTGTTTAATCACAATCTAGTAGGCTCCATATGATGTTTAATATCACCAATTCAAATAATAAATCAACAAGAAGCAAATCAACATATTCAACCTATATTCTTATGCATTTAAGCTTATGTGAAAGATTCATGTTCATATTCTTTAGTGTTCTTGTAATTTTCACCATAATATATCTTTTAACCACTCAAAATATGAAGTACGCAAGATCAAGAGAGTCTTACCACTAGCTTCAAGCTAGGGAAGAATACTAGAACTTGAAGATGACAAAATGGTTGGATATAAGCAAACGAAGAAGGTCCTTGAAGATCCACAAGCTCTAAACCTCCTTAAACACCTTCTTGCACCTTGTGACAATCTTGGAATGGATGATCAAAGTTTGAAGATGGTGGTGGTGTGTGGGGATAGGGGCGGCCGAAAGTGGGGGAGCAAGGAAGGAGTTGGTGTGTTGTGGTGATGGTGAATGATGTATGAGAATGGTTATATATATATCTCTCAAGATCTTCCATATCTTACAATATCTAGATAAAATCAAAATAAATCTAAGTAATATCCAAACAAATCTAATGAGAAATGGTAGGATTTGGCAAAAATTTGGTGGGGTCACCCCCTTTATGACCGTATACAATATGGGGGGGGGGGGGGCAAAATGTAACTTTCAAATCTCTAGTTTCATAAACTAGTTAGTTTACAAGTGAATTTTTTAGGGATTTGTGTGTTATTATGTTATATGGGGTGTTATGGTGTTCGGGGACCATAACTAGCTCAGAAACATTAAAACAATGCTTCTAGCAATATTTTGATGTTCCGGATAATGTCCGATTGTTCGGTTAGATACCGTTCCGTTAAAGTGCTAAATTGCACCGTTTAGTGTCTTTCAAGTGCCCTTTTGTGATACTTTCAATTCCCACACTCAAGAAAATATTCTGGATCAATTTGTCATGTTTTTGGATGATACAATCTTGTTACAATGCTGAATTTTGCTGAATTGTATGAATTTCAGCATTTAAAGTCTGTTTCGGGTGCATTTTAGTGCGTATTTTAGCTTCCAGAAAGTCTATATATAAACCCTTGTATGTACTCTTGGGTTTTATTGTATTCTTGTCGTCGGACCTACAACTAGGCCTCAATTTTATTGTCTAACTGCTTTCTGCAGAATTGTCGACACAATGTGTCTTACCGGTGAGTTTACTAGTATTTCTGACGCAACGCTGCTTATTAATTCATAAAGTAATTCTTGTAGTATAAAACGTGCATGAATTCACAAGTATGTCATGAAATCAAACAATGTTGACATTTAAGCACATAATTGCAGTCATTAAATAATAATTAAAGTGTACGGAAATTACCGGTTTGGTGCCAGTTGTCACAGTCTCCTCCCGTTAAAAGAATTTCGTCCCGAAATTCAGGCTGAACTAACTCTCGCAGGAGTCTTCTTGAACAGGTGGGGGTACTTTTCTTTGAACTGGTCTTCACGTTCCCACGTGTACTCGGGTCCGTGCTTAGAGTTCCAACGTACTTTGACAAGTTTCACACTGCTCCTCCTGGTCTTGTTGACTTTCCAGTCGGTGACCTTATTGTTCTGTAAATCGGAGGGCGTCATCAATATGCACTTCATCCATAGGGATGATCACGTCTTCTTGTGTTGGACTCTTCTTGAGGTTGGATACATGGAACGTATCATGTACTCCATTAAGTTCTTCCGGTAATTCCAACTTGTATGCCACGGTACCAATTCTTTCCAAAACCTTGAATGGTCCGATGTATCATGGGTTCAGCTTCCCACGTTTTCCGAATCTTACTACGCCCTTCCAGCTGCCGCCTAGGTCCATGACACATGCGCGAAGCATATCTTCTAATGTTTGTATGGTCCGTTCACTCTGACCGTCTGTTTGTGAATGGAAGGCCGTGCTTTGATCTAATTGAGATCCAAAGGCTTCCTGAAAGGATTGCCAGATCCTTGAGACAAAACGTCCATCTCTGTTTGAAATAATTGAGATAGGCACTCCATGACGTGCCACGATTTCTTTTAAGTATATATCAGCAAGCTTTCCAGTGCTATCCTTCTCTCGGATCTGTAGGAAATGCGCAGATTTCGTTAATCGATCAACTATCACCCATATCATGTCGTGCCCTCTAGGGGTCTTGGGTAATTTTGTTATGAAGTCCATCGAGATTTGTTCCCACTTCCACATGGGTATCTCTGGTTGTTGTAGTAGGCCAGACGATTTCTGATATTCGGCCTTAACCTTAGCACAGGTTAAGCACTTTCCAACATAAACAGCAACATCGCTTTTGAGTCTCGGCCACCAATAGTATTCTTTCAAGTCTTGATACATCTTGTCCGATCCTGGATGGATCGAGTATCTTGATTTATGCGCTTCATCAAGGATGACTTCTCGAATACCGCCATAGAGCGGAACCCAAATACGCTTCTTAAAGTATAAGGCTCCCTCTTCATTTGGCACCATATATTTCAACATACCCCGTAGGTATTTAGCTTTACGGTTTTCCATTTTAAGGGCTTCTTGTTGTGCGTCACGAATGCGTGCTATGAGGTTCGTTCGAATCGTCATTTCCAATGCTCCTTAGGGTCTTAACCCTTTCTTTTCGACTTAATGCATCCGCTACAACGTTTGCCTTTCCAGGATGGTACTTAATCTCACAATCGTAATCATTTAGCAGCTCGACCCATCGCCACTGGCGCATGTTCAATTCCTTTTGATCAAGTATGTGTTGCAGGCTTTTGTGATCTGTGAAAATTGTACATCGAGTACCATATAGATAATGTCGCCAGATCTTCAAGGCGAATACCACCGCGCCGAGTTCCAAGTCGTGAGTGGTATAGTTTCTTTCATGAACCTTCAATTGTCTTGAAGCATAAGCGATGACTTTCTGGCGTTGCATGAGCACGCAACCCAAACCTTGCCGTGAAGCGTCGCAGTATACCACGAAGTCTTCAGTGCCTTCGGGTAATGATAGTATCGGTGCATCGCATAGCTTGTTTTTAAGTAGCTGGAAGACTTCTTCCTGCTTGTCACCCCAGTCGTACTTCTTGTCTTTCTGCGTAAGGGTGGTTAGCGGTTGAGCGATCTTTGAGAAATTATCAATAAACCGTCGGTAATAGCCTGCTAAGCCCAAAAATTGTCGAACTTCAGTTGGGGTTTTGGGGGCTTCCCAATTCTTTATGGCTTCAATCTTGGACGGGTCTACATGAATGCCCTTCTCGTTCACAATGTGGCCAAGAAATTATACTTCGCAAATCCAAAATTCACACTTTGAGAACTTTGCATAAAGTTTCTCCTTCTTCAGTAGTTCCAGAATAGTTCTGAGATATTGCTCGTGTTCGTCTTTCGTCCGCGAGTAAATCAGGATATCATCGATAAATACAATCACGAATTTATCGAGATATGGTTTGCATACGCGGTTCATCAGATCCATAAATACCGCTGGCACGTTCGTCAGTCTGAATGGCATCACAAGGAACTCGTAATGCCTATAGCGTGTTCTGAATGCAGTCTTTGGTACGCTTTCTTCTTGTATCCTTAACTGATGGTATCCAGATCGAAGGTCGATCTTGGAATAGTAGCTTGATCCCTGCAATTGATCAAATAGGTCATCAATCCCCGGTAGTGGGTACCGATTCTTGATAGTGAGCTTGTTCAGTTCTCTGTAATCGATACACATCCGCAGAATTCCATCCTTTTTCTTCACGAACAATACTGGAGCTCCCCAAGGTGAGAAGCTTGGCCTTATGAATCCTTTATCCAACAACTCCAGGAGTTGTGTAGATAATTCTTGCATCTCGGATGGTGCAAGCCGATAGGGTGCCTTGGCTACAGGAGCGGCTCCTGGAACCAAGTCTCTACGGAATTCGACTTGTCATTGCGGAGGTAGTCCTGGCAGATCTTTGGGAAAAACATCAGGGAATTCTTTCACCACAGGAATGTCTTCGAGTTTCGGCTCTTCGGCATTCTTATCTACAACGTGCGCTAGGAAAGCAACACATCCTTTCCTTAAACACTTCTGTGCCTTCATGCAACTGATGATTCTTAGAGGCGCGTCTCGTTTTTCTCCATGCACGATGAGAGTTTCGTCATCGCTAGAGGGATGCGAATGATTTTCTCATGACAAACAACTTCAGCTTTGTTCTTGGACAACCAGTCCATTCCGACCACTACATCAAAGCTACCCAATTGAATAGGTAAGAGGTCGATGCTAAATCTTCGTTCACCAAGTTCTAATGTGCAACTTCTAACAACTTCGCCCGATTCAACAAGTTTACCATTGGCTAGCTCTATCGAATAAGGAATATCTAATCTACTAGATTCTATCCCAAGCATACGTTTAAATTCCACAAACATGAAGCTAAAATCGGCACCAGTGTCAAATAATATGGATGCAAAGTGATTGTTTACGAGAAACGTACCGGTGACCACATTAGGGTCCTCGCGTGCGTTCTTTGCTCCAATCACAAATGCTCGAGCCTGAGCATTGTTTCCCTTTGGGCAATCTTTCATGAAATGATCATTGCTTCCACAACTGAAGCATCCTTGGTTTCGCCCAGCTCCATTCCCAGTTCGGTTACCATTGCCATTCCCATTTCCACCATTTCTATTACCGACTCTGTTGCGGTTTCCATTCCCGTTCTTTCCTTTACCCCAACAGTCTTCAGTGCGATGACCCAGCTTTCCACACTTGTCACACTTTGGAATGCGACAAACTCCTTCGTGATGACACTTGCACTGATTGCATTTGGGCAGAGTGCCCAGGTATCCCTTAGTTGGAGCGTTATTCATGGCTGCAAGAGATTTCGCCTCCTGAGGCGGGTTGGGGTCACGCTTCTTGTTGTTGAAACCCTTGTTGTTGCGTGTTGCTTGGTTCAGGTTTGCATGTTTCCTTTTCTTGTCACCGGACGACTCAGCATGCGTCTCAGACTTTTTTGTTGGGTTCAGTGATAGCCTCTTCATACGAACACAATCTTCAGTAAGGCTGACAGCCAGAGTTACAGCCTCGGTGATCGTTTGAGGTTTGGCCGAAGTTACCATGCCACGGAATTCTGAGGCCAGTCCCCAAATGTAGCGTTCAACGCGCTTAAATTCCAGAGTCACCATATAGGGGATCACCCTTGACAAATCATGGAACCTTCGAGTATACCCCGTAATGTCTGCACCCTCCATTGTCAAATGCCAAAACTCAGTCTCCAACCTTTGGAGTTCAGCACGAGAGCAATACTTTTCTCTAATACGTTCTTTTAGCTTATCCCACGTCATACTGTATGCAGCATCATCACCCAGAGTTTGGACTTGCAAGTTCCACCAAGTCAGTGCTTCATCGACGAACAACCCAGTAGCAAAAGTGACTTGTTGATCCGCGGTACACTTGCTCATACGGATAGTGGCTTTAGTCTTTTCCGTCCAACGTACAAATGCCACTGCACCTCCAGTGCCATCGTAGTTCGGTGGTTTGCAGTCGAGGAACTGCTTGAAGGTACAGCCCTGAGCTGCGTTTCCTCCAGACGAATCTCCATTCCCATTACGTCTTGCATTGCTAGGTCCTCCACTTTGTTCAGTACGGTTCACCTCATACTGGGTTGTAACACCCCGTGTTTTTGAATGTCAAAGTCAAAGTCAAAGTCCAAGTCAACTTTGACTTTCTTTGACTATAATTAGTCTATTTTATGTTTTATTTGTATTATGTGGAGTAAGTGTTGTAATCAAGAAAGAATCGAGGTAATCGAATGTTTGATCGACGCGAACCGACTTACGACTGTGAATGGTAGGAAGTAACAATGCGATAAAGTTAATCAATCAGTAATCAAGCTAATCAAATCATCAATCGAACTCGAATCACGAACTATGCGAAATTGGTGGTATATTACTTGTGTGTGTGCCTTATGTGTTGCCTGTGCGTGTTTACTTTATGTTTTGTGTGGTATTCAATCGAAACAATCGAAAAGCAAACCGAAACTCGAATCTCAAATCGAATGCAAGCGAAATCGAATTACGACAAATGGTAACGTAAGTGTCTTTCAAGTGCCCTTTTGTGATACTTTCAATTCCCGACACTCAGGAAAATATTCTGGATCAATTGTCATGTTTTTGGATGATACAATCTTGTTACAATGCTGAATTTTGCTGAATTGTATGAATTTCAGCATTTAAAGTCTGTTTCGGGTGCTTTTTAGTGCGTATTTTAGCTTCCAGAAAGTCTATATATAAACCCTTGTATGTACTCTTGGGTTTTAATGTATTCTTGTCGTTGGACCTACACCTAGGCCTCAATTTTATTGTCTAACTGCTTTCTGCAGAATTGTCGACACAATGTGTCTTACCGGTGAGTTTACTAGTATTTCTGACGCAACGCTGCTTATTAATGCATAAAGTAATTCTTGTAGTATAAAACGTGCATGAATTCACAAGTATGTCATGAAATCAAACAATGTTGACATTTAAGCACATAATTGTAGTCATTAAATAATAATTAAAGTGTACGGAAATTACTGGTTTGGTGCCAGTTGTCACAACCGTGGTCTACGACGGGCCTCCCGAACATGATTTTGAATGTTTCCTTGATGTTTTTGAGTTATAAATCCAAGTCTAAGTACCTTTTTATTTAATGTACGTGTGTGATAAGTAAATGCGAATAAGTTAATCAAGAATTTGATGTAAGTAATAATGCGAAGACATGATTATGGAAGCATGTAGGTATGCATGTAGGTAAGTAGATGTGTAGGTATGTAAGTAAGTATGTATGTATGTGAGTAGGTATCTATGCATGTAAGTAGGTATGTATCTATGCAGGTATATGTGTATGTAGGTAGGTATGTACGTATGATTAGACATGTGAATGTGCGTATGCACGAAGTAGGATTTATCGCATATGAAGGAATGGGGCAGGTATGCATGTATACTTGGCTTAAATACGTTTGAGTATGGACCTCACTAATGATGTGCTTGAGATTGGAATGTAATGCAGGAATGGGAATGTCGGATTCGTGTGGGATTGAAGCCAAACTCGGAACCGAGAGATTCCGAAAGGATAGTCGAATGAATCAAAGTTTACATTGTCGAATGTTATACGATTTTTATTTTATTATATGAAAATAGTGTTGTATGATGATGTTAATGATTAATAGTAAAGTTGTATGTGATGTCCGCAGGTATTGCATGGATCTCGACCTCTACAATCGAAGATAAGCATGTGTTGATCGAGCCGCAAATCAAGGATTGTACGGGAAGAACGGCCACATAGTTTGAATTATGTATTGTCTTGAAGCGTTAATTTAATGTGGTTATTGTATATCCTTTTTTTTGTAAATGTTTATCATTCGTATTTGAGCCTTTAAGTTAGTAATGTGACACCTGAGGAAAATCTGCAGCAATCTTGATTTATCACTTCACTTCTCTATGCTTGCTTATCAAATTTCAGGACAAAATTTATTTCAAGTTGGGGATGATGTGACAACCCGAACTCTCAAGGTTAGTGTCGTCTAGTCTAGTGACCATTGGTTCATTATTATTTTCTACGTTATAGTTAGATGTATGATATGTTAAACGTGTTAAATGTGCTTGACTACTCTATCTCTATTTTATAAACTCAAGGGACTAAAATGCAAAAGGTTGAAAGCTATTTAAAAATAGTTTATTAGAGATGGGGGACTATTAATGCCAAGTGGTTGAAAGTTGGAATTAATTCATTCCATGATAAGATAAAAAGAAGGCATCTGATTGTTTTGGTTTTGAATTTCGTAGACACTTTGGGCCGGAGACCGTACGCCCCACTAGAACCCCCACATTAGCCTGCTTATGCATTCCCGACCCAACTCCCCTTAAAGCCCAAGATCTGGCCCTGTTAGTGTTTAGGGGTGCATATATACGATTGGGGGTGCATGGCCATTAAAACATCACACAACTCTCACGTAAACTAACCCTAGTTACCAAATCTTTTCTCCTCGAGTGTGCGACAGCAACAAGTTCCATTGGTGTGCTTTTCTTTACTCGCTAGTGTCTCTCCTGTATTCGGTATGTGATCATTGATTGCTTGAGTCAAGTTTACTATTTATTCGTGGTGATGTGTGTGTTTGTTGGATAACGCTTATGGACGTGAGAGTAGCGAATTTTGTTAGAAATTATAGTTAGATATGTGGGTTAATCAACGTGCTGATTGTTTATTAATCATGTGTGCTGATAGTTTTAATTAATGGTAATAATGTGATGTATGAATTAGGGTTACACAAGAATATATATATTGATGGTTCAGATATTAAAGGATGTTCGAGTAGGTATAATCATGGTTAAATAATGAGCTGTTATCTTAATTAGAAAGTTGTTATACTATTTGATTTGAATTGGATATTGAATTGTAAATTGGGGATAGATGTTAGGATTTGATTCTGAACAATGATGATCAAACTGTTGAATAATTATGGAAGATATGTAAATGGGTTGGCATGGGAATGTGGTTGTACAATCACTGGGTAAAACCAAATTGATAACATACAAGTCTGGTTAGGGGTAATGAGTCCAATGGGTAATGTGCAAAGGTAATTGGGCTGTGAGTAGCTAGGCGGCATATTTGTAATGGGTTCAGGGATGGGGCCGCACATTTAGAATCAATGACATGATTTAAACACACCTCGTTTGGGGCCTAGGATCATAATAGGTTGAATAATACCCAAACAGCACATCTTGGTTGGGCCGCATAACAGCAATGGTCAACATCATTGTTGGGCTGTTTTTAGAACAATGGGCCACACTCCTTGGTCAACCACACACACCCACTTAATGTAATTGTGAGATTGTAATATGCACAAGGTTTGGGCCGAAGAGTTTCAGTAGATCACACCAATGGTAAGTGAATCATTAACTTGATTTGGTTACATACTTGTGTGTTGAAGGACTAATTATTGTATGTCTTGCAAGCATGAAATCATGAAACGAATTTACTCATTAACAGAATACACACTAAGTAGTTACTTGGTAATATTGGGTTGATAGATTAACTGGTATGATTTGGATTATATGTGTGTGATACATGTATCTTGACTGTGTGATAAGTGAACGAGGAATACGTGAGTTGTTTGTACATGAAATATGTGGTTTATGTGCACCTAAGACTGATTGTTGTCGGTAACAATGCTAGGACGTGTTTGAACAATTGATAACGAGTACCTAATCTTACCGAGCAAAGCAAAGGTGAGTTCACTGCCTTTTTCCAAGCATGCATCCCGGGGAGGGAAATCGGGTAACGTTCCGGGGAGGAATGTCAGGTTTTTGGGATGTTTGTTATTATTCTTAGTTTCTATCATATAAGACCCCTTACATCTACCGACAGTTGCCGGGGAGGCAACGATGTTATTAGTTGATAGCGCTATTAGGTTTGGCACCCTCACACTGTACCGGGGAGGACGGGCGTGAACTAATTTCCTTAAAGCATGACCAATGTTTTGATAGAGACATTGGGGTTGGGCAAATACATCTTGTAGCCATCTGCGGTAATCGAGTTAATAACAACATCAAATCAAATTATTGAACTATTGAACGGTTGAACTGTTTTATACACATACCTGGTAACTAAACGCGTTAACAAAACTTTGAACTCACCAGCGTCGTCTGACACACTTGTCTGCATGCTTGTAGGTCGTTAGATGTCTTGGATTGGAACTTGCTGTCTAGAGTAGCTGGAGTGGTCATGGGTCGACTGGAGGGATTCATGTGATTGAACTATTGATATCATACATTGGTTTACTATTTGCTTCCGCTGAACATGTTGGTTTTCATTTAAACTCGTTGATGGTATTTTACATTAATAATTAAGGATTTTATTTTGCAACTTGTACGCGTTCAATGTAATTAGTGGCTCGTTATTAGTACGTCACACGCCTAACAGGGACATTCCTTAGGTGGTATTTTGGGGGTGTGACAAGTAATGTGTCTAAATAAGAAAGAAATTTTTGGGCTCATATTTTCCGCTGTGTCATATTTAAGTTCTTACAAGTTGGTCTTACAGGGAATCGTTCATTATACGAACGGGTCATGCCCGAATTTTGTACATAATAATACTTTTTCGGAATAAGAAATTTGGGCGTTACAAATCCATAAAACTGAAACTTCTAATAAACCCAATAATCAACTCAGGAGGCATCTAGGTTTAAAAACCTACTAACTCTGATGATTACATAACCTCCCTAACTAAAGTTGAAATGAATTTTGGAATAGTTTACTGATCCTATCGAGTTAATTGTCATTTTAGTTCCTGAGGTTTAATCAAAAATGTCATTTTAGTTTAAATAGTTTTTTTTTTTCTTCTATTTTAGTTCAAATAGTTTTTTTCTGTCATTTTAGTCCCTGACTTTTGTCATTTTTTGCCATTTTCATCAAACTCACTAACTCCATTAAAAAACTCAGTTAACTTAAAGGGCATTTTGGTCAAACCATATTTTTTTGCAGGTACGATGGTATGAGGATGGTGGTGTGCCGATTTACAGTGAAGATGATGGCGGTGGTTGTTGGTTTACGATGATGGCGATGGTGTTGGTGTTGGTTGATGACGTGGGTGGCGGAAAAGTGGCCGGTTGTGGTGGAAATGGTGGGTGGTGATGGTGGTGGGTGGTGACGGTGCAGGCATGTGGTTGCGATGATAGAAGGTTGTGATGGGGTGGGTGATGGGAGGTGGTGGTTGATGAAAATGGTATGAAAATGACAAATGTCAGGGACTAAAATAGCAAACAAAACTATTTGTACTAAAATAACAGAAAAAAACTATTTGAACTAAAGTGTCATTTTGGGTCAAACCTAAGGGACTAAAATGGAAATTTACTCTAATCTACCTCATGTATACAAACTAGATTTTATCAATATAAAATATAGTCTAACGATAAAATGTAAATGGGTTTTAACATACAAATGGGTCCTACAAGAAGTGAAGAAAGATTTTTTTGAATTTTTTTCATTTACTTAATACATGATTTTAGTTGCAAAATGTAGAATAAGAAAATCGTGTATTTACTCTAGTAGTGTTATTAGTGTAAATACATGAATTTTATTTTGTTTAGATTGTGGAACTAAAATACGTGCTTGACAAGATAGGAAAAGTTTAAAAAGGAAAAAATTTACTCCTTCACTTTTTATGTTAAAACTCATTTGTATGTCTGAAACCTTACACATAAAATATATAAATTACTTGTAACTTTCTCGCAAATTTCAAAAACATATTTTAATCATAATAACATTTTAGAGAAATATATTAATGGTCTTGATTTATTTTTTGAACCGATCATATAATGACAAGTTACGCGTATACAAGTAATGATAAATTCTCAAGTCCAACAACGTGTAACAAGTTATGTTTTTAGTTGGAGAAAATGCAATTTGCGTCCCTGTGGTATGAGTGAAACATCAACTTGAGCCCCTAAATTCTTTTTTTGGTTTTTTGAGCCCCTGAGCTTATAAATTCATAACACTTTGCGTCCCTCCGTCAGTCTTCCGTCTGTTTGACTGTATGAGCCAGGGGTAAGACCGTCTTTTGGCATATATTCCCTTCTAAAAACCCCCAAATAACACTATTAAGCCCTAATTTTATCCCGCCAAAAGACAGTTGATAGGAGCCAGAGACAAACCTGAGGGTGAATACATCGATGGTGTTCATATGGCGAGTTCGTCCTGAGGGTGAATACTACGATCCGAAACATATATATGGTAAGTTTGTGTCTTTTACATTTGTTATTGAGCCAATGTATAGTCGGTTACTAAAGTTTGATGTTTTGATCATTTGTGTTAACAGAGAATGAACCCACACTATTTTCGATATAGATTAACCATGGAGGTGAGTTTACTGATTATCCAAGAAGGGAGTATGTCAACGGTAAGGTTAGTTACATTGACTGGGTTGAATTTGAAAAGTTAAGTGTTGGTGTTCTTGGTGAAATGCTGAAAGATATAGGTTACTCTATAGATGATGTGTTCAACTATTTTGTTAAAGATCCTAATGTGTGTTTGGATTTTGGTCTTAGACACTTGAATGATGATGATGAGTTAGAGTATGTGTATGACCAACTTAGAAAAATGATGCAGGTTAGTAGATTTGTATGTTGAAATAGGATACTCTAGAATCAAGGATTCAACTGCAGTGTTGCATTTACTAGATAATGTGGTTGAGGGTGAGTCACAAAGTAGCGAGGCAGTTTCTAAGGGTGAGTCACAAAGTAGTGATGAAGAGAACAGTGATGAAGAGGATCCAGATTACACATTTGATCAGGAACCAGATAATCCAGTGTTTGATTATGAAGTAGATATGAGTCAATTCAAGGCATGTGTTAACTTTGATCCTGATGAAGTCAATGAGACAATTAAGGATGCTAGAAATGAGAATAGTCAAGAAGAACTTAGGCAGGAAGACATAACCTGTGATCATGAGGATTTTAGTGATAAAGATGATAACTGTACATTGCTGGAGAAGGTTGCGAAGAAGGTAAGGAAGAAGAGAAAAAATACAGGTCATGTTAGTGACTCATACCTCCCATTTTCAATTGGTCAACTAATACCAGATAAACAACAGTTGAATCACATGGTTAAGACATATGCTGTTAAGAGTAGAAGGCAGATTTATATATTAAAAAATGATAAGTTGAGGTTCAGAGTTATTTGTCTTGGGACTAATCCTACTTTGGGTTTTGGTTCAAAACAAGATAAAAGGCTGAATAGTGGGGGGTAGAATAGTAAATTTGGAAGGCTAGGGTTAAAACAAGATAAAAGGCACTTGAAGAACACTTGTCCTTGGGCAGTTCAGATCTCCAGGAGAACTGAAAAAGAATCTTGGTGTGTGAAAACCATTAACTCACAACATCATTGCCTCCAAACAAGAGAAGTGGGCCTGTACACGATGTCTCAGATAGCAAATGAGATCCAACCCATGATTGAGTCAAACCTTGAGATGCCTTTGCCAGCCATACAGGATATGCTTGTGAAGAACCATCAGGTGAATGTTTCAATCCAGAAAGTGTTTAGGGCTAAAAGCATTCCTACAACAAGGATCATTGGAGATTATAGAGAGCAGTATGGTATCCTAAGGTCTTATTGTGAAGCACTGCTGAGGGCAAATCCAGGTAGCACAATTAAAATAGATACTGAACCCTGCGCTAACCCTAATCTTCCTACTAGGCAATTCAAGAGATGTTATGTTTGTTTTGCTTCGATTATGGGGGGGGGGGGTTCAAGATGTGTGGGAGAGAAATATTGGGACTAGATGGATGTTTTATGAAAGGTCCATTTCCTGGACAGATTCTTACTGCAGTTGGTGTAGACGGCAACAACGGTATATATCCTGTAGCATATGCTTTAGTGGAGGCTGAAACTTTTAAATCTTGGGAATGGTTTTTGGAATTACTCAAAGATGATCTTGGCTTAACAGACAGTACCAACTTCCCTTTCATCTCAGATAGACAAAAGGTATGGCATTTTATCATTTAAATGTTTATGGCATTTTATCATATCTAACTTACATTGTCTGAGGCAGGGACTACTGCCTGCATTATCACAAGTGTTCCCAGGATCTGAACACAGGTTCTGTTTAAGACATATCCACCAGAATCTGAAGAAGGATTGGCCTGGTGATGTGTACAAAAACTTGTTGTGGGGAGTAGCATGCAAGACATCAATGCCATATTTTGAAAAGTCAACGAAAGAAATGAAGTTGCAGAGCCTAGTTTCCATGAAAAGCTATCACATATCCCAGCAAGCAGTTGGTCTAAAGCACACTTCTCAGGTAGGGCCAAATGTGACATATTGTTGAATAATATATGTGAAGTGTTTAATAGGCAGTTGATAGGAGCCAGAGACAAACCTGTAATCACATGTTTAGAGTTCATAAGAGTGTACATGACCAAAAGAATTGTGAATGTAAAGAAGATTCAATAAGATCAAAGAAGAAGCCTCACAACTCAATGTTTTAATGGCGGATGCAGTACAGTACCAGGTAAATTGCAAAGTTATCATAAGACCCTTTTAATGTTGTATTGCAGTTTGACCATTTCAATGTTGGATACTGATTTTGTGTAGGTGAATAGCTCAAGATCCCAGTGTGTTGTTAATATGAAGAACAGAACATGCACCTGCAGAAAGTGGGATTTAACTAGCATGCCATGTAAACATGCAGTGGCTGCTATCAATGATATGGCCAGGAATGATATTAGGATAGGGGTGCCCGAAGAATGGGTTGATGAAGTGTATTGGTTATCCACATGGAAGAAGGTTTATGAGAATGTGATTAATCCAGTCCCAGGGCCTGAGAATTGGATACCCTCACAATGTCCCACCACACTTGTGCCTCCCAAACACCATAATCAGGTTAGTGGTTTTTAATAGGTCATCTCATTTATAACAGTTTACCTTTTCTCTTTTTAATTGTAGTATAATGACAAATAGGTTGGGAGGCCACAAAAGAAGAGAAAGAAATCAGTTGGTGAGGTTGAAGTTGAAGCTCATTTTGATAGTGAGGGAGAAATGACCAGGAAGGGCAATACAACCAAGTGTAGCAAGTGCGGAAATTTGGGACACAACAGTAGGACATGCAAGGGGCAGGGTGGGGAGAATGTTGTACATGCACCAAGTGAGGATCAAGTTGCAGGTGGAGAAAACAAAACCAGGAAGGGCAAGTGTAGCAAGTGTGGAACCTTGGGTCACAACAGTAGGACATGCAAGGGACAGGGAGGGGAGAATGTTCAAGAATCTCAAACTGCAACACAAGGTGCACCAAGTTCGAGTGAAGCTTAGTTGGGTTGATTTCAATGGTTTAAAGACTTGTTTATGTTTTGTGAAGTACTATTTGATGTGTGGTAAACTACAGTTAATGTTATGGTTTAAAGACTTGTTTATGTTATGTTATCAAACATATGCAAACACATGCAATCAGTCTCAAACACAACTAAATTTCATTAAACGTATTAAACACATGCAATCATTCTCATCCAATCGGTCAATATAAACATTTAAAACCCTAACAATCTACTTCCAATGAGCATCATCATTTGACCATTCTGAGTCAGAAGAATGCTCCCCCGGGTACGGATCATGGTACCAATCATCCTCATCTGGTTGAACTGCACATTCCCACCTAGCTCATTCCAACTCTTCTGAGTCATAGTCCGCTGCTGGATCTGGAAGAGACGCTTCATACTCTGCTTTCAACATTTCTATCACAGCATTATAGTCATCAAACCACTCCTCCTTCAGCACAGACGGCACTAACCAAACTCATTGTCAGCAACTTCCTCAACCAATTCGTTATTCTACACATCAACGGCAACATTCATAGCATTACAAATTTCATAGCATTAAAAAGTTCATTACATTAAACAAATTTCATAGCATCAACCAAAAAAAGACATCAATAACTTGTTCAAAATAAACTGGTACTGAACTTCTAAAACTTAAACTAAAAATACACATAAACCACCACAATCATTAACCAAGTAAACAATAAACACATCTTCAAAAACATCACTTCCTTAGCTTTCTTAATTGCCAAATCATCTTTGTTTTCCATGCTCCTTAACAATACTGGTATTACCTTCTCACAACCAGGGCATGAAGATGAAGGTGGAGATGAAGGTGTATCAGCCGACCGTATAAAACCACAATCTTGCTTCTGTAAAAAACACAGCAATCAGGAAATAGCCATATAATTAACTTCAATCAACTATAATTTTAACTTACACATCATAAGAAGCGTCGATTTGGATTAGCTTCAGTCTTTGAAACCTTGTACCAAGTCGCTGCACCACATGAACAGATGAATTGAGAAGCTTCCCCGCTCTGAGATGATTTCTTGTTGGAGCTTGCAGCGGATTTTTGAGACATTTTCACTTGAGCTTGTTGGATCGATTTGGGAATTAGGGTTCGTATGTAATCAGGGAAAGTATGCTGAGTCAATTTAGGGAATTAGGGATTTATATCTGTTTATTATTAAGGGTATAAAGGACATTTCACAATTTTTAATCAGTCAAACAGACGGAAGACTGGCGGAGGGACGCAAAGTGTTATTAATTTATAAGCTCAGGGGCTCAAAAAACAAAAACAAAAAAAGAATTTAGGGGCTCAAGTTGATGTTTCACTCATACCACAGGGACGCAAATTGCATTTTTCTCTTTTAGTTAATATAGATTTAGTTATAGAAATGGAGGGAATGTTCCATTGTAACATCATGTGTAGTGGTTAAGCTCTATAATCTTTATAGATATGGGGTTACACGATAGGTGATAAATGTGTAAGAAATGAGGGTTATAAGGGTTTATATAACTTAAGTGTGTAGTAAGACTATACCCCTTCAATTATATATATATATAGATGTATATATGTGTGAGATAGGATTGTAAAACCTCCCACTGTACATGTCCTAAAGTTGTAATGTTGTGAGAGAGCGATAAAGCGAATCCACCCTCACCCGAATCCAGCCAATGGACGTACTGCATTCATTCATTTCTTATCTATATTACCCCATCATCTTCTTTAATCAAGTTACAACTATAACCCCTCAACTTTTACTAATTTCAGTTTTCCATATTTTCTTTTAAGTGAAGAGAAATTAAACTTTAAGATTCCAAACTAATATAATTGGTTGCTAATAATACATACTAGTAATACAGCCAATGACATTTATTATCTATAACATTATAATTGAAGTAAAACTTAGTCGACCAAGAGTTAAGAGGAATAAAGCTACGTTTTATATTAATCTGATATCGCTCTTAACACAAAAATGAAAAATAAAAGTTTCATTGTCACATTTATATAAAGCAAACTAAACTAATTTTGAATGAATTTGTGTTTGAAAAGTTTCTTAATTAATTTTCTTTTTCTATAATCAAGTTCTTATTTCATGTATCAAATAAATTTTGAATTATTTCATGTAACAAAACATATTGCTAGAAGGACTAAATAATACTACATTTAAACCTTTGGGGTTATAAATGAAAACTATGATCCATCATCCTACTTGTACTTTGTTGTTTACTTGGTTATCAAAAAACCTCATCTCTCTCTGTGTGTGTGTCTAGAATACAATGGCCACAAATTCTCTCCAATCTCTGAACTACCGCCACCGCACACCGCCACTTAGACGACGCCACTCACTAGACTCTCCGCCACCCACACTACTACTTACCCCAAAGCCAAACACCGGCAACCAGACGGTCTCCATCTCCTCCACCGTAAAAACATACTCTCTCTCCTCCTCCTCCACAACCTCCGCCCAATCCACCACCTCGTTCGACCTCCTCCGCCGCCTCCTCGACGCCAACGACTTCCGTGAAGCCGACGAGGAAACCCGGCGCCTCATCATCACGCTCGCCGGAGAAGCTGCACAGAAACGCGGATACGTCTTCTTCTCTGAAGTCCAATTTATCGAGGAAGCTGATCTGAAAACAATTGACCAGCTGTGGCGGAACCATAGCAACAATAAGTTCGGTTACAGCGTACAGAAACGACTGTGGGAGAAAGCAGACAAAGATTTCACCAAATTCTTCATAAAAGTGGGATGGATGAAGAAGCTGGATACTGAAGTGTTGCAATACAACTACCGGGCTTTTCCGGATGAGTTCACGTGGGAGTTGACCGATGAGACCCCCGAAGGTCACCTGCCCTTGACGAATGCCTTGAGAGGGACGCAGCTGCTCAGTTGCATTCTCACCCACCCGGCATTTGCAGCTCAACAAGAAGAAACACCTCTTCTTGAAGAAGAAGAAGAACAAAAACAAAGTAAGCTGCCAGTTGGCAAAGGCCTCTTTAAAACAAATTACAGTTTTTGATGTGCAGTACTTGTTTCTACTGTACAACCAACTATTTCACAAGAATTGCGCTAGGCAGACATGTTTCTCCAATTGTAAGGGTGTTTATTTTTTGACAGAAATATATATTAAATCTTCTCCTTTTGGGGTTTCTCTATCTTATATGTGTGTGTATATATATATATATATGATATCAAATTCACCGATTGTGGTCTAGTGGTAGGAGATTTAGGTTCTCGAGACCCAAATTCAATTTGCATTTGTCTTAGGGGTAAGGGTAAGGATGGTCATCACTCATCACTCACTCACAACTTCCAATCAAATTCCGCTATGTCATCAACCATTATTCTATCACTCACAACCCTTTTTAGTAAAAATGCCAATCACTCACCACCTCACCTAACAATTTCCCCACAACCAACAATTTCCCTCATCACCTAATACCCCATCACGCGTGAACAATACCACGCGTTATAAAAATGGAGCGTGATAGACAGAGGTGGCGGTGGTGTTTTCTTATCTTCCACGCGTGAAACTATTCCATCACGGTGTAAATTTGCTCCACCCCGGGTCCCCTTATATTCATGGAGTAGGTAATGCTAGAAAGAGGCTAGCTTCCTCGCAAAGTGGCAGGTTCTATTCTAAGCTCACCCGGCTTTTCATCCCATCGTATGTTACGTTAGAGTTAAGATAACATCGTTTTAAAAAAATACGATAATATGATATTATTATAATTAGAGAAAATCACGAAATATAAAGTTTAATATTAAATTTAATTCCTACTAAAATAGGCTATGTTGTAATATTCTTTAAAAAAACAGTCAGAAATTTTAATAGTTTTAAAAGTTGGTAAATTTCGACAAAATAAACATGTATGGTAAAATAGAGAGGAAATTGCCATTTTAGTCTCTCAGGTTTGTTCCAAATTGTCGGTTTAATTGAAATAGTTTTTTTTTCTTCTATGGGTTCCTGATTTTTTTTATTTCTATTTTTGCCATTTTGATCCACCCTTCTAACTCCATCCAAAAACCCTATCAAGTCAGGGGTATTTTGGTCACTATATAATTATCTTTTGCGTTTTGTCATTTTCATCCAAACCCTTTAATTAAAAATACAACAAAATGTTTAATATTAATAATTAATAATATAATTAGAATAATAATAATAATAATAATAATAATAATTATTATTATCATTTTAATAAGTATTATTATTACTATTATTTTATTATAGTATTATTATTACTACTAGAATTGCGACCCGCCGCAATGCGGTGGGGATTCTTTAATTATAATTAAGTTGATCTAGGACCCGAACGTTATGTTAAACCTTTCAAACGGGAAAAAAATAGACGATGTAAAAACGTTCACCCACACACGCACATTGTTTCGTGTTAACTCGCAAAATTTAGAACGAAACGTAAAAACGTTAAACCAAAGACGCACGTTGCGATGTGTTAAGTCACAAAATTTAGAACCAAGCATAAAGCGAAAAATTTGCGGAAAATGAAAACTATAAAGGACCAAAGTTGAAAGTAAAAAAAGTAATGAGGATAGATTGCAAAAGATAAAAAGTTTTGGGTTAAAAGTAAAAAAAATAGTTTTGGGTTAAAAGTGATAGGTCCGAAACGATCCGATTTTAGTCTCAGTTCAGTGAAAAACAGTGAGACGGGTGATTCGAGCCAAGAACAATTGATAATAAACAAGAAAGATAGAAACTTTAATGATTGGAACATAGATATTTTCATTGACTGTGATAAAAGAATACAAAAGATAATCACCCACCCCGGGTAAGCTCCCCGGGGGTGGTGGATCACAAATGCACACCCTCCAAGTGAGGAATAGTACTCTATATATAGCCCCTGAGCCTTGTCCTCCAAGCAAACCGCCTCTTGCTTGGAAACCTGCTAAACATGCCAAAAAAATACAAAACAATAATGTCGCTAAACTAAAGATGTCATAATTGATAACATCATTCTGCATTTTGACCCAACAATATTCCCCCGAGAATAATGTTATCAATTCGTCAAATGATCTTCAAAAATAAATCTGACGTCGTGTTCAAATCTTCACAAATCGGCTAAATATCCAAAATCTTCATTGTCGGTTTCCCCCGCAAATGTAGACCCTCCTATATCTTGTCGATCAAAGCTCCTTATCTTACTTTTGAAGATACAATTGTAATAGGCATATGATAGGGTTCGAACTTCAATGATAAAAATTAAATAATTAGCTTCATTGTGATGATCGTCAATTCTGTCAGATTGCATTGAGCTCATGATCCAACGCTAAAGTCACCCAATACCATAAAAATCAACGGCCCAAAATATATCGTAAAATCCTTGGCCCAGTCTTGTTTGCGGCCTAAAAAAATATAATAAACCCCGCCCACTAGTTGTCTAGTAATTTATGACCCCGCTCACTCAACTTGAAAAAATCTACTCAAATTTAAAATTGCTTGGCCCAAATAAAATAAAATGCTTTAACACTCAATCTGAAATAATTCAAACCGTGTATATCCCTTAAGTGAGCTCAAAAAAATATTTATCCAATACTCATGGAGCTCATCATGAAACAGATTTCATGATGCATTTCCAAACTTTCGGCCACCACTAGCATTTGTCCAACATGTTGACCACAAAAAAAATTATAAGCCCCCAATCAAAAGATTTAGAATATGAATGATTTTTTTTTTGAAAAGAGACCTTCATTAAAACACAGTCCAGGGTCGTCTCCGAAAATAACAAAAAACAATTTAGCCCTGTGTGAGATAAAAATTTTGGGCCCTATTCGCAAATTTCCATGTATTATAAACTCATCAATTATTTAATCAATAAAATTTACGTGAAAGTAATTTAAATAGTTATTTTTAGCTAAGCGTAGTTAGTAATTTATTAATTAAAGGAAAACATGTAGTTAACAAAATTAGGCATTAAATGTCATATACAGAACAAAATATAAAATGAAGCTAAAATAGAGAATTTGAAGACGCCAGGATTAGAACCCACGTCTCCTTATTGTCTAAGCAAGGCAATACCACCCCGGCAAGAGCTTGTTTGTGTCATCTTTCGATTCAGTATATATATATATATATATATATATATATATATATATTCTAGCTTATACAACGTAAATTCTACACAAAATTAAAAAGATTTGGGCCTCGAAGGGTTTGGGCCCCGTGCCGTCGCCCACCCCGCACCCCTTCAAAGACGGCCTTGACACAGCCGAACTCGAAAACCGAGCCGGACAAAACAACAACATCGAAACCACTACATAATTACAAATTTACACCAATCGTTCCACAAAATAGACTGAAAAGACGACCTATGTTTAAACCAAAAGAAGCCCACTGATCTAATCTCACTGAAAAGATCTTCCGCATTGACCCGGGTACCCAAGAAGACCGCTTTATTTCTGGCCTTCCAAAGACACCAACACGAGATGATGATAATACCTTGCACTACCTTCTTTTCCTTCAACCCCAACCTGCCAGACTTGTGAATTTCCAATAAATCTTTGAACGAGAAAGCAAAGATATTTGGAATCCGACACCATCTGCTAATCTTTTGCCAAATAACTGCAGAGATACGACAAGAAAGAAAAAGGTGTTCCGCTGTTTCGTCATCGAAGTCGCAGAGCGAGCAGACCCTGGTACCGACTACAATACCCCTTTTAAATAACGCAGCAGCTGTAGGAATTTGGTTTATCTCCATTCTCCAAACAAAAATGTTGCACTTCAAAGGAACCCACTTACACCAATCGAGCACAAACCGGCATGAACCAAACTACCCCGATTCAATAAATTTTTTACCGACTTCACTAAAAAAAATCCCGGAAGAATCACCTGACCATCTCCATTTATCCCTGCCGTTGTTGAGAGACACCGAGCTCAATTTACCCGAAAGCCCAGCCAGCTCCCCTATCTCCACTTCTGATTCAGGATCGTGTCTCCACAACCATATACCACCATCTTCCAACCGTCATTTAAATCCTACCATGCACTTAGGTGGGCCCAAGAGTAAGGATTAATCAAACCTGAGCAACTTGAGAAATGGGAATCGTGGATGTTCTAAAAAAAGCAATCATTGGGCCTATGATTACCCTAGACCATGCAAATAAACATGTAACCCTAGCAGCACTTATCAGCCGCCATCACCGGGAAACCCCATTAAATCCTAGGCGCCAACTTCTTCCGACTGACACTCTTGACCACCGCTATTCTCTAGCGTACACCGCCATGTGCCTTCACCATAAACTGGTACCTCCCATGTCACCGGATTACCATACATGCCGAAAACGAACCACCGATTACCGCTCGGAAGCCTCTGATGACCTCTAAACCCAGCTAACATTACCATACAAAACCAGCCATCATCAACAATACATCACCGTAAATTATCAACTGGAAAACAAATCCGCCATGACTCACCGTCAACCACCCTTTATCATAGTACAATCTTCGACAGTCACCGGAAACCACCTTCATCCAGAAAAAGATCAAAAGCAGAATCAACATCGTTTGCGATTATCAACAAACAACCCGAGAATACCTCCAATACCCACACCTAGACACCATCGTTTAAACTGCCACATCTTCTTCTTGTTTGTTTGTCATCGAGCCTTATTATAAAACAACCATACCACTGCCGTAAAAAATCATGCGCCACCTATCGTTTCTAGAAACCAACATAGATTGGTGGAGTCAAGATGAAAAGAGCAGTGAGTAGATCACACTCACAGCCGCAACCCTAGTTCACCGACGAACCAACGAAGCTGAACCAAATCACCGGCGAACCATCATGCCACCATGAAAGTATAAAACCCGTGCCATCACCTCCATTTTCACGGCCATAGCAGGCTTCAACTGAGAATCCAATTTAATAAAATTGTGACAGATTTGGAATAGTCTCAAGGACATCATCAAAAACACAAAAAAAAAAAAAGTTTTACGTCTCCGACGGATTTCCGGTGAAGATCCAAACAAACCAAAACTGAAACAAGCCACAGAGGCTCTGATACCAAATGATAGGTCCGAAACGATCTGATTTCAGTCTCGGTTCGGTGAAAAACAGTGAGACGGGTGATTCGAGCCAAGAACAATTGATAATAAACAAGAAAGATAGAAACTTTAATGATTGGAACATAGATATTTTCATTAAATGTGATAAAAGAATACAAAAGATAATCATCCACCCCGGGTGAGCTCCCCCGGGGTGGTGGGTCACAAATGCACTGTGACAACTCGAGTTTCCGACTTTCATTTTCGCATTTAGTGCACGTTGACTTTGATTGTGTAGTTGTTTAACTTGTTCAACTTGTAACTGTACACGTTTTTTTTTATATTTTTATGAACGCATTGTGGTTGCATGATTTTGTGTTTGGCTGTATAACATGAAACCTGTTGAAAAACTTAAACTGTTAAAACGTAAAAGGACTCGACGAAACAGACAGGACCCGACGAAACAGACTGTTTCGTCATAAGCATCCCGACGAAACAGAAGTCTGTTTCGCCAAGCCCAGTTTCGCCAAGCCCATTAAGGGCCCAGAACGGTAATTCGTTCATATTAACGTGAACCGACTCCCTGTTTCACACTTTTAACAAAAATAGAAACCCTAGAACTCTCCACTCTGTGAAGGCGATAACCATCCTCAACCATCATCTTTCTCTCTCGAAATCCTCCCTTGTTCATCCCGGATATCTCGGTTAGTGCGTGCTCGTCTAATCGGTTTCTTTGTTCTTTGTTTTCTTTATACATGTTGTGTATATGCTTGATTTCTGGATTATAGGAGTATATGTGTATGATGAATACTTAGGGTTTCATGAACCTCTCAATGATTATGCATGTTAGCGGGTATGCATAGAGTATGGATTTTATGAGTGTTGTTTTGTGATGATTACATGATTTTATTGATGATGATGATGATATGATCCCTGTTTCATTGATGCTTCGGTTGAGATGCATAGATTAATGGTTAGTAACATAAGACTCATTATATTGAGCGAGGATTGAACGTTTTCTGTAAAACTGTTGTATCGGCGATTAGGGTTTCTGTGTTATCCGTATCTGCTGTTACTGATGTCTGCGAAATTGACATCCGACGAAACAGAACCCTCGGCGAAACAGAAAGTGTTTCGCCAAGAGTAATCGACGAAATTGAATTCTGTTTCGCCAAATAAGACCCCGACGAAACAGAACGTGTTTCGTCAAATGTGTGTTTCGCCAATATCTGTGTTTCGCCAATATGTGTATTTCGCCGAACAGTTAATCTGCGCACTAATTTGAGTTAATTCTGTTAAGTGTTAACTGGGTTAGTTAACTGCTGTAAGTGTAACCATATTGTACATGGCTGTATTTATGTGTTGCATGCTTATACGAGAACAACTTGAACATAAACTGATTATGTATACGTGCATACTTTAGGACGTGATTGATTACTTGCGAGCATACACTTAGCATACCGAGCAAAACAAGGTGAGTTCACACTTCTACCAAGGCATGGGATTCCCGGGGATGGGAATGGGTTGATTGATTATTTACGCTTAAGAGTTATCGGAATTACATACCATTGACCTCGGGAGAGGAAGGTCAATGGTAGATACTACTAGACTTGTGATACATATACTAGAACAATCTTCGCAAACATGCCTGGAATGGCCGCGAACTATACTAGAACAATCTTCGCAAACATGCCTGGAATGGCCGCGAACTATACTTTAATCTTCGCAAACATGCCTGGAGGGCCGCGATACAAATATAACTAGTCTATAAAACAGGGGAAACCCCCACTAAACTTCGCAAACATGCCTTGAGGGCCGCGATGCTATTACATACGATACATGATTACAAATCGAACATACGATTTACGAAATGAACATTATAACTAATTAACCAACTGTGAACTCGCTCAACTAGTTGTTGACTCTCTGTTACATGCCTTGCAGGACCATAGGTACTTACGGAGCTTGCACGGGAGGCACGGTCGTTGTGGACATGGATCGTGAATGTGTTGTTAAACATTATAACATTTTGTACTTAAACTTATGTTGGGTTTTACATTAATGCTTCCGCTACACACTTGTATAAATTTGGTTTTGTAAACACCTATCGTATTGATGAATGACTTTTGATATATATATACTTATGTTCAATATGATTGGTGGCTTGATCCTGGTCATGTCACGCCTCCAAGCGGTGGTACTCCGCGTGTGGATTTTGGGGGTGTGACAGATTGGTATCAGAGCCATTGGTTATAGAGAACTCGGTTTTAATAAGGGGTAAACGTTTTTATTAAAACCAGACTATAACCAGAACAGTGCTCAACGATCCACAACGACGCCTCGCTCCACGTGCAAGACTCGACATCCTAGGTAATATGGTATATGTTTTATTGCCTACTTGCTAGAATTTGCATAGAACTTTGCTCAGAGTATGCTTAGATTAACGTAACACTATTGCATGAGAACATTTGTGTGCTTACTCCCTTCTGTCATCGCACTACTCGCGAACCTCTCTCACTTATGTCATATTTGTTATGAAGATCATGTCAGGACGCATTAACATGACGCAAGCCCAATTGACGGCTCTCATTAACGAGCGAGTTGCTGCGGCACTTGCAGCCGCACAAGCAGGAGGTCAGCACGCTCAGCCACCTGTTTGCACCTTCAAGACTTTCATGGACTGTCGTCCTACTACTTTTAGTGGCACGGAAGGAGCGGTTGGACTCCTCCGTTGGTTTGAAAAGCTCGAGTCCGTATTTGAAATGTGCGAATGCCCTGAGGCTCGCAGGGTGAAGTACGCCACTGGTACTCTAGAAGGCATTGCGTTGACTTGGTGGAATGTGCAAATTCAGATGTTAGGGTTGGCTGTTGCTAACGCCACACCCTGGAATGATTTCAAGGATTTGATCAAAGAGGAATACTGTAGCCGTGATGACATTCATAAGCTGGAGGTAGAGTTTTACCACTTGAAAATGACGGGGTCAGAAATTGAAGCGTACACCAGAAGATCGAATGAGTTGGCTATTCTGTGTCCTACTATGGTGGACCCTCCCATTAAGCGTATCGAACTGTATCTCAATGGTCTGGTGCCGGAAATTCAAAGTCACGTAACCTCAGCGAATCTTGGCACTATTCAACAGATCGTCAAGCTAGCTCATCGCCTCACCGATCAGGCGGTTGAACAAAACAGGCTGCCTAAACGTATCAACGCTACTACTACCGCTACCACTCCAGTTACTCCTGCTATTCCCAGTGACAACAAGCGGAAATGGGAAGGGGATTCCAGCAGAGGTTCAGCTATTGTACAGTCTCAAGCACAGCAACAGCGCAAGACTAGTGATTACCAGAGTTCGAGTCAGCAATCGTCTGGTGGTCAGGGGCAGAGTGGATATCGGGGAATTCATCCACTGTGTAACAGGTGCAACAAACACCACAGTGGTCAGTGTCGTAAAGTCCGCTGTCAGAGATGTCTAAGAGTAGGTCATGAGGCTAAAGATTGCAGGAGCTCAAGGCCTGCGAATCAGAACCAGCAACAACAGCCACCAGTTCCACGAAACCAGTCACAGCAACAACAACAAGGAAATAAGGCATGCTTTCAGTGTGGGGCTGAAGGTCACTTCAAGCGGAACTGTCCCCAATTAAACCAGAATCAGAATAACAATAACAATAATCAGGGCAGTGGGAACAACAATGGGGGAAACAACAACAACAATGGTGCAAAAGGTCGTATGTTTGTGATTGGCCAGAGTGACGCAAGGAACGATCCTAACGTGGTTATGGGTAAGTTTCTTCTTGACGACTTTTATGTTACCGTATTATTTGATTCGGGTGCGGATACCAGTTATATGTCTCTGAAAGTTAGTCAAATGCTTAAATGTGCACCAACACTGTTGAACACCAAACATGTCGTAGAGTTAGCTAACGGTAAAAGTCTAGAAGCCACACACATAGTTCAGGGTTGTAATCTTATCCTCGCCGGTCAGACTTTCTCTATCGATCTCATTCCTATAACTCTGAGTAGCTTTGATATCGTCATTGGTATGGATTGGTTATCCCAACAACAAGCAGAGATCCTATGCAAGGAGAAGATCATTCGTATTCCTCGTTCTGGAAAAGAACCTCTCGAAGTTCAAGGCGACAAGAGTGGTGTCGTGAGTGGCATCATCTCTTTCTTGAAGGCTCAGAAGTGTCTGCGAAAAGGCCACGTAGCTATTTTAGCACTCGTTACTGATACATCGACGAAAGAGAAGAAGTTAGAGGATATTCCTGTAGTACGCGATTTTCCTCAAGTGTTTCCTGAAGAGTTACCTGGGTTACCGCCCCATCGCCAGGTCGAATTTCAGATCGAGCTAGCTCCAGGAGCAGCACCTATAGCTCGAGCGCCTTACCGCTTAGCTCCAACTGAACTGGAAGAACTGTCTAAGCAATTGCAAGAACTCTTGGAAAAGGGTTTCATACGTCCTAGCTCTTCGCCCTGGGGAGCCCCAGTGTTATTTGTGAAGAAGAAAGACGGTACCTTTCGTATGTGCATAGATTACCGCGAACTAAACAAGGTGACCGTGAAGAATCGCTATCCACTCCCACGCATCGACGACTTATTCGACCAGTTACAAGGGTCGAGCTATTACTCAAAGATTGATCTAAGGTCAGGTTACCATCAACTGAGAGTCCGGGATGAGGACGTCTCCAAAACAGCATTCAGAACTCGCTACGGCCATTACGAGTTTTTGGTTATGCCATTCGGGCTAACGAACGCGCCTGCGGTTTTCATGGATCTTATGAACAGGGTGTGCAAACCTTACCTTGACAAGTTTGTTATTGTTTTTATTGATGACATCCTAATTTATTCGAAGAATCGGGAGGTACACGAACAGCATTTACGACTTATTTTGGAACTCCTTCGAACGGAACAGCTGTACGCTAAGTTTTCAAAATGCGACTTCTGGCTTCGTGAAGTCCACTTTCTAGGCCATGTGGTAACTAAGGATGGGATTCATGTCGATCCATCCAAGGTAGATTCGATTAAGAACTGGCCTGCACCTAGTACACCGACAGAAATACGCCAATTCTTGGGTTTGGCGGGTTATTACAGGCGGTTTATCAAAGACTTCTCAAAGATTGCACAGCCGCTTACATTGCTGACACAGAAAGGTGTTGCTTACCGTTGGAGTGATACACAGGATACAGCATTTCAGCACTTAAAGGATAGACTTTGTAGCGCACCTATCCTCTCATTGCCTGAAGGCACGGACGATTTTGTGGTCTACTGCGACGCATCTATCCAAGGTCTTGGATGTGTGTTGATGCAGCGGGATAAAGTCATTGCTTATGCTTCACGTCAACTTAAGATTCACGAACGGAATTACACTACGCACGATTTAGAGCTTGGAGCTGTTGTTTTTGCGCTCAAGATATGGCGACATTATCTGTATGGCACCAAGTGCACCATCTACACCGATCACAGGAGTCTTGAGCATATTTTCAAGCAGAAAGAATTGAACATGCGACAACGTCGATGGGTCGAGTTACTGAACGATTACGAATGTGCTATAAAGTACCATCCAGGCAAGGCCAATGTGGTGGCCGACGCCCTCAGTCGAAAGGATACTACACCTAGGCGTGTACGAGCGTTGCAACTCACTATTCAGTCTAGTCTTCCTTCACAGATACGAGATGCTCAGGTAGAAGCATTGAAACCAGAAAACGTCAGGGCTGAAGCCCTACGCGGCTCAAGGCAACGGTTAGAACAAAGGGCAGACAGAGCCTGCTATGTAACAGGACGCATCTGGGTCCCACTCTATGGCCATTTACGCGAGCTTGTAATGGATGAAGCTCATAAGTCTCGCTACTCAGTACATCCTGGTTCGGATAAGATGTACCACGACCTCAGAACTACATATTGGTGGCCTAGCATGAAAGCTCAAATAGCAACTTACGTTAGCAAGTGTTTGACTTGTGCGCGAGTCAAAGCGGAATATCAGAAACCATCAGGCCCACTCCAACAACCTGAGATACCACAATGGAAATGGGAGCAAATTTCCATGGATTTTGTTACTGGCCTGCCTAGATCTCAGCGCGGAAATGATACTATTTGGGTGATCGTGGATCGACTCACAAAGTCTGCTCACTTCTTGGCTATCAAGGAAACATATAAGTTCTCCACTCTAGCAGACGTATACCTTAAAGAAGTTGTCTCGAGGCACGGGGTGCCCACCTCTATTATCTCTGATCGTGATGCACGTTTTACTTCAGAACTGTGGCAAGCAATGCACAAATCTTTTGCTCTCGATTAGACATGAGCACAGCTTATCATCCTCAGACCGATGGGCAGTCTGAGCGTACTATTCAAACTCTAGAAGACATGCTTCGGGCGTGCGTAATTGACTTTGGCAAAGGCTGGGAAAAACATCTGCCACTTGTGGAATTTTCATACAACAACAGTTACCACACCAGCATTAAAGCTGCTCCATTTGAGGCATTGTACGGGCGTAAATGCCGATCACCTCTTTGTTGGGCAGAGGTGGGTGACAGTCAGATCACAGGTCCAGAAATGGTAGTTGATACTACTGAAAAGATTGCTCAAATACGACAACGCATGGCGGCAGCTCGTGACCGTCAGAAAGTATACGCCGATAAAGACAGGAAAATACTCGAATTCCAGGTTGGGGATCGAGCACTACTCAAAGTTTCACCTTGGAAGGGTGTTGTTCGTTTTGGCAAACGAGGCAAGCTCAATCCACGATACGTTGGACCATTTGAAGTCACAGAAAAGATAGGCAAAGTGGCCTACAGACTGAACTTACCAGCTGAACTCAGTGCAGTTCACAACGTCTTTCATGTGTCGAATCTGAAGAAGTGGCAGTCAGATGAGACCTTTATAGTTCCTTTGAAGGAGCTCACTATCGACGAACGGTTGCATTTCGTCGAAGAACCAGTTGAAATCACGGACCGGGATGTTAAGGTCCTCAAGAACACTAGAATACCTCTTGTACGAGTTCATTGGAACTCCCGTCGCGGCCCAGAGTTCACCTGGGAGCGCGAAGATCAAATGGAACTCAAATATCCCCAGTTGTTCGAAAACAATGCAACTACTACTGAGGCTGAAGCTACTACGGAAATTCGGAACGAAATTCCAACCCAACGGGGGGATGATGTGACACCCCAGGAAAACCAGTAAACGATACAACTTACTTAGCTTCCTCAGTAACCGCATGCTAAATTTCGGGACGAAATTTCTTTCAAGTTGGGGATAATGTGACAAATCGAGTTTCCGACTTTCATTTTCGCATTTAGTGCACGTTGACTTTGATTGTGTAGTTGTTTAACTTGTTCAACTTGTAACTGTACACGTTTTTTTTTATATTTTTATGAACGCATTGTGGTTGCATGATTTTGTGTTTGGCTGTATAACATGAAACCTGTTGAAAAACTTAAACTGTTAAAACGTAAAAGGACTCGACGAAACAGACAGGACCCGACGAAACAGACTGTTTCGTCATAAGCATCCCGACGAAACAGAAGTCTGTTTCGCCAAGCCCAGTTTCGCCAAGCCCATTAAGGGCCCAGAATGGTAATTCGTTCATATTAACGTGAACCGACTCCCTGTTTCACACTTTTAACAAAAATAGAAACCCTAGAACTCTCCACTCTGTGAAGGCGATAACCATCCTCAACCATCATCTTTCTCTCTCGAAATCCTCCCTTGTTCATCCCGGATATCTCGGTTAGTGCGTGCTCGTCTAATCGGTTTCTTTGTTCTTTGTTTTCTTTATACATGTTGTGTATATGCTTGATTTCTGGATTATAGGAGTATATGTGTATGATGAATACTTAGGGTTTCATGAACCTCTCAATGATTATGCATGTTAGCGGGTATGCATAGAGTATGGATTTTATGAGTGTTGTTTTGTGATGATTACATGATTTTATTGATGATGATGATGATATGATCCCTGTTTCATTGATGCTTCGGTTGAGATGCATAGATTAATGGTTAGTAACATAAGACTCATTATATTGAGCGAGGATTGAACGTTTTCTGTAAAACTGTTGTATCGGCGATTAGGGTTTCTGTGTTATCCGTATCTGCTGTTACTGATGTCTGCGAAATTGACATCCGACGAAACAGAACCCTCGGCGAAACAGAAAGTGTTTCGCCAAGAGTAATCGACGAAATTGAATTCTGTTTCGCCAAATAAGACCCCGACGAAACAGAACGTGTTTCGTCAAATGTGTGTTTCGCCAATATCTGTGTTTCGCCAATATGTGTATTTCGCCGAACAGTTAATCTGCGCACTAATTTGAGTTAATTCTGTTAAGTGTTAACTGGGTTAGTTAACTGCTGTAAGTGTAACCATATTGTACATGACTGTATTTATGTGTTGCATGCTTAAACGAGAACAACTTGAACATAAACTGATTATGTATACGTGCATACTTTAGGACGTGATTGATTACTTGCGAGCATACACTTAGCATACCGAGCAAAACAAGGTGAGTTCACACTTCTACCAAGGCATGGGATTCCCGGGGATGGGAATGGGTTGATTGATTATTTACGCTTAAGAGTTATCGGAATTACATACCATTGACCTCGGGAGAGGAAGGTCAATGGTAGATACTACTAGACTTGTGATACATATACTAGAACAATCTTCGCAAACATGCCTGGAATGGCCGCGAACTATACTAGAACAATCTTCGCAAACATGCCTGGAATGGCCGCGAACTATACTAGAACAATCTTCGCAAACATGCCTGGAATGGCCGCGAACTATACTTTAATCTTCGCAAACATGCCTGGAGGGCCGCGATACAAATATAACTAGTCTATAAAACAGGGGAAACCCCCACTAAACTTCGCAAACATGCCTTGAGGGCCGCGATGCTATTACATACGATACATGATTACAAATCGAACATACGATTTACGAAATGAACATTATAACTAATTAACCAACTGTGAACTCGCTCAACTAGTTGTTGACTCTCTGTTACATGCCTTGCAGGACCATAGGTACTTACGGAGCTTGCACGGGAGGCACGGTCGTTGTGGACATGGATCGTGAATGTGTTGTTAAACATTATAACATTTTGTACTTAAACTTATGTTGGGTTTTACATTAATGCTTCCGCTACACACTTGTATAAATTTGGTTTTGTAAACACCTATCGTATTGATGAATGACTTTTGATATATATATACTTATGTTCAATATGATTGGTGGCTTGATCCTGGTCATGTCACGCCTCCAAGCGGTGGTACTCCGCGTGTGGATTTTGGGGGTGTGACATGCACACCCTCCAAGTGAGGAATAGTACTCTATATATAGCTCCTGAGCCTTGTCCTCCAAGCAAGCCACCTCTTGCTTGGAAAACCTACTAAACATGCCAAAAAATACAAAACAATAGTGTCGCTAAACTAAAGATGTCATAATTGATAACATCATTCTCCATTTTGACCCAACAAAAAGTAATTTATGAAATACTTTTGGGTGAAATGTAAAAAAATCAATTTTTTTTTTGGAAAACCCCCAAAGCCAAGGTTACAACAACCATATGCATAACCATTTTTTCTTTAAGAAACCCCCAAAGCACACCCCACATTGCGGCGGGGAGTAAAACGGTGTCAAATAGTATTAATGCCACATAACCGTCTTCGACCACTGTCACACCCCGACCACGTAAAGCAACTAGACGTGGCGGAAACGTCGGGGAGTGTTGTAACAGAATTATTGTTTCATAACCATGGCATAAATAAATTATGTTTTATTGAATAAATGAACTCATTTTTTTAATACAATCAAATAAGTACAACTATGATCTTCCAAGTTTTAAAGTTGCTAAGGCACGAGTCCATCCTAAGTGTAGCATATATCATCAATCATCACAAGCAGCACCTGAAACATGTGTAAAAATAGGTACGTCAGCATAAAAATGCCTGTGAGATACATAGGTTTTGTGAAAATAAGATTCATGACTTATGTTTAAGAAAATGTTTAGTCATGAACCTTGTAGTTTGTTTTGTTTTGTAAATCGTTTGAAGAACAATAGGTTAAGGTGATATGTATAATTAAGAGAATAATGTATGGTTAATGAATAACCATATAAAATGAGTTTGTATAAGTTAGGTTGTTTGAAAAACAATGTTTTGATAAAAGGTTTATGGTATATATAAAAATATACTTTGGTTTTATGAAAGTTGAATAAGTAATATATTAAAATATATTTCAGTTCCAATATTGTTAACCCAAGTGTACTAAATAACGCCACGGTATGTAATGCAATGAAAACACTTATACATAAGAAGTACCAGCGGCGTATCTACCATGTGTTCATCACATTACACCCGTCCCGTTATCTAAACACTAACCAAAACCCAATCGTTTGATAGATAGTATATTAAATATACTTTTAGTTGTTTAAAATAATTGTCTTCAGTAGCATATTACAAGTGTACTTTGGATTTATAAATAACACATTAAACTATGTTTTGGTTTTGTAAGTAACATATCAAAATATGCTTTGGATGTGATAAAATAACATGTTAAACTATGTTTTTGGTTTGTAAATAACATATCAAAATATGCTTTGGATGCGATAAATATATGTTGGTTTTGTACAATACCACACATGAGAGTATATCAGAATATACCTTTGGGAGTATATCAAAATATACAAATAAAAGTGTGACTTATGAATTCATTCAGACCTAGTGCATCAAAATACACCTTTGAGACTATAGAAATACCACAAAGGCAATCCCTATTTGGATGGAGAAACAAATTGGTTTCAGACATTCCATGACAACAGGAATGGGGTGTCAAATCCTATAGCGCTATATCATACTAACAATCGGTCTGGTGAACAAAATAAGTAAAATTCAACAATTTATGTTATAGTCTTTGAAAAATCAGTGTTTAAACCATAGATAGTCATTCAGTTTGACAACAGATAAGTACTAACATGTATAATCAATTATACTTTGAAATCATGAAAATAACAGATAGGTACACATGCTTCACCCCAAAACAGTTTGAAAACAGTAAAAGAGGGGTTCTATGTACTCACCTGAGAGTGCTTAGGAGTCTTGCACAACTACCAAGCAAGCTAGAGGAGTCCCGGAAATTAAACGGTACCTAATATAGGTAACTACATAAATAACCCGGACCTAGATCGGAGGATCGGATAGAATGAGGGCTCGTAAACCAGATGAGTATGGGAACTCATGTAGTATGGTTTAATAAAGCCTACATACTAAATGAAACCTAGCCTAAGTGTTTACGACCCATTACGACCCGTTTAGGTAGCTTATGCTACTTTAACGCGTCGTTCGCGTGAAACGCGTTCGGACCGCCTAACTAGTCCTATGACAAGTAACATATGCCTTAACATGTCTAATATTGTTGTCAAATCAGTTTAGATGTCAAAAGTTATGTTACATATGTTAAAAATGAGTTTTGGCATCAAAGGGGTATTTTGGTAATTTACGTAAGGCATATAAACTACCTATCATATAACTACTTAAACGAAGCGATCATAAGGTATAACCTCGGAAGGTTATTCCTTATATACTATGGTCACCTAATGTATTTGGTCGGATCCTAATGATCGACCAAATGGGTCGGGTTCGAAGGTATAAGCGATTTATAAGATCGCTTACCCGACGACCCTAGACAACGAGGTAATCAGTAGGCATAGTCCCAAGGGACTATAACCATCGTGATTACAATCACATTGCGAAGTTCAAATGAACTTCGCATTGACCATAAACTAGTCAATGCAGAAAGTCAAACAAAGTTTGACTTTCTGACTCGAAAAGCAATAAAAGAAAGAAAAGAACGAAAGAATACTTACGAAGGGTCCCCGAATGCTAATTTCGATTCAAGTAGCTCAGGTATGAAACAAAGGTTCCAACTTAGAGCTTCTCAAACCAAAATTCTTGTGAGTTTTGCAAATGAAGGCATGGGGTATTTATAGGATTTCCCGAACCGTTAGGATCGTTTCTTGGAAAAAGTGCTTCAATCTTGGCCATACACTAGCACCCATGGTATTGTAATACCATGTGCCCAAAATACCAGCCCATAGATTCCCAAAACCATGTGCAACAAGTGGAAAGGACTAGATTCGATGTATAAGCAAACATCTTTCAGAAATGACAGTTTTGGTCCCTGTTATGTGTTTATGCCATTTCCGACACTTATAAGGCCCGTAGAGCCAACTTTAAGGCCCTAAAATGATGCTTAAACATTGTGGAAATGAAAAATGCTCAAAAATATGTCGGATGTTGGTTCGTTTGCTCGTACGAATGCGATGTTCGCTTAATTACGACGGAATGCGCATAAGCGCGAAAAACGATCCAAAATGCGCGACGAATGGATTTTTCTTATGCCAAACACTAAAATAAAATATTTTAGTGCTTACATAAATTTTTGGATGTCCGGATGTATTCAGAACGTAAGATATGCCCGAAAATGCAAACTTGTGCACTTTTTGACGCTTTTAGTCCCTGAATGACCCAAAAGTTTATTTTAGCATACCGAACCCCTCAAAGCCTATTTCTAAGATATGTAGAGGATATTTATGGTATGTTTATCTTATAGTCATCTTCCGGAATGTTTGTTACAGTTCAAATTGGCATACTTTCGCAGTTTGTCAAGTTTAGTCCCTGTAAGCGAATTAACTTGTTTTTGCCATACCAAAGCCTTCAAAACTTATTTCTAAGTTATGTAAAGGTTATTTAAGGTGTGTTAAGCCTATTTCACTATTCCGGAGTGTTCGTTGGATTAAACTGGTTATATTTACGCATCAGAGCGCGTATAACCCTCCAGAAAGCGATTTAAAGCTTAAATTCGAACAAGAGTTGATATGTGCTAACGATACACATATTTTTACAAATCCCAAGTATGAAATACAATATTTAATTGGTTTTGCATTTTTTTGATGGTTGGAGTGACACAGGTGTCACATTCTCCCCTACTTTAGGAAATTTCGTCCCGAAATTTAATTCTAGAGGAAACTTGTGAAGACAGTTGTGACGATTTTGCCTTTTAATAGATCCATTGAACCCTTAAGTAATACTCTGGGCCATGTTAGGAATCTTAGCGAATTTGTTAACCCTCAAATTGAATTCCTTGTGGTAGCAAAACATGGAATTTTGAACTACGGACAGAAGAACGTTTCTTATGAAGACTTATCATAGGAAACTTGGTGTGTGATTGAGATCAGAATTGGGGAGTGTGAGAATAAATGGCATTGGTCGAGGTCCAAGACTTCTCCCGTATCATTATTCTTGTCACTATAGGTCTTAACACATGACAAAGCTCCCTGTGGTTTCTGTGCACTGAATTTCATAATTATGTAGGCCTCCATAATTACGTAATCCCTTGCACAGTCTGCACAGTTCATTTCATAATGCGTAGAGGAAAAATCAATTGAATAAACATGAAGCGACTCGACTAGACTACCAAAGGGTCCTTTTAATTAGATCAACGAACGATCTTTTAACTAGATCAACACATGATCTTCATAACTAGACCGTCGTACGATCTTCTTAAATAGACCACTTAAGGGATCTTTTCAATTATATCATCACATGATACTTTTAATCAGATTTTCAAAATTAATCTGTTTATCTAGACCACTCAAGGGGTCCAATTTTAGAATAGTACTTTAAAACCCAAGGGACTTGACTACAACGTAGAAGTCCATTAAGGATTTAAGATAGTACTTTTGGATATCCTACTATGAATCCCTTATATGAGATATGGAAGATTCTATGAGGATTTGGATGGATCACATAAAAACACAAAACATGTAAGAAAACACTTAAGCACATAATCACATAATTGATTAACTTGATTCTTTAATTTGTTATCTTTAGGTATGGATATTTAAAGTACACCAGGAAATCCAATCCGTGGATTTCATTTGGCACTTTAATTATAAGAATCTAACTATGGAAATAGAAAGATCTTAGTAGGAATTCGAATTTATCCTTATTGAATCGTAATATACGTATTAAGGCATACGAATAATTCAATTTAGGACTCCGATTTGATTGATAATCATCCATAAGGATCTTAATTATGAGGATAGAAAGATCCTATTTTGAAATTTGGAATCTTGTGTAACGAAAGGTTTTTCGATACCTTGCACGAGGTGTGCTTAAGTCGATCCTTGAGATAGAAAGTTCATGAGGTTGAGGCGCTAGATATGCCAAGCGACATATAAAGTAGAGTTTGAAGGTTGGGTACTACGTATGTTAAGTCGATCATACGAGCAGGGTTGACTTAGGGTTGGTTTAGACCACCTTGGTTTGGGTCAAATTGACAAGCGTTTGTCAGGTGACCGAGTTATCACGTGATGCATACAGACGACACTGTCGGTAAGCTTGGTGAGGTGCATTACATTTGTTGTACATAAGCACATACCGGCGTTAGGTTTCCTTACAAAAGGTTGAGCAGCAGCAGGATTTGTAACAGCTTTGCTTTGGATTGCAAAGCGGCACATGTTAACCAAATGTCTCCATCGAACACCGTGGGTACATTTGAAACAGGGTATTTGATTTGGATGATGATAGTGGCATTGGTTGCACCAAGGAGCAGTTCCCTTATACGGCTTCATCCCTGAGACGAGTCACGGTGATAGCTAAATCAACGGCCTTCTGGTAGTACGACGCCTAATTGATGGACAATTGCAGCACCTAGTTCGGACATTGTTGTTGCAACGTAGAGGCACCATGAAGAAAATGGAAGACATGGGAGGAAACAAGGGAAAGATAATCAAAAGAAAATGACAAGGCATGAAGATTGCGACCATTTGTTTGTTACCAAAGGCAAACAAATGAGACATTGACTAATCAAAGTAAGCGGGTCAATATAATGTATCGCGAAGACATGCTCGCCTATAAGTGAACACTCATCCCAAGAATTCCCAGGTAAGCACAACTGGTCTCGCGTCTGATGAGATATATACGAAGTGCTTGCCTAGACAAAAAACCCAGAATACAGGCATTCACCCTTCCAGTTTGCACGTGTTCACATTATTAAAACCCAAAACCTTGACGAGATTTTTGAAAATTCAAAGGGGGTTCAAAACCTTACAATTGAGGGTTCAAAACCTTGTAATAAATCATCCAAAAACAGATGATTGTTTTTCAAAAATTGTTTCGGAAAATTTGGTTTTTTTGTTTTGATAATCACCTAAGGATAGGTGATGTGCATGTTTTAAAATCTAAACACAAGATAACTTGTGTTAGGGTCCTAGAAAGGTTATAGTCTAGGTCAAAGCATTACTAATAACCTAATTCTCTATAACCATTGGCTCTGATACCAACTTTTCTGTCACACCCTGACCACGTAAAGCAACTAGACGTGGCGGAAACATCGGGGAGTGTTGTAACAGAATTATTGTTTCATAACCATGGCATAAATAAATTATGTTTTATTGAATAAATGAACTCATTTTTTTAATACAATCAAATAAGTACAACTATGATCTTCCAAGTTTTAAAGTTGCTAAGGCACGAGTCCATCCTAAGTGTAGCATATATCATCAATCATCACAAGCAACACCTGAAACATGTGTAAAAATAGGTACGTCAGCATAAAAATGCCTGTGAGATACATAGGTTTTGTGAAAATAAGATTCATGACTTATGTTTAAGAAAATGTTTAGTCATGAACCTTGTAGTTTGTTTTGTTTTGTAAATCGTTTGAAGAACAATAGGTTAAGGTGATATGTATAATTAAGAGAATAATGTATGGTTAATGAATAACCATATAAAATGAGTTTGTATAAGTTAAGTTGTTTGAAAAACAATGTTTTGATAAAAGGTTTATGGTATATATAAAAATATACTTTGGTTTTATGAAAGTTGAATAAGTAATATATTAAAATATATTTCAGTTCCAATATTGTTAACCCAAGTGTACTAAATAACGCCACGGTATGTAATGCAATGAAAACACTTATACATAAGAAGTACCAGCGGCGTATCTACCATGTGTTCATCACATTACACCCGTCCCGTTATCTAAACACTAACCAAAACCCAATCGTTTGATAGATAGTATATTAAATATACTTTTAGTTGTTTAAAATAATTGTCTTCAGTAGCATATTACAAGTGTACTTTGGATTTATAAATAACACATTAAACTATGTTTTGGTTTTGTAAGTAACATATCAAAATATGCTTTGGATGTGATAAAATAACATATTAAACTATGTTTTTGGTTTGTAAATAACATATCAAAATATGCTTTGGATGCGATAAATATATGTTGGTTTTGTACAATACCACACATGAGAGTATATCAGAATATACCTTTGGGAGTATATCAAAATATACAAATAAAAGTGTGACTTATGAATTCATTCAGACCTAGTGCATCAAAATACACCTTTGAGACTATAGAAATACCATATTGGCAATCCCTATTTGGATGGAGAAACAAATTGGTTTCAGACATTCCATGACAACAGGAATGAGGTGTCAAATCCTATAGCGCTATATCATACTAACAATCGGTCTGGTGAACAAAATAAGTACAATTCAACAATTTATGTTATAGTCTTTGAAAAATCAGTGTTTAAACCATAGATAGTCATTCAGTTTGACAACAGATAAGTACTAACATGTATAATCAATTATACTTTGAAATCATGAAAATAACAGATAGGTACACATGCTTCACCCCAAAACAGTTTGAAAACAGTAAAAGAGGGGTTCTATGTACTCACCTGAGAGTGCTTAGGAGTCTTGCACAACTACCAAGCAAGCTAGAGGAGTCCCGGAAATTAAACGGTACCTAATATAGGTAACTACATAAATAACCCGGACCTAGATCGGAGGATCGGATAGAATGAGGACTCGTAAACCAGATGAGTATGGGAACTCATGTAGTATGGTTTAATAAAGCCTACATACTAAATGAAACCTAGCCTAAGTGTTTACGACCCATTACGACCCGTTTAGGTAGCTTATGCTACTTTAACGCGTCGTTCGCGTGAAACGCGTTCGGACCGCCTAACTAGTCCTATGACAAGTAACATATGCCTTAACATGTCTAATATTGTTGTCAAATCAGTTTAGATGTCAAAAGTTATGTTACATATGTTAAAAATGAGTTTTGGCATCAAAGGGGTATTTTGGTAATTTACGTAAGGCATATAAACTACCTATCATATAACTACTTAAACGAAGCGATCATAAGGTATAACCTCGGAAGGTTATTCCTTATATACTATGGTCACCTAATGTATTTGGTCGGATCCTAATGATCGACCAAATGGGTCGGGTTCGAAGGTATAAGCGATTTATCAGATCGCTTACCCTACGACCCTAGACAACGTGGTAATCAGTAGGCATAGTCCCAAGGGACTATAACCATCGTGATTACAATCACGCTGCGAAGTTCAAATGAACTTCGCATTGACCATAAACTGGTCAATGCAGAAAGTCAAACAAAGTTTGACTTTCTGACTCGAAAAGCAATAAAAGAAAGAAAAGAACGAAAGAATACTTACGAAGGGTCCCCGAATGCTAATTTCGATTCAAGTAGCTCAGGTATGAAACAAAGTTTCCAACTTAGAGCTTCTCAAACCAAAATTCTTGTGAGTTTTGCAAATGAAGGCATCGGGTATTTATAGGATTTCCCGAACCGTTAGGATCGTTTCTTGGAAAAAGTGCTTCAATCTTGGCCATACACTAGCACCCATGGTATTGTAATACCATGTGCCCAAAATACCAGCCCATAGATTCCCAAAACCATGTGCAACAAGTGGAAAGGACTAGATTCGATGTATAAGCAAACATCTTTCAGAAATGACAGTTTTGGTCCCTGTTATGTGTTTATGCCATTTCCGACACTTCTAAGGCCCGTAGAGCCAACTTTAAGGCCCTAAAATGATGCTTAAACATTGTGGACATGAAACATGCTCAAAAATATGTCGGATGTTGGTTCGTTTGGTCGTACGAACGCGATGTTCGCTTAATTACGACGGAATGCGCATAAGCGCGAAAAACGATCCAAAATTCGCGACGAATGGATTTTTCTTATACCAAACACTAAAATAAAATATTTTAGTGCTTACATAAATTTTTGGATGTCCGGATGTATTCAGAACGTAAGATATGCCCGAAAATGCAAACTTGTGCACTTTTTGACGCTTTTAGTCCCTGAATGACCCAAAAGTTTATTTTAGCATACCGAACCCCTCAAAGCCTATTTCTAAGCTATGTAGAGGATATTTATGGTATGTTTATCTTATGGTCATGTTCCAGAATGTTTGTTACAGTTCAAATTGGCACACTTTCGCAATTTGTCAAGTTTAGTCCCTGTAAGCGAATTAACTTGTTTTTGCCATACCAAAGCCTTCAAAACTTATTTCTAAGTTATGTAAAGGTTATTTAAGGTGTGTTAAGCCTATTTCACTATTCCGGAGTGTTCGTTGGATTAAACTGGTTATATTTACGCATCAGAGCGCGTATAACCCTCCAAAAAGCGATTTAAAGCTTAAATTCGAACAAGAGTTGATATGTGCTAACGATACACATAATTTTACAAATCCTAAGTATGAAATACAATATTTCATTGGTTTTGCATTTGTTTGATGGTTGGAGTGACACAGGTGTCACAACCACCAACACTGACTCGACCTAGGATCTGCATGTTGCGACGAACCTGTCAAACATGGAAAAATAGAGGTAAAAACATTGAACCACACATGCATGTTGCGCCGTGTTAACTTGCAAAATTTGAACCAAAACATAAAAAAGTTGAACCACAGTCGTACGTTGCGTCGTATTAACTCGAAAAATTTAGAACTATACGTAAAACGAAAATTTTTGAAAGATGAAAGTACAAGTGACAAAAGTTGTGAAGTTAAATTGCAAATAATGAAAAGTTTTGGGTTAAAGTTAAAAAAACAAATTATGTTGGGTTAAAATTGCAAAAGGTAAAAACCTTTGGATTAAAAGTAGAAAAACAAGTTTTTTTTTTTGAAAAAGTCCCAAAGCACAAGGTACAAGTTGTATTGCATATTTTTGTTGCTTATTTATAGTAATAAAATTATTTAATAAGTATTATCACTCTAAATTTTATCCACCATTTTCACCAACAAAGAACAACTTTCACGACCATCGACCACCGCCATCTCTACCTCCACTGTTCACCACCAAAATAAACCATCGTTGCCGGAACAAGATCAAATCAAAATCAAAGCACCGCTCCTCTTGGATGTCATCTTTGGAGAAACCCTAACCTTTTTGTTTACCATCATGATCACCAACATCAGCCCCCACCCCCATCACCTCCACCAAATACCGCCATCACCACCAGCGCCAACAAATACCATAACAACAAGTTTCAAACATGTTTTGGCATTTAAGACTTATCATAGGACATGTTTAACCATTCAAACATGCGTTTACGCAAATGACACGTTAAAGTAGCACAAACTACCTTAACGAGTCATAACAGGTCAAAAGCGCTTAAGATTCATTCCAAATCAGAATGTAGACTCTGTTAAACCATTTCATATGAGTTCCAACACTCATTTAGTTTACAAAACCTCATTCTATCTGATTCCCCCGATTATGTACCAATACTTTAACATAGTTACCCGATGTTAGGACACATTAGGAGACGTTTGAAGCCTTGTTATTTCACTTGATTCAAAGACTCTTTGCAATCCCAGGTGAGTACATAGTTCCCCTCTTTTACATTTTCAAATGTTTTGGGGTGATTCATATGTGTAACCGACTTATTTTCAAATGTATGGCATATATGTGTTTACTAAGTGCTTTTATGTGTATTATCCCGATTATGCAAACACGACGATTATCCAAATCCTTATAGAAACTATCTATCTTCATAGTTAGATTCTTATAGGATATTTGAAGTACAGTCTTAGATCAATCTATCTTCATAGTGAGATTTTTAAGAAGTACTTTACAAGACGATGGTTATTGTTTATGTGTAGAGATTGTTGGTGATTTAGATAATGAAACTTGAGTAATACAATAAGGACATGGTGGATACGCCGCTGGTACTTCCTATATATAAGTGTGCTTATTGTATTACCCTTAGTGACGTTATCCCGAATCACCACTAGGATTTAGGATGATTATGATTCAATGTTACCAAAACCAAAGTATTGTTTGATTTACTACCAAATCACAAACCAAAGTATATTTTGATATACTACCAAAGCATAGTTTGATATGCTACCAATATGATATTGTTTACCAAAGCATAGTTTGATATGCTATCAATGTGATATTGTTTACCAAAGTATAGTTTGATATACTACCTATTATTAACCAAACCAGATCCTTGTAGTATCTATCTATCTTCATAGTTAGATACTTGTGGGATGTTTAACGTACAATTGAAGTTCTTGATTGTATTCATTGTGTACTTTTGATGACTTTCGTAAGGGTTATGCAAAAACCTAAATAAGCTACGTAGATAGCGTAAGTAGGGTATCGAATCCACGGGGAATTTGTGGTCAGTGTTAAAGAAATTAATTAAAACTAAACTATCTAAATCGGGGGTTTGTCTGTTTAATTGTAAAGAAAACACAATTTGTCACGAAAAGTGTTATCAAGATGAGACGAAGTAACCTCCACCCGGAATCCCGAATACCTGTTTTAATATAAAAATCCGTTTTCTGATTCAAAACACCACATAGACATGGCCTCGGAATTAATGAATTTGATTAGTTAATAGGGATAGTTTTTAAGATTCACTATGCAACCTAATAACCCGTTTGTTTGTATCAACTACCCACCAATTTACTAACCCGCTAACAACGCAAGTAAGTTGCCAATACGCTTAATAAACGACAAATAATTCAAACACAATAAACGTTTACCAATAATCCAACACAAGTGGTCAAGCTGTACCAGTTTACAAAAATCAGAAAAACAGAAAATTATATCAAACCGTGTAAACGTTCATCCGGGCGGAAGTCACCGAAAGATTTAGCCGCACATGGTGATCTTCACAGCTTCGGTTGTCATCCCGAGTTGATCCGACTTCATTGATTGGCTTGAATAATGTTGAATGATGATGAAAATTGTCCCTCTGTTCGATGTATCACGGCTGCCGAATTCCCCCTTAATTCAGCCGTCGAAGTTGTGTATATATCCTCTCTCAAGAACCGTGTACCCCAATATTCCTTCACGAGCCCTTCTTTTTAATAACATCACAGTTATATTTTAATGGGCTATTTAGCATGCATGATATTTTGTATTAGTATTGGCCCAGCATGTAATCTTTTAATCGCAGCCCCAATAGAATTAATCCACTGTCCACGTTCTTGGCCTGCAAAAGGAACACAAACTAAATTAAATCACAATAATAAGAAAGTGCATTTAATTCCATAATGTTATAATTCATCCACTTCCAAGCTTACGTAGATGTGTAATTAACTCCACAATCTCAATTAATTCCAAATTAATTACACCACTCTCTAAACATTAACATAATTTATTTCTTGTTAGAACTTTAAATTTATCATTTTAGCTCAAACTCTTGCTAACCCACAAAATGCAAAAACCACTAACAGTAATATATTTTAGAACAACACCGGTGCATTTATAACATAGTTAATTACGCAGCAAGTGTACCTAAAATGCACCGATCAAATCCCCACACTTATCTTTTTTCGTCCCCGAAAAAATTATTCGCAATGGAATCACAATCAAAACAAATGGCTTTCAATATATTCAATTATTTTATTAGAACAAATCTAACCACACGTTAACCAAGATTGTGAATATACCATCCACTTAAACCCAACCGCCGGTCTCGAAGCCCTTATTTTCGATCCATTAAGTTCAAGTAATATGTAGTCATCTATGGATCTCACACTCAAAAGACTACGACTCCACCTATTCCCGTTCAAGCTTATGAGATTAAACGATTTAAATCTACCGACTTATATAAAAAAACTCTTATGTTATTCCGATTAAACTTTATGATGATGAATGGATGATATTGCGAGCTTACATGCTTTTGTATACGATCAGTTCAGCGGACATACGCCATACGAGTCACCATCCCCATGGTTAATGCCATAAACTTCACGTTTTCTTTTTTTTTATAACTCCACCTAGAGGGTATGTACCGCATGAGTCGCTATCCCCGCGGCAATACCATAGGCTTTGTTTTCTTTTTTTTTGTTTTCTTTTTTTTTTACATGTGCTCAGATGAATGGATGGAATATTTTTTTCTTTTTTTTTTGGGCGCCACACTGTTTCGGATTTGTTTTCACAAAAAGAAACAGGTGTGCCAGTTTAATCGGAGAAACTTATAAGTTTTTTACTTATGACGTACCCCTTATACTTTCCACAGTTTCAGTTTTACCATAGCTCCTAAGGCGGGAACCCACAAAACTCCTATTTTAAGTTATTTTATATCAAGCCTAAGGAACCTTTCAACCGGCTGGGCCTACCCACATATCCTAAGTTAGACGCGTGACCGATTGTGTATTATCTCATATATATAATAATTGAAAAGCCACTGATTCAATTACACCTATCATTTTCCATTTTTGTGCGAAAACCTTTACAGGACATTTTCTAATTTTTTCATTTTTATGGATTTTTGATTTTTTTCATTTTTTTAATTTTTTACGACACGACGGACACGACTAAGACACTAGTTTCCCCTCCCCACACTTATTTCCTTCATTGTCCTCAATGGAGCGAGAAACTATTAACGACACAACTAAAAACATAAATAAAAACACAATACAAAGATAAATGGAACAAACTCCCCTGATTTGACGCGGTTGAATCCATGTGAGCCTTGTTCCACTGCAACCGTATAGCATTTCATTCGCGGTTGCATTCATCACGGGACACTTGTCTTTATATGATTCGAATCACGTTCGTCCAAATGGAGATTGAGTATGGACAAAAGCGATCGACACCTGCAAAACAAATCTCACAAGCTCCCAAATAAACGGTTAATAAACGAAGAGAAACGAGTGAAATATCATATTCGGATGACATCAAACAAGACTGGGCATTAAAAAAAATTGATTTTCTCTCGGCCCATACCCTGTCGCACGTTGCGACATACTCTCTAAATCCTTCCGCGTATCGCGGGACTGCACTAATTGACTTTTATTTTGATTCGACGCCCCGAATTCCAACCGGCCTACTTTTTCGCTTAACTTAATCACCTCAATGCTACTTACTTCACTATCCGCTCACATACTTCAGCTTGCTTCCTTAACTGCACACTAATCTCGCATCTTACGTCCGACTTTTTACTTCAATGAATGCAACTAATAAGTACCAGCACGCTCTACTTATCTTTCCACCTCGGACATTTAATTAACCCAAATGCTATCCGTATCTATCAAAAAGACATCAACCATAACCTTTTCACAATTTGCACCTACATCAATCTAGAACGAGGTATTTACCAAATCGGCCTATTCAAAACACACACCTATCATCTCCTCTATTCTTTAATCCAAATGCCACTCGGCTCAAACGGACACATCTCATTCTTTTTATCACAATTCAGTTTATAATCAAACCGACTCACTGTTTTTTTTTTCTATCAACTCAAAAACAACTTTCTCGCAATTACATTCAACACCTATTGTCAATCAACATTACAGCAGCCCCTCATTTAACATAACTTGGACCTAATCTCAGCCTAACTCGACATGTCTACTGCCTCATCTATCCAAGCATATCTCTCTAGCATTCAATTTCAACCCAGTATCGAATCCGATGACAATTTTCCAATATCACAGAAACATATACCAAAAATAATTGTGCTTAAACATATAAAACTTCAAACGTTCATACCTGGGCTCTCAATTTGACGGAACATTACAGGGAAATTTTAGAGCTTATATTCAATCTGACTTTGATTGGTGGTGAATCGGCCGTCGATTTGGGATTATGGTAATTTGTCGACAGTTGTCGACGGTGGTAATGGTGATGATAGGTGGTCGGCAAGCGGTGATTTTCAGCCGTCGACGGTGGCGAGAGTGGTGGGTATGGTGGTCGATGACCGTTCGCCGGTGATGAATGGTGGTGGGTACAGCGGCGAGGGTTAATCGGAGATGGTGGTTGAGTAAAAATGATGAAAATTGAGAGGTTAATGATGTAGGTTAAATGTGATGATGGAATAGGATGAAATTTAAGAAGGGTGGACAGTAGATGTTGGTTATTACTCGCTGGAGTAGAAAGAAACAGGTAGGGGAGAGGTTTGAGGTGCACAGATCTTTTTTTTTGCGTGAAAATAGGTTTTGTTTGGGGGAGTTGGCCGCGACACGCGGAAAGTTTAGTGGATCCCCCGCGACACGCCTACGGGTATGTTTTCCAGCAAATTTCTTCAATTTCATAACTTTATGCCTTAGAAAATTTTACCATTTTTTCATGTTTTCACCTCTCAAACCCATCTAACGAATTCTTATGATAAATTTTAAATAAAAACATACATGGACTCCTTTTTTCATGAATTTCCTTCTCCGAGTCATCTTGTTTTCCTGAAACACTCCGAAAATATACCGAAACAACCGAAAAAAAATGTCCAAAAACGCTTAAAAATCACTTTTTTTTTCGGGCCAACTTTTTTTTTTCTATAATCACTTTGCCCTACCCCCAAAACAAGTGTGCATTACCCTCAATTGCACTAAAGCTTAGCCAAACCTCCCCGGACTTCCCCACACTTGAACGATTGCACGGTTTTGACACAAACTAAACTAAACTAAACTAATACGAAAATAAAATAAACGACAAACCTTAGGCTGCCTCCTAAGAGCGCTAAGTTTTAGATCTTCAGCCAGATCATACCTGCAATCTTCAAGGTGGTTCAAAGATATGTTTCCTTCCAGACTTCTCCAAATCACCTAGCTTCGCACAGTCTGGAAAGTTTGCATAATCACGCGCATGAAGTTCAACCTTAGCCTCCTCTTTCCATGCGTTTCCACCATCGGGTGGTTTACCCGTTTTTCCTTTCTTCTTCACATTCGCCTTTCTCACAGTTTCTTCGTTTATCACATGTCTAGACCTGTCACACTTAATACCAATCTCATTAGTAGCAACTGCTTCATATGAATCATTAATAATTTCGTAAGTAATAGATTTTGAATAAACATTAAAAATCAACTTACGGTTTTCAAAACTCATAGTAATCAATCTTTCTCTGCAGTTGATTTGAGCATTGGCAGTGTTCAAGAACGGATGCCCCAATATTACCTTTTGTTGCTCATTCGTCCTTGTGGGTGCAAAATCCAATACCAAGAAGTCTACCGAATAGTAAAATTCACCTAACTGGATCTTCACATCCTTAACAATCCCACGTGGTTGCTTCCAAGTATCATCCTCCAGTATTACCTTCCTATCAAACTCATGCAACGGACCAAACTCGTACTGATCAAACAAGCTGCCGGGCAGAATATTCGTGCTCGCCCCATAATCCAATAACGCCTTGTGGATTTCAGCTTCCCTACTTTAATAGGCACATGCGGCGCTCCTAATTCACTTTCTTCACCTCCGTCACTTATACCTGCAACTACTTGGGAAGAAGAAGTAAGATCTGTATTAACAATTTTAGAAACAGGAATGGTACTTACCGAATTAACCCTCGCGTGATGTTGCGGATTCTTTGTAGTGTCACTCGGTAATTTCCATGGATCTCTTCTCACCTCCTTCACATCAACCGCCAACTGAGCAACTTGCTTTTCCAAAGCTTGATATGCCTTAGCTTGCAATTCTTGATCCTTCTTGATTTGCTTAAGTAATTCCATCACCTCGCTATTGGAAACTTCGCTTTGATTGTTGGATTTACTTTGATCTTGGTTTTGTTGGTAGGTCCTTTGATTTCCCGGGTTATAGCCTCCTTGGTTGTAATTTTGATTATTGTATCCCGGCTGTCTATTCTGGTATTGCTGACCTCCCTGATTTGGTACCTGAAGATTTGGATTTAACTGATTAGTAGTATTACTGTACCTAAAATTAGGGTGATTACGCAAACCTGGGTGATATGTGTTTGAATTCATATCATATCTCTGTTGATCACCATAGACCATGTTCACGTCCTCCTCAGCCGCTACAAACTGAACCGGGCATGCATCCAAAGTATGACCCAACTCGCCACATGAATCACAAACCGTAAAGGTTTGTACCGCATGCAATGCATCCCGTCCGCCAAGACCCTTAAACTTCGCTAACTGGCGTTCCAACGCCTCCTTTTCTCTCTCTAGCTGAGCAACCCTTGCATTAGAGGCTCCCACACTTGATGGTGCCACAATTGGATACTTTTTATTCCTATCCGACTGTGCTTGCCTCTTTGAATCCCCTGCAACAGTATCCAAATACTCCCAATCCACATCCACATGATTTCTCAAAAAGGTACCCCCAGTGATAGCCTTAATATCTCGTCTATCCTCATTTGAAATCCCATCGTGGAAGGCGGTAATTAACTCCCATCTTTGAATACCGTGGTGAGGACAATTACGGATCAATTGATTGAACCGTTTCCAAGACTTGTATAGAAGCTCACCCGGTAACTGTTGGAATTCTCTAATTGCTGCTCTCCCCGTTTTGGTTCTTTGCGGGGTATAATACTCATCCAAAAATTGTTGCTGCAGCTCTTGCCATGTATGAATACTAGCATATGGCAAGGATGTAAACCAATCCCTCGCAGCATCCTTTAGTGAAAACTGAAATAACACTAACTTAACCTGATCTGGCGTGAACCCGTGTCCAGCAATCATACCACAAACTGCCTCAAAATCTGCTATGTGTGCATATGGCTCCTCAATACCTTTCCCGTGAAAGGTAGGTAGCATGTTCAGAATGTGTGGTTTTGCTTCAAATGAACGTTCCACATTACCCGGTGCTACTGGCATCACTATCGGGGATGCATGCTCAGCAATGTGTGGTCTGAAGTGACTCTCAACCCCTCGAATAGTCGGATCCGGAAATCGAGGATCTCTTTGTCTTTGACGAGGTGCAACTGGTGCCCTATGAACCTGTGGCGGGGTCTGATAAGCATCTACTCCTCGTGGCTGTCTCTGTTGCTGATACACCGGTTGAGTGCGATTAAATGCCCGATTTTGGTACCCACCTGGATATCCCATATACCCATCGTTTACCTCCCACTCCTCATCTCCGTATCCATCATCCCACGTCTCTGTTCTCGCCCTATTGTCCACTTGCTCAAACATAGCACCCGACCGGTTCGGGTGTGGCACTAGATTCGGTTGATTCACGGTCCGCAAAGGATTGGGCTGTGGTGGTAGTCGGCTTTCTAGAGGGTAAAGTGGTTCTCCAATAAAATGAAATTCTTCATTTGGAGCAGAGGTTGGTTGGGTGGTTGTGCTTGATGATGGTGCATTGGGTGGGGTTTGTTGTTGTGGTTCAGATGTAAATGGAGGTGGTGGCATCGGTGGCAATTCAGTAGTCGTTGTTTGTGGTGTTTTCTGTTGTGGGGTGGATTGGTTTTCTGATGGATTCATGGTGGTCTGAATTGCTTTTCCTTTCAAGGCTACACGAAGAAGCAGATTTTGGCGAGCGGTCTTTTCAATTTCAGGATCGAACAAGAGCGGAGAAGATCTTCCTGAAAACCGAGTATGCATGCAAAAAGATCACCTGCACACAAGGAAACAAGAAAACAAAGCGTAATACCGAACAAGACAATAATAAACAAAAGGAAATATTTTTGGGTTTTTATGATTTTTTTCAAAAACAATAAAAGAAACAACTACTACTAAACTAACACTAAGCGCACGAATTCCCCGGCAACGGCCCCATTTTGATGACTGTCGTAAGGGTCATGCAAAAACCTAAATAAGCTACGTAGATAGCGTAAGTAGGGTATCGAATCCACGGGGAATTTGTGGTCAGTGTTAAAGAAATTAATTAAAACTAAACTATCTAAATCGGGGGTTTGTTTGTTTAATTGTAAAGAAAACACAATTTGTCACGAAAAGTGTTATCAAGATGAGACGAAGTAACCTCCACCCGGAATCCCGAATACCTGTTTTAATATAAAAATCCGTTTTCTGTTTCAAAACACCACATAGACATGGCCTCGGAATTAATGAATTTGATTAGTTAATAGGGATAGTTTTTAAGATTCACTATGCAACCTAATAACCCGTTTGTTTGTATCAACTACCCACCAATTTACTAACCCGCTAACAACGCAAGTAAGTTGCCAATACGCTTAATAAACGACAAATAATTCAAACACAATAAACGTTTACCAATAATCCAACACAAGTGGTCAAGCTGTACCAGTTTACAAAAATCAGAAAAACAGAAAATTATATCAAACCGTGTAAACGTTCATCCGGGCGGAAGTCACCGAAAGATTTAGCCGCACATGGTGATCTTCACAGCTTCGGTTGTCATCCCGAGTTGATCCGACTTCATTGATTGGCTTGAATAATGTTGAATGATGATGAAAATTGTCCCTCTGTTCGATGTATCACGGCTGCCGAATTCCCCCTTAATTCAGCCGTCGAAGTTGTGTATATATCCTCTCTCAAGAACCGTGTACCCCAATATTCCTTCACGAGCCCTTCTTTTTAATAACATCACAGTTATATTTTAATGGGCTATTTAGCATGCATGATATTTTGTATTAGTATTGGCCCAGCATGTAATCTTTTAATCGCAGCCCCAATAGAATTAATCCACTGTCCACGTTCTTGGCCTGCAAAAGGAACACAAACTAAATTAAATCACAATAATAAGAAAGTGCATTTAATTCCATAATGTTATAATTCATCCACTTCCAAGCTTACGTAGATGTGTAATTAACTCCACAATCTCAATTAATTCCAAATTAATTACACCACTCTCTAAACATTAACATAATTTATTTCTTGTTAGAACTTTAAATTTATCATTTTAGCTCAAACTCTTGCTAACCCACAAAATGCAAAAACCACTAACAGTAATATATTTTAGAACAACACCGGTGCATTTATAACATAGTTAATTACGCAGCAAGTGTACCTAAAATGCACCGATCAACTTTAATGCGTGTTTACAAGTTGATGACAAGTTGATGATTATGTGTTTATGTGGTCAGTAGTGATTTAGATAACGAAACGAGTGTAATACCATAAAAACATGGTGGATACGTCGCTGGTACTTCTTATATATAAGTGCTCTTATTGTATTACTCTTGTAGAGTTATCCAAACAACTTTAGGATTTTTGTGTACAATTGATTCAATGTTCGATTATTCAAATCCTTGTGGAATCTTCCATATTTTCATATGTTAGATTCTTAGAAGGATATCCAAAGCATTATTATAAATCATTGACTTGATTTCTGATAATACTCACACAAGTTATGACAAAACTCAATGTTGTTATTATTAATCCTCATTGGATTTCTAATAACACACTCATAAGTTTTATGACAAATTTCAATGAGATTACAAAAATCAAAGTACAATTTTCGATGGCATAAAAATTACCGAGTAATAATCATATTGCCATATACAAAACTCTTTTGTCACAAGTTTTCACAATCAAGATAGTGTATTGAAATACTAAACCTTTTGCCATTCCTTGGCTTTAAAGATTCCACTTTCAATTGACAACTCTTGTAGTTGTGAAAGTATTGCAATACCAAACTTTTTGCCATTTATTTGGCTAACAAAACCTATGTACTCGCCAACTTTTATGCTGACTCTCATTTTCACATATGTTTCAGGTTTTGATTATTCAAGCATGCTACACATAGGAACGCATCTGGGCCTTAGACTTCTTTAATCAAAAGACAATTACATGTATTCTTTGTTTGTAAAACAATGTTAACATTAAAGAAACAATTTAGTACCAGTTGTTGTGAGCAATTTGTAACGTGACTCCCCGATATTTCCTCCGCGTGTTACGCGATTGGGGTGCTACATATTGGTATCAGAGCACTAGTTATAAGGAGTTAGGTTATTAGAATGCCTTTAACCTAGTCTATAACCTTTCTAGGGACCCAAACATGAGTAGACTTAGGATCTCTATCCTAATCCTCATCCTTATTCTTGTCACAACTACTCTATGATTTACAAATCATCTAATCTTAGATGATTTATCCTAAACCCTTAGGCTTTATACCTTAAGGTATTCCTCAAAATGTTTTTCTCAAAACATTCTCATTGAAATATTTCTCAAAATGTTTCTCAAACGTTTTCGTCAAAATATTTCTCAACCTATTTATCTCAAACAATTTTTATCAAAAGATTTCTTAAAATGTTTTCCTCCAACATTTTCATCGAAATCTTGGGTTTAATAATGTGAACACATGCAATCTAGAAGGGTGGATGCCTGTACCCCCAGTTTTCTGTCTAAGGCTAGAGTGTTCGTATAAATCCACATTATCGGACCAGTCACTCTTACCTGGGAACTCTTAGGGTGAGTGTCCACTTATAGGCTAAAGCATGTCTTCTTGAAACATTATGAAAACCTATCCACCTTGACCATGTCAAGCGATTTCTGAACACTACAACCTTTGTGTCACTACTCATCCATATTACCCTCGGTAATATGTTTTTATTTACAACAATTGAAACAAATTTACCTTTGCGATACTATTCCATTATATTACCTTCGGTGATATATTTTTATCTTTCAAATTTCAAAATTTTTATCAATTGGATGAGAATTTTTAAAATTTTCTACACAAAAATTTATTTATTTTAAAAAATTCAATCCAAAATATTTTATCTTAAAAGTATAGATTTTTAGAAGGTAAAGAATTTAAAACGCAAACCATTAACTTGGTTTGTATTTTCTCATCCAAAAATATAACAAAAATTTATTATTAAGCAATTCTCATTTCAAAAACAAAATCCACAACACTATTTTTCCTAAATACAAGAACAAGATTTTTGAACAAGATTTTTTCTAAGTCAAAGTTTTCACTACATGATGGTGTTTCAAACTCATGACAATTTGATGGATCTCACTTATTTGATTTCACTGTAGCTAACTCTTCAAGATGCCTTCTCACCGTGACGCCACTTGGAACACTGAAATGGCAGCAAGGATTGCTCAGCATCTAGCTGCTGTACTCCCATACATTGTGACCCAAGCTAATCAAATCTACAACAATAACAACAACAATGTTATCACGCCATGCAACTACAAACAATTCAACTCGGCTAAACAACTCGAGTTTAATGGGTTTGAAGGAGCAACTGGGCTCCTACAATGGTTTGAGAGTATAGAAAGCACATTCTACCATGTTCAGTGTCCCATTGAGCGCAAGGTAGAGTTCGCCTTGAGTGTTTTCCAAAAGAGAGCACTCACTTGGTGGAACGGAGTCATGAGGGACAGAGGTGCTGACATAGCAATGGCACAAACGTGGGAAGAATTTAAAAATCTTATGAAGAAAGAATTCTGCCCACAAAGCGAAATGAGGGCACTCGAAACCGAATTCTATTACCTAAAACAAGATAGTGGGGAAAACTGTGCCTACACTGACCGGTTTGAACAGTTAAGCCTACTCTGCCCCACTATGGTCACACCTTTGGATCGGGCCATTGAGAAATACATTAATGGCCTACCCAATCCAGTCTAAGACATTGTCACTGGCAGCAAACCTGCAACACTTAGGGAGGCTAAGGAATTAGTCGCTACCCTAACCGATTCCCAGGTTAGAAGAACGAAACTTTTTTGAAAGGGAGACAAGAAACGAAACGCTGAAACTACTGAGGAGAAACCAAGGGAAACAAAGGCTAAACCTTCCAAAAATTCTAAGAAGTGTAAGGCTTCAAAGAATTATGCAATTCCTGCACCCATTCCACTAAACTCAGTAACCTTTAGGGGACTTTATCGTGGAAAACAACCTCAGTGCAATCATTGCAACTATCATCACCCAGCAAATTCTCCTTGCCGCCAGTGTACAATTTGTGGTCTTTTTGGACATCTAGCTGCGACCTGTCGCATCCCGAACCAAGCAGCCCCTACTCAGACTCGCCCTCGAGCATGTTTCTATTGTGGTGATTTAAATCATTTCAAGCGAAACTGCCCTAAGCTTGCTAACGCAAATGGACTAGTATACAATGTCAATGAGGCTCAAGCTGATGATCAAGCGCTTATGATCATCTGAACCTCTACATTTCCTGTTTACTTTCAAAAAACAATGAACATATTTCAACTATATTTGTAATAACAATATAAATTCCAAGAAGTTTTTCTTTATTCTTGTTATTCGTATTCTAATTACAAATTCCAATGTGATTACACTATGTGTGATTACAACCACATACCGACTTCGAGGATTATGTTCTTTATTATTAGGAACTAGATCTCGTGGTTTAACATATTATGATTGCACACTAGTGCGATCATACAATCTCTGCAACACGATCTCTACAAATACTATGTGACCACTACTACTTTTGTTTTCATGACATTACATACATTATTTGTGTCACACCCCGACCACGTAAAACAACAAATCGTGGCGGAAACATCGGGGAGTGTTGTAACAGAATCATTGTTTCACAACCATGGATTAAATAATTTCGTTTTATTGAATTATTGAACTCATTGTTTTATTACAAATCAGACAAATACAAATATTGTCTTTCAGGTTTTAAAGTTGCTAAGGCATGAGTCCATCCTATGTATATCATGCATCAACAATCATCACATAGCAGCACCTGAAACATATGTAAAAATAGGTACGTCAGCATAAAAATGCCTGTGAGATACATATGTTTTATTAATGCAGGATTCATGACTTGTAAGTTTAAAAGAATGTTTAACAAAAAGTAGTCATGAACTTAAAAATGTTTTCTTTATAAATCATGCGAAAATTTTATAAGGAACCAGATGATATAAAAGAATAATGCATAGATAAATAAATAACCAAGTAAAATGAGTTTGTATAAAATATGTTGTTTGTAAAACAATGTTGTGATAAAAAGGTTTGTAGTATATAAAAAAATATACCTTGGTTTTAAGAAAGTCGGATAAGTAATATAATAAAATATATTTTAGTTCCAAAATAGTTAAATAAATAGTATATCAAATATACTTTAGTTGTTAAAATAATAGTTTTCAGTAGTATATCATAAGTATACTTTGGTTTTATAAATAACATATTAAACTATGCTTTGGTTTTGTAATTAACATATCAAACTATGCTTTGGTTTTGTAAATAACATATCAAACTATGCTTTGGTTTTGTAAATAATATATCAAACTATGTTTTAGTAATTAACAAAATATATGTTGGTTTTGTACATAATATATCAAATATACTTTGGTAAACAATATCACATATGGGAGCATATCAAACTATACTTTGGAAGTATAACAAAATATACAAAAGAAAATGTGATTTAGAATTCATTCAAACCTTAGTGTATCAAACTACACCTTAGAGACTATAGAAATACCACAAAGGCAATCTCTATTTGGATAAAAATTGGTTTCTGACATTCCATACAACAGGAATGGGGTGTCTAATCCTATAGCGCTATATCGTACTACCAATCGGTCTAGTGAATGTATAAAACAAGTACAATCCAACATTTAATTTTATAATCTTTGAAAACTAGTGTTTAAACCATAGATAATCATTCAGTTTGTCAAAAGATAAGTACTAGCATGTATAATCAAATTATATTTTGAAATCATGAAAATAACAATTAAGCACACATGTTTCACCCCAAAACATTTGAAAAAAGTAAAAGAGGGGATTATGTACTCACTTGAGGATGCTTAGAAGTCTTGAATAACAACCAAGAAAAGCTAGAGGGATCATGGAATCAAACGACACCTAATATAGGTAACTAAGTAAATAAACCGGACCTAAATCGGAAGATCAGATAGAATGAGGTCTTGTAAACCAAATGAGTATTGGGACTCATGTGATATGGTTTAACAAAGCCTACATCCTAAAACGGAACCTATCCTAAGTGCTTTCAACCCGTTACGACCCATTAAGGTAACATACGCTATTTTAACGCGTCGTTCGCGCAAATGCGCATTCGAGACGCCTAATTAGTCCTATGACAAGTATTATATGCCCTAACAAGTTTAAATATGTTGCATAATCAGTTAAGTGACAAAAGTTAAGTTACATATGCTTAATTACCAATTATGCATGAAAAGGGCATTTTGGTCATTTACCTAAGGCATATAAACTACCTATCATACAACTAATTAAACCTAAGTGATCATAAGGTATAACCTCGGAAGGTTATTCCCTATACAACTATGGTCACTAAACATGCTTGGTCGGATCCTAATGATCGACCAAACGAGTCGAGTTCGAAAGTCTAAGCGGTTGTTAAGACCGCTTGACTTACGACTCTACACAAGCACTAAACTAAAAGTGACAAGCTAAACATGTTAAAACATGTTTAGTTAAGTTAGAAAACAGGTTTTGATATCAAAACAAAGGGTTTTGATACCCAAGAATAGTTTGGTTACAAAATACGCATAAATACACATTTTGACCGAAACTATGACTCGTCACTACACCTAATCAACGTGGTAATCAGTAGGTATAGTCACTAGGGACTATAACCATCGTGATTACGCTCACGTTGCAAAGTTCAAACGAACTTTGTGTTGACCAATTCGTGGTCAAAGCAGAAAGTCAAACACTGTTTGACTTTCTTGCTTGAAAAACGATAAAAGCACGAAAGAATACTTACAAAGGGTCCAAGCTAGGAAGATTTGAACTAAAAAATTCTCAGGTATGAAGCCTCACAAGGAAAGCTTCAACTTAGAGAATGAAATTGAGATCAAAGGTGTGAAGAATGAAGGAAATTCAAGTGGGTATTTATAGAATTCCCACAACCGTTAGGATCGTTCCTCGATAATTGAGCTTCGATCTGGACCTTACAAGTGTGGCACATTGTTTTGGAATACTAGGGCTGCCCAAAACCATCACACGGTATTGAGAAAAGTTACACAAAAGACCCCCAAGTTCAACCTGGTTGTCAAAATGAAGTTTCTGCCCAGATGAGGCCGTGGCGTGCCGGCACAGCAACAACATATAGTGGTGGCGCCACCACATGCAGGATCCAGAAACTTTCAAAAATTGTCAGGTTTGGTCCCTGCAACTCGTTTAGGCCATTTTCGATGCGTTTAAACCCCGTTAACCCATTTTCAAGGCTCTACAAGGATGTTAAAGCATAGGGAACATGAAAAATGCTCAAAAATATCTCGAATGTCAGTTCGTTTAGTCGTATGGTTGCGTTATTTGGGTAATTACGACAGAAATCGTAACGGACGCAAAAACGATCCAAATTACGCGACGAATGAAAATTTATCATGCGAATCATTAAAATAAAATATTTTAATGATTACATAAATTTTTGGATGTCCGGATGTATTCAGAACGTAAGATATGCGCGAAAATGCAAACTTATGCACTTTTTGACGCTTTTAGTCCCTGTTGATCAAATAAGTTTATTTTTGCGTACCAAACACCTCAAAGTCTATTTTTAAGCTATGTAAAGGATATTTAGGGCATTTTTAACTTATGATCATGTTCCAGAATGTTCGTTACAGTACAATTCGACATACTTTCGCATTTTGTCGAAATTAGTCCCTGTAAGCGAATAAACTTGATTTCGACACACCAAACCTTCCAAAACTTATTTCTAAGTTATGTAAAGGTTATTTAAGGTATGTTAAGCCTATGTCACTATTCCGGAATGTTTGTCGCGTTAAACTGATTACGTTTATGCATCAGTTCGCGTATAACCTTCCAGAAAGCGATTTAGAGTTCGAAATCGAACAAGAATTGATATGTGCAAACGATACACATATTTATACAAATCCCAAGTATGAAATACAGTATTTCATTGGTTTGGTATTTTTTTGGTGGTTGTAGTGACACAGGTGTCACAGTCTCCCCTACTTTAGGAAATTTCGTCCCGAAATTTAATTTTAGAGGAAACCTGTGAGGACAACTTTGATTGTTTCGCTTTCGAATGAATCCTTTGTACCCTAATTAAAACTATGGGTCACGTTTGGATTCTTAGCGAATTTGTCAACTGTCAAAGTGATGTCCTTAGTAACAAAACATGGAGTTTCGAACCACGGATAGAAGAACGTTTCCTATGAAGACTATTATAGGAAACTTGTGTGTGCTCGAAAGCGGAGTCGGAGATTGTAAGATAAAATGACATTGGTCAAGGTCCAGGACTTCTAGTAACTTAAATAACGCTACGCTCTCAATGTAGTAAAGAACACTTATATATAGGAAGTACCAGCGGCGTATCCACCATGCCCCTTTCTACATTGTTCCCGTTTCGTTATCCTCATCACTATAGGTCTTAACACATGAAAAAACTTGCTGTGGTTTCTGTGCACTGAATTCCATAATTATGTATGCATCCATAATTACGTAATTCCTTGCACAGTCCGCACAGTTCATTTCATAATGCGTAGGGGAAAAATCAATCGAATAATCATGAAGTGACTTGACTAGACCAGACCACCAAAGGATCTTTTTAACTAGATCAACGAACGATCTCTTTAACTAGATCAACACCTGATCTCCTTAACTAGACCGTCGTAAGATCCCCTTAAATAGACCACTTAAGGGATCTTTTCAGTTATATCATCACATGATATTTCCAACCTGATTTTTGAATCAAACTTTTAAACTAGACCACTCATGGGGTCCAATTATAGAATAGTACTTTATAATCCAATGGACTTAACTATAATGTAGAAGCCCATTTAGGATTTAAGGTAGTACCTTTGGATATCCTACTATGAATCCCTCATATGAAGATATGGGAGATTCTACAAGGATTTGGATAACGAAAATTCAGATTACACAAAAACACATGACATAAAAGGAATCAAGTAAGCACATAATCACTTAATTGTATCAGTTTCGTAAAATAAACTTGAAACAACAAATTTTATTTATATAACAACTGAATTGTTCCAAACGTCAAAGGAGTACAAACAAAGAAATACAAAAGACTAATTGTTCACTGCAGCATTGTCGTCTGCGTTCGCCTCATTTATGTTAAACACTCGTCCACGTGCTGGATTTGCGTTAATAAGTCTTGGGCAATTGTTTCGGTAGTGAGTAAGGTCACCACAGTTATAACACGACCCAAGTGGAAACTATGCTTGAACAGCAGCAGGATTTGCAGCAGCTTGGTTTTGGTTAGCATAATGGCAGGTATTGATCAAATGTCCCAATCGGCCACAGTGGGTACATTTGCGACACTGCACTTGCTCCAGATGATGACGGTTGCATTTGTTGCACAAAGGTGCGGTACCAACATAGTTTTTCCTTGTACGAGGTTGTGCTGGCTGGTTTGGTGCAACCTGATTGTTCTGAGCAGTTATTGTGCAGTTTTGTGAAGCCTTGCGCTTCTTCTTCTTGGATGTCTCAGCCTGTTTATTCTTTGGTTCTTCCTGTGCAGACTTGTCAGATGGTTTCGGGTCGCCCTTTCGAAAAAGCTTACCTTTTCTGATCTGGGATTCAGTCAGGGTAGCAGACAATTCAATGGCCTATCTAACGGTAGTAGGGTTGCTACCAGTAACGATATCCTGAACCGGGTCAGGGAGACCATCAATGTACTTTTCGATCGCCTTTTCCATAGGCGTAACCATAGTAGGACATAATAGGCTCAGTTCCTCATAACGGTCAGTGTAGGCTTGATGTTCACCACTGTCTTGCTTTAAATCGTCAAATTCCCTTTCCAATGCTCTAAGCTCATGACGAGGGCAGAAATCCTTCATCATTAGAGCTCGAAGCTCTTCCCAAGTTTGAGCTAGTGCCACATCAGCACCCCTATCACGCATCACACCGTTCCACCATGTAAGAGCACGCTTATCGAACACACTGGATGCAAACTCAACCTTACGCTCATTCAGACATTGCACATGCCTGAATGTGCTCTCCAAACTTTTGAACCATTGCAGGAGCGCGGTTGCTCCTTGAGACCCAGAAAACTTTAACGGTTTAGCCGAATTGAAAGTCTTGAAATTACACTGGGTGTTGTTGTTGTTATTGTTGTATAATTGATGGATCTGGGTTACTACTGTCACACCCCGACCACGTAAAACATCAAATCGTGGCGGAAACGTCGGGGAGTGTTGTAATATTGTTTCATAACCATGGCATACAAAGTTGTATTTTATTCATCAAACCAAAGAGTTACATTGTCTTAAAACAAAATGAAACAAAGGGCACATAACATGTTTTAACTAGTCTAGCATCATTTTATGTCACTAAGGCCCAAGTCCACCCTAGCGTGTCACGAACATCCTATGCATTTGCTCCTGAAACACATGTGAAAATAGGTACGTCAGCATAAAAATGCCTGTGAGATACATAGGTTTTGTGAAAATAGGATTCATGACTTAAGTTTAAGAAAATGTTTAATAAAATTCAGTAATGAACCTTGTAAATTGTTTTGTTTTGTAAATAATTTGAAAAGCGATAAAATCAGATGATATGTATAAGTAAAAAAAATAATGTATGGTTAAATGAATAACCAAGTAAAATAAGTTGTATAAAATAAATTGTTTTGTAAAACAAAGTCTTGTGAAAAATATGTTATTTGTGTAAAAATGTATAAGTCTAAATTGAATGATTTAAATAACGCTACGATATGTAATACAATACAAGCACTTATATATAGGAAGTACCAGCGGCGTATCCACCATGCTTGTATCACATTACACACGTCTCATTACTTAAATCACTTACCCAAACAAACCACCAATGTAAATTGCCCATGTCTAAACCATTTGTCAAATGTCTTTGTGAAAACCATGTCAAAATGTTTATGTCAAAATGTAGTCCATGAAATGTGTATATCAATATCAAAATGTCTATGTCAAATGTCAATCAAGTAATGTGTAAACAAAATGTCATGTATGGCAAGTGAAATATGTATCAACTAAACCATAGGTAAAAATGCACAAACAATGTGTTGAAGTAAAACGTGGTTTAAATCAACGTTATGTGTGGAAATGCATGCTAACTGATACAAGAATCTATGCGGTATGTGAAAATGCATCCATTCAAGCCTTGCGACTGTGGTGATAACCTTTAAACAAATTAAAGGTTTATCTGAGTTATGTATATCGAATTCGGTCATTCCTTCATCCAAACATACCTAGGATGTCAGGAATGGGAGTTGTCAATTCCTATGGTACCACTACCTACTAACGAATGGCGTGATCAATGTTAATGAATGTATTTTTTGTCCCATTTAAACAACCAAATGTTATACCAAAATGTAAGCATGTGAAAACAATGTACTAAGTACACACACAATGGACATACATAGCATAAAATGTAATGTAAAACGATGTACTAAGTATGCTACAAAGGACATACATAGCACAAACACAATGAAATCATGTACTATAAGTGTACTATTGAACATAACAAGCATATGATATGAAAGCATGGAAAGCACGAAAGTAACAAGTAGGCACATGTGTTTCACCCCAAAATGTTTGAAAAACAGTAAAAGAGGGGTCTATGTACTCACTTGGGATTGCTCAATAGACTTTAGATATCCACCAAGCAAGCTAGAAGATCACGGATTTAAACGACACCTAATATAGGTATCTATATTAATAAACGGACCTAACAGAGGATCGGGTAGTATGAGGGTTTGTAAACCAAATAAGTGTGGGAACTTATGTAATATGGTTTAACAAAGCCTACATACTAAAACGAAACCTATCCTAAGTGCTTTTGACCCGTTACGACCCGTTTAGGTAGCTTATGCCACTTTAACGCGTCGTTCGCGTAAAACGCGTTCGGAATGCCTAACTAGCCCTGTGACAAGTAAGATATGCCTTAACATGTTTAATATTGTTGCTAAATCAGTTTAGATATCAAAAATTACGTTACATAGGCTTAAAATGAATTTTAGTGCAAAAAGGGCATTTTGGTAATTTACCTAAGGCATAAGAACTACTTATCATACAACTACTTAAACGACGTGACCATAAGGTATAACCTCGGAAGGTTATTCCCTATACAACTATGGTCACCTAAAGTGTTTGGTTGGATCCTAAAGATCGACCAAATGGGTCGGGTTCGAAAGTATAAGCGATTGTTTAGATCGCTTACCTTTACGACCCTAGACAAGCACAATTCTAAAAGTGACGAGCTAAACATGCTAGAACATGTTTAGTTAAGTTAGAAAAAAGGTTTGGTATCAAAACAAACGGTTTTAATACCCTAGAGTAGTTTGGTTACAAAATACGCAAGAAAATGCATTTTGGCCGAAACTACGACTCGTCACTGAGCCTAGATAACGTGGTAATCAGTAGGTATAGTCACTAGGGACTATAACCATTGTGACTACGCTCACGTTATGAAGTTTAAACGAACTTTGCGTTGACCATAAACTGGTCAATGCAGAAAGTCAAACGCAGTTTGACTTTAATGCAAAAATGAAAGAAATGCACGAAATAAAACTTACAGAAGGTCCCCGCAAGATTTGACCCGATTCACTCTCAGGTAAGAAGCATATACTTCCACTTAGAGAGCTTGAATCAGATTCAAATGGAGGAATGAATGAAAACATGGTGGGTATTTATAGGCATGGCACTACCGTTAAGATCGTTTCTTGCAAAAGGGGGCACGATCTAAGCCGTACACTTGCCATATTCTGATTTGGCACCTTGATGGGCACACAAACCAGCCCATAGAAACCCAAAAACCATGTGCACAAGGTGGGTAACAGCTGGAAATGGCTGGAAAGAATTTCTGCTGATCTGGGGGTTGCTTACGGACCGTAAGCAGGTCCATACGGTCCGTAAGGACACTGCAGACCAGCAAAGTTTCAGTTTTGGCAGATTTGGTCCCTGTGCGCGTATGGTCGTGTTTTGGCACTTCTAACACCCGTCAAACCCATTTCTAAGTTTCATAAGGGTTTTAAAGCATAGGGAACATGAAACATGCTCAAAAATATGTCGGATGTCGGTTCATTTGGCCGTACGATTGCGTTGTTCGGTTAATTACGACGGAAGTCGTAACGGACGCAAAAATGGTCCAAATTGCGCGACGAATGGATTTTTGACAAGCCAATCACTAAAACATAATATTTTAATGATTACATAAATTTTTGGATGTCCGGATGTATTCAGAACGTAAGTTATGCGCGAAAATACAAACTTATGCACTTTTTGACGCTTTTAGTCCCTGAATGAGCATAAAGTTTATTTTAGCACACCGAACCCCTCAAAGCCTATTTCTAAGCTATGTAAAGGATATTTAGGGTGTGTTTAACTTATGATCATGTTCCGGAATGTTCGTTACAGTTCAATTTGGCATACTTTCGCAGTTTGTCAATTTTAGTCCCTGCAAGCGAATAAACTTGATTTTGCCATACCAAAGCCTTTAAAACTTATTTCTAAGTTATGTAAAGGTTATTTAAGGTATGTTAAGCATAATTTGATGTTCCGGAGTATTTGTTGTGTTAAACTGAGTACGTTTACGCACCAGTTTGCGTATAATTCTCCTGAAAGCGATATAGAGTTTGAAATTGAATAAAAACCAAAATATGAAAAACATCAAACATAAACAAACAAACATTGGGATAAAATAACTTTATTCCATTGATAACTGAATTTTTTACAATGATTACAAGCACAGATGTCACAACTACGTTCGGAAGTACTGCTGCCATTTGTTGAGCGACAAGGGCTGCGACTTCTTCATTAGTTAGGGTTGTACATCTCGTCGAGGAGGCATTGTCTAAAAAGGACAAGGAAACATGAGAAACGAGTGAGGTTGACAATTGGAAAAACAAATGGGGTATTGAAAGCATCGACAAAACACAAGGAAGGCGATCATTTGTTCATTACCTTGAACAAAACAAATGACACGCAGTGACTAATCAAAGTAAATGGGTCAATATAATGTATCGAGAAGACCTGCTTTAGACTATAAGTGGACACTCATCCCAATAATTCCCAGGTAAGATTGACTGGTCCGATTGTATGGATTTGTACGAACACTCTAGCCTTAGACAGAAAACTCAGGATACAGGCATCCACCCTTCCAGATTTCACGTGTTCACACTATAAGACCCAAACTTTGACGAGATTTTGAAAACTTAGAGGGTTCAAAATCTAGTAATCAATCATCCTAGAACAGATGACTGGTTTTCAAAGCGGATTCGAAATTTTGTTCTTGTTGTGGTTGTCACCTAAAGATAGGTGACGGTATTGTTTTTAAAACTAAACACAAGATAACTTGTGTTAGGGTCCTAGGAAGGTTATAGTCTAGGTCAAAGCATTACTAATAACCTAATTCCCTATAACCATTGGCTCTGATACCAACTTTTCTGTCACACCCCGACCACGTAAAACAACAAATCGTGGCGGAAACGTCGGGGAGTGTCGTAACAGAATCATTGTTTCACAACCATGGATTAAAGAATTTCGTTTTATTGAATTATTGAACTCATTGTTTTATTACAAATCAGACAAATACAAATATTGTCTTTCAAGTTTTAAAGTTGCTAAGGCACGAGTCCATCCTATGTATATTGTAGGATCGTGTAGATGACCCGAACGAGTCGTTCAGAGGAGTTTTACTTTGTTTCAGAGGCGGAAACTAAGAAACAAAGGTAGAAACAGCTAAATCTTCACTTTAAACACTGATTAGATTGAAATAACAACAATTACAATCAGTCTTCATACCGGCAGCACCTCGGTATGGAGTTCAAGAGTTGTTACAAATGATTCCGCTCGGAGGGTATATATAGCTTTGTGATTCCGCTCGAAAATGTCCAAGAACAATTCAAGCGGAATACCAATGATGTGATTCCGCTTGAAACTAACCACTGTCATTTCAAGCTGAATTAGCTCCTTAAGCGAAATCAGACACTTTACAACCTAAAATACCCTATTTTCTCGATCTACGAGCCCTGATCTAATCTATCTAATCTAAGACTCGATACAAGACGAAGTCGACAGATGCATGCACTAACAGACTCCCCCTCAGATGTTGACGAGTCTCACGTGTCGAGTCTTTGCAACTTCAGTCTTTATCAGTCTACGGGCTTCACTTTTTCTATCCACTCTTGCATGTCTTCAGACTCCCCCTAACAATGTGCTGGCATTCCTTAAGTTCATCAGCATCATCAGCTTCAGGATCGAAATCTGGTTCATTTCCCAAGATCGCCTAGCTCTATTCTTCAATTCAGAGTCCTCAGGTATCGGAACCTGGCTCTCTTAACACAAGCTTCTCAGGATCGATCACCTGGCTCTACTAATGTTGTTCCAAGATCGTAACCTGGCTCTCATTCAACAAACCATTTTCTCATTAAGATTTCAAAACACTTAAGTTTGTTTTAATCAAAATGATTTTTCTGGAAAATAAGTTTGTTTTACCACTTGTAGAAATACCATTAGTAGGTTCGGGGATATGGTTCATCATCTTGTCTTTCAAACACTTGTATAAAGATTACATCAAGTTCAAATTAATGACCTTGACGAATCACTTGTACCACTTGTAAGATCAAAACAATACCAATTGTAGGAATATCTCATCTACACAAACCATTTACCAATCAAGATGCCGATTCGTGCTTCGCACTTACCAACCTGGAAGCTCCGGCATAGTCCTTCACCTGTAAAGGTTTCAACAATTTAAAATTTTCTCAAAAACAATCTTTAAGAATGATGCCGATTCCTGATCCACGATTACAAACTTGGGATCTCCGGCATAGTCCAGATTCTCAGGGAAAGAGAATTTCCACCCAGGTCTTACCAACCTTGGGTGTTTTCAACTCTTGTTCAGTCGGGTTATATGTTGCCTTTTTAGTTGCATAAAAATCTTTAACCCCTTTTACTTTCCCATCAAGCATTTTTCCAAAAATTTTCTTAACATTCCCATTGAATGCTTTCTCAACATCAAATTCCTTTTGATCAGAAAAGAATTGATTTGAGATCTCAACTTTACCAATTTTTTGTTTCATATTTTCAAACTTCAGAGATGGAATTTCAACATCATCTTTTGAAGGCACAATTTTTTCTTCTTTAACCTCATCCTGTGGCTCCTCTGATTTTGTGGAATCAGGTTCATCGCCGACTTTTTCATCCCACTTCTTGACAACCCACACTTGGTTATCTTTCGCTTTCTTTTTGTAAAAATTTTTCTTTGAACATTCACCATCTTCATAAGTAGAATTTTCAAAAGTTTTGAATGCTTCAGTTGGTGGTTCAATATCGACAACTTTTTCTTTCAATTTTTCAGAAACACCCTGTTTTGTCTTAGTATTCGTCGGACAATTTGATACAATGTGACCAGCTTCATTGCATTTGAAACAGGTTCTAGTCTCTTTTGGATGAAACACTCCAGTTCCTTTCTTTTTCTTTTCAGCAAGAAACTCCTGGTTTGATTGTCTCCAGAATGGGTTCTTCTGTTCATCCTCAGCACTTCCACCTGAAACAAATTCTGTTTTTGTTTTAGAATTTTTCTCATTTTTATAATTTTCTGGTGGAATAAAACCTAATCCTTTCTTTTTGTAACTACCATTATGGTTTGGTTTCTTTTGAAAACCAGAACCAGAATTGTAACCCTTTTTTCTTGTTTAATCGTTGTTGAACTCTTGAAGTGTATTTTTTAGGTTTTCCATTAAGATTTAAATCTTTTATTTCAGAAATATTAATTTCTGTCATTTTGAAAACCTTTTTGATCATTTCAAATCTAACACTTCTTATTGGAAATTCTTTTTCAGAGTATAATTTGTCAGAATCATTCAAAGTGTATGCAACTTCGAATGTTTCATCACTCAAATTTGATTTTGATAATAAAAACTCTCTACTGTAAGCTCTTTTAACCACTGGTTTTGGACTGTTGACCGACGAACTTGACCCTCCAGACTCAGACTTTGACTCAGACTCCTCATCAGTATCCAACACCTGATCGACCACCTTTTTTATTAACTCAGACTCATGATCAGTGTCAGACGATGTGAAAGTGACGTCAATATTTTCTGGTAATTCATCAGTTGTATCGGTTTTTAACTTTATATTGACTGCCTTTTGAACTTGCTCCTCATTTGGTTTTCTGGGATAATAACCTTCCCAGATCGGAGGCGAACACTTGTTATAGCTAACAGTCGGTTTCTTACCAGTATCCTTCTTCTTTGGCTTATCATCTTGAAAAGCTTCCATACCTGCAACAGTCGGATAAATTCGATCAATAAGATAATCAGAACTAGAGTAACTCTGTAATAGACGTCTGATTCTCTCATTCTCAATTTTCTTGGTTTCCAACTCTTGCTTCCACTTTGCACTTTCTTCGATGTAAAAATTTATAGCTTTCTGCTTTGTCATCATTGTTGCATTCATCATCGTGAAAGCATTTTCTCTTTCAGAATTTGTCTTTTGAAGACCAGTTACTGTTCTGTTCAAAACATCATAAGATTCCTTCACATAATTGAGGTTGAACAGTAATTGTTCCTTCATCTTCTCATACTCTGCCAGCTTCTCGTCTTTTGATGCACATTCCTTGCATAGTTCTAAACACTTCAAGCAAGGCTTGATGACTTCCATAATCTTTTATACTTCGATAATGTTCTCCACTTCTACAACTTTTTCATTTTCTTCAACTACTCTTTTGATTGTTTGAAACACTTCTTTAGCAAATTGAACTTTATCATTAAAATCAGAATCTTCTTCTTGATCCATACTTTCACTTTTCTGTTTTGGTTCAACAATCTCCTCAGCAACACTTTTAACTTCTTCATTTTGAACAGTCTCATCTTTTTCAGCAACACTTTCAGACTTCTCCTTTTGTTCTTTTGCAGCTCGTCTCTCCTTCAGTTTCTCCAAGCGATCTGCAAATTAAAATTAAAACTTTCAGGAGAAAGATGAGATTTTGCAACATTAATATGTTTTTCTTCCTCATCATCACTGCTATCATCAGTTGGTGATTGATCAAATTCTACTAATTTGTCAGAACCATCATCCGAAGATCCAGAATCAGATGGTGTTTGATCAAAGACAATTTCCTTTTCTGAACTCTCATCTGAAATCTATGAGCTTTCTTCTGATGAAACAGACTTTTCTTCTTCATTCTTCACATTTTCACCGATAGATTTCATCCACTCGGTGAACATATCTGGTTCTTTCACAATATTGGCAATGAAAGCTTTGAAATCTCCTTTCTCATCTGTAAACATTGTTGGACTCTGTATGCCCAAGACACATTAAATTGATGTGGCTAGTACGTTATGATCCAAGTCGAGTCATACCCAATAACAAGCTAGACAAACACTTATATTATTTATTTGTGATATGATCAAACAAATAAATATTAACACTTAGAGTATTTAGAAATTGGTTTTCTAAATAATTGCACTTGACAAACTAATAAATTATATGGATAATTTATTTTGAGAGAATATTTTATTTTGTTATTTAATGGGTTAAATAACTTAATAAAAGTTGTATGAAGTCTTGTGAACATATGATGTTATATTTTATAAAAGTTATAAAATTAAACAAGACTTAAATTATTTTATAAAAAGAAATTGAATTTTTTTTATATTAAGTAGGCCGCCACCCCCCCCCCCCCATGGGGTCTTCCCAAAAGATTCTTGTCCAAAGAGGTTCCATGCATGTTGTCATAGTTGCATGCATCTTGATTGGATGGTCTTCCCAAGCAAGAAAGGTCCAATGCATGAGTATGCAAATGCATGTGTAAGAAGCTCTTTGATTGGGCATGTGGGTGGCTATCTTCTCTCTCATGGTTCTATAAATACCAAGATGTCAAATGAATGAACTTGCAACACTTGAATGAACTTGAAAGATGAGAGCATTCTCTCTAAACAAAATCGGCCAAGACAAGTGCCAAGAAGAGATAATTTTCAAGTGAAGAACTTGTAAAACTATCTCTAAATTTCGGCCAAGGTGTGGTTGATCAAGAAGTGTCTTTCAAGTTGATATATCAAGTGCAAGAACTCCATAACTTCCCTTGATTATTTTCGGCCAAGAGTTGGTTCCAAGAGAGGTTTTTTAGTGAGTTCACAAGTGTAGAAATCCTAGCTAAACATAAGGTGTTTGTTGGAAGGCTTGGGGTATACAAGCTTGAGGTCTTCTACACTTGAAGGCAACCATTCAAGAAGCATCATCATCTTCATATCCTCTACTCCTTGGAAGGTAGTATTCTAAACACTCTATGGTTATGTTTTATTTTGATAGCATGCATGTTCGTATATGGATCCGGGATTGGGTTTTACATATAAAATGAGTTTTATATCTTGTAAGTAAACATGTTTTAAATAAATAACATTTTCCGCTGCGTTTTTATTATATTCGGATAAAATACTTTGATAAACATGTGAAAAACCCAACAGTGGTATCAGAGCCAGGTTATATGAATGCATGCTTCATAGGATATGAAATTTTCGGGTTTCGGGTTTGGTTAAAACCCTATGGCCGAAATTTTATATATGGTTATCCTTTTGTTTTTCAAGATTATTTTAATACATGCATAAAAGTATCTTGAAAAATTATGTCATTTGGATGATTTGTTTGTTTGGACAAAAACCCACTTTTTCGGTTTTTCATTCTTGACCAAAAAGTAGGTTGTAAAAAGAAAACCATTATGCTTCTTGAAATTAATATACATGTATATATTTGGATATATATTTTGGTGCATATAACCTAGCCATGACCTTGTGTTGAATGATTGTGTTGTGATTCATTTTATTAATTATTCAATGGGTTGTAATAATTAATTATCTTTGTTCTTCCATTTGTGAAATATGTAATTTATTTATTTTCATTTGGTATGTAAGTAAATAGATTAGGTGCATTTTATTTTTACTAGAAAAATGTATTAGGATATTTTTTGTAAAAGAAGATGCACACAAAAATGCGGTTTTGGTTTTTGCCAATTTCGGGCATAAAGGACTTCATAGTTCTTAACGGGATTTTAGCCCGATAACCAAAACACATTTTTGAAGTCCAAAGGAGTTTGGACCTGAATATAAAAGACATTTGGAAGCCCAAAGAATGTGGAGAAATCACAACACAAAAGGAAGACTTGAAGCATTTGGATGCGGGATCAAGTGGGAGTTCAACGACACATAGCTTGTGTCATTTTTCACCCTTTAGGAAGGACCTTTTGGCACACTTGTTTCGGCTAACAAGTGTGGTCAAAATAGTTGGCTATGTTTATGCACCTATTGATATATTTGTTATGCTTGTGTGGTTGCTTATTTTATTGTTTGGATGATATTCGGATATGCATGCTTAACAAACTAATAATCAACAACAAGCTTAAAATTGGTTCTTTAAAAGATCAATAAAAATGGTTAATAAAAGGTTATTAAAAATTAATGATTTTATAATAAAATGGGTTTTATTAAAAAGAACCTTAAAAATTTGTTTTCACAAAAGTACCAAGGATTTGAATGATTTGTATGGTACATAAAGTTTTCTAAACTAGAATTTTTGAAAACTCAAAAATCCCTTTTATAAAACAAGTCAATCACCATCCTTTTATACAACACTCGAAACACTTGGGAACTCTTTTGTGGGATAAAGGTCACCTAACCACATTTGAGGGAACTTGTATATTCGAGGTGGGTTTACCATGTTTGTGGGATAAAGGTCACCTAACCACTTATGTGTATAAACTCACACGTGTGTGTAAGTTGGACGACTTGATTTGGAATCCATGAACTTAGGGTCACCGAAGCATGGCGAACAAACGGTGTTGATGGGATTAAACATGCCAACTAAACATAAAGATGTTTAACCGATCCCATATGGCTAGAAGTTGCAAAGGGTTGCAATCATCAAACGTTGACTACCTTGTTAATTTAAATAGAGGGATAAAGGTCATCTAACCAATATTTAAATGTAACGTTGGATTCTAGATTTTAATTATTAATTGTCTATAAGACACAAAAGGGTATTAATGATTTAAATATAATAATATCGAAAATACTAAAATTGAATGTTGTAAAATTTTGTAGATGGCCGCTAACAATATTACCCAAACCGTCCGTAACCTATCATTGAAAACGATTCAAATCCCAATGAACATCTTATGGAAGATAAGGATGCCTATAACGATTGGATTAAGTATATCAAGGATACTAAAGCAAACCTCTTGTCTTATGTTAGGAATTGTGATTCCCGAGATTCAAAAGGATTTGGAACATCATGAGCATACGGCATGATTACCCAATTGTAGGAAATGTTCCTAAGGGTAGAACGCTTCGAAACGGTTCGAGCGCTTCATGCATGTCAAATGGAGGACACCCAATCGGACTCATCTTATGTCTTTAAGATTAAAAAAAAGCCACATTGATCACCTCGAAAGGCTCGATATGGACAAAAGGGTTTTATCCATTCTAAACGATCAATGAGGGTGGCAACTAGAAAGGGCATCACCCCGACACCAAAGCAAATGTTGAAAATGGAAACGGGTAATTCAAAGGGAAATGATTAGAAAGACTAAAGCGAAACCACCGAAACCAAAAGAGAAGAAAGGCAAAGGTTGCCATAAACGATCCATGCTTTGAGTGTGGTGAGATAGGGCATTTAAATAGGAATTGTCCAACCTATCTCAAAGAGTTGAAAAATAAGAGGGATGCAGGGCAAACCTCAGGTACAATCTTAATGAAACATATTGAACTTAATGTCATTTCTTTTAACACATGGGTATTAGATACCGGACGTGGAACTCATATTTGCAATTTGTTGCAAGAGTTCAAAAGAAATAAGCATTACAAGAAAGGAGACTATGTTTTGAAACTTCCAAATGGTTTGGAAAAGGTTTTAAAATGTTTTTGAATGCTCCTAGTTTAACTAGGAACATTATTTAAGTTTCCCTTATAAGACAATACGGTTTTGATTTAAAGTTTGTAAACAATGACATTTATATCGATGAATGACATGTTTTACTTTAAAGCTATGCCTTCAAATGGTATTTATGAATTGGTTCATAATAATACATCATTTGATTGTTTAATGTACCAATCAATCACCAAGAAACTCAAAATGGATTTGAGTAAAACATATCCTTGGCATTATCGCCTTGGTCATATAAACAGATGTCGCATGTAAACACATCGAAAGAATTGTCTTTTGGAAACAAATGAAATTGGTTCATTTGATACATGCGAATCTTATTTACAAGGTAAAATGACCAAGTAATCCCTTAGTGGGGAAGGGCAAAAGATTTATTAGGTATCATACATTCGAATGTATGTGATCCTTTTAAGCCAATGACTAGGAATGGTGAAAGATACTTCATTACTTTTTCCGACAACTATAGTAGTTATGGTTATGTGTACTTGACAAAAAGAAGAAGTTTTGAAATGTTCAGAATCTTCAAAAAGTGAAGTACAAAATCATCTCTTTTAAAGTTCTTTGTTTCGATAGAGGAGGAGTCGAACTCTATTAGATATGGTTCGATCTATGATGGCTAGGAGCGCATTATCTCTATCACTTTGGGGTTACGCTTTGCTCTCTATGGCCTATATGGCCCCAAACCAAGAAAGTGGATAACACACCTTTTAAAATATGGCATGGAAGGGCTCTATCATTATTTAAAGGTATGAGGTTGTTAAGCTTATATGAAGCAATACACCCCAAACAAATTGGAAGTACGATCCACTAAGTGTATCTTTATAGGATATCCTAAAGATGATATAGGATATTATTTCTACAGAGCAAAAGGTATGTGTTGCTCGAAAGGATGAGTTCTTGGAAGCTAAGTTCCTTGTGGAAGGAATTAGTAGAGCAGTGGAACTTGATGAGGATCAAGAACCACAAGCCGATACACGTTTGGTCAATACTAGCAATCAACAAGAGGTTGTTGAAAATGATCAAGTGATTGATCATTACACTCAAAATACGTTCGCAGATCTGGTAGAATCAGTAGTCCACCTGAAAGATATGGATTTTTCATGAATGGATGCTACGTGGTAGATTCAGGTGAACCTAGCACATACCATGATGCAATGTCAGAATCCGATTGTGACAAATGGCTTGAAGCCATGAACGTAAAGATGCAATCCATGTATGACAACCAAGTTTGGGAATTGGTTGTACTACATCTTAACTCCAAAGTGGTTGGAAGTAAGTGGGGTTTTCAGTAAGAGAACAGATATGCATGGAAACTTGGATACTTATAAAGCGAGACTTATAGCATAAGGTTTCACTCAAAATCAAAGGGTTGATTATGATGAGACCTTTTCGCCTGTGGCAATGCTAAAGTCAATAAGGATATTATTTGCCATACCTGCATAATATGATTATGTGATTTGGCAAAAGGATGTCAAAACGGCTTTCCTTAATAGATATCTTGAGGAAGATGTCTATATAGTTCAGCCTGAAGGTTTTGTCGATCCAAAACATCCTAACAAAGTATGCAAGTTAAAGGAATCAATATATGGATTGAAACAAGCATCTAGAAGTTGGAATCACCGTTTTGATGAAGAGATTAGGGAATATGGATTCATCAAGAACGACGATGAAGCCTGTGTGTATAAGAAAGCTAGTGGGAGCATCATCACTTTCTTAGTACTGTATGTCGATGACATTCTACTATTTGGGAATGGCATTCCAACCATGGAAGGTGTAAAAACCTAGCTTGGAAGTTGTTTTTCCATTAAGGATCTTGGTAAAGTCGCCTATATTTTGGGAATAAAGAATCTATAAGGATAGATCAAGGCGCACGATAGGTTTAAACTTAAGTGCATACATTGACAATGTCTTGAAAAGGTTCAAGATAGAGAACTCTATGAAAGGTTTGGTACCTATTCAAGAGGGGACAATATTGAGTGCGTCTCAATGTCCAAGCTCAAAGAATGAGTAAGAAAGAATGAAAGGAATCCCATATGCGTCAGCTATAGGATTCATTATGTATGTAATGATATGCACTAGACCGGACAAGTTATGTGCATTAAGCATGACGAGAAGATACTAGCGAGTAACGGTCATTAGATGACTGTTATAAATATATTGAAATACCTCAGAAGGACTAAGGATATATTTCTAATATATAGATCTGGTGAAAAGAACTCGTTGTAAAGGGTTACAGGGATACGAGTTTCGGAATTCATTGAAAAGGGTTACATGGATACGAGTTTCCAAACTGATCGAGATGATTCTCGATCACAATCAGGGTAGCATTGTCCACTACAGAATCAGAATACATTACCGCTTCATTGTTTGAGATAATTCATGTGGATCTACCACTTGAATTATTGACAATCTAGGGGTAGTCCATACCATTCAGGACCCCTAGAGATCTTTGTGACAACGATGGTGCGATTGCTTAAATCAAGGAACCTCGTGCACATCAAAAGACTAGGCACATTGAGTGGAGTTTCAACTACATAAGGGATGAAGTTGAAAAGGGAAAGATATGTATTCGCAAAGTTCACACTGATCAATATATCGCGGATCCACTCACGAAGCTCCTTGAACGGGCAAAGCATGAAAGGGTCATACTTGTGCCTTAGAACTTCGATATTCTAGTGATTGGATTTGATCTATTTTGTATTTGGATATTGGAACAATTGTTATTATAACTCTTTATGGTATGTTGAGTTATGTTCCATTTTTAGCATGTTTAAATCCATGAATAAGTTACTTATTCTAAATGTCCGTAGTCAATCATACTTGTGGGAACAAATATGAATGTAAGACTATTATGAATTTGGATTGGTGGATATTCATTTAGAATGAATATAGAGCAAAGTGTTGCTGCCAAAGTTCATAGATATTTGTGGGATACAAATATTGGACTGACTCGCTCTCAAATATTACTGCATGGAATCATCTGTGATTGATCATAAGTAAATTTGAGTAAAGGAGAATATCATAGTATCCTCAGACCTGAGATACATATTGGGTCTTGATATTCACCAAATATTGTACCTTGACTTATTTCTTTGCTGTTAGTAATATGACAGTACATAAGGCTAAGCTCAGGTGTGGTACAAGGTGATTGTGAGAGACGTATGTAGTCAAGATGGGATTTGTTCCTCTTATTCGTTGAGAGTAAGATGTCTAAGGCCTGCTAAAGTTAAATCAACAGAGAGTGATCACTCTGTGTCTCTGGATTTGACATGACATCTGTAACGAAAGGATAAATGATAGATTCACCTAAATCATTTTCAAGTAAGGGACTTGAAGGGGATGATGTTATTGAATGGCACATATAGTCATACGTATTAGGGGTAGTAAACCATAGTTAGGCGTCATTTACTACTTGCATCAATCTACTATGTATCTTGTGCAAGTGGGAGATTGTTGGACTCTGTATGCCCAAGACACATATTAAATTGATGTAGCTAGTACGTTATGATCCAAGTCGAGTCATACCCAATAACAAGCTAGACAAACACTTATATTATTTATTTGTGATATGATCAAACAAATAAATATTAATACTTAGAGTATTTAGAAATTGGTTTTCTAAATAATTGCACTTGACAAACTAATAAATTATATGGATAATTTATTTTGAGAGAATATTTTATTTTGTTATTTAATGGGTTAAATAACTTAATAAAAGTTGTATGAAGTCTTGTGAACATATGATGTTATATTTTATAAAAGTTATAAAATTAAACAAGACTTAAATTATTTTATAAAAAGAAATTGAATTTTTTTTATATTAAGTAGGCCGCCACCCCCCCCCCCCATGGGGTCTTCCCAAAAGATTCTTGTCCAAAGAGGTTCCATGCATGTTGTCATAGTTGCATGCATCTTGATTGAATGGTCTTCCCAAGCAAGAAAGGTCCAATGCATGAGCATGCAAATGCATGTGTAAGAAGCTCTTTGATTGGGCATGTGGGTGGCTATCTTCTCTCTCATGGTTCTATAAATACCAAGATGTCAAATGAATGAACTTGCAACACTTGAATGAACTTGAAAGATGAGAGCATTCTCTATGAACAAAATCGGCCAAGACAAGTGCCAAGAAGAGATAATTTTCAAGTGAAGAACTTGTAAAACTATCTCTAAATTTCGGCCAAGGTGTGGTTGATCAAGAAGTGTCTTTCAAGTTGATATATCAAGTGCAAGAACTCCATAACTTCCCTTGATTATTTTCGGCCAATATTTGGTTCCAAAAGAGGTTTTTTAGTGAGTTCATAAGTGTAGAAATCCTAGCTAAACATAAGGTGTTTGTTGGAAGGCTTGGGGTATACAAGCTTGAGGTCTTCTACACTTGAAGGCAACCATTCAAGAAGCATCATCATCTTCATATCCTCTACTCCTTGGAAGGTAGTATTCTAAACACTCTATGGTTATGTTTTATTTTGATAGCATGCATGTTCGTATATGGATCCGTGATTGGGTTTTACATATAAAATGAGTTTTATATCTTGTAAGTAAACATGTTTTAAATAAATAACATTTCCCGCTGCGTTTTTATTTTATTCGGATAAAATACTTTGATAAACATGTGAAAAACCCAACAAACATATCCCAACTAAAACCTTCAGGCAATCTTTCATCATCCTGAATGTTCCAGTTAAAATCTTCTTGATTTCCTAGACATGCTCTCTTTGAATCCTCAATCACTTTTCTACCATGAGCCACTTGTGGTTCTTGCTGTTGCTGTTGACCAACCTGTTGATATATGGCTTTCCGGTAGTAATCATCTTTTCCGAATGGATTCTTCACATCACTTGCTTCCCTATTCTTGCACTCCCTCTTGAAATGACCTTTCTCCCTGCATCGAAAACAAGTAACTTTAGATTTATTAAAACCTAAAGTAGAAACGTGTGCATCAAGAAAGTCATTTCTTCCAGTGATCAATTTGAACTTCTCTGCTCTTCTGAGAACGCTAGCTAGACACCATTTGATGTCCATTAGCTACATCTCTTCAGCATCTATCTAATCGTAATCTTCTTTGGTGAGCATAGGATTCCCGATCCGCCCAGCAACCAAACCTTCATATGATAATAGCACAGAACCAAGTAAAGCCATATGATCTTTCGCAACTTCTTCAGAGAAACTTTGACCATCTGGAAGATTCAAGGCAATGTTGCACCGTATCACATAACCATTTCCAGTTTTTGTGCTTTGAGAATGAAAACTTGATGTTATATCTTTTGGGTTCACACTCGGATATGAAGAAAAACCACTGCTTTTGGTTGAACGTTGATCAACTTTCTCAGATGAGTCTCCAGCACTAAAAGCAGTCTAAATTTTCGGACTTCTTTCAACTTCTGGAACACTGCCTTTGTAGTACATTTTCACATCCTGTTGACCATTTGGACTATTCATCCTCGCAATTTTTTGCTGTTCCAGATCTTGACCCTCAATCTTCTAAATAAACTGAGAAATCGTCAACCCATCATACACCCCAGTGTTCTTCAAAATCATCAAATAAGTTCCCCACTCCTTTTGTGGTAAAGCATCAGCTAACTTGTCGACCCACTCTTCACGATCTTTGGTTATACTCAACATTGACATAGATCGTACTAAGTGGCAATATCGTTCAATGAGCTTCTTTGTATCTTCCCCGGGCAAACTCGTAAAAAGATCAAATTCTTTCTTAAGCAGTGCCTTTTTATTCTTGATCATGTTCTCACTACCCTCAAACTTGATTCGAAGAGCATCCCAAATTGATTTTGAAGTTTTGTCGTGCTGAAGCAATACGAAGATGTCTTTTTTGATAGCTTGCTGAAGTAGACTGATCATCATCTTTTCAGCTTTGTACATATCTCTTTCTTGGTCACTAAATTCAGAAATTGTTTTCTCAACTTACAAATCAGTGCGTGGCAACACATACTTCTTCAGAATGCACTCCCATGATCTTAGATGGTTAGCTTGAACCCAGTTTTTAAACCTATCTTTCCATCCGTAATATTCTTCTATGCTCATTAGCTTTGGGGGCTTTTGTAAAGTTCCGGTCTCGTTTTCTAGATTCATGTTCTGAGCAATGGAAGCCAGAGTAGTCGGAGTAGCAAACGCGTTATAGAAATCGTTATCCATGATTCTTGTTCAAGCGAGATAATCAGAAAGTCTTCAAGAGAAATAACTAAGTTCAGCAAAGACCCACTCAAGCGAAATCACCTCAGACAATTTCAAGCGAAATTACAAAAGTGAATTTTGGAGCGGAATCAACAGCAAATCTCAAGCGGAATCTGACTTTGTCTGTTTCAAGCGAAATCACAGGTTTCACTTGAAATTTTCAAGCGGAATAGTCAACTTGAAGCGAAATCAAGTACTTTTGGAGCGAAATCAGAAAATGTACTTTCGAGCGGAATCACTTCGGAGGTTCATTTTGGTCATTTTTACTGCGAATTTTGGTCTCAAACTTTCAAGGGTTTGTTAATATGTCCTTTTACACAGTCTGTGAGAAAATGATCCAATTTTGACCGTTAAAACTTCATGAACTAATGAAAGAAGGTGTAGAAGTGAGAAAATGCAATCAAATCCAGCTGAAATCTGCAAAACTCCTCCTCCTGAGCTCTGATACCACTTATAGGATCGTGTAGATGACCCGAACGAGTCGCTCAGAGGAGTTTTACTTTGTTTCAGAGGCGGAAACTAAGAAACAAAGGTAGAAACAGCTAAATCTTCACTTTAAAGACTGATTAGATTGAAATAACAACAATTACAATTAGTCTTCACACCGGCAGCACCTCGGTATGGAATTCAAGAGTTGTTACAAATGATTCCGCTCGGAGGGTATATATAGCTTTGTGATTCCGCTCGAAAATGTCCAAGAACCATTCAAGCGGAATACCAATGATGTGATTCCGCTTGAAACTAACCACTGTCATTTCAAGCGGAATTAGCTCCTCAAGCGAAATTAGACACTTTACAACCTAAAACACCCTATTTTCTCGATCTACGAGCCCTGATCTAATCTATCTAATCTAATAGGTACATCAGCATAAAAATACCTGTGAGATACATAGGTTTTATTAATGCAGGATTCATGACTTGTAAGTTTAAAAGAATGTTTAACAAAAAGTAGTCATGAAATTAAAAATGTTTTCTTTATAAATCATGCGAAAATTTTATAAGGAACCAGATGATATAAAAGAATAATGCATAGATAAATAAATAACTAAGTAAAATGAGTTTGTATAAAATATGTTGTTTGTAAAACAATGTTTTGATAAAAAGGTTTGTAGTATATAAAAAAAATACCTTGGTTTTAAGAAAGTCGGATAAGTAATATATTAAAATATATTTTAGTTCCAAAATAGTTAAATAGATAGTATATCAAATACACTTTAGTTGTTAAAATAATAGTTTTCAGTAGTATATCATAAGTATACTTTGGTTTTATAAATAACATATTAAACTATGCTTTGGTTTTGTAATTAACATATCAAACTATGCTTTGGTTTTATAAATAACATATCAAATTATGCTTTGGTTTTGTAAATAACATATCAAACTATGTTTTAGTAATTAACAAAATATATGTTGGTTTTGTACATATATATCATATATACTTTGGTAAACAATATCACATATGTGAGCATATCAAACTATACTTTGGAAGTATAACAAAATATACAAAAGAAAATGTGATTTAGAATTCATTCAAACCTTAGTGTATCAAACTACACCTTAGAGACTATAGAAATACCACAAATGCAATCTCTATTTGGATAAAAATTGGTTTCTGACATTCCATACAACAGGAATGGGGTGTCTAATCCTATAGCGCTATATCATACTACCAATCGGTCTGGTGAATGTATAAAACAAGTACAATCCAACATTTAATTTTATAATCTTTGAAAATTAGTGTTTAAACCATAGATAATCATTCAGTTTGTCAAAAGATAAATACTAGCATGTATAATCAAATTATACTTTGAAATCATGAAAATAACAATTAAGCACACATGTTTCACCCCAAAACATTTGAAAACAGTAAAAGAGGGGACTATGTACTCACTTGAGGATGCTTAGAAGTCTTGAATAACAACCAAGCAAAGCTAGAGGGATCACGGAATCAAACGACACCTAATATAGGTAACTAAGTAAATAACCCGGACCTAAATCGGAAGATCGGATAGAATGAGGCCTTGTAAACCAAATGAGTATTGGGACTCATGTGATATGGTTTAACAAAGCCTACATCCTAAAGCGGAACCTATCCTAAGTGCTTTCGACATGTTACGACCCATTAAGGTAGCTTACGCTACTTTAACGCGTCGTTCGCTCAAATGCGCATTCGAGACGCCTAATTAGTCCTATGACAAGTATTATATGCCCTAACAAGTTTAAATACGTTGCATAATCAGTTAAGTGACGAAATTTAAGTTACATATGCTTAATTACCAATTATGCATGAAAAGGGCATTTTGGTCATTTACCTAAGGCATATAAACTACCTATCATACAACTAATTAAACCTAAGTAACCATAAGGTATAACCTCGGAAGGTTATTCCCTATACAACTATGGTCACTAAACATGCTTGGTCGGATCCTAATGATCGACCAAACAGGTCGAGTTCGAAAGTCTAAGCGGATGTTAAGACCGCTTGACTTACGACTCTACACAAGCACTAAACTAAAAGTGACAAGCTAAACATGTTTAGTTAAGTTAGAAAACAGGTTTTGATATCAAAACAAAGGGTTTTGATACCCATGAATAGTTTGGTTGCAAAATACGCATAAATACGCATTTTTGACCGAAACTATGACTCGTCACTACACCTAATCAACGTGGTAATCAGTAGGTATAGTCACTAGGGACTATAACCATCGTGATTACGCTCACGTTACAAAGTTCAAACAAACTTTGTGTTGACCAATTCGTGGTCAAAGCAGAAAGTCAAACACTGTTTGACTTTCATGCTTGAAAAACGATAAAAGCATGAAAGAATACTTACAAAGGGTCCAAGCTAGGAAGATTTGAACTAAAAAATTCTCAGGTATGAAGCCTCACAAGGAGAGCTTCAACTTAGAGAAAGAAATTGAGATCAAAGGTGTGAAGAATGAAGGAAATTCAAGTGGGTTTTTATAGAATTCCCACAACCGTTAGGATTGTTCCTCGATAATTGAGCTTCGATCTGGACCTTACAAGTGTGGCACATTGTTTTGGAATACTAGGGGTGCCCTAAACCATCACACGGTATTGAGAAAAGTTAAAAAAAAGACCCCCAAGTTCAACCTGGTTGTCAAAATGAAGTTTCTGCCCAGATGAGGCCATGGCGTGCCGCCACAGCAACAACATATAGTGGTGGCGTGACGCCACCACATGCTAGATCCAGAAACTTTCGAAAATTGTCAGGTTTGGTCCCTGCAACTCGTTTAGGCCATTTTCGATGCGTTTAAACCCCGTTAACCCATTTTCAAGGCTCTACAAGGATGTTAAAGCATAGGGAACATGAAACATACTAAAAAATATCTCGGATGTCAGTTCGTTTGGTCGTATGGTGTGACACCTGTGCCTCCAAGGCCATCAAACAGATTCCAAACCAATGAAATATTGTATTTCATACTTGGGGTTTGTTTAAATATGTGTATCATTTACACATATCAATTCTTGTTTGATTTCAAGCTTTAAATCGCTTTCTGGAAAATTATACGCGAACTGATGCGTAAACGTAATTAGTTTAACACGACAAACACTCCGGGATAGTGACATAGACTTAGCATACCTTAAATAACCTTTACATAACTTAGAAATAAGTTTTGAAGGCTTAGGTATGGCAAAATCAAGTTTAATCACTTACAGGGACTAAATTCGACAAACCGTGAAAGTATGCCGATTCGTACTATGAAGGACATTACGGAACTTGGCCATAAGTTAAACATACCCTAAATATCCTTTACATAGCTTAGAAATAGGCTTTGAGGGGTGCAGTGTGCTAAAATAAACTTTTTGGTCATTCAGGGACTAAAAGCGTCAAAAACTGCATAAGTTTGCATTTTCGCGCATAACTTACGTTCTGAATACATCCAGACATCCAAAAATTTATGTAATCATTAAAATATTTTATTTTAGTGATTTGCATGATAAAATTCCATTCGTCGCGTAATTTGGATCGTTTTTGCGTTCGTTACAATTTCCGTCGTAATTAACCGAACAACGCAACCGTACGACCAAACGAACCGACATCCGAGATATTTTTTAGCACATTTCAACTTCCCTATACTTTAACTTTATTTTAGAGCCTTGAAATGGGGTTAACGGGACTTAAAAGTGGCAAAAATCAATTTTTACAAGTGCAGGGACCATTTTTGAAATTTCTGGTAGATACATTGAACTTGGTCCATTTTTGAGGTTTTGATGGTTTTAACCCAAGGTTTTGCACTCTATGGGCTGGAATTTTATGGTTTTAAGTATTCCCATGGTTTTTAAAACCATGTGCCTACTTGTAAGGTCAAGATCAAAGCACGATTTGCGAGAAACGATCATAACGGTTCTCCGAAATCTATATATTCCTCTTCCATTTCATTTGCAAACTCACCTTTGATCTTATTTTGTTCTCTAAGTTGAAGTTATACACTTCATACCTGAGAATAATTAGATCAAACCTCCATTTCTTGGACCCGTTGTAAGTATTCTTTCGTTCTTTTACGCATTTTAAACGTGAAAGTTAAACAAGTGTTTGACTCTCAGCTTTGACCAGTCAATGGTCAACACGAAGTTCGTTTGAACTTCGTAATGTGAGCTAATCACAATGGTTATAGTCTTTTGTGACTATGCCGACTGCTTACCACGTTATTTAGGCGTAGTGACGAGTCGTAGTTTCAGTCAAAATGCGTATTCTTGCGTATTTTGCAACCAAGCTACTTTTGGGTATCAAGACCCTTTGTTTTGATACCAAACTTGTTTTATAGCTTCGTTAAATGTGTTTTAACATGTTTAACTCGTCACTTTAGGTTTAGTGCTTATATAGGGTCGTAAAGGTAAGCGGTCTAAACAACCGCTTAGACTTTCGAACCTGACCCGTTTGGTCAATCATTAGGATTCGACCACACACATTTTGTGACCATAGTTTCATAAGGAATAACCTTCCGAGGTTATACTTTATGGTCACTTAGTCTACTTAGTTGTATGATAGGTAATTATATGCCTTAGGAAAAATGACCAAAATGCCCTTTTTACTCCAAAATTCATTTTAAACATATGTAACATAAATTTTGATATCTAAACTAATTAGGCGACATTATTAGACATGTTAAGGCATATTTTACTTGTCATAGGACTAGTTAGGCGGTCCGAACATGTTTTCCGCGAACGACGCGTTAAAGTAGCGTAAGCTACCTAAACGAATCGTAATGGGTTGTAAGCACTTAGGATAGGTTCCGTTTTACAATGTAGGCTTTGTTAAACCATATTACATGAGTTCTTACACTCATTTGGTTTACGAAACCACATTTTATCCAATCCTCCGATTTAGGTCCTTTTATTAACGTAGTTACCTTTATTAGGTGCAGTTTGATTCCGTGATCTTTCTAGCATTGCTTGGTGGCTATCTAAAGACTATTGAGCAATCTCAAGTGAGTACATAGACCCCATCTTTTACAATGTTTTCAAGGTGATTATGTGAGTACATAGACCCCTCTTTTACTATTTTCACACTATTTTGGGGTGAAACACATGTGCCTACTTGTTACTTTCATGCTTTTCATGTTTTCATATCATATGCTTGTTATGTTAATTAGTACACGTATAGTACATGATTTTATCCATGTTTTTGCTATGTATGTCCATTTAGTGCATACTTAGTACATTATTTTACATTACATTTTATGCTATGTATGTCCATTTAGTGCATACTTAGTACATTATTTTACATTACATTACATTTTAAGCCATGTATGTCCATTTAGTGCATACTTAGTACATTGTTTTACATTGCATTTCTGTTGCATATGTTCTCATAGCATATGGACACATTATTTTACATTTCTACCTTGTATGTTCACTTAGCATACTAGGTACATTGTTTTCATAAAACATGCTTACATTTGGTATAACATTTGGTTTGTTTAACGAAACTAATACATTCATTAACACAGATCATGCCGCTCGGTAGTAGGTAGTGGTACCATAGGACTTGACAACTCCCGTTCCTGAAATCCTAGGTTTGTTTGGGTGGAAGGAATGACCGAATCCGAAAACATTTTTGATAACCTTTACTCTAAGGTTATCCTACAGTCTCAAGGCTTAGATGTAGACGTTTAACATTATCGCATAGATGTTTGTATCAGTAATGCATGCATTATTTTACAAAACATAACTTTTGATTATAATTTATCAAATGCATTGTTTTGTACATTTCATTCTTATAGGGTTGAGTAAATGCTTTTAAATCAATAAATGCTTTTATTCACTATACATTACATTTGTTTACACAATAACATTTCAACAATTGTTTGAACATTACATTTTGGTGGTTTGTTTGGTAAGTGATTTAAATAACGAGACGTGTGTAATAAGATAAAAGCATGGTGGATACGCCGCTTGTACTTCCTATATATAAGTGCTTTTATGGTATTACATATCGTAGCGTTAATTAAACCATTTCAAGTTTGACATATTACATTTTACACTTATAACATATCTTCATGAAACATTGTTTCACAAACAACTTATTTTATACAAACTCATTTTACTTGGTCATTTATTTATCTGTGCATCTTTCTTTTATATCATCTGATTTCGTATCACTGTTTATATGATTTATAAAAGAAAACATTTTACAAGGTTCATGACAAACTTTTGACAAACATTTTTTTTAAACTTACAAGTCATGAATCCTATTTTAATAAAACCTATGTATCTCACATGCATTTTTATGCTGACATACCTATTTTCACATGTGTTTCAGGAGATGATGCATAGGGTTGATCAAGATACACTTAGGCGGACTTGGGCCTTAGTGACAATAAAAGATGCAAGACTAGTTAATTATGTTATGTTGTTTTGATTTTAAGACATTGTAACCTCTTTCAATTCAATAAAACACAACTTCAATTTTCCATGTGTTATGAAACAATGATTCTGTTACAACACTCCCCGACGTTTTCGCCACGATTTATTGTTTTACGTGGTCGGGGAGTGACAGAAGAGTTGGTATCAGAGCTCATGGTTATAGGGAATTAGGTTATTAGTAATGCTTTGACCTAGTCTATAACCTTCCTAGGACCCTAACACAAGATTCTTGCGTTTAGATCTTAAAACAATACCGTCACTTATCCTTAGGTGACAACCACAACAAGAACACAAATTTTGAATCCACTTCGAAAACCAATCATCTCTTCTAGGATGATTGATTACTAGGTTTTGAACCCTCTAAGTTTTCAAAGTCTCGTCAAAGTTGGGTCTTATAATGTGAACACGTGCAATCTGGAAGGGTGGATGCATGTACTCTGAGTTTTCTGTCTAAGGCTAGAGTGTTCGTACAAATCCACGTAATCGGACCAGTCACTCTTACCTGGGAACTCTTGGGGTGAGTGTCCACTTATAGGCTAAAGCATGTCTTGGCGATACATTAATATGACCTGATTACTTTGATTAGTCACCGTCTCATTTGTTTGCCTTAGGTAACAAACAAATGATCGCAATTTTTATGCGTTGTCATTCTGTTTTGATTATCCGATAACATTCCACTTGTTTCTGCCTATGCCTTTCATTTCTTCTAGAATGTCTCTTCATCGCAACGTCGCTCAAATGTCCGAGTAGGATGCCAAATTTGCCCAGCGAATAGGCGAAGTAGTCCTGAAGACTGTTGAATTAGCTACTGCCATGTATCGTCTCCAGGATGAAGCCACTCAAGATTCACCAAAGGAGACAGAAGCCAAGCCTTCACCAAAACCAAAGAAACGTAAAGCTTCAAAGAATCCTCCAGTCATTGCACCAAAACAGGCAGGACCTAGTCAGGTGGCAGCACCACCATCCAAGAAGCCTTACAACGGAACTGCACCCTTGTGCAACCAATGTAGCCTTCATCATCATGCTAGTGTGAAGTGCCACAAATGCCAAACTTGTAGACTTATAGGTCATACAGCAAGAGTTTGCCCAGCTGCAGCTACACCAAATCAAGCTGGCGACAATCCTGCTCAAGCTCGTTTTTCACCGGGGTCTTGCTACAACTGTGGCGAGATGAGCCATTTCTGAAGGAATTGCCCAAAGCTAGCTGATGCAAATCTGACCCACGAATGAGCAGTTGGCTGATTTAAAAATGTTGCTACTTTGAATAGCTTGTATCTGTTGCTTTTGTATCTTTTGTTGAACCCTGAAACGATCTGTTTTGTTTATAAATAAATTGTTGTTCACAATTCTGATGTACAAGTGTAGTTACATGTGTGTATGGCATATCCCTTTGATACCTATATCAAGGAACTATGTTCTTTACAAACTACTCTTGTGATTCTCCCTTTCAAGTGATCGCTCATAATTTCCTCGAAAATTCTAAGTACTCGTTTCATTCTAAGAAACAAAGTACAGAATATAAGTGACATTTTGAGTAATCACTTTAAATCCTTGGTTTAATAACTAAGGGTAATTTTTCGATCTCATACCCATAACATTCTGGTTTTCATAACATTATACATAGTATAAGTTTTCAAAACAACCTTCATGATTTCAAAATATTCCATATAGTTTGAAAATATTTTTAACATAGTATATTTACTTTATATATCAAGTGCATGATTTCAAAAACATCATTCATGTTTTCAAAAACCTTATACATAATTTCAAAATTCATCTCGCATGATTTTAAAACATTTTTATTGTCACACCCTGACTTTTGCGGAAGCGTGATTATGGTGTGACATTCTTAATATCATTGCATTCAATCATAACATCAACTATATGATAAAACCATTGGTTTGTCATCCATTAAATAAGTTTAAAACATAACAACATCGTTTTAAAATGTAGACTACAAATTCTAGTTTTACAAATCGTACAAAATGCTTTTGAGTTCATTAAAGACTCGACAAAAGATATTGAATAATACCAAGGTTTGGGAGACATGTCTCGTCCAGGAATAAGACACACCGTCCAAACTCAAAGACCATGGATGACATCTTTATTCTTAACGCAACATAAAAACTTCCAACGCCTACCAGATCCATTAAAATTTCCTGAAATACATGTAGTTTGAAAAACATCAACAAAAGTTGAGCGAGTTCATGTGTTTGTTTGTGTATGTATAAGCCTTTGAAAAAAAAATGTTGTAAGTATGTATGTAAGTCCCTGGTATGTAGCAATAAGGAAAAAGAGATCACCAATGGTTTGCAAAGCCATTGATATGTGTGAAGTGATGCAGGAAGACTCAAACCTAGCAGATTTGTGTGTCGGGCACATAGTCACCTCATGGTCCACTCGACGGACTCAGGAGTGGGGCTCGCTACACCCGAATAGATCTATCACTCATGTCCCTCGGTCCTACAACGAGGATTAATGGCCTTAAGTTCTACCTACCCACTCACATGATCTAAGTAGTAAAAACCCTCCCTACGCTAACCATACCATGTAAATAATTGTTTGTAATAATTGTCGCATGTATTTCACCCCTGAAGTATAAAACTGAAAACAGTAAAGAGAAAAGGGGGACATGAACTCACTGTATTGCGTCTTCAGTATGTGTAACTCAAATCTCCTCAGCAAACACGACTACCTACAATGTTCTAATGTCTATTAGACGAACGGGCCGTGCCTTGGCTTAGGGTTTAGTGTTTTGAGTTGCGTTACTTTGATATTATACTTGTTAAAATAATAATAATTATTTTAACTTAACTTTTGTTTTTAGGAAAAATAGTTAGGCAATTATTTTGTATCCACACTTCTTAATTATTTTATAAGCGTATTTCCTTCCCAAGGATGGGGGTATTTTTATATGCACACTTGTAATTCCGAAAAATATATTTTTAAGTCCCACTTAGAAAATATATTTAATTTATTTGTTTAAAACATCTTGATTCCAAAATATACATATTTTTCCCAAAAAAAATATATTTTACTTTGTAAATTTTCCCGAAAATATTATACTTTATTTCAAAAATTTCCCAAAATAATACTTCACCAAAATACACGTACAAGAGTAATTTTCTGAAATATTACGTAAGTTACGTTTTATCGTGTCGCAATGCAACAATATTTGCGTAACTTAAATATTCATGTTGCGAGAGTTTTAATATTATTTTGAAGTTGTAAATTTTATGACATAAAGTAGTTATATTAGTTTTACCCTAAAAATTATACAACTAGTTCGCAAAACAATCATATAATCACACAAGCGTTTAAGTATAAAATATATATTCTACATGTATATTTATCAGATTTTATTTACGAAAATCAACCTCCGGCACTTAGTATTTTTTTGTAATAAAAATCATGGTGAAGTTTACTTTGAAACCAAGTTAAAAATATTTTTGTAGCACTTGTTAGAAAAATATTTCTAAGTGTTGAAATTCTAGAAAAATTTCGCCAGAGTTTCCTTTGTAAATGGAGGTGCTCATGCTTTCTAGCATATCATTTTCTTTTGTAAAATCATTCAAACAATTCTCAACCATCAACATTCAATCTCTATTTACCAACTTGTCGAAAATAAGCATAAACCATAAACTCATGAACTTGAAATTTTATAAAAGTATGTAGTAACTTACTAGCATACTTTGTAAGTCTTGTTATCCTTAAAAATGTGATTAGTTTCTTAAAAACTTCATTTTTAAAGGATTTGAACATTTACATCTTCAAGTCATATTTTCTAAAAATATTTCTTTATGAAATTTTCTTTTTACACAAGTGTTCCTACACTTGCTTATCCACTAAAAATGTGTTTAGTTTATGTAAGATCCAAGTTTTAACAAAACTCATACTTTTCGCTTGGTTCTTTCGAAAAACCACTCATGGATCCTTAGATCTATAATATTACAACCTACTTTGTTCTTTATTTTTCAAGAAAACATGTATTTATTCAAGTTCATAGTTTATGTGTGGATGATTCCATCATCCACAACTTTTCTAACTTTCACATCTTGCTAGTTCGTGTCTTTAAACATGATCTAGCAAGTCCATGTGATGAACCATATCATTTTATCTAGTAAACAACTTACAATAATCATAACAACACAAGAACAACATGATTTCTTCTTCATTTTAACACTACTTCATCACTTTGTTAGCTTATGTTCAAGACTTTGATTATGTTCTTTAGAGTTTTCAAGATTTCACCATTGTTTTTACTATTAACCACCAAAAATATGAGCAAGATGAAGATCTAAGGCACTTACTACTAGCTCAAGGCTAGGGGAGAAACAAGGCGAAAAAGTGATGGATAAAAGAAAATGAGAGCGGTCCTTGAGCTTCCGAACACACCAAGTGTAGGATCGTTTTGTGACCCAACCGAGTCGTTCAGAAGAGTTCTTAGACTATAAGAAAGGCGGAAACAAACGTATAGACTCTAAACAGCTTGAATATCACTTTAACCTTCTTGTATATTGAATTGACAGAGATTACAGTTACAAGAAATACCGGCAACACTTCGGTACAATATCCTGATTCCCCACCAAATGAAATGATCACTAGCCTATTTATAGAGATTCTGATTCCCCATGAAAGTGCAATGTTCATTTCGTGGGAAATCAACATTTCGTGGGAAATCAACATTTCGTGGGAAATCAACTCTAAAACTCTATTTTCCTGAACTACGTGACTCGATCTAACATATCTAGTGTAAGACTCGATACAAGACGAAGTCGACAGATGTATGCACTAACAGACTCCCCCTCAGATGTTGACGATTCTTCAGTGTCGAGTCTTTTCATCTTCAGTCTTTATAAGTCTTTAGGCTTTTCTTTCCAATCAACATCAACAGACTCCCCCTAACAATGTGCTGGCATTCCTTAAGTTCATCAACATCATCTGCTTCAGGATCGTAGTCTGGCAATTTACAGATTCAAGCAACGCAACCTGGCTCACCTACAAATTCTCTACCCAAAACATAAGTTTCATAAAAGATAAGATACAACAAATATAGAAACCCTGCTATCCACTTATAGACACAATCTGAACAAGAAGATTTATCATGCAAGTCACTGATGAATCACTTGTATATATATCATTTTCATTTCAAACATCTTTAAACAAACTTTCCCAAACCTGTTCGTCATGTTCAGCACTTGGAATTTTGAAAATCAGCTTTCCAACATCAGTTGCCTAAAATCTTTTTGAATTTTTTCAAAATTTATGTTAAAACACACCGAAAATCTTTTTGGAATTTTGTGAAATAACCAAAATGAAATGCAGTAAAGAAATATTTACATACAATATTTTTGTGAGTTTGTATAAGAGGATCATATCAGTTTATGAGACAAATCACCAACACCGTTATGCTTCATTTCATTTTAAGTTCTAAACAATTCACCTAGATTATCAGTATATTGATCCACTTAAATTTTCACACAAAGTTCAACTGATCCGAGATACGATATTAATGTCTTAAGAACTTAAACTTATCTATGTGTCCCACTACTTGAATATACTCCCGTATCCAGATCCCAATATTCAGTCTTACAGGTGAGTATACCTAGATGATATCTGTAAGGGGTTAGATGCGAAATCGTGAGAGCTCAGGTCAGAACTTCCGTTCAGCAGAGAGATGACGGTTCGACTTTAGGTGTGTCCTCTTTAGAGGATCTTTTGTTTCAACAACAATGAATATCAATTTTATTGTTTCATCAATTTGCTGAGGGCTACGCTTTTTCAAGCATTTGCGGAAAGTATTATATGGGGACTAGGTCAGAATTTCCATTCAGCAGAAGTCCCGGAATAATACCCCAGGTATCACTAAGCATAAAGACCTAGTATCTCAGAAAGAGGGACCTTTCAAACAAGATTTAAGGGGTTACCTATATATCCAAGTAGTTGTTCCCCACGATATAAGCAAGTTTGAATTTAGGTTTATATCTCGTCACAATCTACTAAATGTATAAAAACCTACTGACAGATCCGCAGTGAGATTGTTTATCACATTTTTAACTTTACAATTCTTTAGTGTGTTGTGATCGTCCACTGATGTACTATCATTTCCTCTTTTATACAACAAAACTCATTTTTGAATTTTATCATGTTTTTGGCTTTTTCAAATTTTCTAATGTTTTTGGATTTTCTGAAATTTTCTACTCCCCCTAAAATGCAAACACATTTAAAGAAATTTAAAACAAACTGTACAGGTAAGTTGACAACTGATATCAAATTGCTTCAATTCGCTATTCTCTTGGCATAAACAATCAGAACCCCCCTATCAACAAACTATTTTCTCATTTAGATTTCAAAACACTTAAGTTTGTTTTAATCAAAATGATTTTTCCGGAAAATAAGTTTGGTTGATTTTATCACTTGTAGGTATACTATGGGAAGGTTCGGGGATGTGGTTCATCATATTGTCTTTCAATCATTTGTAGGAAAATGCAAGTACAAATTAATGTCCTTGATTTACCATTTGCATGTAAAAACAATCAAACCTTTGTACCACTTGTACGAACGAAATTACCGAAGTAAATTTCTCAAGAAAGATGCCGATTCCTGCTCCTCGCTTACCAACCTAGGAGCTCCGGCAAGTCAGGTTTTTCTATTCAAAGAAAATATCCACCCAAGCCTGACCAGCCTTGGGTGTTACCGAGTCATCATCACTCGGTTTCTTACCTTTCCTCTTCTTCTCATAGAACTCTTTAACCCCTTTGACTTTTCGATCAATCATTTTACCAAAGATATGTTTTACCTTGGGGTTAAAGGCCTTTTCAACATCAAAAACCTTTTTGTCATCATAAAATTGATTTGATATCTCAACTTTACCAATTTTCTTTTTAAAATTTTCAGCCCGAAGTGGTGGAAAATTCTCATCATCCACAGTCGAAACTGATTTTTCACCTTTTGGAACAATCTGTGGCTCCTCTGATTTTGTGGAATCAGATTCATCACCAGAAGATAGCTCCTCTGATTTTGACCTATCAGAATCATCGCTAGAGCTTTCAACAGACTTCTTAACAACCCATCTCTGATTTTCAGATTTAGCTCTCTTCTTGTAAAACTTGTTTGAACATTCACCAATTTCAAATTTTGAATTTTTGAATAATTTTGTTCTGTCAATTGGTGGTTCAAACTCAACCACTTTGTTCTTCAGTTTAGAAACTCCCTGTTTAGTTTGAATTGCTTGCGAACAGTTCACCGCAAGATGACAAATTCTTCCACATTTGAAACAGGTTCGAGTCTTCTTTCTCAGATCAGCATTCTTCATATCTTTTTGCTTCTTTGCAAGAAACTCTCTGTTTGACTGCCTCCAAAACTCTTTCTTTTCTTCTTCGTCTGCTGAGGTTCCTGAAACAAATGTCATATTTGATTTAAAATCACGAACATATTTTTCATTTTTCTGTTTTTCAGTTGGAGTAAAACCAAGACCTTTCTTTTCGAAATTACCGTTATGGTTCGATTTCTTTTGGAAACTAGAACCAGAACTGTAACCCTTTTTCTTGTTTAGTCTTTGTTGAACTCTTGAGGTGTATTTTTAGGTTTTTCAATAAGATGTAAATCTTTTATTTCAGAAATATTAATTTCTGTTAGTTTGAAAACCTTTTTAATCAATTCAGTTTTGACACCTCTTATTGGAAATTCCTCATCCGAATATAATTTGTCAGAATCATTCAAAGTATACGCAACTTTAAACGTTTCATCATCCAAATTAGATTTTGATAACAGGAATTCTTTGTCATAAACTATTTTGCCTTGTTTTTTCTGTTTGACCCGGAATGCTGGACTCAGACTTTGACTCTGAACTAGACTCCGACTTTGACTCCTCTGTCTCATCGTTATCTAACACATGATCCACTACTTTCTTCATCAATTGAGATTGTTGATCAGTGTCAGATGATGCAAACACGATATCAATGCTATCTGGCAAATTTACTGACGACTCCGACTCCCACTGCAAATTTGTTGCCTTTTTGACTCTTTCATCATTTGGATTTCTAGCCTAATATCCATTTTCCAGCGGGGGTGGACACTTGTTGTAACTGACACCTTGTTTCTTACCAGAATTCTTCTTGTCAGTCTTTCTCTTCGTGTCACTCTTCTTTTCAATCTTCTTCTCAGGAGTCTTGTTTTCAGCAATTTTTCCAGTATCTTTTTCTTCAGTTACTTCATCTTCTTCCCATGCCTTCATACCTTCAACAGTGGGATATATCCTGTTAATGACATAAGAAGTACATGAATAACTTTTCAACAAACGATTCACTCTTTCAGTTTCAATTCTTTGTAACTCTAGCTTTTGTTCCAAAGCAGCACACTTCTCGATGTAGTTGTTCACAACTTTCTGTTTGATCATGAACGCTCCCTGAAGTGTCTTCATTGCAGTTGCTTGCTCTTCACTTGTATCATTGTACATGTTCATTGCTTTGTTGAGCACATCATAAGATTCCTTTAATCTGTTCATATTGTGAATCAAAGAACTGTTTTATTTCTTTACAGCTTCACAATTTTCACAAATCACTGGACTCTTCTTTGCAATGGCTTCTTCATTAATCTCGAACTTTGGAACTTCTTTCACTTTCCTTCTAATCACCGGAACATCTTCATCATCACGGCTAACCGGTGTTTTTACCTTTTTCTTTTTCTTCTTCGCTTTCTCATCCTCACTGTCACTTTCAGCCATCATCTTCAGATGTTGTGCCATTTGTTTAGCATAGTATTCAGTACCATCATCATCACTATCTTCTTCAATTCTGGCAACAAAAGCTGTGTGAGCTGTAGCTTGGTCAGGAACATAATCATCCCAAGTGAAATTTTCCCAACTAAAACCTTCTGGTAATCTCTTATCATCTTGATCAATTATCAAGGGGCTACCATCAGTTCTCATTGAATAATCTTGATTAACCACACAAGCTCTCTTTCCAGAATCTTCAATCACATTTCTTCCATGTGCAGTTTGTGCCTGATGTTGTTGTTGTTGAGGTGGTTGTTGAGCAACTTGATGGTAGATGGCCTTTCGATAGTAATCATTGTTGTTGTTGAAAGGATTCTGAGCTCCACTTGCTTCGCGATTGGTGCACTCCCTCTTGAAGTGTCCTTTTTCCCTGCAACGAAAACAAGTGACTTTAGATTTATCAAAACCCAAAGTAGAAATATTAGCCTCACGTAAGTCATTTCTTCCTGTGATCTGCTTAAATTTCTCAGGTCTCCTCAACACACTGGCCAAACACCACTTAATATCCATAAGCTCCATCTCCTCAGCATCGATCTGATCGTAATCCTCTTTTGTAAGCATAGGATTCCCGATCTTTCCGGCCACAAAACTACTGTAAGATTCCAACACCATTCCTAACAAAGACATGTGATTTTTAGCAACTTCCTCGGAGTAATCTTGATCATTCTCAAGATTTAGAACAATGTTGCATTGAAGTTTTCTCCCATTCTTTGTTGCTGAAATGTTCGGATCAAATGATGGAAATGATGAGAAACTTGTTTTGCTGCTTGATCCTGTTGATGAACTTCCAGATGAATTCTTGGCATTAAAAGCAGTTTCAACTTTTGGAGAAAAGTTTGTGGTTTTCTCATTCACCCCTACTTTGTAGTAATGCCTGATATCCTGTTCACCGTCGAAATCTTTCATCCGAACAATATTTCTTTGCTCCATCTCTTGAGCTTCCAACTTTTCGATGAATTTACTTAAGGTGAGAGTGTTAAACCCTTTCTTGTTTCTGAGCATCATCAAATACGTGCCCCATGTTTCGTGTGGCAATGCATCTGCTAACTTCTCTATCAGTTCTTCATTATCTTTGTTGATGCTTACCCTCTTCATGTTTACCAACAAATTGCAATATCTTTCAATGATTTGCTTTGTACTTTCATTCTTCAAACCACGAAACAAATCAAATTCTTTCTTCAAAAGTGGTTTCTTGTTTTTGATCATCTCTTGGCTACCAACAAACTTTGACCTTAGTGCTTTCCAAATCGAATAAGAACTTCCATTATGTTGTAATAATACCATGATATCTTCTTTTACAGCTTGTTGTAGCAAACTCAACATCATTTTCTCATTCTTGTATTTCTTCTTGTCATCTGCACTCATATCCTTGATGGCAATCTCTTCTTCATCGTCATTTAACGGTCTCACATACTTAGTCTCAACACATTCCCAAGCATCAAGATAATTTGCTTGTACCCAGTTTTCGAAACGACCTTCCCAACCCTTATACTCCTCGATGTTCATGAGCTTAGGCGGTTTTTGCATCGTCCCCGTTTCATTTTCCAACATCGTGTTCTGTGCAAGAGTAATCGCAGTTACTGGGGTAGCGAATGCGTTGTAAAAATCTTCGTTCATGTTTCGGATTTTCTAAGTTCACAAAACACAAACTTTCTTGTCTCAAAAATACTGGTCTCAAATAAGCTGTATCACTTTGTAAAAAAAACCTACAAACAAACAAACAAACGTACAGTTTAAACGGACTGAATACGTAAAAGTGTGTTGATGAAATCAATCTAAGACTCATGTCAAAGATTTGTAGACTCGTTTCAATGTTGTTGAAGTGAGATCTCTGAATGAATGGGCCTAGAATGATTTAGACCAAGAATCTTGTAACAATGAATGTGACCGACAACTCTCAAATGTTAAGAGACTATGATTGGGCCGTCAATGATGGTGAAACTTAGGCCGATAACAAACAAATGATGAATCAATTGATGATTGGACCAACAGAACCTACTAAACCGACAAACTTATGTGTTTATAGAATACTATTGGACCGATTCCTTGATGTAATATGATATATAATGAGATCACATACAACAAGACAAACCGACAATTTATCTTTCTTCACATGCGCATGAACCGATAACAATTTGATTCAGCCGCATATATGAATCACGTGGGCTGACACAATCACATGCTCTGGTGACTTAGTGGGCTGACAACAAACAATGGGCTGACGAATTGATGGCCGACAACTTTTAATATCTACACATGTAAACTGATAAGATCACATGTATTCTGACAACTTCTCGTGTAATGTTATCTATTATTTCACTATCACTTGAAGCTGAATGGACCATAAAGCCCACTAGACCGACAACCACTATTTAATGATTGTTGGGCTATACAGATTTAGTGTTTATCATTCACACAAGAGCCGATGACATGCACATGGATTTACGATATTAAATTGAGCCAACAGTCTTCACATGCAAATTGACACAAATATGTGATTTCTTTTCCAACTACCAATGACCTTACAACCTCGTTTTACGTTTTTCACAACACGATGCACTTTTTCACATGCAAAAGACTTTTTCACTCGATATACGATTCATGCGGAATCACTATCAAATTGTGTTTTCAAGCGGAATGTCGTTTTCAGGCGGAATCAAGGTGTAAACTCAAGCGGAATGTCGTTTTCAGGCAGAATCAAGGTGTAAACTCAAGCGAAATCACTATGACATCAGCATTACGAACGGAATTTCAAGCGAAATTACGAAAATATCAATTTTTAGATCGATTTTAATGCTGAAAATTACAAGGCTTTGTTAAAATATGATTACGTGTGATATGTGAGAATTTAAGCCAATTTTAACCGTGAAAAATTTTTTAATTTTGAAAAAGGTGCAGAAATCAGTAAATGTGATGAAACCAGGCTGTTCTGGCAAGATCTCTTCCTCCTGTGCTCTGATACCACTTGTAGGATCGTTTTGTGACCCAACCGAGTCGTTCAGAAGAGTTCTTAGACTATACGAAAGGCGGAAACAAACGTATAGACTCTAAACAGCTTGAATATCACTTTAACCTTCTTGTATATTGAATTGACAGAGATTACAGTTACAAGAAATACCGGCAGCACTTCGGTACAATATCCTGATTCCCCACCAAATGAAATGATCACTAGCCTATTTATAGAGATTCTGATTCCCCATGAAAGTGAAATGTTCATTTCGTGGGAAATCAACATTTCGTGGGAAATCAACATTTCGTGGGAAATCAACTCTAAAACTCTATTTTTCTGAACTACGTGACTCGATCTAACATATCTAGTGTACGACTCGATACAAGACGAAGTCGATAGATGTATGCACTAACACCAAGCTTAGTTGTAGGGTCTCTTGCACCTTTGTATATGTGTGGATTGTATGAACAAGACTTGAAGGTGGTGGTATGGTGGTGATGTGGTGGCGGCCGAACCCAAGGAGGAGGAGAGGGAAAGAGTTTGTGAAGTTTGATGTTTGATAAGAGATGATGGATAACTATTGTGTTCTTTTATAATCCAATTCCATCTTTAACCATTGTACACTATGCTTCTAATCACCCAACATTACCAAATAAAATAAGGAAAAGAATTATGGGGATGTCCCCACATCCATGACCGTCAAGGGGGGGGGGGTATGGGGTTGGGTTGTAATGTTCTAGTTACTACCCAGTTAAGTTTTAATGATATAGTTAGTGTATTATTGTGTGTTATGTAATATAAGGTGTGTTAGGGGACCCTAACTAGCTCGGAAAAAAATAAAAACAATGTGTTTGGCAATATTTTTGTGTTCCGGGTAAAGTCCGGTTGTTCGGTTGGATGTTGTCCGTTGAAGTACTAAATTAATCCATAAAGTGTCTTTTATGCTACTTTTAGTGACACATTTAATTCCCAACACTTTGGAAAGTATCTAGGACTATTTTGCCAAGTTTTTGCACTTTACTATCATAGTTAAATGCTGAATTTTGTTCATTAAGTGCATAATTCTGCATTTAAAGTGTGTTTTAGGCACTTCCCGGCACTATAATTTTCACCTAGGGACGCAGTTTTATGGTCCTCATCTCCCTACACTCCCTACTAGTGTAGTGTTCTATCTCTGGCTCACACTGGCCTTAAAACATTGTCTGTCTAGGTGCTGGCATTGTCAGCATGTTTCTGGGTTATCCGTTTAGTGTGCTAATTGTGCTTTGTGCATCAAGTTTGTCACTAAAGTTTGTATGAAATAAATAGAGTGACAGTATAAAATGTGATGCATATGTATGTATGTAACAGAAAACAGAAAGCAGTTTAATCGCAGTTGAAATTAAGCATAGTCATTAAGCACAAATTAAATATAAATTAATTGTACGGATACCTGTAAATGTGGGAGTTGTCACATTCTCCCCCTGTTAAGAAAATTTCGTCCTCGAAATTTGTACTACCTTAACTCCTTATGGATACGTCACACGCGTGTGTATATGAATAATATCGAGGTAAATAATCACTAAGCCGAATCAAACCCTTCTCACATCCGGCGAGTTCAAGGATATATGACAACCGGAATCCTATGGCTAAAAGGTATGTACTTTTGGCCTTTGATGTCAAAGGTACAAGACGTAGTGGACGTATAGTCTAGTGTAATCCAGCTAGCAGGGGGGTTTTATAAAAGAGGAGTTTTGACTAATATGATTCTCAAACGATCGATCGCGATATGCAAACGAGTTTTCACAAACCATAGCATCCGCCACATGGATTTAAAATCAACAATTCAAAAGTAAGAGTAAAATGATCTGTCAACTCCCGAATAATTGAATGGTAAGGTTTAGTGAGTTGAAATTCTTGAATTGAGAAAGTACGCCAAATGAAATTCAAGTGAATGTGGTGTCTCATTGTAGTTGCATCGGAAATGTTTAAATGACGAGCCAAACGAAAGTATATGCAGTTTTGTGTGAAACGGTTGACCATGATTAGCACAAGCTACAAGTTTGTAATGACACCACAAGGTGTCGTAATGACATAATTCAAGTATAGTGGTGACCGAACAAGTTCACTGTTTTGGAAATCAAATGAAAGTGCACTGAAACAGGCCAGAAGATTTGATTTACACAATGTCATGGGGTTTTCAGTTGAATATGGAACATCAAAGAGTCGTTGTTTTTTATCGAAGGTGAGAAAGTAATAAGTACCGCAAGGCATTCGACCGATCAAAAGAATCGTTAGGAGGTACACTGTGATATGAAATGAATTTATGTACCTTTGCCTCAACACACAACTGTGTTGAGACCGATTTCATCGTGATAAGCAAGACGGATTTAGGGAAAATTATCAAAAATCAATTAAATCTGTGTATGAAGTGAGTAACCAAACAAGCGCAAGCTTCAGTTTTGTGAAAGTATTCCCCACAAGGTGTCGTAACCAACAAATGATTTAGTGAAGTCGTAGACCAAACAAGTCTACTGCGACTCGAAACAAAAGAATCTTTGCCAATGATTTGAATATGATGCTCTCAATACATCATATGACGTCTTAAACTGAATATACGAAATGGATAAGTTCAAGCAATTGAACTTGGTTTTAGCGTAACTCGGCAATAAACGTATGTATCAACAAAGGAAATCTTGGCATGGTCGCAAAGATAAACCATGAATGTAACTTAAAATAAATGAAGTTTCAAGAGGGTGTGTTGACTTGATAGCAAAAGAGTCAACAATCACAATAATGTAGGTCATTCGAATTCACAATTCGGTAATTAGATTTAGCGTCATAACATTTGAACTTAAATGAAGTGTTTAAAACGAAGTGAAGTAGCATGCGTAGCAAATGGTGCATGTGACAAATAATTTTCCAAGAAAAGGAAAAATGAGTATCTGCTAAAATGAAGAAATGACTAGATATCGAAGCAAATGTGTGTTCGCTCTTAGCGAAGAAAATTAACGTGATGCAACTACCATTAAGGGGAGTAGAGATACAAACGTCTACTCGCTAGAAGTAAAAGAAATTCAAGTACTTTCAGTTTGGTCAACGGAACTGGCATATATGTCAGGTTAATGATGTCTGCTCTGAGTTAACGGATGTGGTTCCTAAGTAACAGCCTTTGTGAGTTTGGACCTGGATCCCTATAGCCCTAAGTACAAGTTTCCTAGATCTTCAGAGTTTCGTATTCGGCGTTAAATCGTTCGGTGCATCGTGTAGGAAATGCCATTCTTGTGTATGTTTAAACAAGTTATTGTCCCATACTTTTCTTCCGGTATGCTTTCTTCCTGAATTTACAGCTACTCGATCATCGTTCAGTCGGGAATACTGGTTGGATCCTTGCAGTTAGTCCAGTAAGTAGTTCATCAATCCTTAGCAAGAGTCGCTGACTCTTGTTGGCTAGCTCGTCTGACTCCTGGTAGTTTGATGTTCATTTGAAAGTCATCGTCTTTTCTTTTGACGAGCAGAACTGGGGTAACCCAAAATGGCAATTTTGGTCTGTTATCTTCCTTCTCTATCCATTACTGAAACTACACTGTCAATCCTTGCATTTCCGAAAGTGCAAGTCTCTAGAGTGCATCTACCATAGACGTGGCGCCTGGAATCAAATCGATGCGAAATTTGACTTGTCGTTGAGGAGGTATTTCTGGTAAATCTTCGAGGAAGACCTTAGGATATTTCCTTATCACAGGAATATCTTCGTGCTTTGGTTCTCCGACTCCTTTGTCCACGACATGAGTCAAGAAAACAACACATTCTTTACGCAACATTCTTCGTGCCTTCAAACAACTAGAAATTTGCAGAGGCGTATCCTGCTTCAAGTGTCAAGATTGTTTCTTCGTTCGCCATCGCGGTGTGGATATCAATCCCCTATTGATCATTTGTCAACCAATCCATCCAACTACCTTGTTGAAGTCTCCCAATTCACTGGCAGTAGATCAAGCGTGAACTCACACTCTCCGGGCCCTATCTTGCCATGTCCCATTTACTTCGTTGGCTTCTACTAGCTTCCCATTAGCTAGTTCTATCGAGTGCGGGTTATCTAACTTACTTACTACTAAACCAAGTATTCTCTCAAACCCTAGAGGTGTGAAGCTAAAATTTGCAACAGTATCTAGCAGCGCAAATACATAGCGTTGAGTAATATGGGACGTACCAATATCCATGCTTGAATTCCTGGCGTGCTCCCCTAGCTCTGCTACTGAGCTTTTATCCTTGTGCCTGGTTCTTCTTAGGGCAGTATTTTCTGAAATGCTTCTTGCTCCTACAGTTAAGACAACCTTCAGCACGTTTTTGTTTGTCACTCGTCCTGCCTTCGTCGTTGTCGTGGTTTCCTCCGTGATTCTCGCTATCATCTTGACCTTTATTTCCACTTTCGATGCCTTGTCTACAAGTCTCCTTGGGATGTCCCCTCTTGCCACAGTTATCACATTTTCCATATTTACATCGCACGACATGATAACGTAGACAATTGTCGCACTTAGGTAGGATACCCATGTAGTCTTTTCCCTTTTTGGCCTTCTTCTTGTTACTCGCCCGAGTAATCATTTTGAAATTTGCGAACTTTCTTTTGTTATCTCCAGATGACTCTACAGGAGTCTCCTCTTTCTCTTCCACCCTGGAAAATTTTCCTTGTCTAATTGCTTCTTCGGTGAGTGCCACGCTTATGCTGATAGCCTCGGTGATCATTGAAGGTTTAGATTTTGTTACCAGGCTTAGAATCTGAGGTGCCAATCCCCTGATGAAACGTTCGATCTTCCTAGATTATGGTTCCACCAATCGCGATGCAACTTGTGATAATTCGCCAAATCTCTGCACATATTCAGCTATCTTTGGACCTTCCATTTTCAGGTTCCATATTTCAGTTTCCAACTTCTGGACTTCCGTCCTAGAGCAATATCTCTTGCGCATTAGTTCCTTCAGTTCGTCCCACGTCAAAGCATACGCAGTAGTCTCGCCCATTGCCTGAACCTGAAAGTTCCACCATGACAGAGCCCCATTTATTAATAGTCCAGCTATGTACGTGACCTGATGTTCTGGGGCACATTTGCTCAACCGTAAGATAGAATCTGTCTTCTTAACCCAGCACACGAAGGCTAAGCACCCCCAGTGCCGTCGAATTCTTGAGGTTTGTGGTTCAAGAACTGCTCGTAAGTGCAGCCGCTGGGTGGGTTATTTCCTGAGGTACCTCCGTCGTGCTCAGAGCGGAGGGCCTCGAGTTGTGCGATGGCTTGCGAGATGCGTCCTTGCAGTCCCGACTTTGCTGTTGTTGGCAGAGGGTTGTTGGTATCGACGTTCCCTTGTGTCGACATCTTCTGAGAAGGAGATTGGTTAGGTTAGGTCTTATTCGTTCGGGGAGTGCATATAGTTGTTTAGAGATCATATGCACATACACATACTAGGTTACCAACCAATCAAGCAATCGTATAATCATAGTATAACCAAGCAACTTGGTAATTATATTTATAGCAAGTAAGCACGTAGCATTATAATTATAGCACACACCTATAGGTCAATAACGTGCTTAACGAAGACATAGTGACTGAGCTTTCGTTGGTCATTGGTCACAAAGTATTGTCGCATGCTTAATGATGATTGGCTTCTCATTATTCCCTGGCCATGATTGTGTTGTCTTCCAAAATGTATCACATCAACGGGACACAGGGTTACCCTACCCTCGTCCAATAATTATGTTAGTGTATCAAAATTATGTAGTCAGATGAGGTCTTTAAAAGTCTCCACAATCTCGGCTTATCATTAATGTCCTACCCAGGTATATTGCAATCCGCATAATCCAGAAATCAATTATACTGGTGACTGAGGTGGAGGAGGAAAGAAAAGTAAATTGTCGTCATGCGTGACCTCCTCGAGTTTGAATATACGTCAAAGTAATTAACTGATTTGTCGCCCGACAGTAAAGAGACGAGCATCAAAAACCTAGGAAAGGTGTAATAGCAGCAGGTGAGAGCGCGAAAGGAATCTTGATGAAAGTATACTGGCAATAGGCAGGGTGGAGGGTGTGTTGTCAGCTCAAGCTCCAAAAACTCTGCGGCTTATATTCTCAAACTGTAGCTGATGTTATAGGAGCATCTATTCCGTGTGTAGCCTCCATAATGTGAGGGATGGTAAGGGTCTAAAATTAGTATAGTGTATGATAGGGACCATCGAAACGGTTCATCCAGCGATGTAGAGGTGAATGCATCAGACGGTGCGGCCTGTGAGGTCATAGAAAATGTTGTTGTAGCAAAAGGGACCGTTACGCGGGTGCTGACCTGAGGTACCTTCCCGGGGTGCGGGTTTGTCTTGAAGGAAAGCGATAGGCATGTTGGCGCAATGGACGTTGGTCTTCACAAGAGCAACATCAGTGGGTGAAGGTGCAGGTACAAACGTCTCAACTGATAGGAAGATCATTTGGTGCCGGTACTGGGTCGAGTATAAGGGATGCATTATCTGGTAAGTCAAAAGAAACAGGGCTGTCTCAGAAGCAGGTTCTGGGTCGTGTGACGGTGTGGTGCCTCGAGCAGGTGATATTTGCAGTAGTCATAACGGCGGCGGCGTCTGCGTCAGTAGTAGAAAGCTGTAATCTGGCTGTCTGTAAGGCTGCAGATGTCACAGACTCAAAGGAGTCTGAAATCGAGTGTATGCTAGAATCAGAGGATAGCTCGTTAACAGGGGTCCCAAAAGTGAAATTAGTAGTAGCTGCTCGTCAAACTTTCCATCATCATAGGTGTTATCAGAAGGACCATCAATAACATGTCAACGTCATCATCAATTATCCGTTGAGTAGCCAACCTTCGAAAGGAATGTCCACAGGAAGCGCATTGTTGAGGTTTGGAGTCAAGAGGTGCTCTCCACCGGAGTGTCCAAATGGTAAGGCGGTCGTGGACTGAATCAAGAATAACAGGAAGACTCTCGTCAAAGAAATCATCAGCAAGGGTAATTCATCACCAAAGTCTGGTAGCGTGGACGATTGGAAATTGTCCTCGTCCTTGGTCAGCATATCAGGGTCGCTCTCAGTGTCTATCATAAATGTCTCCGGTGCATGTACAGCCTCATCATCTGTGGTGGTGGCCGTAGGGTCATCATTATCTGGCAATTCGTTCCCTGAGGAAGGTGACGTGTGTGTCGGTACATAGTAGTCATAGCATGTATATCCATAGTAATTACTAACAATTAGTGTATGCAAATAGAAGTAGTTTATCATGTAGTCATTATACACCTTGTTCTTTACAAAACTTTCTATCCTCCCTAGTCTCTCAGACTAAACTTCCCAATCTCTTAGACTACCCTTCCCAGTTTCCTAGACTGACCTCCCTAGCCTCTCAGACTATACTTTCCAGTTTTTCAGACTAAACACCCAGTCTCTCAGACTAAACACCCAGTCTCTCAGACTAAACACCCCGTCTCTCAGACTAAACCTCCCCAGTCTCTAAGACTGAACTCCCTAGTCTCTAAGACTAACTCCCTGGCCTCTAAGACCAAACCTTCCCAGTCTCTAAGACTAATTCCCTGGTCTCTAAGACCAAACCTTCCCAGTCTCTAAGACTAATTCCCTGGTCTCTAAGGCCAAACCTTCCCAGTCTCTAAGACTAATTCCCTGGTCTCTAAGACCAGCTCCCTGGCCTCTAAGACCAATCCTCCCAGTCTCCAAGGCAAATTATCCCCAGCCTCTAAGGCTAATCCTCCCTCAGCCTCTAAGACTGAACCTCCCCAATCTCTAAGATTGAACCCCTCAGTCTCTAAGACTGAACCTCCCCAATCTCAAAGATTGAACCCCTCAGTCTCTAAGACTGAACCTCCCCAATCTCTAAGATTGAACCCCTCTGTCTCTAAGACTGAACCTCCCCAATCTCTAAGATTGAACCCCTCAGTCTCTAAGACTGAACCTCCCCAATCTCTAAGATTGAACCCCTCAGTCTCTAAGACTGAATTATAAATATGAATTTTGAAATGTGTATTTGTGCCTTTTGTTTATAAAAAAAAATGTTTGTTCCCTGGATCTAGACGTTTTGTGTATGCAATGAAAAACAAGTTGTGAAAACATTTTCGTGAGAGCCCTAATGATCGTAGTCTAGACTCAAGAAAGAATCCTAGTTCACTACGATCGAAGCTCTGATACCAAGCTGTCACACCCTGACTTTTGCGGAAGCGTGATTATGGTGTGACTTTCTTAATATCATTGCATTCAATCATAACATCAACTATATGATAAAACCATAGGTTTGTCATCCATTAAATAAGTTTAAAACATAACAACATCGTTTTAAAACGTAGACTACAAATTCTACTTTTACAAATCGTACAAAATGCTTTTGAGTTCATTAAAGACTCGACAAAAGATATTGAATAATACCAAGGTTTGGGAGACATGTCTCGTCCAGGAATAAGACACACCGTCCAAACTCAAAGACCATGGATGACATCTTTATTCTTAATGCAACATAAAAACTTCCAACGCCTACCAGATCCATTAAAATTTCCTGAAATACATGTAGTTTGAAAAACATCAACAAAAGTTGAGCGAGTTCATGTGTTTGTTTGTGTGTATGTATAAGCCTTTAAAAAAATGTTGTAAGTATGTATGTAAGTCCCTGGTATGTAGCAATAAGGAAAAAGAGATCACCAATGGTTTGCAAAGCCATTGATATATGTGAAGTGATGCAGGAATGTAGGATCGCTGTGTGACCCGACTGAGTCGATCAGAAGAGTTGTTTATCCGAATCAGAGGCGGAATCAATGAAACGGACACTCGATTCAATTTAAATGTCTCTTATATTGATATGATACTGATTTACAACCTGGAGACAATTCGGCAGAGCTTCGCTACTCAGATCTGAAAGTTACAAATGAATAACCAAGTGCACCTATTTATACTATGGCTGATTTCGCTTGAACTGACAAGTTCACTTTCAAGCGGAATCACATAATGTTGATTTCGCTTGAAATGGTCCTTGTGTAGTTTCAAGCGGAATCACCACCAATTTCCTGAAAATCCGTTTCTAGCAACTCGAGCACTGGTTATCCTATCCAACCTATTCTATGACTTGATACAAGACGAAGTCAACAGACATAATGCACTAACAGACTCCCCCTTGGATGTTGACGAAGTCTTCAGTGTCTAGTCTTTATCATGACACATCTTCAGTCTTGATCAGTCTTCAAGCTCTTCCCAAATTGTCTAACACTGTATCCATCAATTCCATCTTTTCTTTAGCTTCTTCAGGCTCCCCCTTTCATCAAGCTTCCGTGCTTTAGGGATCGACACCTAGCTTTCCGATTACAAGCTCCCCCTTGCTTTGAGCTCGTCTTCAGACTCCCCCTTAGACTATGCTATCGGGATCGTAGTCTTGACTCTTACCTGCAACACTCATACGTTTATGAGTAACAATATATTAAACTTCCAGAAATCGTAATCTGGCTCTTCAATCTCTTCTAAAACACTCCCCTTATCAACAATCTCTACAAATTTGGCAATGTTAAGAATCCAAAATCCTCATAGTTAATCATCCAAGTCCAAACTAATGACCTTGGAGATATCACAAACTATTTTTGATTTTTATAAAAGATTTCAAGTTTCAAATTAATGAACTTGTTTTATTTACAGAAACACAAACAGCATATTCAGATTTTGAAACTCAGCATCTCAGACATCGGTTGTCAAAAATAAAACAGAAAACAGAATCTTTTTATATTTTTCTGAAAACATAAAGTAGCAAAGAAATATTTACAAACATATTTACAGACAATATTTTTTGTTTGAGTTCGCGTCAGAGGATCATATCAGTTTTTAACAGGTCACAAGTACCGTTGAGCTTAGTTACACATTAAGAATTAAACAATTCACTTAGATTGTCGATATACTGATCCACTTAAATTTTCATACAAACTTCAACTGATTCAGGATACGAATTAAGTGTTTTTAAGAACTTAAACTCATTCATGTATCCCACCTCTTGAATATACTCCCATATCCAGATCCCAATATTCAGTCTTACAGGTGAGTATACCTAGATGATATCTGTAAGGGGTTAGATGCGAAACCGTGAGAGCTCAGGTCAGAACTTCCGTTCAGCAGAGAGATGACGGTTCGACTTTAGGTGTGTCCCCTTTAGAGGATCTTTTTTACAACAACAATGATTATCAATTTTATTGTTTCATCATTTTTGCTGAGGGCGACACTATATTTCAAGCAATGCGAAAAGTATTATTCGGGGACAAGGTCAGAACTTCCATTCAGCAGAAGTCCCGGAATAATACCCCAGATATCACTAAGTATAAAGACCTAGTATCTCAGAAAGAGGGACCTTTCAAACGAGATTTCAGGGGTTACCTATATATCCAAGTAGTGTTCCCCACGAAATAAGTAAGTTTGAATTTAGGTTTATATCCCGAAAAAGTTTACTAAGTATATAAAAACCTATCGGCATATCATCAGTGAGACTTTTTAACGCTATTTAATCATTACATTTCTTTAGCATACTGTAACTGTCTACGGATGTACTATCATTTCCTCTTTTTACACAAAAACTCAATTTTTTTGAATTTTATCATGTTTTTGGCTTTTTCAAAATTTCTAATGTTTTTGTATTTTCTGACAATTTTTCTCCCCCTAAAATGCAAAATCATTAAAAAAATTTGACAAACCAACACTGATAGCTTTGTCTCGCCATCCATTTTCTGCGTCACATGCTCTGTTTTACAGAAAACATAATGTACCCCCATGATTTACAACACAATGATTTTGTAGTTTGAAAACCATTTTTCAATCTTGTGAAATTAATCATGTTTGTTCCGCCGTGACGGTTTCGGCATATTCAATCAACACATATTTTTGCAATTTTCTATTTTTGACAAAAATTAAAAAACAAACATATTTTTGGGTTTTTAATTTTCCAAATTTTTAGGGTTTTTGAAATATTGTTTATTTATATACCGAAAATGTTAAACTCCCTGTTCAACCAAACCAGGGTCCAGCAGCCTCTTCCTGTGCCAGGCTGCTCCAACTTCCATTCTCACAATCTTCGGTTTTGTTGAGCACCTGCACATTCAAACTATTTCAATTACTTGAACAATTTAGCCCAGGTCTGTTGGACCTTAGGCAGTTCAACACAATAATTTTCATTTAATGTTGGAAACTCTTTGTCATCATTCACAATGACTTTATCAATTTTCACTTCAACATTGTCTTCTTTTACAAAAGTCATCTGTTTCTTAACACTCCATTTATGTCCTTTTGGAGTACCTCTTTTGTAAAAATGTGAGTCTTTTTGAACACTTTGTTTTTGAACAACATTTGGTTTCCAAAACACTTGAGGTTTTGTCATATCAATTGATGTTTTCCAACTTTGTGTTGTTCTGAATCTGGGTGTGTGAGAATTCCAGATTTGTCTTGAATCGAACCTATTCTGGTTTGATTTCCAATTTTGATTCGAAGCAAACTTGCTTGTGTTGTACCTCCAAGTTTGTTTTGAATCAAATCTGGTTGATCTTTGTTTCACACTCTCAGATTTCTGTTTCTCAACATTTCCAAGCTTCTTTTTGGTCTCAACATCGACAGGTTTCAGATTTGGACACTTTCGTGCAAGATATCCAATTTGATCACATTTAAAACATGTTCTCTTGGACACATCTTTGACCTGTGGTTGTTGCTTTTTCTTTTGAGCTAAGAACTCGTCATTAGACTGTCGTCTAAATTTCAGTTCTTTCTCTTCTTCTGTTGTTGTTCCATGAACAAAACTCATCTTTGCCTGATAATTTGGCATTTCATTTCTTTTCCAACTTTGTTTCTTCTTATAACCCAACCCAGCCTTCATGTTTTTCTTTTTAAAACCAGGTTTGTTATAACAAGTTTTATGGCCTTTACCAGCAAACTTTGAAATTTCAGATTTCTCAATTTCAACCATTTTGAAAACTTTATCAACTTTTTCTGAGATCACATTCTGAATTGGGAATACAACATCTAAGAATAATTTGTCTGGTCCAATCATGGTATAAACCAATCCTTTTGAATCATCATTCAAATTTTTCTTGGATTTGTCTGTTTAAGATAGCCATCATGAAAATTTCCCTCATTTTCATCATGTGATTCAGACTTACCTTTGTTTGACTCATCTTTCAAAACGCTTTCAACAACCTTACTTACCACCTCTGAATCATTAGCTTCATCAGATTTGGAGTAAGTCACATCGATACTTTCAGGTAATTGGTCAACTGTGTTCAAACCCTTTGCCACCTTTTATTCATCATAAAAAGTATAATTGTTTCTCAATGGTGGTGGAACCTGATGAAACTCTGAACCAATACCTTTATTATTCTTGTTAGTATCTTTATCATCTGGTGTGATGTTGAAAATACGTTTGAGAATGTACGAAGAGTTATGATAACTTTGAAGTTTGGTAACAATCTTTTCTTTTTCTGTCAGAACTTGTTTGAGATTAGCAACTTCATCAACGCACTTGTTTAATTTAAGTTGCTTTTCTTTAAACTTTCTCTCATATAGTTATTTGTTTGTTAAAATTGCAGACAATCTTTCATCAAAACTTTTAACTTGTTTCTTCAAAGTATCATAAGCCTCTTGTACTCTCTGACTCGACCACTTCAAATTATCATACTTTTTTTGAAAATCTTGAAACTTATTGTCTTTCTCCATACAACCAACACATTTAGTTGTACACATTTCTTTCAAAATCTTATTTTCTTTTTCAAGACCATGACATTTCTGTGTTAGCTTTTCAACCTTTAGTTTCAAAATTTCTTCTGATTCAATCATTTCTTTACATTTTATTTTGAAAACATTTTCAAGTTTGTTTGTTTCAATATCTTTTGTTTTTATTATGTCATCTTTTTCAATACAGGCTTTGCACATTTCTATGCAATTCCTGCACTTGTTCTCATTTTTATCAACAATTTCAGCATTTGACAAGTCAGAAGATTCATTTACCTCAGTCTCTTTCAGCATCGATGATTCTTCTGTCTCAACTTTCTGATCATCTTCTTTTTTTCTCTTCTTTTTCCATCTTCTTTTCTTCTATCTCATTCTTTGCTGTAATCTTCACTTCTTCAACCAGCTTTTTCAACTCTTCTTCTTTCCTTTTCTTCATTTGTACCACCTTTGGTAGACTTGATTCACAAATTTCTTTTATCTTGTTCAACAGATCTGGCAGATATCCTTTATTAGATAGCCTTCTTATGTTGAAAGTACCCTGACTTGGAAACAAATTTGTTACTGCATCAAAATCCACCTTTGATGGGTCAACAACTGGATTACCCTGTGGATCCATGTAACATTCCAATTCGTCATTCCATCTTTTGGCTCTCTGGGCTTCTTTGAATGGTTCTCTGAATTTTTCAATTTCCCATCTCGCATAATCTCTTCTCCACCATAAATCATGATCAACATTAGCTACAAATGCATATCCAACAGCATCTTCTTCAGGGAGAACTTGACTCCAGTCAAAACCTTCATCATCATGGATAACCGCAAGAGCTCTTGATTTTTCTTCAAGCTGCTTCATTCTGGAAGGTTCAGGTTTGTTCTGATGATAAATCGCTTTCTTGTAGTAATCTTTTCTGAACGGATTTTCAGAATCATCAGCATAAGCATTTCGGCATTCACGCTTAAAGTGACCTTTCTGTTTACACTTGAAGCATGTGACTTTCGACTTATCAAAGCCTAATTTGGTAGATGGTCCACCAATAGACTTTCTTCCTGTAATCTCCATGAAACGCTGAGCTCTCCGGACTGCACTGGCCATACACCACCTGATGTCGATCAATTCCATCTCTTCCGGATCGATCTGGTCATAATCCTCCTTTGTCAGGTTGGTGTTTCCAATCTTGCCTGCCACAAGACTCTCATACCATTCAAGCACAGATGCTAAGAACACCATCTGTTGTTTTGCTGACTCTTCACTGAAATTCTGACCATTCTTCAGATCCACTGCGATATTACACTGAAATAAATTCTTTGAAGCAGATTGGCTTGAAGTTGTTGAAGAAGATCCACTGTGAAAACCACTGTGAGGAGTTTCATGATTCACAGTATTTGAACTCTCTGCAGAAAATGCTGTTCTTGGGGATCCTACCTTTGGAAGTTCTCCTCTGTAATACAGCTCCACATTCTGCTGATAAGCTGAATTGTTAACTTTATATTTCTTGATTTCCAACTCATGGCTTTCTAGTCTTTCGATAAGCAAATCCACTGTCAAATCTTTAGACTTAATTGTGTTCTTCAACATCAAGGCAAAGTATTGCCAATCTTGCTCATTCGGCAACGAGTCAAACAATTTATCGACCAACTCCTCTTGAGTGTATGTGATTTTGTGTCTTGCCAGCTCCATCTTCAGATGCCCAAATCTCTCGATCATTTTACAAACAGATTCATTCTTCATACAACCAAATAAATCAAATTCTTTACTTAACAGTTTCTTTTTGTTTTTCACAATCTCAGAGGTACCTACACATTTTCTCTCTAAAGCTTCCCATAAACTCTTCGATGTTTTTTCTTGTTCAAGTAGCGAAATGATATCTTCTCTCACTGATTGTTTTATCAATGTAATCATTTTGTATTCAGCTACAACATTTTTTACATCTATTTCTGTGAACTCTTTTTCATCTATTAACTCTCCTCCTTCTTTCACAGGTTCTGTGTATCCATATTTCAATTTTAACCAACTTTCAGGAGAAAATGCTTTTACCCAACCCTCAAACCGATTTTTCCACCAGTTATAATCTTCAATCTTCATTAGTTTCGGTGGTTTCTGTTGGCTTCCATACATGTTGTCATATTTCAAATTCTCTGAAATCTCTTTTGAATATTCTCTTGTTACAGATCTTCTTTCGGATGATTCTGAAGTAAAAGCATTGTAGAACGTGTTGTAAAATTCTTCACCGCTGCTCGACATCTTCAAACAATTTCTTGAAATTCACAATTTGTATATCTTCAATCACCTGGAGACAAACAAACAAACACAATCAGTACAAACAATATCAAACAATTTTGAAACAGACTGACACTCAGTTGACGTGAAATGATCTTGACACGAAAATCTTCTTTCAAGCGAAATAAGAAACTCAAGCGGAATCTCTTTGATTGACACTTCAAGCGAAATCACTCATGTCACACCCCGACCACGTAAAACAACAAAACGTGGCGGAAAACGTCGGGGAGTGTTGTAACAGAATCATTGTTTCATAACACATGGAAATTGAAATATTGTTTTATTAAATAAAATAGTTACAATGTCTTGACAATAAAAGAAGTATAACAAAATTAACTAGTCTTCCATCTTTTATTGTCACTAAGGCCCAAGTCCGCGTAAGTGTATCTTGATCAATCCTATGCATCATTTCCTGAAACACGTGTGAAAATAGGTACGTCAGCATAAAAATGCCGGCGAGTACATAGGTTTTGTGAAAATAGAATTCATGACTTATGTTTAAGAAAATGTTTAGTCATGAACCTTGTAATTTGCTTTGTCTTGTAAATCATTCAAAAAATGATAAATAAACCAAATGATATATATGTATAAAAGAATAATACATGGTTAAGCGAATAACCATGTGAAATGAGTTTGTATAAATTAGGTTGTTTGTAAAACAATGTATTGTGAAAAGTATGTTATTTGTATAAAATGTTATATGTCCAAATTGAAATGATTCAAATAACGCTACGATATGTAATACCATACAATCACTTATATATAGGAAGTACCAGCGGCATATACACCATGCTTGTATCATATTACACACGCCTCGTTACTTAAATCACTTACCCAAATCAAACCAACAATGTAAGATGTCTATGTTTAAACCAATTGCCAAATGTATTGAATAATATGTCATAGTGTTTATGTCAAGATGTAAATCATGTAATGTATAACAAATGTAAAAATGTTTATGTGTCAAATGTAAATCATGTAACGTGTAACCAAAATGATATGTATGGCTAGTGAAATGCATCAACTAAACCATAGGTGAAACGCACAAAACAAAGTATTGAAGTAAAACTTGGTTTAAATCAAAGTTATGTTTTGTGGAAATGAATGATCAAATGTAAATCATGTCAAAATGTCTATGTCAAATGTCTTTGTGTAAACCTTGTCAAAATGTCATGTATGGCAAGTGGGATATATATATGTATAAATATATCCATTAAGCCATAGGTAAAAATGCACAAAACAATATGTTGAAGTAAAACATGGTTTAAATCAATGTTATGTCTTGTGGAAATGCATGCTATACTGAATATGAACATTTATGCGGTATTGTGAAAATTCATACATCCAAGCCTTGCGACAGTCGGATAACCCTTTTAGTCAAGGTTATCAAAATATGTATTCGGATTCGGTCATTCCTTACGTCCAAACAAACCCGAGATTTCAGGAATGGGATTTGTCAAGTCCTATGGTACCACTACCTACTACCGAGCGGCATGATCGATGTTAATGAATGTACAATGTATCATTTAAATAAACCAAATGTCATACCAAAATGTAAGCATGTGATGAATAATAAATGTACTAAGTATGCTATCAGTCAACATACAAAGCAGAAAAGTCATGTAAATCAATGTGCTTGCATGTTATCAGTCAACATACATAGTAGAAATGTAATGTAAAACAATGTACTAAGCATGCACACAATGGGCATACATAGCATGTAATGTAAATCATGTACTATAAGTGTACTAATGAACATAGCAAGTATATGATGTGAAAGCAGGAAAGCATGAAAGTAACAAGTAGGCACATGTGTTCCACCCCAAAACAGTTTGGAAAACAGTAAAAGAGGGGTCTATGTACTCATATGAGATTGCTCAGAAGTCCTAAGATAACCACCAAGCAATGCTAGAGATCACGGAATCAAACGACACCTAATATAGGTAACTATGTTAATAAACCGGACCTATATCGGAGGATCGGATAGAATGAGGGCTCGTAAACCAAATGAGTATGGGAACTCATGTAGTATGGTTTAGCAAGACCTACATTCTAAATGAAACCTAACCTAAGTGCTTACGACCCATCACGACCCGTTTAGGTAGCTTATGCTACTTTAACGTGTCGTTCGCGTAAAACGCGTTCGGACCGCTTAAGTAGTCCTACGACAAGTAACATATGCCTTAACATGTCTAATATTGTTGTCGAATCAGTTTAGATGTCAAAAGTTACGTTACATATGCTTAAAATGAATTTTGGCATCAAAGGGGTATTTTGGTAATTTACCTAAGGCATATAAACTTACCTATCATACAACTACTTAAACGATGTGACCATAAGGTATAACCTCGGAAGGTTATTCCCTATATACTATGGTCACCTAATGTGTTTGGTCGGATCCTAATGATCGACCAAACGGGTCGGGTTCGAAGGTATAAGCGATTTATTAGATCGCTTACCCTTACGACCCTAGACAACGTGGTAATCAGTAGGCATAGTCACAAGGGACTATAACCATCGTGATTACGCTCACGTTGCGAAGTTCAAACGAACTTCGCAATGACCATAAACTGGTCAATGCAGAAAGTCAAACAAAGTTTGACTTTCGGACTCGAAAAGCAATAAAAGAACGAAGGAACACTTACAAAGGGTCCCCGAATGCTAATCTAGATCAAAATAGCTCAGGTATGAAACAAAGGTTTCAACTTAGAGCACATAAGATCAGATTCTTGTGAAGAATGAGTGAAAATGTGATGGGTATTTATAGATTTCGGTTCACCGTTAGGATCATTTCTTGGAGAAGAGGGAATGATCACATCCCTACACTTGTTGGAAAGTTGTGGTGGCTCATTTTGCTTCCACCATAAGAGTTTGACACTTGGCATTGGCCTTTGGAGGGCTTAGGGGCTTCTAACTTGTGTTTAAATGGCTTTTGCTAATCAGAAGAGGCCTAGCGTGACGCCAGGGGGGCTAGGTGTCACGCTAGGGTCCCCCTGATCAGCAACCATTTTCCAATGTTCCCCTTTCAGTCCCCGTTGAGTATTAAGGCCATTCCCGACATGTTTAAGGCTCGTTAAGTCATTTTCAAGGCTCCAAAAGGATGCCTAAACATTTTGGACATGAAACATGCTCAAAAATATGTCGGATGTTGGTTCGTTTGGCCGTACGATTGCGATGTTCGGTTAAATACGACGGAATGCGCATAAGCGCGAAAAATGATTCAAATGACGTGACGAATGGATTTTTCTTATGCCAAACACTAAAATAACATATTTTAGTGCTTACATAATTTTTTGGATGTCCGGATGTATTCAGAACGTAAGATATGCGCGAAAGTGCAAACTTGTGCACTTTTTGACACTTTTAGTCCCTGAATGAGCCAAAAGTTTATTTTAGCACACCGAACCCCTCAAAGCCTATTTCTAAGATATGTAATGGATATTTAAGGTTTGTTTAACTTATGGTCATGTTTTGGAATGTTCGTTACAGTTCAAATTGGCATACTTTCGCAGTTTGTCAAGTTTAGTCCCTGTAAACGAATTAACTTGTTTTTGCCATACCAAAGCCTTCAAAACTTATTTCTAAGTTATGTAAAGGTTATTTAAGGTATGTTAAGCATATGTTGATGTTCCAGAGTATTTTTCGCATTAAACTGACTGCGTTTACGCTCCAGTTTGCGTATAACTCTCCAGAAAGTGGTATAGAGTTTGAAATTGGACAAAAATCAAAACATGAAAAATGTAAAACATAACCAAACAAACATTGGGATCAAATAACATTGTTTTATTGATAACTGAACTGTTCACAATGATTACAAGCACAGATGTTACAGTCTCCCCTACTTGTGGAAATTTCGTCCCGAAATTTTATTTAGAGGAAACTTGTGAGAGTTTGAAACATGAAGTTGAAAAGATCGAACAACATTGGTTAGGGTTCTGAACTTCTTGTAACTTTAATAACATCACGCTTGCAATGTAAGATGGATACTTATATACAAGTATACGAAGCGTCATTGGTGCGTCCACCGTACCTCAATTACATTGTTCACGTTATGTTATTGTTGTCACTATCGGTTCTTACACATGATAAATTTTACTGGGTTTCTGTGCACTAAATTTCATAATTATGTACGCGTTCATAATTAGACAATTTGTTGCATAGTTCACGCAGTCTATTTTATAATGTGTAGGGTAAAACCAAATGAACAATCCTGTGATGAGTGTGACTAGACCGCCATAGAGTCCTTTTAATTAAATCAATAAATGATCTAAATAGACTATCAAGGAGTCTGTTCAGCTACATCATTAGATGTCGTTCTTTAACCAGATTGTGAATCAATCTTTTTTACTAGACCACTAAAAGGGTCTCTTATGAATTATGGAGTGGTACTATATAATCCAAGGGTCTTAACTATTACATAGAAGCCCATTAAGGATATAAGGCAGTACCTTTTTGAATATCCTACTACGAATCCCTCATATGAAGATATGAAAGATTTTACGAGGATTTGGATAACGAATATCCAGAGTATACCAAAAACACAAAAATGCATAAAAGAAAACACAAGGTGTATAAACACATAGTCACGTAACCACAAAATTGTTTGTTAATTTGTCTTGTTAATTGCGTACATGCATTTAAAGCACACTAGGAATCCAATACGTGGATTTCATTTGGTACTTTAAACATTATCAAGAATCTAACTACAAAGATAGAAAGATTTTTAAAGAGAAAATTCGATTTCGATTATAAAGAACCGAAATGTTCGAATTAAGGTACATAAGGAATCCAATTAAGGACTCCGATTTGAATGATAATCATCCACAAGGGTCTAAATGTGAAGATAAAAAGATCCCATATGGATTTTAGAAGTTGAAGGTGTTTTGAAACCTTGCACTTGATGTGCTTAGGTCAAAACATGAAGTAAAGTGCTTATGGAGTTGAGATGCCAGATATGCCAAGGCGACATATGAAGCAGAATTTGAAGGTTAAGTAAATGTTTGAGGAAAATATATTTGGAAAAACTATGCATGGGGTTCAAAAAATGTTTTTTTTTTTTTTGGAACCTTATATATAATACTTTTGAAATCATAAAGTAGGTTATTAGATAAGTATATTTATAAAAATGTTTTAAAATCATGCGAGATGAATTTTGAAATTATGTATAAGGTTTTTGGAAAACATAAATGATGCCTTTGAAATCATGCACTTGATAAGAAAATATATTGTATGAATATTGTTTTCAGGATATTTGAGACATTTTGAAATCATGAAGGTTGTTTTGAAAACTTTATGTTATGCATGTTGAAAAATCAGAACGTAATGGGTATGAGATTTGAAAATATCCTTAGTTATATAACCAAGGATTCAAAGGCACAGATGTGCAAAAAGCACGATTACTCATAATTTCACTTTATTTCATGTACTTTGTTTCATAGAATGAAACGAGTACTTAGAACTTTCGAGGAAATTATGAGCGATCACTTGAAAATAGAGAGAATCACAAGAGTAGTTTGTAAAGAACATAGTTTCTTGATGTAGGTAACATAGGGGAATGCCATACACACATGTAACTATACATGTATATCAGAATTGTGAACCACAACTTTTATTTATAAACAAACAGATTGTTTCACATTACAAGGATAACAAAAGAATAAAAGCATAAGACAGCAACATCCTTTGTTCAGCCAAATGCTCATCCAAGGGTTGGATTTGCACTAACAATCTTCGGACAGTTGTTCCTGAAATGGCTCGTCTCGCCACAGTTGTAGCAAGTACCAGACGGAAAACGAGCTTGAGTAGGGTTGACTTGGAGTTGGGTAGCAGCAAGGTTTATAGCAGCTTTGTTTTGGACAGCAAAGCGGCATGTGTTAATCAAATGTCCCCGCCGTCCACAGTAGGTACATTTGAAGCAGGGTATGAGGTTTGAATGATGACGGTTACATCGCTTGCACCTGGGAGCAGTTCCTAAGTACGGCTTCCTAGCAGGGGGTTGAGCTGGTTGGTTGGGGACGGCTTGACCATTGTGAGCGACCACGGCGAAGTTTTGAGAAGCCTTTCGCTTCTTTGACTTCTTAGGCGATCGTTCATCCATGGTCTTTGATTCCTCGATTGGTTTCTTGGCTGGTGGTGCTGTCACCTGACTAGGTCCTGCCTGTCTTGGTGACTCTTGGGTGGCTTCATCCTGGAGACGATACATGGCAGTAGCTAATTCAACAGTCTTCCGGACTACTTCGCCTATTCGCTGAGCGAATTTGGCAGTCTGCTAGGATATCTGGGCGTCATCGTGATGAAGAGACATTCTAGAAAAAAATGAAAGACATAGGAAGAAACAAGTGAAACGTTATCGGATAAATAAAACAGAATGGCAATGCAAAAGAATTTGAGATCATTTGTTTGTTATCTAAGGCAAACAAATGAGATGGTGAAAAATCAAAGTAAACGGGTCATATTAATATATCGCTGAAGACATGCTCGCCTATAAGTGAACACTCACCCCAAGAGTTCCCAGGTAAGAGTGACTGGTCCGATACTGCGGATTTGTATGAACACTCTAGCCTTCGACAGAAAACTCAGGGTACAGGCATTCACTCTTCCAGTTTGCACGTGTTCATATTATAAGACCCAAACTTCGACGAGATTTTGAAAGTTCAAAGGGGTTCAAAACCTTATAACAGAGGGTTCAAAACCTTACAATAGAGGGTTCAAAACCTTACAATAGAGGGTTCAAAACCTAGTAATCAATCATCCTAGAACAGATGATTAGTTTTCAAAGCGGTTTTGAAATTTATGTTCTTGTTGTGGTTGTCGCCTAAGGATAGGTGACAGTATTGTTTTATGACTAAACGCAAGTAAACTCGCGTTAGGGTCCTAGGAAGGTTATGGACTAGGTCAAAGCATTACTAATAACCTAATTCCCTATAACCATGAGCTCTGATACCAACTTTTCTGTCACACCCCGACCACGTAAAACAACAAAACATGGCGGAAAACGTCGAGGAGTGTTGTAACAGAATCATTGTTTTATAACACATGGAAATTGAAATATTGTTTTATTAAATAAAATAGTTACAATGTCTTGACAATCAAAGAAGTATAACAAAATTAACTAGTCTTCCATCTTTTATTGTCACTAAGGCCCAAGTCCGCCTAAGTGTATCTTGATCAATCCTATGCATCATTTCCTGAAACACATGTGAAAATAGGTACGTCAGCATAAAAATGCCGGCGAGTACATAGGTTTTGTGAAAATAGAATTCATGACTTATGTTTAAGAAAATGTTTAGTCATGAACCTTGTAATTTGCTTTGTCTTGTAAATCATTCGAAAAACGATAAATAAACCAAATGATATATATGTATAAAAGAATAATACATGGTTAAGCGAATAACCATGTGAAATGAGTTTGTATAAATTAGGTTGTTTGTAAAACAATGTATTGTGAAAAATATGTTATTTGTATAAAATGTTATATGTCCAAATTGAAATGATTCAAATAACGCTACGATATGTAATACCATACAATCACTTATATATAGGAAGTACCAGCGGCGTATCCACCATGCTTGTATCATATTACACACGCCTCGTTACTTAAATCACTTACCCAAATCAAACCAACAATGTAAGATGTCTATGTTTAAACCAATTGCCAAATGTATTGAATAATATGTCATAGTGTTTATGTCAAGATGTAAATCATGTAATGTATAACAAATGTAAAAATGTTTATGTGTCAAAATATAAATCATGTAACGTGTAACCAAAATGATATGTATGGCTAGTGAAATGCATCAACTAAACCATAGGTGAAACGCACAAAACAAAGTATTGAAGTAAAACTTGGTTTAAATCAAAGTTATGTTTTGTGGAAATGCATGATCAAATGTAAATCATGTCAAAATGTCTATGTCAAATGTCTTTGTGTAAACCTTGTCAAAATGTCATGTATGGCAAGTGGGATATATATATGTATAAATATATCCATTAAGCCATAGGTAAAAATGCACAAAACAATATGTTGAAGTAAAACATGGTTTAAATCAATGTTATGTCTTGTGGAAATGCATGCTATACTGAATATGAACATTTATGCGGTATTGTGAAAATTCATACATCCAAGCCTTGCGACAGTCGAATAACCCTTTTAGTCAAGGTTATCAAAATATGTATTCGGATTCGGTCATTCCTTACGTCCAAACAAACCCGAGATTTCAGGAATGGGATTTGTCAAGTCCTATGGTACCACTACCTACTACCGAGCGGCATGATCGGTGTTAATGAATGTACATTGTATCATTTAAATAAACCAAATGTCATACCAAAATGTAAGCATGTGATGAATAATAAATGTACTAAGTATGCTATCAGTCAACATACAAAGCAGAAAAGTCATGTAAATCAATGTGCTAGCATGTTATCAGTCAACATACATAGCAGAAATGTAATGTAAAACAATGTACTAAGCATGCACACAATGGGCATACATAGCATGTAATGTAAATCATGTACTATAAGTGTACTAATGAACATAGCAAGTATATGATGTGAAAGCAGGAAAGCATGAAAGTAACAAGTAGGCACATGTGTTCCACCCCAAAACAGTTTGGAAAATAGTAAAAGAGGGGTCTATGTACTCACATGAGATTGCTCAGAAGTCCTAAGATAACCACCAAGCAATGCTAGAGATCACGGAATCAAACGACACCTAATATAGGTAACTATGTTAATAAACCGGACCTATATCGGAGGATCGGATAGAATGAGGGCTCGTAAACCAAATGAGTATGGGAACTCATGTAGTATGGTTTAGCAAGACCTACATTCTAAATGAAACCTAACCTAAGTGCTTACGACCCATCACGACCCGTTTAGGTAGCTTATGCTACTTTAACGCGTCGTTCGCGTAAAACGCGTTCGGACCGCTTAAGTAGTCCTACGACAAGTAACATATGCCTTAACATGTCTAATATTGTTTTCAAATCAGTTTAGATGTCAAAAGTTACGTTACATATGCTTAAAATGAATTTTGGCATCAAAGGGGTATTTTGGTAATTTACCTAAGGCATATAAACTTACCTATCATACAACTACTTAAACGATGTGACCATAAGGTATAACCTCGGAAGGTTATTCCATATATACTATGGTCACCTAATGTGTTTGGTCGGATCCTAATGATCGACCAAACGGGTCGGGTTCGAAGGTATAAGCGATTTATTAGATCGCTTACCCTTACGACCCTAGACAACGTGGTAATCAGTAGGCATAGTCACAAGGGACTATAACCATCGTGATTACGCTCACGTTCGCAATGACCATAAACTGGTTAAGGCAGAAAGTCAAACAAAGTTTGACTTTCGGACTCGAAAAGCAATAAAAGAACGAAGGAACACTTACAAAGGGTCCCCGAATGCTAATCTAGATCAAAATAGCTCAGGTATGAAACAAAGGTTTCAACTTAGAGCACATAAGATCAGATTCTTGTGAAGAATGAGTGAAAATGTGATGGGTATTTATAGATTTCGGTTCACCGTTAGGATCATTTCTTGGAGAAGAGGGAATGATCACATCCCTACACTTGTTGGAAAGTTGTGGTGGCTCATTTTGCTTCCACCATAAGAGTTTGACACTTGGCATTGGCCTTTGGAGGGCTTAGGGGCTTCTAAATTGTGTTTAAATGGCTTTTGCTAATCAGAAGAGGCCTAGCGTGACGCCAGGGGGGCTAGGTGTCACGCTAGGGTCCCCCTGATCAGCAACCATTTTCCAATGTTCCCCTTTCAGTCCCCGTTGAGTATTAAGGCCATTCCCGACATGTTTAAGGCTCGTTAAGTCATTTTCAAGGCTCCAAAAGGATGCCTAAACATTTTGGACATGAAACATGCTCAAAAATATGTCGGATGTTGGTTCGTTTGGCCGTACGATTGCGATGTTCGGTTAAATACGACGGAATGCGCATAAGCGCGAAAAATGATTCAAATGACGTGACGAATGGATTTTTCTTATGCCAAACACTAAAATAACATATTTTAGTGCTTACATAATTTTTTGGATGTCCGGATGTATTCAGAACGTAAGATATGCGCGAAAGTGCAAACTTGTGCACTTTTTGACACTTTTAGTCCCTGAATGAGCCAAAAGTTTATTTTAGCACACCGAACCCCTCAAAGCCTATTTCTAAGATATGTAATGGATATTTAAGGTTTGTTTAACTTATGGTCATGTTTTGGAATGTTAGTTACAGTTCAAATTGGCATACTTTCGCAGTTTGTCAAGTTTAGTCCCTGTAAACGAATTAACTTGTTTTTGCCATACCAAAGCCTTCAAAACTTATTTCTAAGTTATGTAAAGGTTATTTAAGGTATGTTAAGCATATGTTGATGTTCCAGAGTATTTGTCGCATTAAACTGACTGCGTTTACGCTCCAGTTTGCGTATAACTCTCCAGAAAGTGGTATAGAGTTTGAAATTGGACAAAAGTCAAAACATGAAAAATGTAAAACATAACCAAACAAACATTGGGATCAAATAACATTGTTTTATTGATAACTGAACTGTTCACAATGATT